>OW386169.1:10000000-11315766 GCA_936431705.1 Cheilosia pagana
GACTCCGCAACAAGTGAATCCACCATATGCGACTTTCGTAAAGGTGTGAACTGAATGGTGTTGATCAAGGATTGAGATAGAACGCTGATGTTACGTAAACAAAACGGTGAAACGCCTTCGAAATGATGAACAGTCCTAGCGCTGGCCATATGCCGTGTTGTTGAATTCCATAGAATTTCGCTTTTATTCTCACAGGATATGTGAACAAACATGTGCACGCGCACAGATAAAAGTAATTCGATATTTTTGTTGATTTGGTTTCGATGTAAATGTAAATGTAAATGCATCCACGGTAGCTGGGGATGTTTGGAAAATTGGAATATTTACACAGAAATTCACTCCAAACGTGAACGATGATGACGACGATTCTTATGCAATTTGTGGGGATGGGTTTCCTTTTCTTTATGTGCCTTTGGTTTGGGTAGTGTTTGCGTTTCCCTAAAAATGCGGAGAAGACAAATAAATGAACGATTTTATTCGATTATTCACTGGAAGTTCTCGGAAAGTGATCATTAAATTAATGGAATCGCTTATGCACTTCGATCTGTATTAGAATGTTTGATCTTCTTACTTATTTGTAAAGCAATCACTTGGGTGCAAGGTGAATAAACAAAGATTTGAATGAATTTTGAAAGGAAAGCCAGCCACGTCTTTGGGGGAACTTCAGAGTAAATAGGTTTCAATTCAATGAAACCATTCTCGCATCTCTTGCAGCCATTTTATGGACGCTGATCTAAAGTAGGAAGTGGCGGACATCCTTTTAAGGAGTGGGATTCCATACACTTAGGATTCCAGATGGCTCACTTAAATTTACTTACGCGTCACAAAAAATATCGCTCGCAGTTTAACCGAATATTGTCCTAAACGCACACCCATGTGCGCAAGCAAAATGTCCCAAACTGGTTCTCCATCGGGCTTTGTAGAAGTGTTAGCCATATCACTGTGAGCATTTTATACTTCTGTATAGTGGGTGTTTCTGGAACAATACTTTTGTAGGCCGCAGAACTATTTTTTTCAATCGCACAAAGTTTTTGGTTTAAGCAATTGTCAAAAATGTATTAAAGCCTTCCGAAATACTTCCTCTGAATCTCACGTAATACATATTACCATCCACAGTTCGACGGAACCTTGAAATTCCTAAACGCACACTAATGTGCGCAAGCAAAATGTTACAAACTGGTTCTCCATCGGGCTTTGTAGAAGTGAAAGCCATGCCTCTGGGAGCGTTTTATACCCCTGCAACGTGGGCAGTTTTGGTACAATACTTTTGTAAGCCACAGAACTACTTTTTTCAATCGCACAAAGTTTTTGGTTTAAGCAATTGTCAAAAATGTATAAAAACCTTCTTTTAATCTCACATCATAAATAATACCACCCACAGTTCGACAAAACCGTGAAATTTCTAAACGCACACTCATGTGCGCAATCGAAATATATTGCTTTTGTTTGTATTTTCCTAAAACTTTGCTTCAGAGTTTTTTTCTAGCCTTAAAAACTGAGTTATTGGACTATCGATTTGCGAATTACATATTTAAGGTCTCATGTTTCTTTACTCCTAAGGTACAATAGGATTCTCTAGGAGGCCACAGTGCAAGAGCTCCGCTCTACCGCTTCACAATCTTCTTTACTCCATTCAGGGTATATCCAATCATCAGAAATTATTTTTATTCTAAAAATAAATCGTTGAGTATCGATACTTTCGAAACGCACACCCATGTGCGCTAAGGAAAAAAACTCCAATATCACTTAATGCTTGTTATTCAACAACTAGTTTCTATTTGCGTTTGTCTGAAATCTTCGCGTACTTATGTACGAAAGCGATATGTACGGAAAGGTTCGAGTGGCTACGCGTTGATAGTGGCCAGTAATTTATTTTGCAACTTGTGCTCTGATTTTTAGCGCTATTCTTGGATATGGATAAAGAACCTACATATTATCATTCAGTTTATCCGACTTAGACCATCAGAAAATTAATGGATCGCTTGGGTTTAATTCCTAAGGAAGAGGGCTGTTAGCGCACACCCGGGCGCCAACCATTTTCTGATGTGCGCTTATGCAAAGTATACGTGATTGTGATTGAGGTATTATGCCCTGAACGCCAAATGTCATTACAGACTCACCGACTAATTGACTGCTCTATTTTACACATGTGCGCTTAAGATTTACCTTCTGCAAAAAGCAACATTTATCTCTCTAATGCCTGTCTGAAAGAAAATTATAGAAAAAAAAACTAACAGATACATTTCCCATAAAAGCAGTCCCTGACAGTAGCACTCAAGTGTTTCATCAAAAGCACCTGCTAAAATGAAGTAGGAAATTCGAGAAGAGTTTCCCAGAGCTACAAACAAACAGTATGCCACTGGTGCATCCCTGAGCATCCTCTGGCATTCTTTGCACTCCTCTGTGTGTTCTGTTTCGCTGTTGCCTCCATCTGCAATCTGTTGCATCTCTCAGTCTCTTTGAAGATAATAGTCAGAAGTTTTACAAGGAAAACTATTTTTTTTGTCCACATAGAGCATATGGTTCTGCCGCTGTCAAAGTGAGAAGGCGCACACAAAAAGAATTCCGCCTGCAGGAATTTCTCATCTCGCGGATGTGTCGAACGTTTAAAGGAATATCAGCTAGTTCGCATTTGAATATACATTCCCCAGATACATATTATATTGATGGCATTTTTTTTTTACTATTCCATGAACATCCTCCGCATCTCCATGTGTGCGAGTGGCATCTCAACCGGATGTTGAATCCGGTTTAATAGTTCATACGCGATGTGCTGGAGTAGAAAAACATTCCTTGAATTTGTAGAGAAGAGATTCCTGGCTGAGTTCGTGATTAAATTTTATTTCCTGTCATGATGCGCTAGCGTGCAAATGATTAGACACGGGATGGGTAATTATCACCGATGCAGTTACAGTCTTCCTCTTTCCTTGTTCTAGAGCATACAAACATCCGGAAAGTAGCTAGTACATGAAACCACTATTCAGTGTTTGAATCAAAGGGTACACGCTGATACCTAGTAATCGCCTATTGAGGTAGAGTTTAATTAAGTTTAAATTGCACCGGATGAGGATGCACCGGAGTATGCTGCCGAGGAGACTTTGTAGACGGTGGGACTTTTTGTTGTGCTACTTAGTCAACTGTTATGTATTAAATCCTTTAAGCTTATCTATAGTGGACGAGGTATACGTATACCACCCACCCAGAGAGAGCATGCATCACGTTCGTCTATCTATAGACTTTTATTGGGTTAAACCGAGGAGAAGGACTTATCGAGGGATAAAGTGGATTATGTGTTCATAGACAGAACAAAAGGGCGCTTAATCGATTTCGGAATTGAGAGTTGTCGAAGCATCTGCATTGAAGGCAGTCATGGTTCAGAACCGCTTCATCTCAATTTGCGCGACATCTGTTGATTGAAGCTTTAATTTGGTTTAGAAGCACTAACGCCATCTGTTGCCAGGCTCTTAATTTGGTTAGAATCTCCGCTAATAAACTGTGTGTTAATTGAAACATAAGCTCGCATTTATTATTTTTTAAAAGCATCTGCGGTCAGGCTAGAAAAATTCCATTTGGGATGTATTTTCGTCAACAAACTGTAGGCCAACTACAGTTGCTGGCTGCAAATGCGGGCGCCATCTGTTGGTAGATTTCCATTTCAGGTTGCTGTCTGTACTGAACTCCCACTTTTCAGTCGCCTCTTACCACCAAATGATGTCAAATCTTCAACCAACTTCTCCCTTGACATCCGGCGATTGTTCCCAAACTCCATTGATGTGTCTCGCCTTTAAAAAATCATCTGTTGAATTGCTACCATCAATTTCACTCAAGTGCCAACGCCCCATTAGGTACACACTTTCCCCATGGATTGTTCCATTCGCCTGCCGGTATATTAAGCTTCGCTACGGTAACGTAAACTCCTAAACTATCCATCCAATCGTATGTTAAACATATTTCCCAGAACGGACACATCGACCGGTCATACGTGAGTAACTTTCCGACCCATAGACCAGCAAATCAACCAAAAATTACAACGCAAAAGAGGGTGAGACTGAAACCCTTTTTCCAATATACCTCATGCCACGCATGACTGCAGTCCAAGCACAAAGAGCTTTCTTTTGTCTTTTTCAGTATGACGTTTGACTTAGCCCTTCAGCCCTGCAGTTTTCACTATATCTATAGGTATATCATACGACCGGATGTTGCATTCAGGCTTCAGAGAAACTTGGTTCCTTATTAGGGTTAACCCCCTCTTTTCAAAATGTGAATTATGGCGCTCGGTTAATTGCATAAATTAAAAGAGCAAACTTCCCCAATATGAGAGTATTACACCAGAGCAACATGACAAAATATTTAATTAGTGGCAACTGGCAACGTTGAGGATAAAGTGGTTTTATCCTTATTACACTTAAATGTGTGTAGGTTCGCTTTAATTGTGACTAAAGTCGCAAAGAAAGGAGGTGGAGCACTCTACGAGTATGATAACAAAAGGAATCTTCCGTTGGTAAACTATCTGCAAAAAAAAAACTCATTAGGAGAGGGAAAACATGCTGTAGTCGAAGGTCCTGACATGAATTTATTACCATCTCAACCCGGGTTTCTTGCATAAAGTACGCACACATGAAAAGGGCTGGTTGTAATCTTACAGCGAAGTCTGGCGAAATTCTTTAAAACAAGTTTCTCTTGGCGTTGAGGAAGGATGCATTTTCGGTGTTACGCGTTAAGGTGTAGAGGAATAGGAAGGAGATTAATGCATATATTATGGTGCAGAACTAATCCGAAAATTAAAAGATTTAACTGGCTTAACTTCACTTTTTGACACGATTTTAATTTGAAGGTGGATGGAGAATGACATGGAATATCATGTTCAGTTACGAAGCAAACTTATTTGCCGCCCACAGATAGAGTTGAAGCAGCTTGGCGAATATTAGTAATTGAAGAGTTTGGTGTTGAACGCATATCTGCGCACTTTGAATGAAAATATGAACAATTAGCCGGGACGTGAACCAAATAAACTGAATGCCTCAACAGATGGCATTGTTGGTCAAATGAAATAAAGAGATTTCAGGCCCTGCATTCAGGATCACAGTGATACTAAGGCGATCCTTCAACAGAAATGAAAATTGATACGCAAAACTCACAGTCTGCGGTTTAATCGCGATCACCTACATGAATTTTACTGTCACCAATTTGCAGTCGAACTCGTGCCAATACTGCAGATGTTGTGGTGAATTTTTAAAGCCTACATTCAGGCGCACAGTTTTTTAAGGTGGTCAACCAACACAAATTTTAAATGGGATGTAAAATTGACTGTCATCAAGTTGATCGTATCCAGCAGGAAGCGTATCAGAATCCAGCTTTTTGAAATCCCGCTTTTCAAAAATCCCGCTTGTTCCAAATCCCGATCTATTAAAATCCCGCTAATCCCGTTTTTGTACAAAACATTGTTATCAAAATTAGATGTAGGTTATATGCGCTTTTTTATTACATTACAATATATTTAAAAATATTTAAAACCGAAATAGAAAAATTACAAAATGGACAAGAAAAATTTTATAAAAAAAACTAATGCTTTAAAGTCACGCGCTGTAAAAGAAATAATGAGAAATAGAAAAATATGAGTTAAACAGGTTTTTTGCGTCGGATTGTTTATAATATACACTTGAACTAATAAAATAAAAAATGTTGTTAATGGTTTGAAGTCTTTTTTGTTCCCTTTTGCAGAATATCATATAACATTACTTTATATATATTTTTTTTTTAATTATTGACGATTGGCATATTTATTACTTAAAAATTTATTTTGATATTATTTATTTCTTATTTCGTTACTTCCTCTAAAAATGATAAATGTTAAAATAAATTGCATTTCAAAAAAACTTAATTTATTTTAATTTTCCTATTATCGCCGCTATTTTTTTTAAATTACTTTTGATTGTAAAAATCGGGATAATAAGAAACGGGATTATAAGAGGCGGGATTTTAAAAAGCAGGATTTTAAAAAAGCGGGATATCGAACCTAACCCTATTCAGCAATATTCTTTAGATTGACACCGATTTGCAGTTGAATTCCGACCAGTTTGATGCCGCACAGATTATAAAGCCTACTTTAAGGCGCACCAGTGAGATTTTGCAAAGATCGCTCTTCACTTTGACTGATTGTATCCTCTTCTTTGTTTGAAATTTGGGTCGGTTTTAAGCTACCTACCAACCTGGGGTCGAGCATTACGTGGCGGAATGTTGTTTCTCATGTAAATCAACTTTATCCGTGAACGTAATGCTCGATCACGACGCGATTCAACCCCTGCTCTTAAATCATTCTGAAGTGTGACCCTGTCTACTAACATCGAGTTCCCTCATGAATTTGAGAAGCTCAAGCGGCCATGAATAGGGTGCAAATCAAATGAAAGCACATTCCACTGATGTCTCACAAGAAATAGAGCGATAGAGAAAAATCTTCCCAGTTCCTTGCCCCCTGCACAATAATTTCAATTCAGGAATTCCTATTGTTACCCTTCTTCCCATGCTAAACACTGTCATTGAGGCGCATTCTTGACCATAAAACAACACACAACAAGATCCCAACTTAAGTATCTATGTATAGGATCAGTTACAGTGTGCAGTTCTCACACCCATGCCCACATTTGACCAAGGAATTCGCAAACGTAATATAATACCACAAAAAGGGGAGATGCGGTTCGCTGCACTCCTTGAACCAATTAGCATGCGAAATACAAATACAAAACATACCAAGACAACTCGTATCTTATCTTCTCACCTCGAACTTGACATAAAAGCAAACATGTGTGCGTGCACCTACAATCGAGCAGAACAGCTAAAAATTATTCAACAAAAATTAGGATTCCCATCACGCCCTATTCGCGTGTATCTATGCGGCTATCTGTCAACTGTCAGACACAGGTAAATGAAATATGATGGTTCCCCGCATCAGTTTTTTATATCCATATATTGACAAAGGATATACGCATGCAAATGAGTACACTCTAATCCAATCCTATCTGTCCCAGCCAGCGTTCAATTCGCAATACAAATAATAACGTTCAACAGTTCTGAGGGTTTAATTAGTTTCACAAACCCAGACGAGAGTCGATGGAGAATGCGAGGCAATAAAAACCGCACAACAAACAGAAACAATGGGCCCGTATTTTGTTGGAAAGACTTTCTGTCGCGCCGGTGTTCCATGGGCTCATTGGTAATTGGTCAAAGTGTGGTCTCTGGTAAAATATGTTGTACCCAAACCGCCACGTTTTAAGAATTATGTCAACCACTTGAAAGGCACAATCGGATTTCACGGCAGCGGCTGGGTAATTAGTGCCTCCGGTATATGCTCTGGAATGACAAATGCTCAGCGGATAATCGTTCCGAGAGCATTATCGTACGCAGTGAAAGTTGCATAAATCAAAAAGGAGACACAGCAAAAAATAGACATGCAACGAATGACTTCAACGAATGACTTCAAACCAAGGGGGAAAATGCACAAGACATGTAGGTATACGTTCTGCAAGTACAACGTGCACCAAGCGCTCACGAAATGAACGGCAATTTAAATTAGCGCATTGAGTCGTGAGAAAAATTCCACATTTCAATTTTTTTTGATAACACTAATAATTATACACTGCAGATAGATGCGCGAGCATAGATACCAGATTTATTTAGTTTCACAAGTCTCTGGATGAAGTACGAATGGGTTTCCCTTTTTTTTATGCTTGTTGACATCTGGTGGTGGTGTGGTGTGAAATTGGCCTGTGGCAACTTCACATTTTTATGAGTTTTCACATGAATTTGCGCCACTACTCTGCAATAGATACATTTCTAACATCGCATTGTTTCTTGTGAGTTTTATATGTGAAATATATATATTTTTTGGTCATTAATTACACGATGGGGAAAGAAATACAATGAAGTTAAGGTTTGTTAATCAAGTCTTCATCAACTACCGTTTGCTTTCATTTTCATCAACTTTTAACTGCGTTTTTATAGCACAAATCAGAGCACTCTAAGTGACGTCACAATCTAATGAATTCAGCTGTCAAACGTATACCTATAACGCGTATTTTGGCTGACCAATTGGACAACCATTTTGAATAAGCAGCGGAGCCATCATCAAAAGACGGTCGTGTGCCACACAAAGCAAAAGTGACGATGGAAGATATTCGCCCTGCGGCACACCATCATTAGTTGAGAAAGTGCGTAAAGCTAAAACGTTTACCATCATCGTTTTCAATGTCCCGCCTAGTGTAGGATGTTCAACACACAACCAGTGCTTTTAAGTAATTTATTAGCTGAAGCTTGAAGCTTGTTGAATTTCTTTAAATGGGTCACTGTATCTGGCCCCGTAGTCCCCATCTAATGATGAGTATCCATATATTTTAAAACCGATGTTAGTATATCTGCTTATGATTAATAGACTAGGAAGACGCAGATTAGACCATTGCCCTCATATATATGGAGCTGAGCACCAAAATATTCACTTACCCTATAATAACAACAAATCGACTGCCGAAAGCGGACATACTAATATAGTCGCCGAACTATACCTAGTTTAAGGGCATTTATCCACTGCAGATGGACAGAGGAACGGAATTATACCTCAAAAAGCGACATTTTAGCGGCCTACAATGCAGAAAGAAAGAGCACTTCCCTCACATCGTCTTTATCAAAACTTCTTTGGCTACGGAAAAATTAACTTGCTTCCTGGGAAAATATTTTTAAAGGACTACCCGGCTATAACTTACAACCATTTAAGTGCAGAATTAACGCCTATCTGCAAGTATCTCGGACCTCAGGGCCGTTCGCCGTTTACGGAAGAAAAATGATCCGCATAGGCAAATCTCTTAGGTCACGGGTTGATGCGCACAAGGGGTTCAAAGCGTTTGAACTTCCTCAAGTGCGTTTCCTTAAAAATAATTGATAACATTTCGATTTTTCACTCATAACTCAGATAACTACTAACGAAGTGGCAATTCCGCCGGTGCCTTCAAACTGACTGTGATTTGCGCCATAAATCGTACAGAATGATATACCTACTGGAGTTTAGGCTTTTTAGAGTCATTTTCACGAGCAAAGTCAGCCACATACCACAACTTGACGCATTGTTTTAGCTTTGGCAGAAATTGTAACTGGAAACCAATCAGGCTGAGTACGCTAAGTTTGAGCTCAACTAAATTTTAGCTGGCTTTCTCTCCAAACAAAATCCTAGTTAAATTTTTGACTTGTGTGATATTCGATTGGGCACTCTCAGTGCAGTTTTTTGGTAGGTCACTTTTTATGTTCGTTTGGTACGAAAAAAGCAATCTTTTTTCCGATTTCAAAGGATTCTTGCGAATCTTCATTTTTCTCAAAGTTGCTTCAGATTTAACAAAAGTGTGGTTGAGTTTAACAACTGGTGCCAGTTTTTTTACCTTTTTGGGAAATGTTTCAACTGCAAGAAAACCCAATTTTTGAAATTATTAAACATAAAATTTAACTGGTGAATGGAAAACTGTCAAATACGACAAATATTCCAATCGCATGAATATCAAAAAAAAGAGAACAAGTCCAACACGATAAGGTACACGAAATGTAAAATCTGAGAGCAAATCTCGAGGAGCCCAATCGAATACCACATTGGAGTGCGTTGTGAATAAGTGTCACAGAAACCAGCTGTTCTTTAAAAACAACTTTCTTCAAAAACTCAATTCACGTGAGTTAAAATGTAAATTTAATACATATTTAATTATTACTATTTTTATTTATTAGCCAGTAACTATAAATGTAATTACTTGTGCTGCGCTATGTGAAAAACAGAATACAACGATCTGTCAAAATTTAGCTTGAGAAAATGTGCAGAACCATTAAATTGAAGCATTAAATGTAATCTTTAAGCTGGAGCTCTGCATATGCATACCACTCGGTTTAAAAAACCACTTAGATTTAGCTCAGCTGAATTTTTAAGAGCGTTTTGTATGGGAGCTGAAATTTAGCTCGAGTAAACATTGCAACCTTTCGTTTTGTAGAAAAATTCTATTCAATAATTTTCTTATGAATAAGTAAAAACGGCCAACCAAATGCAGAAATTATTACAAAATTTTCAAATAGAATTATTGTGGATAGAAACAGATATAGGGAAAGCCGAATAACACTACCTGTCAGGTGGGTACGAAATAAATCCCTGATAAAATAAATAAATAATGAAATAGCAATGTTGAATATCTTATAACTCAAACTTTGCATTCTGAAATTGTCCGGGCTCGATTGACTGCTGGATGTCCATAAAAAAAAAACTTTTCTCTTCTTATCATTTTATATGTTTTACCTAGGGTTGGAAAAAAGGTTAAAAAAAGTAAGCTGTCAATCGAATTCAATTAAAAATAAACAACTGCTGAAAATGAAAGAAAAGTTCTGAAGTTTGGTAGGAAAATTCGGAATGAAGTGAATTAACCCGTAGGTAGGTATTACTGAACAATTTTTGTGTAGAATACCTATACCTAAATTAAATGCCATTTTCTACATCTGTGGTATTATGTGCTAGACGTCAACTGTCAATGGAGCTGTTTTTATAATTATTCATTTATCTAAAAGTAAAAGTAGTGCTGCTAATAAAATAATAATTAAAGTGCAAAATATTAGTTAAAAGTTTATTTTTAACTAAGTTTCATAACAAATCAGGAGCCATAACAAAACTAAATTATAAAAAGTTAAAAATATAACAACAAATAAATAAAAGACTTACCTCCGAGTAATACCACAATCCATTGTTGATCCTCCGAGTGAGAATTTGCTTTAAATTCCTCAGAGAACATTCATACCCAGCAAAAGTAATGACTCAAATTACTTTCCCAGGAAAATAGAAATCTCATATATCTTAGTACTATGCTTGGTTCCTAAAGCCCCCTTGCATTTCTGAAAACTACACACTCAATTGGCTTATTTCATAGTTTCCCGGTAAAATGCAACTAAGTACCTGCATCCCCCCGTGGATTTTTGGTCCTTCGAGCCGGATTTCTTTTTCAATTTCAAACTCTCCACCAATTAAAGGCAAGCTGCTTCACAGCAACCCCTCTTCCGGCAAGGACTTTATCTAATTGCTTAATTACTTTCCGCAACTACTCCAATTTCGCAAAGTTTCTCTGTCCATCATCATCATCATCCCTTCACAATTATACAACAGCTCTCATCTGCTTACTGAAGCAACCAGTCAACATCATATCAGCTTCACGTTTTGTTAAAATAATTGAAAGTATATCTCCTAAGTGGTCCGCATAGTCTCTAATCCCAGAGTGAGAAAAAAAAACAAGATTTCCTCTGATTCGCATTTTAAAAATCCTTCCTTTCAATGCGGTTCCACTCTTTCTGTTCTGTTTACATTTCCAGTGAAAACTTCTCAAGTAGACAGCTTGCTTTCGCAAAGTTAGATAACAGAGGTGGTATACGCAAATATGCGCATGAAATTCGTCCTTCGCCAGAGGAAAAGTGAATTTTCTCTCGAGAGAATTTAATCGAAATGGTTGCAAGGGTGGTGTATCCTTGGGGGTGGTATTTTCTGCCACTCATCACCTGTAACAATGAGGGAATGGGTTGATTGTTTTCATGCGTTGAACAGCAGATTTACGTTCACTTTAATCATTTTTATAGGGTTAACAAAGCGGTTTTTCATATTCGCTGTCTGACTTTTGAAGATAATATTTTTTTATGGTGGAGGTAATTTTTCCTGATCAAGCAAAGCATTTGAATTTGATTTCTAATTAGAAAGGGTGTATACTCGCAGTGCAGCTTATTATAAATTAGAAGTGGCAAGCCGGAGGGTAATCGTCTTAGTCCCAGTCGTGGGACTCTTCGTTTGCTTTAGTTTCTATTGAATTTCCAAAGGCAATTAATCTGCAATTTAATTTTCAAATTGTTTGCAATCATTTTGGAAACTTGTCTAGAAAAAAATCGTGGAAACTTTCATTTTGACTCATCCAAGTCGAGTGCACGACTCGCTGCCGTATTTAAAGGTAAAAATAGAAGTAAAGTCAACGACCATTATAATAAAGAAAATAATTTAATCAGTCCCATTATTTTATTTTTATGTTAAGTTTAAAGTTAGAATTGACTTAATTTATTTTTATTTATTTTATTTTATTGAATTTGTCAACATTAATATTTTTTGTTTGTTTAAATGAATTAAAAAAAATATACGTAGGTATATTTTGTTATTTTGGTTGTTGCTTTTTGTTCTAAAATTTTTCATTTGAGATTTTTGAAGGTGTCCACTTTTTGCCGGGCATGGATCTGATTGCCCCACTCGTGTCAAAGGTTCTAAACAAAAACAAAATAAGTTTTCCCCCTCAAAACAACCGATTTCATCATCAAACCTTAGTCCATTTAACCAACGCAAGCCTAATATTTCATAGATCTTTTTATCAAATGAATTATACCAAAGCCAAAGGTCAACACACTCCACACCGCACCACACCAGACCAGACACCACCCAAAACTACGTCTAATTCACTTCAGATCACTTAACGAAACCGAAGAAAGAATTAATCAAAACCTAAATTATCTCATTGCGCCCCAGGCCATACACAAAACTGAGATACAAATTATATCTAATTGCCTTAACCCATTACGGATACATTCAGTAAGCATTTAAGTAATTCAATCTCAACTGAAACCCCATCCATTGCCCATACCGCACGCAGTCTGTTATCTCCAATGGACATTAATTCGGTTGAACAAAATTTCTTAAATCCTTTTTATCGCGTATCTATAATATATAATTACAAACCGCGCGCACATCAAGTGCTGATCATGGCATGTGCGCCCGTTTCGTTCCAAACCTCAACCACAGCCACACCCAAGCGTAATTATCGTTCCCTCATTTCGGAGGATGAAATTCAAATCACGAATGCATTTGGGAACACCCAACCACGTTAAAAATAAAATGTCATTCCACCACGCGCGGAAAATCATCATCGTCATCACATCATTATTGTCATGGTATAGGTATAGCGAAATGCAGGGGGGGGATGGTCAAAATTTATTGGCAAGTGCTGCAGAATCCCTAACACCGCAGCACAGAATGTCATTTGTGGTGGACAATTATTAGGACTGTCTCTCGGCTGGAACAGTGACTCCGATTGTTATTGTTATGCTTCAGGCCCACGTATTCGTTGTGGTCGTAGTTATTCTCCTCGTATGGGATGTAGTTATGCTGATGCTGCTCTGATGGCACGCTCATTAATTGCACACAATGCACACAGGGGGAATCAGTAGCAGTACACAAAAAAAAATACTCCAATAGTGGAATGTATTTGTTCCGGTTGCGGAAGTCAGAATTAGTGACATGTGACATTGGGTTGTGAAGCGTGCAGAAGGAGTAGAACAGAAAATTAAATAAACCCAATAGGGAGAAAGGACTGACCAGCAACTCGAAAGGGGTGTCTCGCCTTAATGCATCAGTGGATACCTGTTGAATATGAACGATATTACCATCCGGAAGTTAGGGGAAAGTTGTGTGGTCTTTTTTGATTTTTGATCTCTTGGAGTGGGTACCTTTCAAAAATGATTTTTAAACTTTGCCTTCAATATTTTGTAGGTCACAAAGGATAACTTGATATTACAGATGGTGACTTGTTGTAAGAGAGCATGCTTCTTAACCTTTTGAAATAAATTTCCTCGTTGCTCTCTGAACCTGCTGAACTGCACACTTAGTTTCTTATCTCTTCTTACACTGAAGTGAAATAAATTGTTTCCATTTATTCAGTTTTCAAACTATGTGGACTCGTATTTGTACTTTTTGCTGTGTTTTCAACAATATTTAATAATGACCTCGTTAAAGGTTGCCTGGCCATCAGTCGGGGTTTGTCTCGACTAGTTGTCGAAAGCACGAATCAAAGGAACTTCATTTTCTGCCGAAAAACTTCTCACGTCCGTCCGTAATTTTATTGGAAGAAGTCCTTTTTCTTCAGCAGCTCTAGTCCATCTTTGCGGAACTGTTTGAACGTCTGCTGTCATATGTTAAGGCTGGTACGCTGTTCGAATGAAGTGAAATTTTCACTCCTCTCCAAAAAGTGCTGTGGTATTCAAAGTGAAATTTTGACGCCGAAACGTTAAAAATTTAATGCGACGGACAATAAAAGCCAAGTGAAATAGTTGAAGTAACGCCCCCTAGATATCACTTTTTGAACAATTATTTTTCACTTGAACAGCGTACTGTTTGGTGGAACTTTCATGTGGAAAGTTCATTTTGACTTTTCGCAGTTAAAAATTTTATGAAAAATTGGATTTCACGTGAACTGTGTACCAGCCTTTAGTATTGTTTATTTATTTTTTTTGTTTTTTTTTATTGAAGAGCCCCCGGTTCCACCCCCAGTGTCGCCTCTGATATATTTCCAGTTGAAGTTTTTAGAAGGTGCCAATTGCTATTCCTGCAGTTTATGTGAGGCTATTCTAATTACAGTGAAGTCTCACATAACACTCAGTTATATGATTTGTCACAACGTATTAGCCGCTGAATTTTTGTACTAGAATTCAGTTTTGTGTACTGATACTCTTATAATAATTGTAGGCACAAAAACACTTACTTGTTTAGACAGAATTTTTGTGTGTTTTCGTTTGCTTCATTTGTATTTGGACGTGCAAGTCAGTTCGTATTTTTTCTTTAAAAGAGCTGCCGAGCTTGATTTTAAGAAAACTTTCTAAACATAAATAATATCCAACTTTTTCAACCGAGTTCAGCTAAAAAGCTTTTAAAATAAATTATTTTAAGTCTTGTATATTAAAATAATAAAAACAAATATTTTGGCGCGACAGTTCTGTGGGACCGAAGGCCTAGCTTCTCACAACCATTCGTTTTGTGTTAGTTTTCAATTTTTGGGACGATTGGAAGGGATCTACAATTTTACGCCGAGTCCGAACGGCTAATTGAGAAGCTCTTTCATCAAAGTTTTACTCTCGGATGTTTATCAGACGTTCGCGAGAGATGGCGCTGTGGCTCTTTCGGGATTCTAACCGGGGACCCCTCGCTTAGTAGTCCAACACACTAACCACTAAGCTACTGTCTTTTACATTATCTGCAATAAATAAATACGGTAGATGCTCGGTATAGCGAACATTCTGTAAAGTGAGCTATCCAATATAGTGAACTAACAAAATTTTACGCAGACTACTCTAAACGCAGATTATTCCAATATTTTAGTTATAAAACGCCTTTAAGAAAAGCGGTACAACTAAATTTAAATCTTAAGAAGACACAAATAAAATTAACAAATAATTTTTCAAAAATGTAATTCTTTTCATCTCTGTGTTATTTAAAAACTGATACAATTTATAATTTTTTTTTAGGGATTTGAAATAAAATCCTATTTTTTTTTAATTTTAACTATTGAATAATTTTATTTATATCAAGCAAAGTTTTGGTAAAAATTTTAAAAATTCACGCTCGAAATTGTGAACAGGTCTGGTTTTTATTAGTTCACTATATCGAGTGTTTACTGTATATACCTACGTGTTTTAGTTTTATTTCTTATTTAAAAAAAGTTTTATTCTATAGATAGTTCCAATATTTGGCACAAAAATCTTTAGTTCATTAAAATAAAACCTCACTGTTGTTCAAAAAATTAAAAAGTTGCACTTTAGAATGTTTTTAAGTTTTAAATAAACTTTTATACCTTTTTTAGTACATTTTGGAAAACACAGTAACTTTCAGACCCAGTCATAGTAGCAACTTTGAACTCTCTACTTGAGTATTCCATCAGAAGAAACTACAATGACCCATAATTTTATAGAAAACCTGACTCAAAATACCCCCAAATCAACGTTAATAACTCCAGAGAGAAGGGATCACTATGACTGATGATAACCAAAGTGACTTGGAACCATTTTAACTTAAACTGCGCCTTGCTTGTAATGAAAAACTATTTATTATCATCCATATGTACCACAAACTGAACCAAGTATCTCTTCGAACAAGCAATAGAAATGCCATTGACCCCAAAATCTACAACAAACCCTCTGCAGTCATAACAACATCAAGAGCCCCCATACATGAGCCTAAGCCACTTGCCTCTATTCCATTAGAAATATAAAAAATCACGTCCCTCCTCATGTGAAAGCAAACACTCAAAATCACTTAGCCGACACTTAAAGTGCCATCTCCATCCAATAAATTCCAATAAAACTGCAATAAATTCATATTTCATAGACGAGGCGAGTATTCAAGTTCCTACTTCCCTCTAAAATCAAACAAACATCCCCACAGACAACTAACTACACAGATATGACAAACAACGACACCCGCTTAGATATTCCACATCCGTAATCCCGGCAGTATACCTTTAGCTGGTGGCTTAACTCCAACTCCAACTATTCCCCACAGTTCAGATTCACGATTACAATTCCCCTTGGTGTGCATTGTGCCGCACATTATGCATTTTACATTATGGCATCAATATCCGGCCAAAAGTCTATGTGACATATATACAATCCATTAGTTGAAATGATAACTAACCGTCGCGTCGCGTCGTCTAACGTAGGCAGGCAGTGAACGACTCTGTCTGACGTCTGACGGTATATTCTGTCAGTCAGTCATAACTGTCATTATAGTTTGTGCAAAACACAGACTGACTGCTGACACCGAGCAAATGTCATGTGGCTTGCATTAAGCGTCTGAATTGTTTATGAAGTACATGGTGGCACGACGCAGTCAACCTGTTGATTGTGACTTCGGCGTTGAGTGCTAAATTGAACAAATGTCACAAATTGACACAGCGGATGCGGATAGATAAACAAAAAAGAAGTAGAGCTGATAATCCGCTGCCTGCGGGATTGTCAAAATTTATTCAACTTTCGTGTCTTTTTTTAGGGAAACCACGTATGCTAGATTGAAAATAATAACCCACCACTCCTTCTCTTCTCTTTTCAGATGTTGAAACACGTACAAATCTCTCCATTGAGAAGTCGTTCGGATTCCGTATCACTGCGCTCATCGACATCGTGTGCGTCGTCGATATGTGGAAGCCCGGAACCCCCGTCAGAGATCCAAAGAACCCCATCGCGGGCGTCGAGTTATTCCAGTTTAAATGAACAATTGCCACAGGTGAGTGCTGTCTATTATTAAATTTAGATTAATGGAGTGCTGTACACAAAAGGAGTCGGCGAATGTACCACCAGAGATATGAGATTATTTTAACAGATGAAGTAGGTATCTGTGCGATGCGACACTATTATAATGGAAAAGCGAATGGGGGTGGTTATAGGTAGAATTGTGTTAAGCGGGATTAGGAACAATCACCACCATCAGCACCTGGGGTGATATAAATTGATATTTAGGCAGCTGACTGCATGTGGGAGCGATGAGCACGTAGTTCGGTATACCAGTCGGTCGAATCAGGACACACAATGCACGTCGGGATGAGTTATTGAATTACTTAAAAGCAAACGCAACTATCTGTGGGGATTTGCACCTACATGTCTCTAGAATATATTCGGGAAAATCCCCTTCTCCTTATCAAATGAGATCGACGACCTAAGGAGAGCTATAAAATTTCTTCTTCAATAGGAAGCCTAACAACGTCCTGTCAAGTTGCTCTTGCATAGCTCATCTTGTGTTGGTACATTCGAAATTCCAAAGAAATAAAAAATGGAAGGCGCACGACCTCATGATTGTTTACATAGAAGATTTCCTTAACATCCCGAATCGTTAGAGCAATTCGCCATATCCTAATAGACGAAATAATAGGATCCCTCAGCACGTGCGCCTGCTAAAAAGGAGCACAGAGAACATAAATAAATAAAGGAGCATAAGGCAATCCTTTTCGATGGTGGCAGGTGGCCTCTGCCACGTGTTGTTTTCCTGTTTTTCTATTGTTTCCTTTCTCTAATTCCTCCAACAATGACATCCTCCTCATTCATACCGAACTGATATTTAATTCTTGTAAATGGATATGTCAAAAGCATTCCTCACAACTTGAGGAAGAAAAAAAACTCACTTATGGATTTAAAATTCTGCCCACATATACGTTTCGAATCGATATTCCACAGGTGTTTTGTTTTGAAGGCAGGTTGTACGAAAATAGAACACTTCCTTAAGGATACTTCTGATTGATTTATATTAGTTGAACTTCCAAACTTGCTCATATTTGTTGTCTATAAAAAACAGATAACAGGGCAAACCTCTCAATGATTTTACTGGTAGCTGGTAGGGTGTGCGAGAAGATTTATCTAGGATTTTTGCTAACTTTTGATAACTTTTGAAGTTTGAGCACATATGTGGGAGTTGGTGACAGTCGATGCGTTCAGTGATGTATGGTCTTTTTGGGGGGAAAAATAAGGTCCACACCATTTTTTAGAGATTAAATGATTTAAAATGTTAAATTCATTTATTTAGTTTATGGATCTATATATTATTTTGCAAATATTTTATTTTTTTATTTATTTAGATATTTATTTCTTGAAAATCTATTACGTATATGTTTATACAAAATTAGAATATTAATTGTGCAAGGATAATTGATTAGCAAATTGAGACATTCTTTATTTTACAAATTGATATTTATTTAGTATTTTTTTTATTTAAATACTGATTAAATGACTAAAAAAACGCGCGGGAATTTATCTATAACAATTCACCTTTCATTTGGTCCATTTTTCATAAAAATCGGCTACGACAAAAAGCGGAGTACCTAGCCTATAGATATATAGGTGTCCTCAACCAACTTCTAGTGCTCAAACAAATGAGACTACCTGTACAATGGTGACAAGAACTACCCCAAACAAATTGCCTGCCATTGGATGATTAGTTTAACCTACTACCCAAATCATCAGTCTCCCTCCCCCCACACACCACAGACGGATTGGTTTGATCTCCAATGACCTTATAACCTTACATCTGTGCCACAAAATTGCCTGCCAACAGAGATCAAATATTCCTTATAACATCACTCTTCTCTAGCTGCAGGGAGAAAATTCACATACCAAAAATGCTCCATCTCCTGGACACTTTAAAAATCGTTTTGCCTTCCTCCACCCCCTCAACTCCCGTTGGCATTCCACAGCCATAAATAACCGACGAAAAATAGAGAGCAAGAGAATAGCCATTAAGGAAGCATTCACCTACACAACATATATCTAGGGGTTAAGATTATGTAACCTAAAAAAGGACGAATCGAAGTAAATTAACCACAATTTAAATGGAATGTAGCTACTTCCGATTTGAGGATAATTACTTTTCGAGTGGTTCCCCTACACTCGTTCGATAATAAGAACTAATTGGGTGAGTGTGTCTGGATAATGAAATAATGTTATCATTGCATTGTTCTGCACACATCCTACATTTAGGTTATCGATCTACCGTTGCTGAAATGCACTTTCAATTAGAAACGAAGGAGGGTATGGGTATGAGCCCAGAGCGCCTTAAATATATGCATATCCCTGCGGCTGACATTCGATTTGATAGGGGGGAAAAAATAACAATTTAATTTGAAAGGAATTTTTGAATCCATTTCGTCCTCTTTTATGGGGTGAAGTGTATCGAAGCAGGTAGTGAAATAATTCCGATTGACGTGACAGAGTGGGGATAGAAAAGCAACAGACCAAAAAGAAGTGCTCTAGAATTTTTCCTGCAGACGTTCTATGACTTGAAATAGATTGGAAATTTGGATCATTTTTATAAATTTCGAACAAAATTATGTTTTTACAAATAAGCCCCCGTTTATGTTGATTTGGCAGCACATTTGTTTAGGTGGCATTTAGAAAATACATTACAATTTCGTTTATGTGAAGGACGATGATCCAAATTTATTACATTGTCGAAAAAACTCATATTTTGCATAAACTTGGCAGCACTTTCCTTGACCTAATATTTTACACTATTTAGCACAGCTTTGTGAGAAGTTTTATTAATGCCCCGGGAAGGAAATGAGGAGAGAAACCGTTTATTTGAGCGACATAAAAAAAATTCGAACAAATCCGCCATTTCTATTAATTTGGCAGCACTTTCCTTGAAGTGGTATTTACCAATATTCATCACAGTTTTGTGTTAAGTTTATTTTATTATTGTCTAAGGAAAGATATTATTTAAATAACTGATAACAAAGAAAAACGTAATGTTCTCGAACAAGCCCGCAGTTTTTTCTTCCAGTTAATAGGATTGCGTTGGTGTAATCCAGCTTAAGCCAATGTACGTTGCGTGATTTAGATTTAATATGTGACGACTATAACAGAACTGCATGCCCATGCCCTTTTTAAGCTAGAGAGAAATTAAGTGGACTTTTTGCAACATTTTTTAACTTTTAAGCCAGCATAATTTAATTATGACATATGACATAAGCAAACATTTTCCTTTGACAACAGGATTTTTTTAAGGTTCACTTTAAATATCGTTTACGCGGACTCAGATTGATATTGAAACATATTTAGGTTCGTTTTTGTAGCAGGTACCTAGAAACCTAAACAACGCGCATATTCATATTGAATACACTTACTTTTCATCCCCACTTTATTCCTAAAACGTTCAACGTTCCGTCTCCCTGCAATCGAATTCAAAAACTTCCTAGGAAATAACCCACAGTAGATGCACATCTCCTCGAGCACAAAAATAGATTCTGTTTCGTTCTTATTCACCCTACCAATCATTTTACCACATGCATGCACACGTTTAATGTAAGGTAAAATATTTGACTATGGGAATGACGTATCTGCCGCCGTCGTGCGGTCCTTCGTTCGCCTGATATACGACAGTGCAAACTTGTGTAAACATTAATAGAAATTACCAAAAATATGTCACATCCAGGATATCATGTACCAACCTATGGCTACAGCAGAGCTACATCTTGTACTTGTATCCTTGACAAGGTCTGTTCTCTTGTGCATAGTCAGCTTTTAATGGATTCTCTGCGAAAATCCGAAAATTGCGTACTCTCCAAACAATTTAGGTTAAGGGAGCAAAAGGGAACATGTAGTATGACACCTTTTCAATAGCAGTCTAGTCGTTGATTCTACGAATATTAAATGCAAACATTGGTCGATGTTAAAATATGCGAATGTAAAAAGGGAACAAGGCACCGAAATTCACATCCTGCCCTGAGTGGGTCGAGTTTGTGCCATTCACTCATGAGAAGATATGCAAACAAATCATTATTTTAAGGAAATTATTCAAAGAGAAACGTTTATTAGAACGACATCTGGTTTCGATGTGAAATGATTAAATTCTGACATTACCATAATTTGTATCAGAATTTCTGGCTGTTCAGTGGGTACATAAATATTCATGGGAAATCTAATTACTTGTTTCAAGAAGAGTTAAAACCGAAGTTTAATAAGCTTCCATCAGAATCTGGTCAGAAATGGACTTAAATTTGAACAGAATTAAAAGCTAACAAAAGTTGGTTCGGAATTTTGTCGGAATTGTTACTAGTTTTGATGAAAATGTCCTGCATCGAGATATACTTGAGGTAAAATCAGAATCTGGTCAATATTGTATTGTTCACAAAATTAAAATTTAGGTACTGATAAATTTTGTACGAAAATCAAAGCTTGTTCCTCTGTTGAGGCATCTTAGCCAAAATTGTACTGGAAAGGTTCATGGATAGCTAAATAAATGATCAAAATCAGTATTTGGTCAGAAATCTAAAGTTGTATACAGAAAGTCATGCATCCTATTGCATTGTCTAACAAAATTTAATCAGAATCTGGTCAAAAATGGAAAATCTGTTGTACTAGGACATAGTATTTCAGACCCATCTGATGACTTTTGTACCAAATTATTGCCTTGGTCAAAATTCTACAATTGAGACGTACATAACAATTCCGTCAGAACTTCAATCGTTGTCAGCTGTAGTTCCCTGTGAAATATGTCACAAGGAATTTAGTTCCAAGTTTTGATTGTCTTCTCGACAGAAATTTGATCAATAATGACCCAAAGTTTTAAAAATTAATGAACTGAATTTCGGTACAATGGAACAAGACTCGTTCTCCAGTCTTGGACCACGTTCACTACTGTGGCGGAGGGAACATTTTCGATTGATGGTCAAAATTTGCAGGTTTAAGCGAAATTTTTCTGACATTTCTGCAATTTAATAATTTATTGTAAGCAATTGAAAAATTGTTCATAAAAGGTTCAGAACTGTGTCAGAACTCGTGGGATGATAGGAATAAAGTCAAAATTCAGACAAACACTTTCTGACCTTATTTTTTTTAAATCAAAATTCAGGAACCAAGTCTAACATATTGGTGATTGTAGGTTTAAAGAGTTTTGTGACATGGTTTCTGACTTAATTTTATCGAAAATGTTCCAAATTTCAATGAACTACAGAATTGAACAAGCATTCATAGATTGCGAACGCCTTAAAAAAGAAGCTTTAATTTACAAGTTTGGGACAAAGTTTTGCCAATATTTTCGCTCTAAAAACATAGCTCAAAACTGTGGCAACCATTTTGGCAATATTTTGTCGTCTGAAAAAAATCATGGCAATCCATTTTCTGACTACCAAGAGTTGCTTAAAGTTAAGAAAATAGCAAAATCTTTCGTTATATGTTCTAAAATGTGTCAGAAATATTTAAAAATCTTTTAGAAATTATTTTCCTTAACTTTCGGTGCTTAAAGTAATTTTGGAGCTCTCAGAAAACTCAGCAAACCCACCGCCATCTACCCAATCTGATTACACAACAAAACCTGACTAGAAAATAAATTCCACACTGTGCAAATCGCTGCGGAAAATCAATCAAAAGTTTACCATTCAAAAGTCGCAGAAGTTCCCCATCAGTTCTTAATCAATTTGTCCCAAGAAAACCCTTTTGCATTATGCAACAACATCACAATACCAAATGCCGGCCATAAACCAACCGCAATCTCAATATCCATTGAAACCCCAAAAAAAGGGTAGTAAATGCTATCGATGGCTAAACACTTCTCAGAATCGATGTTATGCAAGCCAAATTTACCCCCACATGACAAGGGATACTGAATTTCCCAAGGACTTTTGACGGGTTATACTTGAGGGGAAAAGGACACGGCTATTAGCTGCGTTTAGTGTTGGCATTAGGTTTTTTAATATCAAATGCAAAGTTCGATTTCCTTACCCACAAGTTGGTATCCTTTCTGTTGCCGCACATGGAACAACAATTAACCGGGCGGTAGTTGTAATGCGAAGCCACAAGTTTGAATAATCCACTTTTTGTGTGCGCATCCTTATAGAGAAGAATAATAATTTCGGAAACTTGATCACGCACAGTAGATCATATTATATAGAGGGCAAGTCCTCATCTCCTGATTCAATTGCATGGAAATTCATGGAGGAAGTGAGTTCATTATTTTACCGAGGCTCATTCCGTGATTTTTGTTCCCCTGTAGGGATAGCACAATGGTAGTGAGAAGTTCCATGTTATATTTGGCCGTGATATCACGGGCACGTGCATGCTGTTGAGTTAGTCCTTTTTTCTTAGACTGAGTTACAAAATATGGACTCGTATCTTTTTGATTAAGAAGGGAAGTGGAAATTGAGATGAATAGGCATTTGAATATTTTTGAAGGGCCCTATTACTGGAATTGAGGAAACTCAAAATGCAAACACCAGCGGGGTGTGAAAGACAAACGAATTGAGAGGAAAGCGAAATGAACGATTGCTTTAATTTGATTAAAGGAGCTCATCTGTTAGGCAAGCAGTTGCATAAAATAAGTAGATGGATGGGGGAAGAGCGGTAACACTAATCAATCAAAGTGAACCGGGGGTAGTAAGAACTCCGTTAAATGTGAAAAACAGGACGTTATTAAAACTCATACTTATCTTTATATATATAATTCTACTGTACGTGTGTATGTCACTGAACTCCTCCTAAACGGCTGGACCGATTTGAATAAATTTTTTTGTATGCGTTTGGGTGGCGCCCTGGATGGTTTAGAAGCCGATTGGTCAACATTGGACAAAGGGGCGTGGTACCGCCCATACAAAAATTACATTCAAAATCTTATATCTTGAAAACAACACAATCGATTGAGTTCAAATTTACACATAATCTTAGGTATTGGCCCAGGAGTATTCCTGTGAAGATTGGTCAAAATTGGACAAAGGGGCGTGGAACCGCCCATACAAAAAATATATTCAAAATCTTTTATCTCGAAAACCACCAAATCGATCGAGTTCAAATTTACACATAATCTTAGGTATTGGCCCAGGAGTATGCCTGTGAAGATTGGTCAAAATTGGACAAAAGGGTGTGGTACCGCCCATACAAAAATTACATTCAAAATCTTATATCTTGAAAACAACACAATCGATTGAGTTCAAATTTACCGTAAACTTGGCTAACATTGACCGATTTTGACCAAGAAGTAGTTGTAAAATTTGTAAATATTATATATATCTAAATTTATCTAATCTATACTAGGGGCTGTGTCTAATACCGTATTTTAAAATATTAATATTTGTTTTTTATTCGTATTTTGGGACCAAAACTGTATAAAAATCGGGTGGTCAAAGTTTCACCACCCTTAGTCTAACATTGACCGCACGTTTTATTTAAAGAGTTTGTAGGATTTTGGTCAAAGTTACCCCCCCGGTCAAAGTTAGCCAACTCTACGGTACTCTAAAAACGGCGGGAAAATAAGAGGTCAATGTTTCACAACCGCCGGTCAAAGTTAGCCGTTGAATAGGAAATTGAAGTACGTATTTTTACATTTTGTTAAAATTATAAAAAATAGAATAATATCTAGTTCAAAATACACTTTTTTTAAGGGAAATACGTTCAACTATTAACTTACTTGTGAAATATTTCGAAATGAGTGCAAATATATACACAAAAACCGTAAAGTTTGGAGCACACTAAAAAGCGGTCAAAAGGCACTACTCACAAATCTTGTCTGAAAGGTATTGAAATTGCTTCTAAACTCCTTAACATTTTTACCGCCATCTTTGTAAGAATAGCGCTTTACAACTCTAAAATAAAGGCAGAACTATTCATTAAGAGAGTTCGGTGGTATCGATTTAAAGAGTTTGTAGGATTTTGGTCAAAGTTACCCCCCCGGTCAAAGTTAGCCAACTCTACGGTACACATAATCTTAGGTATTGGCCCAGGAGTATTCCTGTGAAGATTGGTCAAAATTGGACAAAAGGGTGGGGTACCGCCCATACAAAAATTACATTCAAAATCTTATATCTTGAAAACAACAGAATCGATTGAAATCAAATTTACACATAATCTTAGGTATTGGCCCAGGAGTATTCCTGTGAAGATTGGTCAAAATTGGACAAAGGGGCGTGGAACCGCCCATACAAAAAATACATTCAAAATATTATATCTCGAAAACCACCTAATCGATCGAGTTCAAATTTACACATAATCTTAGGTATTGGCCCAGGAGTATTCCTGTGAAGATTGGTCAAAATTGGACAATGGGGCATGGAACCGCCCATACAAAAAATACATTCATACGTGGCTTGAAAAAGCATGCAGGACAAACGTCCGTCGGGTCCGCTAGTTTCCTAGTAAAATATTTAAAACGTCGTGACATGTCGTGTCGCATAGCCAACTTGTTGTCATTTTCGGTTACTTTTTAAGCATCCACCTTTGGACGGGAAGCTGATTGTTATAAATCACGTAAGAGACACTAAAATTCACCATCCTTTCCTCACAATGGGCATTCTGTCAAAAGGGCATCAGGCCATAGTGGCACTTCCTCCACAAATGCATAAAAGTTATGTGTCTATCATGCAAACTCGGGACACAACGAATCAAAATTAGAAAACGTCACAAAAAATACTGACAAACAACGAACGTGACTGCAGCCCGGAAGCGAAACTTTTTCCGTTTCCCTGTGACTTTGTTTCTCTTGAAAATTTACTTTGATATGGTTTACCAGGACACTCGCATGACATTTTTGGTATTTTTTCAGTTCCGCAAATACAATTGAAAACTAGGATACGAATCAGAATTCAATTGCCAAACAATAGATTTTTTGTGAGTGTGCAGCTGAATAATAAAAGGACGTGTATTATGCATGAGCGAACATACCATACCATTGGTTATGCTGCACTATATTTTTTGTCACGTTCGTGTTGCATTCGAAAGATGTGTGAGGTATCCTTGATTCTGTTTTGTTTTTGGGTTCTTTTTTTTTGAGCGAGATTAAAAATGCATTTGCATAGTAGAGTAGCTGCTTGGAATGTAGTGGAAACTGGCAGTGGGTATGTGTCCTGAAGTTTGGTTAAAGTTTTATCCTTGTATTGGGTGGATGCTTTCTTTTTTGTAATTACCTATATTAATTTGTGCTTAAATGTGAAAGAGTGCAGTGAGGAAGGTCTGGGAATGGGAATGTTCTTATTTGCAGATGAACTTTGCGGGAAAGTTATAAAGACGCATAAGTAATGTAATGTCAAGGAAAAAGTACACGCGTTTTGATTTTGTATCGACTTTTTGGATAAAAAGTTGTAAAGGCTTTTTAAAATTACTGCAGGTTCAATGTGAATGATTTTAACCGACCGAAATGCTTACAATTTTTTTTTCGGTTGCTTTTACTTCCAAAAATTTCAGAAGCAAGAAAACTTGCTTTACTTGTTACTTTTTTTTATTTTTACTTTTAGTTTTTTTAATGTCTACTTTTAATTTTTTTAATGTTTACTTTTAATTTTTTACATTCTATTTTTTTAATTTCTTAGAAAAATATTAAACGAAAAATTAAAAAAAGTTTAAATTAGGAAAAAAAATGTTAAAAATAAAAAAATAAATAAAAAAGATATTAAAATAAATTTAAAAAAAAACAATAATTGAAAAATTTTAAAATCATAAATCAAGCTCATTTTAAGCGTGAGCCAATGAGTTGTAGCACGAAAGCGGACGAGATGGCACACCTCCATTTCCATATAGGACGGTCGCACAACCGACTAAGAGCGGCCAACTGAAGGCAGTAATCTAAAGACCGCGCAAACTAAGAGGCAAAGCTTGAAGGCATAATCAACCCCCGGATTGTGGCGTCACCTTAGCCAAAGAACTGAACCTTGATGGCGCTGCTAGTCTTGATTTTTCATTTGATTCACTAAGCCGAATTTTCTTAAGGTAGGTTAAGTTTGAATCACAGTAGGATTTCCACCTATGTCCAATTCTAATTCATAGGCAGGTACCTACTCTAAAGCTCAGTCATAATTTCTATCACTTTATTAAACGATAAGCTGCTTCCGTGTCTTGTTGCATGGACCTATAAAAGCAAGTCGGCTCGGTTTTACAGATAATCGCAGACGCAGTTTCAGATAGCGCAGATTGTCCCGGTAAAATCCGTATCTAAGTCTTGTTTAGAAACATCCCCTTATTACAAAAGATCCGACTGGCAGAGCTTTGGAAACTGACTTGATTATGACTACAATCCAACAATTGGCGTGTAGTCCGAAACCGAATTCAATCACAAGATGTGGTACAAATTCTGCAAAGATTTACGTAGTCAACTGCCTCCTGCAGGACCAGCTCATCCGTCACGTCATATTGTGCACTGACCTAGTTCAAGGCTATTCAAATCCGAATACATTAAGAAAATGAGGCGAACAAGAGATGGAAAATACTTCCAAGTCTCCCTGAAGAGGAAATACGTGGTCTAGTGGTCCCTGCCACTCCTTATGAATATTCATCTGGGCTCAGAGTGGGATTTTGTGAATTTTCATAATAAAAGCATTTCAAAGTCAAATGTCAAAGTCAAAGTCAGAAACAGATAAAAGGCCCACAAAACTTTAAACGCCCATCATACCAAAAGGAAGTCATAAATTTAACAGATACTTTCGAAAACGCGTATCCGGACGGACACCTACCTCGCATTGCCTGAGTGAAATTAATATACGAATATAAAAATATTATCGACTGCCTGCCATTTTTTTTTTATAGACAAAAATCATGACTCCTTTTCGCTCCCCTAATGCACAAGCACATCATTTTTTAAGAGAATGCCACCCCCCGTCAGTGTCGCGTCTATAAATTTCAATTTGTACGCACCAGCAATATAATATGTATGTACATTGTACACTGACACAGCTTAAAGTCAGCCTGATTTAAAGACGCTTACTTATCGCATTCGGCATCCCTTTTGTGTAGACGTGATCTATGCAGTTCATTGTGTGCGTCTAAGTAAAGAGAAGATTTCAGGTCGCTACCTTTATAAAGAAAGAAGACATTTTCCAACACACTAAATTAGGATCAAAATAAAGGAAACATCTAAAAGGGCATACACGGCACAACATGTGCCCCATGCTATTATTATCATCACAAAAAGCGATAAGGATTGGGAGGATGTAGACAGCGACGACGACGATGACGACGCTGGCAACAACGTGATGTGAATTTTATGATGATGGCGGACAACCCTTGCGTGTGATTTAATATTATTTCGTACGCAAGGATCACTTTAAAGTATTGGAAAGCTTGTGTAAATTTAAGTGATGGCAACAGCGTGTAAAAAAATGGAAAATGGAAAAAAATGGAAAATAACTTTTCATGCATGTGTTCATTGTTCAATTGAATTTGGATACAGTTGATGTCTAATGGTTTGCATACGTGTTGGGTACTCATAGACAAGACATGCCAAAAAGTTGTATAGAGGAGGAATAGCGTAGGAGAGAGTATAGTACCTTGAGGCGTTTCTTTCACAATGGATGCCTCAGTTCCACCCCATGTTGAGTCCAATCCCACTTGCTCCATGTGTATTAGATTGCGAAATGTTCTAGTCAGACAGTAAGCAGACAGAAGAGCAAGAATTAGCATACACCGAGCAAGCATGCACCGAACATTTAGCCTTCAAAAAAACTAGCAATCAAATCGGGTTTAAACCAGCAAAAGGTATGGGATGAAATTTTTTTAAGCTTGACCCGAAAAAATGATGCCTTTTTGGCATTAAAATAACCGCTATGCCACCTTTTTCCTCTCTGTAATCCTAGAAGCTAACAGAGGATTTTGTTCAATCTTTTTTTGATATAATTCTGTTTGAAGTCTACAAAGTTTTTCGATTTACCTGCACCAAACTCACTTACCTAGGTGGCGCTATACAGTTCGGGGTGAACCTGGGCCTAAATTGACATGCCTATATAAACATGCCTCTTCAACTAGCCCGGTCCTTAGCTAGCTGCCTCCAGTTGCGCACTCCAAGTTGATTGAGGTCGTGTTCTACTTGTGCGCGCCACAAAAGGCGAGGTCTTCCTTGACTGGGTCCTCCCTCTGGGGTGGAGTCGAAGACTCTGGCGGGCCGGAGCGTTGTTCTCCATTCGCTCTACATGTCGTAGCCATCTTGGCCGGCCAATGCGCAGTTTTTTTAATTAGGTTGATGTCGCTGTATAGCTCGTAAAGTTCGTCGTTGAATCCCTTTTTCCAAGCCCCTTCAACGCAAATAGGGCTGAATATTTTGCAAAGGATTTTGCGCTCGAAACGACCAAAAATATTCTCATCCTCTTGTTATAAAGGCCTCAGCGCGCGCCGTAGAGCAGGACTGGGATAATTAGGGTCTTGTACATGGGTTTAGCTCGGTGTTTTGGGAGAGGGCCTGATTACTCAAATGCCTTCTTAACACAAAGAGTTATCATTCTTTAAACTTACGAGATGTTGTTGTCAGATCGTATAACTTCGCCGAGGTAGGACTAAACTCATTGTGATCAATTCATCTTGAATTCATCATTAAAAATAATCTATCTATTACAAATTCCTTTTTCAACAACGAAAACAAACTGAAATGCATTTGCATACAGCACTGAATGAGATAACCACATTTCCAGTTTTGACGCACGGTCGTAATTTGTAAATGAAAATTAGTGATGCGACTTTCAGTTACCAGATTACCCAAATTAAAATTTTATTTGAACGGAATGTTTGTAAAAACAATTCACAAAAAACTAGGCCTGTATTTCTCAAAATTATTTCTCAATACCTCATGCATCGGAAGTATGCCTAAAACGCAAAATTATGCCCTGGTTGCCATCACTGCTAGCAGGCAACCAGCACGCGTACCTCCTCTGAGTTAATAGCTGACTCTGACTCCGAAAAAGGTCTTTAATATAAGCAGCAGGTATATATTTAATCTGAACGAACACCAAGCACGCAGCTTAAAGGGCATACTGCGTGCTGGAAAGTGTGATTGGTATGTGGGCAAGTAACCGGTGAGCGCAGTTTGGCAAAGTAGTAAGCAACTATAAGTTATATAATTTAAACTTCGCTTTAGGGTCATTAAAATCCATGATTCGTATCCCTCTTTTTAGTTGGAGAGAATTTTTCTGAAAATATTTGCTGCGGCTGCTTCGTTTTTAGAGACACAATAGGGATAATCCCAGATATGAGTCTCAGATAAGTGCAAATCACGTCAAGCTTATAGATTTTTTTAACAGAAAACCTCACCGGTCCGGTTTCACCATTGACAAACAATTCATGGACTGCTAGTGAAATGTCAGTTCCATACAATCTCTGCCCAGAAAACGACGCCAACATAACTAGCGCTCGTGGTTCCATGCGAAAAATAAATGAAACAAAATGACATCCATCTTGGATTTCTCCATAGAATGCTAGAGCCACCTATTGGGCGGGTGTTGAATTGCCAAGTGAAACGGTTGCAATTCAAATTGTTGCGGTATTTTATACAATAGATGTCCTTTCGAAATCGTGCTATTTTAAATAATTAATGATATATGGAACCAAAAATATTTGATTAAAAAATCGTTTTTCATTGTCCCATAAAATGCACAATTTTCGTATATATTTTGCTAAATAGTTTTTTATGTTGCTTGTCGTTTTTTTTTTATATATATATTTTTTTGGCGTACATTTCAATTAAATTCTGCGATTAATAAGAATGGAATCATATTAAAAACTGCAACCAATTATACAGCACTTAATATTTTTTTAAATTTAAATCTTTATATAATTAATAGCAATATAAAAAAAATCACACTCTTTTGAAAAACTCTCTGCACCGAAAAAGGAACGTCAGATGTAAAAAGAAATCTGAAAAAAAGTGCGAGTTTCCAACTTATTCCGCCCTGAACTAAGAGAGCTAGCGCTAATGTTGAAACCAACGTGAAGTTGGCTACTAGCAGTTCATACAATAATAAGTCAATGGATTTCACATTTTTAAGTTTGAACAGCATAATCAGCGAGTTCTGATTCAAAGTCAGTTCACTGCCCAGGGATGCACATTTCAAGTAAAAAAATCATTTTGATAATCAAACGCGATTCAACCTCAAACCTCGCTTTAAAAGACAGTTGGTTGGTTTACGGGCCAACCAACCAAGGCTTGCAGCCTTCCATCCTCTGCGATCCCGGGCACGCCGCTTCCAGTTAGCAAGACCAATCGCGATGGTTAGATCTTTTAAACGCAGGCTCGGTCTTCCTTGCCGTGTCGAACCAGAAGACTAAGATTCAAAGATGAAGTTGATGTGTTTTGGCTTTTTAGATCTCATCTACATCTTGGTACATTCTCCTCTATTTGTCCTCCTTACACACAGGACCAAAAATCCGTTGAAAATTGTTTTTCTCTTGAAGTAACCCAGCATAAGCTCTCTTTTCCTGCTTCCAGCACTCGACGTTATTAAGCAGAACTGACATTGTTTTGAACCCAATTGTTTCGCCCAACCGAAGTAGCAACGGCTTCCTAGGGCAACTCTTCGCTGAATATCCACCAGGGTTACATTCGTGGAGTTCATGTTTACACCGAGTTGGATGAACTCCTAAACTACATTAAAAACATAGAAACAATCAAAATATCTACCATACTCCATGGAATTCTGAAAATTGAATCCTTACAGGCGCGAGGCGTAAGAAAAATGTGCGTCCTTGGTTATGTAGGTCGTTCCCAATTTTTCCAACACAACTTTCAGTGACAGAATCTTCAAAATCAGTTTCAGTACCTACCACTTTTTCACATGAATGGCCAATTCCACTCCACCCCATCAACACATATCACAAATTCCTCAATATCCTCCAACCTCCACATCCTCATTCGATCAACATCTGTACTTGTTTTTGTTCAGTCATTTTCGTTCTTTTTTTGTGATGTTTTGACTTCTTACGAACGACGTTTATTTTGCCAACATCTGCCATTTGAGGAAACCCTACACTTTCATTCTTGTTCGGATCTACTTTTTATCATTCGAATTGAGTTGCGTCCTCCTTGCTCCTTCTCAACAGCATGCTAGGCATATCCTCCGCCCCAATCGGGTTTATTGCACAAAACGATGTGTAATCAAGCATATAAATGCGTTACAATGAGCTTATCATAGAACTTTGGTGGAGTTGTATCTACAACCTTCCAGCATCAGCCGTCATCATCACTTCCAATTGCTTGGGGATTTTCATTGGGGTTGCTTTTTTGTGGCATTGTTTGTTGGGAGACCCAAAAATATCAAGCTTTTGATGATGCTGCTTCTGCGATATGACATCCATTGTCCGAAATTCGCTCATCAGTAACCACCCTTCAAACCGAGTGGCTGTACATACAAATCTGTCTGACGTGATACTTTCATCTTCTATCACTGTCTGTTGAGGCGGTCTATAATTATGGAATGGAATCTATTGTTATCCTATTCTACTTCCTGATACGCCAGCCCATTGTTGATGGCGTGACACGCCACCATCATCATCGTTCTCGGTTTTGGTAGGCACTACACAATTGGATTTCCATAATGCAAGTGGTAGTAAAACAGTTCATCGTCCCTTCTTCAAATGGCGTGATCCTTTAAAATGCCTTACCGACATGGCGAGTGCATGTAGACTGCAATTGTTCTAGTTTCGATTGGCAATTTGCGAAAGATCCACCGGGTTGCTCTTTTTCGGCCTGGAATTGATGATTTATTTCAACCTCCAAATGAGTATCTATTTGAGACTATAAGTGCACACTCTCACGCAGGGCAGTTGGATGTTGGAATTCCTTCAATTTATAGAGTCGTAGATATTTTCCGGGCTCAATTATCTCGCGAGCTGGTTGTCTTTTCTGTGGGCCCATGGGGCTCGCTACATAATGTCTTCCTGTAATTTCGTAGAGTGCATTTGATTTGAGCGAGTAAACTGTGTGGGTTATGCACAGGCACAGCATCAATTTAAATAGATGTGACATGTGAAAGAGAGGAAACTTTCAATTTGAATATTTCTGGTGTGTGTGTGTGTGTCGGCGGAAGGGGTCATTTTCAGTTAATTGTCCAACTATATCATGTGTCTTTTCTTTTACTTATAGACAACCATCAAAGTGTTTACGAGTTGTTTGAAAATCGACATCGAGTACAAGACACTGGGCATCCAATGGGACACAACCAGCAAGGAGGTCATTGCCCAACTGCTAAGAAGGTGAGTAAAGGTTGAATAAGTATTTTTTATAGAAAAAACTGAGTTTTTTTTATTGATTTTTGAAGTAAAATTGTTTGAGTAAAATACTGCTCTATCTTTCGGATATCATTCCTTCGAGGAAATCATCAAAGAAAGGTCTTAGTTTAGACAGGCTTCTAAAAGCTTTAAAGCATTAAATTTGCAACCTCAATCGAAAGGTATTTCTGCTACTAAAAGTGTAGGAAGTTGGCCCATAAATACTTTCGGATGACAGAAAATATTGTGAGTATGACGGCCACATGGTAAGTGGTTTTATTTCTGACCCTGTGAAAGCACTACACTTTGAAAAAAATGTGTAATATTAAGAATTTTAAACTGTGGCCCAACAATTTTCGTACTTTAAAATTAACACAAGTACGTTAAATTCTGAATTTGAGAATGCAAGTGTACAAGTGAACTTTTATTCTTCACCTAAAGACACAAAATGTCAAAATCATAAGAATGTAAAATGTTGTCTGATGAATGAGTTGCTAAAAAAGATCCGCAATTCGTATATTTAAAATTCAAGATGTATAAATTTTAAACTTTTTAAAATATAAATTGATGACAGAAAAACCAATTTTCAACAAAAAATAAAAATGAAATTGTTGGCTAAAATATTTACAAAAACTTTAATTGTTCCGTTAAGAACTCGTTATCAACTTACTTTAAAAAAATAGTTCTTGAAATATATCCATTGTAAAACAGTAAAACAATTTTCATAAATAATACATAAAAATATATGTAGATAGGTACATAAATGTTGTCACAGAAATTAAATGCAAAAAAATATAATGCAGCGGCAAAACTAAATGTCCAAAGGTTTTATTTAAAACATCCCTTTGTTTGAGTCATCGAAAGAACTATTCCTTTTCCAGGCAAAAATTAACACCAATATTAGAAATACATATTTAAGAGCAACGAAGAATAAAAAAGAAACGCTCAGAATTAAGTAGGTAATCTGCCCTAGCGAGGTATTCGTCGGAACGGAAAATTCTCCGATTTTATACGATTAGGTGGTTTTTTGCTTCGAGGTATTCTTCCGAACGGATATTCGGAATATTTTTCCGATGATTTGTAGCGCATATCGGCAAATTGCGTTAAAGTGCGATGAAGTGCATTTTTTTTTTTTAATTTTTGACAACTCTGTGGCAACAAGGAATAACGACATATGGTCAGTTTTTGCAACTTTTCAGGAGAGCCATTTAAATCTTTGGCTTGCCATTACAAATCAAGTACAAAACAAAAACTCTTTAGTGTGTAGTTCATAAACCGTAAGAGATAAAAGTATGAATAAGTAATGACAGATAAAATCGCTTATTGCTCATCATTTTGTGTCGACATAAGTCGACTTATGCTGTTATTCCTTGTGGCCACAGAACTAGGTTCCGATATTCTCCGGCAGAAATTGGTTGCGGAATTTATTTACGATTTATTCTCCGAACGCGGATACCTCGAATGTAATTGGAGCTTCCGACGGAGGCGGAGAATTTTCCGTTCCAACGGATACCTCGCTTGGGCTGAATATAAAATGAAACATGTTGACATTTTTCATAAGTTATCCTTAAGAATAACTTACATACATATATTGCTTTACCAATAAAAACTTAAATCGAACAACTGCTTCATAGCTGTTTAAAGTTACACTTTTTAAAAAAGTTGAAAAATTAGTAATATTTAAATCCTTTAATCATTTTATCCTATCTGCCATAAATTTCATGCGAATAGATTTTTTGAGCAGTTCCTTGGAAAGCTATGCGACACTCTATGATTATTATCAACACTTGTTCATTTTCAGGTTGACCTATCTCAAATTTCATCATAAATTTAAAATATTAAAAAATATTGAACTTTCTTTTTCAATTTTAAACATAAAATGTTAATTTAAAAACGCGATCGCGATTCATGATGATTGCATTTCCTCTTTTACTAAGGGGAAGATTTAAGGACACTTTTTTATGAATTTAAGACTAAATTGTTTTTTTTTCAAGAACTTATTGTAGAAGACGTAAAATTTTTTAAAGAAACGTTTATCAAACAATGATACAAAACAAGTAAAACAATGATATATACAAGTGGCAAGTTTTTTATTTTTGCTAGTAATTGTTTGAGCTGGGGAGTTTCGCCACAAGTTTGGGTTTTCAGTGATTTTATTGGGTGAGTCTTACCACTTCTATGAGTTACAATTTACAAAAATGTCGCCAAACTCATAAAACAGGAAATTAGCTTAGGTATAAAACATGAATTCATGGAGGATTATCCATAACGAAAATTATGGGAAAAAAGGGAATTAATAGTGTGGCGAAGAACACAACAATTTTCTTGTTGGGCTGATAATTTTTCGTTTTTTAAATTGTTTAAGAATTTTAAAATTGACAAGAATTTTGTTTTTAAACTAATTATTCGATTCTTGAACAATGAATAATGAGTTGTTGATGGAAGAACTATTTTTTGAGACAACCATTTTTCACTCACATCTAACAAGAACTGAAAATTCTTCGGAGAACGACGTATTTTTTTATCTGAGTGTATACGAACTTAATGGACATTTCATCCACAGTCACCTTCTTCTGGGTGGAGGGCTTATCTATTTCGTTTCTTAGTAAATTGATTTTACAGTGAATTTATAGCCTAAAGCTTGTCAACTTGCTGAAAAGCATGCACTCTCTGCAAATATTTACTATGTGAACGAACTAAATGCCTGTAGATGAGTTGTCCACTAGATGCAGTGGTGCCAGATAAATTTTTACGAAATCTGCATTTTTAGACTTCAAAATCGTCAAAAAATCGTCATTGTCATAAAAACAATAATAATTCTCGATTAGCGCAACTAACAGAAATCGGAGGTAGTTGTAACAAGTGAGGTTGTTGCTATAACCAAGTCAAACACTTTTTGGAGATAAGTTGTTTGGCGATTACTTTTTCAGAAATGATGAAAATTTAGGTGCTGTATCAGGAGTAGGGTAAACCAATAACAGAAATGATTATACTAAATAATTACAAATTCATTGCACACATTGTTTTTTTTCCAAGTACATATTAGAATTGAACGTCTTAAAAAGTTGTGTGTCGGCTTCTCTGTGAAATTTTAAGTAGGCATTGCGAAAAAGCATGATTTTCAGTGATTGATAGAAAAAAATTCTCTCATCATTTGCACATAAGTTGGGAAAACTTAGAGCGGCAAAAATAAATTTAATTATAAAAGCGGAAATGCATGATTGATCACAACACAACACTTGCATTTGCTTGAGACCTCAAAATCTGCAAATGGCTGTCCAAAATCGGCAAATCGTCATTGAGGCTGAAAATCGGCAAAATGACGATAAATCTGCAAATATGGCACCACTGACTAGATGTACTGACAGAAGTTTATTAACGATAAAGGGCCATAGATCAGCAATATGAATGAAGGGGGAACCTTTAGGACTTTAATTCAAAATATTAAAACACATGTTCACCACTTCCAAACGTAACTATTCAGAACCGAAATAGAATCCCTTTCTTCAGAATATTAAACACAATAAAGTGTTCAGACGCCTACCATCTGTCATTCAATATCAAAGTTCAAAGTTCCATGAACTACTCCGAACGCCATTTGACATTTAGCTCAATTCCCTTGGCACATGACATACCTATAACACTTGTGGGAAGAACATTGCGACAGCTTTGTGTGTACGCATTTAATTGCCTATAATATTTTGTTTATTTTGTATATGGTAACAAGAACAAGACCACTAAAAGTCAAACGACACAAATTGTATCATATGTGCGGAGGTTGTTAACCGCTTTTTATTTGAGAACATTCAGCAACATGTTAGACGGTTTATGGAGGGTTACAATTTAAGTTGATGAGGCTTCCAAATCTTACCTACTAAAAAACTCCTCTCTCTTTACTTTCAGATTGAAAATGCGCCATCGTGACCCGCGTTTGTTCTACCTGTCGATGGAGGTGAGCGTTCGCCGGGCTGGTGTCAAAACAATCCTCGTTTTAGATGACGATACACGTCCAGCTATACTGCAGGCTTGCCATCCAAAGGGAGAATCACGGTACAGTCCATCATCGATCAAAATCTCACCCTCAATTTCACTAAATCCTTTGTATCCTACACAGATTCTGTCTCCAATTGCGACCCGGCGGCCTCATCCGTGTTCACACATCCGCACTGCAACCGACATCTCAGTACAAATCGTTGGTCATATCCGAAGGGACCACATCCGATGAATTACTCGCTCTCTTGCTCTCCTGCTACAGTTCGATGGAACCCGTCGAACAATTCTCCATCTATGAGGTTTGATTTTTTTCCCCCCAAATGCCACGTCGAGCACATGAATGTAATTTTCTGTATTTTTTTGCAGGTCTGTCCTGGCCAAGAATACCAACGAAAACTCCATCCCGACGATTTGCCACTGCGCGCCCAAGCCGAACGAATGAAACGCGGTGAAACCTGCCATTTCATGGTGCGACGTAATCCAAATTATCTCCGACGACGACAACTGTTGACATCGCTGAATGAATATTCCAGCAAGGATACAAATTGCAACGATGACAACGATCAGCCACAACTGCTGGATATGTCAACAGATTCCATTACTGAAGTATCTGATGGTAAAACGACAACGACGACAACAACGCAACGAGTTACCACAAACAGTGTATCCTGCAGCAAGGACATTGATTCCCAATCGATTACAAGCTCCTCGAGTAAATCCTCTTCGCTGTCGTCGTGCAGTTCTTCCTCGGCATCGTCGAGCTCATTGTCGTCGTTGGCTTTGCAAATCGATTGCAAGAAATGTCGCAACAGCTTCAAGTCGTGCGAGTTTTGCCACAAAAATTCCGCCCTAATTCAGGCGCAACGTCAATTACAACTGCAGACATATAATCCGGTTTATAACATCCGTGAGATACGTACGGTGGGACATTCCTTTTCATCCCTGGGCAATGACAAAAAGCTATTGGACATCCACTTGAATGGACGATTCGAAACTCGACTGCCGCCAGCGGTGCCAGCAAAACCGCAATCCCTTCGACCGCAGAGTGTCCATTTGAGGCGGTCGTCCCGGATCGAGAGTGATTTGAATGGGAATAGCATGACTGCGGCAACATTGGGCGAGGAGGTTGTAAATAATGACCCACCCAAGGGGCTGGGACATTTTGTCTATATTTAAGTAGTAGGCAACTGACAGGAGTTGCGGCACCGCAATTATTGGCTAAATTTAGTGTAACTAGTCAGGCTCTTTCGATTGATGTTTTCTTATTTTGCACACCAGCATTATATGTATTGTTGTTATGCTATGTATCAGTGGAGGGAGGGGTGTGATGGGTTGGTGGAGGTAGCGTTTGGTGGGCACTTCTTCTGGAGGTGCTGAGTCCAGGCTTGCAAGGTGTGGAATTTAAAGGAGAACTGACAGCTAAATCATGACTTGACAACTAGAATTAAATATTTGTTTGCTGCAAGAGAGATGTACCTATTTTATTTTCAAAACTACAGTGATGCTACTTGAAAAATTCCCTACGGATCTATACAAAACTTTATCAAGCCCAAGAGATTTTAAAGCTGATTGTCTTTCGTCCAAAAAGTTGTAAGACGTCAATTTCGTAGAATAATACATACCCTACATAGGCTTAGCTAATTTTAAGAGCTTGCTACAACCGGTCAGAAAAGACTGTTCCAAAGAACGGCGCAGGTTTATCCACAAGTACATTTCTAAGAATTTGGGGAGTTTTCGCAGCCAATTTTTGGTGAAAGCTGAAGGAAATTATTCGCACGTCTTTGACTTAGTGAAGATCAGCAGTCAAATACCCTCAGGCAACTATGAGAGTCTCTTCGATAACTGATGACTTAGTACAGATCAGCGGAAAAAAATACTCTCCATTAATAGATCAGCAGTTGAATATCCTTCAGCACCCATAATAAGCTCTTTGATCGTTTTGGACTTAGTGTAGATCGGCAGCTAAGCAACAACTTTCAATGTGATTGTTAAAATAAATCTATTCAAAGGCACCCATACACGATCAACTGATCTTTCTGGTCAGCACCTTTTGTTCAGGTAGTCTTAAGAGATCGTTTGACTTCACTGTTCGTCTAAGATTCAAGCGATCTGTTTGGGAGGTCACATTTTTCTGTTTGTAAGCACATGAAGCAAGGGTGAAATAAATTTCCCATAATTATGAATCAATTCTTTAAAAGATCTTCAGGGAGATTATCATCATTGAAAGTGTAACTCAGTTCCATCCAAATTAATATGGAAATGTCAAAAACAATGGCCCAACTGTAGTAAGAAGAATTCTCTTTTGCATCAACCTTCCTACGCCATCTGCAACAAACCGATCAAAGCTTTTCCGAATTTATCTCATGCACCCACCATTTCAATATCCGTGCACACAAAACCTATGTCCACCGTTTGAAGAATAAAAGATACCGATACCTACCTCCACAAACTCATTAAAAACACACCCCCATCTAAACAATGCACCCCAGATATAAGTAAAATAAAAAACTTTCTTCAATGTATATTCCCCTCCCGATTTTGTGTTGTATAAAAAATGCATTTCCCTTAAATTAAACATCTTTGTATATAATTTAAAAACTGCTTGTATATTTATTTAGTATATTTTTTATTTTAGTTTTAAGTTGCCTGTACATTTTATAAAAAAAAACGGGTTCACCCCCACATATACCAAAGAAAATTTAACGCACAAACTGAAACAATTTCTCTAGCCTAGTGTACCACCATCTAACCTAACCTAATTGGCAATGACCTGGATATCCTTATGTATTTTTTTTTATTAAATAAAAATAAAACCCTTTATTTGTTTTTTAGTTAAAAGTACCTATGTATTATTTTATTAAATAAATTTTAATAATAAATAATTTGCTTGTGCAAAACAATCTCTATATAAAAAATACGTGTTTTATGATCAAAATTTTCTTCCTGTTTTATCGCATTGAATTCCCGCCCTCAAGGATAAGGATACCAATAATTTTTACGACTCCCTACGATGGATGTATCTCACACTGTTAGAGTAATGCTTTAACGATAAGCATTACTCTCTTGTTCTGGGTTGATGTTTTGCGCGTTCTTTTACATTTATTACCACTTATCCACTATTGATGTGATTCGTGTTGCTGTTGATTGTGTCCTGACGCACCGAGGGCAGTTTAATGGTCGATTCTGGGTGAGAATAAATGGTTCTTTGTGAAGAATTTTCTTCACTATCATTGTGGGATAGCGATCATTTATGAAATTTATAGCCGGTGGACATGTGGCATAGAGATTTGGATGGGTTTTCGTTTCGTAAACATACAGAGTATATGTTTATAGACATTTGTGATACCTGGAGGCTGGAAAAACAAACCTATTTTGCCGGGGAACACGAAATGGGTCGATAGTGTCCTTGCCATTTAGGTATGGTCCATCCCTCATTGAATAGATACTGATTTTATAAATGAACATTTCGGATGTCGGCCAATCACTTGCACTTGTAGATATTTTTACGATCGACATTAGCACGGTGCTATACGTCATAAAAGACGGTGTGCCATAAAATCGCAGAATACAGGAAAAGAGTTGAGCATTGGCTGTCAGTTTGGGCAGGCGTTATTACAAATTGCATGGGCTTGATGATGATTAGAAGGTGGTAAGTATCTATCCAGCTATGGAATGATTTTAGGTCGCTTTTAGAGTGTAATAATGCGAAAGGACTATGAACTCGGAAAAGTGTTATGCGTGGCAGGCAATTTCCGTTCGATGGACTCTATTTTACTGGCCTGGGAAACTCATCAGCTGGGTACTTAAAGCGATGTAGGTCTCCCTTCTATTTTTCGAGGTGCGGCATCAGTTGTCCATCATTTTTCTACTCGTCCCGACTGTCACCTGAGAGACATGGGATCTGATGAAGATCAGTTGAAAGATTTGGTCCTGTTTCCTGTCATATATTTGCTGTCTGAATAGAATTGGCTACCCACTCCACGAATACAAATGAATACAGACCCCAAAGTTATAAGAAATTGTCCTTTTCTTTGTTTCTTTAAATACAACAACCCGCAAATCGCTGTTCCGCAACAGTTTAAATAAATAAATAAGGCAAACCTGCAACAGCTTTAAAAATTCCACAATGCCTTGTAAAGTACAGTAACATCCCGTACCGCATAATAAATAAATAAATACATACGTTATGAGTCCCATAAATCTTTTGGAATAAAAACTCCTCCTTTACCGCGGAAAAAGTTTCAGCCCATGAATAAACCAGCCGAAGTAGTTGATGTGCAAAAACGCTCACAAAAACGCTCTCAAAAAACGAAAATGAAAACATAAAATCGAACGCCAAACGGAGTACGACTTTTGCATTCGAATGCGGGCAAGATATACACGCTGATGAAATAGCAAAAATATTGGGCGAAACAATCCGAATGCCAGGGCAGACACATCCACTACATCGGTGTATCTATAGATACATTGACATTGAATGGGAAATCAATTGCACTAGAACAAGACGAAACGAGGACGTTCTCCGCATATTTGATCCAAACCGGATGGACAAACCATCCCCGAATCTATTATCAGCGTGCACACTTCCGCCTGAAAGGAAACATATCTAACTGCAAATATCTATATTGGTTTTGTGGTGCAAGTGGTTTATTGAGTTTCCTGATGGGAGAATAAGAGAAGGACGGTCGACTATGAATAGAAGCTAAAGCTCGAATTTCGTATCTGCGATGCAATTAGCCCCCGCTTTCGAACTGATTCATGTCCTGTGTGACAATATCCCTATGTGGAATTGCTTATCGGTGACAATCTTCACACATGGAGTGTAGTTTTCCCCTATAAGTCGCCACACTGGCAGCGTTATCGTCATCGGCAGCCAAAGAATCACAAACAGCAATTCCTTGGAAAGACCGACACAACGGGCGAACATTAAAGATAAGGAAAAGGATATTGTATTCAACACAACACACACAATACAGGAGCGACTGCAAGAAAAGGGGTTATCCTCGGTATGTGGTTTCATAGAAATGGAAACGTGGAGCTTCTTACGTAGTCTATCGGCGAATTCCAGGAAGTCATTATTATTTGGAGTGCGCGGTTTGCTTGTACGTTTATCTCTCCGATGGGATTAAAAGGGGTAAGGAACCACGTCTTGTACAATGTACAATGTACATGCTCAGTACATTGAGCGAGAATAATTATTTTCAGAATACTTTTATAACAAGGAAAATCGAAATGTGAACCTAGATGTCGTTCCATACTTTGTGGTGTTGAAATAACCAAAAACCGACAGTTTTTAACCAAACGGTGTCAATGTTCGATGCTGGATGTCAAAGGCTACGGTTTTATAAATATTTGCTGTGAAATTCGATTACCTACTTGCATCTATAGCTGGGATTCGTATTTTAAATTGTATCTAAAGGGTTTTCCAATAAGAGGTGTTATTCTGATATTCAAAGAAAAATGCCATATTTTGAGATAAATCATCGGATGATATTTATTTCATAATAAAGAGGAGGTATGCCATTAATAATGAAAGACACCGTTACTGTTGATCCAACCTCATTTTCGAAAAAGTAATACCCAATGACCCCGCAGCAATATTCTCAGTTGTTTTTGAGCGACGTGAACGGGTTTTATTCTTCACACCACTAACTTGTCCCAACAGCTCGAATTTTTCCACCAATTTCTGTATTGCGGTCCGACAAGGTGCTTCACGACGACCCAAAAATGCTTTAGTTTTGCGAACTGTGACTGCAAAATTTTCACCATTTTTGTAGTGAATTTTTATAATTTGAATGCGTTGTTGAAAAGTGTATCGTTCCATTTTTAGTAATTTCTACTTGTCAAATGTCAAAAAATAACAGCTTCAAAAGTGACAGCTACCGAAATAGCGGGCTATTCAAAATACCGCCTCTTATTGGAATACCCTTTAGTAGAAGGATGTGAAGGTCCTACTGCCAGATGCATTTTAATTCGTGACTGTCTATATGTGCTTGACACTTCAAGTCTTTGTTTTATTTGTACTTTTGGCGACAGTTGCGTCAATCAATGAAGTGTTTCGTATTTAGGGAATCGATCGATCTACCAATAGTATGGAAAATAGGTCTTGTGGAATTCGGCAGGTTGTACAGCTTTAGAATCTCAAGTCCTGGTCCACAGTTTTTGAGTTCAATAGTGCTAGCATAGAGCCAAAGAAATGTGCACTAGGACTTGAATATAAAAACCTTGAATTATCTTCTATTAGCTCTTGTGGCATTTACCACTTTTAAATTTGTTGATCAAACTATCCTTAGTATCAGAAACTTTCTACAAAACTGCCAGTATAATCAAATGAAAGTTATTTGAGGTTAAGCGGCGAAACAACTGTATTCATTTATGTAGTACTGAAGTTCATTGAAAACTTGCGTCCGAGTACTCTGAGACGTTTCCTGTCAATATAATCCACCGACCTGAAACATCTAAATTTACTAATGTCTGGGCTCAATTAAGAGCAGAGTGGGCTTCATATGATAGCCAAAACCTCACAATAGTCAGTTATTATGGTAGGTATAGATCATGCTTGATGTGTTACACAATATTCCAAGCTTAAAAACCCGCTGCAAATTAAATACTTTTTCTGATTTACAGAACAGAAAAAATATTAAAATGTTTCAGTGGTAAGATGTGGATAATTTTTGTGAAATTGTGTAAATTCTGTAAATTATATTTTTAGTTAATTTTCTGGTAGATTTGTTTTAATAATTTAGTTTCAAGAGGACAAAGATTAGGCGAACTCTTCAGTTGAAGTGGCCCAAAAAGCAAAGCAATATATTTAAGGTGTCGTTTACGTACGGCAACTGGTAATGAGGCCTCCTCTAAGCTGATTCTATCTAAGCAGAGAGCATTTCACGAATACCATCTAGTTCCTAGCTTTGAAATAGCTTGGCTGGTTGAAAAAGAACTTTCGTTTTGAAAATCTAAAACTATTAGGTACACAATTGCAAAAAAACGGAATAATATCGATTGCTACATTGCTGTGTCGTTGCTCGTTGGATTTTCTACTCTACGTCTACGTCTTACGTCAAACAATGAACGGCCAGTGGCGATTATATCGACTGCCGGTCGACATGGAAATGGAACAAGAAAAAAATATGTTTTGTGTTCTTAGCTAAGGGGTTAAGGCTGTGTGTGCGAGAAAATAAAGACAGTGGATGCTATAGATACTTTTGGTGTTAAAATAGTACCGTATACGGTTGTTTTGTTTACAAGAAATTAAGTTTCATCAGGAGTCTAGACTTTCAGTCAACTTGTCATTATTATTATTCAGTTATTTGTCTTAATTAATACAAAAAAGCGTTAAATTTGTGTAAAAGACCTGGGGGCCCAACTATGTATTCGAAAGTTGTTCCAATCGAATGTAGAAACTAAAAAACTTTCGAATAGAATCGACAGTAGAATTGAATTACATAGTTGGACCGCTGTTCATTTGGAAGTAATCATCACTTCATTTCATCAATAAAAGCTATCTCTACAAGCTCGACTCGACTGTGACATTACCAGAAAAATGTGGCCAATCTACAACAAACAGAAAACTGAAAAAAATCCTACAATTGAAAAAGAAATCATCAATCACCGGACACAATACACTAAAATACCATACTAAGAAAATGGGAATCAATACAGATGACCTGCGCAGAGGATGCGGTACTGAGGAGGTGCATGAGGACACGCGAAACTTTCTTTGTCACTGCGCAGCGCTCTGCCATATAAAAAATAAAATCCTTGGTAGTTACTTCTCCGAGGATTTAGAGGAACTTTCAGACAGGCCCATTAATGACCTACTTAAATTTATAAATAAACCGGGTTGGTTTACCAATCCGTAGGTTTCTCATAGGTTTGCAGAGTATGAAAGTCATAAACCTTTAGGGCTCTAGGGCTACGGATCTACATTGATCTAAGTGTGGCACGTGCAGGTTTCTCCTGTCCTGCATGCCCACTAACCTAATCATCTGTTCATTCCATGTGAGTATCGTTTTAGAATTAATATTGATATTTATATATTTAGTGAAAGTTGTCTTTATAATTAAATTTACTTTAAAAATAATAAAAAATTACCTAAATACTTATAAGTTGTTATTTCCTTTTGGCTTAACTGAAGCCAACTGTTTAAATGAAATTAAATTTTCACGCCTGCAAAGAGCTTAGGTACGGCTTAGTGAAATTTTAATGCGGAAATATCATTTTGACGGTTCGCGGTGAAAATATTTTATGAACAATTGGATTTAACGTCAAATGCCTTCGCCTTCGCTAGGACAGTCACCTTGACGTTGGTGCGAAGGCTTAAGTCGCAACGATTCAACAGGCTATGCTGTCGGAGGCGGTAGTCGTCTGAAGGGTCACCCTTGGCAGACAGGCTGTTGAAGAGCGACGAACTAAGAACTGTCAACCTAACTCCAGTGGTGGTGTGAGCGCACACAAAACCGTGCCGAAGGATGGAAGGTTGGGGGTCAAACCAACCGTGTACGAGCTCCCTCAGGTGCCCAGGCGAAGACCTGTTGGAATTAAAATGCCTTACCCCGGTATGGCGGCGCTGCCGGGGCGGACCATACTTTCCGGCCCTACTCGTGGGAACCAAAATTGAGCAACCAAATTTAAAAAACAAGGATGAGAGAGGTGAGGGTACTATAAGTACCAAGAGTGAGACAGTGGCCGACACATTGCCTGTGGAGCCATATGATCTCACCAAAATACAAGAGGCCCTGGAGGCCGGTCTCGCAGACGAGGAGATCTCGATGGAGGAAGAAGAGAAGCTTCTGGCAGAACCCCCAGGCGAGAAGACCGGAACGGAAAAGGCGAGGAAGAAAAGGTTACCCCCAGGTCTGCTGAGGAAAAAGGAGTACCAAAAGGCCAAACATATATTTGGCATCCTCGTCGCAAAGGACCAAGACTCCCTAACGGAGAAGGAGCGAGCTTCCTTGGAATGGGCCAAGGATACTATAGCGAGAGACGCCCTAACGAGGCCTGAGCCTAAAAGGTCGTCAACCACTATAGCTATGACAAAGAAGTCAGGCTCTAGCAGTGCGGCACATGACGCTAAACGGCCAAGGGACGATGCCGCTAAGGCAGACCCCAAGGCTTACCATAGCCTCTCAAAGAAAAGGAAGCCAAAGACGGAACCAAGGGATGCCGACAATAAGCCGGGCCCAAGTGGACTCCAGAGGAAACCCATTACTGAGAGGCTTGGTAACAAGGAGCTAGCCTCGAAGAGGTTGAGGTCGCCTGAAGACGCCCCCAACATTCCGAAGAAGGCAAAGCGGGTCGAGCAGAATGCGGAGAGTCCCAAAGGAACTTCCGTATGGGGATCTGGCCTAAGTGGGAGGTTCAGCGAGGTGACCAGAAACCCGTTGCAGCTAGCTGTGGTGGATTCCGGGAAACCAAGCGGACAGTACTCTGTGGAATGTGGCAGAATAATCGAGAAAACACTAGGAGTAGCGATTATCTCCCACATCCGGGCAAAGACAGGTGCTAGTGCCCCCGCCTACGGCAAAATGAGATGGTCCAAAGGCATCACCTACATTGATTGCAAGGACCAGGCATCAAACGACTTTGCCAAAAATATCTTAAACGGCGCACAACTATGGGAGGGCGCAATACTGAAAGCGGTACCCGTAGATGAGGTCCCAATAAGGGCAAAGGGCAGGATCTCCATCCCAGAGATAGGGGTAAAACGAGCTGAGATAATCAGCGTTTTACAGGCACAAAACCCCCAGATCTCGATGAGAGATTGGGAAATTGTGGCCGAGGAGGAGCCAAAGAACGGTGCAAAAGGGTACATAGTTGCCTTTGATGAGCCACCGGAGACTTTAAAGAAGGATATGCAGATGCCGCTATCATTTGCAGCAAGTGAGGTTACTCTCAAGCTCTTGAAGCGGACCGCAGGAAGCACAAAGGCGACAACTGAGATGTTGGAGGAGGCGGCTACACCCAATGATGAGAGTAGTCCAAATCAACCTGCATCACAGTAAGGTCGCCACAGGCAACCTGAGGCTGCTTCTCGAGGAGGAGCAGCTGGATCTGGCCCTAATCCAAGAACCATGGATAAATAAAAATCAGGTGATGGGATTGGGGTCGTCAAAGCACGACATACTATACGTATGCAATAAAGGTAAGGTAAGATCGTGTATTGTGGCAAAAAAGGAACTTCACGCACTAATATTACTTCATTTTTGTACAGGTGATCTGACGGTGGTGGAGTTAAGAGGTAAGGGCGAGAGCTGCAGAGTGGCGTCGGTTTACATGCCAGATGACGACGACACATCAGTCCCCCCCGGACCGGTAAAGGCGCTTGTTGCAGCGTCTGAACAAGGTAAGAAAAACTTAGTCTTAGGCTGTGATGCTAACTCCCACCATACTATTTGGGGTAGCTCAAACATTAATGCTAGAGGTGAGGCTTTGTTTGATTATCTTCTTTGCTCCAATCTACTCATCTGTAATCGGGGAAATGATCCCACTTTTATTACGGCGAGTAGAAAGGAAGTTTTAGACGTAACTTTTGCATCCCAGTATAATTCGGTCCAAGTTACCAATTGGAGGGTATCCAGCAAAGCATCACTATCGGATCACTGCTGGATACTCTACGACCTGCAATTGGTTCCCCATGATAGGAAATCTTTCAGAAATCCAAAAAGAACGAACTGGGATAAATTTAGCGAGAAAGTCCATAGTTACAGGAATCTATGCCCGGCAAGTGATCTCACGTCTGTGGAAGAAGTCGACGATGCAGTCGAATCTTTGACAGAGGTGCTCTCCAAATCATTTGAAAAATCCTGTCCGAAAAGTGGAACACATGGTAAGAAACGCCCCCCCTGGTGGAGTCCAAAGATCGCGGAACTTATGCGAAGTTCAAGGTCTAGATGGAACCTAGCCAAGGAAGGTCTCATCGAATGGACTACCTATAGGGAAAGCGTAAAAACCTTGAAAAAGGAGATCAGATTCGCAAAAAAGAATACATGGAGAAATTTCTGCGAATCAATTGAATCCACAACCGAAGCGTCTAGGCTAAGGAAAGTCCTTTCAAAAGCTCCGACACCGATATCTTCGCTAAGAAAGGGAGATGGTAGCTGGACAGAATCACACAAAGAGACGCTGGAAATACTAACAGAAACTCACTTCCCAGGATCCACCGACGTGTCCGACGGATACGATGTAGTATCTTCAGGGACGAGGGAGGGAATGGATGCAGAGACCATCGTCGATATAATCGACGAGAAGAAAATAGCCTGGGCAATCAACACATTCGCTCCATTTAAAGCACCCGGAATAGATAATATTCGACCCATAATGCTTCAAAAGTCAGAGGAAACTATCATTCCATGGCTAAGATGCATTTTTATGTGCTGTCTGAGGCTATGTTATGTTCCTAAAGCATGGCGAGCGGTAAGAGTGATATTCATCCCAAAGGCTGGGAAGGCCAGTCACACTACAGCCAAGGACTATAGACCAATTAGTTTATCGTCCTTTATGCTGAAAACACTGGAACGATTGATCGATCTGCATGTAAGGCAAACGATTGGCGATAACTATCTATCAAAATCACAACACGCGTACATGAAAAACAGATCCGTAGATACTGCAATACACAGAGTAGTATCTGTAGTGGAAGAATCCTTACAGCATAAGGAATACACATTGAGTGCGTTTCTAGACATCGAGGGGGCCTTCAATAACATTGAGGCAAATGCAATCATACAAAGCTTACACAGGGCTCGACTAAAAAGGAGCCTTTGCGACTGGATTGCACTCATGCTAGGCACACGCCGGATCAAGTCACTTCTAGGGGACGTGACCATTGAACGGAGAGTCAGTAGGGGGACGCCACAAGGTGGAGTCCTCTCTCCGCTCATATGGCTGCTCGTAGTAGATGAACTGCTTAAAACACTCGAACGGGAAGGATTCATTGTGAGCGCATACGCAGACGATGTCGTAATTCTAGTCACAGGTAAATTCACTCCAGTCCTCAGCGATCGGCTCAGTTACGCACTCCTACTAGTCAATAACTGGGTTGAGGGGCGCGGACTGGGAGTGAATCCATCAAAGACGGAAATCTTGCTGTTTACTAGGAGAAGGACGATCCCTGCCTTCAATCCCCCAAGGATGGGCGGGGTGGATCTAGAAATATCGAAGACGGCGAGATATCTGGGCATAATATTAGATTCCAAACTCAGTTGGAAGGAAAACATAGAGGATCGCATCAAAAAAGCATACGTAGCACTGTATGCCTGTAGAAGAGCATTCGGTAATACATGGGGATTCAGGCCACATGTGGTACACTGGCTGTATACAGCAGTAGTGAGGCCCATACTAACTTATGGTACAGTTGTGTGGTGGAAGGCCATGGAGAAGAAATATAATCTCTCAAGCCTTACCAAAGTGCAGAGGGCGGCTTGCATCGGGATAACGGGCTCCCTACGGACTACACCCACCGCAGCAATGGAGGCAATGCTAAACCTCACCCCTCTGGACATTTACTGCAGCAGCAAGGCGGTAAAAACCATGATCAGGTTAAGAGAGTCTGGGTTATGGTCAGCCAAACCGTATGGGCATGCATCCATCGAAACCCAATGGAATGCGGCGAGGGAGAAGGCGACAACAGACTACCTGCCCGCCACTCTCGTTTTTGAAAGGAGATTCAATACTAGAATTCCCGAAAGAAGCGAGTGGGAGAACAAAACGATCACGACAAAAGAGGAGATAGCCCTCTATACCGACGGTTCTAAGATGGATATTGGTACAGGTGCGGGCATCTTCAGCGAAACATTGAACCTGCAAGAATCATTCCGTATTAGTGATGACTGCAGTGTCTTTCAAGCAGAGATTGCAGCTATAACCCAAGGGGCGAAAGACATCAATAGACGTAACATTGTCAACAAACAAATCACTATCTACACTGACAGCCAAGCGGCCATAAAAGCCATGGAGTCGGTCGTGGTGAAGTCAAGGACAGTAAGACAATGCAAGAAATATCTGGACGAAATATCACAAGTCAACATGGTGACCCTATGCTGGGTACCAGGACATATGGATATCACAGGTAACGAACATGCGGATGAGCTTGCTAGAAGTGGGTCGAAACTACACGAGTCGTTGGCCCTAAAATCAGTTAAAACTCCGCTGAGTACGCTTGCAAGGAAGATTGACATTGAGTCTTGGAGCAAAACAAATCTTCGTTGGACCAATATCAATACCTGCAGGCATACAAAAGAACTATGGCCAGAGGTGAGCAAAAAGAGATCGAAATATTTGATCGGACTGAGTCGCAGAGACATTCGCATACTCACGGGGGTCATTACTGGACACTGTGTGATAGGCGTACATGCAGAACGGCTGGGTATACTGCATAATGACTTTTGCAGAAGCTGCAGGGACGTTGAAGAAATAGAATCTGTACGTCACCTGCTGTGCGAATGCCCGGCCCTTAAAAATAATAGGAAAAGGTTTCTTAATAGCTACTTCTTTGATGAGCTGGAAGATCTGGAGAATGTGGATCTTAAAGAACTACTGAGATTCATACTCAAATCTGGATGGTTCTTATAGATAAACAGACTCTGCATCATAAGCTACTCTCAGGACAAACTAAAGAACCTGCACTTAACAGAGCTTTAAGACCCCAAGTGATTCTTACTAAACCTATGGGGCTCAATTTAATAAGCGGTGTAATTAATTTCTTTAACAGGTTCTTAATGGATGGTACCCGTAATTGGACACAATGGACCCAACTGATGGTCTACGTGAAGCCGTGGCAACCGCCACAAGGGCACCAACTTACCTACCTACCATTAAAAACAACAAAATTATCAGATTAACAGACAGACTACTTTCGTAACCATTTAAGTGCATTTTCTACCGCAATAAGAAGTTTCTCTAACTGTAAGGAAGGGAAGACACTGGGCAACTGATAAAGGTTAACTATCTTTAGTTACCTGGCTATTTACTTATCGCCGTCGCTACAGCGAAGGTAGGACAACGAATTAGTGAGCTTGACTATTAAAAGATGGGTTCTATCTAGTTTAAAAAAAAAAATAAGAAAAAAAGAAACACCCCAATTCCGAGAGTAAAACTGTCTTGAGAAAGCTTTTAAATTCAGTCTTTCGGACACAGCAATAAATAATTGTATCGTAAAATTCCTCGTTTAATTGCAAGAGTGACTGAACCGCTTACGATCATCCTCTGTTGAAAGAGTTCGTACTTCAGGTGCGTAGGGCAACCAACCGGAAAACCAACAAAATTTACATCGCCCCAACCACGAGTGCAAAAACGCTTAGGCGAGTCCCATCGCTATCTAAATTTTCTCTTTATTGATAGATTCGCCACTTTTTACACCAAATGGGTTCACCTCTTTTCTACTATCAAAATCGAAGCGCATCTTGTCCCCCTCACTGTTACAGTCAATTCCAGCTATGATCTCGTTAGTCAATTTACTGCCCTGTGCATCCGGTCAGTATCGCTAGATCTGTTTACTGAATCAGCTGGCATACCCAAAAATGTACACAGTGCCCTTTGGAAAATACCAACGATTTGTAATATATTATCCCTAGGATTAAATCCAGGTCCTCTATATAACCGGACAAAGGGAGATACCAGCAAATCGGTTGACTCCACAACGGACGGAATCCGTTGTTCCGCAATGCATCCATATCCACACAAATGTATCTCATGTGCAGGATATGAACTGAATTCCTGATGGTATTTGGAGGTATAAGAGGGATGATTGAACAAAAGCTATAAGTCCCCCCAAGGCCACAATGGGCGACTTTTGAAGGATTATCAAATTTCCGTTTTCACATTTCCATTGATTTTGATTATCGATTTGTGGCGGCGGCAGTGGGATAATTGAGAAGCTCAATGTGTGATGAATAGTTGAGCGAACACAATCTGGTGAAATTTGCAATTTGAAGTGATTTTCAACCTCAAATGGGAATTGCTTACTTACCTACCCAGGTGTAAGGTGATGCGATGTCACAAGCTGCTTATAGTGTTAGGTAATTTATTAAATACGGCAGGGGACATAAATTATCATCATCCTACGTAATATCGCAAATGGCAGGGCACGTGCTTCAAGTTTCAATGTCAGTGCAAATATTCCAAAGAATTCCTGCTTCGGGGCTTGACATCTATCAGGGCCAAAATAACGGGCGTTATTAATGATTCCTACAATAGAAAAGCAATTCAGTTAAAAGGATGTCATTAGTCATTGGGAATTTATATGGCAACGAAATGAGTGGACAGTATTTGCGTCTTTTGGCTGTAATTAATGTCATTCCCTACTGATAGCAATCTGGCTTTTGAATTGTAGTCTTCTCCGTTTGTAGGGTGTTTTTCTTAAAATGGCCAACCTTATGTGATATGAAACGCATATAAGTCATTGTTATGACCATTGTATTGACTTTATTAAGAAGATTTCGACCATGCGGTTGAGGGTCCAATTTTGACCACTTTTTTGAGAAGGTGTACCGTAACTCTATACAAAACAGTCAAATGGTAAACCGATGTGACCACAAATCAGCTAAAAGCTGTCAAATTAGTTGCACATGGAAGTCTTACCAGGGTAAAAAAACAAACCCCATATTTTAACATGGTATCACCAAGGCAAGGTTTGCCTACCTAAAGCAACTTCTTGGGTTTAAAACGCTCTGAATAACTGCAATACTGTTCGGTGGGAAACGCTCTGAAAAACTGAGTAACTGTTTGGTTGAAAACGTCTGTTACCAAGTTCCCGTTTTATTTTACAGAGCAGTTTACCTTAGGTTTCAAATTTTGCAAGAGGACTGAAAAGTTAGATTTTGTTTTGCCAGGGTTATGACCATAGCCCCATCGCGTTTCTTTGGACTTTTACGATCAAGAAACCTAGGAAAATTCGCCTTTTTGAATTAATCTTAATTTTTTTGAAGTACCTACCAACCTCCCAGTGGCGTAGCGTGAACATTTTAAATTGGATTCTCGAAGCAAAATTAATCACATACAAATGTAAAAAACCTTACACATGTGTACCTTTCCACATCTACTAAGCAAAATTAATTCAAGCCACTTTTTTTAATACTTCAAGTCATTAATATTTAAAATTTGCAATGAGCTTAAAGCAAAGTAGAAGAGGCTTCGATATTACAAAGTAAGACAACCAAAACTAAAAAAAAAAATCGAATAACCCGAAGAAAAGCGCGTTATTTTCTACAAAACCAAGTGTGACGAGGTGTCAAGTCAAACACAGTGCTTTGCTTGCTCATCTGGCTTGGCTTATGGTCAGAGAAGCAAACAAAAAAAACACTGTAATGTATAACTTTTTAGGCTTACAATAATTTAAAAGACTTTGTCTAACTTTGTAAGTGACTTTTTGAATAAATAACTAAATAAATACTTGGTTTTTGGTAGATAGTGTTGCCTGGTACAAATTTAAAAAGGGAAGTCGGTAGGAATGGGGTTATATGAACGCCACGCCACTGCAACCTCCTTCAAATTGTTAAAGAAGTACCTACCTTCGGATGTTATGTACCTCGATTTTCTACGATGGGTTATGTTATATATCCCACCAGAAAAGTTAAAGTTCTTTAAAGCTAGAGACCAGGGATGGCCGCTACCAAAACGTAGTTGATTTTGAATTTTTAACGTATTCGCACATAAAAATTTAAAAATGGTAACAAGATCCGTCAGTGTTGCTTAGGGCAGGCCATGAGCCCGCTATGGTGCCTAGTTTTTTGCGACCCAATCTATCTTTACCTATAACTTACCTCTATTCATGTGATCGTAGCTGTATTCGATCTACTTCACTCGATTTTTAAAGCAAGTTTTATGCGGTCTAGTAGTGCATCTAGTAGTGCATCTTTTCCTAAGAGGCAATTATGACAATTATAACGAGTTTGACACTTGTTCGTTGTATCTTCTTAACAGCTGACTTTAGATTCAACCATCTCAAACCGAAGGTTGCGGTTGCAGTAGTCGAATTTTAAGTATGGTTTCTCTAAAGCCGTTTAAATAAGTCTTATCAGTTGATATGCGAACACGGTTCGGTGTGGATCGAGGTTTTTAAACTGATAAACAAGTTTTGAGTATTGATAGTTCAACATATAAAAATTTGGCCGGTGATAGACTTTCGAGGTCTAAACGCAAAGCCTTGAGACGTTCACATAAAACACTTAGTGGAATTTTTTTTGGGATGATTAAAAAGTCCTTTGTCCCTATAGTTGGTGCGTAGAGTAGAAGGTCTCCGTTTTTGAGGATCGGGTTCCTTTCCTTTCATCCAGACATAAATCCGCACCTCAACAAGCGCGACTTGTCATCGTTTTCAGATGGTTTATCGATGGAAAACACTCTTTTCTGATCACAATACGTGTACCCTTAACATGCCCGGCTTAAGGCTCTTTAAAACTTCGTCTTTCAAAACGCTCTTTGTCCTCGGGAAGGTAAAACTTGTGTCGAAGGTCGCAGCTCATGAAAACCTCTAATTGTATGCTTTTACGGTGTTCAAATCTGAGATCTATTGCTGAGTAGGTCTTCACAGTAAGTCCAGGGTAACTACGCCCAGTTTAGTGGGCCTTGGAGGAGAGTTTTTAGCAATACGACATCAACTTAGTCCAGCAGTGTTTTTTAGTTCTCGCCTACTCGCGTGGACAGCGAGTGATGCAAGATCTTGTCCAGACAAATAGAGGGCAACCCCAACCGACTTGCATCTGGAAGCTACCCGAAGACTGGCCTAAGAATTTTGTTGCCATTGCCACTGGCTAATCGCGAACTGTGTCCCCCACCTGAGGTAGTACCCATGACGTGTCGCCCTACATTACCAACGCAATTGATTTTCTCATCAAAATATAAATAAATAAAGCGAAGCCGGCTGAGTGCCATCAGGTGCTATTCCCAGCAGGACGCACCACACCGCGTAATGTGTCTGGCTGAACTCTCGTAAATATCAATGTAACGACCGCTTGGATCGAACGTTTGTTTTCCCAGCCTGTATCTGTGCGAAATTGTTGCAAATATTAAATAATTCCGCTACATTAGCATAAACCTTTCGGTATTCAGGTGAATCGTTTCAAAGTTGGAAGCGTTACAGGTCCTTATGCGTGTCGCTGAGGATTGTTTTCTTTTTTTTAACCCTTTTACCGGGCAAACATGTTAATAATTCATTGCGAGGCCTCCGCTGACAGGGTAAAAGGATTCAGGATTTCGCGACTCGAAATTAGATTTGATTTCGTTTTTGTCTGGTAGCCCAATTAAATTGGGTGGAATAATAAGTTGGAGATGTAGAAATCCTCGCCGTTCACCATCTCACCCGCAGTCATGTGTCCTGTGGCTGGGTATTTCAATTCAATTTGTTGTGCGGGTGTGGTGTTATCTGCACGTTTAAAAATTAAATTTGTGAATTTAAACTCTGATTTCCATTGGGACGAAGGATAGACAAAGAGAACCCCCCGAAAGGAGGCGAGAAATAATTAATTCCGAATGCAGATACAGAGGGAGTGGTGGCGTAGACAGCTTTTGTGCAACGCTGGAGTGATAATAAACTGCAGGGACAAGAAACTGGGAAATGGAAGATACTTTGAAGACAGTTATTAGTCTATTGGGGATGGATGAAGTGCAGTTATTTGAAGGGGAGACTGCAGTATGTGCTGGAGGGCGAAATGTTTGTTTAAAATTTAAAGAAAGGGGAATCGGAACCAGGAACACTTCGAGCAGAAAAGAGGTGTGTAGCTTTTTACTTACTTACTTACTTTTTAAGGGGATATATTCATACAGAAAACGCATCTCCAGCTATAGCTTTATCCATGGTTAGTTGCTTTCAGTTGCATTTTGGTTGTGAGACACTTTTAACCAACAGTTCTTTATTGTGCCTTTTTTCTCCCAGCTCTCTCGATGCAAACTGGGCTACAAATCACGCGGGGAATTTACATATATCTCGAGACTCGACTTTGTCCATTTTCATAAGAGTCCTTACTGCTGTGTGATTATAGCAGAACGAGGCCCTTAGGCATCTATCAGGTAGTAAATACACCAGCTGAAGCAAAACTCTGGGAAAAAGATGACGAAGGGAGACAACGAATTATTGCGCGCAGCGTTAGGAGCTCCCTGTTCAGAAGTAAAACTCCATTAATGTGGTCGCAAGCTACTTTACAGGCAGACACTTGAGTTACCAGAACAACAACGGTGCTTCAACGCGGAGGTTCCACAAGGTTCCATTCTCGGACCACTTCTGTGGAACATAATATTGAGCGGAGTTTTTACCGTACAAGAATGTGTTAAGAGGTGATAGGCGATATAGAGTCTGTCCACAAATTGGTTAAAAGCTGCCGGCCTGAAACTAGCTGGCCACAAGATTGAGACTTTCTGTACAACCAGCTATATAACCCAGTCGAATATGCAAATTATTACGACTAAGTAGACACTTATCTACCAGCATGTCCAGCAGACGTCTTCATACCTCTATAACAAGTATCCTGCCAAATATTCGTGGCCCTTGATTCAGTCCCTTACCTTACTTTTGGTGGTGCTTACAGTCTGGTGTGGACCACGGCCTCAACTAACAAGCCCCTCCACCCAGCTCGGTCCCTCGCTAGCTGCCTCCATTTACGCACATCAAGTTGGTTGAGGTCGTTCTCTGGTGCGTTGTCCCTTAGGTTAGGATTCGAAGACTCTTCGGGCTGGTGCTTTGTTGTCCATACGCTCCACGTACCCCGGCCATCTCAGCCGTTGTATTTTCAGCTTATTGACTAGGTCAGCTTCGCTTTTTAGCCCGTATAGTTCGTCATTGAATCACACTCCATAGAGGTTTTCATCCGCTTTTGACAAGGTCCATGCTTTTGCACCAAACAGCAGAACCGGGATGATTAAGGTCTTATATAGTACCTCCTTGGTTCTATGAGAGGGCTTTACTTCTTAGATGCCTTCTTAGCCCGAAGAAACAGCGATTGGCAAGAGTGATTCTTCACTTGATCTCTGCGCCGATGTCATTTTGCGAAGTGATAGTGGAGCCCAGGTATACAAAGTCTTCAACTACTTCGAAGTTGTATCTGTCCATCGCAGTGTTGCCGAAAGGAGTATTGTACTACTTTCAACACCTCCGTACTCCTCATTACACATTCGTACTCCTATTTTTTAAAGACCCAAAATATCTTACACTTGCAGCAAACCTTAAATAATTTGAATCTAATTTAATTTCACTCTTTCTATTTTGTTTTTGTTTTTCGTTGGTTATATGCAATTTTTGAAGAGCAAAAAATGTCTGTACTACTATTTTTTTTAAAAGTAATCCCCATTTTTGGCTGCAGTACTCCCTTTAACAAAATTTCTCCGGCAACACTGGTCCATCCTGAGGTTTTGTCCGAGTCGCCGATGTTGAGAGTCCTTTCTCATTGACAGCATATACTTTGTTTTGTCCTCATTAACAGCCAGACCCATCTTCGCCGCCTCCGTTTCAATGCTTGCAAATGCGCCACTGACAGCTCTTCCAATAATGTCAATATCATCGGCATAGGCAAGTAGTTGAAAGGACTTTTGAAAAATTGTACCTCTGGTGTTGGCTTGTGAGTTTCGTACAATTGTTTCAATAACGATGTTAAAGAAAGTACGTGATAGCGCGTCGCCTTGTCTTAAACCTTTTTCGACATCAAATGATTCGGTGGTGTTCTTGCCGACTTTGACGGAGCAGCGAGACTTATTTCTCATTCCAAATCCTCAACACCGAATGTGACTCTACTACTATATTCCTATGCTCATCTCTGCAGGCTTCTGTTGGGGCCTGATATCCTTGTATTACTATTTGGTAGAACTTTCGAACATCGTGTCTGCAGTAGCGCCCCTCAATTGATTCGCCCGCTCGCTTCTCTTGCTCTTTCTTTTTTCTTCGGAGAAGTTGGTGTTCCTTCCTTGATTCAATCAGGAGGATTCCATACTTACATCCAGCTTAGTTGCGGAAGTTCGTCGGCGTTAATAATTCAACCTTTCATGTTAAAGGCGGCGTATTTAATATCTTCCAATAGAGACTGAACTTCTTAGTGAGATTAATGGAAATTCAGTCGGTAAATGTTTCTGCATCCATCCATTTGGCATGCTAGACTTTTCGAGATATCCACAAGCACAACTTGACAGTCGAAAACCCTATTTAAAGTATTGAAGAAGGCCCCCAAAGTCACTCATAGTTTACTTCGAAATGCTGGGCTTTTTCTACACTGACCCACCCCAACGTGACACCATTTTTGATCACCCAATTCCCTACTTCAAAAAGAAGGTATTCACCCAAAAGACGGCTCGAACTTTGGTACGTATTTTCAAATAAATATTTTCCAAACTGGCCGGGTAGTGAAAAACTAAAAACTCTGTTTAATCTTCTGGTGGCTGGGGATTACCAACATAGCGGCCCAACACCCTCTATCACTACTACCCCTATAGAAAGAACCTATACCAGTCTTGACTTAAAATGTTAGTTCAAGTCTTAAAAATCCCCATCCTCTCCATTTTTGCAATTAATTCCTTAAAAGCCGTCATAAAAAAAACCTCACCCCATATCTAAAATTTAGTTACAGCTATTTATTTCACACAAAACTGCTCGGACAAGGGTTTCCACTTCAAAATTAACGATTCATATACATTATACATCAGTTTCGTCTACAAAATAATATCCACATAACTATCCTCTGAGGTAGTCAGCCATTTGATGCTCTGGCGTCTGAAAAACGATTCTTCGCCCGGGGGAAATTGAAAAATAAAAATTCCATTGAAACACCCACTCGTCCTACTGATCCTTTTCTATTCCCATTGGTATAAAAATTTAAACAGTAAAAGTAATGTTTGTGCAACCTGTGCGCCAGCGGCACTAGGACGACCGCATATTCGAATAGATGGGGTTACGGGCCAATAACTTCGTACTCTTTTCCCATATCCTGTGCGGGATGGTACCTTTTGTGAGTAGGAAACTTTTGGTTTAGCAGGGAATTGCAAAAAGGCTTTAAGCAAGGATAGGTATATACAATTTTCTATGCCACTAGTTATTATATAAGAGTAAAAGCAGTCGTACATAGTCTAGGGTAAATCGTCACTCTAAGTTGACCTTTTGTCAGTATAATAAATTTGTTCGGTTGACAGAAAGTGGCGTTATCAATGAATGCTCGTTTGTTGTTATGTATACAGTGCGGCATGTGTTCATCCTCGCCGTTTAAACAATTCGCACGTGTAGCCCCAATTAGTCTGCGTCGTCTTTTGCCGGTAATTATTGCGTCTCTGAGTCAAAATTAACCAAATTAATCTCTGACAGTATTTTAATCCTTTTAAAGGTACAAATTAGTCCTCATCCTCATTCGCCATTCTAAATTGGCAAGTTTTTCTCTTCAAATTTCAGCAAGTAGGGACAAGAAAAATAAATAACCGACTTGAAATGCCGCCCCGTCCCGTTCAATATTAGGACACAAGATGGGGTGTCTCGGTCCATGTTTCTTACCCACGTTGCCCCCTTTACAACTTATGACTTACACTGTCTGAAGTTAGTTACATTTCGAGAATAGTTGCAAGTTTGTGCCCTACTCTCATGTCCTGTCGCATTTTCGTTTCATAGGAGTTCAAGATAACTCCCCAGGAAGCCATAGGAAGTTACACTAAAAACCGAAAATAGTTATCACTTCAGAAAGCTGTTGCTGTTCGATAGGCATAAATACGACTTCTCAATTTGACTAAGAATGCCAATAATAATAGTCCTTCTTTTACAACCGAAAATAGGTCACTCTAGGAACTTGATTGGTCGAAGAAAGCCTCCTTCCAAGTGTGGCTCGATCTAGAGTAAGACATACAGAAATAAAGACATCCTTCCTTAATTGATCAACCACCATAGCGACACCCTTTACAATTTTCTGCATAAGCCTGGGGTTCCTTAAACTAGTTTATAGGTACTCGTAGTCAACTTTGAACTATAAATATCTAGTTCCAAATAAAAAAGTAGCTGACCCAACACTAGTTTCTCACAAGGAAGCTCGTTTTATGTGAGTTTTTATATTTAGGGACTAATGGAAGGGACCAACAGTTATATGTCGAACCCGAACGGCTTAATTGAGAAGCTCTTTCGTAACAGTTCTACTCTCGGATTTTTGTCAGACGTTTGCGCAAGTGAGGCAGTGGGATCTACCCTACAAGATGCAATTTGTATGTTTTTCCGGTTATCGAACCTGAAATCCTCGCTCAGTAGTACTGCCAGTGGATCTGTTACCAGTTGGCGTGAAAACTACTGCACAGATGTAGATAAAACTTTCTTTTAAATATTCCTTTAGACGACGGGAAGACTATAGGCTATGTCGTTATTTGACACGCCTACTTTTTATGGGCGTTTTCAATCAGAATGCATTGTTTCCATTTTGTCATTGCTCAAATAGTTCTAAATTATTGAAAAAGAACTCTCAATGGAGGCAAAACTTCCCTCAATAATTTAAGCAACATCTCACTATCCATACAGGACTCTGAGCTTTGCTTCTCCCTCACACCCGCTTTCACTTATTTTATGGAGTCGACCATTAATTTGCCGCCATATCCCAAAATGAACACCCATCATCAGAGAATGACAAATAAAATTATATCTAATCGGTAAAATTTGTCCCCAAAAAAGTTTCATAAGTACTTACCAATTTCTATAAGCTGTGTTTTAAATTTTCCTTAAAACCAAACGCCTGCCTTGCAGATTAAACGATTCGACGATTCGCCGCTTAAGCCGGCTAGTTATGGCCGTAAGTGCTGCAAAGTCACAAGTTGTGTCGCAAAATTTAATCTCCAATTATCGCTGTTTGCATTGAGTAAAAAAGAGAGGACAACTGTGATAAATCCGCCTAAGGATTATAGCCGCGATGCCACAAGATACACTGGAAAGTTGCATGGATCCTTGTTAAAAGTTTTTCCTTTTTTTTTTTTCAATTTTCTGTTTATTTTTGTTAAGAGGCTTAAAGCGAGCAATATGTGAGCACACATTGGCACAGACACTGTGTGAGTCTGAGGAGGATAATGTGCAGGACAATCGTTTTTTTTTGTGTAGGTAATCGACTTGAATTTATTTTTTTGTTTCAATTTTTGAAGAGTTGGAGATTGGAGTTTCTTTTTCCGATGTGGTTCGTCCTCACCTCAGTGTTACCTGGCTGGCAATAAAAGGGACAAGATTAAAGGACGAAATAAAAATAAATTTCGCTGGGGAAGAACTTTTTCCATTTGAATTGTTGCCATTGCGCTGAGACGTAGGATAAAGTTAGTCGAGCTTTTGCTGTCGTAGGTAGTTGATTGGAACGCACAACTTCAGGAAGGAATTCGTTGGCAAGGTTTTTATTCCTGTGTGCTGCGAATGGAATCGCTTTTATTGCCAGAGATTAGCATCAATGGTTTTGGTGACTTAATTCAGATGAGGATGCTTAGAGTAGATAAGTATCGGATTCGAATGTGGTTGGCTTTCGCAACATTTTTTCAAGGACACAAATTAGGATTTAAGGCTTTAATTTTTTTAGATGTGGAATAGATGGGTTTGCTGTGTGTGACCGGATTATAGTGTGTTTTTTCTGCAAACATCCATTGCCATTGCTATTGCCTATATCATAATTTGTCATTAAAAAGGCCATTTTTGATATACCTATTCCCAACATCTGTCTCTGAACGTAATAAAGACGTTTGTCTGTGGATTTGTTATCGCATCAGGCTAAAACTGCTTATACAATCTGACTGGACTTTTCAGACGCAACGCAGAGCTTAATGGCGAAACATATACCTTTTATGTCATTGCATGCAATCGGCCAACTCGTTCAAAAGATCTGCAAACGTTTTCTTAAAGACTGCAAGTTTCAACATACACAACATCTCTTCTTTTCTTTTCTCTATCTCTATCTCTAAATATAATAAAACTGTAGAATAAAAAATGCCTGACCGCGCATCACGCAGAAACTACTGGACGAATTTTGCTGAAACTTGACATAGGGATTGCTTATGTTCTTGGTCGGGACTTAGGATACCTTTTATCCCGGAATTTACATTAGTTCTTACAAAATAGTCAAAAAATCAGATGTATGTATGTAAAATTCTATTTATACAGACCTAGGTCAGTAATGGCTTATCGGATCAAAAAATAAAAAATAGGTGAATTTAGGAATTTTCCCCTGAATCATTTAAGATGTAAAACATCCCCCTGCGTTTTCCTGAAGCTGAGCAATGTTCAAAACAAATATTCAAAATATCGCCCACAATTTTCCTTCAGTGGATACCACTGCCAGTGCCAAACTCAACAATTTTCCACCAGTGGATACCAGAGCAGGGGCAATTTACTCCTATCCTGACTCAAATTCTTTTGTATTTTATGGTAAGAGCCATGATTTTCAAGGCCTCAAATGTTTTTCTTATATCATTCCTCTTGTGTCAATGTATCCAGCGATTTGGAAGTTCCCATTCTCTTCTTATTTATTCCATCGTGAGGCAGGCTTTGAGAAGGATCCTGACTATGAAGATTTGTGATGAAAATTGGAGGGAATTGTGAAAAAAATTGTAAGTAATAACAGTCCTGGAGATATCCCAAGGATTGTTAGAGATACCACTCCATAGGAAAACCTGCCAAAGTTATTTAAAATTCAAAATTAAAAAATACAAAAAAAAATCTGTAGCAGGATAACTGAATTTCCTTTTTCTTTCAGGTTGACAGCTTACCAATGGTGAGCAGCTTGCGTGCCCTAAAATACATACCAACTGGAGGAATACGATATAAATATCATTTTTGAAAAATACCTTCTTAAAAAGTAGATCAACATCAACACAAAATATTTGAATTGAAAACTAGCAACCTTGCAGGTCCTTCCCACCCCTATAGACAGTGTTTTTAGCCTCCTCAAAAAATTATCTTCCTTGTTAACGAGGAATTAATATTAAGACAAAAGGTTATGCACCCATTTCGGCAACTAATCCAGAGACCGATGTAGATGTAATAACTTTCCAATTTGTTGTACCTTTTGTCAGCAAGTCTACTCCGTCTCCATTGATTTGCAAACATAAAACGGATCAATGTGCCATAAGGCATATCTGCACTTAACCCATTAAATCCCCTCCGACCAATTTTACCGAAGAAAACTGAGTACAAATCCCATTCAGACGTGTCTGTCCAGTGTCCACTACCAATTTGTGAAGAAATAACCATAAAAAAGCGTCCTTCCTAGCCTTGTAATTTAATCATTGATTTCGGTGCCAACATCAGTACAACCTCTATCTCCCATGGCGATAACTTTCAATAAAGGCTGCTCCCTCCAAACAACAGCAGACAAAGGATATGACGTTTTTTTCTCATTCAGCAAGAAAAAAGGATCTTAATTCGCCCTTGTCTTTGTACATTCACATACCTAAATGTAGATAACAACACCATTGCCATGTCCTTTGATGATTATTTGATTACGTTTTGTTAGAGGAATGTCAACGATTTTTTGATATCTCCTCGAAAGGAAATCCATCATCCATGAGGAGCAATAGAAGACGACGAAATACGTTGTCCCTGGTTTGTCTGGGTTGTTATCGGAGATAAGTAGTCTTCTCTTAGTGCTAATTTTGAATGGTATTTCGTAATCTAACTAGTTTCGGGGATGAGAAGTGTGATGCAGATAGGACGGTGTCAACAATGTCATTAAAACTGTAGACACTTGCTAATGGGTCACTGTGGAATGAAGGCTCCTTACAAAGGAATAAGCTTTTTAAAGCGAAACAGAAAGTTGCGAAGCTATTTAAGAATTGAATGTGTGGAATAATTGTGTTTGGTGCCCGTTTATTTTATGCTGCAGACGTCCTACCATTTAAAATTAACTGCTCCTCCCATCCTTTTATGAACACATTTTTTAAGGGTTTATAAACAATTTCAACTCACTCATAGTTGCCAGGGGAATAGTCTGGAAAGTGCTTGGTATTTACCCACATGAGTGCAAAGTTTTTTCAAGTGTTTTAGTTTATTTATAGGAAACCCTTTCGTCTGAGTAAATAAAGCATTTTAAAAGCCACTTAAGTAGGTTCGGGTGGATCCCAAACTTTGGCATATGGAACAGAGGCGCCAATAAATAGCACCACCATTCTGGCCATGGCCATTTACCAGAACAACTTTCGGGGTAGTAATGGTTATAGGTGACAGGTCGTCGTTGTCTAAACTGGTAGGGGCTTAAACGGGTTATAACTTAACTCGAAGATGACGATATACGTACAGGGTGCGGAGACGAAGAGGTGCATGAAGACACACGTCACTTCCTTTGTCACCGGAGGTAGAAAACACTTGGAACCTATTATTATTAACATACGAGAACTTTCTGTTGTCTTACTTTCTGATTTTAACAGGTTTCTGAGGACATCAGGATGGCTGGACGGCATCGAGTAGATGTTCGAAGAAGAGATATGAGTAACCATCTCAAACGGGAGCGGTTAACCGCCATAAAAGTGCATCACAATGGGTCCACAAGGACCTAAGTGTGGTATAGTAGGGCTTACCATGCTCTACCAATCCGTAAACCTAACCTAACCTTACAGATGCGTGAAGATTAGTTTGAGGGGAGAAACTGAGTCAGCAAGGAAGAAGGCGTAGGTATGCTTCCCAAATGTGTCAAAGGCTGCATGGTAATTAGAACGGCTAGTAGAGCTGTATTACAGTCAGGGGTAGGGTTGCAAATGCTTTCAGGCTATCTCGGTCCTAAGCATACCAGGTTGGGTCACTCGGCAATAACCTAAGTTGGCGTTGGCCTGGCCCTCGTTAGTTGACTAAAATACTCGTTGGGCGCGTGAAACTGAAGATGGAGGGTATACACTAAACTTAGAGGACGGCAAATGGCGGCTAGACTGAGAATAATAATTTAGAAGATTTTGACATAAGCCGCTCTAAAAGAGACGTTATGACATATGATGTCGCTAAATTGAGTCAAAATTTTCCGTGAGTATATAGCAGAAGCCATAGACGACAAATTTAAAGCTTAGGTCGGTAAAAATTCGAGACAACTCAAGCTGAATGAAGACTGTATGCACTTCCACAAAATATGCTGCTGGAACCGATAGAAGCTCTTCAAGGAGGTAGCCAAAGTCACCGTAGGTTATTGCACACCACAAAAACAAACCGTGCTGTGATGTAGTTTACAGTTCGCCTTTCCAATTCTCTAAAAGCTTGTTACCAAATTATTAAAGATAAAATAAACAACAATATGTACTTACCCAGATTCTTTCTGTGTACTTAATTTGCGTACTGAAAACGGAAACTATTACGTATTACCTTTAAACTTCTTGTTTGGTTCCCGTCAAACATACGTTCATAAAGCGAGATAAGGTACCTACATATTCCTAGGAATACAAAGCATATAGAAAACATCGCAATGCCCTATACGACAATGATACAGTGATTATCTTCATCCAAAAACCATCAAGACACCCTGTGCTAGAATTTTCCTATTTTAAATGAATCCTAACCTTGTGACCGACATTTTTGGGCAAAAATAGTTTGTTTGTAAATAAACTTGTGGAAAAATGGAAATATAAAAAATAAGGTAACACCTTGTACCGACGAAAATGGTACAACAAATATTTTAATGTTTATAGGTTGAACACAATACCTTCTTGAAGGTGCCTGTTCATTTGAGAGTAATAATTTCGAGATTTTGATCTCGCGAGTTCTTTGATAACGTTTTGAAAGTAGATTCCCTGAGAGTACTCCTCCAAAAGGTTGCCGCTGCGTTATTAATAGCACTGTTCTTAAAAAAAAGAATGAAGCAAAAATGAAATGCTGGATTAAACCATGGTTGTCGTCGTCGTCAACTCGGTTCAGGGTCTACTCTTACAAGAGAGCTTCAAATTGAAGATGCTCAACAGTTCACGGATTTTTGCAGTTTGAAAGCAAGTTGGGCCGTCGATTTCCTCCGATGTCTCAGACAGCACCTCGCAAAATACGAAGCATGTTGAAATTTTGCTAATCTCCGATAGTGATCAGAACGTGTGTCCACTTGCGAGTGATTTTTAAAAGGCTCGAATCTCGAGAGTAAAAAGTAAACTCTCCGCGGACTACTCTCAAGAATATGACCACTTGCGAGTTTGCTCTCGAGAGCTGCTTGAGAGCTGTTTGCAGCATTTTTACTCTCAAATGGACAGTCACCTTTTGAAACAAAGTTCTTGCTAGAAAAACTATCGTCTTGTAGATAACTGACATACTTTACACTGAAAACACACCTCATGTGCAAATTTTGTTAAGAACCGCTTCGCAGCAAAGTTTCTGAAACAAATCTTACACATAAAATGGGACATCCTATATTTTTCGATAACTACAGCAGCGCAGTACACAAACAGCACGTTTTTCCAAAACATTTTGCAATCAGTTACGAATTTTTTAAGCTAACTACGCTACAAGCATTCCCCTACGATTTCCAAGAAAAATTACCCAATTTAAATTTGCAGCAGCTTGTAAATTATTTCTGCGACACCCTGTTGTGAAATTACAAATTTCATATTTTTCTTCACCTTTTTTCCAATTTTCTGCAATTTATTTCATTCATATACGTAGATTCGCACGCGAGATATTCGCTGCGATAAATTTATACTTCGCCAGCAGCATTCGATGGATTTTATTTTTTCGTAGAATTTTCCACCCACAATCGTCCCAAATCACCAGGCGCACAGAAATGATCAGAAACTAGCAGCGGCACTCTAATACACCACGCATAAAATCACTGCGGTGAGATTTACCGAGTGCACTCTAGCTGACGACGGTTGAGGTATTAGCTATGGTGAACATTAATATAAAGCACATCCATGCGGGGAATTACCACGGCGCCTGCGAGTATGCATCGATCTTTTGAATTCAAATGATACGATCGGTTGAAGAAGTCGGTTTTCACTTTGCAAATGATGTAGGTATCTCTTGTCTCTTCAACAAAGCGATGGGGATTTTAAATCTGGACGTGGGATAAAGGTAAATTTGAAGCGATAGTCGTGTCAGAGCATTTACAAATGAGACTTGGCGGATGTCATACATCCATACCTAGATAAGATGAACTCTCTCAGTACGCATAAACTTTGAGTTGGTAGGTAAATACATTTCAAAGATGAATGCTACAGTGGAAGGTGGAACCCAAAATCACCTCGTGAAATAAGGAGGAGCTGTTTGGTAGAGTATAATAATTTTTTTGCAGACATTTTCTCGTCGATTTAAGCATTTTTGGTAAAGCTCCAAAGACCCATTTGTACCATTTATTAATTAATTCAACAGTCTGTGCCACATCACGCTACTGTACTGTACTAAAATAACTTTCAAAGAAGCAATTTGAAAGGACGACCAGGTTTGTAAATGGATTTTAAACCTCGCTAATTGAACAAGTCAATTAACAAGGCACTAGGCGAGTGGGTTGGCATCATGTTCAGTTATTTCACTGGAATCCTCTCCTAATTGTAGAGATGCTTTCCATTTTTTTCTCTTCAATCGGTTGTCCACCATCCATGAAATGTAGAAAAACATGTTTATGTCGACATTATTGACAAGGATATTAAATTTCAGTGTGAATGACTGCTTTAATTGAAAAAAATACAAAACAAAATAAAAATACACTCATTTGGAACCCTGCTCTACATCGCTGCCGTTTTTATTGGACATTCAATTTGATTTGTTACGCGTGCATAAAAAAATAATAGCTTACCATTTATGCTGTCACGTGTTGTTGTTATAGGTTGTTTCTCCGAAGCGATATTGAAATTCAATATCAGGGATTTTTTCATTATTTTCTTTGGATACCTATATGGGCAATGGGTTGCGTTTGTAATGGCTAAAGCCTCCTCCCTTCCTCGATCAGTATGACTTTTGTCGTTTCGCAGATATTTTGAGACGCTGCCAAATATTTTTACTTACCGCGTTTAATATTAACCGTAATTGTTACAGCCTTCAGCTTTAAATAGGTCTCTCCTAACATCTAAATTAACTTTTAAAACAAGAAAAAAACCCGACTCCTCGTGTAGCACTTTAATAATTTATTTTTATTAAAATATACGATATATGAAGGAAACATCATACTGATAAAAATGCAATTTATTATTCGTCCTCAAACTTTAGTTTAGTTGCAGACTTCTTGCGGAGCCATCGTCTTAAATTTATGTATAAACCTTAATTACACACTTTTAACGTTTATTATTGTTTTATAATTTACAAATTAAATATTTACTTTAACACAAGCATTAGTAGTAAATATTTACATAAGAAAAAATATTGTTACTTTATTTAATTTATTCAATACCTAATATAGGAAATATTTGCGAAACGCTTAGCTCCACAAAAAATAAATTGTTTACTTGGAAAAAATGTATATTGTTATTTTTTATTACAATTTTAGTATTTACAGCAATTTTTCAACATTATCCTTTCGACTATCTTGTCGACTATCTTGAAAGTTTCATTGTCATACGGCCGGCTGAAAAGGAAGATGAAAAAACATACTTCCTGCTCCGAAAAGTTAAAACAAAAGGAATCGTTGGACGTCTCATCCAGGATACAAGTTTCACTGCCGAGATAAACACCGACATGATTTATTGTTGAAGAAAATTCCCATTTTGTCGACGACAGTAGCTGTGGTGAAAAGTATGCCTGCGACAGAGAAAATGATCTACCGCAGATAATAGATGAATATTTAATGCACCCATCAGTGGTCAAGTTTTTTCTTCATGCTCCGTCGTTTTATCACTTGTCGGCTTTCATTCTGTAATAAATTCCGTTGGCGAATTTATTTGGTGGGACATTCTCTCTTATATTATGCAGAAAATTTAATAGTAATTAACGGGGTAATGGGATAATTATTCAGTGAAACAATTTCTGTGCGGACCTCTCGCGTTAATTGAATAATTAAGATTCCACTTGTGTTTATTTTCATAGTAAGACATTTACTTGAAGGACGTCCTTGCTGTCAGCTACCGCCAGCGCACTTGGAGTATGTCAACATCATCATCATCAGCTCAATTGGTTATTTATCTTGTAATTAAATTGGATTTGTGTGCCAAACGCCATCATAGTTGATCGTTACCAATGTGTGTTGTGTCAGTTGGCAGGGAGTGTGTCTGCAAAAGGGATAAGGAAAATCATTAGTATTCCAGATCTACTGATGGAAAAGTGTTTGAGATTATTTCAAGCTACATGCGGAAGTGTCCTTTTTCTATCGTTGCCATTTGGTCGATTTTTCAAGTCGGTAATAGCCATCACCTACATAATGATTAGATGCATTAGTGAAAAAGGACATTTTTTTAAGTTTAGTGAAATTCAATTTCAGATTTTATGATTTGCAATTTATTTGAAATGTTAAAATGGGTAAGTATCTCTCTTCCCAGAATTTGTGGGGTCAACTTTCGTCGTTATCCCTACTTTGAGGTAAGTAGGAGTTTTTCTTTTTTCTGGGAGCACAGCGATTTTTTAATGAATGCTAATGAATTCATTGGAAGGTGTTTTTAATTTTTTTAAATGAATTTCTGAGGGTTTTGTTTGACTTCTTTTGGGTATAGCCCCATCTTGGTTTAATAAGTGTGAAACTAATTATTGGAAGGAATTTCGCGCGTGTCTGTAATTGTGTATAATTAATGTAATAAGGGAGCAAGGATACGATTTTTAATGAGGGACTTTTTGCTCAGATTTCAATCACTATGTGCCTGCCACTTGACTGTCTTTTTGACAACATGCAAAGGAAAATGTATTAGCTATCCTACCACCACAAGAACATAATTTTAAAACAGAATTTGACAATGCAATCATCAGTTGGCACACAAAATTTGCTTGTTTAAGAGGCTATTGGCAAATCACGAGAACCTATTTGTAGTTTCCCAACATTTAGTCAATGGATGCCTTCCTTTCTCAACAAAACTATAAAGAATTGACCTAAACATTGTTTTTGAAGAAGAGGAGTATTCGAAATTCGGATTTCGACAAAGAAGAAACCTATAGAATATTATAGTTCCAGGCCTGGGACTTTCAGTATTTGTTTGAGCTAAGTTGGCAATATTTGAAAAAAGGGGGAAGATTACGTAAAATGATGATGGTGCAATTTTGATGATAAAAATGAGTTATGTTCAATCGGAATTTTTGTATAATTACCAGGCTTACGATTTCGATGATAGTCGTCTCAAGTTACGTAATTAGGGTCCAGGCTTCCCAAAAAAGTATGCCCTGTTTTTTTATAACTACTTGTAAGTATGATCGGAGTAAACTCGAAAACTATTCAAAGGAACTTGATTAAACAATGAAGAAAAATGTTACAAGTTCCTTTGCCTTCTGTTCATTACATATTTTCGCGCTTTGTTCCTTAAAATTACACTAAAAACTTACTTTTCTGTCTGTGTGTCTGAGAAACCAATTTAAATCGTTTGTGTTTTGATTTTACTTCACTAAACTTTCTGCCATGTTTATTAATCGACATCAATAGACAAAAGGTTGAAACTGTTTTTAGGCGATCAAGCTGTGGATATTTTGAGGTATCACTCATCTTTCTGCTTAGCTTAGAGGTTAAGCTACAATAAATTCAAAACAGCTCCTATTTGATCAAATACAGAAAAGTGTTAAAACGATTGTTTCCGACTTCTGCTTTTTGATGCGGACATTTAAAGCATTACAGGTAGGTACACAAATTACACAGAGAACACGCACGCTCTATTTTATGCCATTCTAATTGGATTCCAGTCTGATTGAATTCTCACAATAACAAACACACTCACAATATCAAACAGAAACCAACTTATTGGGCTTTATTTCTAACTTTCTGATTATATATTTTGTTGGTGAATTTATGCAATTTTTTATCGAAAATTTCGCTATTGTGAGTTCGAAAATTTTAATCTGGACACTAAAAATGATTGTTAGTACCGCGGATTATGAATAGTCCTAGAAAACTACAGCGGTGTCTGATCTGAATACTCAATTTCTCACACTCAGTGACAATTGTAGTAAAGTATGTAGGTGTAGGTATGCCATAAATATACATTTAGATTTATTTTCCAAGACTGAATTTGATTAAAAGTTGTCTTTTTGTCTTTTTGCAAAACTTTAAAAAGCAGAGTTTTTTTTAATGAATTGTTAATTTTTTGTTTCATTTGATTTAAGATTAATGTTGTAAAATTAAAAATAAACTAATATTCAAATACTTAATTTTATTTTTAACCGGACTTCTAGGTAAAAATTCTTATTTTAAATATTGACCGTATTTTTTGAATGAATTCAATAAAATCGGACATTTGGTTAGATTTGGCCGGAATCCCTTTTTGTAGAGGCAACGCATTTATGTGGTGTTCGTGTTGTCTTAATTTGGTTGCGGGAACCAGCAGCGTCGGACCGAACGAGAAAAATACTTGGGGACTGAATGTGCATGCAGTGTATAGACCTCGCTTGGTAGAAAATTAACGTCAATTCGAAATTTAAAAATTTTGCGAAAATGTTAAATTTTAAACGAGAGTGATGATATGGTGTGCTGCGTATCATCATCACTTTGTCAATTCCTAACCGGATTCATAAAGATTCGTCAAGTTTCTTAGCTAAAAATCGGTCCGAGGACTTTTTTTGGTTCTCGATTTAATGAAGAAGTCAAAGAAGCAAAGGAGTGACATAGAGTGGACGAGAGGTGCACATCTCCTCAATAGAAATTTTATGCGGTGAACCTTCGTACATAGAGCTAGAAACGCTTATTTAGTCTGACCGATCAACCTTCTGCAAACGAATAAATACAACGCGACATCCAAATACTGCCAGCCCAAACATTTATCAACAGATATTTGTGTACTGATATCTAAAACTGTTCTCAGAGTACTTATTTTTGCTCTAGGTCACTCGATTGGTACGAAAAAATGTTTCCAATTTCAGAATTTTATCGAGTCTGGATTTTTTCTCAGAGTTCCTTAAGATTTACCAATTTAAGTGAATCTGATGTTGACAACTAGTAGCGTTTGTTTACGTTTTCGGAAAATTTTTCTATTTTTGTAATTGTTCAGAAATCAATCCTGACTCAGATTTCGAGCGATTTATGGCGTTTTTCATTGAAAATCCGAGAGAATTGCTCATTTGATTCTGGTTGCTCCTTTGGTTTACTGTTGCTCCTTTAAATTAAGCAAATGCCTTAATCAAAATATTTCAATTAAAGTTTACATTTGGACTCATGATTGCATATTTTCGGATCACGTAGCGCAACATTTGTTTCTAATAGCACAACAAACATTTTAATATGTTGGTGAGTTCAGGGCAATTCTTTAAAAACTACCCGGACACTTCATTCGTGTTAAGAATTGACCTGGAAGTGCAATGAAACATAGCACTCTTAGATTTGCTCTTTTGATAGAAAGCTTAAATCTTTTCTTCAATCGAAAAGGACATTAATATATAAATGAATGGAAAACACGTAGAAAAGCTTCAAAGGCTACACATAATTTCAACAAAAGAGGGAGCGAGTAACATTTTTATGTTCGATTAGACACACGAAATCAGAAATCTGAGGAGGAATCTGAAGAAGCTCAATCCAAAACCACATTAGATGGCATGCAGGATCAAAAGAATAGACGACTGACATCTGCTCTCTTTCAGAAAAATTTGAATTCATGTATCTAGCAAGTTGACCGATATCGATTAAAAATAAATAAAATACCGCTCCATGTTGAGCGCCATGATGCCTTAGAAATCCCTACGGGTGGAATGAGTTGAGTACTTTCAACGTGATGATTGTTCAAATTCACATACAAATTCTTGTACCCTCGAGATCGCGTAAGTTTGACGTTTCACACATAGGTATGTGCCTTTCAGCGTAGGTATGTGGCAATACTTTTTTGTCCGTCACCATTCTGTATGCCCACATACAGTACAATACCTACGACATACTTTGGAGCGACTATTTTTCATCAGAATATGCTGTATTAAATTCTGAAAATCATAGTTCTCATTCAAATACGCCGTTTGAGTTAATATTGTACAAAGGTACATGCAAACGCGCATATCTTTGCATACTCCCCATTAGGGTAGGTATCCTGCGCTCATATGATATGATAGAAATTCATCACGCTCATAAAAGATTCCGAAATTCTTCGCTAGTCGTACGTGATTTTGCTTGATTCCTTTTTATTAGTCTTCTCGTAGACGACACATTTGAATTCAAACTTATTCACTCAAAATCCTCATAAAAAGTAAAAGGATTGATCCAATGAACCGAAACTTATTTTCAGACTACAGCCAACTAATTGTTTTCACAAAAGAAGGACATGTTTGACAAGAGGATGGGACCATCTGCACAAGCAAACTGCTAGATAATAAGTTTTAATTATTAATTTCATTCGACTTGTGAGGCGGGACTGCTCTGTTGGTTACGTCGGTACACTAAGTGCTGGTAAATGAACGCTCATGCAATATTAATCACTTCTAATTTATGTGCAGAACTTAATGAAGTAAATTACTTCAGTGAAGGGCACATATTGATACCAAATTTACGAAGAGGCTTACCGATAAATTTATGGATAGTTGGAGAAGATGTGGAAGGCATTAGTGACATGAGTTGTGGGAATGGGTTGTGCAACACTTTGTGTGTTGTTTTCGTTTTGCAATTGCAAGCACTCACAGAGAAGGGACCTTCCTGTGCCACATGCAAAAGTGTTCAATCATCAAAATAGGTTTGTTGACTGATATGGGGAGTTACACAGACATAGGGTGGACTCTTTTCACTGAGAGCTGTAAAATGAGGTATTCTACACCACCCCTCCATTGACATTAGGTACGTATGTCAGAAGGGGGTTTATTGGTCTTGACAAATCGGTGCCCATTTGCTTTAAGTCTGAACTCAATGAACGATTCTACAACAGAAAAAGAGAGAGTACAAAAAACAACATCAAGGAAAAAGTTATGAAGACAATATGCAGTCCTGTAGGACTCCACTTTGAACCAGTCACTAAAATCTTTATTTGCCTAATAGTGAAGCTACCACCAACGCAAGACGAAAGGAGCATAAACTAAGACTGACTGGAGTTTATTGAGCTACATCGTCGGTTTTTAGTAATGTGTGTTGAATGTCAAAAGGCCTGGAAACCAAAAATCAAACGCGAAAGCTATCAAACTTATTTGAAAGATCTACCCATTTAACTGAAATATATACCTAAAGCGATAAAAGGACGACAATTGAAAATTTAGTCGACCATTTTGCAATGTTTGTTATAAGACTCTTAAAACTCTTTTTGGTTATGTTGCTCTTTTGTGTGTCTTTTTCAACTTTCTTAAGCTAAGATTTGTAATGATAAAGTATACAAAAGATGCCCGTGGTATTGCCAAAAGTTGATATAGGTTTTAATGGTTTTCCACATTGACTCGGACGAGAAGGACTTGCACTATTCAAAAACTGACTGAAACATCACCACCGTAGAAGAAGACTTGCGATAAGACCACGGTTGAAATTTCAGCCTCGAAGCATCTAAGACTGCAGTGGTGTAGAAATCGCCTGGCTACAAAATTTGATGGACCTTAAATATTTTATCAGCAGAATTAGTTTAAGGATTTCCATCGGCTCACTCTTATATCACAAGAACTCTGACGTCTATTTTAAAGCACGGGACTTTATTGGGCCAAAAGCTAAAATTACGAAAATCAAATAGGTACACTCTTTTAATGCTCTGTTATCTGAGACCACATCTGTACAACCTCTTTATCACTGTTTGTTAATTGCAAATAACTCTATCATATGTCTAATCATGTAAATACTCTGTTATTACTAGCGGTACATCGTTGCCAAAGTTCTGCTGCTGCTCTGTTGTTACTCTGCTAATACTCTGTTAATGTTTAGAAGTACGTCTGCCACTTACTTAATACTTATTTTCTATTATTTTTTTAGAAATGTCTACCACAAGTCCACATTTAATCTGTCAGCCCTGAGCTACTGATTTAACAGTGCCCTGTTACTTCGTCGCCATGATTCAACTTCTGCTCTACTACTCTGTAGGTGCATGTCCTCAATACTGTTGTGCAAACTCTGCTGCTTTTGCTTTGCCACTATCTGACAGCTGTTTTAGGGGCTCAATTTTTGCTCACCACTTAAATGCCACTACAAGAATTAATTACCTCTCTGGCACTGCTCTGTTAGCCCTCTGTTACTACCCTGTTATCACTCTGCTACTGCTCTCCTGTCGCCCTGCACAATCATGCAGTGATAAATTTCTGGCTTAACTATTATTACATACTTTCTCTATGAAATTCCATAGCTCCACTTGTGATTCATCTAACCAATTAGAACTAATGGCCCGCTAAAAATAATATAAATCGTGCAACACAAAACATCTGGCGCACCAAAGCTATACCATCCGCTCAAGGACCCTACCAACAAACGAACTGAACCGAATCATATTAAAACCACACTTCCGCCATAGTTCCCACAGCAGGATCTATACGACAAGGACTAAAATGGCAACCGCGCAACCAAGAACCATAACCGGGAATATAAAGTTCCTCTCGAAAACGGATTATAGGAATTTATAGCAATCCGGGCATCGTTTAACAAAATGTTCGCCCCATTCTCTGCAGAGCCCATCGAAATGCAAAAAAGGATCAAATATAATAATCACATTAATATTGTAATGCATGCACTTACACTCACCTGCAAGGCGGCCCTCTTATGATGCACCGACGATGACGAGGACTTGCCTTTGCCCTTCTTTAGCGAGCACATCAGCAGCTCCTTCATGCCTTTGCGGAAATTTCGGCTAAGGAATGCATACAGCAGTGGATTCACGCCCGAATTAAAGTACGTGACAAGAAATGTGAGCGGCGTCAGCAAAGCGTTGAAATTTGAATCGCCTCGGTAGGAGCGTGACCTGCAAAATAAAGAAAGGTGTCTTTCAGTTAAATTCTATTCTCGCAGGATGTTTGCAGGAAATTTCTCGCATTATTACACGAATTTTATATTTTTGTACATTTTTTTATGTGTTATAGAAATTCATTGACGGTTGACAATGGGAAATGCGAAAGATGGTGCGGATGGGGGATGTTTTCGGTATTATTTTTCAGGACGAGGGCTTCTTTTTATGGGAGAGTTGGGTTATTCTGTTGATAGTCTTGGATAGAGGAAGTCTTTTAGGGCAAATGAGATGGATGAAAAATGATAAAGTGGTATTAGATGTCTCGGAATGATAATATTATGAACCCAAACTTTTACTGGACTTAAGTGGGATGTCACGGTTGGTTTTTATTTTATTTTTAGAGATCTGAGTTAACACATTTGACGCTACAAGTATCAAGAGGCTTAAAAGCAGCTTGTCTGGTAATAACATACATTTTTTACAGAGTCGTCAATGCGCATAGCTATTCATTTTTACATCTTTCGACATAGCAAGAGGGTGATATCTGACAGCGTTGCGGCTGGTCAAGGATCGAGGGAAGACTTTTGGAAAGACGTAGCGTCTTGTTCTCCACCTAAATCATCCCTTTTGATGCTACCCTAAGACCAAATCATCCTTGGTCAGCTGAATCTGAGGCTATGAAGCCTTTCAACACAAGGCAGGCGCATGTCTTCCATTGAAAAATACTTGACGAAGCGTGGGTGAAGAGATGCCACATCAGTTGCACAAGAGTTGGAGACATTGGCATCAATTTTAACCTTGGTATACTTTTGGTTCCTATAGCTGTAGGGCAACTGTTACAGTGAACATGAATTTGATGGCCTTCGGCAAGTCGATGAGGATGGATAACTCATCAAGCACGAGCGTTGCTGGCAGTCAAAGTATCAAAGTACGAAATAAAATCCCTATAGCCACATCCACTCAAAATTGGACCTTCATATTTAAACTGCCACCCAATGTCACTTATTTCAGAAGGTACTACAAACAAAGTCCTTGTGAAAAACATTTAATTGATTTCCAATAATTGCTAGCATTAGGATATTAAAGTTCAAGTATACTTACCAATATTGCCACATCTTGCGTGCGTGATATGGTAAATTGCACAACGCAAATGTCAGAACGAATATTATTAGCATGCGGACAACACCACGCCGGGCACGTAACACATTATTCGACGAGTGTGACATGTGAGAGACACGCTGTGTACCCTGCCGCTGATGGTGATAGAAGCTGGCCTTGTTGCGGCAGGTGGTTACAATCGGACGATCCGCCTCCATGGATACCTGTAAAAAGTCGAATTGTCTTGTGAGAATTTTTTGTGTCATGAAATTGCTGCGAGAGTAAGGTGGATACATAATATTCAATGTGTGAGAGTTATGCATGTTGTGGACTTCCCATTCCTGCCAAGATTTGGGGACTTCCTTAGACTTTAGCTTTGAGTTCGAATTCTTCAATGTTTCGGTGTGGAAATTCGTTCAAAGCCTTGAAAAGAGAGGGAGCTATTGAAGAGGATATCTCAATCAAATTGAAGGCTACACGTTCAATGTTTATAAGGAGCAAAGCAAAATGTGTGATCCTGCTCTGCTTCAAAGCCAATAAAAAAGTTTTTGTAATCAGGTTTGGAGTCATTGTGGCGAATATGAAGTTTAAAATTCTCAGAACTTTTACGTTTCCCTTTGCGGAATAGTACACCAAATTACGATCGGTCTTACAAAATTTCCAAAGTCATTTATTTTTAAATATGGAGCTAAGTAAAAGCCTTTACCCTTTAAAGCGAATGTATTTAAAGAGGTGAGAGACAGTAACAGTGGGACATATCTAACAATGAAGCTAGTCTCCATTTCAAACGCATGGCTTGGAACTGACCCAGCGATTAGTGCGCTAAACTACAGAGTGAGGGTTTTCGGGTTCGATCGACAGACAAGTGGCACCTTATGGTTTCCTCAAGAGTGTCATATCTTTCGAACGTCTCATGGCAAGCGATTGTTCAAATGTCCTGGAATAGCATCTTGATTCCCAAAAATAAGAATCTACACAAAAGGAAAGGTTATGTAGAAAGCTAGGGGTTAGCGTAGGTTTCTTTATAGATCTGTTGCGCTAGCTAAATATTTGCTTATCAGTAAACTGTAAAGTGAACGACTGGGTCGCACGAAACTTTCTCGTTCAAAGTAAGCTTAGAAAGATTTGTTTTTCTCGCACGATAAATCGAATATTGAATACAAGAATTCAAAATGGCAATAAATACAAATAATAACCAATTTGTTTTTTCCGAAACATTTTTAGTAGATACCATAAAGCTAAGACGTGGACGAAAGGTGGAATATTTCGAGGATTGGTAATTATGAAATTTGCTGTCTATAATTGAAGTCTATGTGGCTTTAGGGGAATTTTCCATCCTATTCAATAGAAATTTTTCAATTTCCTTAATAAGGCTTTAAACAAAAATGAGTTTTTGAAAAATAACAAATTTTTAAAACTATATGTTATAGGCTCCAGAATTTAGGGGTTGCTTGGAATTTTCCTATTAAATTAAAAATTGAAGATAATTTAGAATGTAAGTATGTAAGTGTTTATGCGGCCGCAAATTATAAATAAATATAAATATTTTTGGGCGACAGGTCTATGGGACCAAGGCCTAGTTTCTCACAACCATTCGTTTTATGTGGGTTTTACATTTTTGGGACGAATGGAAGGGATCTGCAATTTTACGCCGAGTCCAAACGGCTAATTGAGAAGCTCATTCATAACAGTTTTACTCTCGAATGTTTGTCAGACTTTCGCGAGAGGTGGCTCTGTGGAAAAAAACTTTAAGGTGTAATTTGGTTCTTTCGGGATTCGAACCTGGGACCCCGGACCCCTCGCTTAGTAGCCCAACACACTACCGCTAAGCCACTGCGCCGCAAATTAAGTGAGAGTTATTCATCGTTTTATGACAGTTAATGCAGCATGCAGGTTATATCGAATTTGAGATGTACTTTTATGTCTAATTTTGGTAGTACGGATTGGAACTCGGTTTTTTTTTTCTAAATATGTATAAGCTCCCTTATTTCCGTTTTTGAAGGACGCAGTGTGACAACTTATTAGGAATTGGGAATACTTAGATGTATCAAAATATTTAAATTAGCCTTTGTAAAATTATGGAAATAAACTGGTTGCTTAAATTTTAATATTTGATTCGAAAAAAAAACCTTCTGTGCACGACTTATTGTTAAAGTTCTAAGCATTTCCTAAAGAATGATTTTGTTTTAATATGAGCAGTACCTGCTTAAAAGAAGCTCTTTAGAAATTGGACTTTGTTGTGGAATTTTTTCGAAGTTGCTGACAATTTTTATGTAAACTTTAGAAAACTATATTTTTTAAATGCTTGTAATTGTTAAAAACAAATTATACAATAACGTAAAGAGAAACTGAATGCGCTCTAAATTAAGCATGACCGTATTAACATAAACCTGAATTTTGGTTAAAATCGAATGAACCGTTTTCGATAAAAATTTTGTTTCATTAGATCTGCGCATCAGCGAAAAACTGGGTATGCAGTCAATTTAACTAGGTATGTCTATACATTAACTCAAATATCAATGTTGGCTCAAAGCTTTTTTTTTAAACCGCTGTATGACTATGGGAGTTCCATTAATAATGAGCAAAATAAAAAAATGGCCCGAGCTGACAGTTGAAAATCTCCAAATGACAAGTTTGAAGAAAACCCTACACCCTAGTCCCCTAAAGCTGAAAGACATAATTGCAAGGCCCACATATTTGAGCTTTTATATCATTGTAATGCCAAAATTGGTTGACTTTTAAGTCCGACCGAAAACGAGTAGGAGAACACAATATTCTTTCTACGTGACTTGAATTTACAATTTATATAGTTTTTAATACCTATAAAGTCATTTCAATTAAAGAACTTTTCTTTAATATATTTTTGTTTTAAACACTTTTAATAGATTTCAAGCTGTTAATCGGCATGAGTTGGGGACAGTCGCACTATAATTAGTAACCTATGTGTTGTTTATAGCGTTCCAGTCTTTCGAATTAGTAAATTGTTTGACTATTTCTGGTCCAAAAACTCTTTTTACCAGCTAAAAGACATCAAGGATATTTATTGGCTTTCGAGCTTTGAACTAGAAATTTATGAAAGTTTCAGCTACCAAAGACTCTGAAATATTAGCACACTATTCATAAAATTAAATATTCTCTTGTGAGCACTCAAAATGATGTCAGCTTTTTTGGAATACACCTACCTATTCCTAGTCATCTTAAAACAGTACCTCACTCTTAGGGTCCCTGTCCAACTTACCTATTAATGTACATCACCAAATTTTGAAACATATTTGCGAAATTCAAACTCACATACAAGCAATCCGTCGACGAAAATGTCTGTTATAATACTCAAGGAAGTCATCTGTAAAAATCAAATCCCTTCTCGGATTTACGATGATTGCCAACATTTCCTTCAGCCGAATTTAATTGCGAAAACAACTCTACTTAATCCTTATTTATGGGCTTCAGTCTCTTCCACTACATTTGTACAAATGTTATACACATGCGACTGATAATTTGGTTTCCATCTTCCACTGAAATAAATTACAGTGGCCCATCCGTTGCCGGATAACTCTATTCCTATACATTTACTAAATTGTTTCCACATATGCCCATCAGAATACAATCTATATCCTTCTCAATTTATATAACCACCACTTAAGAGCAAGCTTCTAAAAAGACAACCATAAAACGCTGGAAAATAGTTTTTCGGTCCCCTCATTTAAATCAGGTCCTACATAAAATACTGTGTCCCTTCCTTAAGTGGAGTTATTTGAAATCGTCCTTAAATACCCTAAAATATATGTACCTCATAAGGTCAAGGGAAAATCATACTTTACATTCTCGATGAGATAAATATCCAGTTTGTTTTAAAATCGTCCTGACGAGTTCTCAGAATATAGACAAAGGAAACACAAAATCAGTTTAAAAAAATTCCATTCATCCCCTACTGTCAGTAAACGCTTCGCAAAATAATTGAACCTACGTCAAGTATATTTCCAAGAACTCTCATTGTAAAAATTTCAGTTCCTCAACAATCCATTCTGTGGAAAAACATTTAACTTTCGCCTTGTCTACATTTCCGCATCGCTGATTACTGACGTTGGCTATCACTTGCTGACGGTTCTGCCAGAAGGGTGCAGTGGAATTGTTATTCTCTTTTGTTCTACTGTATTTGCAGAGTGTTAATAAATAGTTCCCGGTGATTTTTTTTCTCTTGATGGAAGGAGGGAAGTCCTTCCGGTGGTATTTTCAAAAAATCTCACCGGCTACTTTTGTTATTTGTTTCCCAATTAATAAATAAAAAAAAATAAAAAATAAAAAATTAATAATTTTGAGTGGAAAATGTAACAATGGAAAATAAAAATAAAATTATTATCACATAGCCCACCTTAAAATTGTCATTCTATAGTTGGTGTGGGTTAAATTGTTGTTGTGTTGCAGTTTCAAAGAGTGTGCATGAAAATAGGAAAAGAAAATTGTGTAGTTAAATTTAGGAAAAAAAAACATTTTAAAGTATATAGCAATTAATAAATGAATCGAGTTTTTTTTATGATATTGACAAGTCCAAGTGCACATTTTGCCTTAGTAGGTAAGCTACCCTCCCAACTTATTTACGTCATTAACATCTTTGATAGCCAAAAAAAATATATTAATTTTTTGATTTTGTCCACCATTTTTTACTTTTTTTTAAAACTTGAAAAAAAAAACATTTTTGACAGTCGAAGCTGTCACTCATATTTATCCTTAAATAATCGACATACTCTCCACAAAACATCGAAGGAAACAACAAAAAATATGTGTTTTGGGGATAGTTTACCATTTTCGGTATTTTTGAGCAGTTGTAAGCATTTTCTTTTGACAGCTCGACCTGCATATTTTTCTAGCTGAATATCTCACATTTTTCCATAATACCTCTTTGCTCTTTACCTTAAGGCGAGACGGAAAGGAACTGTCAGATAAATCTCCTTGACACATTATGAATCGATGAGAAGTTCTCCCACAGTTGCGCTAATAGACTACCTCTTTTTTGTCGTACCGATTACGGCGTTATTTCAAAATTGATTTTTATTAAATATCGACCAAATGGAAGGTCAAGTTTTGCAGGTGAATTCGGATACATTGTTTTGTCAAAAATGATAAAAACTACACAGAAGTGTTAATTTCAATAGCGTCGTATGACTCTTTTTTACCACATAGGTCCGTACCGTAAAGGTAGTTCCATAGGTCAGGCTTCTCGCAATCATTCCTTTTGTTTTGGTATTTATTTTCGGGATGAATTGAAGGGACCTTAAATTTTAGGTCGAGTCTTAACAAATGAATTAATTAGCTTTTTCGTGACATCAAGCTCTCTAATGTTTGACAAGTTTAAGCACGAATGGAAGGGAGAGGCGGTTATAAAATACAATTCGTGTATTTTCAGGGGATCGAACCTTAGACCTCTAGCTCAGTAGACTGGGTCCATTTAGAAATATTAAAAAGTATTATACAAGTTCGAGTTCCATTATGGGTACCCATTGTTCATTCATCAAAGAATTGGGTGACCAAAAACTAAAGTCATCGCGTAGCTGCCTGCAGGCAAGCTTTGGTAAATACTCGGAGAAAGGACACAGAATGTCTTCAATGTGCATACATAACCCCAAAACTACGATCAAGAACAATCGTTGCTGATGGTTTTGGAGTTGGTGAAATAAATTCAGTTTGTTCATGCTAGATTTCAGTCTGTAGCTCATCTTCTGGATAAAGCAGAAACCTGATTGACAGCTTAAAATATTTAAAACAGTGGTAACTCACTAAGGTATGTTCTTTATTTTGTATTGACTAGGAAGTATATGAGTAATGGCAAGTTAAAGGCAGTAAAGTCAGAGAAAAAAAAAACATTTTGTTCAAAAACTCCCTCAAAAAGTACGCGTGGCAATTAGATACATAACCTATAGTCATCCCAGAGTCTAAGGAGATATTTCTAAAAAATTTTCATGGAAATCTATGGAGTAGCTTTTATGACATTTCGTAACAGACATTAAACATCCCAAAGTTTTTTGAAATGTAGAAAATTTAAAACCTATCGTTCTTATTGAAAGAAAGCATCGACTTTTCCAACCTATCCTTTATTTTCAAATAGCAAGTTCAAAAAACTTTTACAAGTCACAGCGACTTATGTAGCCACATAGCTTTTAAGTTTGAGAAGTTTAATTTAAAAGTCATAGCTTAGTCCGTCATTATTACAGAGACTTTCGACCGTTTTACACAAAATTTGTTGCTGACAAATCACTCTTAAGGACATCTACCCAACAACAGGTACAGGATTTATACCGTAGAAGCTACCGTTGATGAGGACCCAAATTTGTGGCCTAGATGCCAAGCACCGAAAATGGAACCGGACCTTGTTCTTCCATTGAATTGAAGGCTTAAAGGTTTAAAAGCCCGAATATTTGTTGTGCATTTTACGCAGGTGACACTTTCAGATCTTAATATCGTACGACCTTGGATTACAGTCAATTAAATTCGTTCCCAAGCGATGATCAGCGAATGTGCGATTTCCAAAACGTCGAACTTGAAGACACAACATGCCACGACCAAAGACGTCGAATACTATTTAGAGGCGTGTGCCCCGAAATTGAGTCAACTATGTACTAGAATGCAAGTCAAGAATGAAGTGAGCCACCAACAAAATTGTGGTCTTTAAAAATAATTGTGAGTTTAAAAAAAATTGATCTGCTCCTAAAAATCAGAAACATCAAATCAGGACATGCTGCTATACTGAGGTAGATAATTACTGAATTTCAAACACAGCCCAAGACACTTTTTCGCTGACTGGCGCCCAGAACCCTCATCAAAATAAGCTGCTTTGTATTGCCACACGCGCCACAATCTAACTCTAATTACGAATAATCTAAGGGTGTGCCATTTGGCGCATATTGAAAATATAACTGACAGTAATTACGCTCCCCATCAGCGTTAATATAAAATGTATAATATTCCCCTCAAGAGATGCCAACAATTCCCAACAAATCCCTGCGATTTTCTTTTATTTTTCATCCCAAGACAAGGTCACTGACATTGGGAAATTTAAAATTCCACTACGCAATTAACTGCTCCCACTCCCGCGCAGTTACTACGATATGAAGCCTGCCAGGCGAGCAAAAATAATAAATACGGCAATATTATCATAATCCTGTCGTGCAGTGGAAATTCTTCTTTCCTTCTAATGTCCCTGCGAAATGTCTCCACGTGGGTTTCGGTCTTAATTTCGAATTCAGCAGACAGAGCGGAATAAGCTGCCAGGAGGTGGCTATCTGCTAATTGCTTTTAGCACTTTGGCGCCTTCATCCCCAACAGTAGAACAGCTCCAATTGATTTACACCCATACCAATCGAAGGGTTGAAGAAAAAATTGTTATTTTTTCGCACCTGGGCCAATCGCTTCGGGGTGATGTATCGCGGAAACCCCGCCAGTCCACAAACCTGAGTTACAGGGATGTGGGGATATTTGATTTAATTTAGCTTTTCCCGGGAATTTCACATGGAAACTTTGTGATTCAACTTGTAGCCTTTGGATAGTTTTCTGTCGAAATGAAGGATGGCATTAGTTTTTAACACTTTCGGCTGATGGAAGTTTCGTTTCGTCTTCTTTTGGTAATCCTTCAATAGGAAAACTTTCAAGTTTGAGGATTGAGTGGGTGTTTTTGCGAATGAAATTGTTTTTCATTCGTATATTCCGTTGAAGGATGGTATGTTGGCGAAACATTTCGCAACAAGGAAGAACTTAAGACGAGTGGTAGTGAGGTCAATGGAAAAAGAGGTAGTCAAAAGTACATCGAGTGTTGGCTGGACAGGACACCTCTATAGATGTTGAGCGAAATAGAATTCTAGTCTAACTTTATCACATTTATGGATTCAGGCATTGAACGAAGTCAATTTGAGGTGTGATGTGTCATGGGATGTTAATTTTTTGTGAACATGAAAGTTGTTCTAAAAATCCTATGTAACGACGTCGCCAAACGTACCTATTTAGATCCTATTTCTGTGAACTACTTAGCCATGAAGGACACCGAAATACTGCTGTCAGATAGGTCAACTGTCTTTATCTAAGCGGTGACCAACGATAGTTGAAAACTAAATTGAAAAATCGACACAGATTCCGGGCTAACCAACATCAGCGAAAGGAGAAACCGAGTTGACGTTGGTGCCTTCCTTAAAACTAAGGTCATAAATTCGGACCAGGCAAAATATATTATAGCAACGAAACTCTTAGATCTATAAGAGACACCCTATAAAGTAGTGGACGACATTCCCAATTATGAGATGAACGTTATTGGGACACTCATCTACCTCATGGTCCAGACATTCAACCGAAAACTTTATCAGTTATACACGTTACGTGGATCACGTAAGAAAGGAATGCCTTCAGTGCCTAAAGTGGTCAAGTTACCGAAGACCAACCAACAGTTAAGCATCAAAAAATCTGGAAATCGCAGCAAAGGGAGCTATGCAATCTTACGAGGTGGCTGAAGAACGTACAACTGTCTGACAACATTTTAGAGTAATGGAACCGGCGACTCATACTATCCTGAAGGGGTTTGTATGTGTAGCTAGGGATGCAACTACTCTTGAGCTGTCTAAATAGCCTTCGCTTGGCTTTGATCGCAAAGTCATACTCGTTCAGTTGTTCATTATACTATCCACTGAGTTATATGTCACAATAATAACGCAAAATATCCTTGCATCTGTCTTGTTAATGCGATTCCAGAGGTGGAGGAATACATTTATCATCGTAGTATATAGAGAAAAACAGTTTTTTAGCAGAATAAATGGTATTCCCGGCTCACAAAAAGAAACACCATAATATGCTTCCATAGGAGTAATCTAGCTTAAGCCAGTGTGCGGTTAAGTTGAATTTCTAGGTTGTGTTTGAGACAAAATAGGATCGATGCACAGTTTCAGGCTTGTCTTGTTGCCTCTCAATTGAAGAACTGCTCTTTTCTATATACTGACAACTGGATCAAAAATCGTTGGAGTAATCTAGTTTAAGCCAAAATGTCATTCAAATAACAATGCCGGAACAATAATACAATTATGGGGTTCATTTCAACCCTATCTCGCTGTCTTTCATTAAAAAAAATGGTTTGCCCTGGCCATGGAAGTAAAAAACCATAATCTATATCTATACATATAATAAAACTGTAGCCGTTTTCTATGTTCGCAGTTGGCGTGAAAACTACTGCACTGATTTCGATGAAACTTTTTTTAAAATGTTAGTTAAGGTTCTGAGACGGTAATAGGCTATTTCTTTTATTACCATGCTTATTTTTTGGCAGCGTTTTTAGCCAAAATGTGTTTTTTTTCTGACTTTACTGCCTTTAGCTCGCCATTACTCAATCAATTCTTAATCAATGTAAACCAAACAAAAAAATAAAGAAAGCCAACACTTCCATAATTATTTTAAGCTACCAATCAGCTTTCTGTGTCATCTAGAAGCTGAGCTACAACCCAAAATCTAACATAAAAAAACTTAATTTATTTCCTCAAATCGAAAATTTTCCACAACCGTTGTTCCTGCTTGGGGGTGGTGGGTGGCGCACGTCGCACAAGCACATACAATGCAACAACAACAGCGTCGTCAATGTTTCTCCGAAGTGAAACGAAAGAGAAGTAGGCGAGGTCGATCTTCCTGACCCGACCCGATAGGTGGCGCTGTTGTCGATCTTCTTAACCACTCAACCGATTTGAATGAAATTTTGTAGTTGGGTATGGTTGGTTGAAGCTAGATGGATAGGATAGTTTTTTTTGTATATGTGTAATAAACGACAGCAATGTGCATGCAGATCTTCAAATTTTTTTGTTTTTGCAAAAGGTATTTCTAGACCACTATTGGCACTATTGCTTTAGTTAGAATAAGAATTTATTGAAATTGAGTTGAACTAATTTTGTATCCATTTTAATAAGTAATGCAAAAAAGAACAAAGGGTTCCTTAAGTGTACTTGAAGTGATTGACAAAATCGGCATTAATCGGCGAGCGAAGCCGCGGGCAACAGCTAGTACAAGTATAAGCTCGTGTAAGTAATTCAGCTTAAGCCAATGTACGGTTAAATTGGAGTTAGAGAAATGTCTTGATAGCGAAAATAATATGATCCGTTGTTCCGTCGGACTGCATCTCAGCCAAATTATTAGGCAGCATTGGGAGCCTTAGGGAAAAGACAAATACTGTTGCATGCGTAATCCAACTTAAGCCAATGTGCTAATACTTGAAGATCGGATACATAATTATTGGCTCATTTCAAGCTTTTTTTGCTATTCCTCATCAGAATAAATGGTTTGTGCTGAACACTGAACTGAAAATTATGGTAGATTTGTGGGTAAGTAATCTAGCTTAAGCCAGAGTGCGGTTAAATAGGACCTTTTTTGGGTAAGGGCTCATTTCCTGTGTTAAGAGACAGCTCTTAATAGAAGAAATTGCATTCACGATGTCACCAAAAGAAAAACTATAACAGGCTTCCGTGGGAGTAATCCAACTTAAGCGAATGTGTGTTAGCATTAAAAATGCATATCGTGACTAAAATATGATCAGTTACATATTAATTTCAATTAATTTCAGAGGAACCAATATTCACCGGCCACTACACGAAAAATCCTACAAATATTCCATTGAAGTAATCCAGCTTAAGGCAATTGTCTATTGCATTGGAATTCCCCGAGGCATAATAGGGTAAGTGGCTTAGTGCGTAGGCAATAATGCTTTAAATCTAGGTACCCAACTTTTTTCATTTGTCCGCATTAGTCAGACTTGTTAAAAAAAATGCTACAAGACTTGCCCATTGTCTGAGAGTGACGTTCCCTCGGCCAGGATTCAACACTGGTTTTGCATTTCCACCACTGGAAATGGGTGGCCATCGATCCGACAGTCTCTTTCAAGACACGCCAAAACGACATAACCTTGAAAAGCAGTTGCAAAAACCCATAAAGACAAAAATACAATTTCAAGCAACAACTGTCGACGGGACACAGCAATAAAATTCAATAATGCGCCTCCTAAATTTGAATTGCCCCCTTTGGACGGTAGGTACAACTCATCCATCAATTTTGGATGCCAACTCCTGGCAAGAGGACACTACAAAATTGTATTTTGTTTTTTGCAAAAGCCAACATCAGTTCCTACCCCATGCGCCATATCCCTCTCAGATTTATAACGCTGCCTCTTGCCCCGACTCAATACAACTGAGACGGCAAATAATGGACTTTAATTTCAGTTAGTGTTATCTGCAGCATCTAACTCACCATCAGTAAAAAGAAGAAAAAAACAAAACTCAAAAAGTTGGAAACAAAAGAAACCCCTCCGAAGGATTAATGGCTTTCGGCTGCCATTGCCCCCCGCCCCAATTAATGTGCCCGGCAAAATGTGCAATTGGCTTCTCCGTATCTCTTGGGTGGATTTTATTTCGTGTTTGGTTTATTCAACTCAAAGGTGCTTCAGTAAAATAAAAACAAAAAAAAATAGAGACAGAGAGGAAAATAAAAAAAGAGTCCTTCTAAGCCAGACATGCATCCTGTGTATAGAGACTTACCTGACTCTCGGCAATGTTGACACCCCTTTTGTCATATTTGCTGCTCTGCTTTCGTGCCAGCAAAGTCGTTGAATTGTTCGATGATGGGCACATGCTGGTACTGGTATTGTCATGCTGGGCCATATGATGGGTTAAGCCCCGGGAGCTGCGCCAGAGTGCGATTGCAATTTTGCTGTACAGTACCTGCAAAACAATCGAATGGTTAAATTGAAGTCAAAGTGCGCCAGACATTGGAAATTAAATGAAAAGGACAACAACTGTGTGGGGTCTGTTGTTGCGTCGTGGATAATTGAATGGGCGTGGGGGTGGGGGTGGGCGAGGGCGAAACATTTGCTGGTTTTATTGTTCTTCCTCTGTAAGTTGTTTGCAATTTGTAACAGTTGACTGCAGATTGGCGTTGTTGGCGTTTGTGTTGGTGTTTGTGTGCGCCATGTCGTGAAACATGGAGGAGACATAAATTAAATTAAGAATTTATTTTGATGACAGCGTGGGGGGCAGGGATGACAACTTCTTTCACATTGCGTCTGGGCTCTGGGGTAGGCGAACACTTTTGTGTCTAACCCTGTCTGTTGAAAGAGATTATTAGTGTCGAAGGAATAATATTGACACTTTCAGATAAAAGGAAAGGAAAGAAAAGCTTGGTTGATTGCGGTCCGTTTTTCTATTTTATTTTTAATTTTTTTTTTCAATAGCAAGGTTGGGAAGCTATCAACTTCTTACTCCTTTGTTGGAAAATATGGTTTGGGGTTGCTTAAAGAAGCGGGATACCGTATCTGGAGACTGATTGTAGAACTGTAGAAGATTGTACAAGATGAAAGTTGAAAAGGAGGAACACATTCATGGCAAAAATACAGTCAGGAAGTTTGGGATGTGGTTATTTTTGTTGAAGCGTGGAGGACTAGCTATCGAAAAAAAACGTTTATAGAAAACACGCGGATTTTTCCACTAACTTTTCCGGTAATCTTTCCATTTTTGAATGGATGGGTCATGGGTCTGGTGTTAGCCAACAGAATTGACCTACTATTAAAGCGAGAACTTAATTCTTCCGTATTGAGGACAGAACGACTGCATGTGTCAATGACAACCGCTACAGAGCCATTTTTATTTTTTTAATTTTTGTGTTCAGAGTTTGAAAACATCAATATTGAAGAAATGGGGATGAAAACAAAACTGCGCCGAAGAATAAGCTGGCGTGGTTTGAATGGCTATAATATTTGACACATCTTAATTATTTTCTTAAAGGCCATATTAACGCACAAGTCTATAGCAACAATCGACAGACTATGAATCATTTTAAGGGCAGCATTCGTCCAGCTTATCGCCGCCATACAGCCGGTAATGCCGGACTATTGTTGCTGAAATACCCTGGAGGAGGACATTTCTAAATTTGAATTATTCTTCAACCTTCAGCATGCACATTTCAGAGAAGTACTGCTTGAATTTTTCGTTCTAACTTGAATCAAAACATTTTTAATGTAAAATTGTTATCCCCCAAATATTTTAAGGAAAACCCTGTTAAAAAAATTGCAAAAGGACTCAGCTAAGAAGAGGCCAAACGAAATCCAGGACCCAATTTTCAACCTGAAATTTGGTTTAATTTTTGGAAGCTCTTAAAAAACAAAATCTTTGTCTTCTTCTGTTTTAAACTTTGCATTCATTGGGAGATAAGGTCGATTCTCTGAGGCCAATGATTCTGAAACGGGCCGAAATGCTGCTTTCAAAATTCTGCTTTGTAAAATTCTGACTTCCCACACAAAAATGCTGATTTTCAAAATTACGTTCTGGCCTACAAAATACTGCTTTTCAAATTTAAAGTATCTAATACAATTCAGATTTCTTAATTTCGAATATAAACAAAAGCAATTAGAAAAGAGGTAACAAAAAAATAAAATTGAAGAAAATATAGGTAGGTAAGAAAATATATAATTAAAAAATGCAATACAAATTAAAAAGTAGGTAGTAAATTTAAATATTGGAAGAAATATGGAAGTCAAAACAAAAAAAAATTAAAAAAATTCAAAATTAATTAAAAATGATTTTTAAAAAAAATTGATTAAATATTTAAAATAAAAATGAAAATAAAAAAAACTAAATTAAAAAGCAATAAAAATTAATTAAAAAAGCATCAGTTAAAAAAGGTTCAGAAAATACATATACCTAAATATGCTCATTTTATTTGTTTGTTTAATTTTGTAAAGCAGAAATTTAAAAAGCAAATTATGAAAACAGAATTCTGAATTTTTTGAAAAGACTCTCGACCCTTCCAGAAATTTGATCTGATTAGGGAGGCATTTGATTTTTTATGGTGGAGACAAATACTAACATACATATCTAGATACATTTTCTAAGTTATGCTTTCGCATGGCCCTGTTATACATCTTTGGTAGCCTTGCTATTGACCCCAGTTTTACAACCTCACAATGGACTGCCATCTGCCAACATAACCTAAGTATAGTGTTTTTCAATAAGAGGTGCCTTTTTTAATAGCCCGCTATTTCAGTAGCTGTCACTTTTGAAGCTGTTATTTTTTGACATTTGACAAGAAGAAACTACGCCATTACTAAAAATGAAACGATCCACTCTTCAACAACGCATTAAAATTATAAAAATTCACTACAAAAATGATGAAAATTTTGCAGTCACAGTTCGCAAAGCTTAAGCATTTTTGGGTCGTCGTGAAGCACCTTGTCGGAACGCAATACAGAAATTGGTGGAAAAATTCGAGCTGTTGGGACAAGTTAGTGATGTGAAGAATAAAACCCGTGCACATCGCTCAAGAACTGAGAATATTGCTGCGCTGTCATTGGACCTTACTTTTTCGGAAATAAAGTTGGACTAACAGTTACGGTGAATGGATTGCGCTATCGAGAGATGATTAATGATTTTTCATGGCCGGAGTTGGATGGTATTGATCTGGACAACGTTTACTTTCAACAAGACGGCGCGCGCTACGTGCCACACAAGCAACGAAACCATTGATCTTTTACGGGAAAAGTTTCCGGCCCGTGTTATCTCTCGAAGAGGTGATCACAATTGGCCACCGAGATCTTGTTATTTAACACCTTGCGACTTCTTCCTTTGGGGCCACGTGAAAGAAAAGGTCTACGCCAACAGCCCAGCATCGATTCAAGACCTTAAATATGGAATTCGTGAGCCTTTCGAGTACATAGGGCAGCCACTTTGCGATTTTGTCAGGGAAAATTTCATGAAAAGGATATGGTCCTGTAAGCGTGGTCGTGGTGGCCATTTGGCTGATGGTGTTTTTCATTATTAACGGCAGACCTCCTCTTTATTATGAAATAAATATTCGATCAATTATCTCAAAAATGGCATTTTCTTTGAATATCAAAATAAGACCTCTTATTCGAAAACCCTTTACTATGTTGTAACTCAATTTCTTAATCCGAAATATCTAAAGTAGAAATGCATTCCCTTATTATTATGATTTTTGATTTACAAAAACGTACAAGCTCTGGGCGCCAGTTATATAATTTCATTACTAGAGTCGGGGAAAGAGGATATGCTTCTTTGATGGCTTTTAAGGCGTTTGTCTAACAACATTATCCGAAATTTATGAGAAAAGCTAGTTCTCGAATGGAGTGTGATATTAAGGTATTTAACACGTATATAGTCATTCCCCGTCAAGGATTTAAGGTTTCTTGCTTCTGACTCATCAGTTCAGTAGCGCAGTCATATATGCTTCAACTGGTCTCATTGCTAATTGATCCATTCTCACAAATCCACTCTGCAACTTATCAGACCAAAGGATCTAAGCATAGAGTATTAACTCGCTTCTGAATGTTTACTCGTTCAACGTGCGTCTTTTTTGTATGACAACTTTCTGACTTACTGCGCAGTTCTTCGTGCAAAAGCCAGTATCCGCCGTATCATCGAACCATCACGTTGACACTGGCAAAGCGACTCCAAGCACGACATTCTCTTTATCGTCCTACCTAGATACAAATCGATTCAAAGGCAAAATGCTATCCTCACCTTCCCATCGTACAACTAATTTGCAGTACAAAATCGCTTTGTCACGGGCGGGACGATTTATCAATATATGACACGCCCCATGGATGATTTCGCAGTTCATAGCAAAGCTCTTTTCTGATTTTAACTACCGCCCTACATTATTATGTACACAATGCAATATGTTTTGTGTGAAATCATCGCATAAAATAATTTGGGTCAATTACATAATAATATGTTGACAAAGGACAATATGTACAACCATAACCAGGGATATTTTTCCCCCCCTTTAATTACTTACCGTCATCACCAGCAACGGCGTTACATATAGTAAACCAAAATTAATCATATCCAAGAGCTTGGAGTTGAACATTTTCCTATCGAGGACACAGATATCCTCTTCTGCGCCATCGCTCGTGTGCACGTTTCGTATTGTTTTGCTGAAAACGAATTTGGGCGTCGAATAAACCGCCGATGTTATCCATACAGTTAAAATGACCATCTACAAAAAAGAGAACAGAAACGAAATGTAAAGCAGAATAGCATGTCAGATCAAATGGGATTAAGTATGTCATGCAATACAAAAATGCGTGCTCAGCCTGAACAGGGGGGACAATATAAGAATTAAATTGTAATTTCGATTCCATTTGTTCTAAAAATATCTGCAATCACTGACAAGCAGACAAATGACACTTTGAGGTTGGTTTTCAAGGCGCCATATCAGACAGATATCCGAGAGTTTAATTGTCCGGAGAAGTGTCTTATCAATTCAGGCGCAAAAAATTGTGCTTTTATGTTTATTTTCAATTTTTTTTAAATATGTCAGAGAGTGGGAGCTCAGATGACAAGCACCAGCTGCGTTGAGACAATATCTCAGACAAAAGAGATTTGTTACCGTGACGGTCCTTTATCTGCCATTTTATTGGTTTATCTTTGCGAAAAATGTAAATGCTGTTCAATGCTGGAAAGAGGACCTACCTCAAGGAGGGCAGCAAGACATACAAGTTGCAGTATCCTCAGTAAAGGTAAAGACGAGCAACTTCGCCTTTAGAAAATTAGATTCACAAGGACGTCTAGGGCGTCTGAGGCGGAATTACTTGTTGTTGCCTCGGCGTTGGCAAGTCTTAAGATATGTTTTGGACACAAGTCATAAAGTAACATAGGAACATTATATATCTCTATCTCTACAAACAATAAAACTGTAGAACTGAGGAAAACGTGCTGGACCACGCATCACGCGAAAACTACTGGACGGATTTTGATGAAACTTGACATACTCATTGCTTATGTTCTGGGTCGGGACTTAGGATAAAAAAAAAACAACGAAAGTAAGAACAAAATCTAAGGAACGTAATACCAGGATTTCTGTCTAAGAACTTTGAAAGGGCTGTTAAACAGATTCTCTCGTTAACCAAACTCTAGTCTTGTATGGTGTCCAAATTTTATATGACATATTTTGGTTAGTAGAGTGACCAGCGGTTGGTCATTTGAATTGAATTGAATTGAGTTTAACGACAGCTTAGTCTTAATGTAACGAAGTTGTAAGCCAGTTATATTTTCAACAGGCCTTTAAACTTTATTTCTTACCAGCTATTTTGCTATTTGTCGAAAAGACCTTTTTTAAATATCCTATCTAAATGTCGATTCACAAAACGACGTTGAGTGCTACTGCAAGGCATTTCAAAGCAAAGAACTAATAGATTTTCGTGAAATAATCTCTTCTTCTTAATTTTCCATTTTTAGACAGCGGATTTCGATAAAACATATCCTATATCTTAATTGCGACATTTTGCAATGCAACTGTGAAAACCGGAGTCAGTTTCTTGCAGTAATTTTTGAAACTATTCTGGTCAAACATCTTTCAGTACGAAAAGAGTTACAGATAGGTTATTTTAAACTTATTCTGCAAATTTTAGGAACAATTTTTAAAATCTTTACGCGGCACATAGTACATCCTATTTACTTTGCATTCCTTTCTGACTTAAAAAATATATTGAACAACTTCTACCAAATGTCACATGAAAATGTGTAAGCCATGTAATTTTAAGCTGACTATAAAATGATGCCAAAGTTATAATTAACGATAATGTTGTTGTCGAGGACCTATTTATTTTATTATTAACAAAAAAAAAGTCAACAAAATCAAAACCCAATTAACAGTCAAATAAATTCCTCGGCCATACCAATGGGCATTTAAATTCAGTTGTCATTGCTACTTAAACTAGTCTCATTTAATTATCATAATTTTCCAAAGCTTTTCCTCATTAAAACGTATCCATGTTCAGATGTTCACATTTAAATTTAACCACCCATTACATAATAGTATGACATGTGACAAACTGGCTGTCACATTTATTTCGTTTTACAAACCGAGTTACGCAACCATTTGTGACATAAATGTTTAATTAAATATTAACTCAATTTATGACAACAATTTAACCGATGCTATTATTTTGTATCCAAATACACAATATTAATATTTTTATTATAATGAAGCAACATTAAATCGAAGAGTATGTATGCTGAGAGTAATGGACAGTAGTTTTTTATTTTAACGTTACATTTTATGCTCTGCATTAGTAAATACATTTTTATTGCATGTCACACACAGCAGGTAATTTATTTTTGTAAATATGAGTCTGCGTTTGTAAACCTGAAATGGGACTGTAATCATCGCAGCAGTTATGTCAAATTTCTATATGCCAACTGACGTTTGCCGTCTAAATTTGTGGACATTTGGTTTATTGTTTTCAGTATTTACTCTAATTTTGCATAAGAAGTTAGTTGAACTTTAATTTATATCATGAGTATTACTTTTTGGTCACCATCAAGGGCAAACAGATGGCTAATTACTTAATTACTAAAGAAGCGCTGCAAACATAAGTAGATCGGGAGAGACACTGCCGTGAGGTCCCCCCCCTCCAATTTGCCTGTAAGAAGTAGTGATGTCTCGCTCTCATATAAAATATTTTATAGAAGGAATGGACACACCTCTATTGGACTAAAAGTCTTGGTGTCCCTTCGTTCTATATGATCAAATATCCGGCCTATATGACTTTTTTGAGAATTGGTGAGCACTTTACAAACAAATCGACGGCTCTGGCTTTTAAAATTGCTCCTTTAACGCAAATTAGACCAAAAATCACTCAAGACTTTCACCATTTCTTGCTTGATACAAAATAAGTAGTGAGAGGAGGAGGGTACCTTAGACAAGGCCTTAGGATTTTGTAAAGGACAAGCGTGATTTTTTGCATGATTCCTAATATGATGCCGCAATCAGGCTTAAAAGCGTAGCCGACATACCACAAAGTAAAAGCTACCCATTGCGTCGGTCTGTCAAATTCGTCGATCTTGAGTTACCGTTCCTTGTGACGAAATATAATTTATTTGATTTGACTGCATCCAAATATTTGCAAACGCTATTGACAGGTCTCTCCTTTGCATTTTATGTCAAATTAAAAATATAAAATGTGAGGCTAAGCTCTAGGTAAAAAGCATTTTTGGGAAGTTCTGGTAAAAAAGTCTTAGCGATGTTTTGTTCGAAATATACACTTGCTCAATTATTTAGCTAAGGTATGGTTCAGGATGTAAGCATTACATGGTTTTTAAAGTTGTATCGAAGTCGAAAATAACGTTTTCGAGATACACACAAAAACAATAATAATACTTCAAGTATGAATTTTGGTCAAAATCATTTCAGCCTTTTTTATGTAGGTACCTAGGTAAATTATAGAAAACGGAATTCTCAGAATATGTTTTTTTTTCGAAAATCCATTTACAATATTTTAGAAAAAACTTTTTTTGCTATCAAGTTAAAAATGACCACAGCTATTCCCTTAAGAATGCATTTTTTTTAATCCTATTGACTGTAGCGGCGGCTGTGCTATTTGTAACATATTTTTTCGAAGAAATCTATTAAAGGTTCATTTTTCTAGCAGTCCATTTACCGAAAATAAACATTCATTTTCTGAAAGTAAATATATAAAATGCTTAATAAATAAAAAGACTAATGAAAATGACTCTTCAGATAAATCAATTTATTTCTTTTTGACGTAGCATTAAATAGAAAAGGGAAATAAATTCGGTTTTTCTTACAGTTAATTAACTTGCCGAAAAACCTTTAAGCTAATTTTCAATATTTTCGATCATTCGTCATGAGAGGACTATATTTTTAAGGAAATGTTATTTTATAAAATTTAGAGGAATAGTTAAAAACAGAAATGAACAAAAAACGATTTTCATAATAACTTCTGTGTGAAATTCTCATAGTTTAAAAAAGAAAACTGTAATGCGTACTAAATAGTTAATATTGGAAGCCAATAATGATTTTTTTATCCTAAAAAAAATACATAAAACAATTCCACATTAAAAATGAATTGATCAAAATATACAGAAATAATCTGGCAATGCTTTACTTTGACAATCAGCAGCAGCAATACCAGTATTTAGAATTAAAAGCGTTACAAAGCGGTAGATAGAGAGAACTAAATTCCGGATCACGAAACATGATCCATCATTAACTCATTAGCAGGATCTTGCACTGTTGTTATTAACCATGGAAATCAATGATCTATTTAGATCTTGAGGGTAAAATAAAAAAGCGCTTATTATTATTTTATTATTATTATTTGTTAAAATTTATAACATTATTTTTAGTTATATAGGAAATTTTTATTACTTATTTACCAATTTTCGATCACTAACATCGATTTCTCGTGAATATTTTTCTTAAATAACTGTTAAAAGTTTACTCAAAATGCTTTAAATTTCCTACAAATAGTCTGCATATAAATATTTGATAAATATTTTATGCAAGTGTACACTTATTTCTACAAAAAATTACTATCCGCATATAACAAATAATTTCAAACTCAACGGATAACATTTTGCGCTCCTAGCAACTTTACCCACAGCGGAAGTGTCAAATATTAGGTGCGAGTGTGTTTGTGATCCGGAATTGTCGATACGAATTTCAATGTACCAATACTAGCGAACCTAATCTTTGCCACTCCGTAAAAATATAGCTTGTAGGTTGTTGGCAAGTTGCTGGTCTCAGTATGGTTTCTCTATGATGCACATTCTACTTTATACAGCATTAAATAAATGTAAACACTTTATTGCAATAAAAGTTTGACGCATTTCAGAAAACCCATCATTTTAAGTATCGGCCAGCTAGAGGAGAGGTCCCTAAAATATAAGTCACACGATTACAATTTTCCAACAACACCAATGTGGCGAGACTCTACTGGTGATTCATTTTTATCGTGTTTAGTCTGTTTAAAAACAGTAAGTATCTGCCCCAAAAACCAACTTCTCGAGTAATTGCTATTACTCGCATTACTTTTAATAGGCAGTCTGTCACAACGAAAACTTTACGCCGTCCAAGTGCTCTCTGTCGGATGATAAAGTTTTCAGATTTCTCGCTTTTAATGGCACCATCCGTCTAATCACCTACAATAGCCTGTATATCTCATCGTTTCATTAACGCACACTTAAAACAGACACCGAGCTGTATAACTCAAGTGGATGAGTGCTTGAAGTCTGTACTTAAACACATTACTGTCCCAACGGGGATGGTATGCCGTAGCTTCGGGAAATTTATGCATCAACCTGTGGAGTTTTTGGAGGAAGCCTGAAATATCAACAGATTAAATTTATTTCTGTACCTGATTGCAACCAATAAATCGCCGCGTGTAAACTTTAATTATTATACAAGGAAAATACAAATTCCACTGATTTTAATTATTAAAACATTCACTTTGACAAAAATGCGGAAATCCATCCTTCGTTTGGTCCATATTTCATAAAAAATCGCTTTTGAACGCCTATAAGCCTAGCGCCGATCTTTTTAAAATTATGAGGATTCCTGTCATCCGTGTTTAGAATAATATTGTCCTCAGTAAATATTTCTTCATTCAAAACCGAATCAAACTATGTAAAGATTTCGAGAAATAATCGAATCAGACCACCAATGTCGGGTCACTTTTCGTCATCAAACTATGCAAGTGCTATCCCAATAAAAAACTACAAATTTCATCTCATCATCATCAACAAAATCCGCCCTGTCCTGCCAGAAAGAAATATGTCAATTACCGCCACTTTGACAGAAACTCCACTGATGTCAGTGTTGTCCTTTTTTTCCTCGTCCTCGGATGTCAGTAAACTAGTAAACAAGTTGCGCTGTATCTCACCTCTATTAGTTCATAGAGAAATACAGCAAATTGGTCCACTTCTGCCAACAAAATAACACAAAAAACAAACAAGACTGACAGACGATATTGATTGTGTATTTGGATGTATTGACGCCAATCGAATTTTTTTTAGATTGGTTTCCATTGAGAAGAAAGTGCAACAAAAATAAAAATTATTCCCTATTTGGTATATACTGGAAGAGATTCATCAGCGGATATTGGATGTTTAAAAGGGGGCAACGTATTTTTTCGATGGCGCAAATTCATTATGGTCATGAACTCAATTCATTCTGCATTTTAATAGCAATTTGTGCGCGCAGGATATGAGTGCAGGGGTCTATTGCACGGGCGCAACTTTTCACTCACATATCGAAGAGTTATCATTTTGCAAAACAAAGTGATCGTTTTTTTCTAATTGGGACATTTTTTTTCTCTTGGTTCAGGAATGGGTGACCGAATTTCCTTATAAGCTTTCTTTTAAACAGAAAGTTGGGATAAGACGATGGATGTTAGGTCTGTTTCAATGAAAAAAACAAATTCAAGGGAAGTAGAATACTCAGAGTGGAATTCTAATAACTACAATCTACTAGACACCTCTGAGTTATAAGACTTGCAAACACAGGGAGATAATTTATCCCACTTAGAAGTGACTGGAAGAAGCTAAATTGTAAATTCTAGGGGGAATTTTTTAGTTCTAGGTGAAAGCTACTGGCTACTGCTAGTAAATTGCCAAATCAAAAGTCGAGATTTACAAGCAGAAAAGCCAGTAAACAGGACTTTATCAAAAATAATTGCATACTTACAGGCTGAATTGTTTCATTGAGCATTTGTCTCTTGTTTGCTCTGCTGAGATTGACTTAAAAATAAAGCAACGGGATAGATAACTGATTGGCATTGACACTTTGACAGAAAAAAACAAAGTTCTTACTTTAGCGTCCTATTGTCAACTCCCGCTCGTTGTGCCTAGTACCTCGAATTTAGATGAAATAAAGAAGCCATTTAGAAGGTCTTTTTTAGTGGCACACGGATTTTGGGAAACGTAATAAGGACGACGACTTTCGGTCCATGAAATGTTCGCATACTGAACAGACGACCACGTGCAGCCGCGCTATAAACAGAGGCCCTAAACTGCTGGATGGGGAAACAGAACTGACATCTAAGAAGTGCCATCGCCCATCGACTTAGAGGGATAGTGGGTATGTCAAAGGCTTAAACAAAACTCTTAAGTTTTTGGTTGAACGTCTTATGACAATCCGCATCCAGGCAACATTTTTCAGCATCCGACCAAAATATCTGCTCATACATATCCATGGAATAAAAGAACGACTGTTTCTACGAGCTTATCGACCATACCAACGTGTAATGGTCGAACCGAAACTTGATGACAAAAGTTTTACTAGGCGGACTTAATGCAGAAAAAAGGCTGATATTTTTTGGAAAGACTCTTGCTGAGCCTTGACTTTTCTAAGGGTTCCCTAGAGCCACATTTAATTATTCATAAGGGGATAGGTGGGCATGTGGTGCGGATAAGCAAACCGCCAACCAAAATTATCATGTTGCAAAGGACGTAAGGCAGTTTTTAAGTGTTCCAGATGTCTGAACGTGATGACGGGACACACTCGCTGCGGGTCAGGTTGGAAACATTCTCACCGAGATATTTGATGTAGAAAAAATATACAAACAAGAAAATTCGTTGTCATTTAACTCGTCAATATCGCACTTGAAATAATTGACAAAACTTGCGTCCACGGATGAAAACCATAAACAGTGCGAATCATTCGCCTTAGATGGACAAAACATGAAGATCTAATGAATATAACCGCTTAGCTGGAGGGCTTACGTAAACGAGGAGGACCTCCTGCATAAGAAAAATTGACTGCAGGTAGTAAGCTACGAAACTAACTAACTGGGGAGGCTTAAAAATCTGTTCATCTTAAACTGTATCAATTCCTAAGTAAGTCTGTGGTGAGATACCCTCTCGATTTACTTCTATTCATCTATTCATCCATCCTCTATAAAAAGGAAAGTCCAAAAAGAGTTGTTGCCGCTAATCCCAAGAACCAGTTAACGGATTTCAATGCGGTTTTCAGTGTTATGATCTGATTTTATCAAAGAAGGTTTACACTTAATAAAATCCCTTAAGGAAGTTCAGCGTTAAAGGTATCTTCTCTGCCCTAATGCAGAAAATTGCTCAAAAGAAGTCATTAAATTGTGGACGGGACTTAATACGAAAGACACGGACAAAGCCACGTGGGTACAACTAGTAGTAACATATTTAAGACGCACAAATATCTGCAAGAAGGTTATCATTGGGTCTTGTACCGATCTACGGGCCTACCTACTTGCTGTTTGTCATTAATAACATCAGCGCTAAGGAGAACAATTTCAAGTTAAATGATTACTTAACAAAAGTCTTCCTTAACAATGCCCTATGACACAGAAGGAATCCTTTTTTCTAATTTCCCTCGATTCAAGTGTTTGAAAAATAAAGATAAGGTAAGAAATGAGTGGGTCTGTTATTTATTTGCGTATATTTAAATTAGGATGGTTGTCATTGCTCCTGGTTAAAGATTACAAATTATGTGAGAGAATAAGGTCTGTATCGTAGCTCGGGGAAAAGAAGAATTAAAACAAAATAAGAAACCGCCGGAACAAATAAAACACAATTGAGATATAGTGGAAAATATCAAAAAACCACTTTTATTCGACCTGCTCATTTCGCTCCTGCTGAAGGACTAAAAAACTCGGTATACAAATACCAGATCCTTCTCGCTCTTTCGTTAAGTTTATATGTATACTCTTTCAATACGTCGACTGCAGAGTTGCAATACTCATGCAGTTCGATACAGTCCCGGCGAAAACCTACGGTTTTCTACCCTTTCGATTTTTATTTAAACATATTTCTGGTAAATATAATTATAAGTTATAATAATTTAATAAATTATTCCAGCTTAGATTGGCAGGATACAGATCTTATGTACCGGCCTCGTAAGTTGATTGGTTGCTGTTTGAAGAACCACGCTCCGAACTAGTCCGTCCCTGCTTGGTATCAATCTCATTATCCGCCCCATCGCCTATGTCGATGGTGGGTAATTCTCGCTCTTTATTATGCACAATTGTCCTTCTCTCAAGCCATATTTTTCTTTTTGCCATTTCTTTCTCTCATACAGAGTAGATAAGTACTCCTCCTTCCACCTGCACCAAAAATGCTCAAGCATAGTCTTACGCTCCTTCAACAATTTTATGCCATTTGTATTCGGCATCTCATTGGTTACGAACGGTAACGGTAACACAAGTGGCTCACCAATCAGAAAATGTCCCGGCGTTAACGCCTGCAGATCATTTGGATCATCGCTCAATGAATGTAGCGGTCTTGAATTCAAGATGGCTTCTATCCCAGTAAGTAATTTCAAAAACTGCTCATATGCTAAAACCTTCGCTCCAACAATTCTCGTCAAATGATATTTCATTGACTTTACCGCTGCTCCATATATACCACCTTGATGTGGTGCTGCAGAAGCCATAAACCTCCATTCCGTCCCTTTCAAACTTTAATGTTCAAAAGTATCCTTCACTAGCCAACGCTCTTTTGCCTTTTGCAATTCCTTCGCTGCACTGACAAATGCTGTACCATTGTCGCTATATAATCTTTCACACCTGCCCCTTCTCGCTATGAATCTTTCAAAACAAGCAATAAACGCCACTAACGTCAGATTTGATACCAAATCAATATGCACTGCTCTTGTTTTGAGACAAACAAAGACGGAAACCCAAAATTTCTGCCTTATTTTTTGCTCGCCTGCTCTGTCGACCATTTTGATCTCAAACGGACCTGCGTAATCGACAAATCGACCCCTGTGTGTAGAAAAGCTTTTCCTGCTGTTACTCTCTCTGACGGCAAGTCAGCCATCAAATGCATCTCAAAGCGATGATTATATCGCACTCAAACCAAGCACTTATGTAGATAATTCCTCAGCTCACTTCGGAGCTTTGGAATCCAGAATCTCTGATGAATGTACTACATCATGACCTGCACCGCTCCATGTTTAGTTGCTGTATGAGCAGTATCCATGATCAACCAGGCTAATCGGGAACCATTTGGCACGATTGCTGGATGCCTTCTCTCGTATTCCATCTCCGCTCTCTCTAACCTGCCTCCGACTCTCAGAATCCTTTCACCATCCAGAATTGGTTTCAAGGATTCGATCCTGCTCTTATCAGGTAAGCACCTGTCCTTCTCTAAACAAGTAATTTCCTTCGTAAAATACTTTTCCTGCTCTTTTCTTAGTAAGTGACCAATTGATTCCATCTTCTCTTCAGAAGACGGTTGATCAAGTACTCCTGCTACATTTGCTCTGTTACCTGCTCTATTTCCTGCTCATTCTCACCTGACGTACAGAACGTCTCCGTCTCTTACCATATCTCTTCTCATCATCCTTCCGTTGCTTTATCTTTGCTCTAGTTGCATTGATAAAGTGAAGTACGTAACTGATTATATTTATAGCCTTCTCTAACGTAGACGTGTATTCGATCAATGGAATACTCCTTCTCCAGCACCTCACATAAATAGATAAGGGGTCTGTGAATTTCATAATCACAAAAACCTTCATTTCATCCCTCCCCCCATCTGAAACATTTGGCACAAACTTTTCAGATGACCAGCTCGACCGGGGTTTTATCAGCCATTCCGGCCCGTGCAACCACAACTTGATAACAACCAATGCTGACGTTACGAGTGAATCTGACCAGAGATCATACTCGCTGCCTTCCCATTTCATTGTTTTGATGACGCTAACAATTAGTCGTCCCAATAGCTCCGCTGCTCCAAGCTCCAAGCGCGGTATTGTTACTGTTTTAAGTGGTGCAACCCGTGTTTTTGCTGTTAGGAGATTTGCTGAAATCCTGCCATTTGCCCATACCGTTCTCACGTAAATCGCTGCACCATATGCTCTTTCGGAAGCATCCGAAAACCCATTTAATTCCTTCCGTACCTCATCCGAGGTACCTATCCATCTCTGAATTTGTACATTCTCTAATAATGTTATCTCCTGCCAAAAATCTCTCCATCTCTTATCTATCTATCTCTCTTGGTAATTTAATTTCTCATCCCAGTCGACATTTAAGCGCCATATGTCTTGGATAAGGATCTTCCCCACGATCGTAACGGGAGCTATGAACCCATTGGGATCGTAAACAGCTCACTACTTTTCGCTTCGTCATTGCCTTCTCCTTCTCCTGCAGCCACTTAAGGCCTAAAAATCGATGCCTTCTCGTCATCTTGAAGCAAGATTGACTCCTACTCTTCATATTTCATGTCCTTCACTAGAGCGTTTGAATTGTATTTCCATTTTCTAAGCTCAAACCCTGCGCCTTTTAAAACATAATCGATATCTTTTGATAATTCGATCGCCTTCTCTTCAGAATCAGTACGTGTGGTACAGTCATCCATATAAAAGTCTTCCATAATTGCCTTAGCAGCTTTTGGAAACTCCTGCTCCGCTTCTCTTGCACATTGTATTAACGCTCTTACAGCATTATAAGCTGATGAGGTCATACCATAGGTGACTACTGTAAGCCAACATTCTCTCAAATCATCCTGTGGATTTTCTCTCCAGAATATACGCTGCAAATCCCACTGCTCATTCACAACTTTCACCATTCTAAACATCATTTTAATTTCAGCACAAATAGCAACTCGATGCCTGCGGAAGCGCATTAAAATATCATGCAGATCCTTCTGTAGCCTTTCTCCCAGCATTTGCACTGCATTTAATGAAATGCCTTTGTTTGTCCTGCAGCTTGCATCAAATACGACTTTAAACTTTTTAGTGACGCAATGTGGTATATAGTTTTGCTATGCACTGTACCAGTTACTGGTGTCATGTGTCCTGCTCTTTCATACTCTCTCATTAACTCTACATACTTTTGTTCCAGCTTACAATCTCCAGCTAACATTCTCTCTAAAGCAAAGAACCTACGTCTCGCTGTAATTTCTGAGCTACCAAGCTCCTTCTCTGATTCCTTCAAAGGAATTGTCACAATAAACCTGCCAGAATCATCACGTGAAAACGTATTTATGAAATTCTGTTCCACCTGCTCCTGCTCTTTTGACCTGCTTGATGACGTTTCAACATCATCCAACTGTCATAAACGCTTAAGCGATTCATGAAGTTGATTATTGTCCATGTAAATGACATGTGACACCTGCTCAAGCTCATTGGCCATGCTATCCTTCTCACTTTCATACTCTCCGAGTATGATCCTGCCAAATATAGTTTCCATCTCTAGAATACCACCTGGCTGATGTCCTAAAACAGAAGTCAATGTTTTTGCTATAAACCTGCACCCAAGCAATAAATACAGGACCTGCTTTCCAATAATCTGGATCTGCAAGAGGCAACCCTGTAGAAATGTCCATCCGTTGTGATCCCAAATTGTGTGTAGGCACAATTGGCTGCCATTTTCCTTCTTTGGGTAGTACCCAGAAACCGTGCTCTACTGAAACCTGTGAATTAAACCATGGACTTCCAAGAAGCGTGGTTTTGTATTTGATGTTGAAAGGTTCGCCTTCCAGACCAATCATTCTCCTTGCAATTTGCACCTCTGGCAAGGCCAATCTTTGAGCAAGCTGATAGCTGACAAGATTAGGTTGTGCCCCTGAATCTAAAAGTGCCCTTACTGGGCCATACTTCCTGCTATCCATCTCAATTCGTGCCTGTGCCGTAGGCATCAAAATAAAATGTTCCTGCTCATGTTCATTGTAATTAAAAGATTTTAAGTAAGTTCTATTAATATATTTAAATTTCTTTCTTGAACACCTTGCTCTCTTAAAATCTCCCCAGGACATTTTATCCTCTGATTCGCTCTATTTCTCCTTCACCCCTGCTCTACCTGCTCTTTCGGTTGTCCTGCTCTTGTCCAACCGAGTGCGTTTCTCGGGAGGGGCAGTTAGTCAATCCCTCTTATGTTTGTTTATGCCTTCCTGCTGGTTCCTTCCCTTATTTTCCTTCTCCTGCGCATAAAACACAGTTGCTTCACTCTTCCTGATCTTCCTCATAGGACAGAGTACACTGTTGTCCTTCGGGGTAGGTCCAGTTTTAAGGCAATTTGGGCAGAGTGCCTTTTCCTTCACAAACTCCTGCTTGGACTGCAAGCTCAAGATTGCAAACTGTGGGCAACGCCACATTAGATGGCTCAAAGATTTGCACATGTGACAAGGTAACGGTCTGTTATCACCTGCTGCTTCCACTCTCCGGGCATTGCTTTTACCTGCTCTTAAATTGTCACTCCTGCTCAATGTTAACCGCGCTTGTTGTATAGGCGGCGGCTGCTCAAATTTCCTGCTCACTGCTCCACCCAACATCTCGGCACGCTTGTCTAAGAAGACACAAATTCCTTTGAAGAGGGCTCTTCAGAGGTGCGCCCTTCTTCCCATTTGCACGCCGTCTCTGGATCCAACTTTTCAAGTAGAACATGAATGATAATCATATCCCAATGTATCGTTGGGATCCCCTGCGCTGCCAACTGCCGAAACGTTTCGTACGTGGTATTGGCCATTCTTTGTAAATCTCCTGCTCTTGGTGAAATTTCTCAATAGCTCCCTGCACGTTGCGTATTTTTTAGTGAATATCTCATTGATACGCTTCCATGCCTCGCAATAATTTTTCTCGGTGAGTTGCCATTCACCGAGAGTCTTCGCTGCTCTTCCTGATAGCGATGCTTTTAAATAGGAGAATTTATAGGCGGGCGCTATTTTGTCTTTGTCGTGGATCGCTGCCACAAAGCGATCTCGAAAACCCTGCCATTTGGTGATATCGCCGTCGAACGATCCCAGGTGTTCTTCACATCGTGTTGTGCGATTGGAAGATTAACCTGGACTTCGATAGGCTATCCTGCTCTACCTGCTGTGCCTGCTGCTTGAGTGGTTTCAAGTATTTTCTCCTTCAATGCTGCATAGGCGTTGAAATAGTTCGCCTCGGCTTCAGCTATCATGCGCTGCATCTCCAGATTTATTAACAAATCGTCGGCTGATGCGATCCTGGTCTCAGATTCCTTCACCTGCGCCCAAGCATCCTGCAAGACTTCAAGCCTGCAAGTTCCAAAAGTTGGAGATTCCACGAAGGCCAGCATCCTGCTCACCGAAAATATTCCGGCGTCCAACGTATAACTATCGTTACGTTCCTGCTCTTTTTCCATCTCTTGTTTTTTTTTTTTTTATTAATATAATATTAACAAAATATACCTGCTCGCTTTTATTTCCTGGAAAGGCATAAAGAGACCCGTATTGCATTAGAAGTTATATTGCAATAATGCTTTAACCTGCAAAAAAAAGTAAATAAATAATAATTCGCAGTAGGTACTTCGATGTGAAATTTCCCAGTATGCGATAATGTATGTGTTAAATATAGTAGTCAAACAATAAAAAATATTTCAAAAATATGGTAAATAGGTAATAAAATAAATATAAATAAATGGGTTGGCAAATTGTTGCTGCTTTTGAAGCTGTTGTTGTGTTGTTGTTGTTGTGTTATATATATACATATGTATATATTCCTGCTCTTTGTCTGTCGTATATCAGAACTCAAGTCAATTTGAGCATATTCCGAAATACGATTCCTGCTGCTTGCAAGCGTTCCTTCTCTTAAAAAACTAGCACCGTCGTGCTTTAAGTTTTTTCCTGCTCCTGCAATCCTGCATAATTAACAATTATTATGATATGTATATGGTAACTGGTGCGTTTGCACTCAAGTTCCTCCTTCACTCCTGCCATTTTTATTTTTGGTAACTCGCACACATGTGCTCTGAGTTCCACCTGCTCTCCTTCCCATTCACATTCTTTGTCTTGACCTATAATTTCCACTCTGTACAATTGATGGCGAACGGCACATTTGTGCTCAAGTTCTCCTTCACTCCTGCTCTTTATGTCAAGACAAAGATGACCAAAAAAAAATCTTAACTCAAGTAACCTAGAAGAAAAATAAAATGTTCAACCCCTATCTTACAATACAGCTGCAACAACAACCGCCAATGTTTGTTATTTTATAAAAATATAATTGTTATAACTTCCATCACAACAATCACAAAAGAATATGGAATTGTTATTATTCCTCCATCTCACATGCACAAAACAGAAAAATGGAATTTATCGTAATTCCCCATCACACCAGCACAAAGAATATGGAATTATCATTATTCCTCCATCTCACAAGCACAAAATAGAAAAAATGGAATTTATTGTTATTCCCCATCCCCATCACACCAGCACAAAAAGAATACGCACACTCGCTGCACTCATTCGCACATTTTTTCCTTCTCATTTCGCTGCTCATATACTCTGCACATAATTTGCCGACGCCGGCGCACATTCCCTATAAAAGGTAACAAATGGGAAACAACAACCTGCTCCTTCTCTAAGTACCTATATATGCAACCACCCGATTCACTAGGGAAATTCTATTGATAATAGAATTTCACTTTTCCTGCTACCTGCTGTAGATGTGGACTGTAAAAATGTGGACTAAGAAAATTTATTGCAAAAATATTTCTCCCTCTCTAACTATTAATTAGTTTTGTATTTTAATAAATTCTGCCGCTTTCCAAAACACTGTCCTTTGCTTTTTTTGAATGATGAAACCTTCTCTTTCTCGCAGCCTCTGCGAGTGCGTCGCAGGCTATTATTTCATGTATGTGTCCTTCGACTCTCGTTCGCTGCTCGTAGTGAGTATGTATACCTACCCTCACTGTGGGCGAGTATACAACTCTCTTACCTGCTCCTGCTCTTAATTCTTAACGAAGAATTTTTATCGGTCGCTTGTCGCTTCTGCCTTGCAAAAGGAAAAACAACAAAACTACTTACACGATAGTAGGTATATATGTAGTGCCGTTTCTCGCACTGCCTGCTGGTGGTACGAAACTTCCTGCCTGCACGTATCATGTCGTAACATGATTCCTGCGCACATTTTGATTTGTTTTGTGACAACGTGATTTTCATCGTTGCACATCTCACTCTCACAATTGTTGTTCGTCATAAAACGAAGCCCTGCTCACTCACAATGCACTCACATCACAATATATTTTTTTTTTTTTTAAGGAAAACCTGCACTCGTCACTGGCACAATATCCGGCTCGACACGGACCAAAATGTATCGTAGCTCGGGGAAAAGAAGAATTAAAACAAAATAAGAAACCGCCGGAACAAATAAAACACAATTGAGATATAGTGGAAAATATCAAAAAACCACTTTTATTCGACCTGCTCATTTCGCTCCTGCTGAAGGACTAAAAAACTCGGTATACAAATACCAGATCCTTCTCGCTCTTTCGTTAAGTTTATATGTATACTCTTTCAATACGTCGACTGCAGAGTTGCAATACTCATGCAGTTCGATACAAGGTCTGAAATATTGTATTTATTTGTTGCTTTTTCGTAAATTATACTCAAGGCGAAAATGCAAATTTCTGGCTCCCACCAAAATTTCATACAAATATTTGAATAAATTTAATTTCACATATCTCAACCTCCAATTGGGACTATTTTTGGCCAATTTCAAGTGAAGGGAACACAAACGCCCTGGAAGTTCTATCAACAAAGAAAAACGTGAATGAGACCTAACAATGAATTCCTCAATCAACTAGGTTGATTGTATGCAACAGGCGGTGCCCTGAATTTTATAGAAAGGAACAAGAGCCCATCCCACAGTCTCTGAAATTCACCTTCCGCTTCCCTCTCAGTATGGGCGATTCAAGATCCCTGCAGGCTCAATAAATATACAATTTTGCATAACAAATAATTACTTAGTGTATAGAAGGGAGGAACTGTGAATATGTATTTGCCTATTCACTTCACTGGTTCATAAGTTGAGCACCTCTGTGGTGCAGGAGTGTTATTTTTCACTTTGTCCGAAAATATGATTTTAATTCTGTTTAAAAATACAGTACCTGCTACTACCCCACATTCAGCAAAAGGGAAGCACTCTTGCAGCTCGCTTTTGATGTCTTGGGAATTTGCATTATTTATATGGCGGGGGAAAAAACTGCTCCTTGGTCAGTGTCCCTGTTTCACAAACTATACGGCACTGAGGTGGAGGGCATGCCTTTGAAAATTGCTTTATTATACACGTCATTAAAATTATGTAAATTAATGGAATTTGAAATGACTTTCGAGTGCACTGTGATATAAATTCTTTGACGGACGGTGACTTTTTTGTTCGCCAAATGTGATGTAACCACATGGGAGAACAGAGCAATTTGCATGGCATATACGAGGTCATTATTTTATTTAAGCTCTACGTAAGCAGTGACCAAAAATGAACCCGTAGACAAACAACAATTTCGACGTATTTTTGAGCAATACTTTCGCTTACCCAAAGTTTACGGAAGTCCAATGGAATGGAACGAAAGGCAATAATAGGCTGCTTTAACGAAGTTAGGGTCGTTGCCTACCTTGGGTACTGCTTTGAACTCTAAAAACTACATCATTTCAGAATTTAAGCGAACAATTTCCAGCCGTTGACGTAGATAGGAATCGAAGACTCGGAAGACGCAGAGGAACCTAACCATACTAGTCCTGTTCTATGGCTCAGAGGCATGGAAAGTCTCCTGATGGGTTGTTTGAAGTGATTTTCGCTTCCGTTTTTGTTGATAGGAATTTGGCGAAAGAGGTTTAACAGCAAACTCTACGGGCTTATGACTCTAGTGACATCGATCAGGTCGAAAAAGTGAGAATCAGTCATCCAAGTTGATAATTGAATGTAGTTTATTTGGACACTAAGGGCAAACAGAAAACATTCAGGAAATATTACAAAATTGTATTCAATTGTCAGAATTTATTAATTTTTTGTGAAATTTCCCAGAACGTATTACATACACTCCCGCTCAACTGAATAGGTTCAAAAAATTATGTTTGTAATGTGTCTTTTCTCTCAGTTTCTATTACATATATTCACTTTTATTGCATGGTTTGTACCTTCATTTGTTTACACATTTGATAAGGTTCAAGGGCAATGACTTCAGTTTGTGATCTTTATCCATAACGTATCAACGTTTTTTTTTCTTTTTTTAATTAAATGTTAATTCTGCTGTTTTTTGTAAAATGGGTTGTGGAAAGCAATTGAACTAGTTTTAAAAGGCCAAATAATTTTAAAGTAAAAATTGGTTGAAGCCAAAATATTGTTAGTATTTTCATTCGTAGTATGAAAGGAGGTGTTCAATGCGTGACAACAACAGCTGATAGAAGATTTATCATCAGAACTGCTTCAAATTCTCAACATTCTGCTGCCAAAATCAGGGAAGAATGAGGATTTAATGCAAGTCTGGCAATTGTAAAATGTATAATTCAGAGTAATAAACATTTGATGATGCTAAAAATAAAAAAAAACACCTCTCAACGATGTGCGTAAAGCTTCACGCTTTCGATTTAATCGAGAACCTATGACGTGGAAAAAGAAGTGTCACACTGTTCTGTTTTCCGCAGAAAAGCAATTCAACTTGGATAGATCGGTCGGCTACAACTACTTCTTTTAAGACTTGCGAAAGGTGGAACGCGTTTTAAGTCGTCACCACACCTGTGCAGGTGGCGTAATGGTGTAAGGGGCAATATCAGATTACGGAGCTTGTAAGTTGCAGTTTACATCATCAAAAATTAACGCAAATGCATACAAAACTGTACTACAAAAGGCTATTCCAAGTTTCTCAAACGTTTTCAGACGGATTCCGTAGACATCCCAGCACGACAACACTCCCATTCATACAGCTAAAGTAGTAAAACAGTAGATAAACAACCAAAATGTAAAATTGCCTAAGTGGCCGCCCTACTCCCCGCACATTAATATTATTGAGAACGTTTGGGACTGTATTTTTTCCGAAACTTTATGAGGGCAGGAGGCAATTAGACGATTCTGCGACTATGATTGAAGTCATTAAAAAAGCCTTTTCTACGATTTCGCTCAGGAATATTGGAATATATTATAAGTCTTTGCCAAACCGTATGTAAGAGTTATTTTCAACAAATTAGGGAGTACAAAACATTAAATTAGCATTAAATAAATACAGCATATTTATATTAATAAGAAACGAAGCTGTGAATTTTTTTTCCTAATTTTAAGTTTCTGAACCTATTCAGTTGAGCCAAAATAAATCGCATTGTTTTGTTATGCTATAGAAAAAAAATATATTTAGTATATATACTAGTGTTAGACAACGCCTGCTTTTGTGTTTCATTATTTATTAATTACTTCATCAAAAAAAAATATTTCATTAAAATCGGTAGTTCCGTTAAAGAGATATTGCCATATTACTTTTTAAGAAGCGTTGAACCTATTCAGTTGAGCGGGAGTGTATGTCGAATATGTCTTTGACGCTAGGACAATCCAAAGTAACTTTCGATAGCACTTACTAATTTTGTACCAAATCAGTTTTAAACTTCGTACCAAATTGTCAGAGTATTTGAAAAAACACAGAGACTGATTTAAGCTTTGTACTAAATTGTCAGAATTGTTAAAGCTCATTAGAGGATAATATCAAACACAGCGTCTTATCGAATAGCTAGCAACAAATAGAACATGAATCAACAATTTAGGACAAAGTTGAATTCGAAATAATTTAAATTGGTGCCAAATAGTTAAGATCTCCACAAACTTAATTCTGTTTCTTAAAATGCCAGAATTTTGTCAAATTGCAGAATATTCTCGGTAATGTGAAATTGGGCCTTTAAAATTGTCTATATTTACAAATAAAAATAGTTATGAATTTTGTCAGAAATTTAAGGAAATGGTTTTTAGAATTTCCGGAAAGTTGCCGAAAAAAATACATACGAACTTGTGTCAACTCGTCAAATTTGTGTAAAATGTTGTTCTAAATTTGTTTTTGCGCGACAAATGAAATTGACTTAAAAGGTTATGCCGAACGACTTAATTGAGCAGACTTTTCGTTGTGAGACATTCGCGACAGGTAAGGCAGTGGCAATAAAAATGTCGATACAAACGAATAGTCCTATATGTCCCTGTTGCGCCAACTAATGTTTCTTTTAAATGTCATTTATTTAAAACTTAGAACTCCTCTTCAGAGATGTAAAAATCATATAAGCACAATTGAGTTCCTATGACCCATGGTAATTTAAATACACTCACGCATACCACGTCGATGGCAATGAAAAACTATAACAAAACATCCTTAAAACCCATCAGCATGCATATGGTTGGTGTATGATGATAGGCCTACTTTCATTTGCAACGTGTCGCGTCGAGTACTTCGGACAGGCAACGTAATTTTGGGATTACTCTGTTAATTGACAAATATTTCATTGCAGTGGTGTACATGGGATCGGCCCTGTTTACCAGGAAATGGTAAACTTGAGTGACTTACTTTTGCTACCGATAAACGTAACAGGAAACTCGTTCGCAATAAATTATCAGGCAGGAAAGTCCCAAAGTTTCCCCAGTAGGTGCACAAAATAAATATAATTGAAAAACGATCCGTGGTCCAAAAGGAATGACATCACACAAATAGTGACTGTCACAAGTGGGGCGCCCGTCAATAAACTATGACTTGCGATGGCCAAACTATCTGCTTTCCAAAAATAACATATTCCAACTTTGTGCGTATTTCTATATCGCCCACGCAAGGAATTTCCCATCATCTGTCCATCAGCATCATTCAAAGTCCACTCAACTCGTTCGAAATGAAATGACTGCCTCCATAAACAAGCGCGCAATGATTGCCCACTGAATCTCTCATCAATGCCGCATCATCATCATCATCATCATCATGGAGTCATGTGTTCGGTTGAGTTCACCATCTCAAGTACATGCATCGTCGAATTTCTGCTGTCCGTACTTTTGCCGGGGTTATAATTAAAATCACTAAATTCCCACCCAACGAGAATAACTATTATGCGTCACACTGCAGCGCCTTGAGGAGCGCTCCTAAATTAAGACAGCTACAGAAATGCATTTGCATTTGCAATTTTTTTTTGCTCTGCTTTTGAGATAAACAAAATTCCAGGGATACGTTTCGTACGTGAAACGCTATCTAGTGAGGAAGGAAAAAAATGTAAGTGCTATGGAAATGCAAATTTATTCCTTTGTTGGCCGGAACCATGCCGCCTTTATGGTGTGGGGTGTAATAACATGACTAAAAAATTATAATTAAATTCTACCAACATGAAGAAGTGAGTGCACTCACACTTGGCGCTTTTGCCGGAATCATAATTGAATTTAGTATTAATAATGAATTAAAAGAACTAAAACTGCCACTAGATGGGGCTCATTCGCAACTGATGTCAGGCCTTTCATTCGACCTCCTTAATGAAAACCTTTGCCAAATTGTCATCAAATTTGCTGTGTATTTTTGATAAAAGACAATTTTTGAGAAGATCTCAACGGATTTCGCATAAAATTCAACAGTTTCTTTCTTTTTGTGACGGCGGGGTTTAGAAAGTGTTTTCCTTTTCTAAGAGCAGAGAGTGAACGCACTAATTTCAAAAACTAGGTATTAACGGATTTGGATGCGATTTTCCCTGATAGTACCTGAACTTCTCAGGAATGTACGAGCGACCCGATTTTATTTTTTTACATATCCATCAAACCATAACCTTTCATTTTATTTTTAACATCAGGGTATCCGGAAGCATATCCCATGTACACACTGCACACATAACAACCAAATAAATCAAGTAAAATAAATGAATAAATAAAAAAGGCAGCACGCATGAAATGTATCAATAAAAAAATATAAATGACATTTTGTTTATATTTTGTACTCACCCGCAGTCTGGCGGCGGTTAAAATCTGTTTACACGTTATCGGATGAACAATTGCAAAATATCGCTCCATGCAAATTACAACCAGAATAAATATGGACGCCGTATAGCTGAGGGAATGAACAAATTGATACATCCGACAGAGGAACTCACCGAATACCCAACTGCAAAAAAAAAGAACAAAAAAATACGCATTTTCAATATACAAAAAATAAATAAATGCATTACAAGAGATGATTTTTTTTTTGATACCAATCAACGGCCAACAAGAAACAAGAATATTTTTATGCCAGGACATTAACTCATAAAAAATGTTTAGCAAATATTTGTGAGACACAGTCAACAGGAGTTATTTTTATTTTTAATCCTATTAAATAAAATAAAAATAAAGAAAAAATAGCTATCGATTTTTGGATCAGTTGTGGAGTAAATTTTCTTTTTTCATTGGAATAATTTGTGTCCATAGTGCTGCCTGTCATTGGATTTATTGGATGTTATCTGCTGTAGTGATATGAAGGGGTGGTGTATTCTCCCAAGATCTGGATTGTAAGATCTCCTTCCGACTTCCTAATCACTGTAGCGTGTTCCAGGCGGAAATTATGGCGATCAAGGAGGCCCTGTCGTGGTTGCGGTATAATGTAATATCTGCAAGGGACATCACTATTTTTTACCAAATCCTTAGAATCGGTCACCTTTAATTCCAAGACTGCCCTCAATTGCCGCCTGTCTCTCAACGAGATGGCGGAACAATACAGAATTCACCTTATTTGGGTGCCGGGCCATAGGGACATTCCAGGCAACTGTACGGCCGACGAACTCGCCAGACATGGCACAACTGCCTCGATTCTACCGGAAAAGAAGAATCTCTGCATGCCTCTCGCTACTTGCAAACAAAAACGCAGGTGGGCAAACTGCACCACTTGCTCTATCACAAAACAAATTTGGCCCAGGCTGGATCTCAAGCGCTCCAGCACTCTTATAAGATTAAAGAGATCCGATATAAGCACCCTAGTAGGTGTGATCACGGGGCACTGCATAATAGGGAGACATGCCCTCAGGCTGGGTCTTCCCGCTAATGACTTCTGCAGAAGTTGCATGGATGAGGAGGAGGAAGAGTCCATTCTTCACCTCCTATGCACATGTCCTGCTCTTTCTACTCGAAGAAAATTACATCTCGGAGGATACTTCTTTGATAATCTTGGTGAACTCGATATTATTAATATCAATCGTCTCCGTCGCTTTACTTTGAGCTCCTGTTGGTTCAACGGGTAGCTTGAGATCATTAGATCCTGTGGTGTCACAATGGGCCAATTCTGGCCTAAGTGTGGCTGCACTTATGTGTAGCCTGCCACTATAACCTAACCTAACCTAACCCAACCTAACCCATATGAAAAGTCGATTAACGAAAACAATGCGACACACGGTTGCCTCCAGTCCATGCGCAAACATTTCGCAATGAGATTACATCTAAATTTACATCTAAAGCTTCACAGCAGTGGAAGAAATTGTTACCTTGGACAGTCACACCAGCCATATTTCCATACAATTTCACATTCGTATATCTTTTTAACGAGTTGGCCGATTGCGATGAAATGAAGATCATGACCATCATGACCCATTAAGCCTTTTATTATGTCCTCAAAGTCCATATGGATTGGATGAGCAGTTTTAACGTGATGCATTAACAAATCCACATACGAGAAATGTTATTATAAGAACTCCCAATCTGATGAGGGTACAACTTTTGCAAATGGCAGAAACTGTCATTTTGCTTTGATTTTTGGAGAGTACCTATGCAGATTTAGAATACACGTCGGCAAGCCATGGAATGCTACACCACCGAAAGCTCGTGTTGCAACGTGAATTTCGACCCAGTTTTTCCAGCCTTCCTATACCCCGAATGGTCGAAAACTAAGCCGCTTGCTTCAAATAAATTGAAAATCACTTGACAGCAGCATTCGTATAGTTCGTTCCGACAGAAATATCGCCACTAGGAGTCTGAAGATATAGCCGATTAGCCGACAAGACGACGTGCCATGCAATGGGCCATTGAACGTTCGTCCTGTAGCAGAATCTAATGAAAGACCTGACGATGTTCCCTTACAACTGGTACAACCTGCAGCCCGTCAATCACATCTAAGCCACGCTCACGCTCTCCTGAACGAATAGGTCCATTTCCATCTAAACGAAATTTCCTTTTCTGGGACAGATAACTCGAAGTCACTGCATGGTACGCTAATTAAGCCGGACGTGTCATCAGACCTAATACGTTCCAGGTGTAGGATGTAATTCTTGTTTAAGTCTATTAACATATGCATCTAAATATTTCCGCAGTTCTGTCGCCAAAACTGACTTGCAACCGACTCAAACCCCGTTCGGCGTTGTGTTTGAAAACTTTTGTGACAGAAATATCGATCACTTATCTCTGGGGGTAATAATAAATTTATGTCTTCTCTGCTCTTATTCCTGCAGCCATCCTGTTTGGCGCCACCTTGCCTTTCGCGGATAAATCGTGAACAGCAATTTCCATCAAATTCAGTTCGCAAACACATTTTTAATCAAATCGTTTAAGAATCGCACCGTGATTATCAGTTTTCCCCCTCTGACGCATTATCCTTGACATTTTGTGCCTGAACCGACAGATGTTTTTTATCGGTTCAACATTAAAAAAAAAAAGACTTCCCATGCCCACCAACTCTGACAGGATATAAAATTAAGTAAAATTATTGTACTCACCTCTCAATCATGTAGATTGATAAATTCTGCATAACACAAAAGAGTCCAACGCAAAAGTCGGCTAAAGCTAGATTCGCTAGGAAAAAATTCGTTATCGATCTCAACCGACGGGATAGTGTCACTACGAGGATAACAAGGAGATTACCTGGAAAGGGAAAAGAGAACAAACAAACTTTTTTATTAAGTGTATGGACGATTGAAATATTAAAGAATGACAGCAAGTTTTATGCCTTATGCGGGAAAACAGTTTCAAGTGGTTATGGCAATCCACGTAAGCCAGGTGAATTTTAGATTAGGCGCATAATTGCCCGCAGTCAGGCGATGGATATGCATAAGTGATGTCAAGTGACCTTAATGTAATTTTTTGGCTGAGACCTGAGACATGTGCGGTGTGCTGAGTGTGGCGAAATGTATTCGCCCATTCGGACTGTGGTTGGCACCTTAGTTGAAAAAAACAGAAAACTTTGTGACAGGTATTGATCTAATGGGACATACGAAAAGTTTTCATCACTTTTAGTATGTCTCTGTAATGCGTAGGTATATCTCCTGTCAGTGTGACAGCAGATATATCTGTTTGATGACTTTATGGTTCTTACACATGCCGATGTCCTTCGAACAGATCCAAAGTAATGCCCGTCTGGGTCGTGGTTTCTTATACCTTCGAAATTCGTATCTGTATATTTTCCGATATGTCTATGTCTACTTAACATTGTATTGTAATAAATTTTACAGCAACAGGTAACCAAAATTTACATATTATTTTAAATATGTAATAACAGGAGAGGAAAATAACCAAATGTCCAAAAAGCGGTAATTTGTTTCCCTGCTTAAGAGGTTACTACTGAAGTGATTAAAAGCGACATTTTAGAAAAGCGAATCTCCTCACCGATATAGCTTGAGGTTTTTTTTAAAGAACTGACTTCGGACTTATAGTTGAGGAAGATGTTGATCCGAGAACCGATAGTGTTATTTAAGTTTATGGCTTTGGCGGGTAACCATTCTAACATTTTTAGTTTCAAATATCTGTTCATCTTAACTGCGAGTAAATAATAGTAAACGATTCAAGCATGAGGTCTTAGAAAATTTACAAGGACCCGTGTTTTCGAAAATCATTTATCCACTTAATATCAAACATTTCCGCAACTGCTTATGTATGTAAAGTTTCTTCAAGTCAAATTATGAAAATATTTATTTGGAAAGTCAAATGGGCCGGGACTCAAAAATTACCCTAGGTACCACATTATTTCGTAAAAATTGTTAAGACCCCTTTTGAGATATGAAAACAGTATAAAAAATGTCGTCAAATGTAACACCCTCGATGGCCCTCGGACTGTTTTAGCCTGTCAAAAAAAAAATTGGAAATAAAGAGTGGACTTTTGGTATATTTGTCATAAGACTTTAGGCTTGGTTTTTATTGTAATATTGAAAAACATTTCTACAGCTTCAAAAAGAGAAATGTCTGTCTTCGTTATGCCTAAAGGCCCATTCACATAAGCGCAAACAAACCAATTTTGATGCATTGACAAACAGAAAGCTGCATATTTCACTAATAGTAGATTATTTAATAAGTTCAGCGAAATGTGTTAACAAAACAAGTTTAAATACCGCCTTGTCGCAAATAGTAATAGTTTATTCACAATCCACAACATTGAAACGCGTTCCACATAAAATTTAATCGAGTCTTTTTGGCATTCCAGATTTTTTTAAATGGTACTACAGCTGCTTGCTGTCTAAACAAAGCAAATCAATTGTTAACGAATAAATGTCTTCGACCTTTCTAATTTAATTTGTTTTAAATTCATAACAGGTAATTATTTCTGTGTATTCCCATTGTAAAAAAATCTATTTGCCCGGCAAAGGACAGTCAAAACCATTTAAATCATAACCATCACATATGATAAATGTCTTACAAATGCCTTCATAAAGTTCAATTCTACTCTTTCCCATTGATAACAATCGGACGAACAAATTGTCCTTTCACCGTAAAGCAATATTATTCACTACAATAAATCAAAAACTTAATTGAAATGTCTTTCGAGTTAATTGAAATCAGGGCGTGTAAAAATTGTTTCCATAAGGAACATCAAATGGAAATGTCTGCAACTATTTATAGGACCCGAATCACAATTAGTCCTTTCCAGCACTTAACGTATGTCCATGTCCAGTAGTGAGTTAGTTGTTTTTTTTTTGCTTATGTGGGAAAATTAAAATGTCAACCTCTTGGGGGTGGAAAATACCCCTCATGATACTAATGAGTGACACAAAACTTCAGCCGCAGAAGAAAGGTATAAAATGTAAGCTATATCCACTCACAAGAGTTATTGCTTTGCTGAGTATTCCTACCCGTAGCCACTATCGAAGAGTGGCTATAAAAAGTCAACGTCGTCTTAATGACGGAATAAGTCACCGCACATAGTTCAGGTGAAACGAAGGAAGCAAAGGGTCCTTCAACAATGCTTCTGATTTGAATAGTTTGCATTAGGATACGGAACGTATACATAGCATGACGCTAATGATAGGTTTGCTAGTGGCATTGATGATTACAATATGACAAGGGTCCCTGGATTAGACGGGCGTTATATAAAAAGGTCTTTGTCTACAGAAGTAGTGGAGGAAATGTGAGATGATTTTTCATCGTGATAATGATACAACCCATGTAAGGGAAAATAAAGTGAGGATATGTTTCTTTGGGGTTATCAAACGTAAGAGCGTTCAATTAATTTGGCAAAAAGGGAAAACAGATGCACGTGGTGAGCAGCATCGATTTTTGTCAGTTTATTGACAGTTCTTGTTAGTATGTTGACCTACTTTTTGAGGTCGATTAGAGCATCTCTCCTTTATAGTGATATGATATTTAATGGGCTTCGATGAGCGTTTTATTATGCGGAAAAAGGTAGCAAAGAAGAGTGCGCCGAATGACAATTTCGGAAAACGTTCGTATAACTTATTTTTATTTTGTTTTGTAGTGAAAATATTTCTTTGAAGTTTTTCTGTTAATTTTTTTGACCTACTGTAAATTGAAATGGTAAGGACCACGGTTTTGACCTTTTAAGAATGAAGGCCCTCAAGTTAAAAAGACACAAAACTGGGAACGTTACATACGAGAACAAGACGAGAACTAAAATAAAATCTCCTTACTGGCCCTAACTTTTTTATAAAACAAAAAAAGGGGTTTAGACCGTCTAAGCCCGATCTGCAAGAGGATTGTGTTTTTAGAGCATCAATAAAGGAAAGTTTGAAGAAAACCACTTTCTGCTGATCGAGAAGAAATGAAGCGAGGAGTAAAATGACCTCCAATTGTGATGAAATTGTTTAAGACTGCACGTTTTTTATTGTCGTACCGATTACGGTGTTACCTTTAAACCGATTTTTATGAAAAAAAGGACGAAATGAAAGATGAATTTCCGCAGGTGAGTTCCCGCATTCCTTGCTTTGTCAGAAATAGTTTGTTTGCACTACTCGCTCAAAGAAATGGTTCAGAAAAGTTAGGTGCAGATTCCCATGAACATGTTGCAACCAATATTTAAAATATGAAACGCCTCTTTGCATTTGATTAATTTACAGCGGGACTATTGCAAAACCTCCACTTATTCTATGGAGCCCCATTATCAATCTCACTGCCTAAGACCTTTTGTCTTACCAATCTTTCTGCACAACGTTTCCTTACTTTCATAATTAGAAATTCAAATTACATTTAAGAGCAAACAATCCACAAAATACCGCATCCAAACTGATTTTGCCTATTTGAATAAATTCAGAAAAGCCAAACAAAGCTCGCCCCCACCGAAGAACTGTCAGGGCAGCACTCCTGTGATGACATACCCTAAGAGAATACTAATCGGCTTTGTTCGCTATTAAACCAATCAAATTGCCCCCTTTCAAACAGCATCCGTATGTCCCCCGAAGGCTAAACAATTCCCTTTGTAAATATCCCTCCAGCATATTGTCCTGCAGCAAATCTAAATACAATCAATTGCCATCAATCTTGTGCTTCGCATTGAATAATTTAAAGCGCTTCCTTCAATCGATTTGTCTGTTTCTCTGAAGAGAGAAAAAAAATATATAAAACCCTCTCCAAAAGTAATTGTTTTTTCCATCAACAGAATGAGTTACAAGGTCCTCGTCGATGGAACAAAAACCCATTATTGGCAATCTATTTCGGTCTGACAATGCGAAACTGTTTGAAACTGTTGCATAGTGAGATTCGTTTCTCACGCAGTCCTTTGGAATTGCTCGACGAAATCTTTGATTTTTTTTCTTTTGCCCCAACTCATAACTTGTCTTTTTGAAGGCCCCCATCGCACCGAAGAAGAGTCATTAATTTTGCGCGGAAAAGTTTAAAAAGTCCCGGAGAATAAAGAGCTTAGTCCTTGTTGGCTGTGCACGAGTTGCTTGTGTACGAGTATTGACTTTGTTGGACAAAGCGAAGGCGAGATATCAGTTTTTCAATTATTATCTAAAGTGAAACTGACTACGAAGCTATTTTGAGTTAATTAAAAGCAATTACAACGTTAATGATGCTTGAAATTGGTTGGTTTGTACAGCGAGCGGGTTGAGAGTCGATCGCTTTTAATTACTTTTCGAGAAGTAATAATTCAATTTAAATTCTGCTCTACTTGCAATCGGGGAGTTTGTTAACAGTCGTCATGGCATAAGGTAAGCGGATTTTGTTTAGTATCAAAAATGTTTTTTTTTTTTAATAAAACCGAAAGGAGGTGGATCTAGGGTCCAATGTGGATCAACAAATCAAACAATTTATTTTGATATTTATTAAGAACACACATATAATGGCATTTACTATGAATCTGCATAAAAGTTAAATACAAATACTAGGCCCATCAGGTCTAATAGAAGCCCATCATTATATTAACAGGATGTACGTTTTTTGTCGTACCGATTACGACATTATTTTTGAACCCAATTATATGAAATAAGTACCAGTTTTCTACAAGAGAGGAATATATTTTATTTTTCATAAACGTTGGCATGTATAAGAGAGTTTTGAATGCACTTTCCTAGTTCCACTCGACAGTGGCAAGATGTCGACTTAAAAGAGAAATGCAGACGCCCTTTCTGGTTGCACTTTTGAGGGGTGGCGGCAGTTGCTAGTCTGTCTAAAACCATACTCTAAATAGAAAGGGTCAAACAGCCGATAGACTTTTTAAATATCAATCCAATTACTGTGAAAGAAAAGAAGGACGGAATAATTTTAAAAACATCACTTTTACTCCAGGTTTGTATTTTGGTCAACATCATTGTATCCGTTTTGATCTAAGTTAATTTTAGAAATCCAAATTCTTAAAATATGCCCTTTCATAAATAAATTGTTCGCTGATTTTGAGATAAACTGAATTTGCTATCAAGTAAGAAATGACCATATTACCTAAGAAATACATTTTTGTTACTATCGAATTGACCGTTTTCGACACATGTCTAATTTTCAAAAGCATATTTTTTTTATTTTAGACGTTAACCCACCTACCTTAGCTCAAATATCAATTTTGGTTGAAATCGTTAGAGCTGTTTTCGAAAAAATTTAACTTGTTCATCTAGCTTGCTAACGTGCGAAAGAAAAGTGGCCCAAAAAACTCCAAATCCGAAATTTGAAATAAATCTGTTTAGGGTGTAGGAGCAGACGCACAGACGGACAGAATTCCCATACACAGTGTTTTCTCCCTTAGACGAACCAAGTGTGTATACTGGAATTAAGTTACATCACATGATCTGGACCAGTTAGAACAACCAACGTTGATTCGAATAGAGAAGGTTTTCTTCACAATATTTTTAGTTCATATTGTAAGTTACATATGGCTTCGTTAGCTGAACTGCAAAATAAAAAAAAATCTATTAAACTTTACCTTCGAATGCGGTCGAATTCCGGCCATTGGGTTTTTATATGCACAGCAATTACTACGCTTTTGAATAATTGGACAAGCTATGAAATCAATCAAGGGTTGAAATTATTACAGAAAAGTTTACAATTTTCATATGAAATTGCACATTTCCTTCACTATAAACATTTTGCTTGTTGTTTATAATATTCATATAAAGAGTATCGGCGAACCTACAATTCCTACATCTATATTATGCGGTGAAGTCACCTATTTTACAAAAAAAAAAACAGATTTCAATAAGAATTCCCATTAAATAAAACTCTTTCCTTTAAGAATTTGAAGGATCTGGTGCAGAAAGTAGAGCAACTACAAAATAATATGCATTTAAGTGGTATGGACCAATTTATATAAAACGCGGTTGTTTTTGAACTTAAACATTTCAATAATTCACTTGCGTATTTTTGAAAATTGTTGTTTGTTTTTCCTCAGCACGTAGCGTTTATTGCTACCGCTTAAAGTAGACAACAAGATAAAATGCGAAGTAATGTAAAAGGAACGACAAGCACAATATCTACCTGCTGCGAGGACTTTTCGCCTAAAAAAAAATGAGAGTTACTGTGACAAGCATGCCAATTTAATGGTCTATTCTTTTCTGATCCAGGAGAGAGAAAAGTGCGCAGGAAATATTAGTAAACACGAAAGATTTTTTTCTTAAATTCTACCTAATTAATTGATTTATGTTTTGTGAAATTGGCATATCCTTGTCCTTTTTATTCTAACGAAAGAATGCTCTAACCCACAAAAGTTCTGTTTGTGTTTTTGTATTTGCAAAACTTTTTTTTTGTATTTATCCCGACCAATAAAATGAGGAAACTTATTGCAATTTACTGAGATAAGATGACTTAAAAAATGTAAAATGTGGGGTTGAAAAACAGGGCACTACTCCTCTTGAAAATGTGGTTATAGGAGAATTTAATTAGTTAATGCTACACCCTCGTAATTCACTGGTACTGATATTTTGAAAAGTCCAAAGTCTTCGTATTAGTTGTCAGAAAGGGGTTCATTATGTTTTCCCAACCCATACCGGGATTGCCTCCAATGGTATAGAGTCAGTGGCGTTAGGTCAAAGTTATTTAAGACTACAATTAGACACCCATCTAACCGTAATTCTTGCAATGAATTATGAATATAGATACGATATATAAAAAATGTTGTTTATGTACATTTTCTAAGGTAAACGAAAAGACTCAAACGCGTTCTACACAGTTGCCAGCGACTGCAAATAGGCAGTATGCATCCCCCGAACAAGTATACGCCAAGCTATATGTCTTTCACATCACCACATTCCTTTTCTTTGTTTGTAAAGAAATAAACACACAATTCCACATTGCTCACAGTTGCCTTGTATATTTTTCCATGGTTGGCAATAAAATGTTGTAATTTTTGGCAACCACTGCCTGAACGCATTCGAATATTTGTTTTTACTGCAGCTAGCTTTTCCAAATATTTTAGTTACGCTGCACGTCTTTAGATTTTACTCTTCAATCGTAAAATAAAGTCGGCGGGCATTCCAAGAGGCTGCTGTTTTACCCTGTTATGAGAAGCGTATTTCGTTATTTTGTTTTCAATTTAATACCTCATGAAACGTGGAGATAGCGCCCCACGTCAAACAGAAGATAAAGAAGTCTAGGGGTCAGATTTTCACTCTTAATTCGATCAATTGGACTATTTTATTTTCGAGAAGCGGCGGAATATTTCCTCCACTCATGAACGACAGCATCAGAACACCACCGTCCTTCCTAGTTTAATTTTTAAGATGTTGATTGCAATACCAGATAACGAGCAAACATCAAGGCAGAGCTGGACTCTTCGAAGCTCCAAATGAGACGTTAAGTCGAAAATATTGCTAATGAAAAAATGCCCTGCAGTTAAAATCTTCTCAAATAGAAAAAGTTCAAAATAGACGGTGGAACACATCCTTTCCCAAAGAAGACTGAGACACTGCAAAAGAAGCTGCCTCATAAAAACTCATCAGCAGCGACTATCAGTTCTTTGAATTAACGCATAATTCAACCACCAGTGATTCCTAGAGAAGTTCGAAAGACCAGCACAGTCAACCACAAGTGAAACGACTGCTGAATACATTCAAGCAGTTACCGCTGCTACAAATGGTATCATCGAAAACTGAATCTCAACCTTTTCTATTAACTTTGTTGTAAATAGATCCTTCAGTGTTTTCACTGTATCTACAGGTATAGTGGCATCTTTGAAAACAAAATACCTCCACCACAAAAACCTCTAATTAACAAACCCTTCAATTAATCAACCCTCACCTCAAGTGCACATACGTGTTTACAATGTCTACATGTGTATTGGGAGAATTAAAACAGTGGCATTGCCAATTTAATTAAGGCCGAGACGTTGGTTGCGTCTTTGAGTGAGTTTTTGTTTGATCCCAGATGGGGTTATATTCGGTTTATCACTAATGAAGACAGCCTTCTAAAAATTCACGGACGTTCTTTGCCTTTTCTAAAAATTATGAGACAATATTAAATAAATTCCCAGAATCGCCCAAGTTAATCTGATCTGCGGCCGATTAGATTAAGTAATTTCAGCCGCATTGCCCTAGTGTGCAACATGGTTGTACAGAAGATTACCTACTAATTAATGCGGGGCGTATTGTTGTTGATAATTACATTTACCCATTGAAAGGGAATATGTAAGTACTGATTGACAGTTCGCGGATATAACGCAAATTGTTGCCTACCACTTCCAAGAAGGCACCGACGTAAAGCTTACAATGATAGGATCTTACTTGCTTTGAGTCTAATTAACACCACAATAGCTTGATTAAATTACAGTAGACGCTTGGTATAGTAAACCTTTGTATAGTGAGCTATCCATTATAGTGAACCACCAACATCTAACATCTAACACACCTATACACCCCTAACTATGAAAATATCGATATAATGAAAAATGTTCCAGTTCTTATCTGTTCTGCAATGCTGCTACATGTCGAATATTTTTCAGAACAATTTACTGTCCATTTCTGTGTTTTTCACACTGTGTCACAGAAGTTAAAGAATTTAATTTATATCAAGTAAAGCTTTGGTAAACGTTTAAAAACTCCGGCTCGAAATTGTGAACAATGTCAATACAGTGAACACGCGTGTTTTTTTTTGGTTCACTATATCCAGCGTCTACTTTATGCACAAGTTGGCAAAATTTGGGGAAGCGGGTTGTATTTTATATGCAAATGAATTATACCGATATCTTCATATAAAAAAAAAACGGATTTTGATTAAACTTTTTGTGAATTATTTCTACCTTTTATCAAGAGTGTTTATTAAAATTCAAGCTAAAAAAATCACCTTATTTCGTTTAAAACTTGTCAACGAAAGAACAGCGAAAATCTTATCCATAAAAATGGATCGTGGTTTGTTCGGATGCTTAAAACAAGAAAACGACTGAGCCAAATTTAATACTTCCATATACAGGTTTGTTCTTAATTTCTACGCGAAGGCTTAGGAAAAACAAAAAGTCGGAAAATTATCAATAGGTGGCGCTGTAGGCACAAATTCCGTTTTCAGTTCAAGCTAATTACCGTTCAAAAGGTGGCGCTGTTGTCGATATCCAAGACCTCTCAGCCGATTTCAATAACATTTTGTGATACCTACCTACTGGTATGGTGGATTCCAACTTGAAATCTAGAACGGTTTTGAACCCAATAGGTGGCGCTGTTGCCGATAAAATTGTTAAAAAAACACACGAAAACTTAGTTCAAATAAAAACTCTTAAAATAGAAAAGAGCGGATTGGATTGCGTTATAAAAACTTTTAAAATTAATAAATGCACCTCTTCTGCGCTGTATTTTTAAATACACTTTTCTATTATAAAAATGTATTTTTAAGGTAAAAATTAGATAAAGGGACGTGCCACTGTCCGTGAAAAAAAAAACATTTGGAACACTATATCTCGTTACAGATGGGAGCTAATGTTGTAAATTTTAAAACTTATACTGCCCATATAAAACTAAATGGAAAATTGTAGGTAAACAAAAAACTTACAAGCTAATGCAGCAGTTTGCAAATTTCTTTTATTAAAATGTTTAGAATAAGTGTCTGCAGAACTTAGTCTACTTTTATGTTAAAAATGTTGCATATTTTATTTAAACAAATTCATTCACGCATGCAAAAATAAAATGCAGAACAGAAACAAATCATTCAGTTGTACCTATACACAGCGATCAGAAAAAAAAATGTTCTCCTTCTCCGCTTTGTTCGCTTTCGTTGATTTTCCACATTGTGTCTTCACATTTACGGTTTTTACGAAGAAAAGTGTGATTTGAACAAACTCTAGTAAGCAAATTAAAATATTGGTGAAATATTTACTAGATGTCTGAATAAAGCGCCTTCAAAATATAAACAAAATATTGTCGCTTCAAATGGATTGGAAGTTAACCTTGGCTGTTCAAATATTCGGCCCTAGCGAGGTATTCGTCGGAACGGAAAATTCTCCGCAACGCATACTCTGTCGGAGGCTCAAATCCAAATCGTAAACAAATTCCGCAACCAATTTCTGTCGGAGGATATCGGAACCTAGTTGTCAAAAATTGAAGAAAAAAATGCACCTCATCGCACTTCAACGTAATTCGCCGATATGCGTTACAAAATGTCGGAGAAATATTCCGAACAGATGTTCCGAAGAATACCTCGAGCAAAAATCCTCCGAACCGTATAAAATCGGAGAATTTTCCCTACCGACGGATACCTCGCTAGGGCCGATTTACCACAGACTGAAGGTCATAAAATAAACGTGGTGAAAAACACTGGGCCAAGCATTTATCCCAGCGGCACCCCAATGGAAAATTTTTAAAAAAGTTAGAAACAACTATTTGCATTTTATTTGTAAAGTATTTGAAGGTCGAAAATCGTTCTTCAATCAACACGCAGGTACCTATATTTTGCGATTTGCAACTCTCACAAACCTCTGACAAAAACGCAAGAAAATTACTGTCCTGACAAAGCCTCTCAATTAAGCGGTTCAGAGTCGGCATAAAATTGTAGGTCACTTCCATTCGCCTCAAAAATAGAAACCCACTCGAAAAAAATGGTTGTGAGATCCTAGACCTAGGGCACCTACAAGGACCTGTTATGCCAACTACTTATTTAATTGTGTCGAAGTCAGAAACAGGCCAATGACAACTCCAAATTATTATTTTATACTTTCCTCTTCCAAGAAACATTCTGAAACTTTTTCATTTCCGAAGACTGTCCCATTCTACATTATATTGGATATCTGCAGACCAAATTAATATCAATTTGAGTGTTGATTGATGAATGAAAATCTAATAAGCGCAAAGTGGAAAACGACTATCACTTCATATAAGCTAAGCAATTTAGAATCCTTGTTGCAGACGCTTTAGACAGCAATTTCCAAAATTGCCCGACTAACCAAGACAATCAGAAACGATTTCGCATTTTCTGGACAGATTACACTCCCTCTCTCTTACTCCGATGGAATTCCATTCAAAGCCAGCGTCGTCTGGGAACGATAATAAGTACATTCCATTTTTATCCCCGAGGAATCGTTTCCAAATTGAATACTGAATTCTTACTGAATTGTATTCTTAATTTATTTTTTTTCTCGGTAGCCTTAAGAAATACCCAATATCGCCTAAAGCCGTCTCCGAGTTCAGTATTCATTACGAAAATCTCCCTCGGGCGCACACATGGATATGAGTGTAGTGGTCATATTCAATATGGTTAAATCGATTCCACTTTGAACGATGGATGGAGGAACTAATACCGACAATCGGTTTCAATATATTACCAGAAGGAATTAAAGACGCATTTGATTTGCCACATTTGTCATTATAGCAATAGCAAACCACAAGGATGTCGTATACCAACAAACTGTAAGTGCAGTTGAGCAGCACACAAATACGGGTACTCTAAGTGTTTGCACAAATTTAATTGGAAAATCAGCACAGTACTAATAATGCAGCAACAGTCTGTCACGCGTCGTCCTTTCGTAATGGAACATTTTATTTTCGCTCCATCCATGTTTGCGCAATTCAATTCCATTTGTATGTATGGCACTTAGATGGATAAATATTTTCGTAGATACTATCAACCCGAGTCGGGATATCCACACCAGTAGAAGGAACAATTTTGCCATTAATGGATTTCGCACACATGGCTCCGTTTGATATTTGTTCGAAGATATTTTAAACACCGATTAGATGAGGGTCTACCCAACATATTGGGCGAACTAACAGCTACATTTGTAAAGGACTTCTCGTATCTGGTTACCGAAATGTTTACTGGTAAGCACTTACAATCCATTGACTGTGGAGAGGGCCCTTAAAATTCAAATAGTTCAGAGGAGCGGTACCCAAATACTCGTTCCTAATGTGTCCCATCAGAAGTAAGGGTTATGGGATGTAGTAGATAGCATTTAATTTTGTCATTTCTCACATCGGTGCCGTGGGATATACCCAAGAAAACAAGAAAAAAATACATTTGACTGGTTGCAACACTGAAAATGAAGGCACATCCTTGAGAATGATTTGTATAGTAGGTTAGGTTAGGTAGATGTGTAGGTAGAGCAGGGCGTACCCTGCAATACCACACTTAGGTCCTCGTGGACCCATTGTGATGCCCGTTTATTGGGGGTTAACCGCTGGTGTTGTATCGGTTGTCTTCTTCCCATTCCTTAGTGTGGTTAACAGACGCTGTCCAGCCATCCCGATGTCCTCAAAAACCTGTAAAGATCAGACAGTGAGACATCAGAAAGTTCTTGTAAGTCTTGGAAGTAGTATCTCCCAAGTGTTCTGTTCCTCAGGTGACCGAGACTCGGACAGTGACAAAGGAAGTGAGGTGTATCCTCGTGGACTTCCTCGTCTTCGCAGCCTCTGCATATGTCGTCATCTTTGAGATTAAGTTTCATTGTGTGGTTTCTAAGGAAGTTATGACCAGTTAGAGCCCCTACTAGCCTAGATAGTGAAGACCTGCTAAACTGTAAGAGTTTATTGGTCCGGCCACTGTTATATTCTGGCCAAAGCTTCCGCGATATTTCACAGGTAGGTAGTTCTTTCCACCTGTTGTTGGTTTTCATACGAATCTTGTTTTCCACCCGATCTCTAAAGTTGCAAAGCGGTGGCTTGACCGACTGAAGTGCTCTATCATGGTCCATTGCGGACCCGATTCTCGCCAGTTCATCCGCCCTCTCATTGCCGGTTATGTCGCTATGTCCAGGGACCCAGCAGAGATTCGTGGTGTGCTGCAAGCAAAGAACCTTGAGCTCTTCGCGGCAGCGTTGGACTAGTTTGGATTTTATTTCATGTGCAGAAACTGCTTTTATAGCCGCCTATAAAAGAAGATGGTAATATCCCTACGAGGTATTGCTAAAATTGACAACCTACGGGCCGCTTCCGCGATAGCCAGCACCTCCGCTTGGAACACACTACTACTATCAGGTAGCCTGATTGAGCAGTGTATGTTTAATTCCTCAGAGAATATGCCGGCACCGGTTCCACAGTCCATCTTTGATCCATCCGTGTAGATGGATGTTGATTTTCTTTTCGTGGGTTCATTGGTATTCCATTCCTCTCTATTCGGGAATGAGCAGGAGAATGGTATGCCGAAGTCCAGATGGGGAGTTATATAGTCAGAAGTGACATTTCCTAAGTATTTACTTAAAATCTGTGCATGCCCGAAATTGTAGTGGTTCGAAGTGTAAGTTTGGCTTGTCCTTAGGGCACTTTTAGCAGCAGACTCTTCCATGTATAGGTCCAGAGGTGTCAAATTGAGAATTGCCTTTAGTCCAGCCGTAGGTGTGGTCCTCAATGCGCTGTTCGTCCCTATACACGCAATTCTTTGTATTTTAGTCATTAACCTGAGATTGGTCGCCTTGCGCGCGGCTTGCCACCAGACTACGCTACCATATGTGAGTATAGGCCGCACGATCGCCGTGTACATCCATAAGATAATTTTGGGGTTAGGTCCCCAGCTCTTACCAAAGATGCGGTTGCATGCGTAGAAAGCATTCGCTGCTTTCTTCACTCTTTCATTGACATTCGGTTTCCAATTAAGTTTCCTATCAAGGATAATTCCTAAATATTTCGCACTGTCTGCTACTTCCCGATACTGCCAGCGATACAGTGGCAGTAGACGGCTGCTCACCGGCATTTTGCCTTCACCGATCAGCGTTCGGCGTGTGTGCCAGGTCTCGTTCCCACATGTGGTTCACTATTGAGATTTGGACGACCGGTATAAAATCAGCCGTCCAAAATCGGTGTGTTGATTGCCCCGTTTATAGAATATTTTGTAATGTGCTTTTATCTCCGGCCGGGGTATACTCGTCGAGTCCAGGGTTGCCCCAAAGAAACATGAACTTTGGAGCGTTGTACACTTTTTCCTTTTATTGCTATTCTTTAACAATTTGGATTTAACAATATAAAATCTACAACTTATACGTAATCTCTAACTACGGTAGATTGCAGGATTCTGTGGTAGATCGAAATGCTCACAATGCACTCCCACAGAGGAAAGGAAAGGAAGCGGAATGGATCGGAATGCTCACAGTCACAATACCAGATTCCTATATACAGAAAATAGTGCAAGTCTCTAGAGAACAATTTCAGTACCGACCACCAACTGTATTGCGTTGAGTGTACTGTTCTCCCGAAGCATTTTTGTCCACGGGTACTCATGACCTCCGCGACCAGTAGTAAGTGTGACTTGTAAGCGTTGTGACAATCTGCCGTGTGCGTTGTTGTTGCTTCGACTGCTGATGTTGGTGTTGGTTTTCCTTTGTGGCGGTCAGTCTTTTTGGGTACTGGTTAGTGGTTACACATCGTCGGTTGGTAACAGCGCATCCAGTGTTGGCGATCAGTGGAGGTGATCGGTGGCGGGTGGCAGATTTCTCAGTGGCATTTTGGGCCAGATCGTTACAGTTTTTAAGCCGATTTTTCTGGCTTATTTTACCATCTTTTTCTACCTTCCAATTTTTGTGGCGTAATTTTGACCCATCCTTCGAATTTGCTGGTTCAATTCTAGGCACACTATTCGATGAGTTTGTGCATTTGACTGGGCCTTTTTTTTTATGTGAGTATCCTAACATAGCCAAATCAATCAGATGCAATCAAATACCTCACTCCATCCTCCTCAGTCCACACTCTACACATTTATAATTCAGCGACAACTATCACAGTCGCCCTAAAGCTGAATCTCTGTGCCCATCAATTCCGATCGACATAAATTGCCACAAACCGCCCATAAATATTAATATGTATAAGTATATATTTACACGATACTTTCCTCCATCTGGTATTGAATTTGCAAATGCTAGATTCAATTGACCCAAAGTATACATCGACCCATCAATATCGAAGTCACAGCCATTCGTCCACCGGCCCTGATTGAATATTAATTTTCCTAATCAACCCAACCACTGTGCGTCACTAGGCAATGGTATATATAATTAAAGTCATACGTTCTACTCACAGGCCGTTCATTAACTTGATGCCTGGCGTATTACCATCGCGTTAATGGACTTGCAAATGTTATTCACGTGTCAGGCGAAAATTTGCCAACATTTCGACGTGACAAGTTTGTCATTAGTAGGAGCAATGCGACACAGCCCTAATAGTACTTATGATGAAAAAGTCAGGACCAACAATCGAAAAAATAAAACCAAAGTCATGTTGGAAGGTTTTTTAAAGGCTGTTTTGATACTTCAGCGGAAAAAGCCTATGGCGGTCATTAACAAAAAAAAAAGATTAGGAAGTGCCCTCGAACAAAAAATTGTAAAAATAATTAAAATTTTCCGTTTAAAATGATCCCAGAAGGACAATCGATGTGGTCCCAAAAGTGGTCAAACAGTCCAGTTGATCAGTCACTTCATGCGACCGCATATGAGAAGCATTTGTTAAAAGCTGCTATATGACCATTTAGAGTATTTTTCAGAACATGAATTGGGATGGGCGGTCGACCATTTTGTATATATCATTAGGGATAAGTAATCCCACTTTGGGTCCGCAATTTCCGTTCCAGTGCTTATTTTACTAAACGCAACTCATGCGAATTTTTGAACAGTCAACGAAAAATTCCGCACTCGACTGATTAAAGCTCTTACACATGTCCTTAAGTCATTTAACGATTTTTCACGCTCTAAGGTAGATAAACACCTCTAGACAAATCAGCTTCTTCATATGTTATAAAAGAAATATGCAAGTTTCAACTGCCGGGGGCTTTTTCTATTTATGAAGTCAACTCCCACCGTTTTCTATTCTAGGTAAATAAAATTTCGTTGATAGGTTTTCATATTAAGACCGCATCAAACACCACATTTGGGTGGGATGGAATCATTTTCAAAACATTCCCAAGTCAATATTCCCATAATGTTATCATTGCGTCTATAGCGAAAGCCTATAAGCATTTCCACATAAATGGCACGTGATAAATCAGGCAAATAAACCCCTTCCCTAACCCTCTGTAGAATTTACGGTTTTATATGAATGTTAAAAAAGATGTACCACAGCCATTATTCTATTATTAGAATTGCTACGAAAACCCCATTTAATATTTGTTTTTTATTGAATGTACAAATGGGATCTCCGCTCCGTTTGGGACCGTAATTTTCTTAAAGGGGTTTTCTTGGAATGTATGTTTTACAAGTATCAACACTTTGGTTAACCGCAAGGAAATTATTAATAGGAGAGTGTTGCCTTTTTATGAGGGTAACAACATGTGTGTGGGTTTGTTCTTGGAAAATATTTTTTTAAGGCATTTGGTCAAGTAAGTTTGTGTTTGTAATTAATAATAAGAAAAAAAAAACTAACAACATTTCTTTAAATAACGAGATAGTCTTATTTAGTTGCTTAATTTAAGCTTCTGAATGACTGAAGGTTGCTGGCTTAAGATAAATATATATATTTTTAATGGGGGTTCGCTAGAAGGGAAAAAACTAAAAAACCTCCCTGGGTAAAGAATTTTGTCATCCCGAATGCGATCGCACCTATTCGTTTGAGTAATCGGCAATTTATTTTTGGAAATGTTTGAAAATTTTGAAAGGAAAAATGTCTGAATCTTTTTGGTCGAAAATATATTTGGTAATTTTTAAATATCAAGAGGTTCTATCCTCCTTAATATTTTTATTTATTTATTTAACTTTATTACATCTTAAAGCTATATATTCAATATAAAGGTACCTATACTTAATTCTAACATTTAAAAGAATACGGCTTAAGCCTTAAAGTGAAATAGTTAAGTACATTCCGTTGTCAGATACTGACAAGAGGCAAATGTACGATTCGTATTAAACAAATAAATTGAAAATTTATCGATGGGAATGCGATAAAATTAAGAAGTAAATCAATTCAAAGACATCAATTATAAAACACGAGGTATAATTTTTGTTTTATTTTCTATATAGAAAAGAGGGTAAAAATAAATAAAAAGTAGCAATCACACTAATGGATTTTGTAGGTCACCAATTACCGAGTAGTTTAATGAAAATAACCAATATTTTAGGCTTTTAATAAAAACGTATTCAATTCGCTCACATCTTAAGATTTCAGGCATTTTATTCAACAGACGGGGTGCAGTAACTATATAGAATCGAGAAAAATGAGATCTATTGATTGTGGATACATGGACGAGATTCCTGGCATTGACACGTATATTGATGCATTCATAAACCCTTGAAAAATTATACCCGGAATTTTAAAAAAATTTTGTAACATCTTGTAAAAGTATAAATGCCTTAAAGGAAGAAATCCAAGCTGGGAGTTCGACGGTTAACCCTACTGATAATACGAACAGCATGTATTTGTTTGGTAAGCAAAGGAAGAACTGAATTTTTTGTAAATTTATTTGGCATGTAGGTATGCACAACTGGAGCCCATAGTCCCATACTGGTTTTAGAATTTGCTTGTATAACAATAACTTATTGAATAATGAATATCTCCCAATTAGCCAATACATTTTCGTTATTTTTTCTTTACATGCGCTTTCTAACGCAGTTTACTGACTGACTTTAGGTCATTTAATCTAATCTGTAATTTTTTAATCTATTTTGAGATACTTTTTATCACCGTTTAAAGCTTTTTTTGTCGCTATCTCGACAGTTGCTCCCACAGCAAGTACAGCAATGTCGGAAGTTCAGCTGGTAGAAGCTATGGACTGTAAAGTTCTTGCTTTTATAATACTCTTCTTGAAAGCGGCATCATGAAAAACAGAAAAACAGCCTGTATTTATTTTTTCTATTTCTTTCCAAATTTCTTTCTTTCTATTTGTTTCCAAATTAAAATTAAACTCAAAAAAATCTACTATTTTCTAAAGCAAAAATGAACAAGTAATAATGAGGCAATATATAACTGATTGTTTAAGAAGTCTTTGCTACTTTATACGCACATAACTCGACGATGTATCTCTCCATCGTCGAGTCTTCCCGCAGTGGATTGCTGGTCAATTTTCCCTTTCTCAAGAAATACCGCTGCCGTTTTGACACAAGCAATGTCATCTGCTATAGTGGTTTTTCCAAATCGCTAGTGAATAAGAGGTATAGCATTGGACCTAGAACACTGCCTTGTGGCACACCTGCTCTAATTTCTCTTAAGGTTGAGTAATCTGTGTCTTGTTTAATTCTGAAGAATATATCAGATATGTATGATTCCAGAATTGTCGAATACTGCTTCGGCAGTTGCTTTTGTAGTTTGTGGATCAGTTTTTCGATTTTATCTGTGATCTGTAATATTCTTTCAATGCTCCTCCCATTTCATTTGAGGTTCAAGCAAAAATTTAAAAATTTTAGAATATTCCCACAATGGTCCCCCCTTTTCATTTTAGGTCGAAGTACCTACAGTTTTTTCCAAAAATCCATTGTACTTAATTTAGAGAAAAAATGAGTTTGCATTCAAGTTAGAATTGTTAATATTACCTTGGGAATACATTTTTGTTACAATCCTATTGACCGTTTTTCAGATACGTCGAATTTTCAAAAGTATTGTTATTTGACTCTTTAGCGACAAACTAGGTATGCAGCTATATCAACTTTATGCATTTAAGCTCGAATATCAATGATAAGTGTTGAAGAGTTTTAGTATTGGTAAGCTTCAACAAAATCCGACAAAAATAACTCTAAACCCCACTGTGGGTACAACCTCGGAAGTTCATTACTAAACAATAGTAGAAACGAACGAAAGGGACCATCTGTTTTATGCCGAATTCAAAGCTTTTTTGGCAGCTTAACCTTAGAATAACTGCAGATAACTGCAAGAGGCTTCGTACTGTAAAGTTGGTTTTGCCGAATATCACAAAATTTTTTTTTGTAATTCTATCTGTTTTAACGTGCCAAAGAAAGTTTCGTATGACATAAGACATAAGTATTTTGCAACAAAATTAAGTGCAAGTGCAAGTGAATTCCAAGTAACTCTGGCGTATACGTAACATTTTTAAAAATATATAAATAATTTCAAAACTGGAAAAAAGGATAGCTACTCACCAAAAAAGCAACAACAAAACACTAACGTATACAGCGTTATAAATATCACTCGTACATCTGTCCGATCGAAGACGTACTCTCCGGTCGGCTCGTCGTCAGGCTCCACGATGCCAGCTGTCATACTAAAATTATGACTCTGGTTCACCATAAATGATGCATTCACAGAATCCAGCTGCGTAAACAGCCTGTCATCGGTGAAGTTTCTCAGCACCGTCGTCGGTGGCTGTTGTGTCTGCAGCATTGCCGTCGTTGTTCTCGACAGAATTGAAGTTAAATTATTTACAAGAGACGAGTCCGTGAACAGGTACTCCGTTGTTGGTAGCGAGCGATGTATTAATGCCAGATTGATTGGTAATGTTGTGTCCGCGACACTAGTCTGGTCAGGTGTCGTAGATTTTTGCAATGCGACTGTCACCTGCTGCATCACTGAGCTGCCATTCGTTGCCATTGTGGCATTTGGTTGGCTATAGCCCGACATTATCGTTGTCGTTCGTTTCTAAGCGAATTTCGGAAGACATATGGGTTGCTACAAGTGTGCACGCACATCAGTGGTATAGCTCACAACGGTACTGCTGTCCGTCGACATGTCGTTCGTTGTACAGGGAAAATTGGTTTTGCTTACACAGTTGATGCGAGTTCCTTCTCAAAGGAGGCACAGGCTGCTTTGTTTGGTTTGTGTGATTATTTCCTTTGTGGCGTCTTGTTAGCGCGGACGAGGTAGTTTCTGATTTTATCGTTGTTCGGTTAGTTAGCTACAACCACAAATTCCATTAGCTTTGGGCTGTGCCAAAGTTTCCTTTTGCTATTATTTTCTTGCAAGTGCCAGTTATGCGTCTTTGAGTTGCTCTAGTTGCAGGCAATTGGGGAAATGTTTGCTTGAATGTCCTTTGATATCTGAAAATGAAAATGAAACGAAGAGAATTTCGGTTAGAGCATTGTGATTGAATGATGCTTTTTGGATGGGAGTTTGGTCTTTTTTGGGCGAATATCAGTGGGAAGGGGGATGGAATTCCAAGGAAAGATTTTCAAAGAACAATAGAGTGCTGGAGGGAGCATATTTTTGTTTAAAACGGTACTCAAAACAAATGTTATTTTGGTGCTTTTCAGATTTCGTGATTAATCCCAAGGTTTGAATACAGTTGAAAGAGGCGCTGAAAATTGGTTTAGTTGAGAAAGAGGCGAAATGAAGTAAAATCCTTTCAACGAGGAGGGACATAGAAAACATGGAAAAATAGGATGGGAAGACATAAGTCGGAATTTATCTACCCTTACGGCAGTTTTTTCTTGTTGTCCAGAATGTGAATAAAAACATCATACCATGTGAGATTTTTTAAGCTTTAGTTTTACTCTTGCGGGACCAAATTGCTAGTCAGAAAGCTACAAAGTTAACAAATCAGCTCTGGTGTTTCCTGAACTGCAGCGCCACCTATGTACATATACGCCAAACCTCACGTAACATTTTAGATGTTGTCCATTTTTAGATTATCCTCCAAACAGTTCCTTCATATATTTCCACAAAAGATTTAAATCGAAATGAAAAATGTTTAAGTTTCAGAAAATGTTGTCCTTTAGAGTTTTTTTTTTCGACAGCGCAGTTTCCTCCTAGAAATGAGAGCTTTCTCCATGCGAACATCTTTGCAAGGCAGATTTTTCTTAAAATAATCCGCTCTTTAGATGGGTATTCGTTAAAAAATTTACAAAAAATAAAACGATAATTTATATCAATCTTGTAAATCATATTCCTCTGCAATTATCAAAATTCAAGTATGTTTGTTTGTTGGCTATAGGCTCTAAAACTAATCGACGGATATCACTGAAAATTTAACAGCTTGTTGCTATAAGTGCCGGCTGTGTCAAGAGCGTGGTTTGAATGAAATCCAATAGGTGGCGCTGTTCGTTTTACAATGTTTACCTTTGAGTGCCAACATTATCGCACAGTCTTCTATATGAATGCTCTCATTTCAAGAACCACTGAACTGCTTTGGATGCGGTCTTCATTAGTCTAATCTGCATTTCTTGGTTAGTGTTTTTGTATATATTGTTCTGTCATTTACAGGATTTGAGTATTTTAGTTTAAACTAATAAAAAAGGGTGTTTTAAGTAATTATGTTAGTAAATTTGTTAAGCTATAATTTAACCTTCCGTGTTATCCTGCTGACCTCCAGGAAATAATACATAGGCTCATCGGGAACGATTTTCCATCTGTAAATTATATCCAAAAAGTGCATTTTACTTTTTCCCTGGGGCCCTACTAGGTGAGGCATGCATTTTTGGTTTAATGATGCGAACATAACGATTCTATATGTATCTTCATTATATTAATAGCTAAACATCAAAAGTTTCCGTACACTTTTTATGTATTTATCATGAAATGAGGAGAATGAAACTTATATCATTCGAAAGGTACTGTGCCATAGATGTGCAGAAACAAAAAATCGTAGGTATATGTCGCCATTAAGACTGGAAAAATTAAGTTAAGAATTTGTCATACAAAATGCTTAGCAGTTAATCGAAAGCCATTGCTGCAATTCAATTTGTCGCCGTCAAGTTTCCATAGTAACGATTTTAATCATCTTAGATAAGAACCTGTTGGAGAGTCTCATTAACCCATAAAGGTATGCAATTTAATTACCCTTAAAGTATGCTATCATAAAATATTAATTCAGGTGCATTGCAGATCTATCTGCGAGGTGTTACCATGGATACGAACATTCATGTTTTGCTCTTTCATAGCGGAAAGGTATATGAATTAAGATTTAGCATATAAATAAATTAAAATAAATAATAAATAAATTATGGAAAAAACAAGTTGGCATTTCTTACTTTATCTACAGACAAAATTGGTCGAATTTCAACCACGGGCGGTACTAGTTTAAATTACAAGATCAACCGAGGCGGGTACAACCAGATAGGTATGCTGGTGGAAACGACACCACGTGCCCGCATTTGACATAACTACTTTTCACGAAGGATGCAACTTACACGTACCCCCTAAATAAAATTTAATAAATTAAATGACTCTGCAGACTCAATTCATTGTGACGATGACTGCACTTAATCACTCCAATGTACCACAATTATTTGCAGTCCTTTATTAAAATATGACTCTGCATGCAAATTGCTCGCCGAGAACCACACAAAATGACAGTCAATATGTAGGAATCGTTTCCATAGGAAATTATTCTACCCTTTTGTAAGTGAAATAATCGATCCCCGAACCCAAACCATATTCGGATATCCAAAATTATTCAATAATATAATATCCCATACAAACTACAATAAAGGTTTGTGTACAGGATACGATCCATTTCTATCCTCTGTGTGTACGGGATATGTGTTACTCTATCCGCCCATAGAGGGCGTTGATGGTATTTTGGCTAAAGTAGTAGTGGCATAGGATAAGTAAGAGAAACGAGAGAGAGAGTAAAAACAAGAAAAGGAATTTGCGATAACACATACACACCAGGTCATTGATAATTGATGGCGTGGTAGTTTTTTTTGGTGTGGCACAAGGAATGTACTCGTACAGTAGGTAGCAAAGCAGTCAAACCGCATTAGCAAAAATACCAAAGAAAGAGGTATCGTACATGATGTATGCGCAGCTGCATTGGCGACATACATGGGTTGAGCGGTAGTTTTTTTCTGTATTCCCTTTGTCTGGAGTCATACGATGTCTATGGAAAAGTGGCGTGGGTACGCACTCAGTACTTTTCCATGGAAAGTTTGAGTTGTTTTTGCGCGTCGTCCGATTGGTTGTGAGGCATTCGTTTGCTGACGAGGGAGCTTTTTGAAAGCAAGTAGAGAGTTGGATAGTTGGCAGTGGAGCTGGTCGGACGTGACCTTTGGTTGGTGTGCTTTTGTTCGGGGTTGTGCGCGTGCGGTTGGGCGAGTTTTATTTCATACGTTGTACAAAGTAAATTACTTGTCGCGATTAATAAAATGGTTCAACACCAATAAATTCCTTGTCGTGGGAGCTAAATAAATCAAATCCCTACGGACACACCATGTGCAATCGTGATTAAAATATAAATAAAAACTTAAACTCAAAACTCAGTCGAATCCCCAAATTCATCCACGTGATAATAATTTCGTAGTGGTGCCGCGTCACATTAATTCCCCCCTGACTTACTCAGCCACCCCCAGTGATTTTGTTTTTCTCCATCAACTCACCAGTGTCATACCCACGTGATTTGGAAAAAGGGACGTGTACTTAAGACTCTCCCTACCCTGAGTCCGGTTTTTGAATCTGGTGCCTTAAGTGAACCGCCGAATTCCCCCCTTGTGAAATTGGTATCATCAGACCCCGCCGACCATCCATATCTCGGTCATATAGTGCGGTTAACATAAAAGAAAAAAAAATATACCAAAGTGGCACGGTTTCCCGGTTATATACCGTAATAAATCCATGCGATAGATTCGAAAACCATCACCAGGAAGTAGTCAAGGAAAGAGTGGTCAAACTCAGCAGCCCATCATCACCAGGATCCTCAGCATGCAGCCTAGCAGAGTCGTCAAACTATTCCGAATTTTCACCCTCCCCCTTTCCCATCCCCTAACGTAATTTAATTTACAGCCTCCGTGGTAGGACATTAAATTTAAATTTATATCTTTAAAACATTCTCTCGTTTACCCCAAAAATAAAAATAAAATAAAAATTAAGTAAAAATCTTAATAAAAATTAAATAAAAATAAAGAAGAAAAAAAATATAATGAAATTAATTTGCCGTTAGGTATTAATTGAGTCAATAAAAGAATGAAGTAGATAATTCTACAAATTAATTACTTTATCTGTGTATCTCTAGTTCTTGTAAGATTAACAAGGATAATCAATTGTATTTTGCCGCACTTGACGGCATATTTTGTAGATTTCTTTTCTTCCCCTTAGCGTTTTCGGTACTACACTCAGGAGATGCTGTGCACACCATCCCCCCCTGCAGTCTACATGTCGTGTCCCTACAAAGTAAGGGAAAATTATAGTTTCTAGGGGTAAGTCTTTTGAAAAGTATATATATTTTGACCCTTGTCCTATTGATTATTCTTGTGATTTTTTTTTGTATTTTGTGGCACAGATTGTGAGCCTTATTGTATTCATTCACTGGCCCCTCCGGCATTTAAATAATTAACGTAAATTACTATCGTAATTATTTCGAATCTAAGTAGTAATTGAATCATTTTGAAGTAATTTTGGGTATTCCCTACATATTAACAATTTCACTAAAATATTAGCGGAGTCGCTGGAATGTTTATTTATTGATCCCCCCTCTTCGATATTCATTAAGTAGTTATTAAGACTTCCTGTTGAGGAATTAATTCGTATAGAATGGCTTATAACTTCCTTCTGAAGTTTGAGGTCTTGAATTTTAGACATAATTAATTTAGACAGTTGATTTTCTGGAGTAAATAAAATTTAATGGATTTTGTATAATATTACATCACCTTGGTATTATTTCGGAGCATGAAGTTTCTTTTCTGGTTCTTATAGCATGGAAGTTGGGTATTCCCCAAAATGAATAGTGAGTAATAATATCTCAGATTGGATGTGTTGATCGTCTAGGACACGACGAAGTAGGTTTGGTCTAAAGGAGGCTAAGGCCTCTTCTTTTTTTGAGGGGTAACTATGGGAATTATTTGGAAGTGGCTTAGTTACCAACGGTGGTTGGCTATGGATCCTAATTCCAGGTCACCATAGGGGTGGGTTTACACTTCCGAGAGCTAGATCACCTTGCTCTCTTTCTCCCGCGCATACAGGGTGTATTTCCAACTACAAATGGCGTATTTCATCGCGGTTGTCATTGGGCAACAACGTGACAAATCATCGGACAATTTCGGGCTCCTCTCTTTTTAAACGTTTCTTCTCAAATTACACCTTCGAGACAGGCATGTATTAGAATGTAACACAGTTCGGCTAGTAGGTAGCAAGATCCCCCCCCATTCCGACGAGCATAGGACGGAGCCCCGCTAGCATGCCTGCCGCTGCTGAATGCCCGAACACCCTTCACCCGGTAGCCCTATTGGATCTTTGAGATTGCCTGTAGTGTTATCGTCCTAGGGGTTGCCTTAGTGGTGAAGGTATTTAGAACTTATAATCCGTGTAAATAAAAATGGTTAGTTACATACACGGCCCTACCTACTCGGTTAACACGGCTGTAACAGGCCGTATAAGAAGTGGTTATCCTTTTTCCTGTGTCTTCCTTTTTGTGAGGGTTCCACCACTCTAGTGTTATGTTCTGGCTGGGGCATTATATATGGTTGTCCAGTTGGAGGTTTGTCATGGACACATGGTGGTGAATCGAGCCCGAGGAAAAAGGTGTTTTCTTCCTAGGATAAGGATGAGCTTGGGAGTAGTAGGAGAAGCTATACATATGGATCCTGGGTTACAGGATGACGCCCCGTGGAGGACCCGACGTGTACTTTATTCGTCGGACGAGCCGCGCGGGGCACAGTTTTGCACCCCCGGGATTTTTAGGTTTAGCTTTGAAAAAAAAAAAAAAAAAAAAAAAATTATTATATATATATTTTTTTTTTGAAAGAATTTAAATAATTTTATTTTATTTAAATTCTTTCTTTCTTCTTTTTTCTCACGTTACAGGATGGCGCCCAACGTGGGGCCCGAAATTGATTCCGAAATCTAGTTCTTTTATACCCATTTGTTAGTTGTGTAATCTTATTATAGGTTGCAGACGAATTTTCTTCTACTCTTCACACAAATATCTGTTTTTTTTTTTTTGGTACTCTTGATTGAGCTTGCTCTCAAGAAGTTCAGCTATCACTCACTTCTGTTCTTGAGATTCATCTCAGAATCTTGTGAGTCACCTTTTGGTTGTCCGTTTAGTTCGTGGCGTTTTGCCCAGACTAACGTTTTGCTGCCTTTAAGGTATTCGAATTTATTCACCTGTAGTTCGTGTGTACAATTGCAATTGGCAATTGGCCTTGTCTTGTACACCGATCCATATATGTCATCGCTTCGTAGTGCTTTATCTCATAGATGATTTTGTAGCTTTGTCCGGTAGATTGGTGACTATATGCCCGATCTATGTCAGTTGCTAACCACGCTAATCATCCCTGATTGTAGGGTGCTCTAATGTGATGATCAAGCTGCTCAAAGAAAGAAAACAAGATTTTTAGTAATATTTGCATAACTTTAGTCAATCGCTATCGGTTGAGATAGCTGATTCGTTATTTCATCATCTCGGTTACGAGAAGTGGAAAGCGCACTGTCCGGTAGGTTAAGACACGATGTCTAGACTTACGTCTGTTGCTGTGTCGCTAGGTCCTCATGACCCGGTCTATGACTGATCCATTTCTAACCCGTCTTCGCAAATCCGTTGAGGAACGATTTGTCGTCATACTATATTCATTTTGCATGTGCGTATATATATATTTATATTTTTATGTATATATATGTACAGAGAATTTTTTTTTAAACCGTTCTGCTAGTCTTTGTCCGATATGACGTCAACACATCCAAATCTTTTATGAAGTATTTATAAACGTAATTAATTACCCCAATTTGAAATTGGTGAATTTCTTAGTAGTATTAGTCTGATTATTTGTAAGTTAGTTTTGTCAATGATTGACCAAACATAATTTTTTATTAGTTTCCATATGGAAAGTTGCTACCTTTGGTATTTTTATCAACGACCCTAGTCAAAATATGTCGCTTCCAAACGTAGCCCCTGAGAGGCTTTTACGTCCCAAGAAAGACAAAAAGGCCAAGGACACTCGTTTGTCTTTAGGCCCAAAAATCTCTCGGTCGAAACCCCGTACTCTTAACGACGAACCCGTTCCGTCCACTTCACGGGAAGCCCTTGCTTCTCTCAATGACACCCGGTCCGGTGACTCGCAACCGATTGTTGAGCACGTAAATATACGCGCGGAATCGGATGTGGAAGTTGATGCGGACAATACCATAAGAGATAATAGTTTGGCACAGTATGTACAGGAGATCGTAGCGGCCACGGTTGGCCTGAGCCGCACCGAAGATTTACGTGTGATCAGAGAAGAGTTAGAAAGGAACCGAGTCACTACCAAAAACGATATAACTCTGCTTTTTCAAGACCTATTAAACTCTCGGACTCCGACACGAATTCCACGTAATACTAGTGCAGCCGTACCACCCCAGCCTGAGCAACCACCAGCATTTCCTATGAGATTACCGGATATGACGGTTCCCCCTCCCAACGTTCGAAGTGAGAACGTGGATAATTTTCTTAACCAACTCAACAATTTGAACCTTAACCAGCCCTTGACTCCCACTACTGGCGGTAGAGTGCAAACTCCCGCGTCGACCATTTCTAAGGCCCACCATTTTCATAAGTGGGGCATTAAATTTGATAACCAAAAGATGTCAGTCGATGACTTCCTTTTCCGATTGGAGCGAGTCAAAGAAGGTTATGGAGCTTCATGGCATGAGGTAGTGTTGAACTTTCACCAGTTTGTCACCGGCCCAGTTGAAAATTGGTTTTGGGTTTACTTAAAGTCCAATCCAAATGTCACTTGGCCCGGTCTTAAGAATTCCCTGATAGAACAATTTAGAAGCCTGGAAACAGATTCCGAGTTGTCTCGAAGAATGACCGATCGTCGTCAAGGTCCTGCGGAACCTTTCGATGATCTATATAACGATATTTTGCAATTGAATAGCCGTTTGAGAAACCCAAAACCAGACAGAGAAATAATCGAAATTATTAAACAAAACGTAGGCAAGCGTATGGGTGAGCTCTTAATCACCTTCAATACTAGCAGCCTACCCGAACTGGTGTATGTATGTCGCACCATTGAAAAGTATCTCAGTGATCATGAGCCCCCTAGAGCTCGAGCTATGCCAGCTCCCGCCTTTCGACGGCATGTTAATGAGTTAGGAGTTAGTGAAGAAGAACCCTCTTTTAGTGGCGTTGACCCTCATGTCGACGCAATCGAAAGTCGCAGAAACCAAAACGCATTGGCGTGCTGGAACTGCAAGGTTATTGGGCACACTTTTTATGAGTGCGATAGCCCCCAAAGAAATGTATTCTGTTATAAGTGTGGTAGGGAAAATACAACTACACCCAGATGCACGCGATGTTCGGAAAACTCGCGGCAGAACAGGTCATCCACCGGGGTGAGTTGTTCACAGGACAGAAACCCGGCTCGCAATTAACTTCACGTAACAGTACCACTTTCACAACTTCACCTTCCCCAGACTGTTCGAATTCAATTAAGATCCTCAGACGTGAAGTAACATCTCTTCCTCAGCCTGTTCAAAACCGGAACACGTCAGGTAAATCCTTGCATGATCGATTGCAGAATTACTATGCAACCCGACTTAGGATATTCAATAACACTCCCTTCGGTGTGTCGAATAAAATACTCCGACTTCGAAACAAGTTTAAACAGAAAAGACAAACTTATCGTTCTCTAGCAGCCACATCTCTCTGTAGTCCCGAGCATGATCCACGTCCTTATGCCTTAGTGAGCATCTCCGGACACAGTATATTAGGACTTTTAGATAGCGGAGCCGCTATAAGTTGCCTCGGACACGAGGGATGCAAGCTGCTCGAATTAAATAATATCCCCTTCAAAAGTTTTCGCTCGCTAGTGAAAACTGCTGACGGACAGACCCAGTCCGTTATAGGACAAGTTACCATCGACATTTCGTACAAAGGCTCGGTCAAGCCGATCACCCTCTTTCTAGTTCCCTCCCTGAAGCAACCCTTATACTTGGGGGTTGACTTCTGGAAGTCGTTTCAGATAGCGCCACACCTTATATCCGAACTATCGTTCGATCGACCAGTTAGTCCCAGTAATGAACATTTTTGTAAGCTATCACCCGAGGAGTCCAGTAGATTAAACCAAACCATGAAGTTGTTCCCCTCCTTTGCCACTGTTGGCCTAGGAAAAACAACTTTAGAGGAACATCTGATAGATACCGGTGACGCTGAACCCGTCAAACAGCGGCATTATCCCGTTTCTCCAGCGGTACAAACTCTGCTGTATGAGGAGTTGGATCGCATGCTGGACATGGGGATCATTGAGGAGAGTTCAAGCGCATGGAGTTCACCAGTCGTATTGGTACGAAAACCTGGTAAGAATCGCCTGTGCTTGGACTTTCGAAAAGTGAACCAAGTCACAAGAAAGGATGCGTATCCACTTCCTCATATTGAGGGGCTGCTGGGGCGTCTTTCGGATACACACTTTATTTCGAGTGTGGATTTGAAGGATGCCTTCTGGCAGATACCGTTGGAGCAAAGGTCCAGGGAGAAGACTGCTTTCACCGTCCCCGGTAGACCACTTTACCAATTCCGAGTCATGCCCTTTGGCCTCTGCAATGCGCCACAGCGCATGTGCAGATTAATGGACAAAGTGGTACCTCACGAATTGAGAGAAAACGTGTTTGTCTACTTGGATGACTTGTTAATAGTTTCAAGAACGTTCGAGGAGCATTTGAAAATGTTGTCACGCGTAGCAAGTAGACTTAGAGAGGCAGGATTAACCATCAATCTGCAAAAGTCCAATTTTTGTTTCCGCCAATTGAAATACCTAGGGTTTATTGTAGGAGAAGGTTGTCTCAAAACTGATCCCGAGAAGGTAGCAGCGATCCATGATTTCCCGGTACCCACATCACCACGTCAGGTTCGCCGATTCCTCGGTATGGCGGGATGGTACCGGCGTTTCGTAAAAGACTTTGCTTCTATAGCTACGCCCATTACGAATACTCTCAAGAAGGGTGTAAAGTTTTGCTTTGGCAGCGAAGCGCTCGCCGCCTTCACTCAACTTAAGAACATGTTGACGACAGCCCCAATCCTAGTTAATCCGAATTACGATAGAGAATTCGTAATCGTCTGTGATGCATCCGCTACTGGTATCGGTTGTGTTTTGTGCCAATGTGATGAGAACGGCTCGGAGCGTCCAATCTTCTATTATTCCCATAAACTTAACACGGCCCAACGCAACTACAGCGTCACTGAACGTGAATGCCTTGCAGCGGTGATGGGTGTGCAAAAATTCAGAGCTTATGTGGAAGGCCATAAGTTTAAAATCATAACCGACCACGCAAGCCTGAAATGGCTTATGAATAAAAAGGATTTGGATGGAAGATTGGCCAGGTGGAGCCTGAAGCTACAAAGTTTTGTTTTCGATATTGAGCATCGAAAAGGCTCTCTTAATGTTGTGCCAGATGCCTTATCCCGTGTTTACAGTCTGGACTCTATAAATCCGGACTCTTCAAATTATAATTTTTCAGATGTGCTGAGAGTCAATCTTTCCGACCCAAATTTTAAATCGGAGGAGTATATGAGTTTAATGGATAACATCCAGCGTAACCAATCTAGTTTACCAGACCTAATAGTCTCCAATCAGTTTGTCTACAAACGAGTCAAACACTGTTCAGGACACCCGTTACAAGATGAATTGGTCTGGAAGCTTTGGATACCATCGCAGTTGACAGAAAGTCTTATATCATTAGCTCATTGCCCCCCTCGCGCTGCGCATGGCGGCATAGCAAAAACCCTACACCGGTTGCGCGAACAATTTTATTGGCCCAACATGGCCTCCCAGGTCAAGACATTTATTGGTAAGTGCGAAGAATGTAAGGCCTCCAAAGCCCCAAATTCGATTTTACGATCACCCATGGGAAAGGCTTTCGAAGTTGACCGGCCATTTCAACATCTGTTCATCGACTTCTTAGGTCCATATCCCCGCTCAAAAAGTGGTAATACCCACATTCTTATAGTGTTGGACCAATTAACCAAATTTGTGCTCTTGCAGCCACTGAAGAAAGCAACCACAGACAACACCACTCGATTTTTGCGCGATCAAATCTTTTTACTCTTTGGAGTCCCTGAAACCCTCATGTCCGACAATGGCAAACAGTTCACCAGTCGTGAATTTAACAAATTTTTGACCAGTTTTGGTATACGTCATGTTAAGACAGCAGCTTACGCCCCGCAATCCAACGCGAGTGAACGCGTAAACCGCTCACTCTTAGCAGCTATACGCTCTTATCTCGCGACGGATCAGACTAGATGGGATGAACAACTTCCCTCCATAGGTTGTGCTTTGCGTTCAGCAGTTCATACAGCCATTGGAGTTTCTCCTTATGAAGCCCTGTTCGGGTATACCATGATTGAACATGGCACCTCCTATGAACTGCTACGCACTCTCGACGTTCTGAACAGTTCCGATCTAAAAGTTCTTGCCAAACCAGATAAGATGAATATTTTGCATGTGCACCTCAAAAAGTCATTGGCTGATGCCCATAACAAATATGAGAAAGTATATAACCTTCGGAGTACGAACAGATCGTTTAAAGTAGGAGACATCGTTTATAAACGCAATTTCATCCTCAGCGACGCATCAAAGAAACTTAATGCGAAACTTTGTCCCAAGTTTTTGAAAATGCAAGTCCGAAAAATTGTAGGTTCAAATTTGTATGACCTACAGGACATGAATGGAAGACCCATAGGAGTTTTCCATATAAAAGACATTCGTTCCTGAAGAAATAATCTCGCTTTTGCCCGGCTGGCTCAGTCTGTGCATGAGAGCTCGTAAAATAATACTTTCACTCAAGCGTTTCTTCTCTTATCCCTTGTGCTCCTTTGCACTCGCAAAAGTGATAAGTTTTGTAGGAATCGTTTCCATAGGAAATTATTCTACCCTTTTGTAAGTGAAATAATCGATCCCCGAACCCAAACCATATTCGGATATCCAAAATTATTCAATAATATAATATCCCATACAAACTACAATAAAGGTTTGTGTACAGGATACGATCCATTTCTATCCTCTGTGTGTACGGGATATGTGTTACTCTATCCGCCCATAGAGGGCGTTGATGGTATTTTGGCTAAAGTAGTAGTGGCATAGGATAAGTAAGAGAAACGAGAGAGAGAGTAAAAACAAGAAAAGGAATTTGCGATAACACATACACACCAGGTCATTGATAATTGATGGCGTGGTAGTTTTTTTTGGTGTGGCACAAGGAATGTACTCGTACAGTAGGTAGCAAAGCAGTCAAACCGCATTAGCAAAAATACCAAAGAAAGAGGTATCGTACATGATGTATGCGCAGCTGCATTGGCGACATACATGGGTTGAGCGGTAGTTTTTTTCTGTATTCCCTTTGTCTGGAGTCATACGATGTCTATGGAAAAGTGGCGTGGGTACGCACTCAGTACTTTTCCATGGAAAGTTTGAGTTGTTTTTGCGCGTCGTCCGATTGGTTGTGAGGCATTCGTTTGCTGACGAGGGAGCTTTTTGAAAGCAAGTAGAGAGTTGGATAGTTGGCAGTGGAGCTGGTCGGACGTGACCTTTGGTTGGTGTGCTTTTGTTCGGGGTTGTGCGCGTGCGGTTGGGCGAGTTTTATTTCATACGTTGTACAAAGTAAATTACTTGTCGCGATTAATAAAATGGTTCAACACCAATAAATTCCTTGTCGTGGGAGCTAAATAAATCAAATCCCTACGGACACACCATGTGCAATCGTGATTAAAATATAAATAAAAACTTAAACTCAAAACTCAGTCGAATCCCCAAATTCATCCACGTGATAATAATTTCGTAGTGGTGCCGCGTCACATTAATTCCCCCCTGACTTACTCAGCCACCCCCAGTGATTTTGTTTTTCTCCATCAACTCACCAGTGTCATACCCACGTGATTTGGAAAAAGGGACGTGTACTTAAGACTCTCCCTACCCTGAGTCCGGTTTTTGAATCTGGTGCCTTAAGTGAACCGCCGAATTCCCCCCTTGTGAAATTGGTATCATCAGACCCCGCCGACCATCCATATCTCGGTCATATAGTGCGGTTAACATAAAAGAAAAAAAAATATACCAAAGTGGCACGGTTTCCCGGTTATATACCGTAATAAATCCATGCGATAGATTCGAAAACCATCACCAGGAAGTAGTCAAGGAAAGAGTGGTCAAACTCAGCAGCCCATCATCACCAGGATCCTCAGCATGCAGCCTAGCAGAGTCGTCAAACTATTCCGAATTTTCACCCTCCCCCTTTCCCATCCCCTAACGTAATTTAATTTACAGCCTCCGTGGTAGGACATTAAATTTAAATTTATATCTTTAAAACATTCTCTCGTTTACCCCAAAAATAAAAATAAAATAAAAATTAAGTAAAAATCTTAATAAAAATTAAATAAAAATAAAGAAGAAAAAAAATATAATGAAATTAATTTGCCGTTAGGTATTAATTGAGTCAATAAAAGAATGAAGTAGATAATTCTACAAATTAATTACTTTATCTGTGTATCTCTAGTTCTTGTAAGATTAACAAGGATAATCAATTGTATTTTGCCGCACTTGACGGCATATTTTGTAGATTTCTTTTCTTCCCCTTAGCGTTTTCGGTACTACACTCAGGAGATGCTGTGCACACCATCCCCCCCTGCAGTCTACATGTCGTGTCCCTACAAAGTAAGGGAAAATTATAGTTTCTAGGGGTAAGTCTTTTGAAAAGTATATATATTTTGACCCTTGTCCTATTGATTATTCTTGTGATTTTTTTTTGTATTTTGTGGCACAGATTGTGAGCCTTATTGTATTCATTCACTGGCCCCTCCGGCATTTAAATAATTAACGTAAATTACTATCGTAATTATTTCGAATCTAAGTAGTAATTGAATCATTTTGAAGTAATTTTGGGTATTCCCTACATATTAACAATTTCACTAAAATATTAGCGGAGTCGCTGGAATGTTTATTTATTGATCCCCCCTCTTCGATATTCATTAAGTAGTTATTAAGACTTCCTGTTGAGGAATTAATTCGTATAGAATGGCTTATAACTTCCTTCTGAAGTTTGAGGTCTTGAATTTTAGACATAATTAATTTAGACAGTTGATTTTCTGGAGTAAATAAAATTTAATGGATTTTGTATAATATTACATCACCTTGGTATTATTTCGGAGCATGAAGTTTCTTTTCTGGTTCTTATAGCATGGAAGTTGGGTATTCCCCAAAATGAATAGTGAGTAATAATATCTCAGATTGGATGTGTTGATCGTCTAGGACACGACGAAGTAGGTTTGGTCTAAAGGAGGCTAAGGCCTCTTCTTTTTTTGAGGGGTAACTATGGGAATTATTTGGAAGTGGCTTAGTTACCAACGGTGGTTGGCTATGGATCCTAATTCCAGGTCACCATAGGGGTGGGTTTACACTTCCGAGAGCTAGATCACCTTGCTCTCTTTCTCCCGCGCATACAGGGTGTATTTCCAACTACAAATGGCGTATTTCATCGCGGTTGTCATTGGGCAACAACGTGACAAATCATCGGACAATTTCGGGCTCCTCTCTTTTTAAACGTTTCTTCTCAAATTACACCTTCGAGACAGGCATGTATTAGAATGTAACACAGTTCGGCTAGTAGGTAGCAAGATCCCCCCCCATTCCGACGAGCATAGGACGGAGCCCCGCTAGCATGCCTGCCGCTGCTGAATGCCCGAACACCCTTCACCCGGTAGCCCTATTGGATCTTTGAGATTGCCTGTAGTGTTATCGTCCTAGGGGTTGCCTTAGTGGTGAAGGTATTTAGAACTTATAATCCGTGTAAATAAAAATGGTTAGTTACATACACGGCCCTACCTACTCGGTTAACACGGCTGTAACAGGCCGTATAAGAAGTGGTTATCCTTTTTCCTGTGTCTTCCTTTTTGTGAGGGTTCCACCACTCTAGTGTTATGTTCTGGCTGGGGCATTATATATGGTTGTCCAGTTGGAGGTTTGTCATGGACACATGGTGGTGAATCGAGCCCGAGGAAAAAGGTGTTTTCTTCCTAGGATAAGGATGAGCTTGGGAGTAGTAGGAGAAGCTATACATATGGATCCTGGGTTACAGGATGACGCCCCGTGGAGGACCCGACGTGTACTTTATTCGTCGGACGAGCCGCGCGGGGCACAGTTTTGCACCCCCGGGATTTTTAGGTTTAGCTTTGAAAAAAAAAAAAAAAAAAAAAAAAAAAAATAATTATATATATATTTTTTTTTGAAAGAATTTAAATAATTTTATTTTATTTAAATTCTTTCTTTCTTCTTTTTTCTCACGTTACAAATACAAATATGTACACATTAAATAGGCCGCACTTCCCTCAGACACGAGTTTCAGAAAAATCCCAGCCCGACTTCATCATCAACCAAAAATAATAACACTCCCACAGGGCCAGGGCAGGATGGTACTCATATTCATGATTTCGTTAGCCATATAATCCAGCTGTGACTGATGCCATTGGCGATAAAACGAACAAAAACCGAGACTAATGGTTTTGCTGCCTTGAATATCGATAGCCCGCTGAACATGGGGTGTTGGTAAATCATATTTATCGGTCAACGGTTCAGATTTCAGAGTTGCTGTTAAATATTGAAGAAGTCGTTAAAAATATTGTTTCTGACCTTGATGGACTGCCATCATTAGCTGATGCCAATACGCCTCTTAATATACATAGACGTCTTTACGATTAATCACATTTCGTTCACAGGCACACCATTTCGAAGTTACCAACTAGTTATCCTTACGATTCTTTTTATGCCATCCCTGAGACTAATTTGCTTGTCGGAGACAGCGGTCGTCCGTCCGTGGGGTTAATTAATGAAACTGACTTGTCTGGCCTAATTTATTTTTGGGAATTTTCTCATGTGTATACTGGTGATGCGTAAAATTGCATTTATTTTGCCAGCAAATTAGGTTTGTCTGTGTAAGTAGTTATAGATAATGAATGACTTGCAAACGTTAAAATTCCAAATGCCGACGACACATTTTCTTTTACACATCTATGCACCCAGACTGGAATTACATTTATCATCTGGGTCGGGCATTGAAAATAAGTCAGAGTTCGCTTTCAAGTCCTTCCGAGAAAATGTCTGGGTATAGTTAATCAAATTAAAAGCAATTTTCGAGACGATGAATTGGATTTATAGGATTTTTCCGGTTTTAATCAGAATAAATCTGCTGTTGCGGTGAAAAAGGTACAAGATGCCCGCCCCATAAAAAAAAGGTCACGAACAATACAGAGTTAAATTGGGTGGCATGGCGAAATAAATCGCAAAAGGATGCACGATTGTGTCTAAGAGCAATAGAGCTAATTGGGTTAAGGCAAGTCTGAAGAGAGCTTTTGTCCTGTCTGTTCGCAAGACCGAAACGATTTTTTGACTGGCCTTTAGATGTAGGCGGAGAGTACAACATTAATGCCAGTACGTGGATTACTTGCATAAATGCTTGCATTTCATTTGAAACATTTGGTGGGGAAAACCGACAGCGAAAGTTTTTTGACTGAGTTTAGCATTCAGTTACTTTTCGAACCAGAGGCTCTATTAGCACCTTGTGGGTATTTTCTTGTGATATTTCCCTTAAAACCTATAAACGCTTCGAAAGTTCTCTAAAAATGTTCTGTAAAAATTCACGCCTAATACACAAGCTACATCACATTTTTTTCTTGTTCATTTTGACGGCAGCTGCAGCACTTTCCATGACTTCAAGACACAGGATCAATGTTTTTTTTTCTCAGTCTATGTATGGAGCAAAATGGTGAGTTATAGGTCAAAATACTCAGACAAGTGATACTCCATTCAAGTTGCTATGATCGGCAACGCATCGGAGGCTTAAAGTCTCTCAAAAAAACATAGGAAATAAAATTCCATTGGCATATAGCAGTACTCCGTCACGTAGCTTGCTTTCAGTGAAAGAATTTTAGAAATCGGTCCAGTTGTTTCCGAGATTAATTCCAACAAATAAATTTCTTCCTGTTTTCCTGATTGACGAAATTGGTAGCCCCTTTAATTTTAGTCTTTACTCAGGCACAGGGGAAAAGTTGCAGATTTTTACTTACATTCGGATATTATTACTGAACTTGTCTCTACTCGGCAGGGTTGTACCATCAACTGCACGTGGAAGCCTGTTCAATTTAACCCGTTTTCGAAATCTGGAAATTCCTTTCCCTGATATTTGAAAAGGATTCCGAATCAGTTTCAAAATATTTCGTCTTACTACTCGATCTAAGAAAGTTTAAATGCCAAACACCTGCTTCTTAGTGGTGAAGATATTTAGCAAAAAAGGAAGCTTGGCAGTCCCAACTTATCCTCAATCAATTTTTCGCAATGAATAACTTGGCCGTACAAGGATTTATTATAGCTCTACCTAAAAGCCATTCGCCAGCAAAAAAAAACCCTGTCCAAAAATGCAGCCTGGTATTTTATATTTCTACAAAAGCCCCATTAATTCTGAAGGCTGCCGGGAAAATTCGGTCGCACTTCCTCCTAAGTTCTAGTTAAAGCCGGAGCCAGTGCTGAGTGCAAGGAAAGTCTCGGCAATGAGCCAGAGGTATGTGAAATATTCCTCGCGCGATGTCATCTTAACTCTAATGCAAGTAGCACCAAAATATTGGAGAGGCAGCCTTGAGCGTTTGTTTCATAATAAACTTAGCAAATGGAGGGAGATTTAAGAAATTGTCCTAAAGTAGCTTTCCGCACTCTTCGATTTAAAGTCCAATTGTTTATCGTTGGACCATTTCTTAATGAGATCAATCTTACCGCCATCTTTTAAAGCCGGAGCCTGCCTGAATTCGAGGTATTAGAAGAAGTTTCATGGTGGCCTGTGAAGCTATATGGGACAATTGCTTACCGAACAGACCGCCATTTGTTGGCTTCTGCTTGAGAAGACATTTGTGGGCAGCTGTAAGGTACACTTTAAGCCTCGAGGTGGCGGCCCAGTAGCTGATATGGATCCCGGACGCTCAGTCGCTCATGCAAATTTCCACTACACACTAGCTTAGGGGTTAAACCGGAATTAAAAACGCAATCTTCTGCCGATCAGACCGCCATCTGTCGGGTTGTTATTCAGAAGTCACTCGTGGAGATGCGCCTGAAGCTGATGTGGATCCCGAAGGCCCTAACTATTTTTCACTTTACACGAACTTAGGGGTTCAACCGGAATTTAAAAAGCAACTATTTAAGGGAAGGAAATGGTGGACCATTCAAGATTAATTCGACCAACCTGTATTATTTTACTTAGCTTTTCTAATTTACATGAAAACGAACTTAAAAATATTGACCAACATACAACGTTGAATCGGTTCTCCACAACCTCTTTGGATTTTGACAATAATTGACAGTGGGAGTCGTTTTTTTGCAGACAATAATACGAGATAGGTACGTAGAAGAAGAAAGATACCCTTTAGGAAATGCAGAAAAAAATTCTTAAAGCCTGAGGGGCATATCCGCAACATCACGTACCAAAATCATTCGTTTGTTACCTACCCCGACAGTCAATCAAATTTCAAGTAACTTCTGAAGGTCCCCCTGGGCAATAATTTCAATTAATCTTCTTTTTTTAGATTCAGATTTCAAACCTCACATCAACCATAGCCGCATATCAATGTCATTAGGGAATTTTTCGATATTCCATATACCCTTGGCTAGTGTTAAAAAATCAACTCACGTCTAGGACAACCCAATACAAAATGGAATACGAAACGAGGATTTTTCTCTTCCTTGTCGTTTATGTGTAGTTCCTTTCCAAAATTGGGGAAAAAGCAATATTTAAATTTTATACCACAGCCATGGGGTTTTTATTTTATTTTTTACGCCACCAACTAAATGAGACGCACTTTGGGTTCCTTTTATAACAAGGAACCTCCTGTGTTTCCTTGCTGTAGTTTTCTTTTGAAATTTCTATGCGCCTTTGTTTTTTATGCCTCAAATGAAAAAAAAAACAAATGAAGTTAATTTACATTTCCACACATTTTTCGTTTAAGAGGGGACAGAAACTTTCCATTCTAGAGGGTTTAGAACAAACTTGGCAACTGCGTTAGGAAATGTGATTTTTCTTTTTGCAGGATATTCATGTTTTGTCTAACCTTAAAGCCTAAGGAAATAAGTTGAGGGATTTATAATACAAGATTGAGCGATTGGATTGGTTAGAGTGTTTTCCGTTTAAAACTGGCATCATTTCTGGGGTCTTTTTTCTATGAACTGAGTAATGAAGGTCCTATTCTGTATTCAAGCACTATTTTTGGGATAAATGGGACTTTGCATTTGTCTTAAATCGACTGGCTATTTATGCAAATTTTATGCTTACGAAGGGGTAAACAAACGGGTCACCTTTGGGGCATCCCCAGATCGTTTTTGTCTACATTTTAGCAAAATTTATTAGTCTCACAAAAATGAAGATGCGGCATCTGTACTCAAAGACATCAATTCGTCTGATGCGGTCAAAGATGTCTGCCAAAGAGAGGGTCATTGTAAAAATTCCAATCAAGCCAAACCGGTGTCCTTTTGGATATTAACTTCCAACGAATCTGTGTCGAAATTACAGTCGAGCAATGATTCTGTGTGCTCAAAACTTGATCCTGAACGAAGAAGGTTGAACCGTCTCATACCTCGGCAGCATTCACGGTGAGTCCATATAGAATCTATGGCGACACAGATTATGGCTCAAACACGAGTCATGTAGGTGTAGATTTTAAGACATGCTGTCAATGTGAAAAGCACTGTACTTCTCTACATTATATCCTCGATTCATCAGATTTAATAAAAGTGGAAGACGAAGTTTAGGTTCCTATTGTATAACTGGCTTAGTGCCGGTTAAAGTCTTTCAAATTAGTGGCATGTGGGTTGTAAAGGGTGGTTAAATTTTAAGGGCCGATGTTGAATGTGAAACACACCTAAACGTCAATTTTTTTTCTGCATTTCAATTAACATTTCTCAATTTCAGACTAACTCAATTTGAACCAAGGAAAGATACACAATCCAATGGTCTTCCAATATGACCAACCCGATGTGACGCACTTTAGAACGCAATTTAGGAGGACTGAGCAAGGGTAATTCATTATAAGGCTGCAATTTAAGGCGATTTCCATTATTTATCCATCCCGATCTTAGGCGATTGGAGGAACAAAAGTCTCAGAGCCATAGGTAGGTGAGATGGCAAAGACGTTTGCCTGTATCTTTCGTGCAGGGAATTCATGAATAAATATGAAAATCTGTGGAATATGGTAGAGATCTCTACGTCAAGAAGTAATAGGTATTTCTTGCCACCTCAAGCGGTTATTAGGACGAATAGCACGACCACGACCTCGACTGTGTTCGTCCACGCCACGTTGAAACTAGTGGAAAATTTGTTAAGCTCGCAACTGCTGATAGGATCACAACTCCTTTAGTAGTCCACTGTACATCTAGTTTCTCTGAGCTCTGTAATTGCGAAGAATTTGAGTCAGCCCTGAGTCAGCATGTAACTTGATACAATCGAGTTCAGTCGATACAATCGAGCTCTATCAGCACCTAATTTGTTTCAATCGATTGTCCTAAACCGATTATCCTCGATCGAAACAAATTAGGTGCTGCCAGAGATCGATTGTATCGACTGAACTCGATTGTATCAAGTTACGTGCTGTCACCCCTGATGTTAGGCCACACAAGGATTTTCGAAATGAAGACAGTCACATTTGGAACCAATCCAAAATATTTCTAGCTGCAAGCTGCTGGACTCAATGAGTTCATCACTTTAGTCTTCAAGTTATGAAACGTTTTGACAACACTACCAGTGAATGCTGAGTAATTCGGTTGTGTTACTTTGGCATTCCTTTCTGCTTCCCATACACTCGTGCTCATCAACCTGATCAACAGATCTCTTATCAATTGAGGGATGTACCATGTAACTACTCGGAGACTACATCTTTCTGTATTTGCCCCAACATAAGGTACAAGCAACACCGCCACATCAGACTCTGACTGTCTGCGTTCCTATAAATACCCCGAAAAATGCACAAAGGCAGTAAAAACGAACTCATCGTATTGAATCGTTTTTAACAGCACAAAGGGTTTGCATCTCCCACCAACGACTCCAGAGTAATCCACGTACAACTTAATGCTTGCGATTTCCTTGTTCGCCCAGTCTGTTTGCTCACATTTCAACTGTCACCTAATCCGTTTGGAAATACCTTGTCCTTTCGCTTGCAATAACAACCATTGCTTGGGATTTCAATTTAAAACGATGCTCCTTGTGTGACATAAAATCCCAGACGTTTTAACCCCTCTATAGTCCCTAGCGCTTCGTCGTCTTTCCCAGTAGTTTCTATTTCTATCTTCGTCTTCTCCTTCAAATGGCACTTAATTCGTTGGATGCGCAAAAATATCCTTGGGGCGAAAACGACGACGAGACTATCTCACTGCGTTATCACCCCGGGGATGCATTTTAGCAAGAACATTGAATTAGTCATGTTTATGTGTGTGTGTGTATAGCGTAGTAGCATACCGTATGCATCTTTCTCACGGCTCGTATGAATGATTAATGCGAGAGGACGAAGGGTCCTGTATGGTGTGGCGTCAGCGCTATTTTCGAGGGCAAATGAATTGGAATGACAACTGGAAGTACGTGTGAACTTATTTGCTGCGAGCGATATGATGGTAATGCAAGAATGTAAATTGAATTAGTGATGAAAGGGTAGGTACTTTCAAATGACGGCACTTGTTGTTGTATTACAGTTGAAGTCAGTGAAATTTTTTTAAGTTTTGAAAGCGATATAATTTAAGGAGGCGAATATAATCTTTTAACATATGGACGAGATGGACTCAGCTATCTAGATTATAGAGGATTTAAAGGTTCAAAGGTTCAAAAGTTCATATTAACTGAAAGCTTATCTGATAGCTCAATTGAAACTGAAACTGAAATGATCGTCTAAATAAAATAAGAAATAAATAATTGGCGCAACAGGTCCGTTGAGACCATAGGCCTACCTTCTCACAACCATTCGCTTTGTGTGAGTTTTTAATTTTTGGGACGAATGGAAGGGATCTACAATTTTTTGCCAATTGGGAAGCTCTTTCATGACAGTTATACTCTCGGATGTTTGTCAGACTTCGCGAGAGATGGCGCAGTGGAAAAAAAACTTATAATGGAATTTGGTTTTTTTTCAGGGATCGAACCTGGGGCCCTCGCATAGTAGGCCAACACACGAACATCTAGGCCACTGTTTATTCTACTTAATCATAAACTAGCGGACCCAGCGAACTTCGTCTCGCCCCAATTTAACGCCTCTAGATAATCTCCAGAGTGATAACAAAACACAGAAAGTTAAAATTTCAATTTAATTTATTTGAATTAAATCGAAGTTAGTATAGAGCGATATGATAAACAACGTTCTTCAATTTATTTTCCGGTGCAAAAACAAACAACGAAGACGGTTTGCCAACACGCAAACTGGAAACGTACAGCTGACCATGCGAAAAACAGGGAAATTCGATATTAATCGCACAGACTTCCAACGATTGGCCCTGCGATTTATTGATTGTCATAGCAAAAGCCAATCGAACGTCAAACTGAACCCGCTTGAACTGGAATGGAAGATCATAGATCAGTTGGAATAATCTGAATTCGTGGGATAAGAATTTCCTCTATCCTCTCCTTTGACTTTGCCCTTGATGGTCATCGCTTGAATCAAATTGTTCATAAGATTCATCGGCAGCTGCCAAGCTCAACACCTCCCAACAGTGTGGCAGCAATACCAGAGGATGCAACAGCCAATGCAATTTGAGATCTTGACCGAATTGTTGCCAGAATCAACGAAATGACGAAAGTCTTGCCTCTCCCACCGGGAGCATCGAAAAAGTAAATGCCTCATCAGCATCGTGCATCGAACAATTTGGCGTTGGCATTCTCAATTTCGACAGCAGACTGCCGCACATGAGTAGGCACATATCTGCGATCAGAACTAACGATTTGTTGCGCATCTTATCATTAATTTCAAGATCGAAGTTCGAAGTTGTCATGCGAACTCTGTGCAAAATGTCGTCAGCCACCTCGCAGTCGGGTTCGGGGGATGAAATGTCGCTATGATGATCGCAAGCAATGTACAAAATTGATTCACTGGCGTAGAAAAAGTTACATCGGCGAGTGTTGAGTTCCACGTGTATCGTTTTCGAGCAAATTTAAACATTGGTTAACCTCCTGAAAAGTGGCGCACAGCGCACCATCTACAGTACGCAGGGAATCGAAGGGTGTAGGGCCCCAATGTTCACCAAAAGTTATAATTCATCAAATCTATACATATAATAAAACTGTAGCCGATTTTTATGTTCGCGGTTGGGGTGAAAACTACTGCACAAATTTCGATGAAACTTTTTTGAAATGATAGTTAAGATTCTGAGACGGACATAGGCTATTCCTTTTATTACCATGCTTATTTTTTGGCAGCATTTTTAACCAAAATGTGTTTTTATTCTGACTTAACTGCCATTAGCTCGCCATTACTCAATCAATTCTTAATCAATGTAAACAATTTAGAAAGCCGACACTTCCATAATTATTTTAAGCCATCAATCAGCTTTCTGTGTCATCTAGAAGCTGAGCTACAGTCCAAAATCTAACATTAAAAAACTTAATTTATTTCCTCAAATCGAAGATTATCAGCACTTCAGCAGCCGTTGTTCTTGATCGTGGTTCTGCTTGCGGGTGGTAGACTGGTAGGTGGCGCACATCGCACAAGCACATACATTGCAACAAAAACTGCGTCGTCAAGTTTTCTCCGAAGTTAAAAGAAAGCGGCGCTGTTGTCGATCTTTTTAACCACTCAACCGATTTCAATGAAATTTTGTGGGTTTTATACTACTGAATCAGTTGACGATAAAAAAACAAAATGTAAACAAAAACTCTCGAAATAGAAATAGAACATTTTGGATTGGATAAATTAATGAATATACTTATCTATTGCGCTGTATTAAGATTATAATATTATAAAGATTTGGTTTTAATTAAATTTCTTAATGAAATTCAACAAACAGCAAGAAATGTGCATGCAGGACAGCAGATCTTTAAATTTTTTTGTTTTTGCTAAAGGTATTTCTATACCTACCACTATTGCTTTAGTTAGAATAAAATTTTCTTGAAATTTAGTTGAAGTAATTTTGTATCCGTTTTAATAAGTAATGCAGAAAAAGACAAAGGGCTCTTTAAGTGTACTGGAAGTGATTGACAAGATCGGCATTAATGCGAGTGAAGCCGCGGGCAACAGCTAGTAATGCGATAAAATGCAAAAATTCGTCGACAAAAAATTCAAATATTTCGTGTTTTTCCGGAATTTTGAAATTTTCCACAATTTTCTATTTTTCCATTCGAAAAGACATTCCGGAACAATTGCACAAAAAATTCCATACAAAAAATAAAATTTAGATTTTTTCAATTTGGCAACTTTTCCGGAGGGGTTTTCCAAAATGTTCTTTCTTAACAATATTCTCCTGGTATTTACGAATCATTGAAAAAAAAATTTGAGCCAAATCAGCCCAGCCGTTCTCAATTAATGAACGACTACATATACATTTTTAACACATTTTTATAGATTCATGAAAATAACCCTGAAACTCTTAATTGGGTACTTGTCCAATGTTCAACAAAAAATATTAAATACCTATAATAGTTTTACATTTCTCAATTATTGTAATACATATTTATAATTCTTAAAGCTACATACAAATAAATATCCACCTTAAGCTGACCGTATTCGGCTTGTAAATCCAAAAGCTATTCTCCGCACACCTGCTCTTTTCACACCCAGCCATGAATGCAACTTCAAAAGCAGACACCTTTACACTTACCCCTTCGAATGCCATTTGCATTTCACAACTGACTGTAGGAGCAGCGTGCACCTACCCCTAGATCATTGTAAGCTACCAATGATACCCATAGATTGGATTCGCCCTCCTTCTGCACACGACAGATAAATGGAACGAGTGCTTTATTATATCTCCGAATGTATGTATTTGATAACAAACTTTTCGGAAGACACTCCACACTCCACAGTGTGATGGGTTAAATTCCCAATTGCGAGACAACTTTTATCCACATATAGGTATATGGTAGCAGAAATGGCCGCCCGGTTTCGGCACACGTTGATGGCTAATTGGATTAAAAGATTAAATTGCTGGGATTATTTTCCAACAAAGATGGCTAGTGAGAATTGATTGCCCAAACAGCAAACCATTCGGGAGAACTGATTAAAATTATGCAGCCAGCTCCCACGCTGTCGGAATGCTTATATCAGAGCCAGAGGTAGGTTGGGCGCTTTTTGCAGTAATTGGCTTTTGTTACCGACAGTGTTACGTACAGAGTTTCGTAAATAATGTGAAGCAGGGTATGATGGTAAGCAGTCGGACAACGTACGTTATAGGTGCAAAGTCAAATGAATGCCATAATGGGATAGAGCACAGAGTGGTAAGGTTTGGTCTCCTAATTAGGATGGACTTGGGTGTGTTATACTTCGAAATTGATCCCTGCAATAAACATGTGTTAGGTGTAACGAGAGTTGTCGTAAGGATGCTATGCACTGAGATACAGCTTTCAAGAAAGGTGTATCAAAGGGTTGGACATGGTTCTCTATGTCTTACGAAATTACTGACAACGTACTAGCAACTGTGGGACACATGTGCATGTGTTTCTCAAGGGCAGTTGGAACTTGTTAGGTAGGATAAGCGATGTCTTTTTCGAATCTCTTTGGTTTTCCACATCAGAAACTGATAGAGGGTGAGTAGGAAAAAGAGGGGAGCAACAAAAAAAAACATGAAAATCATTCTCGGTTAAAAACGATCTTATTTTGCATTTTTATCAATGACTTTCCACTTGTCTGTAAACATACATCTCTTAATTTATATGCTGACTAGCTGACCCGTGCTCGCCTTGCTTCACCCGCCGTTTTTTTTTTTTTATAAATATGTTCCCTCCCTTGGACCTTTCTAAAAGCAATATAAAGCAAAACAATAAAAACATAATTTTAATTCCTACTAAAAATTATACACAAAAAATATTTACGCAAAGTTCTGTTGTTTCCCTCTTACCCACCTCAAATGTCGGCGAAAAGAAGCAACACGAATGAAACAACTTGAAATTAAAACACGAACCCCACCCCAGCCCATTTCCAAGCTTTTTCCAATGAACAGCACCTGAAAACGTGTTCAACCTGAATGTATGCGCTGAAAAGAGACGACTTTCCATTGAGACTACTGCAATCTGCAACGATACTCACTGCTGCATGACTACTGACAGTGGTACCCACTCAAAGAAAATTGTGTGTGATGTTTTGAATAATTGTTTTGAACATTGCTCAGCTTCAGGATAACGCAGGAGGATGTTTTATATTTTAAATGATTCTGAAGAAAATCTACTAATTTCACATATTTTTTTTATTTTTCAATCCGATAAGCCATTACTGAGCTAGGTCTGTATAAACAGAATTTTCCTTACATACGTCCGGTTTTTTGACTATTTTGTAAAAACCAAGTTATATTCCGGGTTTAAAAGTATCCTAAAGCCCGACCCGGAACATAAGCAATCGTTATGCCAAGTTTCATCAAAATCCGTCCAGAAATTTCTGCGTGATGCGCGGTCAGGCATTTTTTATTCTACAGTTTCATTATATGTAGAGAAGATATGATGTACAACTACATGCTGCAAGGCCGCTTCATAATATTGATGAACTCACAGCACATGTCAATGAAGATTTAGAGCGAATTCACAAATGGTCTATAGAGAATGAACTACAACTAAATCCAAAAAAGTCGCAAGTGATCCCTATATGTTACAAAAAATTCAGTTTTCATATTTTACCGGATGTTTGGCTTAATGGTAATAAAATCAGTGTAGTTGAAGCTGTTAGTAGTCTAGGGTTTATTATAAACTGTAGCCTATCAAGCTACAATCATATAAACAATGTCGTTGGACGAATCTATGGATGTCTTCGTAAATTGTGTCTGTCTGCTTATTTCACACCCATTGAAACTCGACGAAAGCAGGTAATAGCCTTAGTACTACCTCTCTTGACATATGCTGAGGTAGTCTATAGCACACACGACTCTTTATCACAACGTAAACTACAAGTTGCTTTTAATGATGCGGTGCGATATGTGTATGGCCTTCGTAGAAGCGATCACATCTCGGTTTACTCTCGAGAGCTACTCGGATGTGCTCTACAAGATTACATCAACGCCAGGAACTGTATATTTCTGCACAAAATCATATACAGCCAATACCCAACCTATTTGTTCACAAGGCTTGAAAGCGTGAAAAATTGACGCTCCAATAGAACTATGAATATTATCCCTTATAGCGCCTCGACCGTCCTGCAGTTTTGTGACCATTGTATCGAAATCAGAAAAAAAAACTTTCGGTCTGTCGGTCGTCCGAAAAATCAAGAACACCCCAACCGATTTGAATAATTTTTAAGTTACCTAATTCAGTTTTTCTGAAATAGGTCTTGGAATTTTGTTTCACTACCTATTGTCTTCTACCAGGATTCCTGGAAAAAAACTGCTTATTCAAAACATGTCTCCCTCCAGTAACAGCTTAAAAAATATGTTTTCTCACAAATAATCAAGTGGGACATTTTAACAATATCCAAAGGGAACAAATAATTCCCTAAGAAAACATAAGTAACACTGGCTAGAGTCTCAGTCAAAGTTAAATCGACTCATTTTTAAAAGCCTCTTAGGCGAGTTACTTGTACATACTTTTTGATGCACGCTGTGATGTGCGCTCTATCAGACTACAAATTTAGGTTAGGGTTGTCCTTGTCTGGTTGGATATAACAAAGCGCATTTGGAATGTCAGGTTTTAGTGACTCGTTGATGGTAAAAAGGGCACATACTGTCTTCTTAAAATTTATTAGAGGTTTTTCTGAAATTAAGCTAGTTGTGAGGCAAGTAGCGCCATCTTGTTGTGCGAATGACCTCCTACATTTGAAAAGAAAATAAATCAAAAAAAAAAAAATAACCCGGTAGTGTAAGGTCCAATGATGCCGCTGATGTAGATCCAAGAACGCATTCCATTATTTGAATTATTCGGTACTTATCTCGAAGGGCAAACCCATTGGACAAGACCGAGATTTTCATTAACCTCCCCCACGTGTCCGCAGAAAAGGCGACATTTTCCCGGACACAAACAAGTACAGTCCCCTCCTGCAGAGCTTTGATTCGAGTAGAGAAAACATTCATTTTGTTTGTCCATCTATCACTCCACTCACTATAGAGGCAAATAACTAAATTAGCCACAGAAATAAAAGGAAACACAATTTCATGGGCCATCAAAGCCTATAGCCTCAACGTGACCATCTGGAGCACTACTCCAACCACAATACAATTGCGGATAAATGTCCTCCAACGCGGAGTGGGATGGGATTTATATCTGGAACACAAATAACCATCAAATGTGCCACAACGAAGACGCAAATTTATTTCCTGCTTGAGTGGTCGAAACGCCCGCAAACGTGTGTAAGCCATAATCCTATAGCGAAGGACTTTCCACCAAGTCTTGGATAAACAATAACTTCCCACCTCTCAAATATTGACGAAGCACCGTGTTGCCCCAACAATAAATTTCACAGGAAGTAGGCAATAGGCATTTTAAAGGTCGCAGCCCTTTATGCGACATGGCTCTGGGAGCGTGCTTGCCCTATCATCGGATTTAAATTGGAGAGCCACATATCGATTTGGGGCCTCTGCCAAACTGACATTCACTAAATCGAAACGAAAGTAAGTCTGTAAGGTCAAACTGGCTAGACTGGCTGACTGGGAGTTGTCAAAGCGTTACCCCAATTTACTTTCGCTTTAATCTCGTGTCACTCAGAGCTTCACTTGGCACAGCGGTGTTGGTTTTCACTTTTTTTCCATGGGGATTACTCCACATAAATAGGGTGTTCTTGACGTGGGTCATCTTCCATCGTTTTGAGGGGCCAGACAGAAAGTGATTTGGCCATTACTTAACAGGGACGAAACCTGATCGCCACAAACACCATAGAAATGCTGATTTGAAGGACATTCTATTTTTGCCATAAAAAAAACTTTATCTTTCGATTAGGCTTAAAATTGTCGTGCCTTTTTTATGGCATTTGGATGTAGAAAGCCCCACCACACTTTTGCGGGGAGTTGGCAGGTACTTTGTGTACACAGTTTCAAAAGAAAAGTAGTACTTTTATGGATTTTCAGCTTAAGCCAATTGAGGGAAATTCCTGAGGACATGTGGGAATTTGCGATGGATTTGCATAGGGCTTGGATTTTTGTGTGTGTGGGTAGGTACTTTATGGATTCCATTTCCTGTACGTGATGGGGAATTTTACGCTGGTGTTAAGTGAGACTGCACTGCACATTGAGTGGGAGTAAAGTACCAATTTCAATTATGCAGGGCACTGCCAATAATGGAAGATTAAACAATTTTTCAGGTGGAGAAGCAGATTTCCGTACATTTTTACTTAAATGCGTTTGTTTGCTTTCCTTAAACACCTCAATGCCTCATTTACTGTCGCGAAAATCACCAAGATTAGTTTGTGATACGCAGACAGCCATAGAGTATATTTTTTTAAGATTGACTCAATAGTTTCCATGCAAAAACAAACCTAGCGAGGTATCCGTCGAAAAGGAAAATTCTCCGCAAGGCATACTCCGTCGGAGGTTCAATTTACATTCGAGGTATCCGCTTTCGGAAAAGAAAACGCTTCACTACATATCGTAAATAAATTCCGCAGCTGTCAAAAATTTAACAAAAAATTCACTTCATCGCACTTTAACGCAATTCGCCGATATGCGAAACAAAACATCCTCCAAATCGTATAAAATCGTAGAATTTTCCGTTCCGACGGATACCTCGCTAGGCCAGATTGTCATAACGCACCTCCAGTAAAACAACGACGTAAGTGTAAACAATTTATTTTCTGAGTTAAGTACATATGTTAAAAGCATCAAAAATTATAGATCTTTCCAATAAAACAAAGACCTAATTGAAAAAAACTAATTTGACCACTAGGGGACAGGTGCGTCTTTGTTCCGTTTCGTTGGACATTGAAAACAAAATTTGAACATCAATGACATATCAGTCAGTTGTATTTAAAATTTCGTAGGTGAAACAAGTCAATCAGTTCAAACAAAGTCTTAAGTGCAATTTATGTTGCAACTAACTTTAATTAGGTATTTTAAGAATTGCGTTTCGTCCTTTTTTTGAATAAAAAGGACATACAGAACTTCAAAAGCGTTTTTCTTCAAATATACATTTTTGCATTTACGTCGTTGTTTTACTGGAGATGCGATAATATTAAGAGGCTGTATATTTTTTTTTTCGTACCGATACGGGGTTGTTTTGTAACCGAATTTTTTGAAATACAGAATAAATGATAGATAACGTTTCGTAGAAGGGACGAATGCAAATTATAGTACTTACAAATCTAAATAAAGTTCATCCAAACTGGATAAAATATACGAAAATGAAGTGCACGACTGCGTCGCACGAAACTTTCTTGTGCACACCAACAGTTTGGTTAATTGATTTTTATTTTCTTATGTATGTATGTAGATAAAACAATCAAAGCGTAAAAAAAAACTTAAAAATATACCTACTTAAATGAAGTTTTGGGATATTCTTACAATGGTTCCCCCTTTTCATTTAATGTCAAATAAAACTGGGATACGTATATGGGTGATCCTGGGGTGGGACTCTGTAAAAAACGACACGAAAACCACTGTCGCTTTTGAAAAAACGAGAGAAATCACGCAAAAGCGAAAATTTGGTTTGGCGTGACAAAAAAGTTAATAAGCTTTATATATCAAATGTGTTGTTTTGACGGCTCAGATGACCGCTTTCAATGTAAATATTGTGTTTGTTGATATTTTTGTCGTAACAAAAGGTGAACATTTGAATTATAATTTAAGTACAATTAAAAACTACCGACATACAAACAGTTTATTTTAATTAATTACATTCTTATAGGACGTCAACGACAACACAAACGCAACAGTTTGTTATATTCGAGTGGATGGAGATGTCAATTTAATAAAAAAAAAACCTTCCAATCGGGCAGCGTAAGAGGATCTCGAAGATGTTTTTCGGATTTTCCTTAAATTAACACAATCCTGCACATGGCAATCATCACTATCGCTTACTATTAATAAATAATTCGCCAGCATATTTTTTGTGAAATAATAATAAGTTTTTTATTTATTTATTTTAATAATAATTGTGACTCTAAATAAATAACAAAAGTTAATTGGAAACGTCAAACAAATAGCATTCGCTGTATTCATTTCGCATGAAACGAAAACGTCTTTCGTTTTTGGAGTTACATGAAGCAAAGAAAACGAAAACAGTCAATGAAATAGCTTTCGATTTTTTGCTTCAGCGCCAGTGGAATTTCCATTCGTTTTCGAAGTTATATGAAGCAAAACGTTGTTTTAAACGAAAACGATTGAACGTTTTCATCTTACAGAATCCCACCCCTGGTTTTAGGTGTCTTAGCGGAAATACAAATTTATGTTACAATCGTTAGAGCCGTTTTCGAAAAAAATGAATTTGTTTAAAAACGTTATATTGGAAGTATACCGTTAAAAATGATGCTAACGTGCAAAAAAAGTGACCCAATAGTCCAAATCCGAGGTTTGAAACAAATCCGACCAATTTTAGGCTGTGGACCTCAGAAGTGGATAGACAGACGGACAGAATTGCGAAACCAACATTTTCCGGTTTCTCTATCATCATAATGTCATCAGAATTGTTTAAAATCTCGTTCTCGAAATTTTGTGCCAAGATGGCTAAAAAGAACGATAATTTATCTTAGAAAAATGTTTCTCGACAGGCCTTCTCGTTCTAAGACTTATTCAAAAAGGGACCACGAGAAAAACCCCTCGTCTCTTTTCATACCTAAAAATAATAAAAAGAATATATTTATAAACGTTGACACTAAAGTCAACAATGTCCAAAAGAGCGATCACTTGAAGGAAATTTTTGTCCAAACTGAATAGAACATTCTTCTTAAAACTCGCACCTCAAATAAAATTCTGCCTCCTCTTCATGTTATGCGGCTTTCCTTTATTAAAAACGAGAAACATCTCAAGCAAGTATCTCTCGTTTTAAAAACCTCGATAAAATTGCCTTCGAATCAATATCTGATTTCATTCGGTCAAATCCATGCGATTAATTTCGATAATACTCTTTCAGAAAGTCGATAATCCGATTACACCGCCGTCGCCATAAGGCATCTTAATTGAATTGAAAACAACAACAAATCCCCTTCTTCGTGGTTAATGATCAAAGACACCCCATAATGTAATCAAACAAATACATTACGGTCCTTCGAGCTGGGTCGGCTCTTGGTTCTCTTGTTTTTTCCTTTTTTTGCTGACTTGCAATAAATCATTTCACAACAAAAAACCACCTTGCTTCCTTCTCTAATCCTTGAGTGCAAACATTCTTCACAGTTCAACAGCGCCTCAAGTGCTTCTCATCCACAAAGTGGGGATAGGATAAAAAAAAATAGAAACCAGGACGAGTAGGTGGAAATCGTTACTTTTCCATTTGATTGCACAAGCTCGCAACAGTGGCACTTCGCGTCTCACATTATCCCTATCTTACCCCCAGCAATTGGAGATGCAAACCCAGAAGGGGTGAACAACAGTGCTCAGATTGCCTCATCAGCATAGTGGTGTCGTTATGATTATATGATGAAGATGAATGTAGGCAGCAAGGCTGTTGTCTGTTTTGGCATTCAATGTCGCAAGGAGTCGTTGCTTAGCTGATACTTGTTTTTATTTTTTAGCTGAAACTCCCGTCATCTGTCATCTGTAATATTTAATGAAACACTTTCGCAGACAAATGACACAAAGGATGAATGTTTTCTACTTGAGTGTGTAATAAAATGAGCGACAGAATTGATGTGGCACTCTGTGTTAAGAAGCTCGTTCGTCTTGTCATCGTAGATGTCTGTTGTGGGTATCACTTTGTTTTCTAGATTTTTGTGGGCCGCCAGTATGAAATTTGATAGGAAGGTTTATTTGTAGTAATTTGAGAGTTATTTTAATGGAAGAACTAAATGGAAATGGGACTAGTGCTGGTCTAGGGTTCCCTTAACCGACAGAAAGTAGGCGAATAGAGGTATCCTGAGAAAGCCTCCCAATTATAGCGATTGAACTCAACATAAAAAAGGTTCTTTTTACAGCGACAGTCACTGCTGCATGAGTCCTACATATCCTTTCTCTGTGGGATGAGCTGGAAAATTTTAAGTGTAGATTTGATGACTTCCTTTCAGCATTTCCCTGCTTAAGAACTACATAGAGAAGAGACCAATGCTCAGCTTCCTTAAGTTATTGTACAATTTTTAATGCACGTAAACCTTCTCTGAGAAAATCATGATATAACAGTGAAAACCGCATTGAAATCCGTTCATTGGTTCTCGAGATTAGCGGCAACAACTCTTTTCCGGACTTTCCTTTATGCTATGTATGAATTTTTGGTAAACAGAAATTGGAGCAGTAAAGTAGATAGGCAGTGAATCGGGAGAGCAAGGATGTGCTGGATATTTAGCAGAGATGACAAGTGGAACAGTACATCTATACAGTCATGTAACAGCAGACAAGTTCAGTAGCAATGCCCTAGTTTACCAGAGACGCAGTCAAGTGGCCAATAAATTAACTCAACTGCATTCATGTCACTTAAACGACATAAGAACACTTGAAACCTGTATAAACACAATCTGTATACACAACACATACACATTAGTCTCTCGTAAGGAACTGCTTTAATTTCCAGCCGTCAGGACATGACATTTCCACGATAAAGTCTTCCTTATCGTTATCGTCCTGTCTTACTACAAAATGAAATTCCACCATCATTGTTATGATGGTGCGTAACTTCACTCGCTTATCTGCAGTATAATCATGGTTTGACTCGGTATCCTTGCAGCTCGCACATTTGAATGAAGTGCCGATTTAATTTGTATGCTTTAATGCGTGGCAAATTTCAAACCCCTACCAACAGTTCTGTTGTTTTTGTTTAGACAATAATTTTACTGGCGGCAGATGTAGAAGATGAAGTCAATAAAGTGTTTTTATTTCCTCCCGCTTGTGTAAAGGACAAATGTGTACACTGCAAACGCACAAGGATGGTTTCTAGTTCATTTTCTGTTATTAGCTTTCATAAATGTCTCACCGAAAAGACTGAAGTATAAGGAAATTCAATTAGAAATGGGGATGTTCCTTCATTTTTTTTAACATTATCCTCTTCGAGGAGGTAAGACGCGTGCGAGTATATTTCGAAGGACTTTCGTTGGCTTTGTGGGAGGCAACTTGATTAGGTTTAAATGCGTCACAAATGTGTTGTGTGCTTTATCTGTGAATGCCGTAATTAAAACGGATGATGGCAAATTGATTGTATGAACATTTAGACAGCAGAGACAACAAATGTTTTTGTTTGTTAACTGTGAGCAAGAAAGTACTGTGTGTTATCGATTGATACAGGACTTAAATTGAATATTTGCTTGGAGTATTTCTCGTACAAGAGTTGTGCAAGGTGGCCTGGAGATTAAATTAAACCATCCTACCCCAGCACTGCTGGCAATAATTAGAAAACAAGTCTGAAAATCAGCTTTCAGCTCATATCTATCACGAACGAAATTGCTTTTTGAATCCCATAAGTGTCTGTTTATTAAGAGCTGTTGTTACACCTACACCTTGAATAGTCAGCTACTACAATCTATAGTCCTTTTTAATAAATTTGATATACATATACAGTGAAAACCCCATCCAAATCCCTTCAGTGGCTCTTAAGATAAACGCACTTAGGAGGGATACACAGAATAAGCAACAGCGCCATCTATTCTATTTTATTCCAATCATTCTCTAAACAACGTCGAAACTATTGGGAAAAAAGCTGTTAAATTTTCAGCCAAATTTGTCGAGTAGTTATTGATTTTAAAGGCCACACATGCGAACGTCGTCCTTTAACTAGAAAGCCTACAGATTTTTAAAAGAAATATGAAGTGGGCTATCTTGGATAGATTTCCGATGTCGCGTGTAATATTCGGCACAGACTTTGGCGGCTTGTCTACAGTGTTGCCAGGTTGGGCGCTTTATCGAAATTTCTTCCAGAGCCCCCAACACAGTTTTTGGCGATGTATCGTTTTACAAATTTTGTGTTAGTTTTGTTTGTTTTATTCCTTTACAAAACTAAAAAAAATATATATTTTCCAACTAACCCGATTTTTTTATATTCAGCAGCACTTTTGCCTTCATGTATGTGGGATTCGAAACCAAACCTTAAAGCGACACCCTACGAAACCACGCCACACAACACAACGCAAGACGAACCGGTTAGCCTAAAAATACCAGCAACAATTAACAGGACAGACAGAACATACGACGAAGAACGGTAACAAACAAAGACGAACGAACGAACAAGAGCTATTTTCTTTGCCTTTTTAGCTCTTGTAAACCAGCAGATAATTTAGTGAGTCACCACCAAGTACTCAGAGCGTTAACACGCGAAACGTAGTGTATCCTGTATAAGCGAAGAAAGGAAAATAAAAGAAGTGAATTTTAACTAATCAGCTGTGTGTTTATTTCGACCCGGGAAAATCCTACATGTATAGTCTGTGAACTCTCATGTACACCAATTTCTTTTCCATGACATTTGGTTTTGACATTTTTTTCGAGTTTTTTTTTAAACCATATTTGGGCTACAATCAGGGCAACGATATTGGGCTATACTTTTTCAAAGTTTGGGCGCCTAAAGCCAATTAACTTCTGGCAACCATGCTAGTGGATACAGAAGGGACAAACTGGTGTCTTGTTGCCTATTTAAGGCATTTATCCATAGACCTTTTTTTGTCCCAGCCCAACTCATCGAGGATAATCCATACGCCAAAAAAGGCAAAGGCACAAATAATTAACAATTTCGCAGACTTACAACGCATGTTCGATATACCTTGCAAATAATTCGGCCACAAAATATTCACTTAACAGACATGACTATATATATCCATCCATGGTGATTTGGCAAAACGAACTCTATAAATGACAGCCATCTTGGCAGATGTAGCTTCAGCAATATAGCCGCTATCAACTTTCAAACCTGTTTATACTTAAAGGGGAGTAGTTCATCTATAAGAAGATACTACCCTCCTAGCAAATTAACAACTACTGGCACACAGAAGAAGAAGAGTAGTCACTTGCCCCTTTGATAGGTATACTACTTACTATCACATGTGCTTCGTGCAACTTAATCTTGTGAGGTCCGCGCAAGTTCCTCAAGTATGATGAAGAAGAAGTTTCATAATGGCACATTAACTTATCCAAGTTCGTCTCTGACATCAAATGCAGTTACTAACATTCTGCATAAAGTGACAAGTTTCGTATGCCCAAAAGTAGACATGACTCTACACAGCTCGACTCTATAAAAGCTGTCAAAATTCGCCTCAAAATCGATATCGATCTATGCATCTTGCGTTTTCTTCCGGGTCCATTGCAGGGTTGCCATGTCTTGAGCTTGTTCGATAGCCCAATTTAAACATTTTTGCAGTCCAAAATCGGAGCCAAAATAGTAGCCCATCTCACATATTTTGTTTGTAACTTCTTTTGAGTCTGTATTCTTAGAAAAAAGATGTACAAAGGGGCAACTGTAATCTATAAAAGGAAAATGGATAAAATTAATTTTGATTTATTCATCTTGTTTTACATATTTACAACTTTATCTGTCAAGTTGTCAAACCGACGTAATAGTTCTCTTAACTTTAAGTGTTTCATGTTGATAGAAATTTTAGTATTCATGATGTACCTACAATAATTGTTATATAATTTGTTAAGAAAAAATATAAATTCAGTTTTCATCTGCTACATAAAAAGAATTTATTTTTATTTTAAAAATTAAAGAAAACAAAACACGTTCTTATAAAAACAAAGGGAAAAATAAAGTTGTAGATTTTAAATGTCAAAATCGATAAGTGACATCAGTAAATAAAAAGTAGTATCAAAATAAATTGTAGGTGGGAAGAAAAGCGCTGTAGAAAAAAAATTCGCCCAAGAATTGGTCTATTTTACTAAATTTGGTGTCGTTAATTTAGGAACAAGGAAGACCAATTTCTGATAAATACCCCAATCTGGCAACCCTAGTACATGGTCCATTGTAGAGTGAATATTTGGACAGTCATTTCCTAGAAGGTACTAGCGGGCTTAAGGCCGCACGGTGTTGTCCAATGAGTTCATTGACAAATGGTTTAAGATGTTAAAGCTTTATCACCTATTGCCACTATCGGGTCTAAAATGGTACCAGCCCTTCCGGCTTGGTATGTCATAGACATTCTGGAGAGCGCGTTCCGCTTCGTCGGAACCTAATAAAAAAATGGCGTCGTCCATCGACCCAGAATTTGGTGCTTCTTCAAGGGTATTCCTAGGCTTTTTAAGCTTAAATCCCTTTGTCAAAAAAGACCCTCTATCAAAACAAGTGGATGGGAATTTGATTCTTTGATGCAAACTTTAAATGGATGCCTCATAGTCATATACCGACTTTAAAATAGCCCTCATTTGAAACTGAACTGGCAACCTTCGACCAGAATCGTTCCCGTGCGCATTACCAAAGTAATTTAACTCAAATCATTTAAAAAAATACCCCCCTCCTTAAGAGCCAAACAAGTTTACAAATTAAATAAATCCCGATAAGGACTTTTGTAAAATTTCAAAGTTAACAAAAAAAAGTGCGGCCATTAAAATTCAGAACAACGACTTAAGATATACGTACAGTTACTTCCTTAAAAATGATTTATGAATGTACCTTCCTGTGCGAAAAAGGAGTAAATAATTGCATGCTAATTTGCCACCAAATGCTTTCCCCCCCAATCCCCCTCAGCTGTGCATTCCTTAATTGGAATAATTTCTTATCTCTGTAATGAGATTTATTTGTGGAACAGAATTTAATGCATTGTCCTTCCTCCCGCGGGTAAACCCCCAACCCTAATGCAGTAGTTGTTCTGAATTTTCGTCCCCCTTTGTAGTTTACGGTCGCTCAGAAAATTCCACTACTTGCAAACAACGGTAGTGACTCGAAGGCAAATTACCATTAAGAAAATTGCGACACGAAATTATTGCAAGGACACTCTAGAAACCTGCTGACGTTTGTTCTCCAGGGTAAGCAATTTCTTAGCATTTAATGAATGTTAAGGTTTTTTTTCTGAGGGCAATTAAGTCATCCCTTGTAGCGCTTTAATCACTGACAACAAAACAAAAAGGTGATCACTCGCTTGGAGTGGAAGTTTCTCTAGCAAAGCGGATGATTGTCCTCGGGGAATATTTACAAACAAGGGATGATTGCCCAGTGTCAACAGACGAGAATCTGCGTTTTGACAGATCACAAATTCCCTCGGGGGGTGGGACCACCATTTCCGCTGAAAACTTGTTCCGACTGTAATGAATTGTGCTGGCGAAGTTTGTTTGCCCCAAAAGGAAGCGCGACTAAAGTCCTTTGCTGAAATTCCATTGAAATTCTGGATTGTTTGGGACTGCCTCTAGTTCTTGTTGCGCAGTTGTGTTGACTTTGGAATGTAGCTTGGATTATATTTGTAACTTCTATCCATTATGTGTTTCGGTGAATAACCACCGCCCATCTATTTGCATTCCACAACAATCCATTATCGGATTAGGCGGAGAGGTGCCTTTTGATGGGTTTTGTAATGGAATTTAAAGTTTTAGCCACCAGGTGTGGGAGGGGTGGGCGTTTTTTGAAAGGGAAACTTATTCGTCTTTATGCAAATGTCGTCAATCAAGTTTACACAAAACACAGATTAGCGGCACAGGGAGTTTTTGAATTGGCAACGTTTTTGTTTTGGTTTAGTTATGACTACACCAGGAAGTGTGACATAGATGCAGAGAAGTGGGATAGAAAGAGAAGGAGACTCCGATGCACAAATGGAAGAATTTCTTTAGTCAGCGTTTATTTAACGTTCATTGTGGGGGAGACTCATTCACTCTAGATGGCTGCATTAATTCAACAAGAGGGAAGTTACGTGGCAATTAATTTTTAGATATTAGATATTTTTATTTCGTAATCACAGAGACATGATTTTCAAAATCTTACTACTGAAAAATTTATTTAAGATTATATTGAAATATTATTTTTTTTGGAATTGAAAAATGTTATTTTGAGTAAACAACGAAAATAAAATCTACAAAAAGAGCGAATCATAAGCAAATAAATAAAATAACAAATATTCAGAATATAAATAAATAATCGAATAAATAAATTAAAAGAAAAATAGAATTAACAAATGAGTAAATAAATAAATTAGCAGATAAATAAAATTAATAAATAAATACCTAATTAAATTAGTAAATTAATAAATATACATAGTCAAAAATAAATAACGTTAAATTAAAGTTAAACACATGGTATATCGCATTTATTTCATTTATCATATGATTATTCGAAAGCTCGCATCATATTTTAAATGTATCGTTGAGTTTTCGTATTCTGTCGAACATCAGTTCACTATTTGCCTGAGGGTTCCCACGATATTTGACGTCCATTAACCATTAATCATTATTTAAATAGGTTTCGGACTAATATTTATTGCAATGCTTGATATATTTTTAAGAGACAAAAAGGAGCAACACATTCCACTTTCGGGTCGTACGGCTTATGAAAGAAGCTCCATATACCGAGGAAAGGCTGAATTTTTAATTAAGGACATTCCCAGCATATATTGTAGTTCGTTTGCCTTTTAGAAAGGAAGGAATACAGATCAAGATCAATGTGTATCACCAAATCGGTAGTGAGAGATTCCATCATTTTACGGGAGGCCCATTTCTGGATGGACGCGTACGTCAACAAATAAAATTGCCAAATATGGGACTATACCAATCCACATGATATCCAAGAGCTTAAAATGTATAAAGACGATAATACTTTGCACTGCGCGAACTCGCCAATCGTCCTTGATAGTCAGATCTTAACTCAAAACGCCTGACTTACTTAACGAGCTGCATTGTGCAGTCCTACACTAACACTTCCATACCTTTGAGCAGGAGGGGTTTTACTGTTCAATGAAGCGTCATGGGTCCATATTTCTTTAAGACCGACGTTTGCCAGACGATCAACGTCTAAAGGTCGACGATTACCAACTTCTTTTGGACTGAATTGGATGCTGTGGACATTGCACACCTACGACATGTGAATCCAACAGGACGGCGCTACGTGCCACACAGCTCTCCGCGCATTAGAAATTTTGAACAGGCGATTCAAGGACATCTCACATGGAGGTGATCTGAACTGACCACCGAGACTGTGCAATTTGACTTCGTTGGACGATTTCTCGTGGGGTTTTATGTAGTCGCAGGTTTATGCAAATAAGCCACGAACCTCAGTCAAATTCAGCCTTCAATATCCGCTAGACTCATGAAAACACAACATTTCGGATACGCGCCACTCAGGGAAGCCGCGACGGATACTTGAACGATGTTAATTCCATCCGTAATGGCTTCGATAGGCCTTCCGAAGATACCTATACAAAATGTCGATGATATCTCACACACTTTGTTTTATTTGAATTTAAATAGAAAGCGCCTAATGAAAGAGCCTTTAGGACTGAAATTGGCAGATTTGAAAATTTGAGCCATGTTTCTTTTTAAGATGTTCTTGAGGAGCCAGGAGAAGCGCCTTTCGTGTTCCATCCAGTTCAATGCGTGGTAGAGGCGTTTATTGGCACCACTCCTTCAGAAGTATTAACCACAAACATGGAAAGCGTAAACACAGATCCTCGTATTCATAACTCGGTCCTAGGAAGTTAATAGTCCCCATGTAGGGACAGACACCACAATAAGTTGGAGCCTCAAGTTCATCTTCAAAGTTTGACTTGATTTTGAAATTTGCTACTACAGACAGAGAGCTCATTTTTATTAAAAACATTATTTTTCTGTGCTCCCAATCGCGGTCTATCAAAAAGGCGAAGGAGTGAAAAAATCTGGTTCCAAAACATGCAGCAATCAGGGGAGTTTTACGCAACTGGAAACCATGCATTGGAGTAGAAGAAGATTTCAAACTTCTGACAGCTTTCTTCGAGACTTTCGTTCATATCTATTTAAATCTGCCAGAATTATTTAAGTTCCGTTTGCTTTACTTTTCTTGTAAACTAATTTCAACTGCGCTTGTAGGTACCTCAAGTCACGAAAAGAAATGAAGAAATTTTAAGGAGAATTTTCACAAACGACACAACTCTGATGCAACTAATGAGAATTCGTTTCTGAAAAACTAATTTTGCGACATGTGTCGAATTCAACATCTGTAAACTGTCACGCATAATTCCAATCTTCCATTTGGTATGTATATGACGCGATTGAGTGACCTGGCCATAGATTCAAAATAAACCACATTTCGCACCACCACTTCCATCAAAAAGTTTCAATCTCAAATACATATACAACATTAATAACTAATTCCACATACCACAGCAGTGTATCTGTATAATTTCGCAGCTGCCCTTTGCAAGCAATTTATGCAAATTCCCATCGAACCACATTCGGTGCTCAATTGCACGTTTGGAATTTCCGACTCGGCTCCACCGAATGCAGCAACAAAAATGTAAAACTCCCCCACAAATTTTTCCTGGCTCCTTACCCACTCCGATCGATGTAAGTGTAATAAAGTTGCGCAAAAAATTCGCTCCACTTCGCATTTCCCTTAAAGGAACAAATTAACTTCTATACGCCGTACAAATGATCCGTATAAAGGTTGGCGCTCTATACCCATCACTGGATTTGCACTCAACCAAATACAGACAGAACTCTTGTGCTATCCGCTCAGGTGCGAAGCCACGAATTTGCATAAAAATTACCCCCGCCAGTGGATGGTTTTTGTTTCTGCATTGAAAATCACTGCCATTTATTATCGGAACGTTCTTGTTACATCCGTTCTCGATGCAATTTCTGGAAACATCTAGTACCCACTCAAGTGGGGTTGCATACAGCAAAAGGAAACTACACCAAAGCGGAAGTTATTGGCGTTGCAAAACTTTCTCTAAATTTCCCCCGTATGTCAATATGTTACTGCTTTTTGCTCATATTGGTTTTTTGGCCAATAAAAAAAGAAGGAAAAGGGAAAACTTATCGTTCCGATACCAATCGTGGTGGTGGTGGTGTCGGCGCTGCTCATGGGAAACGGAATTCATTGAGTAAGCACATCGGCAGCTGGCGTAGAGGAATTTTTTGAAAAATAATCAGCCCAACACTGAGGAGAAGGATACGGATGTGGTAATAAAGAAAGTTCCTCTGTTTTTCTTCCTCGTTTTTTTATTATTTTTGAAAAAAACAAGAACAAACGAAGGACAAGACCGATGGGAGATGGGACACTGGCTGTCGGGTGTAAGCTGTAAGTGGATGGGGTCATCATCGGTCTTTATTTCGATCATGTGCACATGTGAAGCAATTGATATTGCATTCGGCGATGATAAATTTCCCGTTTTAACAGATTTTGTTCTGTTTTAGGGTGCGAGGCGTGTTTTTTTTAAATTGAAAAACTTTATTTCTGCAAATACCCGTCATGCCATTCATCAGCAAACGGTTTTGGAACCTCCTTTTCCATTTTTAATGTAAGGAAACATAAAATTCATTCACTAAGTAGACGGTTAGTATTCGAAAAAAGTGAGTGTTGTGGATGGGCGAATTATTTGGAGCCTAGTGTTGTATGAGAGGCATCATGCTTTCTAACCAAAGACGGAATTTATTTGTCTTATGGGTAAAATGTTTATCTGCACAGGATAACTATAGAAACCACATGGACAGCACAGAATGGAGTACTAAGTTCAAAAAATTTATGCCTCCTTATGAGAGAATTTTATGAGCTTGGTGATTATATGAACGACTGTGACAATACCGCCCCAAATGATGGGTTGTCCCTCAATTGGCGCCAGTTATTTTTTCCTTCAACTCATGACAGAATAACTGACATCTAACACAATCGTGCAATATTGATTGACGAAGAATGTGCCTACACTAAAGCACATACCCCACGCTTAGCACGTGTTGTCAATTGCTTTGTTCTGTCGCTGACCACAAGTGGGTACTTGATTGAGGCGAGTGCCTACGGAATAACTTATAAACTAGGAGAGCGAACCATGGCGTTATGGTGCCAGAAGGAACATTTCTGACAAAAAGATGTCTTTTTCAGTTGGTTTTCTGGCAAAAATATGTCTTGTGCAGTTGGTTTTCGGAAGATAAATCAAGTGATCAAAAAATGTACACTTGAACGTAAGGACTTTTAGTTGGTTATTCGCTGCCGAACAACTTACGAAGTTATCGGGGCCTTTAAGCTAACATCGGTGTCATCCAAGAGCTACAATTGAATGAAACGTATAAAAGGAGTACGAGCAACTGTGACACCTAGTATGCGGATTTGTCGAAGTAGAACTTAGTCAAACAAAAATTGTCAGTACGGGAAAAACAGGATGTTTGTCTCTCAGTCTGGTTGCAATGACTAACATTAATCGGTCCCTGTTTAAAGTCCTCACAGGGTTGCCGTAGTTTGTATGATAGTTCGCCATAACTCAGAGAGTAATACTGTTAGGGTTACCATCTTACAATTTAAAATAAAAATATTGCTGAACGAAATAAATTCCGTTTATCCTTTTCCCTTAAGATATGTTTTTTTAAGGGTATCCCCAGTAGGTCTAATCGCTTAAGTTTTTTTTTTGAAGAACCCAATGACCGACAAAAAGCAATATAGGTTTACCTGATTGGTCATTTTGATATTTCAGTTTGAAAAAATGTTTGATGAAAAAATAGAGATACATAGGTATATCCAAAAATATAACAAAAATCCTAAAATATGACAGAAATATTTGTAGAGCATATTTATACCCAAATATGCATAAATATGCCCTCACGACTAGGGCTGAAAATATGTAGCTGTACTTACTTTTGTATATTTAATACGATATCCCAAAAAGAAACATACTTTTGCATTAATCCGGTTGCAGTAGTAATCATTATTATATCGCAATATCACTACAACGCACTTAAGATCACTTTTTGCGTGAATAAAATGAATGCATTCAAACGCTTTACGAATAAACCTTATTCCTTAAAGGCAACATTAAAAAAATATTTTAACTGAATATTATTGGATCCTTCGTAAATAAAAGCAAATGAGAACCGAATGGCAACACCCCACATAATAATTCGTTTTCAAAAGCACCAAAACCGAAAGTTCTTTGACAAAATCCAAAGAAAAAACCTTGATGATATCCTTAAGATATCCTTTCATTGTAAACATGGTAACCATCTTCTGATGTGCCTCAGTCACATACCTGACACACACTTTTTTTTGGTTGATGCGAACACAAGACAAGACGATCATGCTGATTATGCCAGTATTAGTGTGGCAGAATGGTTGTGGCGGGCTGTATGGGACATTTTAGGGAAATGAGAACAACCATTCTTTGGTACGACAGTGGTTTGGTTTTCATTTCAGTGGCAATTCTTGTATTTGAGTGCCATCAGAGTTTCTACAGGCACCATTGGTAGAAAGAAAACTCACCATAAGGCCTGTACTGACAATTTTTGTTGGACAGAGTATGCGGATGCGGAACCAGTTTTTTTTGTTTCTTCTTTTTATATCTGCCCAGTTTAATACCAAGTCACAATTCGTTGGCCTTTTCTTTCGTGACCACCCTGCAAAGCAGACCTATGCAGCCACTGCCCTCTTACCCGTCCATCGCAACTTCCCGAAAATTCAAGATTTATATTAAAAAAAAATATTGCGTCCAGGTTTTTCACAAAGGTGTAAGATTTTTTGTGAAGTTGACCGTAATTCCCCTTAAAAACATCTCAAAAACACCAAAAAGTGGTCGCATTGCGCTGCTCAGGATATCACCGCTAGTGGGCTATAAAAGAAACCCGCCCACCCAACACGTCGAAAACACAATTCCTATCGCTACCTGCATTCGAGAAAACAACCGCAACATCCCTCGAAATATCAGATGGAAAATATTAATAATTAAAATAACCTAATTAACGTAAGAAAAAAAATTTATATAATTTATTTGTTTGCTATTACACGCTAAGAAAAGTTAAAAAGTTGAATTTGTTTAAAAGTACAAAGTGGGCCAAAAGAAGTCATCCTATGTTGTTTGTTTGAAATGAAAAACTTCGATTCTGTTTTTTGATTATGTTTATTTGAACCCTTAGAATTTTATTGGTTAAGTCGAGAAGATGATATCGGCCAAAAGGGCGCCGTTACAATTGATTGCCATTCGGGCTCGTTTTATGGCATTTTTCATCGAATGTTGTCCTTGGGGGCTTCTTGGGTCTCGGGCTGGTTCATGTAAACACGGGACTTCAAAAAACCCCACAAAAAAACGTCTAGAACGGTTAAATCGGGTAATCTTGCGGGTCAGTGCAAATCGCCAAAACGAGAGATAAGGCGGCCCGGGAACGCCGCCTTCAGAATATCGGTTGTGGCTCGCGCAGTATGTGCCGTAGCTAAGTCCTGTTGGAGCCACATGTCCTCCAGTCCTTATTCGTCCAATTGCGGCAAAAAAAATTTCGATTAATATGGCCCTATAGCGCGCACCGTCCACTGCTGTCGTTTGACTAGCGGCGTTCTCGAAAAAAATGGCACAATGACTCCTCCGACGTGAACAGCGCACCATGCAGTTTGCAGTAACTTTGAGCAGGTTTAATGGCTCCTCGTGCATTACTCGTGGATTTTCGTTGCCCTGAAGCGATAGTTTTGCTTGTTCACGTACCCTCTGAGGTGGAAATGACCAAATGATTTTGGTCGAAAAATCGTCCACTTCGTCCTCGAGATTGAGAATAGCTTGGGCGTGGGTTACCCGCGTTTGGCGGTGGAGAAGCAGCAGCTATGCACGGGCTGGACTTTGTACGGGAACATGCGCAAGTCCTTAAACCAAAATTTGCCTTAGGGGACGACCGGCTGCTGGCTAATTGCGAGGCACGGCGTCTAGATCCGGCGACATCTCGACATCCTGCTCAACAGCGGCGATATTCTCGGCACAACGGGCGCTCCGGGGACAGCCACACCTGGCAACGTCTCTTTAAGGTTGGTGGCCAAATGGCGCAGTGTTTGCGCAGTCGGTGTTGGACGGCCGTGGAATCGGCGACGGAATTCGCGCTGCGCAAAAAAATAGACACGATTATTCCGCGTTCTTATGGAGTGTATCGCTCCATGGCTTGTTCCCTTGTATTCTGCATCTGTCTAGTCCTCAAATGTCAAAAACAGATTTGACATTGGTGGCCATTTGCAAAAATAAGAGCATCTTCCAATAGGGTGATCTCTTTTGGCCCACTTTGCCTCAGAAGAGGTAACCAGAAATATGAAAAGTGCATAGATGCACTTGGGTGAATACTTTTGCTACAATACCCAAAAAACTCACATATCCCTACACAATTTCAATTTGACCTCCTTCTCCCACCAGCGCTTCAACAATTTTAAACCCCCCACCATTGGGCCCGCCCCCATGCGCCGTGCCACTAATTCAACAAACGTGTCGCCATAAATTAAAAGCAATGTAAGTTTCCCATTTTAAGTACAAATCCCTTTTTTTCTGTTTCTCTGTTTCTGCTAATTTCGAGTTTATTAATGGCCTGCTCGAAACTTAGCCTCTTTCGCGTCATGGTAATCTCTCTGGTCCGAAGGAAAAGCAAAAAACACATCCACCATCTGTTAACAACAAGATGAAACTTTTCCACTTGGGAATCAACAAAGAAACGAAATCGTTTCCAAATTAAAAGTCCAATTGCAAATTTATAAGAACGCCAACTGCCATTGCGTCGGCCAGAGTCCCATTAAAATTATTTATCTCCAATGGGAGAGTCGCCGCTTAAGTTGGCCCGCTCACATTTGACCCCCCACTTTCACCCCACCGAAGGCGAATGAAAAGTGTTTATCATTTGTTGCCCAGTCTAAGGTTAAGCAATGACTCTCAGTATGAACAAATAAAAAACAACTTCATTAAAAATGCATCCTGCTCAGTCGAGCAATCCTTCAATCTTCAAGATTTAATACGTTTTGAGAGCATTCGGCATACCCGCAAGGAATCGAAATGGAAGAAAAAAGAAGAATGACCAACTTTGCACGGTATGTGCGCGCTAAATCCAATTTCCTTGTTCAGTTGTCCAGTTGAAGGGGGACCATCGAGAGAGAGAGAGAGTATGAAATGATGTGCTTTTTAGGCCTTTGGGGATGCAAATCCATGCCAAAGCCGTATACGGGAATGCTTCAGTTGCAAGAATAGTTAATGGTGTGCCCTTGGAATGTTTTTGCATAATATTACGTTTAGCTGCCGCCGGTGGTGTTGGATATATTTCAGACGGACGTAATATTGGTTTGGAATGGTTGTGCCTTGTGCCTCTTGGGTGCTTCATGCAAAAAAATAGAAGATAATTGCTCGCTCGCAGTGGAAACAGAACTTGCCTACGCCATAGCAAAGAGCTAAGTGGATTATGAATATTCACGGAAGATGTCTGTATAAGCGGTCTTTAAGGAAACACGATTAGGGAGTTAACCATATGGAAAGTCTTCCAAAAAGGGATTATACTTTGAGAACGAGGGGAGGGGTTTTTTTGGGGGGGGGGGGGCTTTGTATATATCTTCTGGAGCTGGATGCTGTTTTGAATGAGCATGGTTCAATAGGGTGACCGAATAGCAGTGTTGTTAGGTAGTGGGATTTATTCCTTTTAGTGGGAATTTCGATGTCTAAGAAGTCTTCCGTGGGAATTTCAGGAATCCGACGAAAAACATATAATTTTTGATTAAAATTCACCATGATTATCTTCACACAAAGTGACCATAAAAAATAACCGCCTTTTAGCAATATTTTCTAGTGATCAAAAATAATCATGCATTATTTTAACAAATTTCGACGTTTTACTGTATTTAATTTTTATGTGATTTTATTTCCGTACAATAAAAATTCTACTTTTAAAAGTTCGATTTTTTCAGAAAAGAGTATCGAGGGAATTTTAAGGGAAGTTCGGTGAAAGGGGAAAAATTAAACTACATTTCGTGGGAAAAATAATAAGAAAAAGTCCTAATAACACTAAAAAAAAATTACTGGGTTCTAGGTTAAATATTCAGTAACAATTAAAGTTTATTCTTACCTCTTTCCAAAGACCCAGCTCCAGGAAGTATTTGGTCAAAAATCAGAGAGTACCTACAGCTACCTTGTTCAGTTGTCCAGTTGAAGGGGGACCATCGAGAGGGAGTATGAAATGATGTGCTTTTTAGGCCTTTGGGGATGCAAATCCATGCCAAAGCCGTATACGGGAATGCTTCAGTTGCAAGAATAGTTAATGGTGTGCCCTTGGAATGTTTTTGCATAATATTACGTTTAGCTGCCGCCGCGCCGGTGGTGTTGGATATATTTCGGACGGACGTAATATTGGTTTGGAATGGTTCTGCCTTGTGCCTCTTGGGTGCTTCATGCAAAAAATAAAAGATAATTGCTCGCTCGCAGTGGTAACAGAACTTGCCTACGCCATAGCAAAGAGCTAAGTGGATTATGAATATTCACGGAAGATGTCTGTATAAGCGGTCTTTAAGGAAACACGATTAGGGAGTTAACCATATGGAAAGTCTTGCAAAAAGGGATTATACTTTGAGAACGACGAGAGGGGTATACAAAACCTTCTGGAGCTGGATGCTGTTTTGAATGAGCATGGTTCAATAGGGTGACCAAATAGCAGTGTTGTAAGGCAGTGGGATTTATCCTTTTTTGTGGGAATTTCACAAATCTGACGAAAAACATTCAACTCATAATTTTTGATGAAAATTCACCATGATTATCTTCACATCAAGTGACCATAAAAAATAACCGCCTTATAGAAATATATTCTAGTGATCAAAAATAATCATATATTATTTTAACAAGCTCCGACTTTTTACTATATTTAATTTTTTTGTGATTTTTTTTCCGTACATTTCTACTTTTCAAAGTTTGATTTTTTCATAAAAAAATATCGAAGGAAATTTGAAAGGAATTTCGGGGAAAAGGGAAAAATTACTACATTTCGTAGGAAAATAATAAGACAAAAGTCCTTATAACACTAAAAAAAATCACTGGACTCTAGTTTTAATTTTAACCTTCAGTAGATACCTATAAGTAACAATTGGAGTTTCTTCTTTCCAAACACCCAGCTCCAGGAAATTTATGTCAAACATCGGAGAGTACCTATAACTATCTTGAGAATGTTTCGCAGTTTAGTCAATCGAACACAACCTGATATATTTATTTTCAAACGCCTGGGATACAAACTCTGACTGATGGCTTGGCTTATGTCTAGTCCATCTTGGATGTCGAGTTGAGAACCTATGCGTTTTTTTTATATCAGAGGTTATACAAATCTAAAAAAATTAAACAAACACCGAGTTAAAGAAAGAAAACCTAGTTTGACACACCAATGGAACCTTTGTAAAATATGATGACCTAGCAGCCTCAAAATTGACTCAACGGACAGGAAAACAAAGTATTTTTTCCTCCAACGTGTCTTAACCTACTCCACATGTTCCAATGGGAATCTATTGATATGCATAACACATTGAACAGGTATTTCGACGACCTTCCCTTCAGCTATGTTGACTTACATTTTTTTTTAACACAAACGGCTATAAAAATATCAAATGAACACAAACAGTCAAAATCAAAATCAGTCATCAATGCTTAAGCTTATCCCTCATTCTAAGGCCCCCTGCGCATTTGCCCAACACACCCAATTGCTAAACGACCGCCTCCTGTACATTTATTAAAAAAGACAGAATAATTTCCTCGTTTTGGTCAACAGCGTTTTCGTTATGGTTTCCCAACGAGTAGATTGACGTGTTGGTAACCTAGTACACTTAAACAAGTATCATTGGACAACCCATTGAACATATTTGGCAATTTGAAAGCTACTCACACTTACGACTTGACCTTATTTTGGTTGACATTTTTCTAGGCTGCAAACCATTTTCGTTTTGTTTCATTGTATTCTCTATCGATTTGTTAAAAAAAGAAATTGGCCCAGGTCTGTAGAGGTGTTACCCTAGGTCTAGCTACTCCCAAAGATTCGTTTTGTATGCGTTTTTATTTTTGGGACGAATGAAAAGGACCTACAATTTAATGACGACTCCAAGCGGCTGAATTGAGAAGCTCTTTCATGAAGCAGTAATACACTCGGATGTTTGTCAGACGTTCGCCAGAGGAGGTGCAGTTGTGAAAACCTTTTTTTCCGGAGACACACCACTGGCTTGCTTTGTTTTGTCTACTTTAACTTTTGTAGTCTCTAGGCTAAGCTAATGATAATGTCCCAAGGACTTAACTATTCTTCTACGAGCGAAATTAATTGCATAAATATTTCAGTTGTCAACTCTATTGTCGAAGAAAATATTTTACACACAATGCAGAACTGACAACAATTACGAGCAGATTAATTTCAATGGCGTAACCCAAGTGAAAAGTTGAGCAACAGGTTGAACAGAAAAAGGGATTCACAGGAAGGCATATTTAAAAACAAAGCACAAGCTGATACACTAGAGCTTGCTATCGTATATTTAAGTTGAATGAGTTGAATTGGAGATTGATGCATTGCGCCCGTAGTGGACAGCAGTCATTAGACTTTGCACGTAGAAGAAAATAATAAGGGAAATAAGGGAAATAAAGGAAACGAGCATCGTGGAAGTTCAACAAACGCATAGAAATTTGTCTTTGAAATATTAAATAATATTTTAAACAAAATTCTAACAAATTGCAAACAGTTTGAAAATTAATTTTGAAACAATGAAAAAGACAAAATTTGTTCAATCGTTTCAGTATCATATTTTGAAGTATTTTTAAAAACTAATTTTACTATGAATATATTTTAATATTCAGCTTACGAGACACTGCAGTTTTTATTTGATCTACATGCACTCTACTAAATGACTGATTTTCAACAATGTACCTCGAAATGCCAGGTGAAGGCTGTGTGGAAACGGTCTCTACATTTCAGTTGCACAAACAGATTTTTGAACTTTCGAAAGGTAAGTTTAATTGTAGCAGCCCGTTGGGATAGAATTTTGAATTTAGCTGAGGTATTTCATCATACCAATTGCTGTGTGTCACTAACAAGTTGAAGCGATAGTAACGGCCGTATTATTCACTTGGTTTAAACCTTATAAACGTAATTTTTTAAACCTTTTGTCAGATAAACCACTTCGATTTTAAACCGCACTCCGATGACCGGTTTACGTTGTTTTTCTGAAGGTTTAAATCGGTTTTCATAATATTCACTCAAGTTTTTTTCTAAAGTTGAAGAAACTATGATGTCCTCATTAGAAGAGGAAGACGTTCGTCAGGTGGAACGTGCGGTTCGACGCCATTACCGCATATATATATATTTTTTTTTTTGTTGGAGGTTGCTACTATCCGATGGAGCACTCAGACACAACTACTGGTCAATTGTACTGCCAAGACAGACACCTTACTTATTAACTTATTTTTCCCGTCTTTCGAAGAAAGATGAAAAGGAGATTCAGAGTGAAGATCCGCCACCTGATGCGAGCAAAGGCAGGACAACTATAGAGGAACTGTTCCGCTGAATCGTCATCCTCTCCACAAGCAGGGCAGATGGTGGTGTCGCTCAAGCCCAATACATTTAAGCGTTTGGCAAAAGCTTGATGGCCCGAAAGGACACCCACAAGCAGTCTGCAGTCGATTCTCCTGAGAGACAGAAGGAAAGACGCGGACCTTTAGCTGATGTCCGGACTCAGTCGTTTGGTCTGTCTACATCCAGCTCAGTCACGCCACCGACACACGTGTTCACAAGAAACCCAAGTATCAATGGATGACCTAACCACAGAGGCGGGAGACCCAACGCAGGTTCAGGTCCTAAGAGAGCTTCTTCTGAACCCAGCCTGGCAAGCTCATCAGCGATCTCGATTTCCTGGATACCAGTGTGACCTGGGACCCAGACAAGTTTCACTGTGTTTAGCCTACCGACCAAGTTTAGAGAAAGCTTGAGTTCAAGCACTAACTTGGACGAGGTAAGAGGGTTGAGCAGCGCTTTTAGTGCAGCTTGGCTATCACTGCAAACGCATATGCTTCTAGCCCTCCACCTGTTTGTCACAATATAGTGCATAGCCATAAGGATAACGAAAATCTCCGCTTGGAAGACAGATGCATGGTTCCCTAAGGGGTAGTGTAGTCTAACGCTCCCGCTTTCCACGAAGACTCCAGAACCTGACCCATGTCCGGTTCTGGAGCCATCCGTGTACCGCATATATAGACAGACGTGCTAAAGTCGACGATTTCCGTAAATACTTCCGGCTCCAGAAAGATGCCTTCTATTTTATTGCCTTTCGTGTAGCCATTTTATGAATGATACAAATTGTTCCTGTAAAATAAATGAAAACCACAACAAAAAATGAATTGAAACACTTCAGAATATTCTTATATCTTCATAATAACAGATATACTTTGCCCGAACTGTCAAACGCGAGGTTTAAAATAGTTTTTAGTACTTAAAATAAACTAAAATAAACCAAAAGCTTAAACAGCGTATGGTTTAGTCAGGTTTATTTTGTTGGTTTAAAAGCCTTTTAACTCGTTTTTAAACCGAGTGAGTAATACGACCGTAACAGTTTGCCCCCTAAAACTGGCGCTAAAATCAAAGTCTCCTGTAAAACGTGCTCAATTAATTTATATTCTTTGTGACCATGTAAAACTGACCTTTGACAATTATAGTCGGTGATAACGACTAAGAAAAATACAGGCATTTTAAGATGTTGCCACCCCCCCCCCTCCCCCTAAAAAGGGGCAGGGGGGTAATTCAAAAAAAAAAAATACCTAAGAACGAACAGATTTTAAACTTTTTAAGACAGATGGTGCATATTAAGCTTGTTGTTAGGCTGTGCAATGGGAATATCGAAAAAAAAATGTTAAAATAGAGAATTTGAAGAAAAAAGCATATTTACTCTTTTAAGAATTGTCGAATTTTCTAGAACAGCACTGATAATTAAAATCAATATCTAAGGTATCTGTGCTACTATTCTGTATCAATTGTCAAAATATTGAACTTTGGGTTTGAAATACAATTTTCTTATGAAAACAGGACTCACCATTAATTTTTTCAGCACAGCTGTTTGCAGTTTGCCAAAACCTGAAAAAAAGAAGAACATTTTTTATTTAACATACTACATAGATAGACAAAAATCTTTTCTTCCGAACTTTAATTCAACCATCCACAATTTTTGCAACCACGGTTTTTTGTGACTCTCTTTAAAAAAAAACATTGCTCTCCTATTTTCTGCTTTATTAAATTTCTTTTTATAAACAAACACTGCGCTTCGAAAAAAAAAATAGCAAAATAATCACCTCCAAGAAATATGCCATCAGTTCCCCGTACGTATCCCCTCAATGCATTTCCAATGACTTTGTAACAGCCATGGCTCTCGATATCCATTTTCCGCTCACATCCAGCAAAGTGTCGATAGCATTTTCCTGAAAGCAACTAGTTGTGCAAACAAAAACAATCCCGCTCGATTGCGCTTAACCCTACTCATAGCTGGTGCTCCGGCAGCAATTAGTTAAGAGTGTCTATTTCGGGGGAATAGTATCTAGTTGCTGTGATAAACTGTTTCAAGAAAAGACAAACAACAGTGTAAATTGCAAGATCTGTGCATCGAAACTGTTCATAGGGTCGCAACTAAGTAGAGCGATGTTGGTGTTGCTGTGACTGTTTTTCCGATATCGAACAAATTCATCGGGAGGTGAGCTAGCAGCCGGAAGGGACGATAGATACTCGCAGATTTATCCACAAAATTCCGCTGCCTTTTGTTTTTACTTATGGCGTCGGGGGTATTTGATATTTTGCTAGGGAAACAAATTGACTCAGGGCATTGGAGGGGGATAGCACAATGTTTATCTTTTTCGATGGCTGCAGTTGAGATGAATTATTTATGGGACTGTTGCAGGAAGCAGAAACTGACGGCGAATTGTAACGCATTTTCGTTCGGAGACCCATCGTTGGAGATTTGTTTGTCTTCGTGTGGTGTATAAATCGACGCTAAGTGGTGTCAATTTGGCGGAGCACAGGAGTTTAAATTGCTCCATATACAAGGTCGTTGATATCAAAGCTCTTAGCTCATCCATCACTACCGCAAAATCAGTCTTGTACGTCTTTAACCTGAAAAGACTTGTAAAATAAAATCAATCACTTGACGGAGCACGTAAAAGTTGATGTCCTTGTCAGAGAAGCAACAGAAACCCCCTATAAAGGACCTGAACCCCTCTAAATCTTTTATTGGAAAACCCCAGATACCACAGACAGAGCAGGCCTAAAAGGTCGAAAACCCATTTTAATTTGTTACTTGGCAACCGGTGGCATCCTCATATACAGCCATTAAAATCTAAATAAATTCAGCACAATCAGACACCCCACTAACGCCATCTGTGAGTCGTTTCAATATCAGTTATTATCAAAATAAATGTCAAATCCTTGATAAGTACACGGAAATTACTGTAACAGTCGTAAATAAATACCCAAAGATGTCCATAACTATTGTCGCATGCACTTAAAGCCTGCTGCCGGGTAATAAAATTGATAACGACACTCCCACAGACACAAAACACACAGTGAAACAGTAAGAACCGATCACAGTTTGTTTGGCAATTATCTGATACTGACTGAAGCCATTAACAAACGATTTATCGTAAGGATGGCCAGTTCATTTTTATCGTCTTGTCAGTGCTTAAAGTGAAATATCCCACTGGGATGTACCTACTAACATTGCCACCATACGCTGCCGTATTATTCCCCAAGGACTAACTAATACGTGCTGCTTCGCATTTTCTAAAGACACTTTTACGATGTTAACCGATGATGACATTTATTGGCCAACATACACCTGAATGTCGTCCTTTGACATTTAATTCAGTTGCTGACACGAAAAACCAATAGAGCAAATGTGTATACAATAACCCAATAAGCCCTGATTAGAAAGACCTATATAAATATGTATGGCGATAATAATCAATATATGTCCCCAAACAATATAGTCTATAAACAGACGCGGATATTAATAAATTCCCCGTGCGGATATCCGCGCGTCAATCTGAAAGTCAACCGCCATCGGCATCTGTGTCCCTTTGTGTTGTTGTGCTTGGATTGGGGACGTTTCTAATCCTTGATCGATTGTGGGAGTAGTTGTAAATAATTGTGGATTAGTTCTGTCAAAAGGAATTATGGGGGCAATTAATGGCAGCCCCCATGAGGATGCGATTGTGTGAAAAGTTACAAGGACACCGACCGTATCGAATGTTTTTCCTATGAAAACTTTTCGGTTTCTCTCGAACGACTGACAAGTTGTAATGATTTCGATCGGGGACGTGTTTTGTTTTCCCCCAATACTCCTGTTGGTTGCTATCTTTTTATTTGGTCTTTTAGAATACAGTCACTCAACTTAGGCACATCAAAGTGGCAAACCTTTGTCTGAGGTGAAAGACAGTTGGAACAATTCCCACCTGGATATCTTTGAAGTCCAATCAGGTGGCAATAATGCGGAGAGCAATGTTTGAAAAGTCCCTCTAAAATCGACATTCGTTTTGTGAAGTTATGAATTAAAAGTAGAACTGTGCGTTCAATCTTCTGCACCACTCAGTTGAGACACAATTTGTTTTCTCATCATCAAATTACCTACAAACGAAGTGATTGATATGGCGATATGCATCGGATGAATACCCAAACAGGCTGGTATAGAGACCGCTTCTTAAAAAAAAAGAAAACAGTGGTTTTCTAATAATAATAATAAACAATCCTTAAAGAAGATTACATGAGAAGTTTGGGCTAGCAATAAATGCGAATCATTTTTTAAATGCGAAACATTTTTCAATGCGAATCATTTTTAAATGCGAAACATTTTTAAATGCGAAACATTTTTCAATGCGAATCATTTTTCAATGTGAAACATTTTTAAATGCTGTGTAAATACGACATTCGTATCGAGACCTTCTGTCACCATAATCGATATTAAAAACCATGGTGTGGTCGAAATTAAATGGTTTTAAATTACATAGGGTGTGCGTTCCAACCACAATTACAAATCTGTTATAAAGGCGCTCACATTTATATATTCACGGAAAAATCAACTGCCCTCATCTCAATTTTAATTAATGTCTCCAAATCGACGATGCCGTAAAAATAAAAGGCCCAACTACTCGCAACCATTCGTTTTCTGTGAGTTTTTTTTTTACGAATAGAAGAGACCTACAATGGTAGAATTGAGCAATCTAACTGAACTTTCGAAACAGACTTGAATGTCTGTAATACGTTCGTCAAATTCGGGGCAGTGGAAAACACCTTAAGATGTGATTTGTGTTTTTTTCCCGGGGATCAACCGTGGGACCTCCTGCTCTGTAGTCCAGCACAGCGCTGCAGGAACAGGCACTCTCAAATGAGCTTGGCACTCAAAAATTAAAAAATTGGCACACTTTTTTAAACGCAATATCAAACAAAATTTCCATTAAAAAACATTACAAATTAAATTTCCTAATAAGAACTAAAATCATTGATAAACTTGTTACTCCCACAAAAATCTACTGATAGTTTTCGTTTAAATATGCGATATTTTTTTTATGCACTTTTTGGCACTCGAAAAAAATAATTGGTAGCACTGAGATTTTTTGTTTGCAGCTGCAGCGCTGCCAGCAATGAGCCACTGCGTAAAATAAATTCCTTACAGGTACCTAGTAAAAGGTCAAAAAAGAGCTGAACCGAACCTGATCTACAATATTTCAAAATCGGTAAAAAGTTCAACTCAAAAAAGCAGCTAAAACAAAAAGTTATAGCTATCACATTTATTCAGAGAGCACTTTATTCCTACGAGACAAGCTTCTTGAATCATTGACAAGAAATCCTAGAATGTAAGAAAGCAAACCTAGCAAAACTGTAGGGGGTTTCATGTGCGTTCGCGGTTGTCATGAAACTACCGGACCAGTTTTCAAGAAAATTTTTTGTAACATTTTTGTGAATCCTCCGAAGAGCTTTAAGCTTCTTCTGTCCTCACTTTTTAGAACTTTTTTTGCCGAAAAGCATTTTTTTTCAATTCTTATTCAATAAAATAAAAGGACTTGGCCAGCACTCTCTAAAATATTTTAACCTACCACACAACTTTTTGCTTCATCAGCTGAGCTACGATGTGATAGGAATGTGCTGTGTGTCGTTTTGTTTGTTTGAACGGCACGGGCGGGTACAACTAGTCATTTATAAAGGGTTAAAGGCAAAATGTCGATCTTTTTGTCTGTTTGTCCTTTATGCGTTTGTGGAATATTTTTCGAACCTGACACTGACACCCAATGACCATCCTACATCCGCGGTTTTTCGGACGAAGTTTTAGGTGCTACTTTAAAGGTTTCGGATAAGGGGGCGTGTCATTTCCGATGCATCAAGACTACTGAAACAAGGTTCTTTTGGAGTAAAAAAAGCACTGAATAGCAACTAATTTTTCTTAGGCAGACGTCAACCAACAAGTCTCTCCGGTTGGCTTGGTCATCACCCAACTACAGCCAGCTTTGGACTGTTACTTGGCTGAGGTCGTTTTCTATTTGTACACGTCAACTTAGGCGAGGCCTTCATCCACTGCGTAAGTATTTATTTGATATACAGCTCGTATGGTTCCTCTTTAAATCGCCACCTTAAAGTTTATTGCGCCAATTATAGTATTTTCCTTAAAAATGGTAAAAGTTGCTTTCATCCGCATTTAAAAAGGTTCTTGCTTCAAATCCGTAGAATAGAACTGAAATCATCCATCCACCTCTCAATCGCTAATTTATTTTGCTGAAGCCAGCTTCGTAAGGTCCCATTTGGATTCACTAAGGAGGCTCCGCGAATGATACCCTGAACTCAGCAAAATGAAGCAGCGATTGCCAGACGTTATTCTTCACTTATAGTTTTTGTCCTCATTAACAGCTTCTGTCAAAAAATTTACCAAGCAGCTCGCTGTGTTCTTCCAATGATGTCAATCCAATTAGGTTAGGTTAGGTAGATGGGTAGGTAGAGCAGGGCGTACCCTGCAATACCACACTTAGGTCCTCGTGGACCCATTGTGATGCCCGTTTTTTGGGGGTTAACCGCTGGTGTTGTATCGGTTGTCTTCTTTCTATTCCTCAGTGTCTTTAACAGACGCTGTCCAGCCATCCCGATGTCCTCAAAAGATCAGACAGTGAGACATCAGAAAGTTCATGTAAGTCTTGGAAGTAGTATCTCCCAAGTGTTCTGTTCCTCAAGTGACCGAGACTCGGACAGTGACAAAGGAAGTGAGGTGTATCCTCGTGGACTTCCTCGTCTCCGCAGCCTCTGCATATGTCGTCATCTTTGAGATTTAGTTTCATTGTGTGGTTTCTTAGGAAGCTATGACCAGTTAGAGCCCCTACTAGCCTAGATAGTAAAGACCTGCTAAACTGTAAGAGTTTATTGGTCCGGCCACTGTTATATTCTGGCCAAAGCTTCCGCGATATTTGACAGGTAGGTATTTCTTTCCACCTGTTGTTGGTTTTCATACGAATCTTGTTTTCCACCCGCTCTCTAAGGTTGCAAAGCGGTGGCTTGACCGACTGAAGTGCTCTGTCATGGTCCATTGCGGACCCAATTCTCGCCAGTTCATCCGCCCTCTCATTGCCGGTCTCAATGTCAATCCAATTAGTTCATTGACAAACCACCAAGCCGCCTCGCAGAGCAGAGTCTTCAGCAGACTTGTTGGGGGCTAATGAGCTATCTGCCTCTCGACCCTTTTAATGAACTTGCAACAACTTGACTCAAAAAATCGGTGACTCTACATATTGCATATCGATTGAAATTTAAAACACCCACAAAAAAAAATTAAAAGCAATATGCAACCAGTTAATATTTAATATTCAACTAGAGGCTATTTTTTCACAGCCAAGTGACTAATTCATAAACTTGTCCAACTACGTCACTGCCCAACGGTTGAACATAAAAAAAAAAGTTCAATTTAAAACAGACGTCGATGAAACGGCAGCCGACGTGTTCACCTTCTAATTCAATATTAGCCTTCATATCCTTTAAATTATTCAAGTCATCGACTTTGACTCAAAAAAACATCAAGGATTGTTAATAACTGGGTTTGATAATAATTTTCGTTTTTATGTTTCTTCATACACATAGGCCATGTAACTGCCTTCCAGTGGGTTGATACATTTTTTCTGTTACAGTCTGCTCCTTCAGCCTTGTCTTTGACTACCTCCAACAGGGGGACCGACCGTCGTTCATTCATCGAAAGGTAATCCGTAATTAAATGGATTTACTTTTAACTTGGAATACACACATATCGACGTTGCGCGTTCAATTTTTGGCAGCCCAACTGTGTGGGTGATTCTATTCGGGCGAAGATTAAGTTAAAAATGAATTGGTTTCATTTTTCATTCATGCAGACATGGGTCGTAAAAGGATATGAATGATGGATATTAGGACGGCTTAGTAGCAATAAAAGTATTAATATGCCATTGGGACATCGAAGTGGGGTTTTGCAAATTGAATGTATTAGGGTCTGAATTTTTAACAGGTGTGGGTAGTAGTTAAGGAGCTTTAGAGATTACTTAACATAAAAGTTTACCCTACTCTAAATGAGATTTGGTAAGTTGAATACTCCTTGCTGATGCGTAAGGAAATGTGCCATAAACAAGTTATGGGAATTCCTCTTGTTCGTCTATCGAAACAGTGAAATTAATGTCCTGGAGGATTTAGAATCGATTATTGTCCTATAGATCCCGACGTAGTGGTAAAAAATCATTTCTGGTTTATATCAGCAAACATTTTCCATCGTCCGCCAGCAAACAAAACATTTTAAAATACAAGGTGAGCCAATAAAGTTCCTTTTTAAAAATTAAATTAAATTAAATGAAAAAAATTAAATTGTTTTCATGTATTATGGCTTTATTAGAAAGAACACAACGTCGTTCAAGTGGCATCACAGCAGCCATAGCCACTCCAATTTTCCAAGACCTTCTCACGGGCTGAATCGTTTCCGGATTGTTGCCATAACATCGGCCCTTCATTTCTCCCCACAAAAAAAGGGGTCAAATCGCAGCTCGGAGGCGGGCAATTGACATCGCCAAGACTGCTGATAGTACGATTTGGAAATTTGGTGCTCTAGAGATCGACTGTTGTTCCCAGCCTCATTTTCGAAGAAAAATGGTCCAATGAAGCCATCACTCCACAAGCCGCACTAAACTGTCACTTTATGTAGATGCATTGGCCTCTCGACTATAACATGCGGGTTTTCCGATCCCCAGATGCGGCAATTTTGATTTTTAACGTTGCCGCCGAGATGAAAATGCGCCGCATCAAAAGACAATTTTTCGCCCAAATCATAGCAGCACTCACTTTGGAAATAAGTTTTCAATATTTCCCAATGTTGTTCAAGCATAAAGCGACTCGTTTCGTTTCGCGGACATTCTATTAAAATTTCGAGCGGAAAACAGCTGTCAGTGTCAAAATAACCTGTGATTTAAAAATAAACCACTAGATGGCACCCACCACACCGCCCGTGGTCGGAATTCGACCAATTAATTGCTAAGCATTTTGTATGGTAAATTCCTAACCTCATTTTACCAGTCTTATTTGCGACATATACCTACGATTTTTTGTTTCTGCAAATCTATGGCACAGTACCTTTCGAATGATATAAGTTTCATTCTTCTCATTTCATAATAAGTACTTAAAAAGTGCACGGAAACTTTTGATGTTAACGTATTAATATCCTGATTTTCGAAATTGAATCAATATGATCTTTTACTGATCGGAAATTCACCTACGGAAATCCACCTTTCAATTTGTCCACATTTCATAGAAATTTATTTACAAATAACTATCGGCCAACTCAACTCATTCTGAAAAAGGGGAGGGCTCATTGTCGGTCGTTCATGGCGGAAACAATTTTTCGATGTCGCATCTAGGCTTTACTCTGTTTTCATACTGGCTTTATAGTTTTAGATGTCATTACAAAATGTTTGTTCATGATCTTGTGGTTATATTCTGTGTCCCGATTTTTTCTTAAGAAACCTACAGTATTTAAACGTACTGGAAAGTTAAAAAATTCTTCGCTGAATCTTCCTCTAATCACAGATTCATTGAAATAATAAGCTTCCCCCATTTAAATCCACTGCCTGTTATAACAAAAAACGGGCTAATTTAGTCAAGAAAAGTGTCTTCAAAAGGCTTTGAAAAACGGACCAAAACATTGTTAAAAGCACTTTAAAAAAGTCCCATAACGCGAGGCAAAAAAAAATCCTAAAAAATCACCGAAAACATTCCAAAAATTGCACCAAGAAAACTCTACGAAAAGCGGTTCAAAACCAAACGTAGAAAATTACCAAAAAAAATGCTTTTCGTCTGGACATTCCACGAGCAGATCCGAAGAACGTTGTCTTTATTTCATTTGATAAGTTCGTCAACATATAATACGTTTCGAAACAACTTTTTTCTTGTGGTAGGAATGTAGGTAATCCCAACGCACGAAGTTCAGGCCGTTTGCTGATCGCTTTGAACGATATAATGGGCCTGCTATTTCGGTGTTCAGTGATGTCTGCCATTGGTCTATCGCTTATGTCTCATCTCACTGGCAAGTCCTGAAAAAATCCTCACCGACCCCTGATCCAGATATGGCAAAGTAGCTCATATTTAATACGTCTGCCATATTGACCGTTTAGTTGGACGACACCATTGATTCAATCTACTAAACTCATTCATAGGTCTCTTCCAATAACTCGCTGCAGCTAAAGGACATCACAAGTCACCACATTTGTCTGGAGATTAAAGCCACCCTTTTAAATATTTTTATGCTTAATGGACCATACTGCAATAAAGACGTCTAAACTGATTTCGTTTTTGTTTTTGAGTCGTTTCTAGAGGTGTCCATCGAGGCAACAGGACTCGATAAATTTCTTATGCAGACAGCCATACTGTGTCATTCACTGGTACGCGTTTGGTTTACCAAATTTGTCCTTTTTTTTGGAAAATGTACGAAAGGGACTTCTCTTGTTTAACATGGTCGGTAGACAATTTATTTCTACTTCTTTGATTATAATTTATTTTCCCTGTTCTTTTATTCTTTTTATCCTGCCATATACGCACTCGAACAAAAGTGATAATGAACTGGAAAGCGTGAAAGTATTCTGAAGATAAAAAGAATGAGACTTTTTGGGCATAGACGTGGAACATTTTTTGCAATGAATCTCAATGACATCGATGGAATATTTAGTAGACGATTTCGATCTGCGACTATGGTTCTGTGAATGGGCAGGGTATGGGAATGTCCTTATATTGACTGAAAAAGTGGCCTTAAAACAAATTTGTCAGTTCTAACATTTTTCGTTAATTATTTCTATAAAAGCGTGACAAATATAACTAATACATTATTGAAAAAAAAACTCCTTGAGTTAAAAAAATCTATCTCTCTGTATCCTCGCTCCACGGTATTCCAAATAATTTTCTTACACCAAATAGATTATTACTGAAAGTGTGTCAAACGGTTTTTTTTATTTCCCACCCTCTTCCTGACTGTTGGCAATTTAAAATTCCATTCAAATTGACACATTCGATTACCACATAGGAGGACATAAATGTATATGCATTTGTGGGACTTTGGCCAGCCCGAAAAGGACAATTTATATATGCTCATCGTTATTTGCAATAATTTATTGAAACTAAACCTTTTACCCGTCGACCTTCGCTACGACGCGACGTGTAGATTGTCCGCACGCAATTCCCTATAGATTTCCAGGAAGTTTGACTTGAAATTTATGTGTGTGTCCTAATGGAAATGTCAGATGAAATAAATGAATCTGTTTTGATTTGAATTTCATTGCCTTGTGCCTGTGTTTGTTTCGAGGAACATTTTTTATTGGAATCTTAAGTGAAGCAGGGGGCATCCTGCCGGCCAAGACAACCATTTGCAGAAACGATAAATTTTGAGCTGACGAAATGCACATTGCTATCAAATAATTTATTGAGTGCTAACATGCAGAGAATTTTTGTTGTGCATATAAATAGATGGGTTCTTGAAATTTGCATACTTTGAATGTGTTTAGGGATAGGAAATCGGGGTCAAATGGGATTGATTTGGGTTTCTAATAAGCATTTGATGGTGCAACATTTATGAGCCGTTGTGTGGAGATCAGAAGAAGACTTAGGAAGGACATTACGAGCGGCTTTTATTTTTAACATATCGATATATAACCCCATTTCTATTCAAATACAGTTCGAATATGAAATTACGCTCATGACTGTATTTAAGCAATCGCTGGGCTTTCTCATCAAAAAATACCTTTGGAAACTAGATTAGGAAACTTCTGCTTGCAGGAACTACCAGTTTTAGACTCAAGCACTTGATTCAGTTAAGTCTTATAAATATTTAGTAATAGTTCTTCTTCGAAAACAATAAATTTAAGTAGCATTAACATAGCTCATCAATCAAAATTTTAAAAATCTACAAAAATCGCTCAGAATGTGTTCCAAAACAAACCAAGAATCGCCTCAAAAAATCCTCTTAAGGAAAACATAAATCGCTCTTAGGTACGCACCTAACCAATTTAAAAAAAAAACACAAAACCACGTTCCAAAAAGTCCGAAAAACCTCAACGATCGAAACAATAATGTGACAAAATTTAAACGCAGAATCTGTCTAAAAAAAGGCCCTGAATAAAGCCAAAAAATAACCCTCCAAATTACCCCCAAAAAAAGTCTTAAAAAACACCCAAACAACAAAAGAAACACAATAGAACATACCCAAAAAAAGCTCTCAAAAATCACAGGAAAACGCAACGAAATACAACATATAGAACGCATTCGAAATTTTTCCATAAAACGACGAGAAATGCTATAAAAAATGCACAAAAATCAAACCAAAAAATATTAGGATAAAACACAGAAAAACGTCCAAGAAAGGTACTGAAATGCGCTCAAAATAACATAAAAAACGGCTCGAAAGTGGTTCAAAAAAGGAACCAAAATCATCATAAATATTCCCAATCGTACAGAAAAACCTACAGAAAATTATTCCAAAATATGCCACTAAAAAGCACTATAAAAACGTCCCAAACAGTTCACCACAAAACGCACCTTAATCGGTCTCCTATCAAAATCAGAACAAAATGCTCCAAAAAAATACTAAAACACCTCAAGAAAGGTACCAAAAAACACATTAGAGTGGTTAAAAAAACGCAATCAAAAATCGTCCTAAAATTACCCAATAATTAAACTGGAAAATGCCCTCCAAAATCGTGTGCAGAAAATGCCACCGATAAAAATCATCAAAACGCATTGAAAAACACTCAAAAGACATTAACAAAAAACACTATAAAAATGTTTCAAAATTTTCATTATAAAACCTACAGAAATCGTTCAAAAAAAAACTCTTCAAAAATCACCACAAAATTTTCAAGAAAACTTAAAAAAAAAATGGTATCAAAAAACGCTTCGAAAACTTTCCAAAAAACGCACAGAAATGCGCCTTGAAAGCAACACAAAAACACCATAAGACTTCAAAAAGGACATTCTTAATAAAGCTCTCAGTTAATTATTTCACTCTTAATGGGTTAATCGGATACGTACTGTCGCAGACACAGTTCTTAATAAAGTCCTTTCGACCAAAACACTCGATCGTGATGGTCAAGCATAGTTTTAATTCTTACCACAGTTATCTAAACATTCTGTACATTAGTTCTAAGAACGCCTGACAGCGTGAATAAGATCTGCTCAGCTAAATATTCAGCTGCGGTAACTCTTCGAATGTTTTGCCTGTGTGGAAGTCAGTTCATCATAACCACACATCGACAAGGAATCCAAATCAAAAGCAATCAAATTTTTCTATGACAACTGGTTGACGACTTATATACGAAATTGAAGTCAACTTTCAAATAAATAAATAGGAGAGGTTTTTGTTCTCCTAAGAGTTCGTGTCCCTCAGTTACCGTGGTAATGTGGACTTATTAATAGCCAATTCAAAAACCCACCGTGGTTATTATTGCCAGTATGAAATATTCCCTTCCGCAATCGTACCAATTTTAGATCCATCAAATCTTTTTAATTTCAGACACGAGTCGCACCTAAAAATAAATGAAAAAAATCACCCAAACACCTTTTAATAATTTCCTCATCTTTTGTAATATTAATATTAGAATCCGTAGCCTGACACGGCCAATGTTCATCCCCCCAACAACGCAAATGCCCTACATATTTCCACGGCCTAGGACCTCTCTGCGTGAGCAATATTTCATGCCATAAGCAATTTCTATAAATTCACCAGATATTTGTATCATTTGTAATTTCTGTCCCTGCGATCCTCCTCGCTAATAACGCGGCAGTCATCCCACGCTGTGTCAAAAATCTGCCAAAAGTTTAGCCACCATCATCTATCTCTACCTTCCAGTTATTTTCATTTTCAACGAAACACAGACCGCCCACAGTGTTGCGTCGGAGATGCCTCCTTCGGGACAATAAATCCCCATCAGAGTCTCAAAATGCCCGAGAGAAAAAGTTGGATAATTATTAAATGATTGGCCTGAGATGATATTAATTTGCTTAGATGCGATGGCCATGGCCACTCCTCGCGGGTCTTGTGTTGTATAATTCCTCTGCAACACATTGTTTATGGACACGATCCTGAGGGCGAACGTGTTACACTGGTTGGCCTCTATTTTTGGCCATTGCGAATGGATAGGCAGCTTACGTTTTGTTACACGCATTTGAATTGTTTTCGGAGTTGGGGAGCGGAGGGGCACTATCTGGGCGAACATTTCTCATGCCTAAAACAAACACGGAAACTTTACTCATGGATAAAGTTTCGTTGTAATAATTAGAGAAAGTGGCATGCCAGTGCCAGATGCGATTCGAATTACAAATGAGCATTTATTGGGCCACCTGTAGCAAACGTGTAACTGTAAGGGCGTTGGATAAGGTCTGTACTAATATCAGAAGTCCTTAGCAATAATAGTCATAAGTGGTTAGTGGGGTAGTAGAAGTAATGTCGAAATTATGTCGAGTCCTTGCGCGATTTAAGAAATCCGCCGCTCAAAACAGGGCACTGATTCCGTATGTCGATTATCGTCAGACGATAGCGTTTCGACGATAGCTTTGCTCTTCGTAACTTCAATAATCGTCTATCGTCCGGGTGATATCGTTTAGACGATTCAACATTTGCTTCACGTAACTCAGTAATCGACAGACTACTATCGTCAAGACGATAGCGTTTGCGCGATAGCTAAAGAGGTATCGTCTTGCATTGATTTGTGTATTTTTCCCGACAATTGGAATATTTTTCATGAATTTTGTTGTGAAAATTGACTTTGTAATACTTTAAATGATTACAATGTTCAAGATAACATTACGGCAATGAAAACGAAAACTTGGCGATGACAACTAGGTACCTAAACGAAGAATGTGCAAGTTGGAATTGGAAACCAACCGGTTGAAGGAGTTGGCGCTAAAAATAAGGGATGAAATAAAAAATGCGTTGTGCAGATAATGATTTCTTTATGTATTTACACAAAAAAACAAAAACAATGTACTCCGATGTACTAAGAAACATAAATATCACTTTCTCCAAGCAGTCACGGATTTTGTGGGCAGGCTATCGGCATTTAAAATTGCAATTCATCTCACATTTTTTTATCTAAAAAGTTTTATTCAACGCTTTCATCTATCAGAAAAATCATTTTTGATGGTTTTGAAATAAATAAAACTGACAGGCGGTTGCCGTCTAGGATACATTCACCAAACACTTTAAGCGAAATCGTTTAACAAACTACAGTTTGTGAGCTACAGAGATACGGAAAGCTCTCATGCTTTATGAAATAATGTTCTCAAACTTTATACCAAATAATCGAGAGACGAGACGATAGTGATAGAGTTACGGAAAGCAAATTGATGACGAGATCGTCGACTACTATCGCGCGGACGATTATCGTTTTAAAAGTTACGGAATGAGTACCCAGGTCATTCCAAAGGCTTCCTGCGACTGAAGAATATTAGAAATTTGTTGGTCTTTAAATCAGCAAACATCCTGTGCATTGAATAGGGGGATAGCTGATCAAGATCAAGATCCTGGCTAGACTAACCTAGGAAACTGCTGCTTCTTTGGTGGCCCAACAAACGGATCCAAACTCCTGAGTCAAAGTATTTAAAACAACCGAACGCTTGGTGAGAATCTGCGACAAGGATCCTAAAGCAAATATTTATATATTTTCATTTGACTGACATTTAATATACTGAGTGTGTGTCACTCTCCAATGGGTCAACCAATCTTCCTCAATTGATATCCCTAAAAATCGATGAAGCCCATTTACCATCACTAAACGCTTAAACTTTGTATTCCTAAAATATGATGTGCTCCTGTTTTATTCATAAAGCCCAAACTTCAAGAGACAGCCCGAGAAAGGGACTGACTGTTGGTCCAATGTGCCACAATAAAGACAAAAACTCAGAGAGAAAAATAAAAGAAGATTCGATTTGATGCCATCATCTCATCAATGTCCTTAATGGGATTTGTAAATATTATTAATGGATGTTTGTGAATAACCCAAAAAATGAGGATCTAACCCAAATCTTCAATTTCAATCTTCGGCAAAATACACATAATGAATTCATCTGACCGAAAAGAATCCCTGCGAATTTATCATGATACAGATACAAGGCACAAGCTGCCGCTCGGCATTGAAGAAGCATATAAATTGAGTTTATCAACAGAAACACACACCCTGGCGTGCTTTAATGATAATTTATCAAAAACACTGTGAACATTTTTCCCCCGCCTTTGGTCGAATGTGGGTAAATGCGATTTGGTTAGTCAAGTGATGAAACGAGGTCTTTCATCTGTTTAGGCAGTACCTAGGGGAAAGCGAGAGCGAGATTTAGATAAAATTTAGGGAGTACGGAGTTATCAGGCATTTGTCAAAGCGGATGACGCTTAGTGAAATATAATGCGAGCAGATGGTGGCAAAAGGATATATGTGGAGGGTGGGTGTTCGATTCTTTAGAGAAAGGCTAAGGAATTTTGACGAGCTAGAAGATAGGAGCTGCATGGGTTTCTAAAACTTTTTTCTTCACATAATCGTGGCGGCGTCGAAAAGGACATTTTAACAACGTATTTTGTATCCTTAGGTGTGAAGAAATTTGAAAATAGCAAAAAAATAAAAAAAACTCAATAGCAAAGCCTAAAGAAATCAAATTTAAAATCAAAATGTACAGAAAAATGTCCCTTGTTTACAAAAATCGTCCCAGGTCCCGCATATACTAGGTTCAAATTGCCAATTCACCCGCTGTCATTGACTGAGATAAGAGAGTCCAAAAAGGCTCCTTCAGTACGAGCAAGATGGAAGACATTTTTGACCAAAAAGCCCTTTCAAGAGTGTGACCTATAAATGGGTTCATGTTCTGTGAAAAGTACAGAATACAAAATTTAAGGACTTAAAGAGTTAATCGTGTTTAGAGCTAGTTGAAAAAAATAAACTGTACAAGCTTGCACAACCTAGGAATCGAAGGTAAGCTTCAAAACACATATTTGATGGAATTTCTAAGTTTGAAAAAATTCAAGAAAATAACTAAGCGCATGCTACAATTTAAAGAAGAGGCATTTGAGGATTGCATTGGAGTAATCCAGCTTAAGGCATCTGCGATATCCTTGGAATTGATCGTCGTAGAAAAAACAGAACGCGTCGAAAATGTTCAAGAGGTAATCAGAATCTTAGTGGAATTTTTTCCTAAAATTGATTTGGTTAGGTTATAGTGGCAGGCTACACCCAAGTGCAGCCACACTTAGGCCAGAATTGGCACATTGTGACACCACAGGATCTAGTGATCTCAAACTACCCGTTGAACCAACAGGAGCTCAAAGTAAAGCGCCGGAGGCGATTGATATTAATAAATCGAGTTCACCAAGATTATCAAAGAAGTATTCTCCGAGATGTAATCTTCTTCGAGTAGAAAGAGCAGGACAGGTGCATAGGAGGTGAAGAACGGACTCTCCCTCCTCCTCATCCATGCAACTTCTGCTGAAGTCATTAGCGGGAAGATCCAGCATGTCTGCCTATTATGCAGTGCCCCGTGATCACACCTACTAGTGTGCTTATATCGGATCTCTTTAATCTTATAAGAGTGCTGGAGCGCCTGAGATCCAGCTGGGCCAAATTTGTTTCGTGATAGAGCAATTGGTGCAGTTTGCCCACCTGCGGTTAGTAGCGTTTATCGCGTTTTGTTTGATTAGGAGTTTGCAAATAGCGAGAGGCATGCAGAGATTCTCCTTTTCCGGTAGAATCGAGGCAATTGTGCCATGTCCGGCGAGTTCGTCGGCCGTACAGTTGCCTGGAATGTCCCTATGGCCCGGCACCTAAATAAGGTGAATTTTGAATTGTTCCGCCATCACATAAGCCTAAGCTTAAGCCCACATAATCCAGCTGGAGCGCACCCTAACTGTTTTTAACACAATTATTTCGACTATAGTCCAATTTATTACAAAATGCTATGCAATGACTTAAGTAAAGTGGATTTTTCAACAGGTTTCAACAACAACTTAAGCCAACTTAATCCTACTATAGGTAACATCTTAGTGTGCTCCTTCACTATAAGACAGCTTATTTCGAAGCCAATTTTTACTTTTACTTTTATGATTGTAGAAGAAGAGTTTTCAAAAAAGCCAAGGAAATCCAAGAGGCCAAAATTTAACCACAGTAAATGTTTTTTAACACCTTCGTAAGTCTTTTGGAGCGACAAGATTACTAAAATCGATAAATTCTTTTATCAGTCCCCTGGTCTCTGTATGGTCTCTGTCGGTGGGACAAAAAACAACTTGCAGCCTATTAATGGGCAACGAATTTTTGTTTTGTAAAGGGTTTTCCAATAAGAGGTGTTATTTTGATATTCAAAGGAAAATTTTTTGAGATAAATGGTCGGATATTTATTTCATAATAAAGAGGAAGGTATGCCGTTAGTAATGAAAAACAACATCAACCAAATGGCCACTACGACCACGCTTACAGGACCATATCCTTTTCATGAAATTTTCCATAAAAAATCGCAAAGTGGCTGCCCTATGTCCTCGATAGACTCACGAATTCCACCTTTGAGGTCTTGAATCGACGCTGTTGGCGTAGACCTTTTCTTTCATGTGGCCCCAAAGGAAGAAGTGGCAAAGTGTTAAATCACAAGATCTCGGTGGCCAATTGTGATCACCTCTTCGAGAGATTACACGGGCCGGAAACTTTTCCCGTAAAAGATCAACGGTTTCGTTGCTTGTGTGTCCAGATTAATACCATCTAACTCCAGCCAAAAAAAAATCATAAATCATCTCTCGATAGCGCAATCCATTCACCGTAACTGTTGATCCAACCTCATTTTCGAAAAAGTAAGGTCCAATGACCCCGCAGCAATATTCTCAGATCTTAAGCGACGTGCATGGGTTTTATTCTTCACATCACTGCGGTCGGACAAGCTTGTTCACGACGATACAAAAATGCGAACTGCGACTACAAAATTTTCACCATTATTGTAGTGAATTTGTATAATTTCAATGCGTTGTTGAAGCATGTATCGTTCCATTTTTAGTAATGGCGTAGTTTCTACTTGTCAAGTGTCAAAAAATAATAGCTTCAAAAGTGACAGCTACCGAAATAGAGGGCTATTTAAATTTATTATCGACTTTGTGATTTGTTAATTTTTATCATTTGTAACAAGTTTTATAAAAAATTATTTACATTCTTCCCTTTTAATAATGTTCACCTTTCATTTGGTTAAGAATTCATTTAATTCGGTTTTGAAATAACGCAGAAATCGGTACGACAAAAAATGTGCAGTGATGTATATGAAGATTGAGCATTTTTACTGAAAAAATTGTTCCTTAGGTATGCTAATCTATATATTGTTCACAACAATGCAGGACCACCGCTGAAACTATGCATTCAATTCAATTAATTGGAAAACACTTTTGGTTGTGAGATAACCTGAAGCTTATGACGCGCAGTTGATACCAAAAAGTCAAAGATCCTAACAACCTTCAGTAGCAATCAGATCTGGCTGCTTCACTAGAATGCTAGCCCTAGACCTACATTGCTGAACAGATATATACCTTACAAATGACTTCAGCAGAAACTGAAATGTTTTCTTCTGTTATTTTCATTAGTTTTAGTAGTCCCACGCCCAGGAATAATGTTGTCAAACTTATCCGGATGCCGTCTAATATTTCTATAGTATTGGTCACCTAGTCACCTAATCTTAATCCGATTATCATGTACCAGCTTGCTCTTGATTTCTCCCTTCGTAATTGATAAATTTTTACTCAAGGGTACCGGGACATGCATCAAATTTTCTTGTCATTTCTACTCGCTGAAATATTTTAGTTTCTATTATCAAATGCGAAAGCCGAATTCTCCATTTGGCTTTGCTGTTAATGTACGGAGGCGTATACTTAACATTTTTTATACTTTCTATTCTACGGTAGTGAAAATTCAACTGCAACTCAGCGGAATTAGTTACAGTAGTATTTGAACCGAAAAATTCTAAAAAAGGTATTTCCAATCAATTTGACAATGTTTGTCTTGACTATATCTCTATTTTTCGACCTCAATTCGCAGCATCATTTCGAGTTGTTTTCGAAACGCCATCAAATCACCTTGACTTGTCCCGCACATCATTGAAAGACTGAACGTGTCTCGACATAAATTTTGTTGGCCACCTTACAAAAGTCGCCTTTATCTAAGCCCCATTAACTTAATGACCACAACCTCAAACAACAGTAAATCAATAAGCTGCCCGAACTGAGTAGGAGAACCCTCCCCAGCATTTGGGGGAAAAATGAAGCTCCCCCTACCAACACAAAGGACCATTATCATCATCATCACTTCATAATGTCTGACAACACGTTATCCCTCATCACTCAAGGCCAACACAAAAGGATACCCTGACAACCGGAATGGTATCCTATACACCGGACAGATGATGATGTTTACCCAAGGGGAATGCGAATCATTTCCAAAGGATTACAATTTTTAACACCACCACCACTGCCAAGTGTTCCCTCATTGCAACTTAAACTTGATAGCTAATTAAAAATACCATTAAACTATCAAACTATCATCCTTCTTTTGTTCATCATTATCCATCGCTTAATGAACCAATCGATGCGTCGTGAGTAATAACAATCCGCCCGAGTCTTGGTACAGAAAAAAAGTTGAATGATTTCTCGCCCGTGATGATGGGAAGAAATTAAAAACTTCCACCGCTGAGATGGAGTGGAAAATTAAAACGTGTTCAGACTTTCGCTAACTCTGCTCCTTTCGTTACTTCCTTCGAAGGAATATTAATGATGAATTGATTGCACGTCTGCCGCAGAAGCGCAATAAATCTGAGTGCTCAGTTGAATAATAAATTTTGCGCGACTGTGGAACAATGAATTGAAAATTTCTTAAGAAAAATTATACCATTGTTTTTAGAGGGTGTGTTGTTTTGCATATACCTGTTCGTAGGTGACGACATATGTGCGTGTACTTTGGCAAGACAGTTCAGTGGAGTTGGGTGGAGGTTTATAAGGGTGTGTGGAAAACTTTTGTTTAAATTTTTTTCTATTAAAATGGAATTTTGTTCGTTCTTTTGAAATTGTGAGTTGAAAATCTAATTTATCATGAAAAAGTTCTGAAAATAGAAATCTTGGCAGAAAAGTTTATCACGAGATGGCAGACATGGAAAGTCTCAAATTTTATTATTTCCATTTTTAATTAAGAATGTGGAGATAAAAATTTAAATTTAATATTTTTACTGCTTAAAACGTTTCTCTGAATGTGTCACGACTTACCTTCAAGTGGCTGAAGGAAAGCGCCTTTCTGAAAGAGAGGAAAGGGTGCAGATTTAGTGGGGATGTTCACTTGTATTTTATGACGTTTATTTATGTCATTTATGAATTAGAAATAATATTCTTTGACTTTCCTTATCATAATCCAATCAGATCGGAATGTAATTATTTCGCTATCAAGTTTTTTGAGATTTTAGAATATTCCTATTTTCGAATGGGTATATTTCAAACGCTAAAACACCTTAGAAGTACCGTGAGGGAATTTAGCGTTTAATGATTGCAATTGCAACAATCCGCTAGGTCCTTTTGCGACGTCTGCCAAGAAGCCTCAACTGACTAAACAGATTTCCCCCAAAGCATACCAAGAAAACCCACATTCAGAATCGCAACAACATACCATCAAAAAATGATTCCTTTAGACCCAACAAACCAATTAACCTGGACAATTATAGCTCTAAGTTACGTCCACTCCTGCAAAATAAACTGAGGCTAATAATATCTAAACTCAAGTCCGACAGGTCTTACAGTCTAAGAGTAAACAGGGACGACTTGTACTCACTTTGTCGGATGAAAATATGCCTGACTAATAAAACTCTAGGGAGAGGCGTATTGATTGAGACCCACTTCTAATCTGGACTTCCTAAATAACTAAGTATTTGACGTAGTTAAAATTTGGCATTCTGCTTGTTAGGAGGGTTATTCCATACACCTTTCTGTATGATATTAATTAGGTGGTCAACTGCGTTCGGCGACTGGATTGATACACTCAGTTCAGCTTTGGGTTCAGATTAATTTGGAAGCCTTCGAGGTTTATTTCTCTGTTTTTTAGTCGTATTAAGTCTGATTTAGCTGGCCATAGAATGTGCAGGAAAATGATCAAAGCTGTCTCCAATTTAAACCAGATTAGAAGGTTGTACTTCCACAACACAGAAATCAAGAATTGAATTATTCATTTTAGCTCCATCTTGCGGCAAGTATGTTGCTGAAATTAATCGGATCGTCAATTCAAACGACATCTAGCGGTCAGTATATTGTTGAAATTAATAGAATCAGCTATTTTAGTGGCACACAGTACGTTAAACATTCTACATTTTCGACCAAGTTGGCTTTGAGTCAGTTTAGTTTTAAAAATCATCTTTCGGCTTGGTCAGCAGAAGTCACAAAATATTTTTAAAAGGCATGTCCCTTATTATTTGACCTGTACAGAACTTTTAATCGGCAATACACTTCTTTAAATAAAAGGATTCTGGCCACTTACTCAATGTTTGAACAGCGTATTGGTCAAGGCATTTATTTTTACGGTCTTCACATTGTTCCCATGTGCGCCATTCTAATTTCTTGATTTTTCCAAATATTCCCATGGTCAAATTCAACAATTTACAATTGATTTTGAAAATATTTATCAACACGAAAAGACTTTCCGGTGAAGTGGGCAAAATCTGCTTGTGCAATCCCTTTTGACAGGGCGTCGATTTGTTAGTTAGTAGTTAGCTAAGACTTTTATTTAAAAAAAAGACAATTTGAATCATCACTATCATACAAAAAGTCGGCGCAGTGGCTTAGTGGTAGTGTGTTGGGCTACTAAGCGAGGGGTCTCAGGTTCGAATCCCGAAAGGGCCAAATTACATCTTAAGGTTCTTTTCCACTGCGCCACCTCAAACATCCGAGAGTAAAACTGTCATGAATGAGCTTCTCAATTAGCCGTTTGGACTCGGCGTAAAGTTGTAGATCCCTTCCATTCGTCCCAAAAATTGAAAACCCGCACAAAACGAATGGTTGTGAGAACATTTGGTTTGAACATTTTTTCCAAATATTCCATGGTTAAATCGCAAGAGTTTGAGTTGCGTTTCTCCAATAATGTGTTGAATGTGGGTAAAGTTTAGGTGAGAAGAACGACGAGGAATTAGATGCCGACACTAAGCAGTTGCTCAGTTGATCCTTTCTTTGAAACCAAATTCACTTTTCCAAATTTCCCTTCTTCAAATAAACCCTAGAATGTATGACTAATTTTGACTTTTCACTTTTTTGTAACCCACCATATAAACCCAAACCCGACTCTAATTATTTGTATCGATTTCTTTCTCTGCCCTACAATTGTTAAATCTAAGTAGATCAAAGTTACGAATGACAATAGGAATACTATCGGGACATTGCCTTTTGAGGAAACATGGCTTAATAAGTACGGATGCATGTAGGTATTGTGAGGACTTACATGTCGCAGAGGATGTAACCCATATTCTCTTCAAATAGCAAGCTCGGAAGAGAAGAAAATACCTTGGAAGGTACTGCTTCGAAAATTTAGACGAAGTTTGTTTCGCAAATACAAGTGAAACCATCTTTAGGTTCTGCAGGGAAATTAAGTGCTTAGGAGAATTAGTTTAGGTTTTAGAGCATATAGGGATGGCGATGGGCCCTATATGGTGCCTGGTCCTTGTGACAAGCTCACACCCTACGCAACCTAATCTAACTTAACCTTCTCTGCTTTCCCAACATACCAACCGAATAACCCGACTATTTAAAGGGCTTCCAAGTGCATGTGCTGTTCATGATTTTAGTCGTATTTATTTCGAATTAAAAGAAAACCATTCTTTAAAGATTGCCATTGAAAATTGTGGCTTTAAGACCAAAAAAATGCCCCTCGACAACTAATAAAAAATATGATTTTCAATTAAAACAAAAACACATTAGGGAATTCTACCAAAGTGCGGAGGAAAAAACCATACCATGGTATAGCAACACTGGACATCTCTGTATCTGTTTTGCTGTCGAAAATCATGTGGAATCAATCCTTTTCCTTTTTATTTGGCAATTGATTAAATAAAATCTGTTTTAAATTTATTGTAAATCAGTCTTTGAAAGAAATAGAAAGATAAGTGACAGCTCAAAAATACTCGACATTTTTGCATTCATTTAGAGTTATAAATAATGAAGTAGAGTACTAAAAATAGTTAAGTCTGGCACCGAATTTTTTAAAAACCCTTCCTATCATTGTTCATGCCAAATTTAAACGTCCAAGGCTGGGTATTTTTTGAAGTGTCGACTCTCAACATCAGGTTCCCATCTAATGTCAACTTTAGTTAGAGATTTTATTATATCATCCATCTCTAAATGAGTCAAATTCGTCTTGTTGTTAAATCATTCAACGTCACATGCACGCAAGCAGTTTCCAACTCCACAACCTTCAAACTAAGACTGTAATTGCATTACGCTCCTAATCGACACTTAACAATTGAGTCGCACTTAAATTTCGTCGAGACCTTCTGATGTGAATCTCGGCATAAAACCAAATGTCAACTCAATCTAATGGTCCTATAAAAGAGTAAACAAAAAGCACAATAAGCCAAATATCGTGGCAATTTTATCGCAGTAAATTGTCATCGTCCTTGAATTTCGTCTGCACGACGACTAATTTCAGAATCCCTTGACCTTATACAATAACTTTGCTATTAGCAAATGGCGGACGAATATAGTTTTTTAACGATTGAATCGCATATATGAAAAACATATTTTACTTGAATTGTGTTTGGAGAGCTCCTAAAATGTTTTTAGGATGTGAAGTCAGCAATATAGCTGAGTCGATGCTATAAATTATTATATTAGTTGTACGCAATCCTAAATCCGAACAATAGAGTGCAGGAGTTGTGTTTGTGTGGATAACGAAAACTTGGGCGTTCTATTGAGTTAAAGTACTCCATAGAAATGTTTCATTACGTGCTACGAAAGTGTGATATCCTTTTAACGCAGCCTACGTAGCATTTCACTGTTTCGAGTGACACCATTAGGCACGGCCTATCGCCTTACAATTTCCTAATTATTTTTAAAAGATTAGGAAGAGAGGGATTTCGAGTTTTATTGTTGGCTCAAGAGATACGAAAAGGAATCTTCTGATCAAAATCTCATATTGGAATCACAGCTCTTCGGTTGATGGGCAGAAAAGGGTTTGTACAGTGGAACTACTAAGATGGTCCTTTAGTAGTACGAAACAGTGTTGCCGGCCTTGGAAGCGAATATTTGCAGAATATTTAATGCTTCGACTTAAGGAATTCATTCGAATCCACGTGCTGTAGGTCTCAGCCGTCAATCTTTCAAAAAAAACCCATTTCGTGCCACCGCCGGCAATACGTCACTATTGGTGTGAATACGTGAGGCCTAATCAATTTTTTACATTTGTCCAGAACAGCAATCTTTCCACTGGTCCTTACCATTCCCAATTTGTCCTTATCTACAGCAGTTAAAAGACCGTCCAATAGTAGTAACCTGAATTGTTGTGACATCGTGAGAAGAGGGGTCCTTGGAAGTAAAAGAAAAAATAAAATCCTTGCTTTGTATGCAGACATTAACTGTAACTATAAAGCCAAATGAATTAGTTTAAGGAAATTTTTTGTTTATGTTGAAGGATACTAAAGAAGGATGGAATGCATTGTCGCCATGAGTAAGCTTCGCTTATTGGAAATTGGGCCGCCTACGTTTGTTATCAGTGGGCTCAGTGATGCAGTTGTTTTTGAGGCTCTTTCCGCTGCTTCATTTATTTATTGCCAGTAGGATAGCTTTGTGTCAAGCCTCAGTCCCAAGTACTTCACCGCGGCACTGCTTCTTATTACTTCTGCCCCGATTTGGAAGTCAATTTGTGTGGGGATCCTTTTCTTCGTGAGAAGGACTATCTCAGTTTTCTCCGTTGCTGGGCTGAGTCCGTGCTCTTCCATCCACGAAGGACACTGTGCATTGACCATTCATTTTGTGTACTGGGTTAACGCCTTCTCCGCTGGTATACACAGAAACATGTCGAACTCATTTGAATTAATTGCAGTAAGAAAATCGAGACACAGTGGACAAAATTGGTTAACAGAGCTGGTTCAAATATCAATTTTCCATTAATAGGGGTGCAGTAGTGCCCTTAGTCCGCTCAATGCTCCTAGTTTTCACCTGATTTCAAAGGGTCTTCCAATAGGGACTTTGACAGTTGATACCAGTCATGTTGTTAAAGCTACATCTGTCAAATTGGCTGTCATTTATTCAGTCTGTTTTGCCAAATCACCATGGACGGACATAGCTTTCAACAACAATAATTTTCATCGAAAAATCATCTTCAAATTCTGGATGAATTTTTAAGTTAACAAACAAAATTGTTGAATTTGGGACTAAACCAATCCACATGTGAGATCCAAGAGCTTTTAATGCATCCCGAAAAAGTCACTGTTCGGTGTGGATTTCGGTCTGGCGGTTCATTTTCCTTTGAGAGCGACGTCGGCCTGGACATCACCGTCTACAGGTCGATGATTCCAACTTCTTTTGGCCTAAATTGGATGATTATGGAAACCAATGACCGGACAATTCTGCACAAACGATTCGAGGACATGGTCATCTCACGTGGAGGTGATATGAACTGGCCCCCTTGATCGTGTGATTCCATTACCAATCGAAAGGCCCTTCCATTGATGAAAGGGTCGCTAGGGTAAAAATCTTGATAAAATCTTAATTTGCAGCAAAAAAGTAGACGCGCAGGGCACTTTCTTAAGGATACCAAAAAAGAAGACAACTTTTAAATTTAGACATCGCCATGTTATGTTGAGATACCACACACGCCGCCACATGCGAAAAATTGAAATCTTTTAACATTCAAATAAAGTTAACTAACTCGCACGACGCACGAGTGAATTTACGTTAATGTCAATTTTTGTCCCTCATGTAGAACGCAGAAAAAAGCAATTTAAGCAACTCCCCCACAAAGTAGCGAGTACACATCAAACCACTCACACAGTTGTTTACCATATCCATCATCCCTGTTCACATTTTACGTCTTCTGGAAACACTTTCGTTCAGTGGAAACGAAATTATTGTTCACAGAAGGGAAGATGTGTTGGTTTTCTTCGAAATGAGCAAGTGACATGTGTCAAGAGCAGAACAAGGAAAAAAAAAAACTAAATGAATGCCCTGACAATGAGCACAAATGTCCTGGCGGTATTATTTCCGCCATTATAGTGCACACTCGTCATTAAAATCCAATTAGTATCACAGTCCTCAGGACTGCAGCGGTGCCTGCCGTTTGTTAGGAACCAAAGTGTGCGTTAAATCCTTCAGTTATGACATGAATGGCAATGAATACACCCCGAAGGAGATCAGCCCATTAGCCGTGTGTTTGATATTCAATGCCAATTCCGCATTTTATGCCAGCCAGGATAATCGTCATTGGCAGCAGATTTGGTATCACGTCATCGAAAATTTGTAAGATCTATAAAACAATTCATGGGAGATGACACAAACTGGCTGCTTGCATCGCATCCTCTTCCAAATCGATTTGTGCTCAGAAAATGAGAATTCATTTCACCCTCAGGACCTTTCTGAAATTACTCTCCGATATACCGGTCATAGGTGGTTAATTAAAGTTAACCATAGTCGGGTTGATGTGATTGATGGCGTTGGCTTTGCCAGAAATTGAACGAGATAATGATGAGTACTACTACTCCTACTCCTGCTTCGAGGAAGGACCCAATGTCCATTTATGAAAGGAATCAATTGACGAGACCATGAAATGTCAGTTGGTCCCACCTCTTGTTTGTGCGTGCGCAAGCCTCAGAAGGGACGTGAGAAAATCGCAATTTAATTCAGTCAGGGTTATGAAAGGAATACCAACACGCGTCCTTGTGTCGATGACAGATTGACGTTGAATGGCGTGTCGCTGATTGGACTGTGTAAACTGTCATTTGCTGTCAAAGTGAAGAACAATGCTTGTGGTCATCTGACATTTTCGTGACAATTGGCGCGCTTGCACTTTTTGTCATTTAATAATTTTTGTAATCGATTAATTAAAGGGAAACTTGGTCCTTGACTACCTTTTTATACTAAAATCTTCATTCACGCCACGTAGCGATGTTTTGCGATGTTTTTTTTATGGAATTCGATTACAGTTTTTGCTATACATGACTGAGGAAATTGTGCTCACCCCGAGAGAATGTTGCGTGTTTTGGTATATTGTGGATGTGCGTGCGTGTTCTGGTGGAGATCCAAGGACAGTTGACATTATTTAAATTGGCTTTCTCTAACAACATTTTAGGAGAAACTAATTGAACTTGGTAGGTGAAACAAATGAAATCCGTTAATCCCAGTTTAATGCTCCTTCATGGTCCTTTAATGATTTCGGCTTGTGAGCATTGAACTTGCAATAAATCTACAGGGGATTGCGTAATTTTAGTGGCTTAAAAGTTAAGAACCATTAAATTGAGTTATGGCGGATTTATCGAGATTTATGGCGCAATAATTGCCAATGTTTACACGTTGATTGGATTGGAGTAGTTATTTCTGAATTTATTACAGAGTCCTTCTTGTCTTTTACGGCAGTTATACATCCAGTGTCGTTATGTGACATCTTTAACAAATAAAATCTAAAGCTATGAGGCCCAGACTCTGTTTAAATAATTTTTGACACAATTTTTGTGACAATTTTCACCTTCTTGGAAGTAAAAACCGCCTGAAATAAAACTTACTTCTGGTTCTTCACATTTATCTTCGAGAAGCTGCTTTAAGTGACTGCTCTCTTCAGAAAATAATCAAGTTTGAGAAAAATCCATGTATAGAAAATAACCAATGATCAGAAAAGTCCGTTTGATATTATTTTTTGGACTCCCCAGTTCTCAAAGGCATTCGACATTTTTAATCATGGAATGCCTTTTCATGGTAGGTCGCTTTCGTTCGTCTCAAAAATTGAAAACATATACAAAACCAATGGTTGCGAGAAGTAAGGTCCGCACCGCACGACAGCATATCATCCTAAAACCTACGGAATGATTAAAAGGTGGCGTAGGTTATAGAAGTCTGCAATAATGTGCCATCACAACCATCAATGGTCAAAAACTCTGTCGTGGACCCTGTTAGGTCTTCGAACCACACTACGGGAAGATCTCCAAACTTCTTCAGCTGAGTTGATGTACGGTAGAAGTCTGAGACTACCTCATGCTTTTTTGCAACCATCCAATCTTGATCTTCAAACGGATTTTGTAACCGATTTTAAAAAAGCATTTTGACAAGCTGCATCCAACTTCGTCTTCTAACCACGCCACGTCCAAAAACCGCGCAACAAATCCTTAATAAACTGATCAATTTTGTCTTCAAACCTTTCTTTCTAATACGCGCTATAAAGTCCAATGTTCTTTGTTTCAACAGCGCCCCACATTTTTGTGACAAACCCCGCCTCCATTTTTCCTATCTCTGATAACAATACCCCTCCCCCCAACAGAACAACGATAATTTCGCAAAGTAATTCCAAAACTCAGCCAACTAATTTCCCATTACTAACCCTGATGATAGGGAAACCACACGACCATAAAATGCTTTATTGTTCAAGTGCCAGCTTATACTTAGATGGGACATGTGTCTCACCCGGGCGATCTGGGTGGGCAATGATGGATCTCTCTCAAAACAAAAGTGTATAATAAACCAAACTTTATGCTGCCACATAAATGCGAAACTTTAACAATAAATTTAGAGCTCGTAATGGGAAGTGAAAATTAAAAAAATTTCCTAAAATGCACATATATTTTTCTTTTGTTTGGTGGTTTCCGTAACTTTGCGGGCATAAACTTGAACGAAAGGGAGAAATAAATTAGTTATGCAGAGTATTCCATTTATTTTTGAATGGATGGCTGAAATTGAATTATTTGAAAAATTTCCCGGAAGACCTCAAAAGTGATGGCAGTATGCCGCCGCTGGGGAAATCTTTTGAGGGAGTTGAGTATTCGGTTGGCGATCTTTCCTGATGGAGTCATAATTGGAATGGTAATATTACGGGAACTATCTGCCAATAAAGTCCGAAGCTTAATTTATTTAGGAATGGAGATGGTTTATGTCATGAGATTGATGTCAGTGCCTAGTTTGACAGATGATTTTTGGCTCTAAAGTGTGACATCCAAAGGAGTGATATTTTTTTTTTTTTAATGAGGCGGTGAGGAGTGTTAAACTACGAATTTCTATTTCACTTTAATGTATTAGAACCATGGTTTTGAGCTACTTTATCATCATTATATCATTTAACACCTTGATCTTTAAAAAGCAAAACAAAAATAATCGTATCTCCACTGCCAAAGTTTTTAGCTCCTAAAATACTAAAAAAATAACCTTAAATTCGCCGCAAACAAATATTAAAAACGCTCGAAACTGCACACAAAATATCGATCAAAAACTTCTATAAAGTGCTGAAAGATCTTTTGAGAAAGTGTCCCAAAATGTCAGAAGTAACGTTTCCTTAAAATCAAACTCTGAAAAACAGCATAAAATGCGGCGAAAAAAGCGGTGACATAAGAGGCTTAAAATCGTTGAAGAAGTCTTCCACAAATCTGTCGAAAAAGGGTAAAAAACATACCTTTTAAATTTGCCGAAATACGACTCAAGAAATTGTCAAAAACGACTTATATTTTCAAGTTGAAAACTATTTTATGTGGTCTTTTGGCTTAAAATTCATATTCGCTCCTCAAGAGGCAAAAAAATGTCAATTTTCAAAAAAAAAAACCTTAAAGAAACGGTCAAAACTACGTACCAAAAATATAGCGTAAGTCTGCTCATAAATATTAACTGCATAAAATGCAAATAAAAAGACGGTAAACCTTACTACTTTGCCTAAAACTTCTCACAAAAATTCCCACAATAACACTTGAATAAATACTGAAGAACAAAACCTCAAAAAAACGTATGCAACGCAAAAAATCGACAACTAACCACCTATGCTTAAAATCGTCTACAAATAATAGCCAACAAAATCAAACACCAAACTAGTCAAAAATCTTTCTAAAAAACCATCCAAGAAATTACCCAAAACATTACCAAATAAAGTGCACGACTGGATCGCACGAAACTTTCTCGTTCGTATCATCAGCTTGGTTGGTTTATTTTTCTTTAATTATTGTTTATAGGCTATAAAACCAGATTTTTCAAATTGGTGATGCTGGTAGGTGGCCATGACTCGAAGTAGGGTTTGTGATGTAAGAATTCAGAGATTTGTTTTTGAATTTGCATGAAGTGCGGGTTTGTGATAGTGTAGACTCCAATTGGTTAGAATTATTTTAAGGTTCATGATTAATTTGGTTGAAAAAAAAAGAAGTGGAAAATATTTGCTGAAAAGAAGTTTCTAGTAGTTGTGATTACATTTTAACTGGTAGTGCAGTAATGTTTATAAGACAGCAATATTTGAATTTCTCTAAGAAAATCTAGGTACGGGGTATTATTAAGAATACTTATGTTATCGTAAATAAGCATTTTAGTCAAAATCTTTGGAGCTGATTTTGAAAAATAATGCGTACAAAATAGTAACAAATTTTTCAATGTTGAGTTCGAAAAATAATCTTGCTCAACTATTTAACTAAAAACCGAGTATAGGGTATTTTTCACGATGTTAGTATGACTTGGTTTTTAAAGTTTTATCCAAATCGAAAATGGCGTTTCCGACATAGGTACATATACCTAATCAGTTTTCAAAATCATCGTTTCAGGTGATTCGAATTGCAAGGACACCGTATTGTTGGAAACGTCAATTTTACCCCAAATATGCATTTTGGTAAAAATTGTTTTAGCCGTTTTCATCTAGGTAAACCAAAGGAAATCAAACTCTCAAAATATGCATTTTTTCAAAATATAGACAATTTAGAGAAAAACTGAGTTTGCTATCATGTTAGGAATGACCATATTACCTTCAATATGAATTTTTGCCGAAATAGTTTTGAACGTTTTTGAGATATGTCCAATTTTTAAAATCACCGTTATTCGATTAGCGAAAAAATGGGTATGCAGCCATGTTAACCTTGTCTGTAACTGTAAGCCCACCAATTCCAAATCCGAAGTTTGAAAGAAATCCGTCCAACCGTTTGCGCTGTAGAGCTCAGGAAGGACGGACAGACGGACAGAATTGCGAGACCCACTTTTTCGAGTTCCTCTATCATCGTAATGTCAGATTTGATTAAAATCTCGAGTTCGATTTTTTGTACGATTACAATACCTTTCTCTTACTACGTATACGAGAAAGTTAAAAATACCACTTAAAACGTGACAAAACGCTCCTCTAGAAAATGTCCCGAAATGGCCATAAAAAAACGAATATGAAAAAATTTTAAAATTCTGACCGAAATATAAAAATGTTCAAAATTTTTACCTACACATTAAACATTTTAATTTTTCACAAGGATTTCATATCCTTTGTTTGAAATCTTGACCGGTACATGAGAAATTTGTTGATTTTGACGCGGAAAGGAAAGACCTTAGATATTTAGGACGCACGGCTCGAGAAATAGCCAAAATATCACTTCAAAAAAATGAGACCCAAAGTGAAACACAAATAAAACCCGTAAATACCGAAAAACAAACAGAAATTCTGATTGAAGAACTTAAACTTCAACTCCAAAAAATGGCTCTTAAAACTTTTCAAACACGCTTTAAAGTGCGTTCCCAAAACGGGACAAGAATACTGCAAAAATCACATCAAAAAAAAATCGAGAAAAACGTATAAAAAAGCCTAAAAAATACATTTAAGACCGTGCCGAAAACGACCTAAAAATCTCTGCCAGAAATCAGTTAAAAATTGTCAGTAAAAATATGGCAAAAAAGGGGTAAAACGCTACAAAAATTCATCCTTAAAAACACTCCAAACACATACACAATGAATTCTGCAGAATTTTGCATAACAAAAAAATCAAAAATACCCGACAAAATCGTCTTGAGAAACCTACCAAAAATAATCAAAAAAAAATCTCCACAAAACGCCCCAAAAACCGAAAACCCACCAAAGTCCTAAAAACCCACCAACAAACCTTACTTCATTTGTGCAGAATACCCAAATAGTGATTAAACCGACCTCTCCTCATGAGTCTTTCATCCCCTTTCTCCTCAAACGAGCAAAACCGAAAGATCGTTCCACCGACCGCGCCGAGTCAGTATTAATGTCCTCCCATCAAGTCAAGTTTAATTTAAAATACCAGAGTCCTGGCCCAACTATATTTTGTTTTTGTTCTCCAAATGACTTACAATTTGCTCTGCCAAGGAGTAAATAAATTTAAATAAACTGTAAATTAATGTTTTACACATCTTTCAAACTTTATGAATATTTATTGCACTAAATGGTTTTTGAAAGGACGATAATGAATCAAAGGGGAACGGTATTCTTCGAAGGAGGATATTTTTTGAATTACTGCACAGGAAAGGTATTTTGCAAATTGAAATAGGAAGGATGTTTCCTTTGAAAATTATTGACCATTTCTGCACAAGGATGATGGTTCGGCGTAGTGATGATAACGACTGCCTCTTGTGGGAAAATGAAAACTTTTCAGTATTATTTTGCTACCGTAAATGGGGACGCCCTGAAGGTGGCCCTGCTGCTACAAAAAGGCGGCCTCTAGGAGTTTGAGGTTGAAATTAGTAGTCCTGAAGTTGGAGTAAATAAAAAAAGACTCTTATAAAATAGGGATTTGCCCAAAAATGTGTTGGTCCATGGAGATTGAGAAGTGGCTCACCACTGAACAGTGGAAACGTCGCATACTGGAATCGAACTCCCCCGCGACGCAATCACTCATTATTGACGCCATATGTGCCGGAGCAGCTACTTCAAAAGAATAAACGAAATCAATAACACTTCAAATGCTCTGCCGGCATGTGACGAAAATTAATATAGACGTCAGTCTGCTTGTATTTCCTTTTTGTGATTGCAATGGTCTCTTGAACTTTGTAATCACCTGTTTATTGACATGTTGTGTTATCACCACGGCTGGGTAATAACAGTCTATCACTGAGGTACTGACATTTCTATCGCATGAAAAATTAGCGCCCCCCTACGTGAATCGTTTATCGATTGGCCCGATGGAAATAAAGTCACTGCCAGCCCTCAAAGCGTTATTACACCCATGGGAATGTGTAAATTGTTCTCCTAATGTTTCCGCTGTTGTTGATTTCAATTACTTTTGAAGCTTTACCCGGACAATGTAACCTCGGTTAGGAATAATGCTTTGAAAGGAAATGTGTTCGTATTTGCAGCCGCAGGAAATTTATTTATGAAATTACTCGGTTGAGTGTTTTATTGCCCTTTGGTAATGAGTAAAATGGATTGGGTTGAGGAAACATGTTGCCACGGATTGGATTTGAGTGTGAGGGACCACAATTAACTTTCCTGGTGCTCAAACAGGCTGAAGGGTCTTTCATTAAGCGCTTTCTATCATTAAATTTAAAAAGAACAAAGTGCTTATGAGATATCATAAACATTTTTTTTCGATGCTATTATATATCTTCTCTTCTCTACATATAATAAAACTGTAGAATAAAAACTGCTAGACCACGCATCAATGGGAAACTACTGGACGGATTTTGATGAAACTTGGCACAGTTATTGCTTAATATTCTGGGTCGGGACTTAGGATACTTTTTATCCGGGAATCTAACGTGGATCTTATAAAATATTCAAAAAACTGTACATCTGTAAGGAAAATTCTAGCTCGGTAATGGTTTATCGGAATGAAAAATAAAAAAATAAATGAATTTAGTAAATGTTCCCCTGAATCATTTAAGATATAAAACATCCTCTTATCATATGTTTTACACTTCAATTAACAGTCGTATATTTTCAATGCACACATTCAGGTTGATCACATTTTAAGGTGTTGTTCATTGGAAAAAGTTTGGAAATGGGCTGGAGTGTTGTTTGTGTGTCATGTTGTTTCATTCTTTTTTGTGTAGACTTTTTAGTAGGAACAAAAATTATCAGTCTTCAAACTTTGTTTCGCTTAAGCTTAATACGTCTAATCCTTGACAAATGGGAAATGGCTGTACTAAGGAAATCGCTGTAAATGGACGAGCGATGATTCCAGGCGAATGCCATAGAGTATCTTGTGTTGATCTTTCATGAAGTGCAAAAGTAATGCATATACAGATTATTAAGAGGGATTAACCTAACGATAGGTATATGACATAAACTCGAATGCGATGTAATCCATAGGTTAACAGAAAGCAGGGACTTTGTAGTGTAATCTGGGAAGACAACTTTTAGAAGGCACTTCTTGTTTAGGATCCACTGAACTCAGAATGGTCTTCGTTATTAATAGCTCTTTCAAGCGATGAAATATAACCTATCGCTGGAATCGGCATCAAAGACCAGTCTATGAATAGCATGAAGTTAGAAGATGTCTTTTAGTGCCAAAGAAGTTGGTAAAAATTCTATTAAAATATCATCTGACATGCGGTGTTAAATTTATTAGACAGAGAAATGCAAGGATGCCTATCACTAGATACTATTTCCATTTGCTACTATCATAATTCGCAAAAAAAATTGCACGTCCTTAATTTTCTTTGACTTTTTTACAAAACAAAAATAGCGTTTGGAGTAGAGTAATTTAAAAGTAAGTGCGCCTCACTAAACTCTTCTTGTTAATGCCATTGACTTCTTTTAACAACATGTAAAAAAACAGAGGTAATCATATTTCATTTACTATGAACTAGTTGTGCGTGTAAAGGAGCAGTTGGAGCAGCATACAAAAAATACCATAAAATTGTAAATTCAAATCTGGCGCCCATAATGGCCATTTGCTTATTAACATTAAAAGCTGTACAAATTCCGTATAAACTCTTCAAGATTTATGCACACAGTTTACACTATATCGACTTTGTCAATCAATTCTCTTGTCCTATTCTTTACTTCTAATTTCAAAAATATTTTAACTTAAAGGAAATAATAAATACAGAAAAAATATTAATATTATTTAATTACAACTTTCTTTTAATATTAACTTTTCCAGTTTCCAACCAAAATGCACGGAAACGTCTTTGATCAAAATGAATTTCACAATTATTATCCGAAATTTTCCAAGCTTCACGACGAATTTTCCATTTTTTTAATTCGTCCAAAATCATCAAATCATGCGATCAAAAGTGCACAAATTGGTCAAAAAAAATTGAAATTTTTCGCGCTTTCAGGAATTTTAAGAGTTTCCATTTGAAAAGCCATGCCAGAACAATTGCACACAGAATTCCATACAAAAAATCAATTTTTCGACTTTTCCGAAGGGTTTTTCCAAAATACCTCCCAAATAACCATCTCCTGACAATTATGAACAACTGAAAAAATATTTGAACCAAATCGGCCCAGCCGTTCTTAGTTGATGAATGACTATGTATAGGTATATATTTGTCAGACCATTTTTATGTATATAAATAAATTCGGTGCCAAACAACAAACATTTAAACTATCTGTTTGCAAATGAAAGCACAAAAGCGTTCGTCGTTCGAATTGCTACCGTTTGACATTCGGTCAAACAAGAGTCAGTCTTATGTTCAATGTCTTCGTTTGGAATTACTTTTACAACGATTTCACTAACAGATGGCAGCAGCAAAATAGATCTTTAACGTCGTTGACAATCTGAGTTTGCATCAGCATGGTAGCTTGCGACAAGAAAATACGCTAAATAGAACTAAAAGCTGGCAATAAATTTTTACGTGATATCTGAGCATATGATTTAGGCAGTAGAACTTGTCGAAATAGGTGGTTGCAGTCCCCACTCAATGCTGATAAAACTGGCTTTATATTTGAAGCGATTTTCAACGAATTACACTTCTTTTATGAGGTAATGCTTTTGGGGCTTTTAAGCTACGTGTTTACAATTCTGAGAACCAAAGAGTCTTAAAATTTGCGTCCAACGCTTCCCCCTGTTTGGAGATCTAATATCAAATCGTGGGTAACAACTAATCCTTTGATTGCGTAGGTTTACAATAGACTTTTACTTAGCTGTTGAGAAATAGGTACTGTAGGGAAAATAACTTATCACACAAAGCGCTGCCAACCATTCCTCCTTCCGTGATATCAACAAAATCGTTAAAGTCGTATTTACACCATCAAGTACGACATCATTGCTACAAGGAGCAGAAGCTATGCAAAAATTTTCAGCTATTACTAAAAAGGAAACCACCATCAACAAAATTTGACGAACATATTTGTGGTTTCTGAATTTATCTACGAAAATTCATCTTCCATTCGATCCTTATTTCATAAAAATCGGATCAGAAAAAACGCCGTAACCGGTACGACAAAAATGGTTACCCGATTACTATAATAATTCAACTTAATACTTAATCTCTGCGATAGAAATGCCATCTTCCTTTTAGCCTAACAGAAAAAAATTTTCTTTGCTATCGACACCACAAAAATTTTCGTCACTTACAACTGGTGAGAACCCCCATTTGTTCATGCCAACGTAAAACCCCGCCGTATCTTCCCTGGACTTCTTTGGGAGTCACTGCATTAAACGATTAACTTTAATAAATTAGAGCAAAACAAAACAATCCACTCTGAACAACTTAACCAAGACCCATCAATTAAAACTTTGTCCACTTGTATATCAGAAAACTCTTTCCACAAGTACGGGCATCATAAATCAATACACCCGATAAGACCCAATATTTCACGTGAACCAAAAACCACTGTCTACGAATACACACATGACGGCATCGAGCCTGGCCAAAACCGATAAAAATCCAATTATTGCTCACATCGCTGAACATGCTCGAAAACGTTATCCTTTTTCAATATTCAAACAAAGCGGTTTGATAGTTTATGAATTATGAGCTTAAAAAATAAAGCCAAACAAAAAACTCACCACCCAAATAAGAGAGATATTCCATATATAGCGTTTAAATCCTTTTAAATTTTTTTTAATATCCTGTTCACTGAACTAAACAAACACCACACACACTATTTCACTTTCCTCCACTATAGATGCAATCAATTTGCACCCACACCACACCGAAAAAGGACAATATTTTCTAAAACACAATAGGATACGGCGAGCTCCTCTCTATGCGTTTATATTCAATTGACAACGCAAGGACCAATAAATCACAAGGAATGTAATCACCGCTCCTAAACAAAAACTCACTTTCTTCGCGAACTCCTTTCGAAATCGAACACTCAAGGGAAAACTTCCAAGACCACTTCAAAGATACAAAATTCAATTTAAATCGTGACAAAATGCCGTCGCTTGTTACACTTCCGCTGTGGCAAGGAACGTAACACCCGCGAAATTCGCGCGTATACCCACATAAAATCCAACACTGCAAAGACAAGACAATGACAGGAATTCGCCAACGAATACAATTTCGACGAACGACTAGTTCTTTTTCAAAATTCGCGAATACGAAAATAAACGACGCCGACAAATTTGGCGCAACACGCGACCGTGCACAGCAAAAGGCCAAAGCGATCTGAATCCGAATCAACCGAATGTAGTTCACTAGACCGACTGAGGAGGAACAAAAGGACAACCAACATCGACAGTCCGCAGTTAACATTGCTCACTTTGGACGTAACAGGAGAACATTCTGTTAACAGCGCCATCTCTCTCTCGTTGGGTTTTTGGCGGGCTTTTGCAAAATCAAAACAAACCACCGCCCTTCCCTGCCACTCCTCAGTCATCTAACATGTTCGACATGTGCGTTTTTGGCTGTCACGTGCTGAACGCTTTTGTATATTTGCATGCAAAGTTGAACTTGAACCAGAAGATTACACGAGCGGCATGCACTCTGGCGTATGCGCATTAAATTGTTGAATGTTCTTTGGACTCGAGTTCGGCTGCCAAATGGGAGGCTATACGCGGAGAAAGAGAGCCCAGAACTGAACTGACATCTGGTAGACAGAAGGGTGGGATTTGTTGTGGTTTATTTACGAATCTTAGTCGGGGAAAAGCGGGAGCACATTTCACAGTGGAAAGATGGGGAAAATGTGCTGCGTTTGAGGGTTGTTGGTGACTGATTTTCAAATTGATGTTGACATGTAGTTGTTAGAGCTTGGTCTTCAAGCTGGAAGTAGATGAAGAGCTGCGGTGCTGTATCAGTGGAAGACTTATAGATTACCTTCAAACACCACCTGGAGTAGGCAGCTCACAAGGGACAAAGTCAAACGTTGGTTTAATAAAAATACAAGACTGCTATTGGTCAAAGTCTTTAATTTATAATACTGTACGGGTGGCAAATATGGGTCTAAGGACTTTTACCATGGGAACGGAATTTCAAATAAAGAAATTTAAATGGAACTGTCACCGGGGACAACGTCATGAAAGGTGGATGTGGCTCCAATTGAAATTCATGTAAATGAAAACCTAACAAAAAATGTTCTTAGAAAAGACAAATGGAGGGAATCAGAAGAGGCGCAAAGGCACGTGCTGGTCCGTATAAAAAACGAACTTCTGATATCTTTCGAAGGTTAAAACATCACAAAAACTATTTGTAGCAAAAACGCTAATGACAAGTGGACAACCAACGCGTTAAGGGCAAAATCACAGGTACTCAAGGGCATCGTTGAATTATATTTAACAGAAGAAACAGTCCCATAAAACACGTCGTACATCTGTTGAAAAAGTATTCCACAGACAGAATGGGGGCGTTCAAAAACTTTACTTAACTAAGTCTGACTGCTGGCAGACGTGAGTTATCTGAGTTCTTATTTGCTAAGATTTAACACTTGATTGCAGTTTTATTATTTGACGTTTACGGAGGGGTAGCCGAAAACTCTAGTCTACAACTTTTTAACTGGGTACGTTGACATTTCAATATGTCAAACTTAATAAGAGTGACATTGGTCACTTTCAAAAACTTTACTATCTGAAGCCGGGTAGATTTGTCTGGACTAGATTTACCCTGAATCAAAAAAACTAGATTGATCATCGGTAACGTCACTTTTCCTACGTCAGACACATATGCGAACTGTCAACTTAGTACTCAGTCACGAATTTCTTGACTAGATTCCTCGGCTACTCCTCCATAAACGTCAACTGCAACAGCTGCCCATGTGACCGGTCTAGCCCAATCAAAACTGAGATACATCAAGTAAGTCAGCTGTCAGACTTACTGAACTAAATTCCTGAACGTCCCCAATGGCACTCCAGTCACACGTCACATCGAAGACAAGAGACTAGACTGACACAAGAAAATGCACTTTTAGACTAGTGGTTTTCCTTTAGGCCCCAGTAAAACGCAACCTTCAAAAGGTTCTCCTGCTTTTTTGACCAGGCACTTAAAGTTAATTCTTGGGCTCAATCTTGATCTTTAAATGTTGCTTATGAATTATGAAATTAGTTGATCAAAAAAAAAATATAACTAAGTGAATTAGGTTTAAATTTTCTACAAAAATAATTAACTCATTTTTCCGGACGAAAAAGTTTTTCTCATCAACATCTCAGTTAATTCCACACAAAAAAACGAGATCATTCCACTGAAATATGTCATTTATTTAGATACTGTTCCATCGGTCAGGAATTTTTTTTCGGATGAAATCTAGTCAGTGGTGGTTCATTTGTTTGTACTAACAACGCAGTGACAATCAGTATTTCTGAAAGGCTTTTTTCTGTTTTCAATGACAGCCTAAACGAAAAAAAACTCATTTTCATCCAACTTTTTCGGCTCCATTTTACGTATCGCTATAACTGCAGCCTTAGTGCAGTGTACCGTGTTCCAATTCCAAATTCTCACTGGCTGGATTATATTGTGCTGCTTGTGATTGGATTGAGAATTGAGATATTAATTACTGCCTGAATCTTAACTTAACACAAGGATAGTGCAGAGAGAACTGCATAGGTACTGCATGAGTGCGTGACATTTGTATACATTTGTCAGGCAAATTAAAAATTGTTTTCTTTTTTTAATTCGGAAGTGAAATTTTTGTTAAGAAACGCGAAATGATAGAAAAAATAATTGAAATGGAACAAAAAGATCCTCTTGCGATTTCTTTGGCATAAACTCGGATCGTCTTCTTCTTCTACTAATTTTCCACCATTCTACAGAAAAATGTGAAGAAAATACCGCTGAACTTAATTTTGTTCGTTCAAATATTATAAATATTAAACAAATTGTCAGACGTCATAAATACACTACGACATATCTGAAAATAACAAATGAGTCTGCACATGTCCTAAAAGTCTAACAATGATAAACGTTCAAATATCTAGTTTAATAAAACGTCATCTAGATTTGTCTGAACTAGGTATACGAACGTGTTGAATAGGTACCTTGATTTGTTGTTGCATACTCGAGGTTTGTTTTTAATTTTGACACCTTGAATTATCAACTCAGTATGCAGGCAGGCAGACTTTTCTTGACTAAATTTGTCGGCTGCCCCTCCATAAACGTCAACTGAAAGAACTATTCACGTGACCAATCTGGGCCAATTCAAATTGAAATACATCAAGTCAGTCAGGTGTCAGACTTACTAAACAAGAAAATCGAACGTCCTCAGTGACGTTTTTTTGCTAATATTGGGGACGTTCAATTATCTAGTTTAGCACGTCTGATAGCTGCCTGACTTGATGTGTTTTAGTTTTGACTGATTTAGATCGGTCAGTGTGCACAGAGTATTTATAGAAAGCAAAAATATTGTTACAACAGTACGAATTCTTTGTGTAAAACATAAACACGTGAGATCGCATGAATTCACCCTCAAAATTCATGAAAAGTTCCTCTAAATGTTCGCATTTTATTCCTCCGCGTTGATTTGGGTGACTTGTCGGGGATTCTTATAAATTTATTTCCAGTTACCGCAGCCACCTTATGCATGAAATATGTACCATCAAACCAGCATGATTTCAGAAGAACTTGCTGGTGAGTCAAAATCCTCTTCCAGTGAACTTAAAGCGAACATAATAGGTCTGTTCCCTTACTTTAAAATCTTACGAATTCTTAAGTATTTTACTCAACTGTCGTTCCTCAACTTGAAAAATTCGTAAAAGAGGGTATCTTCAAAAGAGCAAGATATTTCCCCTATAACTAGTTTTTACTCAACAAATTTCTTTGCGTAAGAATTGAAACAACTGTCAGTCGCCTGAAAATTGACAGCTGATTTGAATTTGCTGTTCTATTTGAAATTTTGTTGGGTGAACTATCTGTCATTTTTCACAGGTTACAAAAAAGCATTCCTTAACTTTCTCTGAGAGAGAATTCATCATCTCCACTGTCATTTCGGCAGTCTTTTCCGTTTTTACTACAAAAGTAAAGGAACAGACCTAATGCGAATCGGCTTGTTACCCGTGTATTATTGATTGAAATACGGATTTCCGATTCTCTTAAAGTTTACGTTTACAATTTCCAATTTGACATGTTTTAAGTGCTCTTCATAAAGGGTACAGGACTTTAAAAGTGTTCACAATCCCTCCAGAGCCCCCAAACAAATAAAAGAACAAGGTATTTCCGCATTCTTTAGTATTGAACCTTTTGTATTTGAGTTGTTCTTTTTATGCAGAAAAAAAACTATACGCTTAACAGGATTCCCATTCAAAAAGTTCCCATTGACGTAACGTATGCCAAACTAGAACAATATAAACAAACTGGAATTTCCAATAATCTAGTTGTAATAAAATTCTCCACAAGACTAAAACAATAAAACTTTCAAAGTCAGACAAATTCTTACGAGCACTATTCCAATATGCATAACATACGAGTATCCTTCCGCTCAAGTTCAAGTGCAAGGGGTTTGGCAAAAATGTCCCTCGCAAATGTTTGCAACCTGATTGCACATGCATTCGCAATTCAATTCACAATCTTGGCAATCGAATTTCTATTTGCTTATCCCAACTCTAATGCGATGGAGGCCAGATCTTCAACATTTCGACCACCTATTCCATCCAACGGACTACGGACCACAAAATCGATTGCTCCTTGAATTGCAAATAAATCGACCCGTCCTGCAAAAAGGCGAAAACCAACGACAATGTCAACTTCTCAACAAACTTGCTGCTTTCTGCTGGTGGGAGGTCCACCTCAGTCCACCTGTCATAATGTTGCAATTGTCCTGGGGGCGATGGCATAACGCAAAAGTTGTTTGTTCAAAAATATAAAAAGGATCGCAAAAGTTTTCCCTACTGCTTTCTAAATATTTTGTCAACTCGTAGCTGCATTTCGCATTCAAAAGGTGCCAGGTAATTTCGTCGCATTCATGTCTTATTTGTATGCCCCAGGGGGGTGGCAAAAACTTTACCTATTGCGAATATTTTTCAACCGGATCGTCACCGGATATTTGAAATTTACTGTGTCCACTCTGAAGTACCTATTACTGGAGACAATATTGTGAAAATTTCCATTCGTCCATGTGAAAAGTTAGCAAGTAATTAAAAAGTAATTGTAAAATGCCAGATGAATATACATTGCAAACTTTTACCATATTCGAATAGTTTTTGAGCAGTTTTTCGCAGAAATGCCTGAAGGGATATTGCAATTTCGAAAATAATCATCATCAAATTAAATTACTGCTTTGGCTTTTGATCCTTTTTGATATCTGAAAGAGCGGTGGGGACGCTCACACTGCAACGAGTCCGAATTTCAATTAAGGACCAGAGCTTGAGATACCCAATTGACAAAGTCGAAGCAAGACTACTAGATTGATTGATGGCCAACCAAGCCACGCAGCAAATGCCGAAAATTCCGAAAGCCTCTGCGCGCATAAATCAGAGAGAATCCTTGATTTATGCCCTCCCTTTGTGCGCAGCGCAGAACAATAACAAGACGACCACGTCATAGGAACATAAATTTCGAATATAATTTACAAAATGTACACAATCGCAATACTATTATTTATGACATGAATTTCAAAAGCATTCGCTGCCGTCCTCCTGATGGCACATGCCCAGACAGTTCGCAAAGAAACTGTCAATGGTGTTGTACAAGTGCGGCAGGAAGTTACCAATCGAATGATTCTCATCGGTGTATGTCTGCAAAAAGGGAAGACAGTTAATAACTAGGACTGCGGGAGACCGTTCGCCAAGCTCACCATCTCACTGAAGAGAATATCGTTCTTCTGCAGGACCTTGGCCAGCATCAAACTCTGCTGATAGTGCACATTGTCGTCGCCGGAACCATGAATCAGGAGGAAGTCATGAATCTTGAAGTTTTCGAAATTCTCCAGAACGCTGCTGTGCTTGTAATTAGCCAGGTTGTCGTTATTTGTCGGCAGGCCCATAAATCTCTCCGTGTAGATGGTATCTGTGGAAGGACGTGTGATTTTCAATTGAAAGTCTTGCCCCCGTTTCACAAACTTACCATAGTAGATCCAGGAAGTGACGGGAGCCACTGATACGCCACACTGGAAGACCTTGTTCGGATCGCTTGACAAGGTTTTCGCTGTCATATAGCCGCCGTAGCTCCATCCCCATATGCCGGTGCGGTCCGAGTCGATAAAGTTGTACTTCTGCTGGAGGAACTTGGTGACGCCTATCTGATCTTCGACCTCGTGTTCACCCAAATTATTGTTAACACTGAACTGAAGGTCCTTGCCCTTGTTGCCCGTGCCACGGCCATCAATGATGGCGTAGATGATTTCCTTATTCGTGGTCAGGTAGCCCTCGAAGCCCACTGTGAATGCGCTGGTTGTGCGCACTGAGTTTGGACCACCGTAGACGTACACGATCATTGGGTATTTTCTCTTCGGGTCTGGATTGTCCCAGTTGAGGCTTGGTGGCAGGGAGAGCCTTGCATATCCAGTGAAGCCACCGCCAAGGGTGACATTCAGGTACTTGATAGTGGGCCGCAGTTTTGTCGCGAGGGTTTCTCTGAAGGGACTGTTTGACTGCCACGTGGCCAGCTTAGTTTTGGTCTACGGAGAGAGCTGTTAAAAGGAGGTTAACTAAATTGAGACCGATACCAACCTTCGTTTCGAATATTCCAGTGTAGCTAGGATTTGGTCCGCTGCAAGTTAGGCTATAGTAGGAGAATCCCTTGCTGAAGGAAGCTGCGGCCTGTCGGCACGTATCGCCGTCTTCGTCCTTCAAGTCGCACGTAAGGCAAGTGTCATCACGGAAGATGTGGCTTTGTGAGGGATCGCCCGGCAGGTTCGCTTGATAGTATCTATTGAATTTGCAATATTTAGCTCATAAAACACCTCCAATCGAAGGATGAACTTACACGTTCTTATTGACCTCGTCATATCCATACAGGCCGGTGATCGTGAAGTCACCACGTGACGCCCAAATGTTCTGGCCCGTGGTGAGATCCAGATTCCAAATTTGGTACCAATTTCCGATCCAATTACGCATCAGGCAGTTGTTGCCATTTTTGAGGCAGATGGGATTGCCAATGGATATCCATCCGTTGGGCTCTCCCAGTCGTGCAACCTGAAAGTCGGCTCATATCAAGCTTAAGATTTTTGAACAAAGTCCTTAACAAACCTCTGCACAAACTCCCTTTACGCTGCACGACTGAATTGTTCCGACATTCTGTCGCCGATTCAACCACGTGATCAGCAGTTGATCCTTACTGCTCCATGCTACGCTCTGTAGAATATGATCCGTTGAAACTATTCCAATCGGAGCTCGGATCACCACATAGCCCGGTTCCGTAGTGTAAACTTCGAAAACCTTCACAGACACCGCAGGATTCGGTGTTCCCGCCTTGGGGTATTTCAAATCCACCTCCTGGGGATACTGGTAGGCGGGGTCTTCACTCTCGCCGTAAATAAAATACGAGAATGTCTCCACTTTGGTGTCGTCGAAAAATCCAACCGCCAGTTTATTGCCATCTGGTGACCACCACATTGCACTGCCGCTGCTGAGGACCTCCTCTTCGTACACCCAGTCAGGTACACCGTTGTATATCTCACCGTTTACCCCTTCCGTTGTGATTGGCACTTCTAGATCGTTTTCAAAGTGCACATAGACATTGTTGTCGAAAACGTACGACAGTCGATCGTTAACTGTCGACCAGGTGCAGAACTGAAGTTTCTCGCCGCGATGAATGTGCTTAACCTTGCTGATAGGGGTAGGATTAGGAAAATGGTTACAAAGAAGGTGCAGTTGGGTACCTTGTTTCGATGTCGAAGACATCATATTTGGCGATGTACGAGTGCCGAAAGATCGCCTCCACAGCGAACCGGATGAGGATTTTTTTATTGTCCGGCGATAGGGTGAAAGTTCCACCGGTATAGTTTTCCTTCAAAGTGGAAAGTTTGACAAGGGCTGCGGTAAATTATGTCATTAACTTACCAGGAAATCCTTGGAGACGAACAATCTGTCTGTTTGTGTTGAGGCGTCATAGATGTGGATTGTTTTGTCGGCTGCGGTGTAGTAGAACTCATTGTCTGCAAGGGGGGTAGACTTGAATTATTTGGACATTTTACAAAAGATGTGGGTTTAAATAAACGAGATTGGTTTGAATTGGACTTTTATTCCTACGAAAGTCTATATTAAAAGTCAACAGAAGTTTGTCCAGAGGTATAAGACCCGTGATGCAAAACGACAAGTCCCGAAATCTTACAAGTAGAAGATGCCGAAACCTCCTCCAATGCTATTTAAGTGATGACTGTACGTTGTTAAAACATTGTTTTGTGTCAAAAAGTAGTAGATCCGCTTTTAAAAGCGAATATGTGAAGGTTGGTAGCTTATAGCTGCACCATTGCAATTACGGATGCATCTTCCTTTTCTACTTATCCGCAAAGGACGCCACCTTCCACATTGAAAGTATATGTAGGAGTCGTTGTGGCAGTGTTGGGTAGCTCGAAAAATCTTTCCGAAAGTACCATCAAATTGGTATACCCCATTGGTATTCATAACCATCTTGTTTGTGGTAATAACATTCCTCCTGAACCAGCTTCAATTCCCGGAAAACCACAAGTTACACGAGAACCTGGCATTCGAATCAACCTGCTGCGCCATCTGTTATTCAGTTTGTATAAATAGACTTTTTAAGCCCTTAGAAAAAAGGTTAATTGCATCTTTTGTGCTGATCCTCATACAAAATAAGCAGAGAACCATATTAAACTCTGTTGGGCTTTGTAAAGAGCGACAGAGATGTTTTTTTTTTTTTGTTAGGGTTTCGCTGGAAGGGAAAATCATCGAAAGACATTGCAAAGCTAAAACGCGAGGCATGCTTCTGCAATAGTGAGGGACTTTAACCCATTTAAAAACCCTCCCAGGGGCAATTTATTTTTGGAATTTTTTGAAAAATTTAAAGAAAAATCCGCCGGTTGTCGGATTTCTGAATCTTTTTGGAAAATAAATTTGTCAACTTTTATAGATCAAGAGGTCTTATCCGTCTCAATCTCCTAATTGCATTGTCTGAATTTAATAATTCGGTTATTTCTTAGTTAACGTGGTTGAGAAGCCTACTTCTGTGCATTTGAGCAACTTTTCTGACTTCATCTTCAACCATTTCAATATTTAGATCTCTATGTAGATCAGCGTTACGTATGTACCAAGGTGCATTGACTATGTTCCTTAGTACTTTATTTTGGAAGACCTGCACAACTGGAGCCCATAGGTCCATACTGGTTTTAGAATTTGCTTGTATAGCAATAACTTGTTGTAGTTGGTAGGAGTGAATATATTACAATAAGCCAATACATTTTACTGTATCGCATGTTAAACCCGTCTGTTTTTTTTTCTTTACATGAGCTTTCCAACGCAGTTTAGCGTCAAGAGTCATGCCTAGAGATTTTGCTGTATTTTTGTCGCTATTTCGACAGTTACTCCCACAGCAAGTACAGCAGTGTCATCTGAAAATGTTGCTACAGTGGTTTCTACACTTACAGGCAGATCGCTAGTGAATAAGAGGTATAGCACTGGACATAGAACACTGCCTTGTGGTACACCAGCTTCAATTTCTCTGAAGGTTGAGTAATCTGTGTCTTGTTTAAATCTGAAGAATCAATCAGATATGTATGACTCCGCAATTGTCGAATACTGCTTCGGCAGTTGCTTTTGTAGTTTGTGGATCAGTCCTTTGTGCCAGACTTTATCGAAAGCTTGTGCTATATCAAGAAATATTGTAGAGCACAATGGTGGTCTGATTCGAATATCTCTCTCTTTATTTTTATTATTTTTATTATAACTTAAATGCAGCATTTATAATCTGCGCTAATTTGTTTAAACCTTTTCGTGGGAATTGTTTTAAGATTTCCCCTGTGATTTAGTCAAACCCTGGGGCCTTTTTTACATTTATGTTTTTCTTAATTTCTTTGGCAAGTTCTTTAGCTGTTACTGGCTAAATGGTAGCTTTTGTTTTCACAGGGTTTGATAGTAATTCTTTCTATACCTGCACTGTTTTACTGGCACACTTGACAGCCGCTAGCTTATTCTGTTTCTTTCTCAGATTTTTTAGGTGATTCCACTTTGTCAAGTCACAAGTCGCTCTACTATAGCTATTTGTCATGGCATTTAAATTTTAACATTTGTATACAAATTTTCATTAAACGCAACTGTCATTTGTAGCAGAGCTTTAAAAGACCTTTTACTAACAGAGTCAAGCCTACAAGTTGGATTATAGGACAGAACGGTAATAAACAACTCATAGCAACTTAAGAGCAACAAAGGAAGACATGCACTAGGAGCTATTCTGTTTTTCGATCTTCTTCATGTTTTCTGTTAACAATTTTCTGTTAACTTAACAGATGGGCCTTAAAATACGATTTCTGGCCAAGTGACTTGAGCTACTAAACCAAAATTTTGGCAGAATAAAACACAGAAAACAGTCTTTAATATGGCATATTGTTTATTTTCAATTTCAGACTCCTGTACCCATGTGCTCTGTTAACTTTACGTCATTTCAGCAGACTGCTTTTCAAGGTCGATTTTCTCCGAATCTATTGGGCGACAAAAGTTGAAAATTTGGCAAATAATTCAGGGCTACACTTAAACATTAAAGTCATGACAATTGACAACGGTATACATTTGTGCATCTGTGTGTTCTGCCAGTTGATGGGGGGTTGGCATACTGGGCAATGAAGGAGTAGGTTCCATAAACTTTTTCTCGTTCAGACGTCTAAAAGGCAACAACCAAATTATCGACCATTTCGCCCTTAAACAAATGTTTTATTGCTCACTGACAGTTATGACAACTCTTAAACACCACACCTTCTAAACCTGCGAAGAACTCAACAACGTCGTCTGGGGTAAAGTTTACCAAATCGTATCGATGAGGCTAAAAGGTCCCCGTATGCAATCACCGACGTGCCCAGTTTTGTTACGACAAATAGTTGAAACTGTATTTCATCGCCAAGGAGGTACAGAGCTCGGTAGTCCAAGTTTACACGAAATTGCGCCTATACCCATCGTAACACGCGAAGAATTATCCGAAGCTTGTAAGAAGGTACGCGATAGAAAGGCTCCGGGACTATGGACGGTATCCCAAATAGAGCCCTAAAAATCGCAATTAAAACATGACCTGACTTATTTGCCGAAATGTTCAACGCGTGTCTTCAGGAAGGCATTTTTCCTGAACTGTGGAAACGCCAAAGGAAAGGGTAATCCAAACGAACCATCCTCCTATCGTCCTATTTGTTAACTAGACACGATTGGTAAAATTCTCGAGCGAATTATTTACAACCGGCCAGCAATTGAAACGGCGGGAGGCCTCTCGGAACACCAATATGGTTTTCGTAGATCAAGATCTACGGTAGCTTCAATAAATTCCATAATAACGAGAGCCCGAGCCGCTTTAGAAGCAAAGCGTTGAAAAGGAGGAACCAAAAAATACGGCGCCTTTATAACGTTTGATTCGAAAAACGCGTTTAATTCGGCGAATTGGGAACGTATCATGAGCTGTTTATACCGGATTGGAATACCGAACTATCTTCGTAGGATTATAATGAGTTACTTTTCGAATAGAGTTCTTCTCTACGACTCTGATGAGGGAATAAAAGAGTATGAAGTAACGGACGGTGTACCACAAGGTTCAGTATTAGGCCAGTTGTTCTGGAATGTTATGTATGACGAAATTCTTCGTCAACCGATTCCAAGAGAAGCGTCAATTATCGGCTTTGCAGACGACATAGCTGTGGTAGTTGTGGCAAAAACAATAGAAGAAGTCGAACTACACTGCAACGAGACAGTTGCAACTGTACGTAGATGGCTTTCTAGCGCAGGTTTAAAACTCGCCGACCACAAAACGGAAGCAGTACTTATTACGAGTAGGAAAGTTCGGGAAACGATTAGAGTAGGAGGGCATGAAGTAGTTTCCTAACCGTTTATTAAGTACCTCGGAGTAATTATAGACGCTCGCCTGAATGCAAAAAGTCGTCAAAAACTGTTAGCGCGCTTTCAAGGCTGATGAGTAACATCGGGGGCCCGAAACAAACAAAGAGAATACTTCTTGCAGGAACTGCCAATTCTATTTTAATGTACGCGATAGAAATATGGTCAAGTGCAATGAAAGTTAAGTCTTACGTGAGGGGAGCCAAATCCATCCACCGTCTTGGCGCATTAAGAGTCGCCTGTGCGTTTCGAACAGTTTCGAACGATGCCATACTCGTCGTATCTTCAATGTTGCCTTTCGATATACTTGCTGAAGAAATGGTTAAATTAAAAACCGAGCGAGTCCGAAATGGTCGGGTAGATAACGATAAAAGAAAATACGAAAGGAGTCTGAGTATAGCAACCTGGCAACAACAATGGAATGAGTCGCTAAAGGGAAGATGGACACACAGGCTTATACCAGTGATGGACGTATGGATTAAACGGAAACATGGTGAAACAAACTTCTATCTGACTCAGTTCTTAACGGGTCATGGCTAAATATATTTTTAAAATGGGACATGAAACCAGCCCAAATTGCCCGCATTGCAAAAACGTTTCTGAAAACGCGTAACACGTGTTTTTTCATTGCCAACGGTACGAAACCGAGAGGATATCCCTACGGGACCAATTCGGTGAGTGGCCCACTCCCGATAACATCGGTAAACTATATGCTTCAAAATGACGAAAACTGGATCATAGTAAGTAACGTGGCGGTGCGTATTCTCAGCGATCATAGACGCTTAGAACGCCAACGGAATGCTAATAGTTCCAACAATTGAGCAAAAAGCAACAAGTCTTTATACCGACCCCCGCCTTACGGCGGTTCCGCGGGGGAAACTAATCGGTCTGTTCGGGAGGGGAGGTGGTTTTAGCCGGTAGGAATTCGGCACTATCAATGGACGTCGGACCATTGGTGTCTCATGCAAGATTTCCACCTTCCATCACAAAAAAAAAAAACACCTTCTAAGACTAGGCGACCTCAAGTGAGTCAGCTTCAAATGTCAAAAATATTCAATGTGAATAGATAATCCACCCTCTAAGCTGCACAAAAAAAAAATACTTCTAAAGGGCTCATCTGATTCTAAAGTGGTCTTCCGCTTATCAGTTTAAAAAGCCTCTTAGCGCTAGGTATTTCCAAAGGCAATAAACATTATTTATTGTCCGAATCGGTCTTATCACAATAGCTTGTCGCCTTCTAATCGATTAATAGAACCTCAAACAACTCCTTATCTTGTTTAAATGACTACTCAAACACTATAACGATCACGAGAAACGCACATAGAGTGCGTATACCGAGAGAAAGTCGATATAAAGAGAGGCGGCCCACTCGACTTGGAATAGTTCAAAACAATTCAAGATAAGATACACTGATAAGAGATTGTTTTTTGTTTTATTGCCGCTGTACAAACTCCACTCACCTGTGATCCAAGTTCCATTGAAACCTCTAATCTGCGAGGTGGCAGTTAAAGCCTCAACTAGAGCCCATGGGGTCTTAGTTTTTGTCGGTTTGTTATCAATGGCAGCACCTAACGCTGGTGACAAGAGGCACACGATTAGGACGACACTCAACACCGATCGGTACATTTTAATTTGTTCTATGTAAGCGCACGTATCTAATTGAAACTCCCGCACACGATCGTTTCAACTGTTACCATCGCGAGCTCCCAAGATACACTGAAGTGCCTGTGTGGACTGTGGGCTGTGTGCCCGACGTTCTTTCACGCTCTGTGGGCATATATATTATATAGAATCGGAATCGTAATCGATTAATCTATCGAAGAGCCCAATCGACGAAAGGCTTTCGAGATTGAGAGAGCAGATAGATTGAGTCGTCGTCGACGAAATGAATCTCGGATCGGAAACCAGTATTTGGCGGTACCCAACCCGGTGGCAATTCATCGATCAATTTGACCAACCCGCCATCTGGATATATGTGCCTTGAATAGTCATTCACCGCGAATTTGCATACTTTTGGCGACGAGTCGCGACGATAATTAATGCGAAACAAAAACGAAAATGTGTGTTGTTGTTTTTGTCATCATTCCAAGAGTCAGATTAAACGGGTTATTTTGTGTTGACGTTGAATAATTGGGATGCGGGACGCATATTCGGCTGGCGGTCTTAAGTACCCATAGTGGGTTCGTTTGCTTCCCATCAGTAAGCGATAAAGTAGTGGAACATGAATTAGTAGTGGAAGTGGTTGCTGCCGGTTGGTCTGCATGACTATACAATAAGCTGCTTCTATCGGAAGTCATTTGTATGCATAGGCATAGTTAAGGGGGGCAGCACTTTTGCATAGATATTTGAGATTCGATGGCATCAATGATCTTGACACTGTACGTAATGCAAATTAAATACGCTGTCAGATTTTGATACGGAGTTGTCGCTGTTAGCGAAGAAACTTGACGGCTGAGTTTGCGATAACAGAAGCTAGCGTCACTTGCAGTTAGCTGAGCTAATGTGATTTATTTATAGGAAATGAGGGAGAGAGAAACTCGGAGACAGGAAAAGGCTTCTTAGAACTGGAATTGATTTTCTTGTTGGCGAGAATTTGTTTATTGACCTTTTTGTTGACTTTTGTATTTTTTACTAGCTGCACCTCGCTCTGCTTTGCCCGTGCCCAGATTGAAATAAAAGGTCTGTTCCTTTACTTCTAAATCTTACGAATTTTTACGAATTCTTAATTTTACTCAATGGGCGTTCCTCAACTCGAAAAATTTGTAAAAGAGAGTGGCTTCGAGAGAGACAGGTATTTCCCCTCTTACTAGTTTTTACTCAACAAATTTCTTTGTGTAAGAATTTAAACAACTGTCAGTCGCGTTAAAATTGACAGCTGATTTGAATTTGTTGTTCTATTTGGCATTTGGGGAGTTTTAACTATCTGTCTTTATTAGGTTACAGCAAAAGCGTTCCTTAACTTTTGCGTAAGTTTCCCTCTTTGAGAGAGAATTCATCCACTGTCATTTTGAGAGTCTTTTCCATTTTTACTACAAAAGTCAAGGAACAGACCTGATGTTCTTGTCTTCCATTATGACAGGTGATCAGAAAACTTTGACTTTGTATATCTTCTAAAAGAGTTGGCTGATTACGATAAAATAAATTTCCAATTGTATTATTGGTATAAAAGCCAATTGAATCTTACCCATTTCCAAACATTTCATTGACGTACGGGCAGTAGGTAGCACCGTCTCTCGTTGAAGCTTCGGTACCTAATCAATGTCAAAAAGTGTTTGTCTAAGCGACTTTGTTGGTTCGGAAACGACCGGATTCGGACATTTTTTTAACCTTTATCTCAACAAAGTAAAGTAAAGTAAGTCCTACTTGACATTTCCGAGATTCACACTAGGTATTTATATGTCTTGACAGCAGCAGCTTATGCTAGATGTATGTCTGGAATTTACTACCAAATTGCAAACTAAAAGTAGAGACACATAACATTTTAAACCAGCTACAGTCATGCGCATTGTCACAGGTCATTCTCAATCTCCTAGAGAATATGGAGCCGTTCACGAATATAGTTTATTAAATCTGACAGTGACAGCTGTCTGTTTAATGTGTTTGAGTATTCAGATTTTATTGGCCTAGATAGGTAACATAAACAGTTTTCTATTTTGACGTTAATGGAGGGTTAGCCGGCTAATCTAGTTAAGAATTTGGAGATATCTCTAGTTTATTAAGTCTGACAGCTGGCTGACTTGATGAGTTTCAGTTTTGATCGGCCTAGATTGGTCACGTTAACAGCCGTTTAAGTTTATGTTTAAAGAGGGGTAGACGACGAATATAGTCAAAAAAATTGGTGACTGAATATTAAATTGACAGTTTGCATATATGTGGCTGACGTAGGAAAAGTGACGTTACCGATGATCAATCTAGTTTATTCGTTCAGGGTAAATCTAGTCCAGACCAATCTAGTCGACTTAAGACATCTAGGTTTTTGAATGTGCCCTTGTATGTGTATGTATGTTAAAGTGGCTCTCGGTGAGAGAAGCACTTAGGCCGTAAGTCGGCCCATTGTGCATACCACTGGTGTGGGGGGTTCCTTAACCGGTTACTCATGTAAACCATTTGCTGCCCTTGATAAAGCTAAGAATATTAGCCGCGCTGATGGAGCTTAGATCACTTAGATCATTGAGGAAGTAGTTTCCTAAGTAAGCCCTCCTTAAACTGGATAGGGCGGGGCAGCTGCAGAGGAGGTGGGTGACAGACTCGTCTTCCTCCTCGTCATGCAACTTCTGCAAAAGTCATTATATGGCAGTCCGAGTCTACACGCGTGTCTGCCCAGAATACAATGCCCGGTAATGACATTAGCGACTAGCGAGATACTAGATCTGTTGAGTCGCAGAAGCGCCTTGGTTCTTTTAATGTCCAGGGTTGGCCAAGTAAGCCTAGCAACATCGCAGTATCCTAGATGTTTCCATCTATGACTTGCTTTACCTGTTGCGTCCGCGTGAATGAGTTGTTTAGCGTAGGACAGCGGAGCATGCACGTTGTGCAGACTGATACTATCAACGCCGATAGAGCCTTTTCTCGCCAGTTCGTCAGCTACACAGTTCCCCGGGATGTCACTGTGTCCCGGAACCCAGCAAAGGGTGAGGTTGTTCTGTTTGGCTATCTCGTTAAGAGATACGCGGCAATCTTCCACCGCCTTAGATTTTAATACGCTGGATACTAGGGATCTAATGGCAGCCTGGCTGTCTATGTATATGTGCCCTTTCATGACTGAGCACTATTTGACATTTCGTATATTATGTGAATGACATTAGAAAAATTAGGTTCAGGGTAAATCTAGTTCAGAATAAACTCGTCTACTAGATTTTTGAATTTTTGCCGTATTTTCTTATCTATGGAAAGGAGCATCTTCACGTTTGTCGCAAACAAAGCTAACTACATCGAACGCGACTACAGGCCAATCGCCAGTTAATGGCCGATGGAGGAAAATTCCCTTAGATCTTGTTATGGTGATCACTGTTCCATAATATTGCGTCAGTGCGGGTTTATCCCACCAACCAGGAACCACCTTTTCGGACTTTGTCAGATACCTACACTTATTAAAAGTGAAGTAAGTACCTTACCTACATCAATGTCTGTTGTCCCACGATGAAGAACTCTCAGAATATAATGGGCACTTTGCTTACCATATAATTGGCCACACACTCGAGTATAAATGCAGAATATTTCTTTTAAGTTTCGTGACGGTTGGCGCGTCTCAATTAAAAAAACAAACAAAAAGTAGTCAAACCAAGTTTTTTATGACGTAAAGTTGCTCCGATTGACTCATGACCTTAGATGATAATACCTGCCGCAACATTCGGCTTAACTTGTTTTACCCACAAATTCTTCCATCAGAACGTAGAGATTACCAAAATGAATCACTGGATAAAAGGGTACGAATCAGCTATTTGACATTTAAATTAAACTCTGCGAAGTTTCTTTTGATCGATGAATACAACCGAACTTGCACTGTGGTTAATTTCTTAGATGCCATTTAAAGTTGAAAGACCGAGGAGACTAGCTTCATGGCTTATTTAATTCTCACGAATAGTGGTTAACCTTGTACCCTGGGTATAGAAAGCATTATTCTATCACAGCGCTTTGGATATTGGTCATCTCTAAGAAGTAGAAGAACATGATGACATGAAGGCTTTGTGAAAGATAAATTGCCAAGAGGTTTGTCAAAAATTGTTGATGAATTTTAATAGCTATTATAGGTGCCTAATGATGGTAGGAAGAAATGTAATCAATCACAGTCGAGCATATTTCTCTCTGGACAAATACCTATTGACAAGCTGTGTTCTAAAATTATATTGACCCTGGATCCAGGGTTGCAATTTTGACTGCTTTCCAGTCAAATCTGACTGGATTGATATAAGTTTAGCTGGAAGATTTTTTGAAATCCAGCCGACTGGTTTTTTAGCTGTATTCAATATTTTTTTGACTGCTTTTGACTTCTTTTCAAAATGACATTTTTTCCAACCACCAGAACAATTTCAAATTCAATTTAACCATATGAAAATAATCCCACCAACCCACTGAGACAATTCATACCCATTGTTTGTTAGGCTTACTTTGGGATGGGTGCCTCACAAACACCAGTTTGAAAATGAAAATTCTGCAGATACATACGGTTGTTGATGAATTGTGTGATGCGAGTAACTGCGCTCTGCCCTGCTTCGTTTACACAAATAAATATACATGTAGATACTAAATCGAATAAACGTCATCAAAAAAACTTCTGTTCTTCCAATAATTTCTCTCTTGTTACGTTTGCTGCCAGGCAGGTACCTACTATTAAAATAGAAACATATTGCTAAAAAAGGATTTAAAAAGGTAAATACATATCTTCTATCCTTAAAGTATCGCAGATTACTAAAAGAAATCCCGAAACATAATTAAATATGTCAGCACTATACAAAATGAAAACATCAAAGCTTAGCAACGCCTCCGAATTCGCTTAAAAACGATCTTGGCTGGATTTTAAGCTGGATTTGTGTTGAAAATTCTTTGACTGGTTTATTTGACTGAATTTCAGTTTTTTGACTGCCCTTTTTTCAGTCAAATCTGACTGGAAGCACAGATTTGAAATGGCAACCCTGCCTGGATCGGGTCGTTCTGTCGTGTTGTTTTATTTTTAAGTTTTATTTTTTGGAACTTTTATTGTAAAAATGGAAAAGACTGTCAAAATGACAGCGGTGGGTGTAAATTGTCTCAGCTAGAGAAACACTTTCGTATATGAAAAAGTTTGGGATCACTTGTTTGGTAGTTTATAAAAATGACAGGCAGAAAAGTCTTTTAAATGACAGAAAAATGCGAAGGATTTGATAATTTAATAGTTTATTTAAGCTAAGTACACTGATCGAGGTAAATTCAAGCGAATCCCTTTAGCCGAGTGGTATGCAGCACGAGCTCAAATCAAACTTTTGTTTCCGAATGTCCGAATGGGTCGGGGCATTTCTTCAAAGCTAAATTTTGACAGATCGCTCTGACCTCTGTTGTTGTGCTGGGTAAAAATGAGTGATTTTAATAAATACCTCGACGGTCGACGGAGAGTACCTGGGAGCTAGAGTCTTTTAATTAAATGACAGAGAAGTCCTTAGAAAAAGTTGGCAAAGCTTGTGGAGCAACATCCATCGATATTGAAGCCTTGCAGATTTTGAATAAAGGGAGGCACTAGTGCGTATACTGGGTTAACCCTTATGTGTTCGAAATAGGGGTGGACCACGGACTTAACTAACAAGCCCCTCGGTCCCTCGCTAGCTGCCTCCAGTTACGCACACCGAGTTGGTTGAGGTCGTTCTCCAATTGTGCGCGCCACCTATGGTGGGGTCTTCCTCTGCTGCGCTGTCCCCCAGGGGTTGATTCGAAGACTCGTCGGGCTGTTGCGTTGTTGTCCATACGCTCCACGTGTCCCAGTCCCAGCCATCTCAGCCGTTGTATTTTTAGCTTTTTGACTATAGGTCAGCGGCGCTGTATAGCCCGTATAGTTCGTCGTTGAATCTTCTTTTCCACACTTCATCGAGGTTTTCATCCGCTTTTGACAAGGTCCATGCTTCTGCACCATACAGCAGATGATTAAGGTCTTATATATTACCTCCTTGATTCTATGAGAGGGCTTTGCTTCTTAGATGCCTTCTTAGCCCGAAGAAACAGCAATTGGCAAGAGTGATTCTTCGATTGATCTCTGCGCCGATGTCAATTTGCGAAGTGATAGTGGAGCCCAGGTATACAAAGTCTGCTACTTCGAAGTTGTATTTGTCCATCGTGACGTTTTGTCCGAGTCGCCGATGTTTAGAGTCCTTTCTCGTTGACAGCATATACTTCGTTTTGTCCTCATTAACAGCCAGACCCATCTTCGCCGTCTCCATTTCGATGCTTGCAAACGCCCCACTGACAGCTCTGCCAATAAATGTCAATATCATCAGCATAGGCAAGTAGTTGGACGGACTTTTCAAAAATTGCTTCAATAACGATTTGCTCCTTACCAAACCAACTCCCGCTGCTTTGAAAAGCTCGGCCGGAAGGTCGTCAACATTTGGATCATCCATATCCGAGGCCTGTTGTTGTTTCCGAACTACTTTTCTTTTCCGTGGTAGGGAAGTTACCGTGACGCACAACTCCCAACCTGGAGGGCCAGGCCCTTTGTTTAACCCCTTGGACAAAAGGGGCCGGATATTCCGCAGTCAGTAACCCGCTTCGGGGATTCGAGAGCTGTAGTTGACCCATTAAGGGCTCCTCCGCCACCATCTCTATTTCAACACCCTGACTAGTATTGAAAAATCCTTAATGACCTCAGCTACAAATACGTCGAAGTAGCTTATTAAGGTATCTGTCATGTTGACTGTTGTTGACGCCACCGTTGATTCAATCACGTGAATTCATCCGCCGTACGTCCTCTTTCTGAGGGGCTCATGTCAGACTTTCGCGCCCGGATTGACAGGACCAGTACCCGACAGCTACCACTTGGAGGTAAAATAAGCACAATTGATGTGTATGAGAAAGTTGAAACACTGGACATTGCCAAGTTAATGCCAATCAATGTCTGCCCGATTCATACACACCCAACACACGTCTAGGGTCATTCCTAGATATTTCGCCTCGTTTGTGTATAGTATTTGTACCGAGTATGAAAACAGATGAGTTGTTTAATATCCTTTTGTACGTAAAATTGACATGCTTCGACTTGGTCTCGTTAAGGGCAATTCGCCAGGTCTTTGTCCACTCGCATACTTTGTTAAGAGCCCATTGGAGTTTTCCCGTTGATGATTCGACTGATTTATCCATTTCGAGGATAGCTGTATCGTTTGCGAAAGTTGCTTCCTTCATCTTGTGGTAGGTATATCTCTTGTGTAGAGCAGAAATAAGATTGAGCCGAGAACGCTTCCTTGCGGAACACCGGCGTGAATTTCTTTAAATTCCGAGAATTCAGTCTCATGTCTAACACGAAAGAGACTGTGTTCAAGGTAGGATTTCAGTATTTTGTAAATTAAATAATATTTTATTTTATTTTATTTTTTTCCCTCCCCTCCCCTCCCCAGTCCAGAATCATGTATTCCATGAGCGGAGTAACTCAGCTAACAAGTGGCGCATCTGCTGAGAATTGCCTCAAGTATGACGCACCATTGAAAAAAAACCGCTGTCTAGTTTAGGAAGCAGGAAATGTCTATGCTCAATTTCACAGAAAATCCTTCTGGTTACTCCATGATATTTTTTGCCTCCGACTACTTTCATGGGTGTACAGTGATTTATGGACAGTTCAGTGATTTATGGACAGTTGGTTTTTTAAATAATCGCAGAAGTTCGTTGGTATAATGCATGAATAGAATATGTACTGAGTCTTGTTGGACGGCCCACGGCATTCTCTTGATTTTTCTTTGTGTCAGACTCTTTGGCTTTGATCTCCCTATCAGTCGCCAAGCTCATGGACAAGTTTGCCAGCACATAATTTGCTTTTGGCCGCTTCTGCTGTCCTATTTGAATATTGAATGCTTTGCTAAAGTCGATAGACACAACGCAGCGTACCTATTTGCTGCAAATTGTTAAATGTACTTTGAAAACGCTGATCTTGCGACATTGGATAAGTTGTGCCACCATAAGAAAGTGCATCGCTCAGTAAAACAACTTTATTTCAAGTGAACCATATTTATTTTATTATCTGTATCGTATTCTCTACAAAGGTGGACTAAGAACTAAAAAGAAAACAAATGTTTAAAAAAAAAAACAAGCAAACTTGCAGTAAAATAAGCAACATTTTAAAATTCTATCCTATGTAACTAAAAGAGCATTAAAACTTATTCGTCTGACTACTTGTGTGAATACCCATAACCCCAATTACCGTCGTAAAGTCCACCTGTAAGCTGCAAATCAGTTCAATGGACGAATCTCAATCATTAAGTCTACTGTCATGGGATACCATGCGTCGTCGGTGTCCAGTCTTTGTTCGTTTAGCTTCAATTTAAATTTAAATTACTCGAGTCGCAATGCATTAGCGTCTATAACCTAACACGTTAACACCCCATAAACAACCACTTTAAGACGCTATTAACACTCCCACCCCCTCATAAACATGCCAACTTTCATTAGAAAACTGTCTCTGACCTAGAATCGGGTTAGTGCCGTCTCATAAACAATAATATTCATACTGCCCATAAAAATAGCGTCAATTAATCTGCTTTGCATTTAAGCAAAATGAAAACCAGTGAGATGCGTGACAATAAATGACATTTTATTGCTTAACACGGTGGATAGGGGAGAATTAAAATTAACATCGGCGACATGGCAAGTTAGTAATTCGATTGTTTGATTAAAATAGGCACATGCTGTCGAAAAGAAGGCCAGACGAAGAGAAGCAGTGGTGTTGAGCAGAGCATCAGTTTCGTCTTAGAGTCCAATGTACGAGCACAGCGCAAACGAACAGACGATTACCAAAATGATTCCGAAGATGGCCACCCAATAGGGAACCGTATCTGCAAAGAGAGATCAAAATTAAAACCGATTCAAGCGAGCAACTCTGCTGCAAACTCACGTCTATATTGCAAACTATGTATGCAAACTTTATTGTCGACCGAAATCGAGAGAACAGCTGCCTCAGTATCACTTGAGATTGGTGGGCCCTGTTCGTTGGTGATGGGTAGAAACTCTAGACCGGTAACGAACATCGAATGGGCGTTAGGAATGTGAAGGACACGCTGAAACGATGCAAAACAAAGCGATTGGTCAACTTTCAAACGAGTGTGGTTCGGAGAGTCCTACCTGTAAACTAAATGCAATATAAATCGAAACACTGCCGGAGAACATTGTTCCGACGGCGATAAACCGGCCATCGTCGCGCACCGCTAGCGATGCGAGACTTTCGGATATGGCGGCGGCTATTTTAAGACTGCCATCTTCGCAGTTCCACTGCTGCAGATAGCCGCGTTGTTTGCCGACTTTGCCCAGTGGATTTGTGATGGTGAAGAGACGGTATTTGTCACGGTTGGCTTCGATGGTGCCGTAGCGGCAACGTTTGTACAGATATTTTGCACCGTCGGGTGTATCCCATGTGAGTTTGTGATGTAGTTTACCGGTGTTTGTGTCCCAGACGTTGCCCTGGCCGTCTTTGGAGATTGTCACAATGTATTTGCTGTCGGGACTGAAGTCGATGTCGTCAATCTCTTTGGTGTGAGCTCTGCAATGGAAAACGGAGTTGAATTAGAAATTAGAAGGGAATTGTTGTGATTAATCGGTGGAGAACGCGGGGGACTTTAAAAACAACATCTGAGTGCATGTTGGTCCTAAATTCTCGCAGTTTCTGGACATGGGAAGGCGTTTTGATTAGACTAGGGCGAGAACCTGTCCGCAACGTACATTACTGTACTGCACTATGCAGGAAAATGACTGGAACTGCTCCTTCATTAGACAAAGCGAGCAGAAGCCTCCTTTCCGCATGAAGATGACATACGAGGAGCGAAGCGTGCTGTGCAACAACAGCAAAAGCGGTAAATAAACAAACCACCGAATGTCTAAGACTCTTCGTTGCTTATTTTGGGGGAGAAGCTTTAATTTGAAAGATCCACTGCCAATCCAGGGGCTAAGAAGGACTAGTTGAACCTCTCTTAATGTACAGCGGGCAGTTCTCCGCCCGACAGTACCCGGATTATTCAATTTAGACCGCAGTTTGACAACACACCACCCGAGTCCATGTCGTAGATGGCAAACTACTCCCAACTGATACCCAATTGATTGCTTAACACCATGCACGATGACGACAAACGCCACCTTGAGATATGACCAATATCTTAGTACTTAGTAACAGCTTATCGCCGCCACGACGACCATGAGTAATGAAAAATTACACTCCAAACTACGTATACTCACTGAATTTCGGTCCGCATGAGCATCTTGGGGAACGTCCAAACACGCAAATGACCATCGGTGCCACCGGTTGCCATTAGATTGCCATGGGGCGATATGCGCACCACCCGTTGCAGCGGTTCCGTACTCAAAAAGTCCGTTTGAATCGAATCGGCGGCTTTAATGTCAAATCGAATTCGTTTTCTATTCGCATTCAGATCGTCAGCTTCCGCTGATGCACGTCGTCCATTTGGTATGTCTTCCACTCCCGAGTGTCCGTGTCCGCGACGCCTGACGCCGTTCTCATTCGGTCGTTCGACAGGTTTTTTCTTACCCTCCTCAGCTTCGCCTTCGATAACAATTTTTGGATTCACCAAGTACATCTGGCAGTGTGACTCTTGCCCAGCCAGCAAATATGACCTTCGTGCGCCATTCTTGACGGCGAAATTCATCACCACGTTAGCACCAGTTTCGTGACGAACCACTTCTTCGGCCACGAAATGTTGACCATTGTGATAGATCTCGTAGATTTCCTATCGTTGAGAAATGATGAGCGAACATTGGTCTGGTTTGAAATTCATGGAATTTTACTTACAAATCCATTGGCGACACCAGTTTTGCTGGATCCTCCACCGCCGGCGACCAAAACATGACGACTGGTCAGCATTTCGACGGCGTAAAGTGGAAAATTCACACGCGCCAGCAGTCCGTCGCTGGGTCGACGAGTAGGAGCCATTACGAGTATTTGAATTTAGGCTATTAGTAATAAAAACACAGCCAAGGTTTTTGTTAATTTAGTTGATATCTGTGAAAGTTCCACGTATCCATGACCCGCACAGAAAGAGATGAAAATTTTAATTTTTTTTCTTAAAGCTGTGTGACAGCTGACAGACGTCAACGTCAATAGGGTTTGATGAGTGACAAAATTTTGTACTGTCAAAAAAGAGTTGGGTTTTTCTTTGTTGCGTAGGTGCGGACATCTGCTGGCGGGCACTAGAAATAATGTGACATGTCGATAAAATAGATTTGGTTATTTATTATTAACTAATATTAATATTGGCTGTTACCTTAATGCAAAAACTAGATTGGTTGGGAACGTCACTTTTCCTATGTCAGTCACATATGCGAACTGTCAACTTAGTACTCAGTCAGGAATTTCTTGACTAAATTCGTCGGCTACCCCTCCATAAACGTCAACTGACGCAGCTGCTCATGTAACCGATCTAGGCCAATCAAAAGCTGTCAGATTAGCGACTGCCATGTCAAACATTTTTCAAAATACTTGAATTAAAGCAAATCACGTATGACGAAACAGTCCAAACAATTGTTTTCTGTATAATCCGTGCTTTTGGGAAGAAACTATTTCAAACTTTGGAGCTCTGATGTGTTGAGTAAGATTTCCCAGAAATGTAAACAATATAGAAATATCTTAAACATTTTTGTTCATTTATTTCCTCCACAATTTTTTTTCAATTGCAAAGCTCACTGCGTTCCTACCTTTATGAAATATCACCATTGTCACCTCCACTCGTCGGTAATGCAGTTCACATCATGCACTGCTGTCAAACGTTCGATGAAAAACACAAGTTAAACAAAAGAATTTACAAAACCCTGCAAGTTTCTGATTAATTAATTTAACATGAACACTGTTCGGCCATGTGGCTGCAAAGGCTGCCGTACGTGCCTCCTCTGCGAGAAAGAATTCAACCTTGACAAACCGTCTTACTACCAAAAATTCAAGGTAAGCTTTCATCCATCTACTTGGTCACTTATCACAAAGAGTTGTCTCGCCTAGGAACTCGAGTCCTTTGTTTATTGCCCCGAATGTAACAAAATCTACCCCGGTTGGAATGTGGTTCAAGTGTGTTCCGAACATTCGCCTGACGATGGCATCGACTTTCCCGGTATTCTAGTCATGCCGAAATTCCTTTCATCCAAAGAAGGCGCAGATCTGATGCGAAATCTAGACGAGCTCCCTTGGCAGGGATCACAAAGTGGTCGGCGAAAACAGAACTTTGGACCGAAAACGAATTTCAAAAAGAAAAAGATCCAAAATGGTCAATTCAATGGATTTCCAGCGTTTTCGCGCTTCATTCAGGAGCGATTCGAAGGGGTGCCACTGCTGAGCGGTTTTCAAACCATCGAACAGTGCACCCTGGAGTATAATCCCGATAAGGGTGCATCGATTGATCCGCACATCGATGATTGTTGGGTGTGGGGAGAACGAGTGGTGACGGTCAATTGCCTGGGCAATTCAGTGTTGACGCTAACACCGTACGAGATGGTGGATGCGAAGAAGTACAACTGCGACTTGGTGGACGGCTACAGAGCGAGTTTGATTTGTGACCTGGCGGCCAAACAGCACCTGGAGGCGTTCTCTAAGAGGGTTATACGGATTCCAATGCCCAAGTAAGTCGGAGGTTGTTTGGAGTTTCTTGTCACTAAGAAGTTATTTGTTGTTACAGCTTGTCTCTGATTGTGCTCTACGGACCACCGAGGTACCAGTTCGAACATGCTGTGCTGCGAGAGGACGTTGAGGAACGTCGCGTTTGTATAGCGTATAGAGAGTTCACGCCAAAGTACCTGCGCGACGGCTGCGACCAGGAGAAGAGCGAAACAGTCCGCAGGAAATCACAGAACTTTTGGGACCACACGAAAGTCGAAGGAGCCGCTGTAGATGCAGTTTAAACGTGGCTTGGCGGAACGTTTTGCCGGTCTATGTTCATTAAATGACCAAAGAGAGTATTCAAGTCGTTGTTTCATTACTGACGCTGGTGTCGCAGGCGGTTTTCTAGGTTATATACGTTTATTTACATGAATAGAGTTATAAACAACAAAACACTTTCCAAACTGCATCCCTTAAGACATTTTGAATATTTTCTTCTCCAACATCGCATCAAACTCCACCTGGACAACATTCGAGCTCGGATTTGACTTGATGTCGTCCCTGTCGCCAGCTGAAAAGCTAGGATGTGATCCGTCTAGCTGATCCAGTCCGTCTAGGGAAATGGCGGGGATTTGAATGATTTCATGTGGTTGCCAACTGACTTTGTACTTACCCAGCACCAGAAAGCTGACCGTCCTTGCAACTGAGTCCACTTTCTCACACCGCCCGCAGATGAAGTCAGAGATCCCGGGTGTGAAGCCGTCGGTCAGTCCGATTATCTAGAAGTAGTTGCGAATAGTGATCAGTTACCTCATAAACGAATGGAAGCCGAACTACCTTGAAGAGGATAATGTCGCCAACTGCTGGCGTACCTAGCAAAGGCTCAGACAACGGCAGTACAACGTCGACAGTAATGGCTGGAGTTGGCGTTGCTTCGACATGAGCTGGAAAAGAGAGAGCAGAATCAGACGGCAAAGGCCTATAACCATCTCCGTTGACAGCCTTCTGCGTGGATTCGATAAGCGTCAGCTCGGTCGTTTCGTTGTTCTCCTCGGTGGCCGGCCACACTGCACTGTCATCGACCTCAATCACACTGGGTTCCTCTTCGTCGACGGAAACGTTGTTTCCCTTCACGAGCACAATGTTCTCTTGAATCTGGATTTTGGGCTTTTTCGGCGATGAGTTCTCGTCCTCTCGCTCTTCTGCGTCGATTTCCCTGGCTTTCGGTGTTTTGTTCATGCTCAGGTGACATCGAAACTCGACGGTGTCGACTTCTTCCTTGGCCAACGTGTCACCCTCGTCGAAGTGCACATGCTTTGGAGATCTGTTCGGGGTGCTCATCGTCTTGGACAACCTTAGCGTTGACGAGGAGATTGGCACTGGAACTGTAGGAAGCATAACGTGGATGTGTAAGGCTAACAAGGATCGTCAACTTACCCGAGGAAAATCGATTAATTTTCTCATCCACGTCGTCTACCGTTTCGTCTGACTTCTTCTTACGGATTCGTTTTCGTTTGCGGCCCTTTGTCGTCTCTTCATTTTCCTCTCCCGGGTGCGTATTGTTTTCTTGCAGTCCTGGGCTTTCTACTACGGTGCTGCTGTTGGTGCTGGTCACCGCATTGCTGCACATGCTGTAATCCTTTGCATCGTTGTTGGGACTCTCTGGTAACGACAGTGCCTGGAGTATTGTGACGCCGAGAGATGTCTTTTGCTTTTTCGGTGGCCGATAGTTGGGAGTGGAGCACGTCAATCGCTCATCGTCACACTTGCGTTTCTCTCCCTGTATTTCGATGAAATTCTCATCACAGGGAGGCTTAGTCTTCTTTTTCTTTTTCTTAATTCTTTGAGGGATGATTGCTCTAGAGTGCGGAGGAAACGTTTGCAACGAATTGTCATTTAAAGAGGCGGCCACACTCACCTTAGGACGTCACTGCTCTTGATAACGTCGATGGATTCCAACGGTGGTATGTATACGCCATCGTCTGTAAGAAACTGAACACTGGGAACGTCGAACAGCTTTTCCACGTGCTCCTGCAGGCAGACAACTTGATCCCATTTCGGATTGACCAGAATGTAGGCGAGATTCCGTTCGTCGTCATAGAACTGAGACATGTCCATTTTTAAGCGGAATTTGGACATTTTTGAACGACGTGAGGACATGGAGAATTCACAAGGATTATTACAGAAAATACAAACAAATGGATTACTTATTTTATCAAAACTGTGCACATAAATTGAATTACGCCGGCACAAACAAATGTTACTATATTTTGACAGTTCTCGTCTCGTATACTGTATAGGATCCACATTCCACAATAGACAAGGCAGATTGTGGGACAACTAAGGGATCGATTCACCAGGAAAAGCACAGATTTCTAGTGAATATCTTAAAAAACGTGTTAATTTTGTATTCTTTTGTTTTTTTTTTCACTTTGGCTTGAGCAAAAATTTAGATTCGACTCCCTTAAAGGCACCAAGTGACAAAGAACAGAAACAGAAACAGAAACTGAAACAGAACAGAAAGTTTTATCGTTCTGTAGTTAATTCTGGTTCTGTTTACGTTGGTCGATCAGCTACAAAGAACTGAAACAGAAACAGATCCATAAAAACATGGCAGCCGCCTATTCCATCAAATTGTATGTCGTTAGCTCTGACTTCAACGAAAAACATGGAACAGAATGAAATTGTATAAAATTTGGTGATTTCTTACGAAATCTATTATTCTCTCCTCTTCGTCTACTAAAAACAATAGTACCTACGATGCGAAACAAACAGATGCAAAAAAAGTCCAAACAAAAAAAACCCGCCCCCACGATAAATTTGAATTTCTGTTGCTGGCAGCAACAGAAACAATCAATAAAGACTTGTTTGCGTTCTGTCCTCAAACAGCCATTTTTCTGTCGCTAAATTCTGTTGCTGAAAAATAAATTTTCTGTTCCTAATTCGGTTTCTGTTGCAATTGTATAGGATTCTGTTTCTGTTCCTGTTTCTGTTCTTTGTCACTTGGTGCCTTAACTGAGCGAAATACCATTTTTTAAATATTTTTCCATTTTTGTTTGTTTTTCTTTGCTGTAAGAATTAAAGCAAACATCCTATCTGTCAGCCAAAATTAGGTACAAGAAGAGGAATTGAGATGAGGCCTGTTTGTTTGAGATTCTATCTCAGCAAAGCACAGGAAAGTAGGATTTTCAGTACGCAATTAAAACAACTACGTCCTTCTTGTCAAGTGTCAAGTACGAAAAATTAAGGGTTTTCCAATAAAAGGTGTTATTTTGATATTCAAAGAAAAATGCCATTTTTTGGGATAAATGATCGGATATTTATTTCATAATAAAGAGGAAGGTATGCCGTTAATAATGAAAAACAACATTAGCCAAATGGCCACCACGACCACGCTTACAGGACCATATCCTTTTCATGAAATTTTCCATAACAAAATCGCAAAGTGGCTGCCCTATGTCCTCGATAGACTCACGAATTCCATCTTTGAGGTCTTGAATCTGTCTTGCTGGGCTGTTGGCGTAGACCTTATCTTTCACGTGGCCCCAAAGGAAGAAGTCGCAAGGTGTTAGGTAAATCACAAGATCTCGGTGGCCAATTGTGATCAACTCTTCGAGAGATAACACGGTCCGGAAACTATTCCCGTAAAAGATCAATGGTTTCGTTGCTTGTGTGGCACGTAGCGCCGTCTTGTTGAAAGTAAACGTTGTCCAGATCAATACCATTCAACTCCGGCCATGAAAAATCATTTATCAATGCCCAATTCCAAAGAACGACGAGGAATGGACAAACCTGGGTTTTCTTCAACACTTTGGGCTACAGCAGCAATATTCTCAGTTTTTTTTTAGCTACGTGCATGGGTTTTATTCTTCACATCACTAACTTGTCCCAACAGCTTGAGTTTTTCCACCAAGCACAAGGTGCTTCACGACGACCCGAAAATGCTTTAGTTTTGCGAACTGTGACTGAAAAATGTTCACTATTTTTGTAGTGAATTTTTATAATTTCAATGCGTTGTTGAAGCTTGTATCGTTCCATTTTTAGTAATGGCGTAGTTTCTACTTGTCATATGTCAAAAAATAATAGCTTCAAAAGTGACAGCTACCGAAATAGCGGGCTATCCGAAATACCTCTTATTGGAAAACTCTTTATGACGCTTCGTGTCTGAAACCCTTAGGACGCCTCTACGATGTTGTTTAGTATGTGACAACGGCCCGCAGTTCCGTAGCAAGGAATTGAAAGCACTTTGCCAGGCGTATGCGTCACAAAGGCTAATCCAGCGGAGAGGATTAACCAAATTATAAAGACAACGCTGAGAGCGTATGTATCTGAGAATCAATGAAGTTGGGACTCGCAGTTGGCGAAGGTAGCGTGCGCGCCGGCCCAACACGACGTTTAAGGGATATCGCAATGTTACCCGAATTTCGGTATTGACATGATGACTTGTAGCCGTAAGACAGCTCATAAAAGTTATCAAGTCGAAAGTAGGGATATAGCTTCGGGTAGTGCAGACGCACCTTCGGCGAGTGGGGATGTAGATTTAGGAAACAGAGAGTTAGATATATAGGAGATAGGGATATAAATAGGGCCGAGCTAGAACATCGATTTAGGGAGCTTAGGTTAGATATAAGTAGAAAGTTAGCGGCGGCCGTTAGCGGTTAGCCTACAACCACGGATGGCGAGAAGGTCTCTCTCCTTTGTAGTGGCGTTAACCTAGACCTCGGGAAATGGTTTTAGTTTCTTCGAAAAGGGTGGGGTTTGTTGTGTTAAATTTGATCGCAACAAGGTCTGCTCTCTAGTTCCTTTCTTTCCTACCCATGGTCCCTCTTTTCTTGGATTTGTGCTCGAGGTCCTGGGATGTAGACCGGCATCCGAGACCCCCATCAGTGTTCGGACCACCTCCTTGGAGCCTAAGGGTACAACGATATAGGTACACGAAAGTGACAAGGCGGTCACAGTCGATCAGACGGGCGGTCTGAATGGCAGAGGATGGAAGTTCCGGTTGCGCAGTCCTTCGGACGGAAGGGAGACTCGCACCTGTCGAGTTAAAGCGGCAATTAGTCTGATGGTGAGGCTGATAGACGGTCAGGAGACTCTGACCGACTCTTTCTTTCTTCGCGTAAGAGTTGAAACAACTGTCAGTCGCCTGAAAATTGACAGCTGATTTGAATTTGTTGTTCTATTTGGCATTTGGGTGGAATATTCGCATTTGTGTTTTTCACGGGTTACTACAAAAACGTCCCTTAACTTTTGCGTAAGTTTCCCTCTCTGAGAGAGTTCATCCTCTCCACTGTCGTTTTGACAGTGCTTTCCATTTTTTCTACAAAAGTGAAGAAACAGACCTTATGTCTATGCAAAAGGGTGTGGCGGACAGCCAACATAAAATACCTCAACGGCTGTCAAACATTAATCTGTGACAGCAAAAAAGTACTGAGTTCGATGGGTGGAGAGAAGACGATCTCTTTCATGTATCACCCCGCCGCTCGAGCAACGATGGAGCAGCAGAGGAGTGTAAGCGGACCGCCAAGGTAAAATCGGATGCTACTCACAATTGGGCAGGCGCTACCTTTTTTCTTTCTTTCGGGAAGCTGTACCTTCTCTACTTCATAATGTAGGTACTTACTTTTAAAGCACATGACTCATTTCATTGTTCGCCGAACTTATCATCATCGGCAAAGGAAAAAAAGAATCAAAACCTTGTTCACTTGATGACAGTGGGGTGTCTTACCATTTTGGGAAACGACCAGTTTGCGATCAGTCGCGTTATTGCATTTCATTGTTTCTTCCGATGCGAGGTTATAGTGAGACGATGTCTTTTGTCCACCTTCCTCAATGTTAAAGGTTGTTAAACTATTTATTTATTCTGCGACACATTTTGACATCCCACACGTCCATAACAAGGAATCAGGAAACAATAAACAAGTTCAGTAATGAATTGCAGTAGGTGCCCAAAGATGGTACAGTACCTACATGGAGTCATCTGATTAATAAAGAAAGACGAAGAGTGGATGTACTCTTATGTGCCCAATTCCACTTCGAAGAAAGTACTAAACCGGGATGAAGAGTAGCGGGAAATTTGATTTTTTGAACTTCTTTTGCTTTACCGAGGTAGAGGCTCAAAAAACACACCTTTTACTAGACCAGTTTTATTGAACACCTAGAAATGCAAAATAAACCACTCTAATGCTCAATTAAAGTGACATTTTTCATGAAGTCATTAGAAACTGGTATATATTCTGTCTGTGTCGAATTTTGTTCCCCTAGTTGTCTCTGGCTGAAAACATTTTACTTGTGTCATGAATACATCACAAGAAAGACGTCAGCATGAACCACTGCTGTCAAGTCACTTTAACTTGAGACAAATATCTAGTCCCTAGCAGATCTGTAAATTTCCCCTAAACGTGAACCCGAGATTGGTTGGTAACGTCACATTTTATACGTCAAATATCATCTTAATAGGTCTGTTCCTTTACTTTTAAATCTTACGAGTTCTTACGCATTTTACCCAATTGTCGTTCCTCAACTCGAAAAATTCGTAAAAGTGAGCGGCTTCGAGAGAGCAAGATAATTCCCCTCTTATTAGTTTTTACTCATCAAATTTCTTTGCGTAAAAACTGAAACAACTGTCAGTTTCCTGAAAATTGACAGCTGATTTGAATTTGTTGTTCTATTTGGCATTTGGGTGGAATATTCGCATCTGTCATTTTTCACAGGTTAAGGCTGGTACGCTGTTCAAGTGAAGTGAAATTTTCACTCCTCTCCAATAAATTGCTGTGAAATTGAAAGTGAAATTTTCACGCCGAAATGTCAAAAATTTAATGCGACGGACAATAAAAGCCAAGTGAAATAGCTTAAGTAATGCCCCCTACAAATCACTTTTTGAACAATTATTTTTCACTTCAACAGCGTAGGTACTGTCAGGTGAAATTTTCATGTGAAAATTTCATTTTGACATTTCGCAGTGAAAAATTTGTATGAAAAATTTCATTTCACTCGAACAGCGTATCAGCCTTTACTACAAAAGCGTTCCTTATCTTTTGCGTAAGTTTCCCTCTCTGAGAGATAATTCATCCCCTCCACTGTCATTTTGACAGTCTTTTCCATTTTTAATACAAAAGTAAAGGAACAGACCTAATATTCAGTCGGGATATTTGTAGCTTGACACCTCCTGACAGAAACTATTCACGTGATCAATTTAGGGCCAAAAAACCTCACGCCAATCACGTAGCCACCTGGCAGAACTATAGTGAACCTCTCCAATGACATTTTTGACATTAAAACAGCGTCTTGTCCATTAGAGGTATAAGAAATCATATGGAAATTGCATTTCCCACTTAATCGAAATGATATTTCAATTTCAAATGTTATCGAGCTGTCTATTGATCAATCTGTCAATTGATTCGATAATTTATATTCGTATGGAAAGTCATTTGGCTTCTGTTATCGTGTAAGGCGGGCTTAACTCTTCACATAGCTTGTCACAATAAGCGTCCATTGTGTTACTACGAATGTTATAGAAATAGTTCACGTAAAAACTGAAAACAGGGAGACACATCCTAATCCTCACCCCAGCAACCACCCATACCGAGCACACACACTCCAGATACGTGATGTATGCTTGGGAAATGGGATAAAAATGTATTCAGCCACTGGGGAATAATATCCACCTCAAAGAAGGATCCGCCGAAAAAATTGTCCTCTCCATCGCACTTAAGCCCCATAAACAGGTATCAGACAGGATGTGCCAATCCCAGCTCCTGGGATGCTCTGTTGTTTGTAACCCGCAATGTTTACCAAAGCAGATTGCAAAACTTGAGGTTGCGTTCCGTTGTTAAGCAACTCAGAGAGTGCTGCTGGCTGACTGCACTGATGAGTGTTAAATTTTATTCTCCACTTCCACCGTTCTGGTTCTTTTATTTTTATTTACTTTTACTTTGCCTCGTCCCTATACGGCCCCCCATCCGCATCTGTTCAGTGTTCACATGTGGAATGGCAGCATCATCTCATGTTGTTTAGCGAAAAAAAAGTACCTATAGCGTGAACAGCGGGTGGGGTACAAAAAAAAGCAGGAAGGACTATTAGATCGTCTTTTACGACATCCCTTAAGGAATCGTGTCCTGAATTTTGTTATACGAGGTTCCAGCCGAATGAAATAAACACAGGGGAAGCAAATGAAGAAGGAACGACCGACAAGAAAAAAAAACAGAAAACTTGTTACTAACAAAAAATAGAACGAACACAAATAAGGATCAACGGAGACCATGTTCGAGGAGATATATACAACTTTAAGAATAGCATTAAATGCGACGAGATGTATTACACAGCCGTGGATGAGGGAGGCACTCGCCGACCGACATTGGGGATCGGGGGGAGGTCCCTTTCGACGATGTCGTATACGAGATGTCGTATACTACATGTGGGTGGATTGTGTTTTATTTATTAAGTTATAACAAACTGAATCCTTCAAATTAGATTCGGATACAGAACCGGTTGGGGGTATATGAAAAGTGTCTCGATTATCCCCCAGAGATTCGGCCGTAATAGCATTTGGGAATAGCTGTAATTGATGGGATATTAGTGGGGATCAACAGGTATGGGCTCTATACCAATATAAGTCACATTGCAATCACATTTTGGGAGTGGGCTCCGGTCTTCTCTATATCGTGACTATTTTAAGGAAGCCTTAAGACCTGCACTCATTTTCCTTCCTGTTTTGAAGAGCCTATGTTTTGAATCCGATTGCGGGGTCATGTAAATTTGGTTCAATATATCGCTAACAGATGGGGCTAAAGCCGGCGCGGTAATTTCTGCCCCTGCATCTTCTGTTGCATTTCCGCTGTGCTTGTTAATGGGCACATTCAAAAACTTAGTTGTCTTAAGTTGACTAGATTGGGCTTCTTGACTAGATTCGTCGGCTACCCCTGCATAAACGTCAACTGCAACAGCTGCCCATGTGACAGATCTAGGCTAATCAAAAGGTCTGTTCCTTTAATTTTGTAGTAAAAATGGAAAAGTCTGTCAAAATCACGGTGGAGGGAATGAATTCTCTCACAGAGAGGAAAACTTACGCAAAAGTTAAGGAACGCTTTTGTAGTAACCTGTGAAAAATGACAGATAGTTCATGCCAAATAGAACAACAAATTCAAATCAACTGTCAATTTTCAGGCGACTGACAGTTGTTTCAATTCTTACGCAAAGAAAATTGCTGAGTAAAAACTAGTAAGAGGGGAAATATCTTGCTCTCTCGAAGCGGCTCTCTTTTACGAATTTTTCGAGTTGAGGAACGACAAATGAGTAAAATGCGTAAAAATTCGTAAGATTTAAAAGTAAAGGAACAGACCTAAAATTGAAATGCATCAAGTCAGTCAGCTGTCAGACTTACTAAACTAGATATTTGAACGTCCCCAATGCTTACACGTAATGACAACCGTTTCGATGACGTTTAGAGGTGTCTGAAGTATAAGTGGCACATTATAGACTTTAATTTCAGTAGTCGATTATTCCACTCGTTCCCAAACTCAACAATGACGGGCGTTACACAAAACACTTGTTACTTGTTGGCTCTAAAATGCCTTTTCAAAGGAATACCCAATGTAAACAGCACAAGGAGCTGCGCTACGCACTTCTGTTATGCTATTTCCCAACAATACTTCCATAACACCATACCTATTATCTTTTACGACACACATCCACCCTTGAATCACAAAAATAAAACAAAACCAATATCCAAAAATACCATCATCTTTTATTTATGAAAAGAACAAAAAAAAAAACAAATTGTTCCATCAAAAATAGAAAGGATATTCGTTTCAACCAAGACTGATGGGGGTCGCTAAAAAGCGTATCCACTTTTATCTTGAAAAAGAATGACACCCTTTCGTAGGTACAGAGAAATCCGTTTGGGGATTAAAACATTTTACTGTTATTACATTTTTAATAAAAACACACACACATCCCCAGCAATAGCCCAAGTTCAACAATGGAACTGTGATCTGTGACATATCTACGTCCAATTTCCAGCAACAGTCTCGCCGCTTTGTCATCGAAATCGAAATCGATTGCACTTTTGTCACGAAGTGTGACTGCATTTAGAGCGCACCACCACCACCATCCACGGGGTGCATACGAAGATAAATGTTGTTTCACCTCCTCGCTAAAATGTTTCACCTTCGATTCGATACATACGGATCGGCAAAAAGCAAAAAAAAAACAACGCTCCATGGGTGCAATCTGCAATTGTGTTGTATGCCCAAGCTAAACAGAAAATTTGCATCCACGACGACTGCGACCGAGTATACCTCTCGCTCGTACAAGTTGTGCCAGAAAATAATTGGTTATAATCCTACACACGAGGACCTGGAGATGGAAAATTGCAATGAAAATGGATTTTCGTGGCTTTTCATTTTGCTACTTTCAGCCGCCCTCCTAACCTAATATTGCAACACTTTGTGGTGATTTATTTCCACCGGTATGAAGGATGTTAGATGTACCTACAGTCTGGTGTTGATCGTTTATTCAATTAATGTTATATACTACGTGAGGACCTTATACGGAAAGTGGACTAAAGGTTGTGACTTGTGTGTATATAATATAGATCCCTGGGATGGCTGCATCTTTTGGGAAAGTCCGGGAGCAAGGTTTTCTTCAATTAAGGATTTACTGAGAATTTTAACTTTTACGTAGGTACCCCGATACACATACATATTAAGTGAATAGCTGTCAATTGAGGGTGAAGTCGTGATGTTCGAATGGAGGACTTTGCTTTTAGGTCCGTTTGATGAGAGACAAATACTAGAAACAGAGGTAGGTGAAACCTCAACGGACAATGTCGTCATAGTGATGCGCACGAACGAGGGACACCGGAACCATGTATCTATCTACATTCAGAAAGCAGAAGGAACATGACATGAACCTGCTTAGAGGACCAGAACCCATTCTTACATATGTACTTGCTTAGGTTGCGCTTCAACCTAAAAATTCCACTTTCATCGAAAATATATTCAACTTTCAAGCTTTTTAACTATTTTGGTGACCCAAGTGTCAAGGTAAACATGACATCTTTGTCCTAATTGCAGTGGGCACATTCAAAAACTTAGTTGTCTTAAGAAGACTAGATTGGTCTGGACTAGATGTAACCTAAACGAAAAAACTAGATTGGTCGGGAACGTCAGTTTTCCTACATCAGTCACATATGCGAACTGTCAACTTAGTACTCAGTCACGAATTTTTTGACTAGATTCGTCGGCTAACCCTCCATAAACGTCAACTAACACTGGCCAATCAAAACTGAGATACATCAAGTCAGTCAGCTGTCAGACTTACTAAACTAGATACATACTTGTACGTCCCCAATTAATCGAGTTCATTTACCGGTAGATGACAAGCGAAATGTCAACTTAATGTCAAACTCTAAAATAAAAAAAAATCTAACCATTTGTGCTACAAAGATCTCAGCATTTCTGTTTGACTTGAGTTTGACATGTCATCAGTCATCAATGCCACAGTTGACATAAATGCATGTACAGTTTGTGCTTTACCTATCTTAAGGCAAACTTTTACTTAAACCCCAAAAGCATCAACGATTTTAAATTAAACAGCAATCACTGACAGCAGACAAAAGATGACAGATAAGTGTGTGTGCTGATAATATGAACAAATTCAATTATGTCTGCCCCTATAATCCATGCCGGGGTCAAATTCGACTTGTGAGTCCCGCGCCGCAGATTCTTTGCTCCACGAACATGTTCCATCAGTCAAATGACTGAAATTGATCAATCTGTTTATATTGCAAATGGACTGTTTAGACGTCACAACGTATCGTACGTCAATTAGGGCAACGCAGCGGATAGGAACTGACTTCTTTAATTGCATGGACACCCGGTAGCCCCCGCAGCAACTTAAGTACATACAGACTCACTTCTATAATCACTTTCTTTCCACAATACGCGTCCACTGTGATGAAACTTCATTTCTTGTTATTAATTTTCTTATTTTTTTTGCGAAAATAAAATTGATGAACCGGCTTTCATTCCAGGTGCGTAAAAGTTAGCAAAAGTGCGTAGATTTATTAGTTTGCCCAAGATCCGGCTTTATTGAGGTTTGAAATGTAGTTGAATGAGTCTTCAAGATGATCAGACAGATACTGATTAGATAATCATTTAAATTGACACATTTTTCAGCGTGAACGCAATTTTTCCACAATTAGGTAGTAGGTACACACATTTATGTAGATTACCCATCACATCACAATAAAAAGAAATAAGTTACCTCAATAAGTTGAGTATTCACAATGACATCATTTGCACACAATAAATAACCGCAAAAAAGGAACATAAATAAACAAACCGTTGAGACGCCGGCCGGCCGGTTTTTGTTTATTGTCTTATTTTTGGAACTTGTTTTGAATTTTTTCAAATTTCAACGGTTAACGACTTGAGCATCTTGCGAACAGCTGCTTTAGTGGGGTGGGTCATTTGTTATTTGAATTTAATTTGACAAGTTCAATGATTTGAATTCTCTTATGGCAGAGAGAGAAGTTGTGAGTGAATGAGTTGCCAGTGTTCAATAATTTTGGAAACAATAATTAAAGATAACCGAATTATCTTTCCATTAGAAACCACGCACCCATTTTTTTTAGGATATGTGAGTTCGTGGATTGGACTTAAATGCAAGAATTTGCTATTCCGTAATGTGTGTTTTACTATTTATTTATTTTAATTTAATCTAAGCCTTGACAGAAACCGAACAAATTAAATACTAAACGTCGTCCATTACCAAAATGCTATTTTGCAGCTCGTACGTCATAGCTCATAAGGTATTCAAAGACAGGGATTGACGTTAAAGTATCTAGTTCAGTAAGTCTGATAACTTTTTGCCTAGATGTGTCTCAGTTTTGATTGGCTTCAATCGGTCACACGCACAAATTTTTCAGTTGACGTTTATGGATGAGAAGTTGACAGTTCGCATATTTGCCTGACGTAGGAAAAGAGACTTTACTGAACAATCTAGTTTTTGCGTTCAGGCTAAACCTAGTCGAGACCAATCTAGTCGACTAAGACAACTAAATTTTGGAATGTAAACAATTTAAACAAATGGGTTTTGGGAGGATAAACGTACCAAAGCTATCAATCTCCATAAATTCATTTATCTCTGGTAGGTACAGATACCTTTCCGCTGGAAAGTTATATATCTATTAATTAGTTTATTATCTATGCTTTTAAAAAAAACTTTACAATTCTAAAGACACCGCCATGCATTAATAATTTTTTAATAGAATATCCACGCTCAAGAAAACATGGCAACACCTTCACTTTGATCTGAATTCAAATTTCAAACAAACATTCGATTGGATCGCATCACATTTTAACATTTATTTTCTTCCACTGTTCTTTTTCCAATTCGCATCCAAAGAGATGTGGATCCTATTCAAGAAAGAATAATAAAACGATCAAATCGCAAATCTCGTTTCACTCAGGCAAAAATAGAGTCAAACTGCATTCGATTTCTTTGTTTATAAAACGATCCTCCATTCACGATCCACAGCCATTTCCACTCGAAGTGTCAGGGTAGTCGGGTTGATTTTGCTTTTGCGCGATAAGTTCTTTCAGTGCTGTTTCTTTTTGTTTAATAGTTTGTTTAAACGGTTAACGGATACGATTTAAAATTTTTATTCGCAAGTTTCAAGGCAGTTTCCTTAATCTGTGCAACTTAAAAAGTGTAGTGATCTGTGTGTGTTCGACGACCATTGTTTGTCTGCTGTGAAAACGGTAATTTTTGATAATATTGCTCACTGTTATAAATATGACTATGTACCTAGGTACTCTTATTTGAAATTAATTGCTGTTTTCTGTTTGGAAATAAAAAAAACAACCATCTATCTGCAAAATATTTGCATTTGCACTTTGAGAAGAATAACAATTCTAAGTCAAGTTTACAACATGAAATTGTCTTTTTTTGGGGTCGCACAGGTATGGGAAAATTGCGGAACAATTTGTTGTTGGATACCTAAGTGCATTGTCAGAGAGAGCCACTGTATAATTCTGTTTTCTGTACTTGGTTACAGAGACAAACCATACTGCTAGACCCCCCATCCTTTTGCCGTTGGCCCCCTCAGTTTTTTTTTTTTTTTTAAACCTGTCAGTTGAGCTTCCTATCGGTGTTATGTCAAAAAAAAAATGCTAATCGTGGTAGAATCTGATAGAATTCGGTCTCGGCTTGGTTATCTGTGCGAACAAAGTAAAGTAGGCTTTTTGACAAGTTCTGCAGCAATCTGTCAAAAAAATTATAATGCTCTGGGAGCTACATAATACATTATTATCCCATAGGCTAGCTTTTGACGTTTATTTTCCTTAAACTTTGCTTAATTGTTTAGATTGAGGACGTTCGGATTTCTAGTTTAATGAGTCTGAAAGCTGCCCGACTAGATGTGTTTGAGTTTTTATTGGCCCAGATTGGACACGTTAATAGTTTTTTCAGTTGCAGGCTTTGGAGTAGTAGCCGACAACTCTAGTCAATAAAATCATCCCTGTATACTCAGTTGACATTTTAAAGTGTCAAAATTTCAAAATAAACCGTGAGCTTACAACTATAACCATAATGCGTTCGCATTCCTACCTACCTAGTAAAGACAAATCTAGGTGACGTTTTACACAAACTAGGTATCCGAACGTCCTAATTGAAATTCAGTTGATAAAGAGTTTTGTTAAATCTGCGTTAGGTATGCACAACCCCGAAGAATGAGTAATAACAATTTTTAACCTTCACCTTCTACTTCTATATTTTGTAGGTCAAAATAAGCAGTTTTGTATTGAAAATGTTGCCACTGTGACACTTAAAATTATTATTAAAATAAATTAAATGAAGATGGTGTCTTACAGAGATAAAATCTTCCTTCAGATTATAATTTAATCCCAGCAAACCATCTAGGTAGGTATCTTACGGTAAATGTCACTGAAAATAATCTATAAAAACAAAGAAGATGAATTTCAAATCACCTGTAACTGTCACTCCTTAGACATTTGACAGTTTTTTTTTTTTATTTAGTGTAAAAGCTACTAGAAATTTCTTGAAATGCAGTGCATATAAAATCGTACGAAATGGCTATTCGCACGTAAATTTTTTACTGACTGACGTTTGTCGGGCTTCGGTACACGATTCTATATTTGACGTAACGTAATAGTATTTTCATTAAAAATAGTGTTTTAAGAAAAAAAATTGGGCCTTAAAACGTACCTTGACATTTCTTACGTAGCCGTGTCCCTAACTAAGTGCGAATAGCATCAGCCAGCATCGTACTCTCTCGCTGCCGCCTTCATTAACGATTTTCTGCGTACAGAACGTTATTGGATACAAACTCGTATGGAAACTCTTCATACAAATCTTACTGGAAGTGCCTGTCAATTTGACAAACAGCTTTTTACGATCTCTTTATTGACGTTTATTTTTAAGAATTTTGCTGTTGTTTTTTGGGCGCAGTTTTTCCATTTTTTAAATAGCTCAAATTGAAGAAAACAGTTTTTCAAGATTAGGGTCGGTAAATACACACCGAAATGTCAGGAATAATAATAAAAGAGCATTTTACGAAATTGACACATGGCGTGAATGTGTCATTTAAAAATAAAAAAAAATGCCGTGAAAAGAGGTAGGTACACTCATTGCATACCACGATTTCTATAAAGGTTGGCTTATAAAATTCGCAAAAAGTCCCTCAAGAAGAATCGCCCTTATTATGCGACGTTAACATAAACGCATTCCCTCCCAGTCGTATTTGTATCCCGCGAATTAATTTCCTCACGAAAATTACTATGCCCAAATTTTTTTTTGTTGCCCTTTGTGGCTTTATAGCATTTGCGAATGGAGGGTAAAGGTAAATAAAAAACATATGTTTTTTTCGCTGTCTTCTGTTGCGTTACGTTGAAATGTATGTGTTGCTTTTGTTATTGATGGGATGTTGCATAGTACCGGTTGAAAGGGGGGTCATTTTTCATTGTTTGCTTATTATAATACCTATGCACAAACTGGTTGCTTGTTGTTTTGTTATTGTTTTTGCATTTATTCCAGATGCCAGTGCCAGTTAAGTCCAGCTCTAGTCCACTCTCTAGAATGAGTGTAATTGTCGAGTGGGATTTTGTGGAATGTATTAAATATGAAGTGGATTCCAATTTGAATCTGTGGTCTCTCTTTTTGAATTCAAAAGCCGTTTTTATTTTTGTTTGTTGATTTATGCTTAGTACCAAACAACAAGAGGAGCGTAGGCTTGAAAGTGACGGTGAATTTTCTGAGTAGGGGCCGTGATAATGGGTCAGACAATCATTGAACTTTCAATGCTAGCAAATGTTGAGAACTTGCGAATTAATTATCGTAGGTACGTTGCAGACAGGTAGACTAGACAGACAACTGCATATTCATAGCTTAAGGTACCTACTACATGCCAACTGTATAAATGACTGGCGGAACCGGCGAGTGTGTTCATAAAGGTATCTAAAATCCGAATAGGGCGGTTTTTAAGCGACATCCTTGGACTTATTATTTACATTTTGGTAAGTGGGTCAATTTAAACGAGTGCAGTTTGATAACCACGAACAATTCCCAGTAGCCCCTTAAAAAAGCACCCGTCTTCTTATAAATATTGACTGGATTGGCGCCCTTAATACCGAGACAGGGCATTTTTTGACAGTTGACACATGTGTATCATGACGAGGTCCCACCTCACTCAGTCTTCCTATAAGAACTTTTGTCGGGTATTCTCAGCTATAAAATTTACGAAGGTTGATTGCCTAATAATAAGATACTCAACAGATGGCGTTGTAAAATCAGCGACTTTAAGCCGTAGTTTACTTGTGGTTATAGTTAAATTTAGGTACCCTTACAAAACTGCTCGCATTAGGGGCATTCTCCCAAACAGACCTCGATAAAAAGAGAGACAAGAGACTATCCATTCTGAAGTAAACTTAAATGATAAACAATCTTCTATCGAATCCTCCGCACCGTTTAACTTCACGATATAATGTAGGTAATCTTCGCTCCAAGTTTAGTAATGCAATCCATCAATCATTATTATCCCCAAGCACAGGCATCGACCTCTTAACACCCACGAGTAAAATAAATCGAAAAATCACAGCCGCAGTACACACATCCATCCATAGCCAATTTATATCTATAAATTTCTATCTTCGATGAAAGTTCATCCATTCAATTTGGTTTAGCTTCGCTCTGGCCCTCTTCGTCTTCCGCTGATGCCGTCTGCACCCATAAATGGACAGCAGATAATTAAATCAGTAGACGAATAAAAGATTTCGCGAAATTGCTCTCAATTGAAAATGATGTTCTCATGTTGGCCTATCCTGATGGATCTTTACAAGAGATCCCCAACGGGCAAAGAACTGGACGCTGCTGACACAAAAGCGATTCAAGATTCAACTCATCGATGGGGGGGAACAACGACGCACATCATATCCAAACCAGTATGAATGATGACCAATTTAGAAATGTGTTTCATTCCTGCAATCATTTAATCATTATCGCACTATAAGTGGATCAGATAGATGGATGGGTAGATACGAGTGCGGGATCTCTGTTTTCTTTTTTATGAAGTTTCTTAAATTCAACACTTGGTAAAATTTCTGTTTTTTTTACTTTTCCAGATCCTGTTTGAAAGTCGAATCGAGTTTGAAAAGTGATTGGAAAAGGTAGCCTGTCAGTGAATTAATTGTTTTGTGTTTGAGTGTCAAAAACGGATATCCAGCTATACATCGCCATGGTACATCCAGCTGAAAACCCAACCGTGGAGCAAGAGACTGCTGTTGAATCAAAAGGTGAGTAATTTGAATTTTTATTCCACTGCATTATTTCGGCGCACAGATGGCGTTAACTGCCCTTTTGTTTAACAATTTTCTTTCGACTAAGAGCTTCTTATTTAAGTTGCATAAATGTTGGTACTATCGGGCTGCCAGTTCGCAATCAGTACATATCTGTACATTAGGTTGAACTTTCGGGACGCATCTGGTGATTTCAAAGTTCGACTATTTTATTTTTGTTTATTAATTAAGAAGGGGAAATAATTTGTTTAATTAGTGTGCAAATATGAGTAATTATTTCAATAAAAAAAGAAAAAACAAAAGCGTTCAACTGACGGATGAGTGGAGTGGATGAGTTCAGTCAAAATTTTAACTATTTAAATTATAAATATTTCACAGTGACTGATTTTTTTTAATTTGATGAAATTAGAAATATGTACTTACATATTACATACACAACGCTTTTTTCAATAAATGATGGAATTTGAAGAATAGGTTTTGCCGGGACTTTTGACTTAAAATATCTGAACAATCCCGGTGACTGGCGAGTCCCGGCATTTTGACTTCTATACTTGGAAAACAATATTTTAAAAATTAGCCTTAAACGAAGGAGCTTACTCACGGTTTCTCACTAAGAGTGTATGGTAGATGTGCGCATTTGCCAATGAGGGAACATCTGCCAATCGATTTTTTTTTACAAACCAGCAAAGTGTTAAATATCGGAAAATTGATATTCATTGCTCACCTCTTAGTGCAAACTTCTAACAAAGTTTGACAGTTCTCCACCAGACACCAACCAAGTTGGACGTCAGTTTGTGTTTTTCGCTTACTGGAGCCAAAAATTAAAGGTTTTTCGTCATCCTTTATTTGGAATATTTTTTCTGTTAAATAACTATTGGTTGCATATATCTGTCGTAAATATGTTTGCTGCAGATAATAAAAATGGTTGCTATAATGTTTCCAAAAAGGAAAAAAGTTATAAATTATTTATCCAAAAAAAAGCATGTCCCTTTTTTGTGGTGAAAATTTGCTGGCAAAGCCACCGTATGGGGTGCTTTTACCAGTGGCAAACTCACCCTTTGGGTTACTTTTACGTTGACATTGCCTTTTTTATTTAAACAGTATTAAATGTTGCTAAACGTCTGCATAGTTAATTAACTTTATAATATTGAATAGTCTGATTTTTAGGTACCTGGTATACCCTCCCCATCCCCATGGCAAATCATTTTATTTGTTTTTTAAATAATAATCTGATCAAGATAAAATGTACTTTAAAGTGAAAATAATAAAGCAAGGTACATCCTTGATATCAAAAAACAACTAAAACACGGTAAAGGTTATGCGTAAGGTCAAACTTCCTAAAAACCCCATCTACCTGGGCCGGAGATTCAAAGTCCGTACGTTCTAAACGACGTCTACCTGACGAATTAGCCTGTAAAATTTGCACCTTTTACACGATAACGTCGTATAACTTGCAAAGTTGTTCATTGTAGGAAACTTTCCACATTCAAACTCCTTTGACTCGACTTCGGGCAAGGCTTCGGCGCCATATAAGAAGACATGGTAGCTGTGGGAGGGCTTTCCTATACTCTATAGCCTTTGTCTGTTGAACCAGTGATTGGCAAGATCAGTTCTTCGGTTAATTGCAGCGTTGATGACAATACTGGAGTTAATCGAAAGGACTTAGTAGATAACGTCTATTTCTGCCGCGATACTTACAAATGCATCAACCGCACCCTTGACAGCTTCTCGGGCTCTTTTTTTTATGGCATTGTTATCGGCGTATTCGATTTCATAGGCTTTCGAAAGACCATAGCAGGCTAGTGATTTGTGTACAATTTTTAAAAGTTATCCTTGAGGAATCAGAGACAGATCTTAAATCTCCTTCGTGGCTGCACAAAGCTTGCCGCGGTATAAACGTTATTAAGGGCTGCCTTAAAACCAATGAATCTGTGGTCGATTTGGATCTTTAGCTGGCGTTACGCAGTAAATACTGGACTTGCCGGCCTAAAACTGCACTCGTAACAACCTTATAATCTATAAATGCTATAAATCGGTTAAATTAGATAGTCACAGAATATTTCAGACAGACTCTTGTACGCGATGTTGAGGAGGCAAATGATGCCGAGATTTCATGCAAATTTTACTGATGAGTTCATACTCCCCACCAAGTTATCTCCCAGTTTTGAAAAACTCAGCAAGCAAGTCAGCGTTCGCGGCTTTGCTGTATTTAAGGCGAAATATGGCAACCCTCAATCAATTTTGTCCACGTCTCTCAATATCAATGCTCAATGTGTTATACTGTCTTACCGCTGAATTTTGGTAATCTAGCTAGATCAGTGTGCAGAGGTGCTCCTTCTCTAATCTCAGCATACCGTGACTCTACTAAAATGTTCCCTTGTTTAAAGGTTTCAGTTCGTGGCATTTATTTTTAACTATACTACATATCTCTACAACGCCCGCAGGATAATTGTTACGTTGCACTTAAAAATTGTAGTCGTCTGAAAAACTATCAACCAGTAACAAGTTCAAAACTTTGCTTTGGCATTTTAACATTTAGGCAAAACTTTCGAACCTCATTCATGGAATATCTACCATCTCTATCGAAGAAAAAATGCTCCTGGGGATAAAAGGGAAATAAATAAATTTCCCAAGGGAAACATCATCCAAGTGACATAACAACGCTGGCAGTGGTAAGAGGCCGAAAAGCGATCTAAACAATAGAAAATATTTGTGATGATCAATAGTATCTCCATTGATATATGTCTTTATAAATGTATCATGATAGTTGTATCAGGTATGGCTCTGTTTAAGTGTTTAGACATAATTTTCCCCTGCCTTTGTCAATTTTACGGTCAAAAACCGCAACTACTGTCAAATTGTTATCCAAGCAAGAAAATTGTCCTGAAGACAAATTAATTATGTTAACTGCTACATATATATTATGACATAAACCAAAAGTCAATAAATAGTGTATTACTTCAACAGATTTCAAACTGACAGGTAACCAAGTTTGAGGAGCTTGCAGTCTTTCGGTTTTTGTGTAACGATTTATAAAGCCTCTTACGTCAAATTCATAGACGTCATTTCAGACACACTTGTGTCTCTGTTTCGACATGTTCTTTTGCAGGTATCATCATCTTCATCTAACATCGTCATATGCTGAAGAAGTGGGAAGATTTTGTTTACTTGCTCTGACGTCTTATGTTAACACACCGTTGTATTACATCTTCTATCCCGCACGACCAGGATATGTCAAAATCATAGCCACATTACCGTTACAACCCATAGCAACCAACCTAAAAAAATTATCCACGCTAATAGCTCGCACCAGTTAAATGTGTCCACATTGTTTTCATTTCGATTCCTCTTACTCGCAGTGACGTCCTAATATACATTTTCGCTGTCAGAAAGTTTCAGTCGGTTTATTTGTTGGCTCTGTAGTCATACGCAGATGTTGCCGGGACAAGGACGAAAGAAACAGAAAATTCTTCAGTTTGAGAAATTGCTTTTCGTCCTTTTGGCCCGATCGATTTTCGCTTTGTGTGAACTACATTATTAGCCGAACCCATCACAGGCGACACTGATGGTGGCGGAACGACAACACCAACGCCGATGAGAAACTTTTCCTTCCAAATACGTTTTCTGTCCAAGAAAAAAGAAAATATCTCCTCCAATAGATCACCGTCAAAAGTTTCCAGTACTAAATGGATTTGTGTTTTTTTTTCTGAGTGCACAGAAACAAGAAATCCATTCGAAAAGTTTAAAGGGCTGCAAAGCCGTTTTCAGTTCACCTATCCGTAGCATCAAAAAGCGGAGACAAATGGTGGCACATTGCCCTGTTGTAAAATTGCATATTTATGCTGGTGCTGGTGCATGTCCTGTGCAACAAGAGGTACGTTTCAAAAATTGAGGTAGTACTCCGCCGGTGTCTTATACCCTTTGGGAATTCATTCAACTTTTATGCAGTTGCATACGGAGAAGACTCCATACAACTGAGTTTGAGGTTAACCAGGGACTGGATGATGTTGGCAATTTAGCCTTAAATCGTTGCTAAGTTATAGCACTGAAACAACATTAAAGCATCATGGTCGGTGTCCTGATTTGAGTTCTGCTGAAAGCAGCTTAACTCCGATCCGAAACGTAATCCCAGAGAATGAATGCAAACTTTTTATATTACGGGTTTTTACATTCCACTTGGCTCCCAAACATTCCCAGTATATCTACTTCATTCTGCCTTTTGGCAGGAGGAACACTTCCTCCCCGCCCACGCCTATGTGCATGTGCAAATATATAGAAAAAGGACGAATAACTATGACTACTGCGACGTCAGTTATGTACATCCTCTAAATCCTTGAGTGCATATGCATAGAATGTGTGTCTGTGTGTATTTACTTTGACGTAGCATTTCTTCTCTTTCTTTTTTTAACTCGTTTACATTTTTTTTATAAAAACCAGCAGACATTGGAGCATTTTGTGAATTCATTCTTTCTCCCTGTTCAAGCTAAAAGACAAATAGATTTTCGAAAGACAAAGTTTACCGAGCAAAAATATTCACCCGTGGTTGGGAAAAGTCAAACATGGGATCGATGTTTTGTGCCATGTAAGTCGGGTATTAACTTGTACCTCACTTGGAAAGTGGGGGCTGCCTTAATCAAGTCGACGAGGTGTATGTAGTCTGTGATGAAGGTAAACGAAGGTAGCTGCGGAAATGCTGCTTAAAGACTTGATTGTAATTTTTCATAAAACATTGAGGTGGTTTCTGCTTCTTCAAAGTGTAGTTTTGTGCAAAAAATAAATGACGAACAAAAGGGTTGGAGTTGGGTTAGATTACATTTTTAAGCACACGGTCCCGAGAAAGGTAATATTGGAGCATGCTAGCAGAATGAAGAAAGTCTTTAAATTTTACCTCAGTTTGACGTTTAAGCCAATAAAAGTTTGGCATTAGGTTTATTTGCGACAGTTGTTGTAACGATTTTTAGCCGTAAGGCCGACTTGGGCCTCAACCTCTATCTAAAGCTTCATGCCTTCAGTTATGCAAGCCCTTTGGTTTGAAGTCGCCTTTGAACTAGGCTTCTGAAACCTATAATGCTTTACTCTACTGCTTCGTCCTGCGTTTTGTCAATGAATACGTCTTTCTGTCTTCAGATAATCATCCTGCGTCATCCTGGGGACATTAACTTTAGAGAATGGTATCAATCTGTTAATCAGAGTCATTTTTAGAAAGCTCTAAGGTGGCATTTAAGTAGTAACTTTCCTTTATGAGAACTCTATTTGCGTGTCTGATCTTTTAGGCCTATAAAATTCAATTACGCAAGATGGCGCTGTAGGTCGAGCTCACTATTCGATCAAATTGTGAATTTCAAAAGTAATTCTTTAGAAAAGCCAGTAAGAGGCTTGGATACGGGTTTGTCTTCGTCAGAGCCATCTTTTACTACTGATCCGTAGTTTTTTGACCAGGTTGAAGTCACAGAAGACCTCTTAAATCTCGCAGTTAAATGTCCTTCTCACTCAAAGCATTTTGCTTTCGAAGCGAACGAGGAGTTCTTCATCCGCTTTTGCTAACGTCCATGCTTCTACGACGTACAGCAGGACTAAGATAAGGAGAGTCTTATATTGAAACATTGAAACTTCTTAGTGCGTCTTGACAGGACCTTACAAATCAATTGCCTACCCAGTCAAAGACAAAGCGATGGGCGAATGTAACTTTTACTTGCGGACAAAAGTCCCTAACTACCTTGAAGTTATAAATCTGTCGATTATGTCCAATTTGTCGATGTTGAGAGTCTCAGTATGTACTTGGCTTATAAACCCTATAGCGAAGGCAAAAGCAACTGTCAAATACACGATCATCGGCAAAGAATTGAACCTAAAATATGTGTCAAATGTAAAAGTGATCATGATGAAGTGGGCCTTTAACAGGTTACATTCAAGACGATATCGTCAAAGCGATAAATCTGAAAAAATTGTCAGATTCAGGGAGAAAGTGTGGGCCCAAATCTTTTTATACATAGGACGATATCGTCGAACCGATAAATCTGGAAAAAATTGTCAGATTCAGCGAGAAAGTGTGGGCCCAAATCTTCTTATACAAAGGACGATATCGTCGAAGCGATAAATCTGGAAAAAATTGTCAGATTCAGGGAGAAAGTGTGGGCCCAAATCTTTTTATACATAGGACGATATCGTTAAAGCGATAAATCTGAAAAATTTGCGAGAAAGAGTGCGCCCAAATCTTTTTATACAAAGGACGATATCATCAAAGCGATAAATCTGAAAAATTAGCAAGAAAGTGTGGGCCCAAATCTTCACATACATAGGACGATATCGTCGAAGCGATAAATCTGAAAAAAAAATTTAGAATCAGCGAGTAAATGTGGGCCCAACAATTTTTTTATACAAAGGACGATATCGTCGAAGCGATAAATCTGAAAAAAATATCTGATTCAGCGAGAAAACGTGGGGCCAATCGTTTTATACAAAGGACGATATCGTCAATATCGTCAGTATCCCTTAAGGGGGCTCTGGCACTGCGGCCTCTATTAAAGGAACCTACTGTGCCTTCCCTGGTAAGGGCCTAGAGGCATCTCTTCACTCCGGAGGTAGAATCTTCTCTGGGTGTATGTCAGCGAAATTTCGCTGAAGTGACGAATTCATCACAAAGAATTTTTTTCCTGATTGATTGAGTAGTGGCGGACATTCCATGAGTATTGGAAGAGAGGATTCGTCACTCTTAAGACATAGTCTGCATGTTGCATCCGGTGAGACTCCAATACGGTGCAGGTATTTTTTCAGGAGGCTGTGACAGACAATATCGTCGCGCCGATAAATCTCATATAGAAATAGTGCATCCAAAGGTTGAAACTCAGTTTTTTTACTGACTACAGCTAAAAGTTCCAACAGAAATAAAATCACACTGAAAGGTACTGACATCTTCGAATCGATATCGTATATCGACGACAATCCATAAAATCCGGTTAAGGAGAGACCACTTAAGATTTATTTACTATTCGTCATGGAAATGCGACTAAGTTTGCGACATACATTTATGGCGCTTGCCAAATTCGCACACTTAATCGATATCTTGTAACTTCTTACAACAACAGTCGTATCGACAATTTGCCATAAAGATTTTGATTACCAACTTCCTACGCCGGCCGGCCGCAGTTCGTTTAGTTTAATTTCCTAGTTTATCCCCTCGCATCAATAGATGGAAAAACTTTCGCCCTTACTTGGCCTGGCAACAGCAACAGAAATCCCGGACGAGCAGGAATAGGAGAAGGTTAACATTCTAATTTGCAATTATCGTTTTTGGCCATTTGCTGAGAACGGTTTGTCGCCCTCTGTCAGCCATCTCTATAGAGTCACAGATTTAATTTCATCCTTTGATCCGATATTCTATAATCACACACATCCCTCACTCCAAGGATACGTATATCTGTCTTTAGTCGGGCATAATGCAATCAAAATTACAAAAGGACATCAACATCGTATGGAAACTACATTAACGGTGTTTGTGTGTGCGTGTTCGTGTGCGTGCCAGGGATGAGATTGATGTCAACGATAAGCCTCCCATTACTAGTTAGACTTCTTGGCAACACAAGTCGTATATATGTACACACATGACTTGGTTGTCATCGGCATCTCTTTCTGGAGCGCGTGTTCTGTCTTCTGTCCCTGTCTGTCCTCTCGATGTGTTGTCAAAGCAAGGCGCTTCACATAATAAGAATACATTTCTCATGAGACGAAATAGGACACGATACGAATTGATAATTATGTATTTGCTCCGAGGACGAGGACGAGGAAGTATGGCTTACGTTCACTCCTGCTGGATGTAACTAAAAGATGGTGGCCGGGGAGATGGAGCATAGCGACGAATATCTTATTTTTCGACAGGAGCCAACGCACAGGCTCGAGATAATACAAATAAAATAATGATATGCAATCATTGTCGTAATTTCCTACGGCGAAAGGGTGTAGGGCGCACAGGACACGTGGAATGAGTTTTTTTTTTCTGATTTTCTTTTGTCAGTTATTTCAAAACGAAGGGTGCTATGCGTGCGCTCCACAGGTCTATTAGGTGTCGACATGTTCAAGTGATAATCATGTGAGAATGGGAATTTATCATAATGAAACGTGTCAGGATTTTCCTGCACAGATGTCCTTTAAATTGTAATGCTGGGGGGTTTTTGAAAGGCTAACAAGGTTATTGGAAGTTGTTTAACTGGGCGCGATGTGAGGGCAATTTTAAGAAGTTCGCCTTGCACTTTCATATATAGAGTCCATAAAGGTTAGCCGTTGTACCTATAGTTCTGATTTCGTGTTCGGGAAAGATTGTGTTTATTTAAATAGGTATAAGCTGTCTGTGCGAGTGTCTGACGACTTAGCAATGATGGTTAGTTGGGTTTTATTGAAGGACCTAACCTAATGAACTTTTACTGCCGCCAAGTGTGCTAACAAGGGTGAGGTTTCGAATATTTTGATGCATCGGGAACAGCAGTCAACTCTAGAGTGAAGCTTGGGATCTTCTTGTGGAGACTAAAACTCGTTGTTGGATAGGTACTACTTTCTTGTTATGTGGTAGTTTCCCTAAATTTGTATATAAAAGCCAAGAAGACGCTTCACGAAATATGCGACATCAGCGAAGAGCAAAGGCATGACAACCACTGAGATCTCTACACGCGTCGCAGATGGTTGTGGCTCCAAAGCGCAACGCATTAAGGTGGTGTCAAAAAAACCTGGTGGCTCCTAAAAACCCCAGTAACAGTCGTAGTCGTACGAAATTTTGTATCGCTAGTTACAGGAAGAATGTTTCAGAAGTTGTGCAGACATGAGGAAGTTTAAAGAAGGTTTCCATTCATGAAAGAGCTTCTCAACTTGCCATTTGGACTCGGCGTAAAATTGTAGATCCCTTCCATTCGTCCTAAAAAATTAAAAACGTACACAAAACGAATAATCTTGAGAAGCTAGGCCTTGGGTCCCACAGACCTGTCGCGCCAAAATATTTATTTTTTTATTTTAAGCCAAATTGTCACAGATCAAATTGTCCGCAAATCCGTTGTTACCTGATGGAACCCAGGCAAGACTTGTTGAACTCAACTTTTCAATGGGAATTCAGAGACTTTTTGAGTTGTTGCACTAAAGTAGAGGCGTGTAAAGGTTTTAAAGTTAAAGGAACCAAGCACTAGTACTTGCTGTGGTCGAAAGATATGTTTGAATGAAAAACGAAACAGATTTTTACCATCAAGATCAAAATGAAAACCTTTAAACAGCCCCTACCAACCATTACTCACGAGGTTTTTTAAAACTTAAAATAGAAAAAATCAGTGTGGGAAGGGCGACGTCTTTTGCAGCAAAACTTACCGCAAAAAACCAAAAAACTGTTTAAAGGTTCTATGTATTCCGTCCTGGTTTGCCATACTTTCGCCTTATTGGGCAACGTAACTTATAGTATAGTATAGGAAAGGTTAAAACCATCATGTTCAGGGAATAGCTGAAGTAAAACAGAGCCAACGAGGTCCAGTCAGAGATTTCGGCTGCTTGACGGATTTTCAAAAGACTATTGGCCTACCTTACCTACATCTGTGGCAGAGCGCATAGCATCCTTAATTTACTTCAACAGACTTTGCAATTCCAATATCCAGACTAGAATATAATGGATCAAACAATGCTCTATCAGAGTTTCCAGCTTCGATGTAGACAGACCGACGGTTGAACCGCGTAATAATAATAATTGATGGCGTGCGGTGTAGCTTTCATGGCAGGTCAAAGAGCCTCTTTAAGCACGTATAAAAGCTCACCCAGCAAAAATGCTAACAAGTGAAAGAGCATATGTGATTCGAAGCCAATCCGCCAACCTACCACTTCGATGACCAAATTTTTAATAGAGGTGGCAAAATCAGCAGATAGTGTTTGGAGCCTGGACCTTTATCATTAAGGACTGTCTTTTCACTGCCCCAAGGCTAATTGAAAACATTCCATCACCTGGATTTTAAGTAGCGAAAGCCTTAGAGGCAATGGACGAAAAAAGACCGCCCGTCAAGAATGTTCGTTTAAATTCTGTGACTCTCTCCTGTGTGATTAATACAAAACTACCTTTAAACTTATTTCTGCAGTAAAGACAGGATTTTCTGGAGTTTTTTCTTGGAGGTCCCCATCATCGGTCTACCAATAGAGGCATGTCTCTATGTCATGTCTCTCATGTCATCTGCGTTTATATTCGTCATATTTCAAGCTTGTTACTTGTATGCTTGTAGAGGTCTTGAGAAAACGAGTTACATATCAATCTTACGCTCCTTAAGTCGTGAGGAGTCGTTGATTGTCTTAGTAAACGAAGTTACGCGAAGACCGAGCTTACTGGCTGAGGCCAAGGTCCACTTCGGACTGTAGCGTGACCGAAGCTAGAAAGCGGGACATATTCTGCTGTATAGCTCAAGCCCCAAGTTTTAAGTACATTTGTGGCTGGGTTCACAGGTTAAAAAAGGGTCCTTTGCATGTACTTTATTTGTAGGTATATTGCACCCTCTAGGACTACTAAGCGCGGAGTCCCAGGTTCGATCCCCAAAAAAAACCGAATTCCAGCTTCTACTGCGCCACCTCCCGCGAACGTCTGACAAACATCCGATAGTAAAACTGTCATAAAAAAGCTTCTCAATTAGCCGCTTGGACTCGGCGTAAAATTGTAGATCCCGAATGGTTGTGAGAAGCCTAGGCCTACCACAGACCTGTTGCGCCAACTATTTATTTATTTATTTTAGGAGTCACTAAAAGAATCTTGATGCACATGTTGAATGATTTTAGTTGCTCTGCAATGTTTTTTCCGAATTACTATCCCCAATTCGTATGAGAACGTCGTTTGCCCCCTAATAGGGGGGTCACTACATAAATTCAATTTTCTCTCTCCTATACTACTGTGCCACAAAACTAGTTCTATAGTATTGTCAATACGCTTGGTATGTTTGATGGGCTTAGGGTTTTGGTGAGTCAAGTTTGCCCCCTTTGAGGGGGGTCATTATTAAAGTTCGTGTTTTCTAATTATTTTACTATGACACTTTTTAAATTAATTATTCACTATTTTGATATATGCTTCAAAAAGAAAACTCCATGGCCCATTACTTTGGTTAGTCCTTTTTCATTCTCAAAAAAATGTAGTTTGTATTATGCGGTCAGCAGTTTTCCGTTGTTAAATTCACCAGTGCGTCTCTCCCAAACGAACTCGCGTCCGATTGCGCCACCAAACTCTCTACACCTGATTGCACAATCGTAAATCAAAAATGTCCCCATCTCTTTTCACCTCTTAACATCCAATTAGGTCAAATTCTGTGATCCCAAGGGGGGAGTGGTGGAAACAGCAGCCATATCCTCCCAATTGCACCGTCATTAAGGCACTGTTACAAGATCCTTAAAAACCCATTAAGTTGAACCACAAATATCCCCACTCAAAAACTCATATCCGACTATGTACACTCGTACCTCAGACAAACCCTGTCTGTGTCACTAAATCACCAAATTTACACTCCCCCAATGAGTGCCGGCATGGCAGATGCAGATATACACCGGCAGCGGCGGCGGTGGGACATAAAGCAACTGGTTGGCCATCATTTCACCAGAAGCACCGCCATCTGAAAGACAATTAAAAGGGTTGGAATTCGATTAATTACCGGAACGTGTACAGAGAAAAGGTCCTTATTAGGTTGTAACAATCCTTTTTAGGACCGTCGCGTCGTCGTCGGCAGGAAGAGTGCCGGCGATAGATGTTTTATTAGATTTGTTCTACAGAATTAAATTGCTGCTGCTCTGGAGTGGAGTGGAGTGGAGCAATAAAATGTCAACGCTAAAAAATGGATACACACGCAGCGTATGGCGTGGGAGGTGTAAAATCAGCGCTACAGTCAATGAACAAAAATCAAATAAAATCGAGAGGACCTTGATGAAGGGTGTGACTGTGACTGGGTATAGCAGAGATAGTAGAATGGAAAATCTTTTTCCTTGCCGAGGGCTTTAAAAGTCTCGCCTCCTCTCTTGTCGCTCACTATATCCTCTCCACACACAAAAGGTAAACGAACCTTAAATAGAACGAGCAAATGGTATTATTTATGCTCACGCTGGCTTGAGGCTGAAGAGGAGAATGATAGTTGCGAGATATCGTATCGATAAAACGGAAGAGACCTCCTCTGCCACCGTAACACAGGCGGTGCTCCTCCACGGCTGTTGTTCGATTTGTCTTGGTTGGTAGGCAGTCAGGCTGAGTCTGACGTCCTTAAGGATACACAACTACAACCACTTCGCGCAAAGGGGAAGAAGGAAGATTTTATTTTTCTGACGAAGAGTACCCTTCGGATGCACGTTCAACAGGAATAGTGGAAGTTGAAGAAGCGCGCCGCAGGAAAGATTTCTGTTCTTTTCTTCTCCTTTGGCTGCAATATTTCTGGAGGAACCCAAAGGACGCTTATTTTTTTACATAAAAACACAATTATCCTACTCAATTTGGTAGCTGAAGAAGGGTGGGATGTGTCTTGGAAACGCGAACATATGGCTATGATGAAGTTTTGCTGCCGCGCCGGCCGTCTTCGGCAAGGGTTCTCCTGATAGGTTTTGAAGGGTCAATTATGCAAATTATTATGGCGCGGCGCTGGCGAGTATCTAGACGCGGATTTAAGCACTCGAGGTAGATGATTGTCTGAGTAAAATGTGAAAATGGATTCAAGAGTGAACAAGTGCTTAAGGCATACTTAGGTACTGGCTGAAGGAAATTGGAGAGGCAGGCTGCTGGGAAGGAAGCGCAGGCTGACAGATGCTTTCGCTTTGTTGTGTGGCATTACTTTGTTTTTGTTGAACTAAAGAAATGGGGAAAATCTGCAGCGTAGTCGTGGTATACAGTGTGAGCGACAGATGGTGCAAGTTTTTCGCTAGTTTAACCAAGTCAAAGTCAAACCAAACGCAATTGAGTACAATTACGGTCCATAGTACGATCCTTGTGGGTGATGACGCAGTTAACACTTCTTAACTGTAGACACATTTTCTTAATTATTTTTTATCTGGTATTGCATCTAAAATCAACACGTTTCCATATCCTGATTCTGATGATGATGGCTTGACAAACAGAAATTTTCTCTACTAAATCTGATTCTCTTGAATCGTGTGGCTCTAAAAAGAAGATTTTTACAGAAACAAAAGACCTTTGATGTGCTCGATGACATCAGGTATCTCTTTAGTGAACTACAAGCATGCCACACAGAAGCTAATTGACATCTGATGGTCATTCTGGGTCTGGTTCAATTCTGTTCAGCGAAGGACTTCTGGGCAAGTTATAAGGCCTCATTAGTATCTACATAAAATACTTTGACGTAGCTTTTGCTTGACATACCGCCGAGTCCGTGGAGGTCCGTCTTTTTCCAGCTTTCTTATTGAAGAAAATAGATGGTAAGAAGTACCTAATGCAGGTAGGTACTTGAGAGGTCAATCTAGTATTATAAATCTAATCTGAGACGTGAAAGTTGCTTTAAGTAACATAAATACCGAATCCATCCCAGTATTTCTTTTCGAGCTAGTTGTAAACGAGTTATAGTCCATAGGCTGTAGTCAGACTGTTTAGAGCATTGAGGACTTAAATTTAAGTAGAGTTATCTAACAGTCTTTTATCCTAGCTGGTAAATATAAGTTCACCTTAAGCTCTGAACAAAATCTTGACAGCATAATGAACTGATGCGTTTTACCACTAAGTGTGAAGTACATTCAGACTTCTCTACTCTATACTGCAGACCTAAACATTTATGGGTAGTTGTAGACCCTTTACAACTGAAAATTAAACACCGATCAAAGAGATTTAGCTATTAAAAGAACTTTCTTGAGCTACAACAGTTTTCCCCCACGGTTAACATTTTTTAAACCCAGCTTTACTTAATATTTTTCACCCAATTTCAAACCCAAAAATGACCTTTTTGCACTAAACCATGTAGGTTACTTTTCTTCCGACAAGTAGAGTGGTTTAAGCGGCAAATATGACAGAGGTAGTTCTTCGTTTAGCGGTAGGTTTTTGATGTATTATAATAGGAATAAAATTAAGCCTAGCACAGTACCTTACCATATGCCATCTTTTATTTATTAAAAGGACAATTCACATGTGAAATAGAATGAATATTTCCAAGTTTTGACATTTCATTTAAAATTCATATTTTAATGTTAAATTTGAGTAAAATTTGGAATTTGAGTTCATTTGACATGAAAAAATTGTATATTTCTTAATTGCATAATTGATTTTCTAGTACAGATTTTCGATTAAATTCTGCAGAAGACTCTGCCGCCATATTAATTTGAAGGCGGAAATAAATTTTGTTTGAAATTAAGTTCGTTTTAAATTTTTAACTAAGATTGATTGCAGCAAAAATTCTAGAAAACCCCTTTACAAGTAAAAATCAAAAAATTCATAAAACATAAACATTTTTCAGGGCACATACATATGTCGCCTGGGATTCTTATGTGAACTCGCGGGCGAACGAAATTTTATTTTGCCGAATTTAAAGCGAATGAAATACAAATCGCTTGGTTTTCTTGGTGTTGACTTGCCCTTCCGATCAGAGAGTTACTCTGCAATCGAATCATTTATAAATTTGCAGAGCGGCGGTACCCCTAGGGGAAGCACATAAAATTTCAAAAAAGACAAAAAAAAAAAAACGTCAAAAACCGAGCGTATCCAGCAACTTGAATGCATGAACAGCAAAATGCGGGGTGGGTCTAAAATGCCCTCTGCCGGCTATCACAACAATAAAGGGAATACTTTTCAAAAATATCAATGAGTGCATAAAGTCTTTAAATGACTTTGTCCTGACTGATTGCCTTACTCGACTGATCAAGGCATATCTACTTACTATGCGATCATACAATTTTAAGACTTTACTCCACTAGCTTTTTAGACCCGTACTAAGAAAGATTTCTTGGGTATAACAAATCCTTGCCCTAGTAACGCATTTCTTGTTTGTGTTTTGAATGCAATCACTTGAGAACCCTTAGTCGTATTAATTTGATAAAGAAATTCAAATTATCCGATTGTTGTTTCATAATTTTCCCGGTGACCCCTCTCTAAATTATAATCAATTGACAATGTTTGTATTTAGGTGGATTTGTTCACGCATCACTTTAAAACTGATCACCCAATCCGTGTGGGTTCTTAGAGAAATATTCGACTTAACATGGTGCTACATTTAGTTTTTATTTCATTGTAAGATATACATGACCAATCAGAAGATATAAGAATTTAAAGCTTTAGGAAAGATGTAATAAGCTTACAGGTTTCTCTCATTGGGAAATGTTTGCGCATTGATTGGTAGAAGTCATGTGCCACGTTGTTTGTCTTTTTCAAATGACCCCCCTTTAAAATGGTTCCATTCATTTATTGATATGACGGTTGCAAGGAGTTAAAGAACACAAATGGGTATACTTTCTTCTAAAAATAAGTACTGGACGCAACAGACCCATACCGAACCCTAGGTCTAGATTCTTACACTCACAATTTTTTTTAACTTTCTCGTATACGTAGTAAGAGAAAGGTATTGTAATCGTACAAAAAATCGAACTCGAGATTTTAATCAAATCTAACATTACGATGATAGAGGAACTCGAAAAAGTGGGTCTCGCAATTCTGTCCGTCTGTCCGTCTGTCCGTCCTTCCCGAGCTCTACAGCGCAAACGGCTGGACGGATTTCTTTCAAACTTCGGATTTGGAGTTGGTGGGCTTACAGTTCGGGGCCACTTTTTTTTTTGCACGTTAAGTGTTGCCGTTCTAACAGTATTCAGCAATTTTGAGTTTTTCGAAAACGGCTCTAACGATTTCAACCAAAATTGTTATTTGGGCTTAAGTAGGTGTAACTAAGATGGCTGCATACTCAGTTTTTCGCAGAAAAATCGAATAACGGTAATTTTGAAAATTGGTCATATCTCAAAAACGGTCAAAACTATTTCGTCAAAAATTCATATTTAAGGTAATACCGTCATTCCCAACATGATGGCAAACTCAGTTTTTCCCTAAATTATCGTTCAACGGACTATTTTGGAAAAATTTAGTTTTTTAAGACCTTATTTAATTATGGCTTACTTGAAAACGGCTTCAACGATTTTAACCAAAATGTGTACTTGCACTACCATATATGGGGTTAACATGGCTGCATACCCAGTTTTTGGCTAAAAAGTCAAATAACGGTACTTTTGAAAAGTGGCCTTATCTCGAAAACGGTCAATACGATTGCAACAAAAATTATTTTTTTACGTAATATGGTCATTCCTAACATGATAGCAAACTCAGTTTTTCTCTAAATTGTCTATAATGGATTTTTGAAAAAAGGCGTATTTTGAGAATTTGTTTTTTTTTTGTTTTACCAACATGAAAACGTCTAAAGCGATTTTGACCAAAATGCATACTTGGAGTAAAATGGACGTTTTCAACAATATTGCGTCCTTCATTTTCAATTCGAATCAACGGAAACGCTGATTTTGAAAACTGTTCATATCTCGAAAACGCGATTTTCGATTTGGATAAAACTTTAAAAACCAAGTAATACTAACATCCCGAACAATACCCTTTACTCAGTTTTTAGCTAAATAGTTGAGCAAGATAATTTTTCGAACTCAACATTGCAATATTTGTTACTATTTTGTCTGCATTATTTTCATAAATGGCCTCAAAGATTTTGATTAAAATGTTTATTTACGATAACATAAGTATTCTTAATAAAACCCCGTACTTAGTTTTTCTAAGAAAAATGCAAATAATGCCATCTTATAAACATTCCCGCACTACCATTTAAAATGTAATCACAACTACTAGAAATTCATTTTTAGCAAATATTTCCCACTTCTTCTTTTTTCAACCATATGAATCATGAACCTTAAAATAATTCTAACCAATTGGAGTCTACACTATCAGAAACCCGCACTTCATTTACCCCCAAACACGTGCAAATTCAAAAACAAATCTTTGAATTCTTACATCACAAACCCTATTTCGAGTCATAGCCACCTACCAGCATCACCAATTTGAAAAGTCTGGTTACATAGTCTATAAACAATAACAAAAGAAAAATAAACCAACCAAACTGATTATATGAACGAGAAAGTTTCGTGCGATCCAGTCGTGCACTTTATTCTGAGTTTTATCGTAGGCAAGAATGGAAGGGACCCACATTTTTCAAGGACATTTGTCAGACGCTCGTTAGAGTTCCAAGAATGAATTTCAAATTGTGTTTTTTTAAAAACATGAATTCTGTGTTCTGTATACCAAAATTCGGACTTTAAGTTCGCTCTACAGACACTTTACAAATCATTTCAAAATTGAAATACAAATCTCGGGACCGAATCTCGCCTCATCCGCGAACGAGCTTCACTTTCACGAGAACCCTTTTGACATATAAAATAAACAAAAAACTCCGTCCACACTCGTTTACGTGAGACGATTCAGCCACTGTTTCCTCACTTAGAAATTCGACCTTCCCCTTCAAGAAAACGGAGACCTACACAAACTTGCAATTTTCTAACGCATTCCCTGTTATTTGGCACTCCAATCAGCGTTAAAAATATAATGTCTTGTACCCATGCTCCTGCCTTTGACAGTTCAATTTCGATTAAAAACCGAACCACATCCTTACGTTCTCCGGCATTCTAGGTGTAATTACGTACATATTTATCCTGTGTTTAAAAAATTATTTTCTCTCCAGACTAACGATACAGTATACCACTCGTAATAAAAGTCGGTTCATTGCACTTCTTCCGGCAAAAATGGTGTACATGCACCCAACCCAGCTCCGTCAAAAGCTATTTGCGCCAATCATAAAAATACCGTCTAAATGTAGCTACTGTCACAATGTTATTGCATCAGAAATATAACACCCACCCTACCACCAACACAAGATATCGTCTTTAAGACATTTTCATGTTTCTCGGAAAAAGGATAGCAAAGGAGACAAAAAAAATATAACACAACCAAAGAAGGGATAAGGTGTTTCCATCTTCAAGGAAGTTGGTATGTCTTGACAACAACGCTGGTGGTGGTAAAATTACCAAAAATAAAAGTTTACGATAGATTTTTATTACATAAGCGGCGCGTATCCTTAGTGTGTACGAGTACGAGTATGCTCTCTGTTTACGTGTATGCATCGCATCTTGGAGGCCAAGAAGACACATGAAGGTCTCGAATGTCACGTTCTGCGTTAACATAATTAGTGTGTGTATTTTGTCGGAAGTTGAATCGGTGAAATGGGGAGAGTAACGCGCATGAAAATCTCCTCCTTGCGTTGATATTTACTATCCCATACTTAAGCTGGCTGCTGTTGTGTGGTTGGAGGGTGGTTGGAGGCGCAAAGTTACAGTTATGGACGTGTGTTTCGCATGTAATGTGAACTCATAAATTCAATTAATTTCGGAAGGATGGTTGATTTGTGCAACTTGAAACTTTGTCGCACTTCCAAGTGGTGGAAGATCATAAAAGAGGAGGAAATGTGTCTTACAACAGGATATGAAATTGAGGTAATCGTTGAATAAGTCCTGTTTGATTATGATAGATGCATCCGACTTAGTTGCGTACTCCTGGGTCGAAGGTGTTCTGCATAACATAAACTTTCAAACGAACGAGGACGAAATTCAAAGAAGTTTCGTGAGACGCAGTCGTGCTTATTTTTTTTTTATTTCTACCCCACACCTTGACATTGAAATTAATTTAAAAATGGCGCTTGCAGAGGCGCCGCCCCTGTCAAAGTGCACCCCAAGTTAAAGCGGATTCGTCTGCCAGAAGCTTTCATGCACTTCAAATGCATTTGCTGGAAGAAGTCTTTGAAAGTGAAAGCGTTCTTACACGCTACCCCGGTTACGTACGCCACACTCCATTCATTTCCGTCGGGTACAAGTGGACGGGTTTTGTAAATCACTCTCATGTACGCACGTGGAGCAGAGTGTGGTTACTCCGCAGCATTTTACACCATTTGTCATAATTAAAAATTGAAGGGATCCCTCTCATTCTCTCCCCCTGATTGTTTGTGTCGGTCTGGGACTCTGTCGAAGTTTGACTTATTTATAAAATTCGAGTGTGTGCGGGTGCGCCGTCATCAATAATTCGCATGGATCCCATTACAGAATGCACCACGTAGTGCAGTGGCGAAAAAAAATTCAATTAAATTAATTTCGAGTATTAAGCACGTGTCACTTTAACTCCAGTGACACTGCAAGTGTAGATAATTTATCAAAAAAAATGTTTACCGCAACCACTTTAATTCAGTGCATATAACATACACACACGCGAAATAAGTAACACGAGTTAAGTATCCATAGCAAAACATATTGAGAAAAAAGATAACATTATTTGTATTCAATGATATCTTTAGTCTCTAGTACAGTCTTGCACACAACGCTACAATGATAACATATGTAAAAGAGATAATATCGTTTGTATACAATGTTGGAATATTATCTCTTCTTCATTATCAAGCAAGACGATTGTACGCTTGGGTCTCCTTGTAGATAGATAAGAAAAGTATATAAATACGACTGTATGATGAATTTATCAACAGTCTTATTGTAACTACATAGTAGCCTTAAGCTCCTTTTAGAATTAGTAAAAAGTATTTCAATAATAAAGGACATAGTTCCAAATAAATATTGTTTAATTTTAAAAGTAAGAAACAAGTGTTTTAATTGGCGATCCTGCCAGGAGGTTAAATATACTTTTTAACTTCAATCGAGCGGACCTCGGGAACAAGTAGTGAAATCTAGTATAAACAGAACACTCGCGTTACCGGTTACAAGAATTACCTAGCATAGCAGGTACAAATATAGCTTCTTCGTACGAAGCAGCAAAGCAATTCAGTGAAAGTGTATATGTGGAGGAAAAAAACACACAAATTCGACGACAACAGACACGAGTTCAAAATGGAACAACTCGCAGTATTAATGGCAAGATTAGAAGCTTTAGAAACCAGGTACAACACAGTAACACAAACCCTAGAGCACACACGCACAGAGAATGCAAGGTTAGCAGCAATAATAACTAACCAAAATCAAATAAACACTAATTTAGAAACAAAACTAAATGAAGTAAAATCTGGATTAGGCATAGTACCAAACATACCTGTGCTAGAGGAAATAAGAACCACATATACAGATGGTAGTGAAATACAGTTAGACGCATTTAAAAGCCTACCTATTTTCAACGGCGATCAATCAAATTATCGGTCGTGGCGCGAAGAAGCATCCAGATTAATGGACAGCATTAAAAACTTCAAAACACACAGTAAGTACGCAGCAGCATTGACTATAGTGAAAAGTAAAATACAGGGTGCAGCCGCGAATGTGTTAACTAATTATAACACAATTTTTAATTTTGAGGCGATACGTAACAGATTAGATTATACGTACTCTAATCAAGAACCTCTATACGTGCTACAAGACATGATGAAAGCCATCACGCAAAAAAGAAGCACACTGTCTGAATACCACGACGAGATAAATAAAAATCTCAATTTAATAATATCAAAAATCACTATGTCAGGTGATCCGCCGAATATAATCGACAGACTAATTAAAAATGCTAACGACGACGCAGTTCGTATATTCATTCATGGTATGAGTGACAACTTTACAAGAGGATCATTATATTCAGCTACAATAAATGATCTAGAACACGCATTCGCAATTGCTCGCAGAATAGAACATGATAATGTGCACAGGCATTTACATCTCACTCAAGATAAGCACCACAAAAATATGCCACATGAACGCAGAAACGAAAGAAGACCAAATTATTCGAGCCAAACAACGAATTATCAACCCCAGAAGCAATACGATAATATGCAGCAACACAATCAAGGACCACAGCCGATGGAGATAAACTCGAGACAAATTGTACATGCACAGCGACAAAATTGGAATCAATACAAACCCGATGTATATAATCCACCAGCGAAACGTGAACACAGCGGGAGTTTCAACACACACAACAGACCGCAACGATCTTATCAGCAGAACTTCAAGCAGCAGAGAGTAAATAACTCCCGACAACAACGCAGAGACGATGTCAGCAGTACATATGCAGAAGCAGATGAAACGGAATGTATGGTAAATAATAACATAAGAATAGATCATTTAAACTAGTAGACGGGTTGCCCTGCTTAAATTTAACTAGTACTATTTCTAAGGAAATTTATAAAATTCTTATTGATACTGGTGCAACCCATAATTACATTAATAGAAAATGCGATTCTAGCGAAAAAATTAAAATTAAACCTATAAAAATAAAAACAATGCATGGTTATTCTATGGTAGATACAAAGAAAGTAGTTAGGATATTAAAGAAAAATATAACATTTTTTGAATTAGAGGATATTCAGTCTTTTGATATGATATTAGGATATGAAGGACTTAAAGTTCTAAACGCGGAAATAAATTTCAGTAATATGACTCTAACTACCATAAGCAGTGTCGAATCTATTCAGAAAATTAATTACATAATTGGGGAAAATAATATTTATAAAGCAGATATAGATAGACTGATGAAGATTAATAACAGCATAGGACCGTTACCCTTTACAGATACTATAGAAGCAAGCATTAGGACGACCAATGATAATCCGGTTTATGTTAAACAATATCCATATCCCATAGCAGATAACGAATTCGTAAACAAAGAAATACAGAAACTCTTACATGACGATATAATAGAAAAAAGCCATAGTCCTTATAACAGTCCCATATGGACAGTACCTAAAAAAGGTTTGGACGAAAAAGGAAAACCAAAACGGCGCATGGTTGTTGATTTCCAAAAACTTAACGCTCACACTGTAACAGACAGATACCCCATTCCGGATGTCAACATGACAATTCAAAATTTAGGTAAAGCCAAGTACTTTACAACATTAGATTTGGAGTCAGGTTTCCACCAAATTAGAATCAAAACAGATGATAAAGAAAAAACAGCTTTTGCTATAAATGGCGCAAAATATCATTTTAAACGAATGCCTTTCGGGCTCAAAAATGCACCAAGCATATTTCAGAGATGCGTGGACGACATTTTGAGAGACTTTGTAGGTAAATTCGTACACGTTTACATTGATGACGTATTGATATATTCTTCATCTGAGGAAGAACATATACAGCACATAAGTCAAGTATTCGACGTACTCAATAAAGCCACATTAAAAATATCTGATGAGAAAAGTAAGTTTTTTCAAGAAGAAGTAGAATACTTAGGTCACATAATCAGACATGGTAGAATCACTACGAACCCTGAGAAAATAGCAGCTATAGAAAATTTTCCAGTCCCACAAACGGTAAAGGATTTGAGAGGATTTTTAGGTCTTACAGGTTACTATCGTAAGTTTATAAAAGGATACGCAAGCATAGCCAAGCCCCTGACATTATATTTACGAGGAGATAACGGTAAAGTAAACAAAAAACAAAGTAAAAATATTAAGTTAAATCTGAATGATTCAGCATTAGAAGCGATTAGAATTTTAAAAAATTATTTGAAAGAACAAGTCGAACTTTTTCAACCGGATTATAGTAAACCATTCGAGCTTACTACTGATGCATCCAACATAGCTATTGGAGCCGTACTAAGTCAGAATAAGCAACCTATACACTTCTTGTCAAGAACACTGAGTAAGACAGAAGAGAACTATAGCACAAACGAGAAAGAGCTATTAGCGATCATATGGTCCTTACAAAAACTCAGAAACTACATATATGGTATAGCAGACTTAACCATATATACCGATCACCAGAGCCTTATATATTCTGTATCAGAAAAAAATCCCAACACAAAGCTGAAACGTTGGAAGGGAATCATTGAAGACTTTGGAGCAAAATTAGTTTATAAACCAGGAAACCTAAATCTTGTAGCTGACGCATTATCACGTCAACGCATAAATACTTCTACCATAGAAACAGCACATTCAGCTGAAAGTTCTTCTAATGATATAATAAAAACTGTGAATCAGCCTTTTAATGCATACACTGCACAGTTCGAACTTATTGAAGATATAACAAATAATATCGAAACACAAATCTATTTTAGTAACAAAATAAGACTCATAATAAAGTTTAAGGACAAAGACTCTTTACTAAGGCAGATGAAAGAAGTTATACAACCCCAAAAGATTGTAGCTTTGCATACGAAATTTGAAAACATATACAAATATGGTGAAAACATAAAAAAAGAATTCCCACTAGTAAGATTTATATTCACACCAAGAAAACTTCAAGACGTGACAAATTTGGAGGAACAACTAAAACTTGTAAGGGTAACTCACGAAAGAGCACACCGAGGGTTACGTAACAATATACAAGAAATCTCAGAGAAATATTACTGGCCCGATCTAAATAAACAAGCAAAGAGTTTCAACAAAAAATGCATAGCATGTCTATTTGGAAAATATGAAAGAAAACCTATCAGAGAACCTCTGAATAATTCAGAAATACCAACACATGTGGGAACACACATTCATATGGACATATACTTCAACGACAAGTATACTTTCCTTGTAACAGTAGATAAGTATTCTAAATATACAATCCTTCGGGAAATCGAAACTCGAAACAGACTGTACGACGTTATGGAAGAGGTCTTATCTAATTATTTCCCAAAATGTGAACGACTCATGACAGATAACGAGAAGGGATTCAAAACAGAAATGGTGAACCAAATGTGTTTGAAATACAACATAACTAAAGTAGAAACTCCAGTATACAGATCGACAGCGAACGGTCAGGTAGAACGTGTAAACGGTACAATAACTGAACTGTCTAGAATATTCACAATTCAGAATAAAACAAGACTTATCGAAGAAATATTTAGAACAGTGCGTGAATTAAATAATTCTATACACTCAGTTACCGGTTTGAAACCTAGAGACATTTTCTTTAATCAAAATAAATATAGCAATAGTGAAATTATAATAAATAAACTAAACTCAGCATCCAAAAAAGTGATCGAACGTCTAAATAAAGGAACTCGACACAGAGAGTATAAAAAAGGAGATAAGATAATGGTAAGAATCACAGGTCTTAGAAAGAAATCTAACGCCAGATACATAACAAGAATAGTAGAAGAAGATAAAGGAGACACTGTAATCTCTAAAGAAGGAATAAAAATTCACAAGGATAACATAAAGAATTATCATTTTTCAGATGACGAAAATATTAATATTCCTAACATTACTAGGAATTGTACAGAGTCAAGAAGGGCAAGGAAACGTTCAAATAACTGAGTTACTAAACAAGAAGTTTATACTTACGCAAACAGATGACGTGTATTTATTCAAAGAACAAACTTATTTGTTACATGCCACCAACCTGACTTCGATATTTCAACCTTACGTAAATATCGTAACTAGTAAATATCAACCTACACAAGAAGAAAAAATTTGGTTAAGTAAAATTAAGAATTTAGCAGACCAATTACAAGAACATACTAGGCATACTAGATCAATTAACTTTTTAGGAACAGCTTTCAAATATGTGTTTGGTAATCCTGACCATTATGACTTAGTTAACATAGAAACGAGTATAAATAATCTCATAGAAAACAATAATAAACAAAAAACTATAAATTCTAGATTTGAACAAATTTTGCAACAATTCGAAGGTCAGAGCCTTAAAGAACATTTAGTAATAGAACAAGTGTACGAACAATTATTATTATTGACCAGAACAATTAATGCAGCAAAAAATAATGAATATTTATCAGAAAGCCTAGACTTAGATGACATTAAAAATATTATTCAACATGAAATAATTCAAGTACCCATAATAAATATACTTGAGTACTCTAAAATATTATTAGCTAGAACTGATGAATTCTTCATCACAATATATAAATATCCAGTTCTAATTAAATCATGTAAATTGTATAAAGTAACACCTTTAAATTCAAAACATGGAAAAATCATTACAGATAAAACAATTGCCTTATGTAACCAAACTTATTTAAGAACAAGAAATTGTCAAAATCATCTAAGTAAAAACATTTGTGAAATTAACTTTGAAGAAGAAAATTGTCTTATTCCACTTTTAAAGAATATAACTTCAAAATGCAACATTAAACAAGAATACGATTACGACTTAGAAATTGAATCCGGTGTTATGTTATTAAGCGGTAAGCATAAGTTAAATAATCAAACAATTAATGGTATAAACTTAGTTACTTATGAAAATACTATAAATCTAGACGATAAAATATACAAAAACATGCATAAGCAAATTAAAGAAGTTATATTAAGAAATCATAATTCAGAGTCTTACATCGACCAAATAATTAAAGAAGATACAATGTACAAATTCGATAACATAGATACTTTAAAAAAACTAATTATTCCTTTTGAAGAAAAACCGATATTATCAACTATATACACAATTGTAACACTGATTGTTATTCTAGCATTTACGTACATAATGATAAAAACTATACAATGTATAACAGATCGTCAAAAACAAAAAAAGATTGACGCATATAACAAAACTTATGAAAGAGAAATGTTAAAAATAGCGTCGAAAAATCGGGACGATTTCGTTTAACAAGGGGGGGAGTTAAGTATCCATAGCAAAACATATTGAGAAAAAAGATAACATTATTTGTATTCAATGATATCTTTAGTCTCTAGTACAGTCTTGCACACAACGCTACAATGATAACATATGTAAAAGAGATAATATCGTTTGTATACAATGTTGGAATATTATCTCTTCTTCATTATCAAGCAAGACGATTGTACGCTTGGGTCTCCTTGTAGATAGATAAGAAAAGTATATAAATACGACTGTATGATGAATTTATCAACAGTCTTATTGTAACTACATAGTAGCCTTAAGCTCCTTTTAGAATTAGTAAAAAGTATTTCAATAATAAAGGACATAGTTCCAAATAAATATTGTTTAATTTTAAAAGTAAGAAACAAGTGTTTTAATTCACGCACGGGGTGAACTTTAAAAGGGACGAAATGCATTGGGGCCGCAATTATTTGCAAAGCATATGTACGAAACACGCAGGAAGTGAGGACAAAAAGTGTTCTGCTTTGTGTCCCATAGGACTTTGTCATGCAAGCAACATGACGGCAGGCGAAGGATTTGTTAATCATCAGTTCTTCAATCCCTTGGTGGTGGTGGCGGCCGCCTGCCTGCTGGCGAATAAAAGGGGATACGACTACAACAGCACACACATTTCTACATACAACAAATGCACAATCGCATGTCGCCTGTCATGCAAATTTCATGAAGTAACAGAAGCAGAACCGAAGGGAGCCGAAAATCATTTTGTGGGGGGAAATCGGTCCCCTTTTTGTCGCGCCGCAAAACGCGATTGGTATGGAAATTTTAAGTCTGGGTTTTGGGGGAGAAATCAGTGCTTCAGCATATGCAATGCGTTCTTAAACAATCGATTTATGTTGTGCGCCCATGAACGGCGTTCTCACTGTTTTCAGTCGTTGGTGGGTCTGTGCACATGTAGGGTTCGCTGTTAAATTCCCTTTTTCAAAATCCGTCCAAAGACGCAAATCTGCGCTCAAAATGACCACTGATATCTCCATTCGCTGCCGTCAAAGTCTATGCCTCTGTGTCGTTCATAATAAAGGACTCAATGAGGACGATGAGGTGAGGCTATTATATATTACTAGTGAAGGCCTTACTGAAAAGAAAGTGTAATTCTTCACTTGCTTTCTGAGCTGATGCCATTCTAAGCGATGTTAACCAGATAGAGTCCCATACTACCTTGATTGAAGCTTTTACTGTCCCTCGTAACTGTCTGTTCCGATCTTGTACGCCGTTGCTTCTCGATATTTTCACCTTACTGACAACTAAATCCACTTTCTCTGTTACAACACTAGCAAGTAAAAGTTGATCAACTCCTTCTGTTGTGTCTCGCACTCCAAGTTGATCAATTTATTCAATTGTTGAATACCTTCGAACTCCCAGTTGATCAATTCATTCAATTGTTGAATACCTTCGCACTCCAAGTTGATCAATTTATTCAATTGTTGAATACCCTCGCACTGCCAGTTGATCAACTCATTCAATTGTTGAATACCCTTGCAGGCCAAGTTGATCAACTCATCGAATTGTCGAATACCCTCGCATCAGTTGATCAACTCATTTAATTGTTGAATACTCTCGTACTCCCAGTTGATCAACTCATTCAGTTGTTGAATACCCTCGCACCAGTTGATCAACTCATTCAATTGCACTCTCAGTTGATCAACTTATTCAATTGACGAAAAGCTTTGGAAGCTTAATTGATCAACTCATTCAAATATTGAAATGGATCGTCCTTCTACTTCATCAATTAATGTGATTTTGTTAGAGCAATCCATAGCTGGGGTTGCTTAGGTCTGTTTTTTTTAATAGTTGCGCAACTAGTTGATGAACAAACAGTCATCGGTTGTTGATCACTTTTTCGTCTGTCTCTAGCTTTTTCCAGGAGATGTTTATTTCATCCCCATTACTGGGCACCTAGTTTAGTAAGAGGCTAAAATGAGAACTGGTCAAGATCAGCTTCCAAAAGTCTTTATTGACAGTTACCTACAGCAAGTTTTCTTAAATTGCCCAAGGCATGCCGACATCTTGTTGGATTTTTCCCCGCCTATTCACGGAGGCTTTCAAATGTTTCCCCACCGGATTTATAACAGAATGTAAAACCTCCTGGCGTTTGTATATGACCGGTGTACCTGAACCTGACCACCGAAGTTAAGTCACAATTGCTTAAACTTCAACCCCAAAGACAATCTGCACACCTTGACTGTTGTTGTTAAGATCTAGCCTCCAATAACACTCCGTCTTCATAAAACCAAAGAAACAAATAAAATAACTATGCACAACGTCCCTTGGGCTAAAGACACAATCAAACAATCTTTTCATTTGTTCCTTTGTCGCTCTTGTCTCTCATCATTCATCTCTGAGGCTGAATGCCTTCCTATCCTTTCAGTCAGTTAATGATGATCCGCATAGTTTCTAACACTCTTCTACACGAGAAAATTCCACTGAGAGACCACCATCCGCTCGCAGGCTGTAAATCTCTTTGCGTTCGCATCCCTTTTTATCCACTTTGTCTTTTCATTTAATTAAAGTTCCACCAAGAAAGGACTAGAAACAGGAAGACAAGAAAAAAGGACAAAAAGAAAAAAAAAACAACACCGAACAACTTTCAAACAAAAGTCATCTCCTTCGCCCAGACACATCCTTAAAATTTATTTTCTTTCATTTATTCTTTCGTGCTTCGCAAGCCACGGAGAGCTCCATTTGACTCCAATAATGGTAGTCATGTCACATGCCTACCATTTCTCGAGTTCCAACCGACCATCGTCACACATACCAGATGAAGACGCACACTATATAGAGTAGGTGCGCCTATATATGTATGCATCATTCAATAGGAAGGAAGAGGAACATCAATTTCACATATTGATGGTGGAGAAAGATCGATATCATCCTTAGGAAGGAACTTGAACCCCTAAGATGATTGTCTTGTAGAGCTGCTCCAAGAAAATATACATATATTTCCATTCCGTCGAGATACGACTTATGGGTACATCCTTGCCATTTGTAGAGTCTTAGATAACAGAGTGTTCTGGTTGTTGGCTTGTGGTGGCACTCCTGCTGCCACTGACACTGGTGCTGCTAGTGCTGCACATGTCATTTGGGAAGGACTTATGACAAAAACATGAACCGAAAGGATGAAAACAATTCTCTTTTGTTGGTATATATAGCATCGTCCTTATACACACAGCGAATGGACATGAATAGGATCAAAGCATGCAGCATAGTGTTGGTTAGGCTGAATAATAGTTGCTATTTCTCTTTTCACACTGAATGGAGATTGCAAAACAATGGACCCGAAGGAAGATGATACATATCTATATATGTGATGTCTGACGGTGGGCTTAAGGTGCGATTGTTCTATGTGACAATGGCAAATTACCTTGACATTGAAGTAAGAATGGTCTAAAAATAATTGAACGATAAATCGGACTCAAATGCCCATGGCTTTGAGAGGATTGCCTTTGACTTTGGGTACTGTGACGTCGTACAGTATGACCAAGAATCGTAGGGACATGTTAAAATTGCATGAAAGGACTTTTTTCATTTCAATTGAGGACTCTAGAAGTATCTCATTTGGAAGGAGACCCTCTTAACTTGACATCACTTGCAACGAATCCATTTCGAATTCATCAACTGTATTTTTTTTTGTCGTTCAACTCTTTTCAACCAACGCATTTCTTTGATTATCGTGAAGTTGAAGTTGATCAACAAGGTCTGCGAGGCTATTCAACAATTGAATGAGTTGATCAACTAAGTCTGCGAGGCTATTCAACAATTGAATGAGTTGATCACTAGGTCTGCGAGGCTATTCAACAATTGAATGAGTTGATCAACTAAGTCTGCGAAGATATTCAACAATTGAATGTCGTAAGTGGTCATTCAACAATTGAATGAGTTGATCAACTAGGTCTGCGAGGCTATTCTACAATTGAATGATTTGATCAACTAGATCAGCGAGGCTATTCAACAATTTTATGAGTTGATCAACTAGTTCTGCGAGGATATTCAACAATTGAATGAGTTGATCAACTGGGAATGCGAGCGTATTCAACAATTGAGTAAGTTGATCAAGTAGGTGTGGGTAACTTTAACACTAAACAGTGCTATGCATGGCGTTACATCCTTTTCTTAAGCAGAGCATGTATTCTCATCCTGGGAAGGCATTTTTCGCCATGTATCACAACTCACAAGCCATAAAGGTATCCCCGATCAACTGGAAAGTCCTACGTCTCCAATCTCCTCACTCAAGAACGTTTTAAGTCTTTTGGACAATTTTAAGCACTGCCTCTAAGTCGTTACATTTTTCGTTACGCATCCAATTGAAGATGTAACACAGCTCAAAGGACATTGGCAATTGCGAAGATGGTGTGCAGCAAACCTTTTACTTTTATCCAGACTCTTATCCCGCCAAGGATCAACACATCTTTCACACTTCTGTATCTTGTCGCGCAACTTTTGCCAACACAAGAAACTTTGCCCGATAAGCCCCTGCAAGTCAATTGAATGTCCCTTCGAAATCCATCCTAATTGTCCATTTCACCCTCGAATAATCTTTCAGCATTTAATCCGATTAATTGCCGGCTATCAACAGTTTAGACAATGGACCAGACTATACTGCACGACCCATATATTCATTCCCTCGTCCATTCGTCCACATCCTCTTCCTGATCCTTTAATTGTTCGCTTTTTTAATTCTTGGCAAAGAAAACCAGACAATCCCGCTGACAGAGTAACAACCAACAAAAGGACTCTGTGTAGTATGTACAGACTCGGTACTTCTTGTCCGTCTCCCTCTATACTCGGCTGCAACCATTTGAATTGCGATTGCGAAGAAGAATCCATTCGCCGCAAAAACCACGGAGGAGCGCCAAGTGGAAAAATCGATTAGTGGTAGAGAAAAGTGCTACAACTTGAGTTGCGAACCACTTTGCACACACATAGCATACACATAGTATGCCCAGGATGTGTATGTGGGGCTTTGTAATAGTAAATCGCATCATAATTTTCGAATTTTTCATTTTATCCCATTTTTTTGTGAATTTTTTGCCGATCCTTGTGCCAGGAGCAGCGACAGTAAATTCTCCGCTCTGAACCATGATAACATGATAAGTGGTTTTCGTTTCTTCTCTGACGACGGCAGGTTATTCGATTATAATTCCACACGAATTTTTAGGATCCTTTCGACGTAGGGTGGGCGTGATGTGATGAATGAATTCTAGTTTGAAGGATGTGCCGGAGTAAAATGCCTCACAGGGAATGATAATGAATGATAATGGCCTGGAAATTGGGAGAGGGAGAGGGCTTTATGAGACATGAATAGAGCCCTATTTGAATATAATCCTTCAAAGCGAAATCAAGTGGAACTGCAAGTAGTTGTGCAATATCGAGTGCGTCTGTCACATGATGTAATCCTTTACACATCCCCGCCATATAGCTTAACTCAATTGCAAATGCAACAATTAGGCAGCCAACATTCGCCTGACAGCTATTAATTAATTGATATGCGTCATCAGTGGAATCAAGTGATGCTTGCTGGAATATACCCTTCTTCATTAGTGGCATGGCAAAGGGATACCACTTTGATGTATAATTCCCTTAACATGGTCGTGAGCTCTTGGCGATGAGCGGTGGAGTGTAGGTGGTGGCGCAAAACCACTAATAGATAAATGAAAATTGATGGTTCAAATTGAAAGTGACAGGAGGAATCCGTTGGGCACTGTAGAGAGGAATGGAAATCAAAAAATGCACTAGAACCATCTCTGGATCAGTTTTTTAAGATGTACTCTTGATTAGAATAACTTTTTTGGGGCTACAATCAGACAGGTTTGGGAAGTGAAATCGGTGTAACGCAGGTAGAAACAAAACGATTTATTGCAGTTTGAGTTTATTAAATAAAAAGTGCACGACTGGGTCGCACGGAACTTTCTCGTTCACAGCAAGAGTTTGGTTGATTGATTTTTATTTTGATGGGTATGTCGGCGCAGTGGCTTAGTGTTAGTGTGTTGGGCTACTAAGCGAGGGGTTCCCGGTTCGAATCCCGATAAAGCCAAAATTACATTTTAAGGTTTTTTTCCACTGCGCCACCTCTCGCAAACGTCTGACAAACATCCGAGAGTAAAACTGACATGAAAGAGCTTCTCAATTAGCCGTTTGGACTCGGCGTAAAATTGTAGATCCCTTCCATTCGTCCCAAAAATTTAAAACCCACACAAAACGAATGGTTGTGAGAAGCTAAGCCTTGGGTCCCACAGACCTGTCGCGCCAAAATATTTATTTATTTTTTATGTCGGTAAAAAACTCAGAGCCTGGATAAATGTTACAATAAACTTCAAAATTTTAATTTTTAATTTTTTATTTAATGTCAAATAAAAAATTTATAAGTTTTGGCATATTTTTATAATTTTTCCCCCATTTTTTACTTCAAATCAAAGCAAACATTTAAAAGTTTTCGCATATTCTTACAATGGTCTCCCCTTTTCATTTAATGTCAGAAATGATTAAAATCTCGAGTTAAAAATGTTGAACAAATACAATATCTTTCTCTTACTACGTATACGTAAAAGTTAAAATACAACAAAAAAAATGTGCACCACTGGGTCACTTGTAACTCGTTTCTTTATGCTTTTTATAGAATTGTTTCGAATCTTTTCAATAGGAAGTTTTCCAAAACAAATTTCCCTATTGAGACGTAGTTTGTAAAAGTTCAAAAAGGCAAAATAAAAGTTCACTCTTTGATCCTATAATGTAAATGCTCTTGAAGTCTTAAAATCTGTTGGTTAGACATTTTGGGTGCTTATGACTTTATTCGCATTTAGGTGTTGCTTTAAAATATATCGCTGGCTTAGTAACTAAAAAGCTAAGAACTATAGATAATCGAAACATATTTTTAGGGGTTTTTTCCTGAGAATCTGCCTTAATTTTACTGTTCAGCAGAGGATAACAACAATTATAAGCCAATTTAACTTTTGCCTGCCATTAGTAAAATGTTCAAAAAAAATTGTTCAGGATATGATTTATATATTTTTCAAAAAGAAATACGTTTTTAAGCGGCTGCTGATTTTTTTTTAGAAAAAAAAACTTACTGAAAATGATCTTCAAATCTTTTTGATGTGAAACATCTTATGGCGCGACTTGGGAGTAAAATCGATTCTTCAAAGCGGAAGTGCGTTACGGAAATTGGCCTGTCGCCATCACTAGCCGCCGCCTAAAACTCCTTAACCACTCAAACGATTTCAATAAAATTTTGTGGGTGGGTATGGTTGGTTGTAGCTTGATGGATAGGAAAGTTTTCGACCCGATAGGCGGCGCTGTTATCGATCTTCTTAACCACTCAACCGATTTCAATGAAATTTTGTAGGTTTGTATGGTTATATGGAAAGATATATTTTTTGAATTTTTTCAACTTATTTCTCAAAGTGAATACTTGTATGGGCACGCTGAAGTGAACTGAAGAAGCTAGGTTTTACACAGACACTAGACTACTGAATCAGTTGACGATATGAAAACGAAATGTAAACAAAAACTCTCGAAAAAGAAAACTTTGGATTGGATTGCGTTATGAACATAATCTACTGCGCTGTATTAAGATTATAATATTATAAAGATTAACCAATTTGTTTGGTATGGTTAACCACATAATCTTTTTGAGGAAACTCGAAAAAGCTAGATTTTGTGAATTTATTTTCGTTCGGTTTAGGGACCTGGCATTCGAAATTGATCTCACTGGGTCGAAATTTGTATATTCAGTTCTTTATTCTTAAATTACTTTTGTATTGGAACCTATTTTATTTCACAAAATGTATTCTCTTTTGGTCTTTCGAATCAATCAGATATGCCTACCGTTTTTATCTTACTACATATATTAGAAAAGCCAGAAGTGACATAACTGGAAGTGCGTTGCTGACAAAAGAAAAAAATGTTTGGCCACACATATATCACGAGGCAAAGGCCACAAATCCAGGAGGCCTCATCGCCGAACACCGAAGTAAGTAGATGGAGATGTCCAAAACCCGACCGATTTTATAGCATGACATTAAACAATCCATTTCTTTAGTAGTAAATCAATAGATGGTAACATTCAGGGACTACCTGGCACTAGCTAATCATTTCAAGCAGATTTTAAATCCGCCATTCGCTCCAATTAAATAATTAAATTCCATTTTTAACCAACAGCTGTATAGGCCATCCATTTACAGTTGCACTTGCAAATAGAGCTCCTGGTTATGACTGTATATTATTTGTTTGGTACACTCAGAGCTGCAAATCTTTAACGAATCAGCTTTGGAAACGTGTAAACAAATTGTTTAACAGGGCATATCTGAGTAAAAATCATCTTTATCGGTTTTTTCCTACACAATTAAAGATGATTGCCGTTTCTGTAGTTCCGTGGTTAGTTATCACGTCGGATTCATCTAGTGCCTATTTAACTACGTCGAAAAAAAACATTTAAAGTCAAAATCACAATTTAAATAAATAAAAATAAATTGCAAAAAAGAAAAAAACAAAATGGAGAAGACAACTGATATATGCGTTCAGAGAGACAGTCACTCACAAGCAAGTACAAACCTAGCGCTTATTTTCGGTTTGTCAGGGAATTGATGAGTTACACACTCACGTGCCTATTTGAATGTACTTTATTTAGAAATGTGTTTTCAGTTTCTCTTAAGTACTATTCATATGGAACCGAACTGCGAACAAGCGAATGTTCGTAAAGCCTTTCATTACACGCAAATATCTAAAAAATATGAGAACCCGTATTCAAATTGTAATACCTTCTCAAACGCAACTGAACGTTGAAAGAAAAATCATTTGTCGATCTTTCCTTTATTGGTCATGATTAAGGAGGTGTTTTTAGTGCGGTTAGAGTCCCACACTACTCTGGGTTTCTAGCCCCATTGTGTCTTTCGAGATTTTCACCTTCAATAACAAAAAACAAAAAATGTTACCTATTTTGCAAATACTTTTTTGAAATTATTATTCTTTTTGACAAATCTAAGAGTGGATCGCTTCCATTTTGTAAAAAAGAAAATTGAATTGGTTTCCATTAAGTAGGGTAAATATGTACGGAAAGAAATTGTGTCGGCGATTAATATAAAGATTTACTACCGAATTCCGAGTTGGTGGTTGCATGTTTAAGAGCGTGACAATTTTCGTTAACGCGCAGTTTTGGCTAAACGGCTTCGTCAATAAGCAAAATATGCGTCACTGGACAGATGACAACCCTCATGTGCTTCATGCGACACTTCATCCACAAAAAAAAACGTTTGGTGCAGTTTTCATGCCTATGGCGTCATGAACATGACTATCACGTCACGGTAAATGGTATTCGCTACAGAGACATATTGGAACGATATTTCTTTGAGCAATTGCATGAATCGGACATCAGCGATTATGTGGTTCCAACAAGATGGCGCCACAAGCCACACAGCGGTTCAGCGGGTGCAACAATCGAGTTATTAAAGTATCAGTTCGGTGAACGTGTTAGCTCGAGAAAGGGACTCGTATATTGCCTACATTAAATCATTGGTAGTTATACACGGCGCAGTGGCTTAGTGGTACTGTGTTGGGCTACTAAGCGAGGGGTTCAGGTTCAAATCCCGAAAGGGACAAATTTTAAGGTTTTTTTCCACTGCGCCACCTCTCGCGAACGTCTGACAAACATCCGAGAGTAAAACTGTCATGAATGAGCTTCTCAATTAGCCGTTTGGACTCGGCGTAAAATTGTAGATCCCTTCCATTCGTCCCAAAAATTGAAAACCCGCACAAAACGAATGGTTGTGAGAAGCTGGGCCTTGGGTCGCACAGACCTGTCGTGCCAAAATATTTTTATTTAGCTAGATATACACCAACAAGCCGGCGACGTTAGAAGAGCTCAAAGCCAATATTGAACGATAAATAGCGGCCGTATCGGTTGAAATGTGCGGCCAAGTCATCGAACGTATCAACCTCTGCATACGTTGCCGTGGTGGACATATGAAGGAAGTCGAATTCCATTTATAAATGTTTTGCTATTAATTTAAGCCACTAAACTTTTTCGAGATATTTAAGTAGATTGCATTTTATTTAAAAAAGAATTTGTCAAGTCCTTAATGAAACCCCCTTTATATATATTGATTGAAAATTGGTTTCACGTGACTCTGACTTTTCCTAGATTCAAACAGTTTGCTGTAAGAAAGTGTCAATGGCATCCAAAAGTCTCGACAAAATTCTACCCAGTTTGCATATACCTACACCCAATACCAACTGTCGCGACTGAATATCCTACATATATATTTTTATTTGTTTAACCATTCTCCACTTTTAAGACGGCAAAAGTCAAAAGCCCATGAAATTTACTATCCTTTCACGAATGATTCACTCGTGGACTTCTTTTTCGGGCCAAATACGATTTACACTTTCCTCGTTACAAACGCAACGCATTACTTCTTCCATTCTCGCCTGTGCGTCTTCCTATTCCTATACCACTCCCTGTGTCTTTATTGCTTGCGCTATTTTTGACAACCTTTCCTTTTTTTTATTTACACCGGCTTTATGATATCCTCTGAAAGACGACGACAACGACGACGACGACGGCGACGACGTAGTTTATTCTGGGAGTGGCTTTGCAATAAGCCATCATATCAGAAGCACACAAACAACTGTTGCCTGGCGGCAGGGGAGCATTAGCAGAGCAACCAATTCTTCTTGGTCAACAAAAGTCCCGGCACACGTAAAAATATGATATGAAGAAGTACATTGTATTGTCGAAACTCCTATCGCAATAACAGGAAGTCCGTATAAACACTCATAGAGTCAACACTCATCCGCATGTCCCCCATCATCAGGCAGTCCTTGGAAAACATTTAAGAGCGCCAGAGGCATGGTGCAAAAAGCAAAAAACCCAACAATTGCATAGTTAATAATTGATGAACATTGTTGTGGGCTAGCGTGTGCGTGTGTGTATTTGTGTGTGGTTTTGCACAAAATGGGATATCGATTCATCGTATCCTGCACACAAAACTATATAGAATAGAGTAGTAGTCCTTCTCCATCATTGTGTAATGTATCCTGGTTGGAGCTGGAGCCATAGGAAAATGTTGTAGTTGTTGGTCGCGCTCCTTTTTCTGCTGGTGTTTGTTCGTCTGTAGTCGATGTATGTCCTTACGGCTTACAATATCCTTTATTTCATTTTTGTTTCAGTTGGGATACAAAATGTGCTATTAGACGGGCGGCTCATTGTCTGATTACCGGTATCGGAGAGGGAAATGGCTCATGGGGTACTATATTTGCGTTGCATGTCGTTGGTTGGGAAGTTTATAGTGGTGTGGGGTAATGGCATGGTGGGGTAGTCTGCGATTGCATGTGGGTTTTTACTTCACCTCCGTGCATGTAAATGACGGCAGAAAATAATTAACGAGTAATTTGTGTGATGAATAATAAATTAAAACACCATGCGGATGCGGGGAGGGGTTGGTATTGAATGGGATTTTTTTTTGTCTACCGATAGGGGGTGCAATTTAGCCTTGGTTTTGAATGGATGCGGATTGGTTTGATAAGGTTAGCTATATCATTTGTATGAAAGAGATTTATGTTGCAGAATAGGAGAAGTTTGCCTTTTTTAATATGGGAGGCTCTCATACCGCAGCGTTTAGCAAAAACAAGTTACGGTTTCCAGAATCTGACGCTCGGCTTTGCCCGTGCCCAGGAATTGTATAGCTTGGATAAGTTCTGGCCTATCAAGATTTAAAGAAGGTCGGTCCTTACTTCTGCTACTGGTTTGCTTTCTTTGAAGTATCAATTGTCGACGTATCTTTGTTTTATTTCTCACAAGCAGTGTCCGTTCCATCAGCCCATTTTTGGCCCACGTATGGTGTACCACAAGGCAGTCATTTAGGTCCCTTTATGTACATTAAACACTGCTATCTTACTTTCTGTGACGTTACCAACTTTTTGAAGCACATTTCTTTATCCCACAAGACCATCTTTATCAAGATTATGGAAAGTTTTGCCTAATTCCCTTAAAAATTGCCTAGAGCTCAATTTTACGAAATGCTTATCCTCCTCAACTTTCCCTATGTCTCCATTTACGTGAACTTGGCATATCCCAAGTAACAATTTTACTTCGGTAAGGTTCAGATTTGTTATTTCTGTAGGCAAAAGCTTTTATAGCGCTTCGATAGTATTTGTTAACCGAAATAGAGCAATTTCAAAATAATTGCTTCAAAAAATAACTTCTGTAAGACCTTTGCAAAGTACATTCACAGGCCTTACAGATCTCTATTAGACCTCTAGACCTCTAAAAATGTGTGAGGATGAGGAGCTTCTTTAGAGCCTTCGACCGGAGGCATGTAACAAAACGCTCACGTTCGTCACACTTTTATGGCCGCATAGAGAATTTTCATTCGTCTCTTAGGAGTCACACTCGCTTAGTGACCGCCTTGTTCTGCCTTCTTTTCAAGAGCATTCAGCACGTCAAATTAGAAGCTTCTAGGGCTAGTGGTTTAGACCGACCTATGTCCTTCGGGTACGTTTCGATTTTAGTTTGATACAATTTCATGAAAAAAAAGTGTCCATCTCCTTTTTTAACCCTAAAAGGGCGAGTTCGGAGTTAATAGGTACTATGTTAAAGTGGCTCTCGGTGAGAGAAGCACTTAGGTACTAACTTACTTACTTAGGTGGTGGGCCTCAACCAGTACGCCTTTCCACAGTTAACTCGGTCTTTGGTTGAGGTCCCCTTCCACTTGTGCGCGCCACCTTAGGCGAGGTCTTCCTCTACTGCGTTGTCCCTCCGGGTTGGAATCGAAGGCTCTTCGGGCCGGAGCGTTGGTGTCCATTCGCTCTACATGTCCCAGCCATCTTAGACGACTGATGCGTATTTTTCTGACCAGGTCGGTGTCGTTGTACAGCTCGTAGAGTTCGCTGTTAAATCTTCTCCTCCAGAGCCCGTCCACGCAAACGGGACCAAAAATCACTCGAAGAATCTTGCGTTCGAAACGGCCAAGAAGATCTTCATCCGCCTTTGTTAGGGTCCATGCTTCTGCGCCATAGAGCAGGACTGGGATGGTATGGAGTCTCTTAAGTTATTCTCCACAAGGCCTTATTTGTTAACTGCCTTCTTAGGCCAAAGAAACAGCGATTGGCAAGTGTAATTCTTCGCTTGATCTCTGCTGTGATGTCGTTTACAGAGTTTATAGCGGAAACGAGGTCGATAAAGTCCCTAACTACCTCAAAGTTAAAGCAGCTATCGTGACGTTCTGTCCGATTCGTCGATGTTGTGTGTCCCTTCTTGTCGACAGCATATATTTTGTCTTGCCCTCATTCACCACTAAACCCATTCTTGCCGCTTTCGTACTAATACTTGCAAACGCGCCAGTGACAGCTCGCTGTGTTCTGCCAATAATGTAAATATCGTCCGCGTATGCAAGCAGTTGCACAGACTTATGGAAAATTGTGCCTCTGGTGTTGACTTGTGAGTTGCGCACAATTTTCTCAAGAATGGTGTTGAAAAAGTCATATGTCTAAATCCTTTTTTGACATCAAAGGTCTCGGTGAGATTGTTTCCGACCTTAATGGAGCAGCGAGAATTCTCCATTGTCATTCTGCACAATCTGACGAGTTTGGCAGGGATGCCAAAACTAGACATGGCTCTGTATAGCTCGTCTCTATAAATGCTGTCATATGCGGCCTTAAAATCAATGAACAGATGGTGGGTATCGATTTGGACTTGTTGGGTTTTCTCCAGGATCTGGCGTAGTGTGAATATTTGCTCGGTTGTGGACTTACCGGGCCTAAAACCGCACTGATAGGGTCCAATCACATGCGATGCTGAGAAGACTGATACCTCTGTAGTTGGCGCAGTTTAGAGGGTCTCCTTTCCTGTGTACTGAGGTTCCATTCATCAGGCATACTTTCTTCCGAAGTTAATACGTAGGCTGCCCTTGATCGGAAGTCTTTAAGTCCGTACACCTTCTGAGTGAGTTGGCCAAATGCGGTGAAATAAAAACTAAATGCTGCTCCATTGAGGTCGAAAATATGCCTCAAAACTCGATAAGGATTGTTTGAGTGGTTTTAACGTGATGCGGTAACAAATCCACACAGACACAAATAACCAATTTTATTATATTTAATAATAAATTATTGATTATGACTATTTCCGTTCATCTCCTACATTCCGCTCGGTTAGAAATTCTCATTTGAAGCGTGAAACTCTCATAAACCGAAGCTCACCCCCAAAAAGGAACAATGGATGATCCTTTAAAATCGGCAAAATCAATAATTTACGTAAATTATTCCCAGAGCCGCCAGTCCCGTCGAACAGAAAAATAAAACCAATCCGTCCGCTGGGAATTATCTACCCTAATAAATCCGATAGTCACCATAACAAAGCGACCGACCATCCACGTAAGTTCCGACATCAAAATGAAGCCACACAAAAGGGTTGCTATTGCGGAACGGAAGTGCGTTCTCGCACAATCACAATAAAAATAGTCATACACTTTCGTTGCTTCCTCGATTGGGTGATATTATACCTACCTTAAAGCTTGCAGTGTCCATCGGCTTTAATTGGTTTAGCTGGGCTAATTTTGACTGCGCACCGAAATTGTAATTTTACACCACCGCAGTCGGACCCATTTATATCGGCAACCAGGCGCACAACATGTGCGTCAATTTGATATTCCGAGCGACCCCCACCCTCCGCCGCCGCACATGCAACCGCAAAATTTGCGAATGCAAATGGGAATGCGTTTACGCCGACGGACGCCACCTCGTGTTGCCATCTTTGATTGATTTGCGAGAACTCGCGCCGCGCTTATGAGTTTCCGCTTAAGCGATTGTCCACCACCAAAATAAACCTCTTACCACGCCGCCCGACCATGGGTTGGGGTTGATGACGATTCGTTTGAATCCCCTTGGTAACAAGTGCATCGCATAACAGAAGAGGACTCGCTTCGTATTTTTTTTCCTACTCGTTTGTTCGTTGTTCGTTCCACTGTGCAATTCTTAGAATGGAACAGAAAGCATAGGGGGTCGCGTGGCCGTATACAGAGATAGTTGGGCAGGAAGAAGAAGAGAAATCCTGGCGACATGAATTCGATATACTACTCGTAGCAGTCGGGCATGCAATGTCGCGCTGTGTATACCCCACTGTGAGTCATGCGATACAACAAAAACTATAACCAGCCCCGGAATAGCTGTCATCGTGGTCGGTCGGCTCCAAACAGCAGCCACCCTATGGTTGAAAAACTGCACCCAACAGCGAATGGAGGTGAATCCTGGAATCGATTTTATAGTAGTTGACTTGAGAGTTTTTGTTTAAATGTTTTTTACTGCGTATTCGTGTGGTGAATTTCGACGATTCGAACATGGGAATTTTACCCCTTGGAGAGTTCCTCAAGGGATGGAACGCAGTTTTCCTTCTCTACTACCCCTGGTTGGTGAAATCGAAAAAGAAATGGAGAGGGTGAGCAAATGTGTGTGTGTATGTGTGTTTGTTGAAGGTTCATTACACCAGCAAGGACACTTTTTTCGTCCTAAATGCAGTAATTTTTCAAAACTTTCTGTTGTACAGCTGGCGACGTTTTTATCTCTCTGACCATGCACTTAAGGATTAAGTGCTTTATTTAAAATTTTGTATTTCTTGTTCGCTATACTGAAATTGTTATCCTTTTTTGTCTCTTTGCTTGCAGGTGAGCCTAATTGCAGTTCATACAGAGTTGTTGTTGTATTGAAGGACGAGTACACGTAGTACCTAAGTTGGTTTTTTTTTTATTTTTAATGAGCTGCACGCGATGAACGTAGACCTATCTCAATAATTTTCAAATGAGATCATCCAATTTCACCAATGACTGCATAGGTGAATCTGATGAATGTGTTGTTCGTCAGACAGATGAGTGATTTCTTTGGTGAAACTGTTGTCGACTGCAGCGACTTTAAACTGTGTTATAACTTTCTGTCAATTTTGACACTTCTTTAAGGTTTTTTTTGACAAACTGTGCTGAAAAGAAGACCGCTTTTGTATTACTCAAACTTTGTTATAGAATCGGTCTCTATTTTATCGAAAAGACATTTTTAGTGACGGGACTAAATTGTTTTGTAGACGAGAAAAATTGTGTCTGGGGTGAGGCAAATTTAGAACCGACTGATGAGTCATGATACTCCACAGTCCACACTGATGGCATCATCGGCTGCTTTGTCAATAAAGAGCTCGGAGCTGGCCGTATTGTTACCAGACAATTCGAAAATATGGACGTCATCGATGCGAATAGTATGTATAGTTACAGCTAGATGGCGCCAAGTGAGTTACACAAATGCAATTCAGCAAACTTGATGACGGAACATTTGTGTTGCTTCGCAACCCATAAAGTGCCAATGCACCATTTTCCTGGCAAACACCCGAAGGCCACAGGAAGGCGAGTGCATTTTCTTTACTGACTATTCATAAATTGTCAATGCATCGGTTTCCTATCGGAACTTCCAAACTTCCAAAGGTGATAGGAAATTGGATGCATCGACAGCGAGTCAGTTCGTGTTAGGCAGTCAACGAAATAAAACTAAACATACGAAACCAAATAAGATCGTGTTTCCCTTTTAATATAACTCGTGCGCTACTCCCTTAAAATCTGGCTAGACAAAAGCAAGTCTCATAACAGGAAAAATTAGTGGCCAATGCCGCCTCTTGAAAATACAAACTTCACTGCATTGGCATCTCATTGGACCCTACTTGCACACTCTGTCTTGAGAGTGACGTATCCCCTGTTCACATAATCACGGAATGTTCGGCTCTCATTCGTTTAAGAAAGAATATCCGCTGGCAAGGAAATAGTTACTCCAATAAATCTTGCTGACATTCTCGTACCCCCACAGAGGATCCTTGTCTTCCCGAATGACCTAGGAGTGAAAAAATGGATCAAGGAGCTCACCAGGGAAGGCAGTATAGACTTCTTTTAAAAGAGGGCGCAGCTCAAGATCCCCATTAAGGCTCCCCTAGAGAATAATCTATCTATCTACTCTCCAAAAACGTGATACTAAAACTGTTCGTTAAAAGTCGAAGTCTTAGGAGTCTTACTTGAGTCCCTCAAAACGAAGTATTTCGGTGGTTGAATTCACTAGATTGAATTGACGGTGGGTTACTCTGACATATATGAAGCTGACGTCGATTGGAATTTTTTGGGGCTAGCCAGGATGCGGACAAAAAAAGAAGCTAGGGTCCAAAGGCAGGTAAACAACCATGAAGTGGGTTACTGTGTAACTGGAATATCCGGCCAATTTCGTCCAAGCGGTTCAGAAGAGGGGTTGCCACCCTCCAATTTGAGGGTTGTGCACCGGCGTGACTTCATAGATTAAAGGAAGAAGAACAAACCTCAGATATGAATGAACCAATTGTTGACGACGACGCCACTGAACGAAAGGGGGACAACGATCTTCGGATTTTTTCGCGGAATATCGGAAACTTAAACCTGTCGATCAGGCGAAAACCTCGATGAGTCCTTTATAGGTGCGGAATACAAAGCAAGCCGGATCGGAGCCAAAAATATTACCCTGATTAGTGCTGAAGCCTATCACAGAGAAGAGTGATAGTCCAACCAACAAAGCGGACCACGATCTTCTCGAGAAGATGTTTGATCAGTCCTTGTAGTTCGAACGATGTTAAGCTAGTTCTTGGCGCTCTTAATGCCAAACTCAGTCGCTAAGCCAGGCATATGTACGACGGCCTTACATGATTCGCATACCGTGTCTCTAGACCATGCTGCCGCCAATCAAAGTAAAAGTCGCCCCTAGACGTGGATTCAGTATCTTGGATGTACAAACTTTTCGAGCGCCCAAAATAGCCTCGGGAAATTGGCAGCAACTAAAGTACGAATTAACACCAACGATTAGGAAATTGTCTGAAATTTTGATCTGGCAAGCCTTCAATCGCAATATGCCGACTGAACTTGTGCCGACGTGTTGCGTCTAAGCTTTCAGCAAGCCTCAATCAGTATTGAGTGCGAATAATCAGAGGAATACTACAGAAGTGCCACCACCGATTTGCTGGGTTTTACGACCGCATTTAAACCCGCCTTGTTCGATGAGGAGTGCCTTCAAAAAGGAGATCTATGAATTGATATACTGCAGACGAAAACCAGCGAGCGACTGCTCTACGTGCAAAAAAAAAAGAAAGGCGCTCCTTTCATCGACATCTGAGAACAAAAAGGAAAGAGCACGAGAAGCGGGCTGTCGAATCTTTTATGTAAGCTCTGACAGGTGGTAGAACCTTCTTTCCATGGATACAACGCGCGAACGTAAGCCTGCAGAGTTTAACCTAGTAAAGCTGCGCAGTCGCTGCTACGAACTACGAAACAGCACCTCTGCGGACAAATCTTTCTTTGAGAGGCAGTTTGAACCGATCAAAATTTTCGTCCACAAACTCTACCAACTGCCAAGTTTGCTGTTTAAGTTGCTGTGTCAATCTGTTCCTCGTATAATAAATCAAATTTACTTAAACTTGAAGCTGCTGGAGCGTATAGCCTACAGGTCTTCAAGTCCACCTCAAAGGGACATTGAAGTAGAGGAAGACCCCACAGTAGGTCGAGCGGTGGCAGCTACCTCAGGGCCGAGCTGGAGGGGTTTGTTGATTTGAACTGACGGACTGAAAGCGCCATCTATCGCATGTTTCCAGAAGTTTTTGCTGTAAATACCCACAAAAAAAATTGCGAAATTTAAACAAAGCCGAGGTTCTTGATATCGATAATAATTATAATTAGTTAACACGGTCAGCCGGTCATTTGAGATCAGTTTGTCAGTCCAAATTGTTACTGAGTCGTGAATCAACAGAATTTCTAGTTGAGCCCTTGAAGCAAATCAGGCCCAAACCGAATTACTATTTTATTTGTTACCAACAATTGCGTCTCAAAGAAGTGACATCCTCGCCCGTTCATTTAAACAACGCCACACGAAACTTGTATGTCAGTAGAGCCATCCCACTGTCTGTGAAGTCATAACCTAGGTTCGAGGTTGGTATCTGCACACGCAAGCATTTTCGTTTCGTAACATTTTTGCTAAAAAAAGAAGAAAACCTTTCTGCTGTGACGTAAAACGAGCTACAAGGTAGTACCGTCCGCCCATCCACTTCTAAATACACTCCAACGACTGTCAGACAAAAGGTCCTTTGTCAATAGGTTTTCTCGTTTTGCCGGTTGAAAAATACACAAGAAAAATGATACTCTGTCGTTGTCCCCCTCCTCCAGAGATTGTCTTCAAAAGCAGGATGTGTAGATGTCAACAGGAATATCACAGGACGTCGAGCATGTCCTTTAAAGTTTAAATACATCATCTATACAAACCTAACGACCTCACCTTGTGGCATTTTTTTTTAACTCTTTTTCCTGCAATCTCTTTAAATAGTTGGTCTTGGTATCTCTCCAGTGCCAGTTTCTCCTTTCTGTTCCTCCTGCGACTGCATTCCATCAGAAGGAAAACTCACGAAGGAGGGTAAGCGCAAAAACTACCCCGCTATTGTGAATCATCTCTCTACGACCGAAGACCGGCGCCGGTCGGCACTAAAAAAAAAGAACAGAAATTTAAACGAACCTCCGTCGTTGGTCTCTCGAATTTCGATGCTGCCATGACTAATATTCTCCGGGTTTTCAAATTTTCTCTGTAGATGGCAGTTCTCTCCCCCAATGCAGTTTTCAAATTTTTTTTGCGCTCTCACCCTACGCAGTGTTTCGATTCCAACCACCAGTAGACATCGTCGTTGGTGAAAGTTTGCAACCCGTCGCCATATCACAAAACCACCCCCACAGGGCGCATGACTCGACTTGTTTACCACTACGTTCCCCCACACGAATTCAGCAGGGTATATCCTTACTTCTGACTTGAGTGTCAAAACGCTGCATCACCATTCAGTAGTCGTATCTTCAACACGCCTAGCGAAGCCAGCAAAATCGTCTCCTCACACAGGATAATTTTTGTGAATATTCAATCAGTTCCATCAAAAACGTGCCGCTCTCTTTCTTCAGATTCCGTTCAGTGTTTTGCCGAAGAAACAAAAGAAAAAGAAGTAAAAATAACACCAAATCAAGGATAAGTCGAATTTTTTTTAATAACATCCGCCAATTTTCGTCCTGTTTTTTGTGTGTGATCCGTGTTTGTGTAGAGTGCTATTTAGAATTTTGTATCGCGAGTTATCAAGGCACCCCGCCCATCAACATATTAATTGCCACCTCACAAGGATCTTTGACATATCCTCAAGCGAAACGAATTCTCTGCCACAAATCGCCATCCCCCGAACCACGTGAGTTTTTGTCCTCCTTTCCTCTGATCCGGGTGCACATATTGTTAGCCGGCTAACACACGAGAGAATAAAAAAAACAGGCCCACCCCCAACATATAAAGTGTGTGCGTTTTGAAGGATTCTCATTAAGGACAAAGCAAAGCAAAAAATCCATACACAATGATCATTGGATTAGTAAGGGATTCAGTTATGCAGTGCTTCTGCCATACGTGCCGGGCACCAATTCTGCCAGCTGGTAAGGACACATTTTTGAACATTTTCCATTTTAAACAAAAATAAATTAGCTATCCGACGATTTGAAACTTTCCACACGCGAGGCTCTTGTTGCCATTACCATATCCTTCCTTATGTTCGCCCATAAAATTGATTTTTTTTTTCTTTTATTTTCGTTTGGTATATCCTTGAGTTCGAATCCGACTGGCGCCTAAACTATGAGTCATTCTTGGTCACATACACTAAAAAAAACATAGAAGAAAAAAAAGGACGACGACAACGAAGAGTAGGTATATGTCGAATCAGAAGGCAAAAATGTTGGCACATGATAGGGGGGCGCTGGTTTGGCGCAATTGACTCATTCATTCCAAGGAGCGCGCCCTACCCCCAAATGACAAAACTTAGGCATGCAATGTGTGCAAACGGAAAATTGCTATTGTCGGTGGGTAGAAGACTCCCATTTTGGGATTTTTCGGGGTGGGCGGAACACGTATTTGTACCGAGTGAGTAATCACATCGTGGAGCTTGCTTGTTTTTAAATTTTTTTAATTCTGACAGACCTCGTTGCAAATTTGTTGAATTATTGGACAATAATTTGATTTTCAATTCAAATTGAGTTGCAATTGGATTGCCACTGGTTTGTATCCGGCTCGAAGGACCAATCGCTCAGCTACCGCGGATATTTATTTGGTTGATGGGAAATTAATATTTGCGTTGATTGGTTGTTTTTTTAAATGCACTTAGTTTTTAATTAATATTTTTAACCACCGCCACTTTTTTAATTTTTGCGGAGGTCGAAGACGAGGTGGGTGGGTGTAACTTGTCGAGTTTGTAATATTTTACGTCAACGGATGAGCCGGCTGTGACTTGAAGCAGATGAACGCATAATATTATGCGTATAATGAAAAAATTAAAAGCAATACCCACTAGCCTAAGTAGCTTTCTGAACCTTCTGTTACAATACATCTTAAAGGCCGATGTGTCCTAGCTTGCTCTAAGAGCTTCTCTTTCTGTTGACACGTTATTTGTCACTTCCCTCGAAGCATAGAGGAAACCTTTCTAAGCTAAGCTTTTTGTGGAACCTCTTTATTCTTGAAAATGGCGTTTCTGTCGGTATATATATTGGGTCACCCAATCGACCTTAATCGTTTCTTATAACCCCTTCCTACTTAGCCCTATTTAAATCTATATTTTTAAAAAACATTTTCTTCAAATTTGATTATAAAAGTTAATGCACAAACCTATAAGATTTATTTAGCTTGGCTACATACCTTTTCTCTGACAAATATTTGCAATTTTCCATTGCATCGCTAATCTGCTTGTCACAATCGATGCTAGCACTCTAGCAGTCAATTTAGAGCTCTTTTGATTGTCGCATTTCGCCTTACAGGCCAACAATGTGTCAAAAATGGTCGTCAATCAACTCAAGTTCGATCAATTAAAGCAACTGTCTGTAATTACTTCCTATTGCGCATATCAAGGTCGATAGGAGTATGAATCTCTTTTGTTAAATCCATTTTTTTTAAATAAATCGGACATTATGTTGGATATCATTGAAAGAAGAAATTTATCTCTATCGAAAACTGTTCAAATGGTGGGTGTCTTTGCTAAATTTACCTGAAGTATTAACCGCTTTTCTATGCAGTTTTAGAAAAAATGGTTAAGTTTTCAAAAGGGCTGATGAAGCAAGAGAATTACACTAAGATTTCATAACCTATAAGTTTTTAAACTTATTGGATTTTGTGACGGGACTGCCGTTAAAAGTTTGGCTTGCAGAGAATGTCGTGACGAAGATTTGCATAAAGATATATAGATTTCGAGAGATATTCGAATCAGACCACTAATGTCGGGTCTCTTTTCGTCTTTTGCATAAAGATAATTCACACTTTATTTTTTCGCTAACCAGCTTTCTGCACCACATTAGAAGCAAAACCCTTTGACGGCTCTATTTACACGACTTAAAAGCAATTTCTGTCTCTTCGACATTGACTTGCAAAATGGGTATACGTCTTTTGGATATGCCTATAACATCCCCTACCTTTGGGGCATAACAAGAAATATTATTGCGTTGATCTTAATGCGGCGGAAGATTTTCTTTCCCATCCTAGCTACATAAAAACAAAAATCGGTTGTTGCATTCGATAATTTTAGTGGAGGCACACTCCAATACAAATAAATATGAGAAGCAAGTGGTACGCCAATATTTCTCAAGGTGTCGACCTATCTCCTGCATACAATTCGCATTTGCAGTCGTTTTTTTGGCACTAATAAAAGGAATTAGTCACATACAGAATTGAAAAGTTTATGACACAAGATTAGGTTAGGCAAAAGTGGCCGACGCTCTTGGTTCTGTATCATGTCCATTGTGGTAGGAAAAGAAAAGATGTTTGAGTACATACAGAGCTGTTTTCTAAGAAAGTTTAGCTTAAGCTCTACATCACTTAAGTTTTAATTGTACGAACTACATTTTTGACAATGTGCCTGGATGAGGTCAGCAATTTTTCCTGTATGGTACGTGGCTGTGTTTTGCGCGTGACTCTTGAGGGATAAAGTGAACATAGAATGTCCATCCAGTCAAAAATCGACTGTGAATCATAAACTTAATAAAAATCTCCCTATTAAACCCAATCGTATATTTATTTAAATGTCTAACATTAGCAAAGTCACCCAACAGTGGTAGTTTCTTGTTTGATCTATGCAGCGCCATCTTGTGCAAATATTTTCGTTTATTCCAATTTTTTTTAAGCCTGCTACTATAATATATAAAAATTGCATAAATAAATGGCACATACATGTGCAAATCTGCTGCCGAATTTCCATTTTTCTCCTGGTTTTTCAATTAATTCTGGGCATCGCCTAAAAAGGATTTTTCTCGTTGCAATCCCTATCCAGCAAAAAACGATTTTCATTGAATTTCGGTCGGGAAATAAAGTCGAATTTCAACCACAGACGAAAAGCAGTTGTGAAATTTGGCTTCATCATGCTCCAATTTCGTCCTTTCAACATCAACTATCATCGGAACGGCTGCCACCTGCCAACCACTCAGCCAGCTATACAAACGTTTCCCCTAAAGGGTCTAATTAAGGGAGCCTTACATAAAAAAAAAAAACAGCTGGAAACAAAACAGGAATGTAAATGTAAACCTACACAACCAAAAAGTCCCACCATATGAATATGATGAGGATGACTATGACCGTATACAGATACACACGCAGTATGCCACGCGTATCCTACGGGCCTATACGGCATTTAATAGCCTCTTGTGTATATTCAATGATTCATTAGCAGCAACGTCCTTGACTGAGCTTTCATTCTGATGTTGATGTGTTTCGTTTTTTTTTTGGGTTGTGGAATTGAAATTTCCTATCGGACCCGGATTTTCGGTCGCCACTTGGACTGAGTCCATCCGCATGATTCGAAAGGTACTACGCTATCCTATCAGATAGGCCAACACGAATCCCATTCAAATTATCATACGCTGTCAGTTTTTCTGTTCTCATTCTTTTTTGTTGATGTCTTTCAATGGAAATCGGTTGGAACTGAATGTCCTTGATACACACTAAAAGGTTTTTGGCTGGGGGTAGGTAATTTGACTTTTCTGGGTCAAATAGTCACTTTACGGCATTCTTTTTACGATCCTTGTGTGCTGATTTCGAAATTAATTAATGGACGCATCTAGATTTTGCGGTCACACTCACAGTGTCCGCTAATGGCACTGCCAGTGAATATATTTGTTCCACTAGTGGTGGCTTTTTATGATTTGTGCTTTGACAAAAGGAGCACTTTACTGCGACAATTTATAGAAGAACCGCGGATGTATTGGAAGGGGGCAAACATTTACGGCTGCATTTTTTCCCCAAATTTGAAATTTTTGTTGCAGAACGCACACTTATCATCAGGACATACCGTATCCTGCGGAAAATGCTTTTGACTCCAACAGAAGCCATAAATAACTGTCGACTATATAAGCCTGCGTGTGTGTGTGTGTCTGTTTAAGTGAATTTACGCAAGGAACATAAATTTCGTCAGCGACGCAGGGTATGGGAGCAAGCAAGCCAAACAAGCCGGCGACGTTAACAACATAATGAGGCCAAACATCGTGGGCGGTCGTATGGGCTTTAAATTCCTTGTTTTTGTTGTTTGCTTTTTTATGGGCCCAACTCCTTTGGTGCGGTTACATGTGGCGACGAACTCTTTTCATTTGCATTTGGTTTTGTTTCTTTTGGAAGGGTGCGACCGTTACGACTTCTGGCAGGACTATGCAAAGTCGAAAATGCATATTGCGTGGTAGGTACACAAATAAATTGTAGCGACCCTTGCGGATTTGCCATTAGATTTGCAAAGACTTGGGATATATATTAGGAACGCAGTCCGTCTACTGGAAAATGGTAGCAGCAAGGTGTCACAAACGATCAGATTATTGATAACAGTTCCAATATATTTGAACTTTTCTGTCTTGAAGAACACATTTCTACTGAATGTCTGGGAAAGGTCGGAGTGGATCTGAGGACGGGAAGCATACCTATTCAGTGTTTTTTTGGTCATTATACCCATCTCCATCCGAAATTTCCTATATACCTATATAGGTCCGGTGATCATTGCAGGAATCATGGCTGGGGTTGAGTCAATTTCAGCCAAAAAAGGCAAATTCTTGATCAGCAATTAATTTTTGTCTTTATCGTACGTCTTAGGGTGCCTCCTGTGGCGAAAAAAGTACCTACCTAATATAGAACTTTATCCTATCTTCCTACCTTTGCTTAGCTTGTGCCCAAACCAAACAAACTCTCTTGTCTACATTTAGGCGCAAGCTTGAAATCTCGTGCGCTTATAAGGCAAGAGAAAGAAATTTGGTCCGCAGTTCTTCCACAGAAGTTACCTTTACGTACCCTTTAAAAGTCCTAAAAAGATGAAACAGAAAATCATTTTTTAAACCAATGCGTTAATGCGTCGTTATTGCGTTGCTTATGCGCTTTTAAACAGAGGCTCCTTCCAAATTCCCTCCAAATGAGTAGCAAGTTCCATGGACAGTGGCAGGGCAGTAAAAATTCCTTTACAAGGTCTCACAAATTCGGACTTCTTGCGTTCCTTTTAGACTTTATAAATGGCACCCTCAAAAAAGGCTCTCATCGGTGTGTTTTTTTTAAACTTTTCTTTCACTTTGCAAAGATTCCTTAGCTGGTTCGAAAGTGTTTATAAAACAAGTCTTTTACATTAAATGTAGTCCTTAGATCTAAGACGGCTCCAGTGAACTCACAAAGGACCCCACGATCTCGACTGGAGTTAAAGAAATATTTCAAAGTGAGATCCCTCAGCGGCCACCGCAATCAAAGTTCACCAGCTCAACCCTAATAACAGGCCAAAAGCTAACGCACATTTGCATAACATTTTATCAACACTGTATACAGCTATCACCTTTGACATCGCATGCTCAAATATCAAAAGGAAATTTCTTTGACAGACAAGTTCGGTGAAACAAAAAGAGAATTCCTCAAAGATGATGAAATATTCATGATTAAACATATAGCCCGACAAAAAGGATATCTTTGCTCTTTGTGAATGATTTTATTTTATTTTTTTTCTACATCCTTTCGTTTTTGAGGAGCAATGACATGAAGCTCTACTATTGCACTAGCTACTTAATTTTTCTTGGCACTTGCAACATTCCATTTCGTTTACTGCCAAAAAAAAACAGAACAGACGTTTGGGGGATAGTGCCAAATTGCTCTCGCCATGATGAGATATCCCTTACTTTTTATATACCAAGGGTGCTCGTCCTTCGAAAGAAATAACTCTCAAGACTGACCCAAGTATACAGGGCGGATGGATAATGGAAGAAAACTTCTCATCAAGTATACAGCTAATCCCTTGTAGTTACAGTTGGCGGTGGCACACCCCTTTGCAACTATTATCCTCTCATCTCGGGCTCATCATCCTCCTATCCAGACAAAACCGGCAAAACCACCATTTGGCAGTACGTCAGATTTTCATTCGATGGCTGGGGGGGAAAGTTTTCATCGCACATCTGGCAGAAGGGCGGCGAGCATCTACCCTGCCCCATGGGGAAACTTTTTCTCTCGCTTGCAAAAGTTTGATGAGTTTTTTTTTTGCTCTTTATGGGAACGCGTTTTGGTTTAAACGCTGGCTGGTGGTCGTCGTCGTCGTCGTCGTCGTCGTTCTCCTCTTCCTTTGAGATGGCCCTGTCTTCATAATTTTATGGGTTATTTTCCCGCAATTAGATTTTGAGGGGAGGCGGCGCGCCCGCTCTGTATAGCAATTCATTTTTATCGCTCCTTATGCCTACGCGAGCCTCCTCAAACTTGCAGCAACTTCAATTCACAACAACTTAACTAAGTCGGTTTTTATGAGTATTATTTGACACCCTGTGTCGACCGTCATAAAAATAATATATACCGATGGGAGTTTTACTGTCGGCTTTTGTATTTAATTTGACCAAGAGAGTGATGGCGCGACTTTAAAAATTAACGATCCAGCGGATGACTTAATTTTATCGCACAACATTTTGAAATTATGTGGCCAGGATGTGTCGCTGATGAGGCGGTGGAGGATAATCCGCAGCAATTTTGATTGGATGTCAACAGTTTTTTCCAACCCTCAAGTGGATATTAATTCGATCTGATGTATTTGTGTTCGTGGAATTATTTTCTAAACACTTGCGATGAGAGGATTTCCCAAACCTTTTGGGTAATGAATCGAACAGCCCTTGGGGAAATTTAAAGGGATTACAAAGGATTATGTCTGTCGTCTGGCTATTTGTTGTACACAATTGAATGCTGCGAATGCATTAATGGATTGACTTGCATGAGATATGCGAGGGCGGCGGCTTTTGGAGTTGTAAATGTTTGATTGATAGAGGTTAGAAGTCACATCTCTATTTCTACATATAATAAAACTGTAGAATAAAAAATGCCTGACCACGCATCACGCAGGAACTGCTGGACGGATTTTAATGAAACCTGGCATTGTGATTGCTTATATTCTGGCTCGGGACTTAGGATACTTTTTATTCCGGAAGATAACCTGGTTCTTACAAAATAGTCAAAAAACTGGATATATGAAAGGAAAATTCTATTTATACAGACCTAGCTCATCGGATTGAAAAATAAAAAAATAGGTGAATTTAGCAAATTTTTTCCTGAATCATTTAAGATATAAAACTGCGTTGTCCTGAAGCTGAGCAATGTTCAAAAAAATGTTCCTTCAGTGTATACCACTGGCAGTAGTCATGCAACAGTGAGTATCGTTGCAGTAGTGTGTGTTTGATTATAATGTGCGCGCTCTTACGTGATCATATGTTTTGCACTTCAATGGGCAGTCGTCTCTTTTCAGCGCACACATTCTGGTTGAAAACATTTTCATGTGTTGTTCATTGGGAAAAGTTTGGAAATGGGCTGGTGGGATTCGTGTGTCAAGTTGTTTCATTCGTGTTGCTTCCTTTTCGCCGACATATAAGGTGGGTAAGAGGGAAATTGCAGAACTTTGTGTGAATCTTTTTTGTGTAGACCTTTTTGTAGGAATTTATTTATTTATTTGAAATGATAGAAGTCGTTTTGGAAACCTGGTTACATTGACAAGAATCACGTTTTTAATAAGCCGGCAAAAAACAAAATGGCGGACTTGCTAACGACTTTTGACTTTTTGGACTCGATAGTTGATATTTTTTGTTTTTTGTATTATTGTTGCTATAAATGAAAGTATTTATTTAATTAATTAATTCGTCTATTTATTTATTTATTTGTTAATTAATTAATTTATTTTATTAGTTACTTATTTATTTATTTGTTTATTTATATATTATTTCATTAATTTGTTACTTTTTTGTTTATTTATTTATTTACCTATTTATTTATTTTTTAACGTATTAATATATTTATTTATTTATTTATTCTTTTATTTATCTGTTTGTAGGTACCTGATTTGTTTCTCTTTCTCTTAAATTGAAGGTTTTTTCGTATTTTCCGTCATAACTTATACTTCTCGTCCAATAAAATTCCTGAAATTACAATTAAATTTTGTATCAGAAGAAAGGTACAAATTATCATATCTCTGAATTGTAAAATGTGTAGTAACTAATCCTACTGTACACTTATATACAAAATAAAACTATCTTTCTATCTAGATTGATTTGTTAAAGAAAAATACTTCAAACCTGTGTAAGGTACACATGGTTTTGAGGTAAATAGCCCGGGGTACATATATTTCTCTCCCAATTTTCCATAGGGTCTAGCTATGCTGCAACATCCAGAAGCTGGAACTTCTACAGAATTAAATCTATTTTGTAGATGCGATTTCTGTTTTTTTGAGGACTCAACCAGAGACGATTTTATACGAAGTACACTAATCACTGAACCACTTCAAGTAACAACAGATCTGTTCCTTTTTTAGATAAGTTTTGGTTTTCCCCGGGAGCTTCTCTGTATTCCTTGTTTTTGTCAGGACGGTCTATTAACGCCGAAGCTTAGTCTCGAATGGTACTCACAGACCAATTTTTAAGAAAACTAAGAAGACGCTCGCTTCGTAAAGAGTTTTTCATCAAAGTACAGTTGAAGCCGCTTATAAAGACGGTGAAGGGACCGATGAAATAAAGTCGTTATAACCGGCGGTCGCTATATGCGACTGCCTTCCACAAATATTCGGGAATAAATTAAACAAAATCACATAAAATGCATACCTTTTTGTTAAAGACGCGTAAACCACAACTAATTTAAAATCTGCTTTCACGGCGACACATCAAATAAAATGCAATAATATTTAACAGAAACATTTTTTTTTGGATTTCTCTCATTCCGTCGTTATAACCGACGTACAAAAATTGGTTGCTATATCCAACATTTCGTTATATACAACGAGTCGCCGGAGTTATATCCGACGTTAAAATAGCTTAAAATATAATGAATCAACCAAATGAAATGAAAGCAACTGGTCGTTATAAGCGAGGTCGTTAAGTGACTTCCACTGTAGTTTATCTTCACCACAAAATTATTTAATTGGTTTGTGCACCAAATACTTTTTTCAGCGGGTACACGAACCATATCAGTCATATTTTTCAAGGGTTACCTACAGTTCCCTAGCTACTAGCTCTAAAGAAAGTAAGAAATATAGAAAATATAAAAAAGTTCCGCAGTATCTACTGCCCTCATAATGTTCCTTCCTACACATCCGTCAGTGAAAGTTGGCAAATGTCACTTTTCCAAAACGTTGCATCTACATTTCAAAATATGAGTGTCTGGTTGATGAAAGCCGCCCCCAAATCCACCATCTTCATCAGTCTCATCGCGGAGTAAATCACTCCTGACACAAACGGCGAAAAAATTAATTTGTCAACAAAATGTCACCGCCATACCCATACCCTCTCGTCGAGGACAAATTACTCTTCCTGATGCACTGCAAGTGCTCGTGCTATTACACCACGGACAAACTTTCTTTATAAAGTTTTCATTTTGATCCCCATATACATAGACACCAATACACATAATGTCAAGAAGTGTAAAAATCCTTTGAGTTTGCAAGTCATAAATTATCCCAAGGATACTGGTCTACGTGTACATTCTTCTACAAAAAAAAAAAAACCATTCATCCAAAGACATTTTTGATCACCGACCAAACGAACTAACATTTTGATATTCAACCCTAGTCCTTGTTGGAATAACTAAGCAAACCATAGAAAAAAAAAATAAATGGAAGAAAGGACTGCGACGAATATGATGATGATGATGATGATGATGAAGACACATCATCCTTTTGCTCTGTCGACCAAACTCATTTCTGGTGACTTTCATTCCAACCAATAAGGATTTGGTGCAGAAAAAAAACCCCAACCAGTACAGGACCTTTGTGTCTGCTGGAGTTATTCTGGAATGATATTCGCTGTCCGAAGATGTATTAATAAAAATGAGAAAAAGCAGCAAAACGATTCCCGGAATGGGGCCACAACAACAGATGTATATATGGATTTGGATGTGGGATGCGCGGGATGTGGAATTGTGCTGGAATTCCGATGATGTACTCTGTTCACAGAGAGGAATCTTAGCCAGCACTACAGACTACATATTGAAAAGAAAAATCCTTTCCTAAATCGCACACAGAGCAATTCACGTCGGCACGTAGGAAAGGAATTTCTTCTTATTATTTCGCAGTTCGCTGCCGCCGACGACGACGACTGATGTGAATGATGGCTATTGGGAGTAGGGAATCCCATTTGTAGTTGGACATTTATCTTCTTCTGTTCCAGAAATAGACTGTAGTATTTGGCTTTAATATGTGGTAAGTGCGCAGAAAATCACACCCAAAGTGTCGAATTGACTTAAATGGGGAATACTGCTTGGGCTATACATTTAGCGGATACAAATCTTTGGCTTTCGCAGAGTGGGAGTTGAGTGAGAAAGATATGGTGACATCTTTCGTGGGTGTGGATTAATGAATTCTGATGGGAAACCTGAAACTGGTGCCACTGACAAGCTTTTCTAGAATTTGTCCTACCATCGCGTGGCCAATACTTAATCGGATAAATGACTTTGGATGTTGGTACAATTTGCTGTCAAAGTTTATTTTTGAAAACACTATTTTTTAAAACGAAGTAATTCTTTGAAATATAAAAGTAATGTTGCAGAAGCTGAGTAAGTAGGAGTAAATTCGCTTTGAATTCGTAAGACATACTTCTTAACTTAAAGAAAACGCCCATAAAACAGGGGCGTGGTTAAACAATTTTCAAGTTTGCGGGGCTGCCATAATATTTTTTAGTCCAATCTCCAAGCTTTATGTAGTAAGTAGGCACTACCGACTTGGCGATTCGGAAATACCTCTCTGTAAGTTCTTTGAACTTGGGATAGTTGGGACTTGACGTCTAATTCTCTGGTGTAGGAAGACCCACAGATATTTGAAAAATGCTGGAATCGTTCACCATTGGAATATGTGGGAGTTACATTCTATAGAAAGTAAAGAAATCCAAAATAAAATCTACCAACCTACCGCTGATACTGAAAATTGCTACAGGACTCAACATATTTGGTTTTATCTCTGGTATTGTTGATCCAGATTAGGTGTTTGAGCGGACTGTTAAGTGAACTTATACAAACGTATTCATTTTCGACAACTTTTGTTCCAGAAGATCCAGTAGTTTTATATTTACTTTTTGACAAGAGTCTTTAAGGTCTTTCAGGGTTTCCATCACTGTTGGGAGGTTTTCATTCTTTCGCCTAGCTATCATTATTTTGTTGAGGTATTTCATGAATCTTCAACTCATAGCTCTCTTTGAAATTCCCTTTATTTTCGCAATTTTCTTGCGATCATTTCTAGTGCCTCATTGTAACTTCCGATGATTAATTGTGTTCCAAATTTTACCGACCTAAACTTTTATGAATGCGCTTTTTCTATGTCTGCCTTGATATGACTCGAAGTGTTGATATGACCTATCACATCGAGCTTTGTTCGTCGCAAAAATAAACAATTAGTTCGCGCAACAGGCGCATCTATTCAGATACCCTTATCCTATCCTAGCTACCACCAACTTTCGTTTTGTGTGAGTTTTTATTTATTGGACGCATTGAAGGGACTAATAAATATAAGCTGAATTCAGCTGAATTGAGAACCTGTACTTCTATCAGGACAGCTTTACACTTCTTTTGAGTCATGTGGTCCCACTGTCAGTGCAGTAAAGCGCACTGAATTAAGTAGGTATATGAAATGTGTTAACCCTCTTAAGCCGGAAAAAGCTGACACAGTTTGCGGTATAAGGTTTTTCATATGGAATTTTTGCTTTCCGGCAATCTAACCTGTGACCCCTCGCTCGGTTGTCACGCACAATAAACACAGGTTGCAAATGTAGATTTTTTCTTAACTTTAACGCCTGCATTCTCAATTTTATAACCAAGAGCAGGTACTTTCGAAGGCTTTCAGCTTTCCTACCTCACCTCAATGAATTTCCCCACTACGACTGCTGATGCTTAAGTAAAATACTTTCTTATTATAAATTAGAATAGTTTTTATAACTTCGCTCACGAGCTTCTAAAATTCTCAAGAACGAAATCTTAAATACGTTATCTTAAAAAAAGGGTAGACATAGTTTCTGAGAAGCTTATAAACTTCGGACACATTTCTTCAGCCTTGCACGACAATTTTAAAAGCAGAGAGAAAAGAAATCATAGGTCCTTTTTGTATAAAAATTGTTGTATGTAGCACAAAACTCCTTTTTGTAATATTTTTTCAAACTGGACAGTCATTTCGAACTACGATAAAACGAAAAAGCGGAGAGATTTGACGAGCAAGGTAAGGTAGCTCTTGTCGAATAAGCTATAAAAGACCTCTGCATATTTAAATGGCTTACTACAAGCTTTCTGACTCGTGGAAGTCTCAAAATGACGCCAACTTAAATTTCTTGGCCTGGGGTCGAATTACCGCATCCGTGAGCGAGCAATACGTCACTGAATTTTGTGGAGTTTATATGCAAAACAAAAACAAATTTCGTCACATATTACTCGATCGCGGATGCGGTAATTCAACACCTGGTTTTTAAATCTGGGTTCGAATCGCGTCATCCTTTAACGAGCATTACGTGACGGAATTCGACCCCTGATCTGTGACGATTTTTCTGCAAAACTTCGGCGTCTTCTCGATCCATCGGCGTCAAACAATGTAAACAAGTTATACAAGTCTGTTGCATCTGCCCCTTAACAATACATAAATTTGGCTTCTTTTACTTGTTTTTCTGTAGTTCAGTCGAAGTTTCAAGCCACTTATACTCCCGCAACCGCTTTCTCCAAGCCCTGTCAATTTTCCAAGTTGTTTGTTTCAATTTTAACCTATTCCCAAGCTCTCAATAAGAACTTCTCCTGCTTTTTACTTGTAGCTTATTTGAGTGTCTCTTTGTCGTATAGTTAGTCCATCTGTCAGTCAAAGATTTAAAGAAATTATACAATATCTTTCATCTCCTTCTTGCCACCACAAATCTGATAATTGCCACATCTCTAGTTCCCTACTTTGTATATGGTAAAATAAATTCTTGATTGATTGACAGCACAAACGATTTGCAACAACTCATTGTACCTGCCATTTTGTTTCATTTCACAAACTTTCTCAAGTGCTGTTCTCAGAATTACATTCCCTATTCTCGCCACAAAGAAACTCAGTTCAAAGGAGAGCCCTCCCTCCAACTTGGTCCATGCAACAAATTCTCTACTACAATGTGTACCATCTGAAACAGCAATAGCAACCCCAAACAGTGCAAGTGTCTGCCATTGAATAAATAATTTTCAAATCAAATTCGCCAACGAAAAATGAGGACGATTGCTTAAGCATGTTCTCGATTAAAGGGGAGTTCAGCCACCACACAGCTGGTCGTGGATGTTGTCGCTGCACAACACAAAAGCGAAAACTGGAAACTTTGTAATGAACCAGAACGCGACTGACACAGACAAGCCTGACAGACAGACAGACAGATAGATGGAAAAACGAACCGCGAAGGATGTTTTTTTTAACAAACTTTTTTGTTGCACATTTTCTTGCTGGAGGGGGGGTGACATTACGAATGCATCCCACGTGGCATGCAGATGGATAAGATATCTGCTATTGCTGCTGTTGTGGCACACAAAGAATCCTAAGCTGCTGCATTGGGCTTGGTGGCATGAAGAAACCTTGAAGTTTGCCCGCCACTCCTGCCAGTCTTCTATTATGGGATCCGATATTAAAGTGGGTTGCAGTGGCACAGCAGCACACAGCAGCACACATGTGGCATCGATGTGTCGTTGTCAGAACGAGTGTGCTGTGTTGATGAATACACAAAAAAACAAGTACTTTTTCAACTTTTCTTGTTCAAGGAGCTCGACGACGACGACTTGAGCGGGACAAACTGACTAAATGCAGAAATGGTGTTGGCGGTTGCGGTCTTGTGGCAAGGAGAGCGGCGGCGGCGGCTGCTTGCTTATTATCTCTGCCAGATTTTCGTTTCCCACAATGAGGAGGATGACGACGACGACAACGACCAACTTGTCCATTTTAGTTTTATGGATTCACCAAGTTTGGCGGAGTGCAGTTTCCTTCTTGTGAGCTATTGTTGGCGGAGAGATTGCCATTGCATACTATAATGTACGTCGACTACATCCAGGGGCGTTGTCCCAAGCCACTAGCGGTGAATGCTCCATTTATTGTCATTTGTTGTGACATGCAAGTGATGCAGACTGCTGCTCTGTTGGAAGTGACAGCATATGTGAACTGTGAAGTGGTGGGTGCAAAAGGATGACGGGGAAATTCTTAAAAGCATGTGACGATATGTACTGAGACTGAATGATTCTTGCGAGAGGAAGTAGAAGCATCAGGTAATTACGGGGAACGTTTTAAAATGTTTGGCTAAGCAAATGTTTATCTAGCTGTGAGTGCTGGAAAAGCAGCTCAACCAAAATGAACTTGGAGGTGGGTGACTAGAGGTAGTTAAGTGAGTGGTCCAGGGTGCGCAACTTCAAGAAAAGGATGCGCGCGACTGTGTAAAGTGATTTTGGAAACGACTCTCATAATATTTGTTGCGGAGCTTTTTGAACGAATTATTAAAATCCCCTAGAAAAGGGACTTACTTTAAGAGCACGTAGCGGGTATATATCACCTACGTACAACTCATCCATGGCCATCACTTATCCATATAGCTCTTCTAAGAGATAACTGACCTTCCAGCGAATTTATTTATTGGAAAGCAATCCATCTTCGTTGGCGGGTTGGGGGGCTCCTATCCCTTTGCAATGCCAATCGTTGGATAAAATGTCCATGGACGAGTTGTCTTATCGATGAGTTGTATAAATCTATTGATGAGTTGATTGTCGCGAACGCGATGCATCTCTTCGGTTTGAAGCCATTGCCCGTCATCAAACTGCGCTTATACATTTTTTCTTATTTCGTTTTCTATTATTATTTTTTTTTTGCTGGTAGAGAGCTCTTGAGCAGCCTAGCAATAACTCTGAAAAGTTATACTCATCAGTCGTTTAGCCTCAAGATATAGCTTCACAAGGAGAAGCAAGGTTCCCTTACAGGGTTTCAAGGTTTCATACAACTTACAATATAGGCGGCTCTAGATTTAGCGCTAAACTCAGGCTTCTACCAAGCCCCTCCAGTCGGTTCAATCCTTAGTCCTCTTCACTGTACAAACTTCTTACCTTATTTTAAAGATTCCGAAAATTATATTCAAGTGAAAAAAACCCGCTTGTCGCTCGTTAGTTTTCGAAATATTTTTTGAAGTAAGAAAAGCTGCACAAAGAACATGACAATTGACAACTATGAGAATAGAACCGGTGATTGTATGCAACCTTGTGGCATTCCACTACGGACTTAGAGGTCCTCGTGCATACTTGGCTGACTGAAAATGTTCGGCTTCATCATTTAAATATATTGGCCTTATTTTTTGTCAAGGCGATCCAATAGGTAATGCTTTGCTAGCGAAATGTTATAAAATGTATGTCATGAAATTGTTGTAAGTCGTAGTCTCTTTGGTGAACTGCATCTGCAAAGTTCCTCTTTAGTCGGTCGGATTTTCCTGTGTAAGTCTTTCGGGCTTCACTTCTTTGGAGGACAGTGAGAGTTTGTTTTCGCATGATGTTAAAAGTATGCATGAAAGTACATCTTTTGTTTCACTCCGTTTTGATTTTTCCCTGCTTCAAGCTTGAGCGTTTAAGGTTCAATACTCGATGAAGCCTGTTTTTAAATAGCTGTCTTACACCTTTTTCCTAGTTTGTCCGCCTTTTTATTGCCGGGAGTGTCTTTATGACCACGGATCCACCGTTTTACAAGTTTCAACTGATCTCTGTTGCAGTTATTACTTTCCTGGGTGTCGATAAAGAAGGTTATAGCTTCCGGCGGTATTGTCCCAAATATCCCCAGCGATGTGGAATAAAAAATGCCTGATCTTACACTATTGTCCATTTTTGATCCGTGGCGTCGGTGTATACGGCAGCGGATTGCGTGTTTGGTGTATGACAACTTTTCCATTCTTACCTGCGTGGATAAAGACTTGGAAGAGGTCTTTTAAAGTCTGTTTACCTTGGTTTCTGGTTTCTGTTTGCTATTTCTCGTTCTGTCTGCAATGATGCCTGTAGAAGATTGAGTTAAGAGATCTTACAAGACCAGGCTAAGCCTTAAGGCTACAATTGTCGTCTTTTCACTGCTGACTTCAATGCACGCAAGTCTTTGAACTTTTGTTAAAGCCTTTATATGACAGGGTCTTCCTATAGCTTTTTGGACTCTTAAATGTTAGGCTTTCTATTTTACTTATTGCCTAAAATAAGACTGACTTAGTTAGCTTATTTAGCTTCAGTAGAAAATGTCGCTCTTGTACCAGAAGGGGTCAATATATTGAATTTTATACTTCTTCGGGAGACGACAAGCCCATTTTCTATAGGAGATGTGACCTAAGCCTTCAAAACATCTGCTGATATGCTGCAAATTAATTGCTTAAACTTGCGGCATTTAAGCAGTTTGCTACCACCAAGTTCTAGAATTGTGGGCGGAGTAGTAGTAGTGGTTAGTGTGCTGGAATACCTACTGAGCGAGGCGTTTCAGGTTCGATCGACAGAAAAACACAAAACTGCATTGTAGGTCCCTTTCATTCGTTCCAAAAACAAAAACTCCACGTAGCTAGGCTTTTATCAAGCTTTTGGACTAATTATTTTAAGTTCTAGAAATGGAGAGATAAGGCTCCGCCTTGTAGGACTCCTTTGTCCAGGAATACAACTGACTCAATGGACCTTTTTAAAACATTTATCTAAAGCTCAAGTGGTGTGGATCACTCTTTCTTAGCTCCGTCCTATTTATTAATTCCTTCCACAGTGGGTTTTGCATTTGCCATTCTTCTGTTAAGTTCCAAGCTAACTTTTACCCTCAGCGCTTTTTTTTAACCCTTCCTAACTAAAAAAAAACTCATGCAACTCATCAAACCTTTCAAATTGTATGCCAAATCTCGGCGTAAACTTTATTAAACTCAAATTTGTATAATGAAAAGGACGAACGCACAATATCCAGTTTGATATTTGACACCTAACCCATCATCTGAACCTATATCTCTGTTGACATCATTGATCCTTTCTCGCACATGCACATGATTGTCCTAATCCCTTTCCGTCCTATCCAAATTCCGGACCCGGGGGCGCTCAGTGTCGTTGTGGCTGAAACTGAAAGGCCAAAAGGACATAAAGAAATGAATTTATAAAACCCCCAGCAAAAGGGTTTTTTCGCCTCCATTACTTGTGGGATTTGCTAAAGTATATGCATACATTTGGCCGGAGAAAAGTCCCTCTGAATGGGCTAACAAAATAATGAGGTCTTGTCGCTGTATAATTTTATATGTTGGAATAGTTTTTTTTTCTTGATTTAAATAAATTCCAGCATCCCTCTTGTGAGGCTGTCGTCACAGATGTTGTTTCTCCTCAAAACAGATATATATTTACATTTTACAGTTGTCTGCATGTAAATCGGCTTTTCCTTTTCATTAACATTCAATTTTTCATGGGGATTGAAATAAACTCGCCGCCGCGGCCGCCTCAGAATGGAATAAGGCCAACCCTCAGCAGTCATCGCTATCGCAATAGCACATGATGTGCGCGCTCTTCTGCGGAGCCTTTTATTTTGTTTAATAAATAAAATCTTTAAAATCATCCCGTGTGGAACAGGTGTCTTTCATATCCTTCCATAAAGCTGTGGAATATTTCTTTCTGTTTTATTTCTTTGGTAGATTTCCCAAAAGATTTTCCATCAACATGATTTTCAACGAGTTATTCTCTGCTGAGCCAACAAGAAGGTGAATGCATCCAGCGATGCGAAAGGATAAGGATACACTTTCCACTCGTTTGCCCCTACGATGTGATCCCATCCGTGTACACGTACATACATTGTATTTTGTGTGTTTGTGCTAATAAAATTTACGTTTTCCCATTTTGCAATGTTCGAGAGCAGCGAAGGATGGATGGCTGGGATGGATTATCGTTTTTAGTGCGCTGCTGCACGAGGATATTCTGCAGCAAAGCACAATAATATTTCAATGGTGGGGTGGCCCGTTGGCGGGCATAAATTACCCCTATTATCTGCTTTTAATGGGATTTTCGGTTGTTTATTGGGACGTGTGGGGAGCCAGGAGGGCGATGCACACATATTTCTGCGTGTCGGGTGAGAAATTGTTTTAATTTCCACGTGGGAGTGTAAAAGGTGTCAAAGGATTTCAACTGTGAGTGGAGGACTGCGTATTTCATTGGTGAACAATTTTATGTGCTTTTATGGCAGGACACAAATAAGATGGCCTCTGGTTCAATATGATGTCGTGTGTTGGCTCAATTGAGGGTGAAGTTCCCCATTTGGTTTGGATTTGTTGGGGCAGAGGTGTTTTTGGCGAATCATCAGAACTCCTAGGCGTTGCACACGATGGTAGACATTTTTAAGACTTTTTATTATTTTACTAAAATTGTTTGCTTAAACCATCAATTTAGCATCCCGAATTGCGACTTGCATTTGACGAAAGTTTTCATTCATTTTTAAATGTCCCGCTTAGATTTTACAAAAGCGAGAATCATTTTGTCTTGTGTCGCTAGACAGCACACGATGATAACTCTATAAATGTCCGAATTCTGACAGGCATATAGGGATGTTCGTATAAATAGTTTATGTAAAACGTCAACTAGATTTGTCTGGACTATGTATACGAACGCGTTAACTTAGTAAGTTGAGTTGTTGTGATAAACTCGCGGTTTAATTTTGAATTTTGACACTTTAAAATGTCAACTGAGTGTGCATGCACGATTTTCTTAACTAAATTTGTCGGCAACTCCTCCATAAACGTCAACTGCAAAAACTAATCACGTGACCAATCTCGGCCAATAACAACTCCAACACATCTAGCCAGTTACCTGTCAGACTTACTAAACTTGAAATCCGACCGAACGTCCTCTATATTACGCGAAACTCAAACGAAATTAAAAGTCTCACTGAACTGTATGCGTTCATAATGGCAGTGTTCAGGCCATGTCTTTTCTTTTTAAGTTCGTTTTACATTTAATTAAGAGTGCATATCCACAACAATTGGCAGCACTTTTCTTTCCATTGACAACTAATTTGACAGCTGACAACTGATTTGTGCTCTTTTTTGGTTTAAAATTCCACCGTGACGTGAGTTGTTTTAGACATTTGCCTTTTTATAATTAATCTTAACATATGAGTATCGACTGCGAGTTACAAAACATGGGAGCTTAAACTGCTAGTACCTTTCTGATGCAGTTTTCGGGATCCTTACCCAAAACTTTATTATTAACTTCTTCTGGATTTAGGTCCAGCAGGCTATACAATACTTAACACCATTTCGCCTCCTCCGGACAAACTTCAGTATTTGTATCAGCCATTAAAGGCTGCCTTCAAGGTGGAGTTCTCTCACCCCTCTTGTGGTCTTTGGTCATCGATGACCTGCTTTATAAGTCACACCACACATGGAAGACGTCCTAAATATAGTCCTTGATTGGTGTAGAAATGAAAACCTCTCCATGAATCCAAATAAGGCTATCCTTGTTCCATTCGCAAAAAGAAGAAATTTGAACTTAGGTCAAATTTCAATAAATTTATCAATCACTGAGTACTCCGACGAAGTCAAATATCTTGGCGTAATCCTAGATAAAAAGCTAAATTGGAACTCCCATATAAGCAACAAAATGGGCTTTATGGGCCTGCCGTCGCATGTACGGTATAACCTGGGGAATCTCTCCAAAAAGCACGCCCTGGATATATCCGCGATGATCAGACCCATCATAACATATGCTTCAGCTATATGGTGGACTAAAACAACACAGAATAGGCCTGAAAAGGCTTAGAAACTCCCTCACGGGACCAGAGCCCTTCTGCTGCATCCCCAAATCGGCTATAAACACAGCAATAAAAAGCTGGGAACATACGAAGTGTATATCATACTTGGAAAATATCCCAGGTCTAAGACAGTCCAAAAGAGCTATCCAGCCCTTCAAAAATAACGCCAACAGGATCTTAAATCTGAACATGCGTGATATCTAAAACCTTGTGGGATTCTTAACCGGACATCATGGTTTGCGATACCACCTTAAAAAAAAAAAAATAGCTGACTCAGCGGAATGCCTGCTATGTCTTGAAGAACACGAGACGGCCAACCACATTATCAAATTGTCAAATTGTTTTTTTTTTTTTCTTTGGCTCACTTCTGCTTTCTTCTTTCGACTGTCACATTAAAATTTCATTACACACTACAAGCCGTATTTATTAGATTCTCTTACGACGGCTGTACGATGTTGTTTAGTAAAAATTTTTTTCTTCGTCTTCAACACTCGCGCTTATAAGTTTAGCAAGTCCGGTATCCGGTGGCTACCACGCGGAGGTAAAATAAGCACAATTGATGTGTATGAACCAGTTGCGACGCCTTAGCATCGCGAAGTTGACGCCAATCAGTGCCTACCCTATTATTACAACACCCAACCACCAGAATTTGGATAAACTATTACAAAAACACCGAAATCTATTACAATTTGCTCTGAAATCGACATCAGATGTTTTTGACGGATAATCTTTCGTAAATGTTAGCATTTTACAATAAACTAAAATAAACTAACAATTCCGAAATGTCCTTGTGTCCTTGTGGGGACTGATGACATAGCAACCTACAATCAAACATGTTTGTGTGTTCCAATATCGAATATCGAAGGCCTGACCAAAGATAAAATTCGTTGGGCGCAAATTTACACAGCATTCGAAATGAATGCACACACAAAAATCAGCCTCACTTTTTGGTTGTGTGTTTTATTGGCCATCAAAATACTGTTGTATAAATACACTGCGGGATACATTTTGGTTTACATCATGCTGCAATATATTTTCATCCACAAATTAAATTTTTAGTTTCGTTGTCAAATTTCAAATCTAAAAAAATATAAACGAAATGACATTTCAAAAACGAAAAAAAATATAACAGCTTTACGGAACCTCTAAACGCAAATTTTTGAGTTCAAAATTATGGAGGCTTAAAGCAAAGTGATTCGTAAAGTTAAGTAGTCTCTACGCTGGGTTTATAAATAAGGCTGTTCGTGTTGATGATGTTCGACAATTTTTGCCTTAATATCAATTGTCAAATGAATTGATCTTAAGCTGGTTGGTTTCTCGGCGACATTTCCTAAAACAAACATTTGTTTGCTTTTCTCTGAAGCGAGGGAAGTGTGTCGGCAATCCTTTTTGTGATATCGCTTATTTTGACGCCCTTATAAAGAATGTTGCAAAATTCCCGCATGGTTTAAAATTGTGGCAACGATGTAAAGCTGACAGTTTGGTGTTTTTACATTTAAAAATTGAGCGGGACACGAAAGAAAAACTGGTTTTAATTGTTGGGCAGTATTTTAAAAATAGTGAGTGTTTGCAGCAACTGTGAACAATTTAAGTGCGGCTCACATTAATCTTGACTTTTAGTTCTCTTAATATCCAAAACTGTTTAGCATTGCGGTTCAAAGAATCCACACGATGTTGCTGAGAAAAATAGAAGAAATGCATCCACTTGGTCTCAATTTTTGGTGCAAGTTTTGGGCTGCATCGCTTCTAGTTTTTTGTGCCGAAGTTACAAATGTAGACGACATGGGGTTTCACAAAACGTCTTCGCATGCCACACACCCCGAGAAACAATTTATTTACGTCGTATACCTTAAAATTCTGGTGATACGATGTAACGCCGTTGAACATTCATTTATTCTGGGTTTTTCTTCTTTTGAAGTCGCAAGGTTTATGGCAACAAGCTTACAACCAGAAGTAGTGAATGAGTAAATTGAGTGTTGCATCAACAAAATTTAGACAGCCGGGGTTAAATTAAAAAATTTTCCGAATTTAAATTTTGAGTTTTGGGACATCCTTTGTGACATTAAGAGAGAGAGAGCTCTTTTATCGCTGCTATGCGATGGCTTCATGAAATAATAGAACTCCTCACAACTCCTCATTGCCTTGTTGTTTTCGCAAATATGTCGAATATGATCGGCTTGTTGATGATGACTTTAGATAAATGGCTACATTCTTCCCGTCTTGTCCTTTGCAACAGAAAATTGCTGACAAAAGCTTTGTAGATATTCAAAACCATCTAGTTTAGATAGGCCTCACTAGCCCTTCTTTTCCTGTTTCTTAACGTGCAGCCCCATTCGACGGCCCGTGGTTTAAAATGGACAAATCAGTGGCTTTCAATGATGAGAGTTGAATTTTTAGCTGTGTTCGCAGTAAATGGATTTCTGTTCACTTGACGCTACTGCTCATAAATATAGTGGCTCAAACGTTCACATTGAAAACCCTAGTTTATCGCCCACTGTCAAAACTCCTCGAAGTCTCTATCGTTCCAGATGATTTGGTTGACTACAATTGTAAAAATATCTTGTGGTTCCCCACTAAAACTTCGTAGTTTGCCTCTTCTCCGATCCAGCAGCTCCATCACACAGACGTACTTCATCATATTCCAAAATATTTGTATAGGTAGTGGAAAGACCGACATTGTCGAGTAGTTAGGAAGTCCGTTTGGAGTAGACAAATGCTGCTTTCAATCAACTCAAAGATCTAAGGAAACTTCAACTTTAACTATTTGTCCAAAGAATTTCTCCACGGGTGCTTATAGTTCAATGGAGCTTTCTACCCCCTTCGCATTGCTGTCGCTCTCGGGCAATTCAAACAAATCAACCCGAAATCCAACTTACGACAATGAGTTGCCTCTGCCTGACTACACTCACCTCAATTGCATTCCTTCAGATATTTAAAGCTGGTTTTCAATTAAATCAGTCCAACGAATTCCTCTGCACACCTTAAAGGATGCTTCCCCGTCCGACGACAACACTGTAATCTTACAAATTATTTAATCCCTAAATCTTCCGCATTTAACTACATCCCCCAACCATCCCCCATACCTGAAGGAGCTGCTGGAAAATAAAATAATTCAACCTTGATTAAAGTTTAATCAAACATCGGGTTGGGGATGAATTGACAAGGTATATGCGTCGAAGGACTTCTCGCTCTCTACCCGAATGGGTTTGGGAAATCCAATTGTAGGACGCGACTCGAATTTTGTTCTCTTCTCGTCTGAATCACCTTTCGCCGCACATAAACATGGGATTCATTGCGCGAAGCACACAGAAGAGTGGGGGCTAAAATAAGGAAAGTAGTCAGAAACAAACAAAAAAAAAAAAAAATGATTACAACCACCAACTTGGGTATTACACTCCAAATGAATATCCTCGGTGGGATTCGCAGTGAGCAGCAAAAAGAAAAATGTAACAACCAACAAGCAAGCAATCTATGAGCACTGAAGCGAAAGCATTTCAATCCGGTCCCCCTGACTGGCTCACCTGTCTGTGCTTTGTACCCTCTTAAGGGGGCTCTCCATTCTCCACCCCAAAAGAAGTCGCTTTCATGAATTCATCTCCATTGTTTTAGATCGGTTTTTGTAATTTCGTAGATAAGACCGGTACAGCTTTGGATTGAATAGGTCCCGCCGCTGTTCCTATAGGTATCTTTGCCTTCCGAAAACCCACTGATATGTGATGAATCCATCTGAACAAAAGAGCAAGGTTGGCTGGTTTCCAGACTTCCTGCATTTACCTGCACATACATCGTCCTCCGACCTTCACTTAGACGGTACAAAAGAGTCTTCCTCTTTTTTGTAAAGGTGTTTTTTTTTATAGCGCCTCACCCCAAACCACCGTGGTCGTAAGGATGTGGTAATAGATTTATGTGGATCACGTTCGTGGCTGTTCGGCTGCCTCTTCATAGCCCTCGCTATTGATTGTTGTTTTCCTCTCTAATGGGGGTTGATGGAGGAGGCATTCGACTGCAAAAGGGGGGTTTGTAAAAAGCATTGCCTACTTTGAGGGTGATTCTTTTTAAGGTTCCCTTGTTTTGTTAATAAAACTCCCCTGCGTATGCTGGCAATGCGTAACAATGTGTATCTAAACAGCTGAATTGGAGCTGGGGGCCAATGATAGCATCACTGTTGAGGTGAATTTCGGAGAATATTGCTCATCACTGTTGCCGCGAATGGTGAAGGGGGGGGACTATTTTTTGCAATGGTTATCTTTGGAACGTGTCAGTGATGGTTACTTGAGATATCTTATTCTATTAAGAGAGTACCTGATCGAAAATGTTGAGGTGTTTAGTACAAACTGGATTTTCTGTTCAAGACCAGACAGATGTGTGGAATGTTGTTGGGAGCCTAATGATGGCATTAGCGTTTTCATTCGGAAGGAACGTGCTCTTTTACTTTTCTGACGATGGCTATGCCGGTATGCGGTGTTCTTTTGAAAGTTTGACAAGGAGTTGTGATGTGCTACAGGATTTTTTGTAAATTTGATGATGTTGCGTAGATGGAGATAATTCTTTTGAATAGTAATCTTATATCCGCATAAGGTTTGGTGTCGTAAGATCTTCTAATTGGAAGACACTGCTTACGTCCATAAGTTAGATAGACACAGATTATAAGGTGATTGCTCGTAGGGCTGTAAAGACTTGCAGAGTCATTTATCGAATCATTTCGAGCTACGTTTTCTTAGGAAAAACTGGCAAGTGTGAAAACTATACGTAAACGCACATGAAAAGTACGATCAGTCACTTCCCTGAGAGTTGATTTGAAGTTTTTAAAGTCACTTTGGCGTTGGTTGCTAAGTATTTGCCAAACGCACACCAAATTGTGTCGCACATTAGAGTGTGCGCAACGATTTAACACTAACGCACATCAACATGTGCGATGAACTTTAGGTCTCATTGAAGAATTTCCCAAAGAGTTGAGTAAAATGCGTTTAAAAATCGCTTAGAATTTACATTATTAATTATGTATATGTTTTTCATTCGCACACTTAACGCTAGCGCACACTCAATTTGCCTGTTTTCTTATAAGCCAGGGACATTGAGACATCTGTTCTTTGTTCCAGACCCTATGACGAATAATATTTTTTTCATTCGCACACAACACATTTGCGCACATTTTATGTGCGATACACTTTAAACTGTGTTTTCATAGTAAATTTCAAACTGCTATGTTCTTTGAACTATTATTCATTAATTCTCACACTAAATACTAGCGCACACTTTATGTGCGATGAGCATATACGCCCCTTTCTCATAGTACAAGTTTATCCTAATCACACTTATCAGACTTCATTAGGCCCCTCTTAGCACTATAAACACCCACTGCCCACAAATCACAACATACCCCTAAATCGTTCTAATTCAAGTTCACCCATGCCCATTCTTACCCATCATCACCATATCCCATAAATTCGTTCCTTTTAACCTAAATTAGCCATCCTTACATTGTGAAAATAAAGAAATGGCTCCGAATTACCACAGCTTTCATTAACCTACACAACTGCCATGCCATAGATACCAGCTGGCAGTCACTTAGCAATAACTACGTCGTTCTTAAGCATAAAAAATTACTTCCATTTTGTTAAAGAAATTGCTCGTTAAGTATGATTGATGGTTATGGTCCTTGATCCATTTCATCAGCAACAACAATCCAACCAGCAACCTTTCCAACTTGTTGCCTTATTATGTCAATTACGTTCCATTCCTTGTCGCCTGTTAGCTACATGTATTTGTATTTGTATGTATAGGCTGGCTTCATTTCAAAATCTACCAAATTAGGCAACAATCTCCATTACATATTTAAACTTTCAATCTAGTGCCTTTGGGACAAACTCAGCTACAAGGTACAGCACATCCAGTAAGAGGATTGATTTCATCTGACAGCGGGTACGAAAAACGAGTCCACCCTCCTCTCGTCTTGCATGGTTTTGCTTTTGACATTTTAAGGATTTGGCGTTTTGGTCGTATACGCAAAGTGGTTGTCTTTTTAATAAATGCCTGACGATTGAAATTGTATTTCGTGGTTGATCAGCGTTAAATTGGTATTGTTCGAGAAATATATGACGCGCACAATGTTTGATGTCGTGCAAGTGACAGGCTGATTATCGGTAGAGGGGAGAAACATATTAATTTGACTTTGTTATTCCCACACATTTAACACTGAAGAGGGTTTATTTGAAAGTTCAAAGTCGTACAATGAATTTTGAGTGGGAAGCTTCCCAGAAAATGTTTGCTTTATATGAATTTTTGTTTGAATATTAGATGATTCCATTTAGTATTTAAAATCTTGGATTTTATGAAGCGCACATGAGTGAAATTCTCATTTAAATGTGTGCGTTACCAACAAACAACTGTGCGCTTACTTAATTCGTATACCGGCTTGCATATAAATGCATGGGGATGTAGATAACACTTTGCGAAAACCGATAAGTTGCGTAGTTTTGGGATTGCTGACTTACAATTTGATTGATGCGCACACCAAATTTGGGTGTACCTTGACGTGTGCGCACTTTATTTATAAACGCGAATAGAAATTGGGGAAACAATTCTATTCATCTATTTAAATATCTTTTGCATGCGTTCAAGAATAACGTTAACGCACACGGGTAGGTGCGTTACCATGTTTACATTTCAATTAAAATTAACTTCGCAACTATGTAATGGCTTATAATTCGTTCATCCGCACACTTATTGTTAGCGCACATTTTGTGTGCGATAAGACAAATAATATGATGTTTAACTTGGCGGATGAATCAGAGGGCCGACATTCGACTTCACTTGCCTGTTCTTAACACATTTCTCGCCGCTCCATAGAAGTCTAATCGACATTGTTAAATTTGTTGCAATCAATCCTTAAGCCAGACAGTTTTCAAGGGGTTACTACCATATCCCTCTTAATATTTTTTGCTTGATTCATAAATTTCAAAGTTGTTAAGCAAATATTGATCAATTCTTCAACATGTTCAGTTCTTCATATTTTTGTCGTATTTATTAAAATGCACTTATAAAGCCCTTTTCTGTTTTATCCTGTGTTGACCAATCCTCTTTTAAGAGAGATAGAGTGCGTGGTTTGTATCCCTCTTGCTCTTGGTCTATCTCCCGCAAAGAAAGACAAGGAAAGGCAGTTAAACATAATTTCGAACTTTAAAACCACTCTACAAGGACCTTTAGTTGAAATCCATACATCTACTCAAGTCCCTAGAACCGAGTACACAAATTTTACATACGAGACTATCCGTTGAAACTTCATAACCCTACGGAACACTATACCGACGAAATCTTATCCAAAGATGTGCACAAGTTCACATCCTCTTGATAATGCCCAACACTCAAGATGAAATTAAACAACATCCTGCAGACACCTGATAATATTCTCCACTGTGACCACAAAAAAAGCTCTCATGACAGTTTCATGCGACATTTGCATGTCTTCCGTCTTGCCGTACTCATACAGCCAGACCATTATCCTGCTGGGTTTTTGTGGCATTAACCTGGAAAATTTAAAATAACATTTCCTCAGACGGACATCAAACAAAAACAAGGACATAAACCACAACAACACCTTCATGACCATGCAATGCAAATGCAAACAAGTTTTTGCTGTCGTTAGCTAACAAGACAGGAAAACTTTATCGCCGCACACCACACAATCGAGAATGTTTCTAGTTTTGGACATTTTATATTTAAAAAGGGGGAGGAAGAAATGATGCGACTTTAAAATGTCCTAAACAATCGATATTTATAACTATTATTTTTGTTGCTATACATTTGGCATGTCCTTTCAGTGGATTCATGTATAGAAAATTGCTCTATCCACCGCCCACTTTGTTCATTTCGTCCCCACCCACTTTCAAATTGCCATTCGTATATAGAGTGAATTTCTTTTTTTTCTGTTTTGTTTTTGTTTGCCTTTTTTTTGCGCTGAGTGCACTCATTCTTTTGAATTGCGTTACGGGGCATTTGAATGCATTTGGCTGGAAAATTTCTCGTTACACCATTTTTTTCTGTAATGGCTTTCTACGCGTATATAGGGCGTGGATTTAAATTGTGGAAAGTTTCATCTCGAAGGCCATTTATTTAACTGGTTCTTTTTATTAACATTTCCCTATTGTATCTATTTATTTATTTTTATTGATAAACGCAAAATAGTATCAAGGAGATCAGCACCTATCAAGAAGGCAACCAAAATTCGTTCCAAGCAGCCAAGGGCATCGAAGAAAGTTAAATTTATCAGTAAGTTTTATAAAAATAAATTTGTTGAATTTAAAATTATTTTTTAAGATAATTTAGCAAATATTAGAACCTATTGGTATTTATTTTATTTCCACTGACAGATGTCAGCACTGTGGTAATAATTATTATTTTGAGTAGTTTTAAGCGTTATTGGATATAATCTGGCGTGAAATTTTGAATCAAAGTCAAAAGTGACAGTAACTAGAAGATAAGAAATTTTGGAACACCTTTTAAATTTGTGTGACCAAAATCCATTCTAAAATTAAAAATACTGCAGGAAAAAATATAAACACTTCCTCCAGACATTCGCGGTTAGTTCTTCCTCTGTAATTGTTTATTTTTATCGCTGGTGGCAAGACAATTCATGCGGTACCGGTAATGCCCCTACGGAGTTTCGCCATTTAGTTGGTCCATATTTGATTAAAATCGGTTCGGAAATATCGCCGTTATCGGTACGACAAAAAAGAACTCAGCCTTGCAATTTCACTCGCAATGATGAATTATCGACTAAACACATTCTCATATGAACACTAGGCTGTATTGAATAGCATATTACGGGACAAAAACCAATAAAAAGTCAGATGGTACTTTTTGTCCTAAAACAAAAAGATTCTTTTCCTTAATTTTATTATTTTTTTTTAAAGAATATCTTAACGAAAAACCCCGCAAAAGTTGCGTATTGGATAGCATATTACGGAAAAAATAAACAAAAGGAAATCGAATCATTAAGCAAATGCCTTCTTTTGATTCCAAGGGTCAATTTTCAATGTAAATATTTGTTTTTACTTTTTTTTAACCTTTTCGCAATGTAAACACATATTTTGCACTCCTTTATTTTGCTTAGCTTTAACTTTAATTTAATAAATCAAGTCAATGAATTAAAAAAATTAAATAAAAGAAAAAAAAAATTGTTCCCTTCGTAACTTTTGACACCCCTTTCGATAAAAAATTCTTCATAGAACGACGGGACAGCCTAATGAACACGACCAAAAGTAATAAAGTAATACAAAATCATACATATCTACGAATGGTTGTGATAAGCTTCTCGATCACCTATGAATTTTATTTTACGGGGCGTCCCCTGGAAAGTATAAAGAGCCATTGGACGTATCATCGGATAGGTACAAATGTTTAAAACAGATCGGATAAAGAGATAGACGTGTTTCTTTCAGTTTTCAGTTGTAAAGGATTTTCCAATAAGACATGTTATTTTGAATAGCCCGCTATTTCGGTAGCTGTCACTTTTGAAGCTATTATTTTTTGACACTTGACAAGTTGAAACTACGCCATTACTAAAAATGGAACGATACACGCTTTAACAACGCATTAAAATTATAAAAGTTCACTACAAAAATGGTAAAAATTTTGCAGTCATAGTTCGCAAAATTAAAGCAAGGGTCGCCGTGAAGCACCTTGTCGGACCGCAATACATAAATTGGTGGAAAAATTCGAGCTGTTGGGACAAGTTAGTGATGTGAAGAATAAAACCCGTGCGCTACGCTCAAACAACTGAGAATATTGCTGCTGTAGCCCAAAGTGTTGAAGAAAACCCAGGTTTGTCCATTCCTCGTCGTTCTTTGGAATTGGGCATTCCTCAAACGTGATTAATGATTTTTCATGGCCGGAGTTGGATGGTATTGATCTGGACAACGTTTACTTTCAACAAGACGGCGGTACGTGCCACACAAGCAACGAAACCATTGATCTTTTACGGGAAAAGTTTCCGGCCCGTGTTATCTCTCGAAGAGGTGATCACAAGTGGCCACCGAGATCTTGTGATTTAACACCTTGCGACTTCTTCCTTTAAGGCCACGTGAAAGATAAGGTCTACGCCAACATCCCAGCGTCGATTCAAGACCTCAAAGATGGAATTCGTGAGTCTATCGAGGACATAGGGCAGCCACTTTGCGATTTTGTTATGGAAAATTTCATGAAAAGGATATGGTCCTGTAATCGTGGTCGTGGTGGCCATTTGGCTGTTGTTGTTGTTATTTATTATTAACGGTGTACCTTCCTCTTTATTATGAAATAAATATCCGATCATTTATCTCAAAAAATTGCATTTTTCTTTGAATATCAAAATAACACCTCTTATTGGAAAACCCTTTAGAAGAGGTTGTCTCTCTCTCATAACAGAGAGTTCCGGTCTAATTTGCCACCCAATTTAGGTTATGTTAGGTAAAAACCCTGATGATGGGAGAAGAAAATTGTTTACCCTTCGCACTTAAACCAATTGTGATGCCCTAGAGGGGTTCGGGTTATAGATTCGATACAGTGGGATCACTGAAAACCTACTAATTTTATGGCCAAAAATGTTTCACAAAATGTTTGAAATCATAAACACACCTGTCAGAAAGTTCTTCGTATAGAAAGAAGCGTCTTTAAGGATTTTCTTTGACAGTGAATGTGCAAAGAATCCATCTTCGTCAGCACATCGGTTGCAAAAATCTTCTTTTTCTTGCCCTGATATCGCATCATGTTATGACCGATGACTTCATCGCATTGGGTCCATTACCATACCATTCAGAAGAAGGCAACCGTCACTGTCCGCCTAAGGAAGTTCCCACTGTAGTCTGCATTTTAAGCTTACTCAATACCAATTGATAATAGTCTAGTTGACATTAAGGTCTAATACGGCTCTTTAGCTTATTATTGAAGGCCCGTTAAATTTTATTTAAATTTTGGCGTTTTTTTCAACTTTTCTGACGACACTTTAGAGTATGCGTGATGAGCCGGGCTAATCTGTAGATTCATAAATGACGATTAGCCCATAAAGACCACTTAACTACTTAGGACTAAGTTTCTCAGACCTTTAAGTCAACTCTATTCCTATGACGTCACATGATGATCCCAATTAAGCAAATGGTACAAAGTCCCACCTTCAAATCGAATCCAATCAGTAAAGGGAAATGCAGTTGGACGCCCGGCATCCTTTGAACCACACTTCAGACGAGCATCAGCTGCTCCACATCTCCTTCAACTTGCAAGAACAATTTCTCATACGATAGTCCTTAGCAACATTTATCTCTCTGCCTTGAACAACTTTTATGGCACTTGGCTCATTTATTTAAAAAAAACCAAACCCTCCTTCGGATCATTATGCAATCAACTAGTGACTCGTAACTATACTCGTACCCCCGAACACAAACCAGAGCAATAGTGACTGAACCTATTTTTCATTCGCCTCCTTGGTCCAGCCATAAGAACGACTGTTGAAATAAAATGTCATTAATCTTAAGCTCTCTGCCGGCATCATCGTAAAGGACAAAATATAGTTATCTCATCGTTGGTAAGTGCTTAAACTTTGGCAGTAGCAACAAAACTTGCAAAAAAAAAACACATCCAAAAAGGTTATCCATGACACTCAGCCAGCAGTCAGCACACGGTTGTGCGATAGTATACAGCGGATGGATGGCTGTGTGAGCAAAATGCTTTTTCAATAATCTGTTCATTTCCACTAGACGACTTCTTCCGCTCCGCTCTAGCTAAAAATCCTTTCAGTCGCTTCTATATCGCTTTATGTACGGAGAATTTAATTTGTTTTGTATAGAAGAGGGACGACTGTGTATATGAGGAGTGGTGGGGATGTGCCAACAGCAGCATTGACACCGTAGGACCTTTTTTTTTTGTTGGAGAATCCTTTTAACGCGCAGCAGCTCAGCCACCGGAAAACAATAATGAATTTTCATTTGAAAATACAAATTGCTGGGAGTTTTTCTCGAATTTTTCTCTTCCTTTTTAACTTTCTCGTATACGTAGTAAGAGAAAGGTATTGTAATCGTACAAAAAATCGAACTCGAGATTTTAATCAAATCTGACATTACGATGATAGAGGAACTCGAAAAAGTGGGTCTCGCAATTCTGTCCGTCTGTCCGTCTGTCCGTCTGTCCGTCTGTCCGTCTGTCCGTCTGTCCGTCTGTCCGTCTGTCCGTCCTTCCGGAGCTCCACAGCGCAAACGGCTGGACGGATTTCTTTCAAACTTCGGATTTGGAGTTGGTGGGCTTACAGTTCGGGGCCACTTTTTTTTTTGCACGTTAAGTGTTGCCGTTCTAACGGTATTCAGCAATTTTGAGTTTTTCGAAAACGGCTCTAACGATTTCAACTAAAATTGTTATTTGGGCTTAAGTAGGTGTAACTAAGATGGCTGCATACTCAGTTTTTCGCAGAAAAATCGAATAACGGTAATTTTGAAAATTGGTCATATCTCAAAAACGGTTAAAACTATTTCGACAAAAACTCATATTTAAGGTAATACGGTCATTCCCAACATGATGGCAAACTCAGTTTTTCCCTAAATTATCGTTCAACTGACTATTTTGGAAAAATGTTGTTTTTTAAGACTTTATTTAATTATGGTTTACTTGAAAACGGCTTTAACGATTTTAACCAAAATGCATGGTTGCACTTTCATATATAGGGTTAACATTTCTGCGTACCCAGTTTTTGGCTAGAAAGTCGAATAACGGTACTTTTGAAAAGTGGCCTTATCTCGAAAACGGTCAATACGATTGCAACAAAAAGTAATTTTTAAGGTAATATGGTCAATCCTAACACGATAGAAAACTCAGTTTTTCTCTAAATTGTCTATAATAGATTTTTGAAGAAAGGCATATTTTGAGAATTTGGTTTTCTTTTATTTTACCTACATGAAAACGGCTAAAGCGATTTTGACCAAAATGCATACTTGGAGTAAAATTGACGTGTTCAACATTATTGCGTCCTTCATTTTCGATTCTAACCACCGGAAACGCTGATTTTGAAAACTGTTCATATCTCGAAAACGCCATTTTCGATTTGGATAAAACTTTAAAAACCAAGTAGTACTAACATCCTGAACAATACCCTATACTCAGATTTTAGCTAAATAGTTGAGCAAGATAATTTTTCGAACTCAAAATTTCCATATTTGTTACTATTTTGTACGCATTATTTTCCAAAATCAGCTTTAAAGATTTTGACTAAAATGCCTATTTACGATAATATAATATTCTTATTAAAATTCCGTACTTAGTTTTTCTTAGAGAAATGCAAATAACGCCGTCTTATAAACATTACCGCACTACCAGTTAAAATGTAATCAGAATTAGTACTAGAAACTCCTTTTTAGCAAATATTTCCCACTTCTTCTTTTTTCAACCATATTGATCATGAACATTTAAATAATTCCAACCAATTGGAGTCTACACATTCAGAAACCCGCACTTCATTTACCCCCAAACACGGGTAAATTCAAAAACAAATCTCTGAATTCTTACATCACAAACCCTACTTCGAGTCACCACCTACCAGCATCACCAATTTGAAAAATCTGGTTTTATAGCCTATAAATAATAATAAAAGAAAAATAAACCAAACAAACTGATGATATGAACGAGAAAGTTTCGTGCGATCCAGTCGTGCACTTTATTTTGTTCTGTGCTCCTTTTTTGTTGTCATTTCATGACGTTCCCGTTTGTTGTCGTAGCGAGCGCGTTTTGCTTGGATGGAATAAGGTTCCCCCCTTTCAGTCTAATGCTCTGTTGCCGACAGTTTTGCGTTTTATCCTATACCAAGCAGTGTATACCGAGCCTGAAGTGATTAAATTAATGAATTTAATTTCAGTATAATAGACATGCCAGGCAAAGGAGGCTCAGAGCGTAGATTAGAAGCGAAACGAGGAAGGAGGAACACAGGCGGCGAGGACGGCAATGTATATCGAGTTGGGTGGGATTTTCAAAATGGATCCCGTCATTTGGTGAAAAATAATTTAAGAGGCTTTATTTTGACATGAAACGAATGGCAGGGGGGGTGGGTAATATGTTGGCATATATTTGACATCGGTTGGTTGTACCTCGTACGGTCTGCGGTCGTATGCCCACCGAAGGGATTTGGCGCACGGATCTGCTGAATGTGATTAAACGTGCATTTTCATTTGAAATGAATGTACATAATTGAATGTGCTTAAGTTTACGTCCTCCGAAGCCGTTATAACAGATCAGCGCAATTTCGTCACATGAACACAGCTGATCATCAAACATCGTCTTTTGATGATCACTTCAGTAGCCGTTTGCCCTTAAACTTATTTGCCAAAGAAATGGGATATGATATGCGCTGTTTTATTTTAATATATTCGAGATCTTCTGCCAAATGATGTGTCAATGGGTTCCCGACACGGAGATCTCCCTCTCAAAAATATGGTACGTTAAAAAAATACCTGGGGAGTTAAATTTTGAACATTTGTAAATTTTGAATTTGATTCATTATCGAAACTCCATTTAACCAGTAGTCCATTTAGCAGACATTATAGTACTAGGACAACTTCTGTTTATTTGAGGTTAGCTTTTACCGAATAGGTCCTCAATGTGCTGCTCGTTCCCACACTCCCTTGAACTGAACAAAAATAAGTAAACAAGAATAAGTAATCCACTTGCAGGTAGACTTTCGCTGTTCATCAATATTATGCTCTGTTGAACCTCCTTACTTAATCGATTACATTTGCTTTTTTGAAGTAGACTTTCACCGAGTTTCCAGTCAATATTCGTCCCGGTTGCACTCTTGATTTCATTATTTTGCCAGATATCCATTATGGTGGATTTACAACATCACGCACGCGCATTTTTGCATGAGATAAGACAGAGAGATCCGTTTTCCACTGTCAATTATAATAAAGGCTTATCAGTAGCCTAAAGTGTTATGGATGTTCTACCCATAATTATGTATACGTTAAACGAAAATGAACACAAGTTTTGACGGCCAACATCTCTGCAATCACTTGAAAACGTTTCCATATCTGATTTAAAAAATGTCAAATGAGAGTGGTAATTAAATAAATGATTAAATAATTGTCCGTTTATAACTTCCGGAAGCCATTTTGTTTGTATTTTGTTTGTAGAAAATCGAAAATCCCTAAACCATTGCTATAAAAATATAAACATGCTGAACTTTCCCATAATTTCTTCTACATGAACAAGATGGCCGACCGATATACCTACTGTATCGAACTGCATGAGTATTGCAACTCTGCAGTCGATGTATTGAAAGAGTATACATATAAACTTAACGAAAGAGCGAGAAGGTTCTAGTAATTGTATAACGAGAGTTAGTCTTTCAGCAGGAGCGAGCATGAGCAGGTCGCAGGTCTAATAAAAGTGGTTTTTAATATTTTTCCATTATAATTCTGTTGCGTTTTATTTGTTCCGGCGGTTTTTATTTTGCTTTGATTCTTTATTTCCCTGAGCTACGATGCATGTCCATTTCAGTCAGACGGGTATTTGGTATTGAGCATCCGTTTATTCTTTCGTGTTAGGAGTGTGTAATGTTGTGAATTCGCCACTAGGTTAGGTTGAGTTAGAGGGCAGTCTGACTTTTATTCAATAATCACCCAGAAACACTTGAGGCCGTGACATGCAACTAACAAAACCATTCGGATCTGTTGATGAATCTTCTTAGATTTATCGTTGCCGGATCTTTCAACCCTCCGAAGAACCGTGCTCTGAAACAAGAGTAGCGGCGTTCTTGGAGATTCCACAGATTCTATTTCCTTTTCGTCTCTGCAACTTCTGCAGAAGTAATAAGTAAAGATGCCCATCCATATCAAAGCCTACTCTAAGCCTAGCTTCTCACAACTATTCGCTTGGTTGGTTTTTATTTTTGGGACGAGTACCTTCACTGAATATTAACAGCCTGGCATCAAGTTTGGGGTATACTATTTACTTTTTCATGGGGAAAAATCACTCCAGCTTTACAGCGAGTCTTTTACCCCATCCAGCTTTTTGGATGCAAGTCCGCAACATCACTTGGATATGACTCTTGATTTTCTTTGCCGAAAAATGCTCCTAGTTTCTGTTAAAGTTTCTTTGACGTCTAAAACTGAGAACAACCGAGTAAGTTCTGAGCAGACCATTGATTATGAACTCAAAAGTGTCTCATTAAGGCAAATCTCTAGTTTGAGCGGTCCATTAGAATTATAAAAATTTTACGAGAGATATATGGAAGCAAAAAAAGTTTTGGTACGTTTTCATTTAAGAAAACACGACTATTTTTGACATTTCTAATGGCATTGGTGTCAGATGTCAAATTTTCCGAAGCTCTAGAAGAAAGTTAATGCCCCTTTTTCCGGTCAATGGCCTTACGTTCTAATAAAACTTGTCAAATAAATATAAGACAAAACAAAAACTTTTAAAAATTACTGCTCATCTTGTGTATGTACGAATGACGTGCTGAATAGCATAAAAGGTACGTTTGAGGCTATTTATAAAAATGCTTATTTATTTGACTAGTAGTAGAAGTCTACTAAATCGAATCAGTGAGAATGGGGTACGCTAATTACTAACATTTTCTACCAAACCTTCTCAGTGCGATCATGCCAATCAGTATATCCCTGGAACGCGCCTGAGGGTATGCACTTATTTGTATTTTTTTGCTCTTTATGCTAAAGTTTAGCACGCTGCTCGAGCTAAACTAAATTTTAGCTGCTCTCTGACTTTTCTCTCCAAACATCTGCTAAAATCTTAGCTAAATTTTCACATAGAGAACGCTGTGGATAAGTGCCACAAAAAATAGCTGTTCTTTGAGAAAACCTCCCTTGGTTCAAAATTTGCAAGGCTCCATATCGATGGATGTTGCTCCATCAGCGTCGCCAACTTTTTCTTAGGACTTCTCTGTCATATCTATGAAAGTCTCTAGCGCCAGGTATTCAAAAAAATCACTCATCTTTTTAAACACAACAGGGTAGAGCGATTTGCAAAATTAAGCTTGAAAAAAATGTCCCGATGCAATAAAAGGGTACGTTTAATTTTGACAGATACATGAAGAAAATTCGGAAACAAAAGTTTGATTTTTAGCTCGAGCTGCGTACCACTCGGCTAATAGGATTCACTTAAATAATTTAGCTCAGTTAAATTTTGGAGAGAAGCTAAAATTTAGCTCAAGCAGCGTACTAAGCTTTAATGCGCAACTGCGTATGGTCGGTTTAGCCACAGGATATGAAAAGAAAGGCAGCCCTAATATAATGTAATGCAATAGGCCCTCTTGTGCACCGCGACCAATAGAAGTCCTTAACACAGGGAAGTGCAAGGCAGCCCTAGATGGACGAAGGTCTATTTCGATATTTTACTGGTTTATTTACAGATTTTTTACCAAAACATTAACTAATCAACAAACCTTAGTTTCTATTTATTCTTTTTACCTATTTTGGTCTAAGATCATTTCCATTAGGACCACTTCGACCCAAACATAAACGCTCTTTCACTTTCCCAAACCGTTTCATGCAAAACGACCAAAAAATGCAATCAAATGTGCAATCCACGCTGTAAGTATAACCGAATCCAGTTAAACCCATCACGACGATTTAACCTTTTCAAATCGCCAACATTAGTAACATACAAATGCAATCAAATCACAACTAATGACAGTCCATATAATTATATTCACATGAATAAAGGCTAATTACGCGGCAAATTTCACACCTCACGCTAATTTCATTTGAGCCAACCGAAATGTCACAACGTGCGCCAATTCCATCAACAACAAATGGGTTAATATTGATTTCAAAGGACTCTGCTGGATAATTGGTAAATTATGGCGCATTCAAATTGATTTTGGCATTTCTAAATACACTTGGGGAATTTGCACTAAATTCTTTGTCATTTAGTTGCAGTGGCCCGATATCGAAACAATCGCACTTAACTGCGTCAAGGACACACGTATTGTACTGCAAAATAACATATAACTCACGTATCTGATAAACAACGCCACTCCCACCAATAACAACGGTAATCATTTTATATCGGCGAACCATTTTAATGACTCCACGAAGGACGTTCGTGACTTGAAGCAATTTTAATGTGTGCTTCACAGGATGAGGTTTTCAAAACGCAAAAAAAAAAACGGCAAATGTCAGGAGGTTTTTTTCCGTTTCATTGGTATAATACCCCTAAAGCGATATAAAAATCATAAACACAAACGAAATAATGTAGGATAGCGAATGAATTTTCTTTATTCTTGTTTTGGGCATATTTTCCTTTTCTTTTCTTTTTTTTTTGGTGAAACGTTCGTGACCCTATATCAGTTGGAATGGAGAGGTTGATTGCTATATTTGTTGTGCGTGTGTATATGTATATATTTTTTGACAATTTAAGCTCGATGGCGGCAGGATAAATGGCGCCTTGAGGCGCACTCATCCTTTGTCCGACTGGAAATGTTTTATTTAATTTTTGGCCGCTTTCAGTGAGTCATGGCAAGCGGAGTTCACTCGCCATGGGGATTTGGTGGGTAGTTCCTATGCCGCGGGGGTGCACTTTTACTTTAAATACTAAATTGAGGTGTATACACATATTTTTTAAAGATCACCTTTTCAGATTTGGGTTGTTATGAAAGTAATTTATGTTCAGATTTGAAAGGAGGGCGAAATTAAGAATTATTCATGAGTTGGCTGGTTACTTTTCTTGGTAATTTGCTGTTGTATTGACAGTTCAGGAATAAATTTAAAATCAAAGCATAAACATGGTTAATTGTTAAAAATTGTTTATTAAAAATAAGTTATAATAAAAAATGTTTTTTTTTAGCCTGATGAAGGATGTGGTGGGTGCTAGTATGGGAGCATAGAACAAATGCAAATTTATTTGGACAAGGCATTGGAAATTGTAGTCGAATTTGATTCAATAATTGTAGCTACTTCAAAAAATACTGGCACTTCACCAGTCCCCTTTCATCGCCTTCTTTATTGTAAATACCTACTGCCGAAGAAATAAAAGAAATGCATCGACCTAAAAGACCTATTGTGAGATATTGGGCCTTTCTAATAACTAATTTCAGTTCTGAGTTCTGACTTTAAACTAAATGAGTTTCAAACAATTTTTGCAATTGTGAAACTGAAATTGATTATTTAGTAAGGTGGAATGTATAAGCAATTGTGGTTCTCTACTTTCTCGATAAAGTTGGTAACTCCACCAGGATTTTGTTTTTATTTTAATAAAAATCAGTTGTCCTTTTAAGAAGATCTTTCCTCCAATTTCATAAAAAGAAGGACATTCATTACCTACATGGGTTCCGGTTGGGTACGTTTGACTGGAATCCAAAAAAATCTCTCTAAAAATTATTTTACTCCAGATTCCAGTAAATCATTTTTGGACCTTTTTGTACTTCAAATGGCTTATGTTTAACAAACTACCATCGTTCTAAAGCTGATCGTTTTTATAGTGTTAAGGCAAGACTTATTTGTAGTAAATGAAGGTTGTGCTAACGACATTTATAGCTATACTAGACTATCCGTCAATGTATGGATGTTGTTGCTGCCGCAGTTATCATAGTTGTGAATATAGTAGGCGCAGTGGCTTAGTATGGTTAGTGTGTTTTACTTCTAAGCGAGGGGTCCCCGGTTCGAGTCCCGAAATAACACAAATTACATCTTAACGTTGTTTTCACTGCGCCACCTCTCGCGAACGTCTGACAAGCATCCGAGAGTAAATCTGTCATAAATGAGCCGTTTGGACTCGGTGTAAAATTGTAGATTCCTTCCATTCGTCCTAAAACTCACACAAAACGAATGGTTGTGCGAAGCTAGGCCTTGGGTCCCACAGACCTGTAGTTGGTTTCATTGAATCAGCTTTAAAAATCGGGTTCATTTTGGAACCATCTGTGCACAGCTTAAATTGGTCATGGTGTTGTGGTTACAGTGTTTGCTTTTGACCCAAACGTTGTGGGTGCGTCAACTTATTATTTTTTTTTGGTTTTGAGTATACATGGGCGAGAGTTTTTGCAATCAATTTTTAAATGTATGATGTTGAATTTACGATGCACCTTATTTGAATTTTTTTTTTCTTCCGTACAGAACCATAACATTGTTGAGTAGATACTAATTTTGTTATTGACAAATTGTTGAATTTTTATATACATAATGGCATTGTGGAATTTTTGGAGTAAATAATTTCGGTAAAAAAAAAAACGAAAAACGCTTTTGCATTTAAAAAAAAACGAAAGAAATCATGCGAATGCGAAATATTACTTCTCGTATTTGGTTTTTGCCTTTATATTCGCAAACTGCATAGTTCAGGAATCATTTTCACAACTGGAGTTTGTTTCGTTTTCGACAGTACCACCTTTTTTGCATTTTTCAAAAATTCTTATATAATAACTAACCCCTTAAATATTTATTTGATTCTATGTACGCAACATAGTTTTTCTTCCCATTCTTGGATTTTGATTTCAATTTCATTGTGCGGTCATAGTCATGAACCGTTAGCTGTTTTTCTTTTGAAACCTTATTTGTGTAAAATGATTGGGTTTGAAAGCCTCAAATAGTATTTACGTGTCCTATTCTGTGGAACTAAACAAAGAAAATAAATAAACGTCAATGAAAAGCGTCCATAACCTTTCGTTTTTGGAGTTATATGCAGCAAAAAAAACGTTTACATTTTTATAAATTCCTTTCGTTTTCGAAGCAACATGAAGCACAACGTTCGTGCCAGCGAAAACGATAGAGCGTTTTCATCACTGAAACAGCACTTTGGAATCAAAATGTTAGGTTTTAGAAGATTTTCTAGAACATTTTCCAGAACTCTCATTCCGTATGTCGATTACCGTCAGACGATAGCGTTGCGACGATAGCTTTGCTTTCCGCAACTTCAGTAATCGTCTATCTCGCCGGCGTTTGACGATTCAACATTTGCTTCACGTTACTCAATAATAGTTGAAACGCTATTACCCAGACGATACAGTTTAATACCCAATGCGGTGAATTTCAAAGAGAATAAATGGCTTCAGATATTTTTCAATGCTATCGAATATACAAATAACCACCTATCCACATTTTAAAATTATTCTGTGTTAAGTAACAAAATATGCAAAAACATTGTCAGTGTCATTTTTATACAAATTAAATTGAAATTTACAAAATGTTTCGGCGAATCAATTTATTGTTGCTACAAATTGAAAACTATAATAGATAATAAAACAAAGACAAATAATACAAGCACATAATTAATTTCGTTTCTTATAAGAGACGAATCCGATCCATTATCTCTTCCAACGCAAATTACAAACTACATTTTATTGCTATTTTAATATTTATTTTAAATCTAAGAAGTTTTATTCAGCGTTTTCATCTATCAGAAGAAGCATTTTTGATGGCAGGCGGTTGCCGTCTAGGATACATTCACCAAACATTGCAACCATAAACTCTGTTTTTCGGAAAACAAAATCGTAACATCAAACCTTCCATATCGTAAGTTGTTTGCCACTTAAATATAGGTACCTACCCAAGTAACGACACTGTTCGTTCACGCATCAGTGCATCATAAACTCGTAGCGAAATTTCAACTGTAATTGATGTTTGTGGTGTCCAGTTTATATTCACAGTCGAATGAAAGCCATCGCTTTTGGCCCGTTCCCAATCATAGACGATGCTCCACTATCAGCATGGCTCAAACTCGTATATATCCCTTCAAACAGTTCTCCACTCAGTGTCAGCCATCGTCAAATTGAAATAACAATGCCACCACTAAAATGTGCATAAAATTCCCTTCCACAGGGATAATCTATTATCCTCCCAGCCTGCGGTCTACAATGGCTGGTAACTTTATCACTCATATAGCAGCCATATGAATGCCGCATACGTAACGTACGCTATACAACCGCGTCGTGTAATGAGACTGTCACATTATTCCAGCAAAATCTACCCCCTCGGTTGAGTGTAAAAACAAAAAGATTCCTTTCTCCCTCTCTCTCTCTCTTTTGCGCACTCAGTGTCCCCAAGTAATTCTAAACCTTAATCCATCGCTACACTGACATAGAATTATCCCGAGCTTACATCATAAAAATGAACTTTCTCTATGCAGCTCATTGCAGCGTTGCAAATCAGGACGACCGACGTGTTAATCCCTTCCTCCCCCCATAGTGCAATTGGCGGGCGGGCGCCGAATCCTTTTTTGTTTCATTAAATTCCAGTTCGTGTGCACCGTTCATTAGGGGGTTTGTGTGTGCCCGATAATATGGTGTTCGTGTCAAACGAACATTAATAAGCTATTCTCTGCCAGACTAACACGACAGACACTGTAAAAGTCCGTCCGTTCGTTCGTTCCTATATGTGTGGCCGGCTAATAAATTTTCTCGGCTCTAAGTTCCCCTCTGGGGGTAGAGCGAGCCAGCCAAATGAAAGTCGCAACAGAATGAAATGGTTAAAAATAGAGCATACAACGTTTAAGGATTAAATGAGAATCGGGAGGTGGGGCAAATCTCGTGTGAATAGGGTGAAAAGGAGGACATAAATCTGAATTTACGATGCGGAGTAATTTTGTCGGGATAGTAGCGCATATAACCGCGCGTATATGGAGGACGATTACAAAAAAAAAAATATGCTTGTCGTTAACATGTCAACAGACACTTAATGCAGAAAGGACTTTGAGAGGAGTTGCAAAAGGGGAACAGTGTTTGACTGCGGTTTTGCATAGTATCGCTGCAGTTTTTTCGTTTTTTTGTGTTTTGTCGCCTACCACTCTGGTTAAGCTTGTGGTTAGACGGCTGACGGTGGATAAAAACGCAATATTCTATTGTGCGGTCTTTTCTTGTGTCCTATATATTGCTGACGGATCCTTTGTGGCATTTCCGCAAAAGCCTTATGTAGGCGCAAACTTTTTCCCAATAAGCCGGTTTTTGTTTGTGCGGTATGAGTTTGCATGCACAGACTCTGTCATTTCAAAGAAGCACATTTGAGGTTGACTTTTTTTAAAAATAAGTGCAATGATATATGCCCAATTGGTGACTTCGACGTTAAACGTCGAAAGATATTTAAAAAACACTGGATATGTTCACTTAACTCCACAGCCATAATGTGTCGAAAACTTCCAACTCAGTTGATACCACCAGTTAAAAAGCCCTGCCCCTTTTGTAGGCGGGGAGTATCACTACATGCCGTTTTGTTACTACAACTCATTTGACTTAGTTGTGGAAGTTTGTTGAAGATTTTTAATTTTTTTTTAATTTGCCATAATTTGAAATAATAAATTAAAAAAAATAGAACAAAATTTAAAAATAAATTAAATTAAAAAGATGGACTTTTAGAATTTAAAAGGTTTTCATGGACGCCTATATAGGTAGAGCAGTGATCTTTGCTGATCGCTGTTTTTCTGGCAACTTATTTTCACGTCTTGTTCAGAGGACGGTTTCGCCACATCCTGCATAAGACACAGTTCGTCAGCTCTTCCATCTGCGATTTGTCATAACAAGGAACGGAATTAAGGGAAACATTTAACCGGAGAACTGAACCTTTATCTGTCCAGCTCGTCTTTTCCATAAACGGCACTATGCCCTGGAACCGAATTCAGGGTAACATTGAACGAATCAAGCTTGGTTAGCTCCTTTTGACATTCCTGTACTAATTTTTAGGTTATATATATTGACTGTGGCGACATCTATTATGGCAGTTTTGCTCTCAATGAGTATGTCCATTTATTGTCTCGGAGTTATATATTTGTGTGCAGTTTGATTTAGCAGCAAGTAAGGTTTCTTGAAAGCCTATAGAGTTTTGAGATTCAGTAAATAAACCCGCACCTACTTCGCAGTGGGTAGATTGTTAAGTTCGGGTACCTTTAGTCACTAGGTCTGTCTTGCCGAACCAAACTTGTAAGTAAATGTGCTTGAAAGAAAGCATTTTAGTCGTATAACAATTTGTTAAAGGTGGTTCGAGCTCTGTTGATATAGAGAAAGCATTATGACTTCTAGGGGTCTCGCAGATAAGTAACCCGACTCCCTGAGTTAGATCGAGTTGTGTGCTGTACTGTGATGTTTGTAACATGAAGGTTTAGAAGCAGCAGATGCAGACGGATATGAGGCAGCGATACCACTTTACTTCAAATGAAATAGATTTACTTTAATTTTGGAAAAAAATTAAAATCTGTTCCCTACTTCGCACTATTGTTAAATTCTTTATATCTACTTTACTTTAGAAAGCCCTTATTTAATTCGCTTCAATTTCAGTAAAAAAATACCTTAAATCTGTTTCCATAAACAAAAAAAAATATTTAAAAAATGTTTAACACTCTTTTATGTGGGCTCTTAATGTGGGATCTCCAGCGCTCCAGCACTCTTATAAGATTAAAGAGATCCGATATAAGCACCCTAGTAGGTGTGATCACGGGGCACTGCTTAATAGGCAGACATGCCCTCAGGCTGGGTCTTCCCGCTAATGACTTCTGCAGAAGTTGCATGGATGAGGAGGAGGAAGAGTCCATTCTTCACCTCCTATGCACCTGTCCTGCTCTTTCAACTCGAAGAAGATTACATCTCGGAGAGTACTTCTTTGATAATCTTGGTGAACTCGATATTATTAATATCAATCGCCTCCGCCGCTTCACCATGGGCTCCTGTTGGTTCAAAGGGTAGTTTGAGATCATTAGATCCTGTGGTGTCACAATGGTCCAATTCTGACCTAAGTGTGGCTGCACTTGTGTGTAGCCTGCCACTATAACCTAACCTAACCTAATGTGGGCTTACCATTTACATATCACATTTCAAAAGAATAAACTGCATCCAACTTCACTTTAAACACAAAATGTATTACAATTTAATTACCTTAATCATTGCTTTCCTTTTAATTTTCTTTTTTAAGTGATAACACTGCTATGAGGGCATTTGTTGATCTTTTTCTTCATGGAGGTTTCCCAACAAGTTTTTTGCTTCGTGTTTTAAAGTAGACTTTTAAAAATCTGCAGCATTTTTGAATACTAGACTTAGGGTCAATGCTATAGAGGAAGTCCTCACCTAAAATTCAAAAGAATGGTTGATCCGCAAGTTTACCACCTAAAATTTAAAAGAGTGGTTGATCCCCAAGTTTACCAAAAGTCGAACAGGAATTGCAAAAATTTATTTGTTGGGCGCCGCTTTAGCTAAAAGACTACCTTTAGGTAAAGCAAATCTTGCAAGCAGTCCTTCAACTAGTGCTTTAAATATGTATTTCAATTTTCACTTGTAAATTATCCAATTTAACCCTACTAATGTAATATTTCTTTCTTTTCTTTCTAGGTAAGTGTCCCTAAATGCTAGACCTTGTTGTTGAAATTAACTGCGTAAGTTAAACTGATTAAAGTATACTAAGCTCAATTGGCAACCCACTCCATCATCTTCTGATGGATTTCATTTTGACTGTAAATTGATTTTATGGCATCAGTGAAGAATTTAGGTTGTCCTCTGAATGAAAGTGGTCTCTGAACTCTCAGCTCCGCATGGAACTTTCTTTGGTATTTAAAGAAAATATCCACGAAATCCACGTGTCAACCTTTCTTACTTTATCGTTTATTCGGTAGTGTTAAGCTTAAATTGCGTATGCCAATTTTCCAAAGTTCATTCGGTTTTCGGGTTCAAGTTGTGCTTTTTTAAGAATGACAATTTAAAAAGGTTGCTAAGCTCCCAACAAACTGGCCTCGATGTGATGGACTGATGCTGTAACCCATTTTAAGAAGTCAATCTTATTTTCCCCGATTCCTTGTCTCAGAGGTTTTGAAATAAAAAAAAAACTGACTTGAGCTGCCATCAATGCATCAAGGGAGATTGTGCTATTAATTAGAAAAGACGTTGCTCTAGATGTTTTCAAGATATTAATAAAGGCAACGCAGTCCAATTGAATCTGTTTGTCAATCAAGGCTGATGATGCTACATATAACCACTGAGCTTAGAACAAATTTGTCGATCACATATACTAAATGTCATGAACTGACGCATGTCCACTTAAAGTCTGGCTTAGTAAATCTATGCCAAGGAGCGGACAGGATGTCTGCTCCCTCGCCTGAATACAGACCCATTGGTGAATTGCTTGCCTCTTTAAAACAAAAATCGGAGTGCCCACCAGTGGCGTGGCGTCCATTTAACACGGTTCCTATCGGCTTCCCTTTATAAATTTCAATTGTTTAGGTGATGTGGAAAGCAAATGTACAATATATGATTTTGTTTCAAAGTACCTACACGGATGTAAGGTTTGTTTTGCATTTGTATGCGATTAATTTTGTCACGACTTCCCATTTGAAAATGTTCACGAAACGCCACTGGTACCCACATACGTCGCTATTGCAATCACCATCAGTGGTTACTTTAGAAACGCTGTCTTTCGACTGTTTCAACAGCACACAAATGTGGTGAGCTCAGTGGTAAGTTTGAGCGAGGAGTCTTAGCTTCGATTCCCGGAAAAAGACAGATTTTTTATTCAACTGTGCCACCTCTCGCGAAAGTCCGACAAAAATTCGAGAGTACAACTGTCACAAGAGATCTTCTCACTTTCTCAGTTCAGTTTCGGAATCTTTATAGAATTGTAGGTCCCTCTCCATTAGTCTCAAAAACAAAAACTCACACAAAGCGATTGGTTGTGAGAAGCTATACCTGGAGTAACTTTGCAGATCTGTTCGTGCCAACTGTTTATTTATTTATTTAAAATTCTGTGGGACATACTGTTTTGCCACCTAAAAAAGTGGAGGTCAATTTTCTCAATTTTACCCTTCACTAAACAGAAGTCCTCCACCAACAGTAGATCAAATTTATGTCATGTTCTCGTTTCCTTTCAAAACGCGGCCTCCATCAAATCGCAGCCACATTCTGACGAAATCAAAACAGTATAGCCCACTCCATGCAACCTTGTGGAACACCACTTGTGTACCTTGCTCTGCACTTGTTCCTTCTTAAGATGGCACACTTTTCCTATTGATAAGACACATCTAAAATCAAAATCGGGACCCTCCTGACATTGTCCAACAACCTTTCCAAGCAATTCACATAAGCCGAAGTCCCACTCATCCCTAGCATTCGCCTAATTAGCACACCAACAGCGAATGAATACCAAGCCTTCCCATACGGCCGAGGACGACTAAAAACATTCATCTCAGTAGGTTCAAAAAAACAAACACACCACTCATCCATGTGCAGTTTTCTTTCATTAAAAAAAGAACTGAATTCGAAAAAAGAAACCGTTCCAACCTAATTAAAATCCTTTTCACGATGAAACGCTATCGCAGCGTAGCATAAATTTGCATTTAAAGAAATCAAATTATTTTCAGCAGCCTTTCTATTCGTGTCCTTGTTGATGTTGCGGTGGTTGTTTTGCTGTGCGCTTGCTTACCTCCTCTTTTGTGGCTTTGTTTGCTTGCCATTTATGTCTTAGTTACTTGACGCCGTAAATTAGTCATCCAACTCCGACTCTGGTATTTTTTTTCTGACTAAGTTGTCCTGGTGGTGGTTGGGTCGTTGCTGTTTGAATAACACTAAAAGAGGACTCGTTTAAGTATGTATAGGTATATCTCCCTGCTTTGTGTAAACATATACAAGTATGTGATTTGTTCATACACGTGTTGCCTGTTATTTCTCTTTCAAGTCTCCATCCAGCGTATTTATAAAGTCAGCTACTAAACTAACACAAGCCCCACCAACCGTGCGTCCAACTTACTTTTCCGTTTACTTTCTGTGGGCGAGAGTGGGGTATGGCTTTCTGTAGTGTAGTCCCTTTGTTGGTTACGAGTGGGGAGGATACGCTCCAACACAATCGCACAAAGTGACATTTAAATTGAGAGAGTGTGCCGTGCTTTGCGCGCAACTGAGGTGGAAACAAACAACACAAAAGGACGACGACAACAACCCACCCACCCAGAACCAGTTACTATTACTTAAATCATCCTTTTTATGAGACTCGGCACCGGTGGCGCCAGGTGGTATGCGGCACACCACTATTATGCCACAAATGGCGAGCAATTATATTCCAATCGAGAAATGTTTTCACCAATAAAGAAAGAAGAAGCAAGGATTAAACTACAGCCGCAGTGTTCCTGTTCAAGGAGCAAACGTGCGGAAAGTAAATATAAAACTGACCAAGTGTATTAAGGATCTGTGCGGACTCGAACGTGATGTTAATTTAGTTAGTCGGATATAAAGTATTTATGAGAGAGTGGAATAGGAACAGTGGGATGTGGTGGCGAATACGTAACATTTTACATGGGCATTGATTTTGCTTATTGTTTGGATGAGGTTAATTTTACAACGAATATGTCCTACATTAATTGACTGGATCAACCAGTAAGGTCAGTCGTTGAGAAGTTGTGCGTGTTGTTCTAGAATCTTACAGTTTGAGGTATAAAATTTCTTGATTTAAGGGCTAAGGTGATCGATCTTCCTGTGATTTTTACGGAATTTCTTTGTCAAATGGTTTTTTCCTTTGACTTCAAATACCATAAGGCGCTGAATTAGTGGAAAAGATGCCTACAGTTTGATGCTGAATTTGAACGGCCAAGTGGAAAATATTTTCCAGTACATTTCTACTGTTTTTCGGACTTTCACGGGACTTTGCGCAGTAAATAAAGTTTGTCCAGATGAGATTTCCTGTTTAACCTGATGCAGTAGTCCACCTGCTTTTTTGTCTCATATTATTCTCCCTTTTGGAATCGGCTTTAAGTCACTCGTGTTGAGTGAAGACGGTCTTTAATGGGAAAATTGATTCTAACACCGACTAAGACACAGACTTGGACCACAAGTTGAGAGAGTATTTTGAAGTCACAGTGAGTTGTTCACAAGGGACTTTGAATAGTTATCCAAGCACCTTAGTTCTGACTGTTAACCTCTACGTGATGCACGTTTAGCAGTTTCTCGAAAGGTTGTTTATATACATCTTATGTTCCCTGTCCATTAATGACTATAGATTTATTTCGCTGTTTTAAATGTCCTGCGGGAACTGGAGCATATGTATTCGGGAATAAAACTAAATATTCTGAACCAATGGGCAAAAGTACCAGCATCTTTCAGGCTAAAATTTCTGCCATAGACAGATGTGCCCAAATCAACTATGACAGAAACAAAACCAACTGTGGTATAGCTATAATGTCAGACAGGCAATCTGCTGTTATGGCACTCGACTCCAACATCATTAAATCCAAACTTGTGTGGGAATGCCTACAAAAATTAATGAACTGGGTAGGAGAAACAGTACCTGGCCATGTGAGAACAGAGGGTAATGAAATGGCCGACTCCAAGAAGGCAGCATCAGAAACTTTCAGAGCTTCTGAACCATTCTGCGGAATAGGGGATCACTCAAAGAAGAATTTAGGAAAATAAAGAAAGTAAACAGGAAAAGAACCTGGCATGCAACTCAAGGCATGAGGCAGGCAAGGAAACTTCCAAGCTTGCATCGGCATTAGTAATAATAACCTCCCCATCCTTACGAGTTTCCTAACGGTGCATAATAGACTCAAGGAACACCTCAGGAGGCTGGATATATCTGAAGAAGGTCTCTGCAGATTCTGCGATGAGTCCATTGAAATCCCAGAACACGTGTTGGGATTATCTGATGAGTAAGTACTGTCACTAGAGCCAGCTCTCCTCCTTAGATTGTTAAAGGAAACTGGAGTAGAGAGAGGGATGATCCTCTAAAATGATTCCGAAAGGAAATATAATGTGAGAGGAACTCCTATGAGGGAATATACCTCTCTGGGGCATGATCAGGAGGTACAATAGACCAAAAGGTCGCAGTACAATAACCCCTTTTACATGTTAATGTCCGGCTTTCTTATGAAACTTCCGAATGCTTTTTCAAGCGCGTCTTCTTTCATCATTTTCCAGTTAACACTTGCTATAAATCGAAAGCTCTTTCCCTGGGTTGGCTGCTAGCTCTGTACCGAGACCACTGTCTCTTATCGTCTATGATAGGTGAAGCGTTTATCACTGATGTGCATTAGACTATGGTTTCTTAAAGTTTGCGTGGGTGTGGAATTTGACAATCGCTATTCATGCGGGTCATGTCTTCTGTTAAGATTCCCAGTTGCAATGAATCTTTTCAATCATCATAACGTTCGTAGACTCCATAAATCTAAATTAAATTTGCCGTGTTCTACTGCATATGCATGTGCAATTTTGTGACAGCGCACACGTGTACCCACTTATATTATGTGGCCTTGGACCCCGGATGATATACTGGCTATATTTGTTATACCAGCGATCACTTGTGCTGCCGTGGTCTGGTGGACTGAAACTATCGAAGTCACCACTGTTAAAAGCTAGAGCGAGTTTAACTTATAACCGGAAACTGTATGACAAGCTGTTTACGTTCAACCCCGGCCACAGCATTGAATGTCATCTTAGGTCTAGCACCTATCCAAACAAATAGAAGCAAGACTGAGTATCCACCGACTCTTCCATTCGGACAGCATCGACCCCTAATCTCATCAAGGAAGTCATTTATCTTTGCTTAACGCTATGGAGTCTAACCGCCCATTTAGCATGCCTCTGGATGACGTGCTACCAGAATATGGCCTCCATCAAAGCTTTTCTGTCATCGTCCTACCAAGGAAAAATTAGGAAAAATACCATGTCGATATCCTCCGACAGAAATTGCTTGCGGAATTTGTTTACGATTTGGATTTGAGTCTCCGACAGTGTATACGTTGCGTAGAGTTTTCCTAGGGCCGAGTTATCTTTCCAGACAGCCAAGCAGCTCTCGAAGTTCTTCATCTCATCAAAAGTTGTCTCAAAAACATTCACACCATCGACGAACTTTCTAAGAAAAACCTGTCTTCTCCACTGGATTCCAGCCCACACGGGCTTTGCTGGTAACAAAGCAGCTGACTCACTGGCTAAAATCGGCGCTCTAATTCCGCTTCTGAAATTTGCTGAACCCTTCTGTGGAGTCAGCAAAAATTATATTACATCAAAAATGCTATCACGTATTGAATCCAATGAAGTCTTGCTTAAATCTCCTGGGCAGAACTGCACCAGACTATTCTTTCCCAAATTCTATCCCACTTCTATCACTTCGTGATCAACTTAGACAAAAATATCTTGAATAATCAGTGGACACGGCCTCCTGAAAAAAAAATACCTACACCTCATCGGAGTCTCACCGGATCCAAGTTAGGTTAGGTTAGGTTAGGTTAAGTAGTGTGTGAGTTCGTCGCAAAAACCAGGCACCATATTGGGCCCATCGCCATCCCTATAGGAACCTTCACGGTCACCGGATCCAACATGCAGACTATGTCTTGAGAGTGGCGAATCCTCTCTTCACATACCAACTCATGGAATGTCCAACTCTACTCAACCTTGGAAAAAACATCCTTGGCGATAAAATCGTCACTTCAGCAGCTCTTGCTGACATACACCAGAGAAGAGTCTTGCCTTCCTGACTGCTTCCGGAGTGAAAAGATGGCTCTAGGACCTGGTAAGGAAGGCACAGTAGGTTTCTTTAATAGAGGCCGTAGTGCCAGAGCCTGCTGAAGGCTCTCCCGTTTTACAATCTAATCTAATGTTTCATTTTGTGCTCGGGCGTATATACTTGTAGTACCTAGTAGCGTAAAAAGGTTTTTCTCGTGCTCGTCATCATACAAGCAGCAGTCAAAACAAAATCATCAGTCCATTTGGACTTTTCTATAAAAATATGCTTGGCCCCATGGGAATTTTGATGAACATCCTAACGAGCGTCACGACTAGCACGGACATTTCAGTAAATTTGTAACGTATCTGTTCCTGCTTCAATCATAGTGGACAATGGGAAGGGTGTGCCTTTTATCATTCAGAAAACTCTTCGTGACCTACGAGCACGATGACGAGCACTGGCATTCTGAAAAATCTTGAAAAATAACTCACTAAAATCAGCTTCAAATATTTTAGATAAGCTTACGTAAGGCGTCTATGCCTGTTGAGTTTTAAAACACTAGCCATCACTGAATTTATCGGTTGTACGTGTTCCCTCTTATGTCACATTCTAAACCTCTGAAACTCATTCCAATAGCGTATTATGTCGCGCCATTTTATACGTTTCAACGCTTATAAGTTTAGATGTTATTAAGTAGACTGTTCTTACACCTAAGGACACATTTCATCATGTCCTTCACTGCCATCAAAAAGAAATCGATTTATTTGCAAATTAGCGACTTGCCTCTCTTCGACCGTCGCGTCATTTGTTCCCCGGTTTGCACCTTTCACAGTCGGGCGCCCGTGTTCCGTATCACATTTCACGAACCTAACCAACAAAAGTTACAACCAACCAACACCAGTCAAGCCGAAAGCACCTATTTTCATAATGCTGTCTATAGAGAGTCTCAAAGGTACCTTTCCATGTATATGCGAACTGACGTTATTACCCTTGCGTGACCAGACACTCAGACTAGACACATGTCTCCCGCGGAGCCACGTGCACCTCCCCAAATTACCCTAGGTTTGTGAGAACTGCCTAACTGCCGACTCTTTATGCGTCGCTGTGTATAGGTAGTAGGTTCTCCACATTCCGGAAGATTCAAAGTGGCGATAAAATCGAAGCAGAAAAAAATGCAGAACCAAATACTCATTACCCCCTTACCCCAGGGTATGGTCTTGTGGTGTTGTTGTGAACACGGTGCCGGGCTATAGACGCCGACCAGTCGACTACGACACACCGACACCAGCCTGGGTAATAATTCTTGTTTTCAAAGTTTTTAGCAGCGCGAGACTTTGTTTTTGGTTTTGCTTTTTTTTTTTGTTTTTCCTTATAGGGCTTTCGCCACCATGGCACCGAATTGTTTGGGCCCGACTACCCTCTCCACGTAAGTCGCTGCAATAAATTGGAAAAATCAGCTTTAAGCCCGTTGCCATCCGCTTAAACGTATATGCGAGCGCACCCAACTCAACCAAACTCCCTGATGGCCAAAGCTATTTACTGAAGGGGTTACTAGTTACTACCTTATACCGTATACCTACTTACGTAAGCGGGGCGGTTCAGCACTACTTTAGGTATCCGGTTGCAAAAGTTTTTCACCATTTTCTGCCGCATTAGCGAGGTTTTCTTCTTGTCCTTTCTCTGTTCATGTGTATACGAGTATATCTCCCATTTGTATAGGTGCTCGTCTTTTGCTTTCTCTGCCTAATAATGCAGTGGAACTTGGTACACATTGTGCACACAAACAAAATGTAGGAACAGAGAAGAGGGCAATGTTCCCTGGATATATTGATTGACGTATTGCACACGGATTATGGGAAGAAAAGAAAAGGAGAAGCAAATTCGACAGGAGATGTGGCATGCTATTGATAGCAACCAGGCGGCTATTCGGAAGGAAACACTTCCTGGTATATGCTGGTATGTTTGCGAGGATTCACTTTATTTTGTAACGAGTCTTGAGTGTGATGACGTTTCTTTTGAAGAAGCCGAATGCGGATGGGGACGGAGAAGCTTCCATTTTCGGTTATTTATCGAATGTTTTCGAAAAATTTGTTTACACTGGATGAGAGTGAATTGAGAGCAAATAGGACATAGGAGAACTTGCTTGAATTTATGCAGAGGCAAGCGAATCTGATTGGGGTACCTTTGCTTGGAAGGATGCTACATCAGAGTATATTTTTTTTACTACGGAAGAGGGACTTCTTTCCATTTAGAATGCCGGTTTGTTTATTTTTATTGATGGAACAATTTTTGGGAAGCCTTCGCGCAAAGTCTAAAACCTACAACAGTGATTCTCCTCTTCTCCGGTTATTGAGAACATACTACTGTGGCCTCTGCTGAAGAATACCGCGTGATCGTACTTTTGACCTACTGTCCAAAATCCACCCCAACGAGCAGTCTCTTCTCCGACAGAATTCCTTTTTCGCTGGTATCTTTTTTCTCTCCAAGAGGATCACTACTTTTTCACGTCTTTTAGCGATCAGTTTTTGCATTCTTTTTCCTTTTAACCTTTTTAATGGATATTTTGGAGACTTTATCGTCTTTTTTTGATGTGACCGTTCTGATGACAGCAGGTGTTCGCTAGACAGGATTTGGTAATTTCCAACTTCATCCTGCCTTCCTATTCCTACAAAGGCCGTCTCAATCAGAAGATTAGACATAGACGACTTAAAGGACCCTAGTTTTATCAAGGCTCATGTAATTTCGTAAGAGTCGCACTTGAATCCTGGGCCTTGAAACTATCGCTACGGTCTCAATTCACAATCATGATTGTAGAACATGTAAATTTATTCCACACTTTTTGCGTCCAACTAAATTTACTGCCATGCATGAAAAAACATTTTTTAAGGGCTTGTAGATATAAAGGCTTTTTCAACAGGGACGCTACAAAAATAAAGCGACAGGGACAGCAAACGACGCCGAGTTTCTTGCCGCTCTTTTGACATTTCTCTTCAGTAAGGTTTGCCATTTCATGATGGAAAGATATACGAGCCAACAACGAGTCAAAATTATTACAATTTACTACCGAAATTCGGAGTCAGTGGCCTCAACGTTACTAGCGCTACGTCCAATTTATGGTCGTCATAATCGTCCTAGCAGATCAACAATTGAGCGTCCAGTGGAATTTGAGTCCACAGGCATAGTACAAAATGTTCCCGTGCCAGTGAGACAAAGAAGGGCCCGTAGTGTCGAGAATATTGCTGCCGCTGAGGCTTCAGTTGAAGAAAGTCCAAATGTGTCTCTCACACGTCTTTCTCAAGCGTTGGGCATCTCTGTGACGACGTTTTGGCGACTTGGCCTACATCCTTACAAGATTAAATTGACGCAAGAACTGAAGCCGCTTGACCACCAGAAGCGTCGTATGTTCGTGAATTGGGCTGAGCAACAACTTGAAAATGATTCGGATTTTCATCGAAAAATCATCTTCAGCGATGAGGCTCATTTCTCGCTGAATGGCTTCGTCAATAAACAAAATATGCGATATTGGTCAGGCAGCCCGAAAAAATTACGGTTTGGTGTGGTTTATGGGCCGGCGGCGTCATTGGGCCGTACTTCTTCCGTGATGATCAAGACCGGCACGTTACTGTGAATGGGAATCGCTACCGTTTAATGATAACCGAATATTTTTGGCCCCAATTGGATGATATGGACTTGGAGGACATGTGGTTCCAACAAGACGGCGCCACAAGCCACACAGCGAATGTCACAATCAATTTATTGGAAACCAAGTTTGGAGAACGTGTCACGAAATGGTCCAGTCGCTTGGCCCGCCTCGGTCGTGCGATTTGACGCCGTTAGACTATTTCCTGTGGGGCTACGTCAAGTCTATGGTCTATGCCAACAAGCCAGCGACGATTGATGAACTTCGTACGAATATCGAAAGTGAAATTGCAGCAGTATCGGCCGATTTATGCTTGAAAACCGTCGAAAATTGGGTTCAGCGTCTGGACTGCTGCAAGCGTGCCCGTGGTGGCCATGCAAAAGAAATCGAGTTCCATACATAATGGCATCGAAAGTACTTTCACAGAATAAAGAAAAGTTTTTGTTTTATTTAAAAAAAAAACTTTTGTAGCGCTCTTATTGAAAAACCCTTTACATATATAGGCTCAAAGAGCGTAGAGCTACTCTACTCGCCGTAGGTCTGGCGATCTTCGTTCTCTCACGTGGTATGCTTACTACTTATACAAACTTGAATGAAGCGCATTACTTAAATAGGTACTTGATCACTTCGCCATACCCTACGAGCATGACAAGCAGGCATTTCATATGAATTTACTTGTCCTTCCATCACCTCTTCGATAATAGTAGACAAAGCAAAATTTTGGACTGAATCCATTGAAGCTGTGCCTTTTATCATTCGCGATCTCTACCTGAGCTATACGAGCACGAAGCCGAGCACGGGCATTTCTAAGCGAAATTGTTTGTTTTTCCATCGCTGTTTCAAATACATGGGAGGTTGTGAAGTCTTGAATTGAAACTGTGCCGTCTTACCTCGCTTTCCTACGATCATGACTACGAGCACGCGCGATTTCTAACAATTTTTTGTTTATTCTTCCGGCGCCCCTTCAAAATTTGTATTGCAATTGTCTTTTGGAAAACGGACTTTGGAATATCATACCAGACCTACATATGACCACGAAGCCGAGCACGGGCATTGTTTGTTTTTCCATCGCTGTTTAAAACATGATTGACGAAATGAAGGCTTCGATTGAAACCTACCTCGATTGACCTACGAGCATGACTACGAGCACGCGCGATTACGGCGCCTCTTCAAAACTAGTCGACAGAGCGATGGCTTGTATTGAAATTGTCTTTTGGGGCTCGGACTTCGGAATATCCTATCTGACCTACGAGCATGACGACGAGCACGGGCACTGTAACGAATTTGTTTATTCTTGTATTGCACCCTCGGTTACAGTAGACTAAGGGAAGACTTTGATTGAAACTACATCCTATTTCATTCAGAAAACAATGGCGCAGGGTCATAAGTCCACAAGCCAAAAGTCCATAATGGACATTTGACCCACCAGTGTGGGTTATAAGCTCACAAATCAGTTGTGAAATTATAACCCACTCAAATGGGCCAAAAATCCACACGAAATTCTTGTGGACTTTTGACTCATCTGTTGTGGTGTTTTGGCTCACTATCGTAGAATTTCTTTAGTACCTGTGAAACAGTGTTTCTTTTCAGTCAGCCGTGTATGCCGGCAAACTTAATATAAACTCAATATTAACTGATAACGAGTGTAACAAAGCAAGTGTTTTAAGCATACTTAAGACAAATTTTAATAAAACTTTTTAACAAAAACTTCGAGTTTCTTTCGGGTTTGGAGAGAAAAAGTGTTGTGCTGTACACATGATTCTCAAAAACTACATACTATGTAGTATATCTTAAAAACTTGCTTCCTTATATAAATATTTAAACTTACTTACTTACTTACTTAAGGTGGCGCTACAGTCCGGGGTGGACCTGGGCCTCAACCAATACGCCTCTCCAGTTAGCGCGATCTTTTGCTAACTGCCTCCAGTTGCGCACTCCAAGTTGGTTGAGGTCCCCTTCCACTTGTGCGCGCCACCTAAGGCGAGGTCTTCCTCTACTGCGTTGTCCCTCCGGGTTGGAATCGAAGACTCTTCGGGCCGGAGCGTTGGTGTCCATTCGCTCTACATGTCCTAGCCATCTTAGACGACAGATGCGTATTTTTCTGACCAGGTCGGTGTCGTTGTACAGCTCGTAGAGTTCGCTGTTAAATCTTCTCCTCCAAAGCCCGTCAACGCAAACGGGACCAAAAATCACTCGAAGAATCTTGCGTTCGAAACGGCCAAGAAGATCTTCATCCGCCTTTGTTAGGGTCCATGCTTCTGCGCCATAGAGCAGGACTGGGATGATGAGGGTCTTATATAGAATCGACTTAGTGTTTCTTGACAAGGCCTTACTAGTCAATTGCCGTCTTAGACCAAAGAAACAGCGATTGGCAAGTGTAATTCTTCGTTTGATTTCTGCTGTGGTGTCATTATCAGAGTTTATAGCGGAGCCGAGGTAGACAAAGTCCCTAACTACCTCAAAATTATAGCTGTCTATCGTGACGTTCTGCCCGATTCGTCGATGTTGTGTGTCCCTTCTTGTTGACAGCATATATTTTGTCTTGCCCTCATTCACCACTAAACCCATTCTTGCCGCTTCCGTACTAATACTTGCAAACGCGCCAGTGACAGCTCGCTGTGTTCTGCCAATAATGTCAATATCGTCCGCGTATGCAAGCAGTTGCACAGACTTATGGAAAATTGTGCCTCTGGTGTTGGCTTGTGAGTTGCGCACAATTTTCTCAAGAATGATGTTAAAGAAGTCACATGACAGCGCATCACCTTAAACTTAGTTGTTGAAAATGATAAAATTATTTTGAAAAATTCGAGCGAATTGTTCAAAATAACTTTAGAATTTTTCTTAAAAACTAAAATAAATGCAATTTAGTTTCTAAGAAAGAAGTTTTTCTTAGAAACTATATTTAAATAATGATATAAGGAAGCAAGTACTTAAGTTATAGTTTTTAAGAAGCATGTGTACAGCACAACCCACAACAATATTTTTTGTACTCAAACCCGAATGAAACTCGAATTTTATGTTAAATAATTTTATTAAAATTTGACTTAAGTATGCTTCAAACACTTGCTTTGTTACACTCGTTATCAGTAAATATTGAGTTGAAAAAAACGGATATACGTGCCAGATTAATCAATTAATATGTACTTATGTATACTTAACCACACAATTAAATTGACAAACATTTTCGTATTTTTCACTTCGTTTTAATACATATTATAAGTCAAACGAAGAGAAGTGGACTTATGGCCCACTTCATTTTTAGAATTGTGAGATTATGACCCGAAATATTGTGGACTTTTGACCGACTTGAGTGGGTTATAAGTTCACAATTTATTTGTGGACTTAAAACCCACTCAGGTGAGTCAAAACTCCATTATGGACTTTTGGCCTGTGGACTTATGACCCTGCGCCAAAACAATCAGCCTAAGAGCAGCTCACCGCTCATGACCAACGAGCATATCGACGAGCACGGGTGGAGCATTTGGAATGTTTCCCATGATGTCATTGAAGATCGCAATAGATAAGCACGAAATGAAGTCTTAAACAGGATGTTACTACTGGAACGTGTTAGAGCGATTGAGCTCTGCATTTTTGATTCACCTTTATCCAAGTTCGTCCACGAAGGTTGAGTACATGCCTAACTAGACAACATTGAGCTACTAGCTCTTACAGAGGACTATAATACAACACGACAAGTATTGGGTTAGATTAGAAGGGAGGTTAGGTTACAAGGAAAGTGCTGTACTGCTACGCTGGCCTTTTGGTCCATTGTGATCACTTTTTGTTTCAGTGGTCCTAAGGTCTTACGAATGCCTGTTTAATTTGGCTTGTAACTCACTTTTGTCACTTTTGAGGCTTGAGGAATTTTTTTGGCGGTATTCGTCCGTTTCCTCATGCTTTTTCATTGAGAAGTTTTGACGGTAATCGTTGATTGGACGAGCTGAACGGGGATGCTCTCATTGTTTGTTACTTCTTAGAGCATATTTATTGTATGTATTGCCCGAGTGAAGTGTCCTTTCCCCAAGCCACTCTCTCTCTGTATTCGATCTCAATATTATATGGAGGCAACTGTCTAAGGTATTGTCTAGTAGATGAAACTTAATTTTGTAGCTTTTAAGCTAACTTTGTTTGGCATGATGGCTGATTTTTTTCCGATCGCTACCATCTCGATATGGGTTACAGAAAATCAAAACCATTCATTCAGCTAAATCGCAATTTTTGCTAAAAGGAGAAAAACATTGATCCCTGAAATCAGCTCCAATAAGATGCCCTAAGAGAACTGAAGCCCTCTGCTAAAATTTACTGTACAAGTGATTGCACGAACTTTAAATTGAAAAAGCTGAACGAAGTAAGTGATTTCTTCAAAAGAGCTGTGTATTTTCAGAAAAGGAAGCAAATCTGCACCGAAAGGAATAGCTCTTTCGAAAAAAATCGCTACATTCGGACTTCATTTTGAAAAGAAATTTAACGATTGCCTTTTGTGTCTTAAAGCTGGACGTAAGTCAAAATTAGAACACCTTTTTTCAGATAGCTCAAAAGTAGGACCTCTTCACTACCACCATTCCAAATATCATAAATCAAAATCAATGTTGGACACAAATCTCCCTTAAAGACCACCAGTCAACCATTCCCCTCCTGTCTGACTTTCATTCATTCATCCAAGACTGGTTAAAGCCATCAGCTATGAATCGTCTTAATGACTATTTTTCCCCACAACTGACTATATGTGTCAAATATCAAGTTGTAGCAGCTGTGGGTTGGTGTTCTTAAAATAAATCAACCCCTAATGAGCGTCAACCCTCCCTCGCACTATTTGCATGATTATTCACGTCAATTGTACTAATTATTTCTTCCAAATTAACTGAGCGCTAATTATCGCCAATTAATTGAGCTCTACATGCATGCGTGTGAATATATACCCCTCTAACCCTCAATTCTAATGACAATCCGCTAGTTCATTTTTACTGCATTGCTGCACAAAACATTCATTCGAAATACAACCAACTCGAATATCCGCAATACCTTCACGCTGGCTCCTGGTAAAAACGGAAGCCGCCGGAGAGAGAGAGAACAAAAAATCGATTCACTCTTGCTAATTGTATAAAATTCCGTTGAACAAAACGAAGGTGAAACCCAACCCAGAGAAGGGTGAACACTTGAAAACAAAGTCAGTCGAGAGGACGTCTCATGAAAATGAATTACCAACTGGTGGAGTGGACAGAGTGCCACCCCACTATACTTGTGACTGCTTTCGGTAGCTTTCTTTGTTTTATTGATAACCCCAGGCGCACTGACCGTTGTGTGTGGTTAAGGGTAGCTGCCTTATTTTTTAGCTTCCACTTTTTCCATTTGCTTCATTTGATATAGTGTTCACATGAGAATGCTTCCGGAAAATGCCGATGTCCCGCTACTGAAGCATGTGCAAATGTAAGTGACCTTTTTTTTGTTTTATTTTTTTAGATAGTCTTCTGTATTTTCAATTTCAACCCTTACCCAGAGGGCCTATACCCCCATGAGTGCTGTTGAAAATGGAAAGAAGCCGTACGAGGCAAAAGTAAAGGTTCAAAGGTGTTGAGATACGATTGTGTTTTGTAGGGATCAAAGGTACTTTACTCTGAAATCCCTCCTGTTCACAGTTCGGTTGTAATTTGATTAGATTTGGGTTCTGCGTTGAAATGATTTCCTCATACTTTCGCTGTGGAGGCAGCAGTATGCGGTGTTGTAGTGAGATATAACCTGCTAAAGTGTGAGATTTTGCGTTCCTACATGCTCAATCAATAAAGTTCAAAAAGTAGGCCTGATTTAAGGATACGTTGCAGATACTTTGGGTTTCCAACGTGCCAAAGAAACTGGTCTACTTTTTTACTGCTTAATTTTCGAAAAATTCAAGGTTTTTCTAAAGTTAGACTCAAATTTTGGTCTTTTTGTACAAGCAGAAATATGTTTGATGTAATTCACTTCAAACGCTCTAAACGCAATACCTTTAAATTGCATCTTTTAGAGGTGACCATGCTTAGGGCAATACTTGTGTTGATCTGTAATTCGTTCTTGGTATTTCAACTCGTCAAATGTACTCCAAATTCGATGTTGTCCTTGGTTTCTTCCTACCCACTCACAGGTGGCGCTACAGTACAAGTTGGTCCTCAACCAATAAACATCCAAGTGCGCTTGCTCTACTGCGTGGTACCTTCGGGTCGGGCAAAGTACTCCTGAAACTTTGATGCTCAATCGCTCTTCATGTCCTAGCAATTTAAGGCAACTGATTCGTGAAAAATGTCGCTACAAAACTTCTTCCTTCCACGAAAACGGGACGGAAAAACTTTCAAAAATGTCGATCCCCAATACTAGCTTTCAAAGTGTTTTGTATTAAAGTTTTTAGGTATTGCTGTAATGACACGCAGAATCCGTAAAAGACACAGAACGTACTATTAAAGATACTTAATTTTTGAGAAGCTTCTTCTCCGGGTAGCTTTCTTTGAGGGGCTCCGCTTCTTCAAAACTTAAAAAAGTTAAATTAAGTCTTCAAGTTTTTTTCACAGCACATTTTCTTATGAATTTCTGATAAATATTAAGATACTTCTCATTCGACTCAAAACGGATGGTTGAGATGGACCTATAACTCAAACTTTTTACATTTTAATAGCTATCTCACTGAAGTTCGAGAATTAAACCTTTTTGCTGTTGAAAACATTCACATGTATATTACTTACTTCTCTTTCGTTCCGCTCCAACAGAGAAAACGTCGTACAGTGCTTTCCACCCCACAGAAAAACTTTAATCACGAAAAGTAGTTAAGTAGAAAAGTAGTAGTTTAATCGTGTAAGACTTTCGTTTTTAGCTTAACACTTGAATAAAGCAGAACTCTGATTGATATAGCTTAAATTGTTTAAGGAAGGTTTCCATTGAGGTTGTGAAATTGGGGAACAATTTTCATTTCAATCAAAAAACGCCCCCAAAAAGTAGGCGTGCCGATTCAAAACTGTTTTCAGTAGGTTGAAAGGAATAAATGAACCTAGAGTGCTGTAAAAAACGAAGCGAAAACCAAATTTGGATTTAGGAAAACAAAACAAATGATGCAAAATAATACTTCCTTTCGCGCTTTCTTCCACCTTTTCGTAAACGTTTTACAAACAGTTTAGTTGCATGTTGCATACGTCAAGGGTAATTCTCGCAGTTGGAGCTACTTTGGTTTTAAAACAATTATGATAATTATTTAAATAGAAATATCAGATTTGCTTTCACTCAATTTTTTATTTAGTTACATATTTATTTTTTTTTCCTTATTTCATTAATAACTTAAAGTTATACAAAAGTTTAAAACTAATTCAAAGATAGATTTACAAGATAGAAGAGCATTTAAGTTATAAACTGAAATAGTTTTGTACATTCTGTTGTCAGAATTACACAAGAGGCGAATGTACAGTACATACTAATAAAATAAAAATTTATTTATCGATGGGGTTGCGATAGAAAATAAGTTTTAATTCAACTATAAAAAGAATTTAAAAAACAACAAAAATTAAAAAATCTAATACAAGAGTCAGTCCACGCAGTGAAATCTTGAGTTGCACTGCCAAACACGAGAAAATTTATTGCAAATCGATACTCCCTTCTGGATTTCTCTTTCTTTTGGCACTTTATTTAAAAGCCTAATAAGACTGCACTGTAAAAGTTATCGAAGAAAATTAAAAATGACGATGCCAACGTCAAAACGTTATTTTTCTTTGGAGCGAAACGAAAATGCCACTCGTTTTCTGTGTTATAAAAATCACTTTCGTGTAAATGAAAACGATTGCATTTTTTTACATAATCGCACTTTAGATTATGGACGAAGGCTGCTGTTTAAAAACAGTGCTTCAAGTGGTTAATCTCCATTTTATAAAGAGTTCAAAAATGCCATTCAAGGAATAAAATCAAGAGGCCGAATCACATTGCCTGTGGACGAGGAATACGTGAATGCATCTTCGTTTCGGTTCGTTTTGTACGTAAAACGGACTTGATTCTATCGCCTTATAGTCCCCAGATAGTCCTTTTTATCAGTTTTCATTGACAGTACTAAAGTATAAGGGGATCTAGGTCTATTTTCCTGGCCTTAAAAGGGAGAACAAACTTTGAATAACTCTGTAAAAAGCCAAAGAAATTAAATCGACTCATCCTGATGCACTTACCTGAAGTACTTTCGATTTGCTTTGCAGTAAATAATATTCCTTACTGATAATTCGACAACAAAATAGGATAGCCCTTACCCAGTTAGACTGCAATGTCATATCCAAAAAGTTGTGTACAAAATCGCCCATAAATCTGGGAAGATCTTAAAAGTTTTCGACAGAAGGAATTGCTTTGCAAATTTGTATGCATAATTAATGGCTTATTGTCTCATACGGTTGTCCTTCGAAGCAGAAGTTTTATTGATTTATACTGCACTACAGAAAGTTTAGCCATTTCAAGAAAATTTGTTGGGAAAATTAATTAGACTTTTCGATTCGTGCCAAAATGTGTGTGCGTATATAGTCTTTCTGTTGTTTTTATTTTACATAAAACTGTATAACAAACTTATTTCGATACAAGCTTCTGACAGTACATATTGACAAAGCCATTTGTTTCCAAGGCCCACATTTGTCAGCATAACCCAACTAACATTCCGTTTCTTTCTTCTCTTTCCAGGTAAGTGGCCTTAAATGCACATATCACACAGTTAAACTCGGTTACGTAAGTAGCAGCGACATGTTATATAACCAACATAACTGCATGTCCTTTCACCACCTGGCCCTATAGGTTTCCCATTCACCTTTCTTCGTGTATAGGTGATTTGCCGTGTGTCGTTTTCGCTCAAAAAGCATAAAGGATTATCGTGTAATTGCATTTATTAGTCTCACCCCTCACGCCGTAGTTGAGACGTTTCCCCGGCTTTCTCAATTTTCACTACGTTTATACTATGTAGCCTCGATTTATACCCATGCTATGTATACATGGTTTGTAGGTCGATGAATCATGCGATGAATTGCACTGCTGCTCACTTTTCGTCCTTTTTATTCGCCCCAACATAGTGCTGACGATGGTGATGTTGTTGTTTATGATGATGATTATGTGGTGGGTTCTATGTGACTCTTTCGCTGATGCATCATCATTCTGCGGTCGACACGTATAGGACACATGCTCCAAAAAACATAAAACGACCATCAAAACCGGCAAAAAGTAACAACAACACGAACTGCAGAAATCATTATAAAATTGGAAATCCATTTCGAGTGTCCTGGTTCTTCGTTTTTGTGTTGTTATTGCACCGAGTTTGCCACACAGCTTCATTCGGACTTCATACAGCCACTCAGTAGTCAGTCGGCAAAAGGACGAGTACTCGAGTACATTTCGGGGTCCAAATTTAAATCTGTTTTTTAATTCCGATACACCAGTTGTGAGTTCGTAGTATATCGTTTATAAATTGTGCAGGACAGACATAGTCCATTGATCTGCATAGTTGGTAATAATAAAAAAAGAACAAGGAGCAGTATACGGGACAGGAAATTTAATTCAATCGAAAAGTTACGGCTCAACTGAAGGGATACCCGGAACGTTAGTGCAAACGAATTAAAAGGAATAGTTTTATTCACAATCCCCTCGCTATGGTGGCAGTAACAGCATGTGAGAATTGAATTTGTTTATTAAATTTGTTTATCAACTTGTGTGCTTAGTGGATTAATAGAAAAATATTTAAATCTCATTGAGTCCCGAATTCAGTGAAGCTATGATGTCTTAAAGCATTTCCAAAGGGAATACTTTGAATTTGAGTGAATGAAGTTTTTACTGTCTGTGATTTAATTGTTTTTATTTAAGAAGATTCGATTTTTCGCAGTTGAATTTGTTTAATGCGGCAAGCGAGCAATTGTTTATTTTGCAAGCAAAATGAAAATCCATGTCCCCTTTCTAAATAATAAATGGGAGTGCAATAAATCTGTTAAATCCTTGTGGAAGAAGGGTGAAAATATATGTGGGATTTATATAAAATAGACTGAAGCTACGAACACTTAATTTTCATTGGTGTTTTAGGTAACGTACAATAGTACCGAATTTTTAAGATGTCGATATCCTAGTGTAATTAAATAAAGCCGGTTAAAAAATACATCAAAGGTATTCTTCGTTCAGTTTACGTAATAACCTGTTATGCTAAGCTTATTTTTAGCTATGCAAGAATAAGGCCTTTATAATGTTTAATATTTTTACCAACGGTTCTTTAAATAGAGTTGTTTAAACAAACAAAAAATAAAAAATTTATAAATAATATTTATTTGTTATAAGGATTTTAAAACTAAGAAAATTTATATAGTCTCTGAATAAAAGCAAACGAAGAGAAGATCCAAGTGACCGTTAAAACTTTGTAGGCATCGAAGCAAAAAAAAAGAACGGTTGTTGTATTCAATAATTGATCTGGTGGTCATCGCCTTAAGCGTAACAAAATGCAAGTTTCACTTCATGGAGGTACATTAGGTCATATTTTTTCAAGAGTATGGTTAGCTCAGGTTAAATGTCGGCCACTATATTGCACCAATTATACCGATTGCCTAGAAAGAGTTGTACACCTCAAAGTTTTTCTTCCAAAAATCTCCCACTGCAGAATCTAAAGAGCCCCTATAATTTTTATATCACACCTTTAACTGATTATATGTGTTACGTTATCCTCGCCTTGTTGGTAACCGCAGAAGCAGTAGTTGTCCATGCCTGACAGCCTTAATTTTTAAAAGTTTCCCTTAGATCACAACTCTTTGCCCAGTTGATTATTGTCTTGATAGTTTCAATCAGAGTGTACAGCATCATCTGCATTTCCCGAACCACTAAATAGACCCCCTTGAACTTAGCATACTGCTACGCAACACCCACAAGACTAAAGAAATATGTGCTCCCTGAGTCCCTGTGGGTGCAATCAAAATTTGTCTGCCAGTTTTGCAATGAACGAGAAAGTATCGTGCAATCCAGTCGTAACGTCCTAGACATTATTTAGTTAAGACGTGGTTGCGAAAATGAGTGTAGGTACTTAATAAGGCAGTGTTAGTCGCCTATTTTGGAAAAAAAACTGGTGGACTGGTGTGGAATTCTGTAAGAAGAAAATTTCATCGGAATCGAAAACGAAGGAATTGTGTGTTGGACTACGACAAAACGAAACTTGAGGTTTTTCACACTGCGTCAGCTCTCGCAATCATCGTTATAACTGTCCTTAAAGATCTTCTAAATTCAGTCGTTTGAATTCGCATTAAAATTGAAGCTTCTTTCTATTCCAACCAGAAATGAAAACTCACACAAAACGAATGTTTGTCAGACGATAGGTGTATGTCTGTATTATTTATTTATTTGGTAACTCCATAAGGATTCAGAAAACGAAAGGAGTGCTAATTTTCGCAATTTTGTGATTTCTCTTGTTTTTTTTTTAAATTCATTTTTCATAATTCCTACCCTGAGTATGTTATCTTAATTAAAAATGGTAATCTAAATTATAATACCAATTTCGTATTTAATACTATACGAGTATTTTTTATCGAGACCGGAATTCGTTTTGCCCTAAAAACGACGACTCTTAGAAGTTAATTATTAGGGGATTCGTCAAAAATCCTTACCTTATTTAAAAGGTACTCGTGACTTCTTTCGCGTTATTTTTTGTTACCCGTCTGATGTTGCCGTCCAATCTCTAGGGATAGTTATAAATAATTTCCGTTTCCGTGTGTTCGCCTTTTTATATTTTTAATAAGGAACTTATTTTAAAAACTGCCGAAACACCTATTAATAAATTTCCAATCTTTTTTACCAAAGTCTAATGTTTCAAACCAACACGACTTGGGTTTTAAAAAACATATATATAAAAAGGGCCCCTGAACAAAAGGGTTAGAATTTTGTAAGGTGATGCAATACGAGTCTTATTATGTGTCTTAAAGAGTGCCTGTTATTATTAATTTCTAAATTAATTTGTCTGTAATATTTTTCTAACACAAATTGCCCTATACAGCGAGCTCTTGACCTAAAATCAATAAGCGCTGCCAATCATTTTCCATATTCTCTATCAGCTTATAAAATCGCACATAGCTATTAATGGCGACTATTAAGTTATAAGTTATAACCCTTTTAAAAAAAGATCGTGTTTATTTTTTGTTTATCCCTAAAAAAGTTTGTAGATTGGTCGTTTTATAAAGTTAATTATTTATAATTTTTTAATATTTAATCCTACTTACAGCTTGTCAGTTATAAAACATAAGTTAAAGAAAAAAACATTTAAAAAAGGCATCGTTGAAATAAAACTTTTTTTAATTACTCAAAAGTCTTTTAATAACCCAAAAATAGTTTGTATCGAATTTCTCGTTTATCGCTCCTCGTAAAATATATTCATACACTTCGTTGAAATATTTTTGTATTTCGTGTAGAGAAATTTTTGCATTTTTTTTAAATTGTCAATTTACACCTTCGTAAAATATGACACATGAGTGAGCTCCCTTGCAGACCGCTTTTCAGAAATTCTGACGAAACCACTTCCAACATTAGACAGTTGTCCCTTTTGCTTTCATTTGTCAACTGACAGAATACTTTCTAATACTGCCGCCCCTGAGGCGTATGAATAATCTTTTCCAATAAAGTTATTTCGGGTCAAACATTTTTCATAAGAAAGCAAAGTAATGTAGAATCTCTAGTCTGCAATCGTCACATAAACGCTCTACTTCACACTTATGAGACTGACATTAGCTAGTACTTACCCTCAGCAGAAGTAAGTTGGTAAACTATAGTTCTTTTTGAGTCGCTAAAAATAGTTAATTTTGTCGTATGGCTGTACTCCTAAAACTGCTACTGCAAATTGTTCAAATAGAAAATAGAAATAGATAGAAAATAGAAAAATACACCAAATGTTGAAACACACTCCAAATATGGCAGTTTATGCCACTTATTCAAAAAATGTTGCATATTTAAAGGCGGACGTAGAGCAAGTAACTCTACTTTTTTCTTACTATTATTTTTTTGCTAAGATAGAAGTTCAATTAAGCAAACGAATTGTGTCTCGTTTAGGCTCTATTAGCTTTATTCTAAAGGATCTAAAAATGGATTTCTTTTTTATAAGAGCACGCATTCTTATGCCGTTTAATGTGACTTAAAATTTAACACATTAAGGCTGGTACGCTGTTCAAGTGAAGTGAAATTTTCACTCCTCCCCAAAAAATTGCTCTGAAATTAAAAGTGAAATCTTTACGCCGAAATGTCAAAAATTTAATGCGACGGACAATAAAAGCCAAGTGAAATTGCTTAAGTAACGCCCCCTACAAATCACTTTTTGAACAATTATTTTTCACTTCAACAGCGTACTGCCTGGTGAAATTTTCATGTGAAAAGTTCATTTTGTCATTTCGCATTGAAAAATTTGTATAAAAAATTGGATTTCACTCGAACAGTGAACGGTGACTCGGTTTGACGGTGAAATTGCAAATTTTTCTCCTAAAAAACGTGTCTTGAAGTTGGCTGATCTAAAAAACTGTCGTTCTCATTACACCCGTATGGTTACATTACCCACATGTCTGGTGTGGTTTCTGTGGAAGTTTGCCTAGTTTTTTTTTGCCTAATTGTCATCAGTTCAAAAGACCACCCCACACTAAAGCAAAAGTTCAATAAATTAAATGGAAAATCCTTGCAAACTTGAAAATTATCCTCAAGACTGTAAAGTATCGATTTTGTCCTTCTCGTATATCTCGCACAAACACAGCTCAGCAAAGCTGTTTATGGCCTCGTATAGCATGTATCTATGTGTTCATGTCCGACGGTTCTGTGTTGTTGCTATTTTGGTAAATGTCACTCTAGGGAGGACACAGCAGTATACTATACTATACTGCTGCAGGAAACATTTATGGAGGCCTGGTTATTGTTGTAGCTATTCTGCAGACAAGTTATTTATTGCGAGAGGGCAAGAGGAGACAGAGGGACGCTTAAGGTTATGCTAGTTTATTTTATTACTCGTCCGTATTTAACTCACTTTGATGTAGAGTCTGGTCTGTGTGTTGTATGGTTACCGGCTGTTACCCTCGATCGATTTTCTTGTGGGTAGGTAATTTACCATAATACGACAAAGTGTGGTGCCATGGAAATCATCATCAATTCACCAGCTGTTTGGATTTATCTCTACTAATTTTCAAAACCAATTTCTCATTTACTTATCCCCTGAAAAATAAAAAACTTCGCTTTGGGCCAACCCGCACAAGTGTCGCATGTTATTCATAAATTTTCATGCAAATATTTGTCACCATCTCCGGCAAACAGATTTCGCATTCTATGGTGGTAGCAGAAAATTGGTTCCATTTCGAATAAATAAGAATAAACAACACAACCCACGGCCAGATTTCCCTTAGGACAACAGAATCACAATTTAATCTCAGAGCCGCACATCCATGCAGCCTGTCAAAGCAAACAAGAAAAGAAGAAGTGGCAGACTTTCCACTCTCAATCCCAATTCAACTTGTAATAGTTTTTGTATACTCAAAAGTGCCATCATTCGCGTGCTGGAAAAGGACATCCATGTCGCCGTAGTTTTATTTAATTTAATTTTCGCTAACAAAAAGGATCCATTATTGACGATGACACAAGAGTAGGCAAGGCAGCCTGTAATTTTATTCCACTAATTAAGTGAATTATGATGCTTTTATGTTTGAAACAAAAAACAAAAAAGGACCGCAGCGGAAACATTTACTTGGGAACATCCTGCCTTGCACACAATCGGAAGGGCTCTACTTTTTGTATAGAGGTACCTAACGTTCCATGGGGGGATTTATTAAAAAAGTGCACTCAAGTGGGTTTTATTTTTTTCCTTTTTCTTTGTGTGGCATCTCTGATAAAACTTTTAGACGTTTGTCTGAAATATTTTACCTGCAACTGTAGGGGGATGTTTTCCAAATCATATACATCTCAGTCGAAAATACATTTTTTCTGCGCTCCTCCTCGTGATTTAAATGTTCGCTTCCCTCACAAAGGTTAATTACAAAAGTTTCCCATTAAGAATGCAAACAAGAAAAAAAAACCGAAACTATTTTAGTTTCCTCTCATTTATTAGCAAACGAAGTGCGATAGAGGGGGAGGTAATAATAATGAGGATCATTTTAATTTCGCAAAACATTTCCAAACAGAATTTCATCCTTCGAGATGGGATTTGCTGATTTTCTCCTCTTTATTACACGCCGGAATTAATTTCCATTTTCTTTCAATTACGAGGCACTTTCTTATGGCGCTTTGTTGCGTCGCAATTGCGTAAAGGCTCAACTGTGAGGCCATTCATTACAGCTTAAGGATATGCATCCTTATGGGAAATGAGTTTACATTGGAATTTTCTTATGCATCCTCAGGCATACGCACACAATCGAGTAAAGTGATCCCTAAGACTAAGTCGAATGTTGTAGGGAGTTTTAATTGCAATTTTGCTTCATTTTCACAATGGGAATGTAAACGCCAAGTATGCCAAGTATGCAGTAAAAATAGTAATACCTTCTGTGATGTGGCAAAGAATTACAAACAACTTTGCAAATTATTTCAATTGTGTGTCAAAAGTTTTGTTTGCTTTGAGTTGTTTTTATAGGGAAATTTCTAAGAAAGAAATCATTTTGCGAGGTGCCTTTTGTTTGGATAACGCAAGTTTAAGGGTTTTCCTTGTGTCTTGAAAGGGGGATTTTATGTCAAGCAGAGCCAGGAGTAAGAATTGCTAATTCTTCAATTAATGTTTTGTTGTATGCATATGACCTCGTCCTACTTTCTGAATCGCAGGAACTTAATATGTAACCAATGATTAACTGCTTATCATGTTACTGCAAGAGATGGGGACTGTCAATTAATACAGAAAGTAAAAAATAATAGTAATAATAGTTCGCAATGAAAGGCAATGGAAAGATGATGGTCGTCTTCTAGAAACAGCTAAAGAGGTTAAATATTTGGTATTCAAACTGAATTCATATTTAAATAATTTAATTAAATACTCAACGGAAAAATCCAATAGCTCTCAAAGCTTGCTTAACATTTCATGGAAAAATGTGTACTCAATAAAATGAGTAATTTTATCTGTAGTTCAGTTCTTTAATCAACTCTTTGCTAAGCTTCTTAAGTTTCCGGCTCTTATCGAACTCGAAAAATTCTGTAGGAACTTTATAAAAAAAACTTTTCAGTCTGCCTCTAAATATACCAAGTTACGCCGTATACTTGAAAACCAGACTACCAAAGCTGCTGACGAACACACTCACGTTTCAGGCTGACTTCATAATTAAGATATGCAGAAATTATGAAGAATCTAGACTTTGTATGAGTTGAGGAATAGGGACTGGTGGTACGAAAGATGGTAAACTATTGGCAGCAATTGTGGTGAAGCTTTACACATTGATAAGAACCACCTACGTAATTTAAAAGCCCAACTCTACCGCATTATTCAGAAAAAAGAAGACTACTCGAGTTGCGATCATCAAAAAGGCTAGGGAGTCTGGAAGACAACTTAACTTTAATCTAAACAGCAAAAACTAATTTCACGGTTTACAAAGCTATGATGAAATATCCTTGATATTCAAAGCAAGGTGCGAGAGCCCCTTTAGTTAAATAATAACCCTTATAATGGAAGCTTCAATCAATTCTGTACGCTCTATAACCTAAAATCGAAAGAAGATTGCTTTTATATCTTAAGTATGTGCCTTGTATTCGGGCCGCAGAGCCTAATTTTCTTTGAAAAACAACCCTTAACTATTCAGAAAATTATCCAACTTCTAAATGAATGTGACTGGAAAAGCCTCAGAAATTTTTTTAAAAAAAGTTGACAAGCATAGAATGTTGTAAATAACAGAATACTTTTAGATCTTCTAACCTTTTCTTTATAATTCCCTATTTATCGAAAATTTAATTTATTAATAAAGTATACATTAATAAATCTGCCAACCACGCTGACTAGTCATAGCTTTTAAATTAATTTTTTGTAATCTATGTTTATATTTAAATCATTATATTAATACGTAAACATCAAAAGTTTCCGTGCACTTTTTAAGTATTTAACATGAAATGAGGAGAATGAAACTTATATCATTCGAAAGGTACTGTGCCATAGATGTGCAGAAACAAAAAATCGTAGGTATATGTCACCATTAAGGCTGGTAAAATGAAGTTAATAATTTCTCATACAAAATGCTTGAATTTCGACCAAGGGCGGTACTAGTATAAATAAATATATAACTTACTACTACTACCTACTTACTTATAATACTTCGCACAGCGATTGTGTAGTTAATATCACAAAACAGTCTTTTATTGACAGTACAAAAATATTCCAAAAAACTGTTTTTACAGTTTACAGTTTTGTACATTTTAGAAAAAAAATCGGAACTCATGTCTTTTATACAAATAATCGGTTTGTTGATAAAAACATGAACAAACACTAACAGCCGTATTTATTAGATACCCTTACGACGCCCCTACGACGTTGTTTAGTTATAATATCGCGTAAAAATGTACGGCAGCCTCAGCCGAGCCTATTCTGAATTTGTTATTTATAAACATTTTCCGCAAAAACTTTACAAAACGGGGCTTGTGTCTGAATAGGTAAGAATTTGGTTAAACTATTAAAAAAAACACCGAAATCTATTACTTTTTGCTTGTTGCATTAAAAAATCAACATCAGATGTTTGTTGGTTTCAATTTAGAATATCAAAGGCCTGGCCAAAGGTAAAATCCCCAAAAAAAAAATAAACAAAATGACATTTCAAAAACTACGCAACCTCTAAACGCAAATGTTTACGTTTAAAGTTACGCAGTCTCAAGGCAACGTTCTTATTGTTTATAAGTCACGTTTTCTCGTGTAAGGGCATTGTAGAGGATGCGTAAAGTTAAGCAGACTACGCTGGGTTTATAAATACGGGCGTAAGGAAACGTAGAATGCATTAAAAATAAAGTGCACGACTGGATCGCACGAAACTTTCTCGTTCATATCATCAGTTTGGTTGGTTTATTTTTCTTTTATTATTGTTTATAGGCTATAAAACCAGATTTTTGAAATTGGTGATGCTGGTAGGTGGCCTTGACTCGAAGTAGGGTTTGTGATGAAAGAATTTAGAGGTTTGTTTTTGAATTTCTCGATGGACGAGTTTGGGGGTTGCAAATGAAGTGCGGGTTTCTGATAGTGTAGACACCAATTGGTTGGAATTATTTTAAGGTTCATGATTAATATGGCTGAAAAAGAAGAAGTAGGAAATATTTGCTAAAAAGCAGTTTCTAGTACTAGTTGTGATTCTAACTGGTAGTGCGGTAATGGTTATAAGACTAAGTACAGGGTTTTATTAAGAATACTTATGTTATCGTAAATAAAAATTTTAGTCAAAATCTTTAGAGCTGATTTTGGAAAATAATGCGAACAAAATAGTAACAAATATTGCAATGTTGAGCTCGAAAAATAATCTTGTTCAACTATTTAGCTAATAACTGAGTATAGGATATTGTTCAGGATGTTAGTATAACTTGGTTTTTAAAGTTTTATCCAAATTTAAAATGGCGTTTTCGAGATATGAACAGTTTTCAAAATCAGCGTTTCCGGTGGTTAGAATCGAAAATGAAAGACGCAATAATGTTAAAAACGTCAATTTTACTCCAAGAATGCATTTTGGTCAAAATCGCTTTAGCCGTACTCATGTAGGTAAAAAAACAAAAAACCAAATTCTCAAAATATGCCTTTTTTCAAAAATCTATTATAGACAATTTAGAGAAAAACTGAGTTTGCTATCATGTTAGGAATGACCATATTACATACAAAATGATTTTTTGTTGCAATCGTATTGACCGTTTTCGAGATAAGGCCACTTTTCAAAAGTACCGTTATTCGACTTTTTAGCCAAAAACTGGGTATGCAACCATGTTAACCCCATATATGATAGTGCAACTATACATTTTGGTTAAAATCGTTAAAGCCGTTTTCAAGTAAACCATAATTAAATAAAGCCTTAAAAAACGACATTTTTCCAAAATAGTCCGTTGAACGATAATTTAGAGAAAAACTGAGTTTGCCATCATGTTGGGAATGACCGTATTACCTTAAATATGAATTTTTGTCGAAATATTTTTGACCGTTTTTGAGATATGACCAATTTTCAAAATTACCGTTATTCGATTTTTCTGCGAAAAACTGAGTATGCAGCCATCTAAGTTACACCTACTTAAGCCCAAATAACAATTTTGGTTGAAATCGTTAGAGCCGTTTTCGAAAAACTCAAAATTGCTGAATACCGTTAGAACGGCAACACTTAACGTGCAAAAAAAAAAGTGGCCCCGAACTGTAAGCCCACCAACTCCAAATCCGAAGTTTGAAAGAAATCCGTCCAGCCGTTTGCGCTGTAGAGCTCAGGAAGGACGGACAGACGGACAGACGGACAGACGGACAGACGGACAGACGGACAGACGGACAGACGGACAGACGGACAGAATTGCGAGACCCACTTTTTCGAGTTCCTCTATCATCGTAATGTCATATTTGATTAAAATCTCGAGTTCGATTTTTTGTACGATTACAATACCTTTCTCTTACTACGTAATGCGAGAAAGTTAAAAAGGAGCATAAAAGCTTGTTTAGACAAATTTTACCATCTCAGGTATCTGGCCGCGAAAACCACCCAACCGATTTCCCGACACTCATGAGAGCTAAAGTTGTCAAATTTGTAACAATGATGAGCTCGTTCTCAAAGTTGTTGTCAGAATGACGTTTCCCTCGCTTATACAGAAAAACGTATAGGGATTTTTGTAACCGCAATTCCAACAGTCAACACAGATTTTCAAGAGAATGTTATAGGCGTTTATGGCTTCGCTGACGAAAATCGAACGAAGAGGGTAATATGTCCGAAACTTCATTATGTCCATATCATTATCGTGAATCTTGTTTATTCTATTCAAAAAAGGTCTTAGATTCAAGTCTTAAGGTTATTTTCAACTACGCCACCTATCGGGATGTGATATGACATAGGATAGGTGCGAAAATGCAGCCCTGTTGAACACCAGTTAAGTAAACGCATTGGACCCTTCATCAACTTTGTATTGCAGCACAATTTTGTATTTATTTTTATATACCATAGCAACCCCATTACTTGCACTCATTTACTGAGCGTTCTTCGCGCTATTTTATTTTTTATTGCCTCCAACTACAACCCTGTACCGATTAACTGACCGGTAAAATTTTTTTTCCTAAACTCAATTCCCTTCGCAAAACTCATCAAAACTTGCACACTCGCCTGCATCTGAACTGAACTCATTCACTAATTTGCAATTAAAATCTGAGCGCTTTGCAAACCACCCACTCCCATGTGTAAGGACGTAAAGAAAAAGGGTTACCATCACATACTCGCATAAATCCCATCCAATTTGCTCCAAACTTCGTTCTAATTTTCGGGATCTATGATGGACATGATTTTCATATGTACACGCTTTGTCGATAAAAATCAAACTAAACGCTTCTCCGACCAAGCAACGACCATATCATCGAGAGTCCCATAACTATATAAATGCAGGACCAGGACCAACATACAGCACTCTGCTGTTCGGCATCATTCAATTTCCTTAAGTGGCTCTCAACTCTCTTTCATGTGTACATACCATTAAGACCGAGAGTAAAGTGTAATATAATTTCGCAAAAAGCCTTTCTTCTTCTTCTACTTCGTCGTCATCGTCATCGTCTTTTGGTTTGACTTTTAGCCAAGAAGAACATCGGGTCGGGGTGGTGGCGGTTTTGCTGGTGCACCCTTGTCAATATCATAGTGCGCGCACTAGCAGCAATCTACTATAACCCAAAACCATTTTCAATTACATTTAATGACATCTCTCATGAGGAGCACTAAGTTGCTTTGGTCGTGGTGTGGCAGCTGAAAATGTGGTAAAACGTAAAAGTCATGCTAGTCTTGGCGAGCGAGACAGCATTTCGCGAAAGCGTTTCCATATACCTACCTTACCTACTCGCAATTAAAACTGAAGAGAACATTCTCACAAGGACGATGACAAAAAAAACAAGAACGAAATGCGCAGCAATTTCGTCTCAAGAGGATGTTTGTGTTCGGTTGGGTGTCGTTTGCCGTTTTCTTAAAAGCCGTCTGTTAACAGTTTAAAAAACACATTTCTCGGCAATTTGATTAAAAAACAGTGAGAAATGTTACCTGTGTATACAAACGGGGTGTACACGCAGAATGAGACGCACAAGTGGCACTTTAGGGAGCGCCAGTTGGAGCTTGGAGGTGCTGCTAAATGCGGCAATTATCATGGAGTTGATTGCGGAAGTGTTGAAGTGATTACGTTTTCTTAATTATCGCGCGGCTGGCAGAAGTGTATGGCTTTCTTATGGCTGCGAATGTGTATCCTAATGAGGATTATTTTTAAAAGTTTTGCGCGACAATGTCTTGGAAGTTATTTAGAAATTTGGCAGCGAAAATAGATTAATTAAATGTCGAACATGTTGCAGTGTTTAGTTGACAGAAATGTGGAATTAATAATTATGTGGAATAGGGTGCAGGAAAGTCCTCATTTTCAACTATTTGCCTCCAGTCCTTCATTACTTAAAAATGTCCTGCTATTCAAAAATGCGCACGGAACACACCCTTTTTTGCTGCACGTATTCACTCCCATTAGTTTTACTGTTCACTTGGCTGTCAAATACAATCCAGATTATGAAAGGTGTCACTTTTGAATTAATTCATTTATTCTCAACTTTTAATCTTTGGTTTGTTTTGGTTCTTTCAATTAAATTCTAGTTGGGAAGGTAAATATTATTATTGTTACAAAATACAATAAAATTATATTATTTTTGTTTATGACATCAAATGCCTTATATTTATTATTTGTTTTATATTAAACTAGCTGTACTCCCACGGTGCTGCCCGTGCCTTTCGTATTAAGTCCCGCCACAATTCGCAGAGTCGTTTTTTAAGGGAGGTGCAACGGCGCCCTTTTTGATTACTGCCCCATTGTGTTGAACACCATTTACAAAAATTCAAGGCTTCATAAATGTCCAGATACCTATAGTAATTTAATTATTTTGTTACCTATATGGCAAGTGCCATATCCCGATTTCTATCCCGATTATTTTTTGCAAATGGCTTTGTTAACGAAAGAACCAAATTACATCTTAAGGTTTTTTCCACTGCGCCACCTCTCGCGAACGTCTGACAAACATCCGAGAGTAAAACTGTCATGAAAGAGCCGTTTGGACTCGGCGTAAAGCTCTAGATCCCTTCCATTCGTCCCAAAAATTGAAACCCAACAAAACGAATGGTTGTGAGAAGCTAGGCCTTGGGTCCCACAGACCTGTCGCGCCAAAATATTTATTTATTTATTTTTAATCCAAGGTTTTCTATTTGTATTGTTTGTGATGCTCAAAACTATACTATCTTTCAAGTTGGAATCAACCATGCGCATTCACAAAGTTTCATTGAAATCGGTTGAGCGGCTCTGAAGATCGACCACAGGCCTGTTGATTCTCTCGCACTTAGCAGTAAAGTGTTTCTATCACAAAAGATCAACAAACTGTGATTTTGAAAATATTTTTTTTCTATATTTGAAGTGTCACTACTCGATTTCTATCCAGTTTATTTTTTTTTTTTTCAAAGTGCGTTTCCCCATGAAAAATGTAATGTGTGCCTACAACGCCACCTGTTGAGAATTTTCCAACTTTTCTTTTCTTCTAAACCATCGCTGATGTAAGACAAACAAAACAAAACAAAGATCATTCAAATCGGTTGAATTGTTCTCGAGTTTTAAGCATCCGAACAAACCAAGATCCATTTTTATATATATAGATGTTACATTTTTAGTTTAATATTGAATTAACTAATTTTTTCAAAAATAAAAAAAAATATTTGGTTTATTTTTAGTAGTAAGCTATTTGTATTTTTTTAATAAATTACATTTTTTTTATTTGGAGAAATTGCGTCCTCTTTTCGTAAAGTTGGGAACCCTTATCGACAAGCATACAGCAAAATAGTCTTCTTATTTTATAATGCTAAGTGAGACTAAAAAGCTGTAAAATTTATTAACGAACCCAGACGAAGACTAAACTAAACCCTCTATAACTTTTTTTCTCTGAAACCTCTCGGACCTGCCCAATATTGTATTTTGTGATTTCTTTATGATTTTTTGTGGAGAAAAAGCATTATTTTTATTGAATATTTAAGATTCGTTTTGCCATGTTGCGCCTACTTTTTAAGGGCGTTTTATTTAGACAAAGACGTGTCTATCTATGAATACGATTGTAAACATTATAAACACCGCCGGAGTGTGAAAATTTGAGTAATGTAGTGTGAGCTACGCCCACTTTTCATGAAACAATTAGCTCGGACATTCATTTTTTAAACATTAATCTTCGAAACCTTGAAGAATATGTTACATACCCTTGAGGCTATTCCATTTCTTTCAAGTAGACTGTTAGAGCTCGTTATAGCTCAATCGAACATTGATAACAAGTTTGTAAATATGACAAATCAATTAGTTTAAACATCAATCAAAACGTAGCGTACTTCATGCATAGCCGAGAATGTCAGCTGAAAAATGTGGCGACTGAATTTCAACCCCAGTTCGTTGTTTACACTGAGCACAACTAAGCTCGAACTTTGCAAATCATTTTAAATAATTTTTTAAACTTTCGAGAAGTGTCGAACGATGACAAAAAACACTGAATATTTTGGCAACAAACTAGACAGAAAGCGGAAAATCTTTGTTTAAAAATCAGACATCCTTCCACTTGACCTTACACATGACGAACGGAAAAATCTATCGGAGCGAGTGTTGTTGATATTAAACCTGCTCATATGTGATTTAAAAGAGTGGGATAGCTACATAGAGCTGATTTTGCTCAAAATCAAAGCGCGGACAACAAACCTTTCTTTTAAAGCCTTTGCTAAAGAGCTCTTTCGACCCAGTGACAGGCTGATGCGACTTTAACCGCAGCAGTAACAGAGGTAGTTCTGGAGTGAGTTGACGTAATTATTTCTTCTGACGAATTTTACAAAGTGTTTCCTGAACGATTTTAGACATTTGTTTGCATTCTTTGGATGGCGAATTTTACCCTGAGAAGATTATAACAACAGAGGGTGATGGTTTTTATTGTTAAAGGGATATTCCCAGTTTATCAAAAATTTTGTATGACCTCAGACTGTCGCTTTGTTTTCTGCAACACAATTGAATGCCAATGATGATGCAAGCGGTTTTTGTCCTCGAAAAGGATTGCATCTGGTTTACAATGCAAAATTGAATGTCTTGGTTTCTGAGCGACTGGTTATGTACTATGACTGAAGTTAAGTACTGTGAAATCCCCCATTGCGGACAGTTCCCTTCAGCAAACACATCTCTAAGATAGACAAACTTTTCTTACCAAGCTTCCATTTTACTAATTTCATCTATTTTTATTTAATTCCCTAAGACGGACAAAAAAGTCCTTAATTGCTAAAAAGCTTGACACTTCAGCTTCTTGCTGACTTTTAAAAACATTTCAACGAAGTTTTAAGTGTTGGATTAAAATTAAAGCCTTCGAACTGGGATAATAAAAATCAATAGGTAGACAAAATTGTGTGTCATAGGGCGCGCTAGTGATAATGACCGTCACTGCCCGCCTAAGGCAGTTAACGTTCTATTACATGAGCAGCTGCATGTTGCGTGTTAAAAAAAAGGAGGTACAATTTTCATTTTCTCTTACTTAGGCGGATACTTGCTTTAATTCCTTCGAGCTAACAAAAATAAGTCACAACTCGGAAAATATCAACCTCTTTGCAACACATTTGAGTGTTTTCTTATTTTCTTTTGATGGAAAATGTAGTTTTTACCCCCATAAATAGGGGGAGGTCCCTCCGACATTGTATCACAAAAAAGGGTACAACGTTGCACCTTGATTTATGTCCCCCCAAAAGAAAAACATAAAAAACATTTGTGGTTGCAGATGGTCTAAGTTATGTCATCTTCGTAGTTAGTAGGACAAAAATGGTAGGAAACGTTCCGACAACCTTATAAATAATGTAATGTAGCTTAAAGTAAATTTGGCCCGCTTAAAAGTTATTTGCAAGCTTAACAGCTCTAAGATTGTATATTTTACTAATTCTCCTTCAACAAAACGCCCCCAAAAAGGGGGAGTGGCTCCTAAAATCTCAGGGAAGAATCTTAAAAAGAGATTGCCGTCTTTCTTCATTATCATTTTCAATGTCTCGTATACATCCATTAGAACCAAGCAAAAACTGAATTCTTATGAGACTCTCTACCGTGACGTGGATTTTACTAGTCCCGCTCTGATTTTAGTGCCTTTTCCCATCACAAAACTCGACGTCTTTATATGTCGTTCCCATCACAATGACAAATGATGACTACCCCCGCATTTCGCGCACAACAACTCGCAGTCAATTATTATCGGATATCAAAACCGCTAATAACAATAAATCTCAGAGCGAATCGTCATAATCCATAAAATAAAGAACAAAGTATCCTTCCGCTCCATCAAATTGTCATCACTACCTCGGATTAGACGACAGCGCGTTGACCGACTGGCAAAATCTCTTTCCCTAGCACTCTTCATCATCATAACACACAAATCGACAAAAAGAAATCATCTACCGAAATCCCAATGCGACAAAAACACGCACAAAAATTTTCCACTCCATTTCGATTCGAACAACAAATGCCAACGAATCATGTCATATACCTACAGAGATGATCATTGAATCCTGCAACTTTGCTCCACTCAATGGACCATGGAAACGAATCGAAAGTCTGTGTCGGGGCGCTTACCTTTTTTTCCAGTTCATCAAATTACTCAATGTGACACGTTGTCATCGATTCGAAGCCAGATGCCGTCGTGTTTACGAGTCCACCTCCACCTGGAGGCTTTACACTAAAATATCGAGAACGAGATCATAAAATCCTTTTTCTGTGTTCTGATGTGGTGGCTTGGCACGCCACTATACACTGAAACAGAAAACTCAATGGTGGACCCTGGACCACCAGCCACCAACCACCACCCACGCCATCAATTGCTTTTCTCTTCGGCCATGTTTGCTCTGGCGTTTTTATTTGTTCGTCATTTTGAAATTCCATCCCCTGGCGGCCTGGTGTCCGTCCCCAATCTCCATCTCCCCCCTCCAGCGCACACATCATACAAGTCGTGCTGCAATAAAGTATAAAACGCTTCGTGCATCAAGGTGAAAGTCATGAATAAATAAATTGTAAGAGGAAGAGCTAAAAAAAAAGGAAAGAAGAAAAGCTGCGGGTCATAACATTGCTGCCTCCATAGGTACAGTGTGTATGTATGGGCGTACGCTCCCTATTTGCCGCTTTCGTCCGCTAGTTTGTGTGTCGATGTAGTTGGAGGAGCCTTGTTTAATGGCCGCGTGCACAAGAGCATTTGCATTGAAATTGTACAATTTTGTGAATTATCAACAGCGGGGACCTCGCTAGGACACTAGGAAAGTTTATTTAGGGCGGTTTGCAACCAACCCCCACCCCACCCAACAGACAAATGTAAACAAATGGAAGTGATACGAAGGGGGACGGGGTCACTGGTCTTTTTCGAAAATAATTGGATGCTTTGGAAGGACTTTAGCAAGGTAAATGAGCCATAAAGGACGACGCACGGCTAAAAGCCTCCAGGTGAAGTAATATCACTTTAGTAAGATAAATTTCAAAATTTACAACTCAATTTATGTGGTATGTGGTAAATTGTGTTTTGCTTTAACGCATAAAGTGGGACTGGCACTTTTTGTGCGAACAGAAAGTCTGAGGCTTGGTGTATTTGAGAATGTGTCGAGTGAATGTAATGAGTAATGAAGTCGAAATTTTCCCAAATAGAATCGCAACTTCCTCCAGCAGGACTAACCAATATCCCTTAGATGGTTTTCTATATTTCTTGGCGTGTAACACATTTCTGTAGTCCAATGCTGATTTTGTCACCACTCAACGCCAGCGGCGTAAAAGGCGGTACTACTCGTACAAGTTATTTAGTCATAAAGGGTTTTCCAATAAGAGGTGTTATTTTGATATTCAAAGAAAAATGTCATTTTTTGAAATAAATGATCGGATATGTATTTCATAATTAAGAGGAAGGTATGCCGTTAATAATGAAAAACAACATCAGCCAAATGGCCACCACGACCACGCTTACAGGACCATATCCTTTTCATGAAATTTTCCATAACAAAATCGCAAAGTAGCTGCCCTATGTCATCGATAGACTCGCGAATTCCATCTTTGAGGTCTTGAATCGACGCTGGGCTGTTGGCGTAGACCTTATCTTTCACGTGGCCCCAAAGGCAGAAGTCGCAAGGTGTTAAATCACAAGATCTCGGTGGCCACTTGTGATCACCTCTTCGAGAGATAACACGGTCCGGAAACTTGTCCCGTAAAAGATCAATGGTTTCGTTGCTTGTGTGGCACGTAGCGCCGTCTTGTTGAAAGTAAACGTTGTCCAGATCTTTATAAGCCTTAAGACCCAAGACTTTATGAAAAATACGGTGTAATGATGTTTGTGGAATGCCCAATTCCAAAGAACGACGAGGAATGGACAAACCTGGGTTTTCTTCAACACTTTGGGCTACAGCAGCAATATTCTCAGTTGTTCTTGAGCGTAGCGCACGGGTTTTATTCTTCACATCACTAACTTGTCCCAACAGCTGGAATTTTTCAACCAATTTCTGTATTGCGGTCCGACAAGGTGCTTCACGACGACCCAAAAATGCTTTAGTTTTGCGAACTGTGACTGCAAAATGTTCACCATTTTTTTAGTGAATTTTTATAATTTCAATGCGTTGTTGAAGCGTGTATAGTTCTGTTTTTAGCAATGGCGTAGTTTCTACTTGTCAAATGTCAAAAAATAACAGCTTCAAAAGTGACAGCTACCGAAATAGCGGGCTATTCAAAATAACACCTCTTATTGGAAAAACCTTTAGAATTGAATTGAGTTTGTCGACAAATTTCGTTAAGATCAACGTTACTCTGCGTTAAAAAAATGAGTCGTCTTAAGGAAGTTTTTTTTGCGATACAAAACCAAGAAACACCAAAAACTGACCTGAAATTTGAGGAAAAAGCCACCTTCCTCCATTTCATGTACCCACTCGTAGTCTTCTACTAACAGAGAGTAACACAAATGCAAGCATTTTTTTAACTGCACAGGAATAAATTGAGAAATACCATCAGAACCTTGTGATATATGTGTATTTTATCCCGACAGCAGGTCGATTCATTTGTCGAGTAAATTGAAGACGTGATGCAAGGGAAATGGATTCATTTTCCGGGGGATGATTGTGGGCGTCACAGTTCTGTTTGCCCATATGTATAACCCACGCCTTGTTATAAGAGCGCAAGTTAAGTATCCATAGCAAAACATATTGAGAAAAAAGATAACATTATTTGTATTCAATGATATCTTTAGTCTCTAGTACAGTCTTGCACACAACGCTACAATGATAACATATGTAAAAGAGATAATATCGTTTGTATACAATGTTGGAATATTATCTCTTCTTCATTATCAAGCAAGACGATTGTACGCTTGGGTCTCCTTGTAGATAGATAAGAAAAGTATATAAATACGACTGTATGATGAATTTATCAACAGTCTTATTGTAACTACATAGTAGCCTTAAGCTCCTTTTAGAATTAGTAAAAAGTATTTCAATAATAAAGGACATAGTTCCAAATAAATATTGTTTAATTTTAAAAGTAAGAAACAAGTGTTTTAATTGGCGATCCTGCCAGGAGGTTAAATATACTTTTTAACTTCAATCGAGCGGACCTCGGGAACAAGTAGTGAAATCTAGTATAAACAGAACACTCGCGTTACCGGTTACAAGAATTACCTAGCATAGCAGGTACAAATATAGCTTCTTCGTACGAAGCAGCAAAGCAATTCAGTGAAAGTGTATATGTGGAGGAAAAAAACACACAAATTCGACGACAACAGACACGAGTTCAAAATGGAACAACTCGCAGTATTAATGGCAAGATTAGAAGCTTTAGAAACCAGGAGCAACACAGTAACACAAACCCTAGAGCACACACGCACAGAGAATGCAAGGTTAGCAGCAATAATAACTAACCAAAATCAAATAAACACTAATTTAGAAACAAAACTAAATGAAGTAAAATCTGGATTAGGCATAGTACCAAACATACCTGTGCTAGAGGAAATAAGAACCACATATACAGATGGTAGTGAAATACAGTTAGACGCATTTAAAAGCCTACCTATTTTCAACGGCGATCAATCAAATTATCGGTCGTGGCGCGAAGAAGCATCCAGATTAATGGACAGCATTAAAAACTTCAAAACACACAGTAAGTACGCAGCAGCATTGACTATAGTGAAAAGTAAAATACAGGGTGCAGCCGCGAATGTGTTAACTAATTATAACACAATTTTTAATTTTGAGGCGATACGTAACAGATTAGATTATACGTACTCTAATCAAGAACCTCTATACGTGCTACAAGACATGATGAAAGCCATCACGCAAAAAAGAAGCACACTGTCTGAATACCACGACGAGATAAATAAAAATCTCAATTTAATAATATCAAAAATCACTATGTCAGGTGATCCGCCGAATATAATCGACAGACTAATTAAAAATGCTAACGACGACGCAGTTCGTATATTCATTGATGGTATGAGTGACAACTTTACAAGAGGATCATTATATTCAGCTACAATAAATGATCTAGAACACGCATTCGCAATTGCTCGCAGAATAGAACATGATAATGTGCACAGGCATTTACATCTCACTCAAGATAAGCACCACAAAAATATGCCACATGAACGCAGAAACGAAAGAAGACCAAATTATTCGAGCCAAACAACGAATTATCAACCCCAGAAGCAATACGATAATATGCAGCAACACAATCAAGGACCACAGCCGATGGAGATAAACTCGAGACAAATTGTACATGCACAGCGACAAAATTGGAATCAATACAAACCCGATGTATATAATCCACCAGCGAAACGTGAACACAGCGGGAGTTTCAACACACACAACAGACCGCAACGATCTTATCAGCAGAACTTCAAGCAGCAGAGAGTAAATAACTCCCGACAACAACGCAGAGACGATGTCAGCAGTACATATGCAGAAGCAGATGAAACGGAATGTATGGTAAATAATAACATAAGAATAGATCATTTAAACTAGTAGACGGGTTGCCCTGCTTAAATTTAACTAGTACTATTTCTAAGGAAATTTATAAAATTCTTATTGATACTGGTGCAACCCATAATTACATTAATAGAAAATGCGATTCTAGCGAAAAAATTAAAATTAAACCTATAAAAATAAAAACAATGCATGGTTATTCTATGGTAGATACAAAGAAAGTAGTTAGGATATTAAAGAAAAATATAACATTTTTTGAATTAGAGGATATTCAGTCTTTTGATATGATATTAGGATATGAAGGACTTAAAGTTCTAAACGCGGAAATAAATTTCAGTAATATGACTCTAACTACCATAAGCAGTGTCGAATCTTTTCAGAAAATTAATTACATAATTGGGGAAAATAATATTTATAAAGCAGACATAGATAGACTGATGAAGATTAATAACAGCATAGGACCGTTACCCTTTACAGATACTATAGAAGCAAGCATTAGGACGACCAATGATAATCCGGTTTATGTTAAACAATATCCATATCCCATAGCAGATAACGAATTCGTAAACAAAGAAATACAGAAACTCTTACATGACGATATAATAGAAAAAAGCCATAGTCCTTATAACAGTCCCATATGGACAGTACCTAAAAAAGGTTTGGACGAAAAAGGAAAACCAAAACGGCGCATGGTTGTTGATTTCCAAAAACTTAACGCTCACACTGTAACAGACAGATACCCCATTCCGGATGTCAACATGACAATTCAAAATTTAGGTAAAGCCAAGTACTTTACAACATTAGATTTGGAGTCAGGTTTCCACCAAATTAGAATCAAAACAGATGATAAAGAAAAAACAGCTTTTGCTATAAATGGCGCAAAATATCATTTTAAACGAATGCCTTTCGGGCTCAAAAATGCACCAAGCATATTTCAGAGATGCGTGGACGACATTTTGAGAGACTTTGTAGGTAAATTCGTACACGTTTACATTGATGACGTATTGATATATTCTTCATCTGAGGAAGAACATATACAGCACATAAGTCAAGTATTCGACGTACTCAATAAAGCCACATTAAAAATATCTGATGAGAAAAGTAAGTTTTTTCAAGAAGAAGTAGAATACTTAGGTCACATAATCAGACATGGTAGAATCACTACGAACCCTGAGAAAATAGCAGCTATAGAAAATTTTCCAGTCCCACAAACGGTAAAGGATTTGAGAGGATTTTTAGGTCTTACAGGTTACTATCGTAAGTTTATAAAAGGATACGCAAGCATAGCCAAGCCCCTGACATTATATTTACGAGGAGATAACGGTAAAGTAAACAAAAAACAAAGTAAAAATATTAAGTTAAATCTGAATGATTCAGCATTAGAAGCGATTAGAATTTTAAAAAATTATTTGAAAGAACAAGTCGAACTTTTTCAACCGGATTATAGTAAACCATTCGAGCTTACTACTGATGCATCCAACATAGCTATTGGAGCCGTACTAAGTCAGAATAAGCAACCTATACACTTCTTGTCAAGAACACTGAGTAAGACAGAAGAGAACTATAGCACAAACGAGAAAGAGCTATTAGCGATCATATGGTCCTTACAAAAACTCAGAAACTACATATATGGTATAGCAGACTTAACCATATATACCGATCACCAGAGCCTTATATATTATGTATCAGAAAAAAATCCCAACACAAAGCTGAAACGTTGGAAGGGAATCATTGAAGACTTTGGAGCAAAATTAGTTTATAAACCAGGAAACCTAAATCTTGTAGCTGACGCATTATCACGTCAACGCATAAATACTTCTACCATAGAAACAGCACATTCAGCTGAAAGTTCTTCTAATGATATAATAAAAACTGTGAATCAGCCTTTTAATGCATACACTGCACAGTTCGAACTTATTGAAGATATAACAAATAATATCGAAACACAAATCTATTTTAGTAACAAAATAAGACTCATAATAAAGTTTAAGGACAAAGACTCTTTACTAAGGCAGATGAAAGAAGTTATACAACCCCAAAAGATTGTAGCTTTGCATACGAAATTTGAAAACATATACAAATATGGTGAAAACATAAAAAAAGAATTCCCACTAGTAAGATTTATATTCACACCAAGAAAACTTCAAGACGTGACAAATTTGGAGGAACAACTAAAACTTGTAAGGGTAACTCACGAAAGAGCACACCGAGGGTTACGTAACAATATACAAGAAATCTCAGAGAAATATTACTGGCCCGATCTAAATAAACAAGCAAAGAGTTTCAACAGAAAATGCATAGCATGTCTATTTGGAAAATATGAAAGAAAACCTATCAGAGAACCTCTGAATAATTCAGAAATACCAACACATGTGGGAACACACATTCATATGGACATATACTTCAACGACAAGTATACTTTCCTTGTAACAGTAGATAAGTATTCTAAATATACAATCCTTCGGGAAATCGAAACTCGAAACAGACTGTACGACGTTATGGAAGAGGTCTTATCTAATTATTTCCCAAAATGTGAACGACTCATGACAGATAACGAGAAGGGATTCAAAACAGAAATGGTGAACCAAATGTGTTTGAAATACAACATAACTAAAGTAGAAACTCCAGTATACAGATCGACAGCGAACGGTCAGGTAGAACGTGTAAACGGTACAATAACTGAACTGTCTAGAATATTCACAATTCAGAATAAAACAAGACTTATCGAAGAAATATTTAGAACAGTGCGTGAATTAAATAATTCTATACACTCAGTTACCGGTTTGAAACCTAGAGACATTTTCTTTAATCAAAATAAATATAGCAATAGTGAAATTATAATAAATAAACTAAACTCAGCATCCAAAAAAGTGATCGAACGTCTAAATAAAGGAACTCGACACAGAGAGTATAAAAAAGGAGATAAGATAATGGTAAGAATCACAGGTCTTAGAAAGAAATCTAACGCCAGATACATAACAAGAATAGTAGAAGAAGATAAAGGAGACACTGTAATCTCTAAAGAAGGAATAAAAATTCACAAGGATAACATAAAGAATTATCATTTTTCAGATGACGAAAATATTAATATTCCTAACATTACTAGGAATTGTACAGAGTCAAGAAGGGCAAGGAAACGTTCAAATAACTGAGTTACTAAACAAGAAGTTTATACTTACGCAAACAGATGACGTGTATTTATTCAAAGAACAAACTTATTTGTTACATGCCACCAACCTGACTTCGATATTTCAACCTTACGTAAATATCGTAACTAGTAAATATCAACCTACACAAGAAGAAAAAATTTGGTTAAGTAAAATTAAGAATTTAGCAGACCAATTACAAGAACATACTAGGCATACTAGATCAATTAACTTTTTAGGAACAGCTTTCAAATATGTGTTTGGTAATCCTGACCATTATGACTTAGTTAACATAGAAACGAGTATAAATAATCTCATAGAAAACAATAATAAACAAAAAACTATAAATTCTAGATTTGAACAAATTTTGCAACAATTCGAAGGTCAGAGCCTTAAAGAACATTTAGTAATAGAACAAGTGTACGAACAATTATTATTATTGACCAGAACAATTAATGCAGCAAAAAATAATGAATATTTATCAGAAAGCCTAGACTTAGATGACATTAAAAATATTATTCAACATGAAATAATTCAAGTACCCATAATAAATATACTTGAGTACTCTAAAATATTATTAGCTAGAACTGATGAATTCTTCATCACAATATATAAATATCCAGTTCTAATTAAATCATGTAAATTGTATAAAGTAACACCTTTAAATTCAAAACATGGAAAAATCATTACAGATAAAACAATTGCCTTATGTAACCAAACTTATTTAAGAACAAGAAATTGTCAAAATCATCTAAGTAAAAACATTTGTGAAATTAACTTTGAAGAAGAAAATTGTCTTATTCCACTTTTAAAGAATATAACTTCAAAATGCAACATTAAACAAGAATACGATTACGACTTAGAAATTGAATCCGGTGTTATGTTATTAAGCGGTAAGCATAAGTTAAATAATCAAACAATTAATGGTATAAACTTAGTTACTTATGAAAATACTATAAATCTAGACGATAAAATATACAAAAACATGCATAAGCAAATTAAAGAAGTTATATTAAGAAATCATAATTCAGAGTCTTACATCGACCAAATAATTAAAGAAGATACAATGTACAAATTCGATAACATAGATACTTTAAAAAAACTAATTATTCCTTTTGAAGAAAAACCGATATTATCAACTATATACACAATTGTAACACTGATTGTTATTCTAGCATTTACGTACATAATGATAAAAACTATACAATGTATAACAGATCGTCAAAAACAAAAAAAGATTGACGCATATAACAAAACTTATGAAAGAGAAATGTTAAAAATAGCGTCGAAAAATCGGGACGATTTCGTTTAACAAGGGGGGGAGTTAAGTATCCATAGCAAAACATATTGAGAAAAAAGATAACATTATTTGTATTCAATGATATCTTTAGTCTCTAGTACAGTCTTGCACACAACGCTACAATGATAACATATGTAAAAGAGATAATATCGTTTGTATACAATGTTGGAATATTATCTCTTCTTCATTATCAAGCAAGACGATTGTACGCTTGGGTCTCCTTGTAGATAGATAAGAAAAGTATATAAATACGACTGTATGATGAATTTATCAACAGTCTTATTGTAACTACATAGTAGCCTTAAGCTCCTTTTAGAATTAGTAAAAAGTATTTCAATAATAAAGGACATAGTTCCAAATAAATATTGTTTAATTTTAAAAGTAAGAAACAAGTGTTTTAATTCGCATCAAATAAATAAATAATTCAATTCCATCGTTGGCTCCAATTACTCAGGACGACGCCGTACACATGTTGCATGCATGCGAGGGTGGTTTCCCTAACAATGGGGCGTGCTGGTGATAATGATGATAAAGTAAGCAGGAATGCAAAGAAAACAAAAAAGAAATCCTTAAGAGGGTTCCGGCCTATTAGAAATCTTTTATCTTTATAAACCCTGATAGGATAGTGAGATATGGACCTGGACACAAGGATTGGTGGTCCACATAATTCGTTTCTGGGGAATGGAATGGAAAGGGTAGTAGCAAATAGATGTCAAGTGGTAATTGTGTTACATGAAATGATTGGGGTTCTTTAATTTTCTTTCCTTTAGAGTTCCTTTTAGATGCTTCTATAACCTGTGATACATAGAGACGCTGAGTAATGCCTTATAACTTGTCCATTATCATAAGTCTTTGGCAAGCAGCGATACTTCGATAGTTCGATCAACTTCATATGCCTTAGAAGCGCCTGTTAAATTTGTCTTCGGGTGCTGATTAGATCAACCGTGGGCTTGTAACACTGTGTTACAAAAAAGTGTTACATTTGGAAAAAAGGTTAAAAAAATCCAAGTCAGCTGCTCTATCTGTTAATAAACATCATTTTACAAAAATATGAGTCAAACTGTTTGTCAACGACAGCATTGCAGGACTAAGTGAAAAGTGCGAAGTGCGTTTTAGGATCTGCGGCATGTCCTTAAACCGCAAACGGCAGTTTCAATGCCAAACTCGCTCTTCTTTCCCCTTCTAAAATCGAGGATACCCCATATGATAACCGAGACCGATATGATTCTACCCTTTGTATTCAAATTTCTGCGAATATCGTATTTACGAGATAAGAACTAGCTGGCTGTCCCCGGCTCCGCTCGCAAATCTTACAGCTTTACAGATGGAAAATAAGTTTGCAGCTGCTCTTTTTGTTAAAAAACCACTCGCCCTAAATTGATTCCTAATTTACTGCGGTTTTATTTATTTAAACGAACAATAACTCAACCGTAGCGCCACCTGCCGGACCCTCACAAATTTATGAACCATCGCCTTGCCAAAACAAATACCTTGTGAGAATTTGATCTCAATCGGTAGAGTCTAACAGAATAACAGAAGTTACGCGACCACAAACAAACTAGATGCCACGCCCCGTATTAAATCCCGCCCACATTTTGTGAAGTTCTTTGTATGTAATATACTTTTCTGTTCTGAATTTCATTGTTTTAATATCATGCAAAGCTTTTAAAAATAACTTTGTAGCACGAGATATGCCACGCCCCTTTCTACCATTCCACCCATATTTTGAAAAATGTTTTGGTAGGTTCAATATACATCAATTTACAAAATTTGGGACACGCATCTGTCAATTATGACAGGATATAGGGCTTATATTGATTTTTTGTATGGGAGGTGCCACGCCTCTAATGCGAATATGTTAATGAAGTGTTCTTATTAAATTTCAAACTTACAAAGCTGCGGTATTACTTGTTCCATTGAATTGCTGACTGCAAAAAGTGCTGGTCCAGTAAACATCTTTGTGGCACATTACATTAAATTTCCAAATGAACGCCCCCAAGAGTATCCTTAATAGATTAAACTACCTATGACTTGCCAAACATATCCTCATGAGAATTAATTTACGAAATGACTTCTTGAAACAAATCACGCACTCATCGTGTCTAATGCGTTGTCGTCGCCCACAAAGTTATTAAAAACAAAATTTCATTGTTCGTATTCATCACTCAACACCTACGAACAATAGACGCCTGATACACGCGTGTAAATCCCATTGTACCCGTTGACAATATCCTGGCACTTAGGGAGAGATATTCACAGCTTCCAAAAGAAAACAAAAACCAACAAAAATCTCCACCAAACAGGGGTGCAAGGTGTTAAAACGGAAAAACCACCAATCATCCGACGCACATTTTCATCCTTTTCAGATAATCCTTTGAGTGAAAAGTCTGCAGCAAACGTACTCGTATACGTAAGTGCTTTATGACTCCCCTAATTTATAAATACATCACAATTCACAACCGAAAATGATATCACATCCTTGTTCAAGTTCCCTGATGACAGTCGGCACAAATGAAGGACTTTCAAGGCACAGTCATTAAAATAATAAACAAATGTGTATGTGTGTGTGGTGTACAATTATATTTCAATCACACAGCACACGAGAGGGGCTGACGGCATCGGAATAATTCGACAACGATATACGAAATTAATATCGGTGGGTGTGTGGGGGGTGGTGTGGTCTTGGTCTATTATGTGCCGCTTAACAATTCATGGGGTATCATTAGGATATGGGTATCCTTCTGCACCGCATCCTCCATATTCGTTTTAATTTTCCCACTTTTATGACGGCTGGTGTTTCCGACAGCGCTGTATCTGTGTGTCCTCGGAGAAATCAAATTGAAAGTTTTACTCGTTGGCATGAGTAAATGGCATACACCCTGGCACCCATTTAAACATCCGTTCCTTCTGTCAATGGGTTGTTCTGTTTCTGAATTGCAAAGTTGATGATGGGGAGGATAGTTATTTTGGTTGACCAGTGTTCAAAAGTGGAGATAACTGCAGACTTAAGTCGGAGGATGTGGGGACACGGTCCGCCGGGACTTTTGTAACGTGTCCATTGGTCGAAAGGATATTTAATTTTTTACACAAGGTAGGGACTAGAGATAACGACGAATGGAAGTAATGTTGTAAGGTGAAGGGTGACACGTCCTGGATTGACAGTCTATAAAAAGAACAGCTTTACTTGGCAATCAATTGAGGTAATTTATAAACATTAGTCTCTAGAAATAGATCGAACAAGTTTCCATAAGCTAAAAAGCATTTTGCTGTTGCAATTGGGTCTGTTTGTTTTTTTTTTGTGCGTGGTATAATTTTTAGAAAGGCTATCAACGTGTTTTCTTTACAAGTCATCCTTCATATAGCTTCCCTGAATCACAGATAAATAAATCTGACCATGCACAGACGGCAATTATCTTTTTTCGCTTATTTTCAACCATCAAACATCCAGCAGCGTTTCGTATACCCCTATTGCGATCGAAATTACTGCACTGTCTGTTCATGCTTACATTTGGCGAAGATCTATTGCACGATCACTTTTATTTCCGCCTCGATAGTCTTAGAACACAGGCTTCCAATTTTAGATTTATTAACAGACGTTAAAACTCGTTTTTCAAACGATCTTTGATCAAATTGTCGCACAATTCTAGAGGATCACAAAACCATTGTCTTTTGGGCGATCTTCAAAGATCATATTATTTGCGCTTTTTTTCGCTTTCTAATTGAAAGCCAAATGGTCACCGATCTTGCTCAGTTTTTGGTTGCGAAATGGCCGAGTGATATTTACAAATGACCTTTACCTGCAACCGTCGATCAACCACGATCTTTTAAATGTTTTTTTCTGTTGATGCAATCGAAATACGATCACTGAGTAAGACTTCTTTATATACTTGCAGTATACTCTAGAGCGAGGTATAGATTTAAAGCATTAAACCTTATCAATATCTATCTCAAGCACCGGTAAAAACTGCGCTAAGAGAAATGAGACTTTGGGAACTTTAGGCCCCAGTCTGGGATTGAAAAAAAAAATTTCTTGGTCGTTAGATAACAAAATTTCTTGTATCTTCTGATGCAAATTCCATTTAATCGCAATACTGTTGTAGCAGCGGTTTCCCACTTTAAATCCTGCTAAACTCAAGCAGTAGTTTGGCTACTCCATCTAAGGTTGAAACAGCATACGATACGATTGTACGATTCGTAGGGCGAAAGGATCCAAGCTAAACTATTTCTATTTTAGTCTGAAAATGAAGCAGCCCTCCGAATCAGCCTCTAAATATGCAATCATTTTTGAAAAAGAGCTATAAACTGGTTATTTTTGGTATATAGGGCTCTTAGCTGATCATCTAACTTTAAAACTAACATTCCGAGGCCCGAATCAGGATGCATTCAAGCCACTGGACCAATGAGAGCTTCTCTTACAGCGGTTCTGAACTAGAGTCTCTATTCAATCGGAACCGGCTCTCCAAAGCTTGTTTTTCTGTAGCCAAATTCCAATTATCCAGCAGTATTTTTCGATCTGAGAACCGACTTCATTCGAGCAGTTGCTGAAATTCAGTTCGAGATATGAGGGGTCCCTCGATTCGATTTCGTCAAGCGAAGCAGATCCTGCAGCATATCCCATTAGAACCTTTCTGTTACGAGTTTAAATTCTCGGAACTTTTGAATGGGCAACTTGTTATTTGACAGGACACTTGTTAAATGTATGCAGATACAGCCATGGAAAGCTTTCTTGCAAGAAGAATCGACCCATTTCTATACAGAACACTTAAAACCGAAGCTTGTTCTGATATTTTCCTCTATTAAAACAAATTCAACACCCGCAACTACATCAATGGCACAGCAGCAAAGTTGCCACGTGTAGATCCCATGGAAACTGTCACATTACCTGCACGTGCCTTTCATTTTCCATAAACAAAATTTTGAAATCTCTGAATTTGTATGATTAGACTAGTCTCTCCTCAATTAAAATCGAATCTTTAAGGACTCAAAACAGGATAATCCGCAAATGTCAAAGTTTAGAAAGTATTTACTTGTCACAAGAGATCCTAATTTCATAACAAATTATCGAAAGCTGTCAGCTTTGGCCCACATAATTGCCAAAGACACACATAAAACCCAAGATTGGCATTAGCAATCTCCCGGGGAGGACAAACAAAAAAGAAAAAAAAAAAACAACCGGCTAACTTTATTAGGGAACACTTTGATGGTGTTGCCACCGTGCAAAATTCCAAATTCCAAAGTGAATTTTAAATTCAAAACGACAGTCTTATAATGATGATGTCAAGGTAAACAGGTATCCACATCTATCCACCTGTAACTTTGAGACTAAGATTAAGCATTCAAAAAGAGAAACCCCTCGAAGACGAGAGAGAAATTTCAAATTTGTATTTAGAGAACGGATCTCTGACTTGTTTCAATTCCTCCTTTGTGTATTTATATGTATGGGACGTTCTTTTTTTTCTGTTTTCTGTCATCCTCCCGCGGATGTCTACGGCTTAAGTTGGTTTTTATGTTGCCATGCTCCCCCACAGAGACAGAGCGCGAGTGCAAAGGACAATAAAATGACATACTGATGTTTACAAATGTTAAGCACGCACTTTGCTCCACCAAGGATCGGGGACGGGGGTGCGAATTACCCTCATTACGAATGAGCAGCACAGTGAACACTGAACAGGCTTTGACGAGGGTGAAATGCCGCTTGTTTGTAATATTGTTTGGTAATTCTTTTTCATACAGCCACGCGAATGAAAATTTATGAAGACAAGTTGAACACAATTTCTTAGCGAGAAATGATATTTGACGAGTCCTTTAAGTTGGGGGTCTAATGCGCGCGTGGTGGGCCTTTAAAGATGTGAGTCTGTATTTTTTTTCTTTTCCTTAAATGAGAAATGTTCTTCTCATTTGAAATTCCGTGCCGCTTGGAGATCAGTTTTTCATTTCGCCTTGAGGGGAAGAGGGCTGCCTTTTTTTTGTTGCTGTTTGGGGTTCATTAGGTCCTTCCATTTAATTAAGTTGCTTTTTTGGTTTTGTTTACTCTTTGGAGTGGTGTTTTCATTGTCGTTTACAAAGGCGAAGCCAAGGATATTGGTTTTCTTAATGAGGTAGAAAATGCGATGCTATCACTGTGTTTTGGACAGAGGTGTATCGCCTAGTAGGGGTGAGATGTTCATTTTTAATGAGATGCGGGATATAAGAAAATGCTGATGTTGGTTGCTTAGGTTGCGGATATGAAATATCAACAAGTTTTGAGTTTATTAATCGAATATTAAAATGCCACTGGCAGAGATAACCTTTAAAGTTTCATATTCGTCCTTGTCTGTGGAGATGGCAGAGGTTTGCATGGACTGTTTTTTATTGGTGGCTCTTTTTTTTATTTAAGAACTATTTATGCTATTATTTGGCCGATGGCATGGGTTATCTTGGCTTTGAGGACCGCTGTGGTTCGTGGTTTATTCACATAAACTTACGACTTCCGAAATCCCCACAAGAAAAATTTAAACGGGGTCAAATCGCACGATCTGTGTGGCCAATTCACATCACCTCTCCTTGAGATGACCATGCCCTCAAATCGCTTGTGCAGAATTTCCAATGTGGCGTGAGCAGTCCTATAGGTTCCATATGTCGTTGCTGCCCATATCATCCAATTCGGGCCAAAAAAAGTTTGTAATCATCGAGCTAAATATGGTGATGTCCTGCCAACGTCATTCTCAAAGGAATATGGACCGATGACGCCGCGCCGCCAGCCCAAAATCCACACCAAGCAGTCATTTTTTCGGGATGCATTGGACGCTCTTGGATCTTATGTGGATTGGTATCGTCCCAAATTTTGCAATTTTGTTTTTTTGACGCACCCATTCGTCCAGAAATTGGTCTTATCGCTGAATATGATTTTTCAATAAAAATTATGTTCAGTTTCCAACTGATTTTGATGAAACAATTTTATCATTTGCTCTTGATGTTGAACGCTATGTCTGTCTATAGCGATTTTGGCAAAAAGGACTGAATAAATGACAGCAAATTTGAGAGATATAGCTTCAACAATATGGCGCTATCAACGGTCAAATTTCGGAAGTCTCTATTGGAAGACCCTGTTTGTATAAAGTTAGGCCTTAAAACATTCACGTAACTTTTTTGACAGCACATATAGATAAACATATTGAATAAAATGAGGTTCTACTAATATTAGATCCACAGCTGCTTGCACGTAGAACCGTAGAAGACTAGTCGTTATACCAAGCTCTTCAGGTTCTACCATTTCAGATCTTCCGAGGAACTAAACACGACATTATTCCCCGAAATGCGACACATGAGTATGAGCCTCTTACAAAAAATATTAGTTAAAAAAATGCAACAAAGAGCCGTTCGTTCTCTTCTATTCAATTTGAAAAATCAGAATCCAAATATTACTACTGCCTAATTGAGCTAACAGAAAGAAAAACCTCAGGGGGGGAGTACTGGGTCCTCTGCTTTAAAACTTAGGCTTTACGATGGTGCTAAAAATATCAAGACCTAATATTATTAAACCTAAAAGAAAACCCCGAGAAATACTGCAAAGTAAGAATTCCATGGGATGCTGTTACGAAAGGCCATAACGAGTATTATAACAAAAGCTTCCATGAGTCTCCATAAAGCAATGCCAAGTAGGCAACTGATTTTAGTCAGTTAAGTTCTACCAACCAACTGCAATAGAAATAATAGCTATTTCAAAATACGCACCAGAAATTCATCATGAAAATTCTTTAATAAAAATTCTTTGACAGGCAATTTTTTGTCTGTGTTTCCATTGAGAAGACGTTTCTTTCTTTCTTTGTCAGGAAGTGAACCTTGTACTGTGTTTCGCTGTCAATTTTGCAAAAGGGGCTTTGGTGTTGCTTACAAAGAGTTGGTCCTTCGAGCCTTATTCTTCTTTTCTTCTTTCTGATCTGTTCTGACATACTGAGACTGCCAAATAGTTCGAGGTGAACCGCCGCCTCAGCCAATAAGAATCTCCAGTAAGCCCGGTTCTTAGCTAACTGCCTGCAATTGTACACTTGGAAGTTATAAATGCTTGTTAGTAAGTCCCAATGGCTTTGTAAATCTTCCACCTTCGCGGAACATTTTATCTTGAAAAAGAATGCAAGTATTTATTGCATATGGTCAGATGGCTTATACTTCATACACGAAACCTATACAGCCTCGAAACGAAGGAAAGGTTAATAAGCTCTTGTTGTTGTCCCATCACTGCCAAATACTAGTGATGGGACTCGACTGTTTTGATTTTTTTACTCGGTATATTGTTTGCTTAGTTAAACTGGTTAAATCCATTTAATTAAGTTGACACAGTCGTTAACGTTTAAGTTTAAGTTAAAGTTTATATTTGAGAATATATTTCCACTTATCATTCCTTTTGATTGTTTAACAGAGGCAAGCACCCAAATTGCTGATTCGTTGGGAAGCTACTCTCAGGATTGGGCATACATATGATTTTGCATTACAGCTAATTCGTTTATTTTTATTACTTTTTTAAATAGTTATAGCACAAGAGCTGCTAGGTCTTACAATCATTCATTTAAGTTAGAGAACGTCACAGACAACTAGTCCTCTTTTTGTCTAAACAAAAAAAGTCTGGTATCTTTTTAAAATAAATAAGCAATTTCTTAGTTTACGGAATTTTTCGTAACCAAAAAACTACCACAAAACTTTTTTTAACACTAATACAGATATGTTTCGCATCTTTCTGGTGTCAACACGACCTAATGTGAAAAAACCTGAATTAAGAAACAAAATGCCAAAACGTATATGTATGTAAAATATTAAAAGGAATTATTTTTTGTAAATATAATTTTAGAAATATATCCTGCTCAGAATTTTGCGACTGTTTTCTAAAAAAAAAAATATTTTTAATACCAAACGACAAATATAATCAAATATTTTATTTTTATTTTAAATTTAAAGTAGTTAGAATTGACTTCATTTATTTTTATTTATTTTATTAGATCTGTTAACATTGATGTTTTTTGAATAGTTTGTTTATTTCATTGTTTATTTTTTGTTCTTTGATTTTTTATTTGAGACTTTGGAAGGTGTCCTCTTTTAGCTGGGCATGGATATGGTCACCCTACATTCAACTCAACGTTAAAAGCGATTTGAAACTTGAAAATGCCTGTTAAAAATCCCATAGATGTAGTTCATTTCTCTTGGTAGGCAAATGGCCATATATAAACAAAAACTGCACCTGATTTTAGCAATTTTCACCCAGCCTTTGTTTTAAAGTGCCCTCTCACTTGGTGAACATCTCTTCCAGTAATAAATCTCTCCAAAAAAAAAAGAGGGATTGCATCACACTCTGCCTCTGCATAATTATTCACTCTGTCGGAAACAACAAAATTCCCATCAAAAATAATTTGCCATTGAGAGCATCTGATAAAAAAACAAACCCCAACCAAATCTAGTCGCGTGGAAACTCCCTCATGCAAATTTATCCGATGTAATACATCGCATTACAATGCACATGAATTCATTTACAGAGAGAAAAAAAAACACGTAAAACTACAACAGATTCAACAATCCATAAAACCATCGCAATGCCAACAATAGAAGCCCTATACTTGTAAAGGGGTTTTATCATTGAAAGGCACAATTCTGCAGTTGTTCTTCGTTCCTCCATATGCCGGAACGAAAGAAGAAAGTCCGCAGAGCGCGGTATGACTCATCTTCGACTGAAGTGGCATCACATTTACCAGCAACCACTGCCATCAGGCAAAGACGCGTGCACGACACATCTGCATACAGCATGCTCTACCGGCTGGAAAGAATCTGTCTTTCTCTTATAGTGTTTCTGGCTCTGCGAACGCCTGCCAACAATGGAATGTCACCTCTAAGCTTAGCGCTGGGTGAAGCTAAGACGTTGGCAATCCAATTCCAATCCCAGATATCGAGTGTCGCCTGTTCACTAGATTATGCGCCGCCTACACTAGGTCAAGCTTTTGGAATGGAAGTCGGGTCCAGAGCGGGAATATTGAGGTTCGGTTTTTTTTGTCTTAAAATTAATCAACCGATATGCCCTGCACTGCATGGCGGCGCAGATGTGTGCTGCATGTGCCATGCCCATGAACCTCCCTCGAAAGAGAGTTCGTGCTTGCAATGTTGAAGCACAGCGCTACATGCTGTTGGAGAACATTATTACGGCATGTTGTTAATTTAGAAGGGAAAACACTTTTGATTAGGAGTCCTGGTGGTCCTTAATTTCCTGAAAGTGCAGCACAACCTTGATTGCAGTAAAACGTGACTCAACTTTTGAGCTTGTCGAACCGTAAACCGGGTACACGGAAAGTTTCTTGAAATACTACCTATACCTAGAGGAAGTTCCATGGTGCTATGCGTTGTCGCAAAAGTACTGTGATTGAAAGTCTGCTGGCTTGCGAACGGAAACACAGGAGGAAATGTACCCAACGTACAACATATACAGTGGAATCACAAGAAAGGATGTTTACTCGTACAAAACTTTGTTTGAGATTACATTTGTTTTGTTATGTGTTGGTGAATTTTCTCCCACAGGACAGAGGTACACATAGTGCAGAACAAAGCATTGAAAGTTGCATTACTCGAGGGAAATGACTGCCGTCATGATGACACACTATGCCTGTCCAAACTGCCAAGTAACTCCACAAGTGATAAAAGCCTGAAGTCTATCATAAATGAGCTCATGCAGATTCAGTTGGATCTAATCACAAAAGTTGTCTATTTTGGATTCTATTTGCTGTCCTGTACCAACAATGGGGTTGTTTTTGATTAAGCCAAGTGGAGTTGTTCTGATCACTCAATTTGGCAGTGGTTCGAGGCTGTTTTTTTTTATAATAAACCACCTAAAAGTAACAAATTAAGACAGCAGCATCAATAGCAACTTTGACAGCCACAGCGCACTTTTTAGAATCACTGGTTTTGAATAGTTTGTCACAGAACAGAAGTGCGACTTAAACATCGACACCATAAATTCGATTCTACAGCTTTTGAACCTGTGAAGAACGACTTTTGCTTGCGAAATTTGTACCTTTTTCTGTCAAAATTTTCGTATCTTGCTGTTCTTGCCTGGTTCTTTCTTAAAAGTGGTATTAGTTAAGACTCAGTGCTCCCGAGAAGACTCTTGATCCAATTCGCTTACCCCTCCAATACAGGTACACCTTTAATGACTTGGCAGATTTCTAAAAAAAAATAGGCAGATAAAGTGTTTTCCAATAAGAGGTGTTATTTTGATATTCAAAGAAAAATGTCATTTTTTGAGATAAATGATCGGATATTTATTTCATTTTAAAGAGGAAGGTATGCCGTTAATAATGAAAAACAACATCAGCCAAATGGCCACCACGACCACGCTTACAGGACCATATCCTTTTCATGAAATTTTCCATAACAAAATCGCAAAGTGGCTGCCCTTTGTCCTCGATAGACTCATGAATTTCATCTTTGAGGTCTTGAATCGACGCTGGGCTGTTGGCGTAGACCTTATCTTTCACGTGGCCCCAAAGGAAGAAGTCGCAAGGTGTTAAATCACAAGATCTCGGTGGCCAATTGTGATCGCCTCTTCGAGAGATAACACGGTCCGGAAACTTTTCCCGTAAAAGATCAATGGTTTCGTTGCTTGTGTGGCACGTAGCGCCGTCTTGTTGAAAGTAAACGTTGTCCAGATCTTTATAAGCCTTAAGACCCAAGTCTTTATGCAAAATACGGTGTAATGACGTTTGTGGAATGCCCTATTCCAAAGAACGACGAGGAATGGACAAACCTGGGTTTTCTCCTACACTTTGGGCTACATCAGCAATATTCTCGGTTGATCTTGAGCGAAGTGCACTGGTTTTATATTTCACATCACTAACTTGTCCCAAAAGCTCGAATTTTTCCACCGATTTCTGTATTGCGGTCCGACAAGATGCTTCACGACGACCCAAAAATGCTTTAGTTTTGCGAACTGTGACTGCAAAATTTTCACCATTTTTGTAGTGAATTTTTATAATTTCAATGCGTTGTTGAAGCGTTTATCGTTCCATTTTTAGTAATAGCGTAGTTTCTACTTGTCAAGTGTCAAAAAATAACAGCTTCAAAAGTGACAGCTACCGAAATAGCGGGCAATTCAAAATAACACCTCTTATTGGAAAACCCTTTATAAAGATATTATTGTGAATATCATGCTTTTGTTTCTTATGATCGGTTAAAGCCTTGAGTCTCTTCTGATTGCTTTCTTAACTGGCTCCCGAATCGTAAAGCGTTTTTGTCTAAAATACTGCAGACTTCCATCCTCTGAAATTCCGAGAACGTTATCCTTATCCAGATCATAAGTTTTGACGTTTTGGACAGCATCATCTTTGTACAGCGTTATTTGTTTTACATGATCAACCTTTAACAAGGTTTGATTGTAGAAATGTTCGACAAGTTGATTGCCTTTTCTTAGATCAAAAATGTTGTCATTTCCATCCATCCAATTCATTTTCAAAATGTCCAGTCTGTTCATTACAACGGCCGTAGTTGAGATAAACTGGACCTTCACAGCTCTTTCACTATAGGCTCTAAATCGCTAGCTTTTTGAGCCTAATTGCATTGCTTTCATACAGGCATGGACCGCTTCAGTTGCAGTAGCACCTCCTTCACATTCAATACCTCTCGTTCTCTATGTAGTTTTCCTTATATAGTTTCTGGAGGTTCCAGTTGCAGTTTCTCTACCAAAATTCTGTCACAACCGCAACTGAAAAAAAAGCAGATCTATCAGGGATTGGTATTCATCAATCGGGTGGATAACCGCTCCAATCTCGCGAATGTGTCAAAAAATCAATCACCCTGTCGCCCTGTTGAAGTTTGCGTAAGACGACCTATTAATTATGTCCCATCACTGCCAAATACTAGTGATGGGACTCGACAATATTGATTTTTTTACTCGGTATATTGTTTAATTAATTACACTGTTTAAATCGGTTTAATTAAATTGACACAGTCGTTTTAAGTTCGATATCAAGATTGCTCGTTTCATTTAAGCGAGTTACGAAAACTTATCAAGCTTCCAATAGTCAATAGAGTCATTTACGAAAGTTAATATTTGAGAACATACTTCCACTTATCATTCCTTTTGATCGTTTGAAAACCCCCTCGCTTCTCCATTCCAATGAAGACAACTTCGGACTTCAAATAGGAGCACAATCCACTCTGCCCATGCAAGCAATTATTATATCCCGAACTTACCCTTTGTAACTATCAAAGTTCAATTGCTTTGGCCAATTAAAACCAAAACAATCGCTTTTCAGAACTTCGGTCCAGCAATTAGAAACTACTATTCCCCTCTCAATAGAAACTAAACAATTGAAAATCAGAAACTCAATTATCAAACTTTCCCAACCCCTTTAACCAACTCGAAGCAATCACTATTATATGACCACCCACTCGTAAAAATATCATATCCCCATTATTATCGATTCCACAATATAATAGGAGCAATTTTCGGGATTACAACTAATTAACTTACGGTCGTTTAGAGTTGACAATTAAAACGGTGTTCCACAAAGCAAACTGAGCTGGGGTTGTTTGTATTTGTAAATTCCCATATTTCTATGGCAGCCATTAAAAACTTTTCAAAAATATATATGACAACTCTACCGCAGTGAATATTTAAAAAAGGACCACCACCACCGCACAACTTACTTTGGAGCAATTTTTCTAATGGATGGCAGTTGTTTCGAAAAGTTGCCATCTCTTGTGCCAATGGAGATTAACGACCTCTCACAAAATGCTGTCACATCCGCTATGGGGAGCGGCCATTAGCTCATCAAACCCTCTCTATCGACGATGTTTGTCGTTTGGACTCTTTTTTTTTCAAATTTATGGCTTTTTTTGTCATTCAACAGAGAGAAAAAAAAATTAGTATTGATAGTCTGGGGGTCGTTTATGTTCCAAGGACTGATTGAAAATGTTGCCCAGCAATAGGGTGGTTTACATAGCTGGGGTTGAATTTATTGACTTTGGCCAAATTGGGTGTCTGTGTACTCGTGTTGATTTTGTTTTATTTGAAGTGTATTTAAAGATAAACTTTGCCGACAAACTTGTGGGAGAGTTTACTGTGGGGGTTTGGGTAAATAGCTTCAGGCAATGTGAACACAAATGCTGACACTATCGCAGAAAATTTGCAAACTTCATTAGGGTACGGGGGATGGATGGATTTTGATATTTATGACTGTGAAAAGAGGCTGTATTTTTTGTAACTCCTGCCGATAACAGACTGAAACAAGCCTGAGATTAAATTTTATTTGAATGCCATTAACTTGGGTAATTTTTTTCTGCTTTTAGCTACCGAAATCCGTTGCCAGGAGAAGTCCAAAGGTGGCCTGAGCTATGAGGTCATCCTTGCTGAGCCAGCACCCAACGTTACACTGCCAAAACGTCCAATAACACCTGGCAAGAATGTCTCAGTTGAAGATATCGAAAAGAAGCTCAAAGAGGCCGAGGAAAGACGCATTGTAAGTATTGTTGTTTGAGCTTTTGTTAAATGAATTTTAACTCAGATTAAAGTATTTTTAAGTATTGAACTTGCCTTGAAAAATGGCGTATATTTTTCTCTCACAAACCTATTTTTTTTACGTTAAAGGTGCGTAAAAAGCGATTTCGCAAACAGACTCCAAATTAATATAGAAGTTCATCATTTCAGTCATTTTCCTTTGCAGAATTGACAGTGCGTTTAATAATGCTTACAACAATTTTAATAAACTGGCTTAAAAAAAGCTACAAAGTTCAGAAAAAAATTGTATTTTAACCTAGAAACTGAAAGTTTATTTAATTTAAAAGGCTACTAACTAAACGTATTTTAACTACATTTATTATGAGAATAAGAACATCAATTGCGACTTAATACCATATTCACACCGAGCCGAAAACCTGGTTTAAGCGATAACAATCGAAAACAGAAGTTTTCCCATACATATTTCAGTTTTCAAAACGAGTTTTTTAAGTCGTTTTTCACAAAATGACTTCCAATCATTTGATTGTTGAAACAAACGCACCTTTTGCAATATTAAGGAAACTAAGCAGAACACCTGAGAGAACAGAAGTCACAACTCACAACCTAATTATTGTTTCCACACTTATTTGATGGGCTAATATTATTTTTAAATAATCTTAATTAATTTTATTTGTTAAATAATGCGATCGAATGTGTAACCAAAATAGTTTACACAAAAGTTTCAGCTAGTGTCTCACAGCTGATTGGAACGTCAAACGTTCGGTGTGAATGGGGAAGTTCAAGTATCTAGTTTAGTAAGTCTGAAAGCTGACTTACTTGATGTATCTCAGTTTTGATTGGCCTAGATCGTTCACATGGGCAGCTGTTTCAGTTGACGTTTATGGAGGGGTAGCCGAATCTAGTAAAGAAATTCGTGAATGAGTACCTACTAAGTTGATAGTTCGCATATGTGGCTGACGTAGGAAAAGTGACGTTCGCGACCAATCTATTTTTTGCGTTCAGGTTACATCTACTCCAGACCAATCTAGTCGGCTTAACTAAGATAACTAAGTTTTTGAACGTGCCCAATGCATCAAGTTCAAATATTTGTCCAGAGCAGTCCACTGCTGAACAGAGTCGAACGATTGGTCAGGGGTTGAATTACCGCATCCGTGATCAAGTAATACGTGACTGATTTTTTTTATTGTTTTTCATATAAAACAACAAAATTCAGTGACGTATTGCTCGCTCACGGGTGCGGTAACTCGACTCCTGTTCACACAAGGTACCTATAAATTTTACAAATGGCCCTAGCGAGGTATCCGTCGGAACGGAAAATTCTCCGATTTTATATGATTCGGAGAATTTTTGCTTCGAGGTATTCTTCGAAATATTTCTTCGACATATAGTAACGCATATCAGCGGATTACGTTGAAGTGCGATGAAGTGCATTTTTTTTCTTCAATTTTTGACAACAAGGTTCCTATATTCTCCGACAGAAATTGGTTGCGGAATTTGTTAACGATTTGGATTTGAGCCTCCGACAGAGTATGCGTTGCGGAGAATTTTCCGTTCCGACGGATACCTCGCTAGGGCCGAATATCTTTGAAACGTTGTAAACGAGATAAGGGCATCAAACTGTGTTTGAATTTATTTTCAGCCTTAAGTGTGCCCTCCAATCATCCTATGAACAGAGAAAGGACACCAATTTTTAGCTCTGATAGGTTTAGGATACAAAAAGAAGCACAAGCTTTTCTCACAGCGCTAAATGTAAAGTTTTATTCACTTGGTGTGAAAATGAACTAACTGGCTATATGCGACATAACTTTGTATTCAAAATCGACCTGGTTCCCGTCACGGATCTGATCACTTTTGATCGGGCAGTCCTTTGTTGCTGCTCTATGGGGAGATTCTGCTGGGAGTATGTTAATGCTCTGCTAATGAATGTTATGTTAAGTTCTGCTAATGTTCTGTTGCTGCTCTTGCTATGAAAAGCTGCTGTCGATCGGCAAGTTTGTACTTTATATTGCTGATCTGCTGACTCTCCACACTCGATCTGTACCTAAGTGATTTTGATTCTTTCTAACTTCTCCAACTCTACTAAGACTACTGCTGATCTTTTACTGATCGACCACCGGTTTGCTCGATAAAATCTGATCTTTTCAGAGAAAAGATACAACTATTTACTTGTAACAATAATACCTTTCACCACTCTTTTAAAATCAGCAATTACAGACCGTTTTTGCTTACTTCCTAGTATTTATCGTCACTAGTCACATCCCCAAAAAACGCTGAAATTTCAATAGCCTAAAGTCCTATACGAATTTTAAGCTGAAAGATTGCAGATGTTTTTCACAGTATGTTAAACATTCAGTCTATAGAAGTGTATTGGAGAACGCGATACTCAGCGATCTGCAACACAGCTTGGCCTTTAATTTTATTAGAGCCTGCAAGTTGGATAAACAGGGTCGTGCAGGTTTTTTTCCGCGCTATAAACGTGACTGCGATCGTTTGCTACTTAAGTATCTCTCTGCTACTGTTCTGTTAGTATTCTGCTGCGGTTCTTCTAGTGCTCTGTTACTGCACATCTCCATAAGCTCTGCTAACAATAAGTTACTGCTGTGTTGTTTTTCAGAAATGGCTCTGAAAGCGGCCTGTGGTTATACTCCTACTCCTTAATTGACTAATGTTAATCTACAGCTTTCTGTTGCTTCTCTGTTAACGCTAACCTACTAGTCTTTTGCTGATCTTTTTATATTTACCTACTGTTGATCAGTCAGGTCTTTGTTATTACTTCCTGACGCTTTTAAGCTATTATTTCGATAACTCCTTGTATAGCCAATGATATGATACTGCGCTGCACAGTCTGTGATCAGACAACGGTCTGCTGTAAAGATCACCGAGTAATTTAGCTCTTTATTTTTATTCTTTTCCATTATTTCTATGGTTCATGTACCCGCTTATAGTTAAATATATGACTCAAATATCTACCATTTCACCTTTTCAGTCCTTGGAGGCCAAGAAAATGGCTGAGATCACCAACAAATTGGCCAAAATCGAAGAGGCCACTCGCAAGAAGGACGAACTTAACAATGAATTTATCACTCAAACCAAGGAGCAACTCGAGTCCAAGATGGAACAGCACGTCGAGAAGCGCGAGGCCATCATTAGCGATTTAAAGGAGAAGTTGAAGGTTGTATACTACTGAAACACTCCACAGTCCGACTACACTTCACTAACAAAATTCGCATTTCTCCATTTTTAGATTCACTCTCAGGAAATCGAAAAGACCCGCACTACACTGGAACAGCAAAAATTCATTGAAAAGGTCGCCATTGAAGAGAAGCTCAAAACTGCCCAATCGCTTCGCGATGAGAACATCAAGAAAATGCTCGAGCGTCTAAAGGAACACGTGAGTAGTCCTACCGTTTCTCCACCGATACCCCTTTCATTGTAGATAAAAAATGCATCCCCCATTTGTGTTTTTGTAAATTCAATTGCGTTTTTTCCTAATACTTACATAAACCTTGACAGTTTTGCAATTCTCGACTTAAGTTTGTTATCTAATTTCGATTTTTCAGTAGACTAAATATTTTTATCAGTTAACCATTTCGTTGTTGTACAGACGCAGAAAAGGATTTTGTTGTTTTGCTTGTAAACCATACTTCATCATGTTTGTGTTGTTAATTTTTCTGTTTTCTCGTCCGATCATAAATAATACACCCGACATTATTGTTCCTTTTAATTCCAATATTAATGTTGTTTTTGCGGAATGGATGACAAACGAAAATACGAAATTGAAATTGAAATATATAAAAAATATATAAATAAACAATTTACAAAAAAATTGATTCTCCCACTATTACAATTACAATTACAATTACTACTACCTACTCACACATTTATAGAACACTGTCAAAATTGCCGAAATCAAAAGTCAAATCGATCAATTGGAATCGCAGAAGATTGAGGAGAAGGCCCGAATTATTGAAAATAAATTATACACTGCGGAACAGAATCGCGAGAAGGAGATCCAAAAGAAAATCGAGACTGTTCGAAAACTTGTAGGTTCATTTTGGTTTTTTTCAAACAATTTTATTTCATTATATATATTTTGTTTAACAAACAAACCACATCACATCATCGTTTTTTGTTTATTTTTTTATTATAGGTTATTTTGTAAAATAATGTTTACATTTTTTTGACAATGCTTAGTGAATTTGTTAAATGAATCATTTTTGTTATAACTTTTTTCGTTGCTATATACAAATTTGCGATTTATCTTATGAATTTGTACGCAGAATGCACTTTATGTAGGTAGCGGAGGTATTTTCGATGTACAAACCTTGGGTGGGATTTTTAACGACATCTCTGAAGTAATTTTAAAATTAAAAAATGAACAGACGGACCAACCAACTCTCAATCAACAACCGTCAGGCGTGTCTCTCTGAAAATTTGTGTTCGCATTGGCAGTCCCAGATCCCGGCCAGTCTTAATTAGTGAAAATGATAGTTGCCACCATTGTGAACGAACCACATTTTGAACGAGTCCGCACTGATTTCTCATAGCAAGTTCTTCTGAGTTCTGAGTAGTTGTTCAAACAACGGCGCACTTATTTTGAATGGTCTGAAGCAAGAAAGAAACCCTTATCCGACTTAGAAGAAACAGGTTAACAAAATTAAGAACTGCCCAAAGTCACGTCACGATAGAGAAGTGCCTTTACGTCGCGCTATTATGACCTTTCCTTTCAAATACCCCGCCCAACATTTTGTTGTTGTTTGACGAGTCGACGAGCCTACCTTAGGTTAGGTTCGGTTTACGGGTTGCTAGAGTAGGGTACGCCCTACCATACCACACTTAGTCCTTATGGACCCATTGTGATACCCTTGTTGGAAGGTTAATGTTAATTAAGATGTTGATGTTAAGATAGTAAGATGGACGTCGTCGTCCAGCCATCCAACTTGTAAAGATTAGAAAGCGAGACATCATGTGATAGCTTCCAAGAGTTCTGTTCCTCAGGTGACAGAGGCTCGGGCAGTGACAGAGGAAGTGAGGTATATCCTCATGTACCACTTCGCATCCACAGCCTCTCCATTTATCGTAATTTTTGAGATTTAGTTTCATCGTGTGGTTTCTTAGGAAGTTATGACCCGTTAAGGCTCCTACCAGCTTAGACAGCGATGACCTGTCAAACTGTAGCAGTTTGAGGGCTCGGCCTCTGTCATACTCTGGCCAAAGCTTTCGTGATACTTCGCAGGTAGTTAGTTCTTTCCACCTGTTATTGGTTTTTATACTAATCTTGCTCACCAGAGTGGAGGCTTGATCGACTGTAGTGCTCTGACATGATCCATTGCGGACATGCCTACCTTAAACAATTATTATACTCAGCAGAAGAGGATTCTAATTTCTCCTGAACTAGTTATTCCTTGTAGACACCCCTTCTTATTCTACGAAGGGCTAGACGTTCACTTAGTATGGATACGGATAGAGGAGGAGTCTATTTTAAAAAAAGAGTCAGCACTTTAGAGAATCTGATTTTTGTTCATTGAGAGTAATCTGCGAACACGGGGATCTCTTATTCTTTAAAACTCGCCGCACAGACGCCCCACACACTGTGGTACTGCTATCAAATATCACATTTGTTGCACTTCGCTTGATTCGTTTTATTCCTCTTGTAAGGACTCTATGAGCCTTTGTGCTGATACGGACTCATAGAGATTATTTTTTTTAAATTTAGTCCCATGACCTTAATTGGCTGACACTGCGACCAGAAAGATCTATTCTATCAAAATAGGGAAAGGTTAATAGACTTGTGACCTCCCTGATGGTGGCCAAAAAGTCCTGGGTTTAGCAAATTTCAATAGACCTGCTGCTGTACGAGTCTCTCTGTTAAAGACACGTTTTCTTAACCAATAAAGAGCCGAGCAGTCCCAAAAGATGTGCTCAGAGGATTCGCTATCCTCCAGACAGAGTCTACATTCTGTATCTGGACATAGGGTTATTTTGTTGAGCTGGTATCTATAGCCACAATGAATGTGAGGAAGCCCACTAGCTTTCTTATGTTATCCTAACTTAGCCTTATGATTTCCTTGTAGGAGTTAGGTGTAATTAATAGTTTGTGTTGATTGTCTTAGACCAACGACATTTTGCCAGAGTTCAAGGCGAAGTCTTGGCGCAGTAGCCCAATTGACTGTGCAGTAGTGCTCTGGTCTAAAAAGACCGCATTCGGAGCCAGTCCGCATGTTTGTTGCCTACAATACCCTGATGACCTGGTACCCAACCAAGTTTTACCTTGTTGTGTTCGGCCAGGGTTTACAGGGCACTGTGACAGCAATTAACTGTTTTAGAGTCCATTGTATTGGACGCTAAAGCTTACAAACCTGCGCGACTGTCGGAAAAAAATCCGTTTTTGAAGATTAGATCAGCACAAACTTCGATGGCATGAATTTTCGCTTGAAAAACCGTCGGACATACACCAGCTCCATCTCCGGAATCCATTTTTGATCAGTCGACGATGGTTTTGGGTCCAGTGTCGTAACACCATTGGCCCAACTAGTACGGTCCACTAATTCTACTTCGAATAATTTCCCAAAATCCCTAACCATTGTGGCAGGGAGCAGAAAATGTCCATTCAACTTATTTATACTTATATTCTAGCATCTTGGCAGCCGTCTTCATAATGAGGAATTGCAGGGGTAAGAGCCCAATAATGGCCTCAAGCGCTGTTGCACCTGAGATGCCGAGACAGGCATTGAAGGTTGAAATTTCTGAAGCTTATTTGCCATAGTTCGTTCTCACAGAATGAGGAACTCTTTTAATGTTTCTGTGGTCTAAACTGATATGTCATATAGGTATATGATATACCATTATGTGATGGTCAATGTTATTGTCTGTACCCTTTCTTGGTTAATCTCTGGACCATATATGGTAACTCAAGATAACACTTGCAGACTATGTAACGAGGACGAAGAATCAGCAGAACACATCCTGTGTCACTATAACTGCCTAATCAGATTACTTCAACACCATCTGGGTAAATACTACCTTGAGGCAGATGACATATCTGACAGCCCACTCAAAGATTTACTAGGATTCATCACAAAGCCCGGTATCATAAGTAAGCTCTAATTGGAGTAAATCACAATAGGCCCGCCTGTGGCCGCAGTAAATTGGTAACTTGCTTTCAACTCCCTAACCTAATCTAATCTAATATATGGTAGAGTGTTATTGACGGTATTTGGCGAGCTCAATGGACTCCAAAATTAGACGAAAAGTAAGATCGATATACCAAATTTCACAAACGTAGCTGCTTTAAATGACTTTTTGTCCAATCGTGGTCCAATTTCGGGGAGTAGTATTTAGTAAATGTATCACATAATAAATGGCTGCAATATTATCGGCCTGAATGCAACCTCCCAATTAGTCCGACTCAAGGAAAAACCACAAAACAGAAAGTGCATTCTCAATTTGTTAATTATTTATTTATTTTCTTTTTTTAATTTTTTTGATAATGTTACACTTAAAAATATATTATAATATTCATTTCATTTAATTAAAATAAAATGCTCTTCTCCATTGCAACATCAAACTTATTAACCGCTTAACTATAATATAATCTTTCAATTTCAATTTTATTTCCCACCTTTTAAAGGAACGCCGCGCTGAGTTAGTGCGCCAAAACAAGGCCGCTCTAAAGCCAACCGACGAGACAAACTGTTGTGAAACTGCTGTCGCAGCAACATCCGGCTAGAAGCATAAAAACGAACATCAATAAAGTCAGTTCTTAAATGATTTCAACAAAAAAATAAAATAAATAAAAATATATATTATTACAAAACAAAACAGCAACAAAAATTATCACTTAAAAAATAATACTACAAAAAAAAATCAATATATATATATTCGACATATGATTTTATAATTTTCTTAATTTTATCTGTCATGTTTGCGCTCCTTTATCTTCGAAATGTGTTTAGTTTTTTTTACTTTTTATTATTTATTTTTATTTTCACCTTCTTTTTATTATAATAATATATATTATGAATATTGTTAAGATTTGCCTGGTTGCAGTCATTAAATTCTGAATAACATTAATTATATGCTTTTTTTGTACGATTTTTTATATGTATACCTAATCTAATAAAACGATTACTTAGTAAACCAAAAAAAAAATAATCTATTCTGTTTTCTTTAGTTGTTATTTTCTATGATTTTTGCTTGATTTTTTCTTTACTCTTAAGGAAGGTATAACCTTAGCCTGTATTAAGCCATTTAAAAGCAAAAAAAAACTAAGCAAATTTTCAAATCAAATAGTAGAGTAAATAAAAACAGAAAATTGTATAAGCGTATTTAATAAAAGAAATATAAAAGCGTAATATTTTCTTTTCTCTAAACAAAATGATAAATTAACGAAATATAATTCACAATGAAAACAAATGAAATAATATTTGAATTTCCGATTTATATGGATGGCTCTTAGATAATATTTAATCACAAATCCACTCTCTCTTTCTATAAACAAAAACCACTCTGTAAGTATTGAAGTTCACTTGTTTTTAGTTGGAAAAGTTTTTAATTTATTACTTTGGGTTATAATAGTTTGTACCTTGGTTTTATATTGTGATTTACTTTGATATCTATTGCCTATATTTCATTCAGTTAGTTCCCTTTAAATTTATGAAATTGAACAATAGTTAATTGCATAGCACACATTAATCGCTATTGTGAATTTTCTCTTTGGTGTACTTAATATACTAGTGAACACTGAAAGTTGTAATGTTTGGGTCACAATTGACTGCGCGGATTTTTCTATATTCTACCATCATTACCTACATTTCGTGTGCATATTAATTCACAATAATGATATTATTCCTATAGAATTCGCTATTGTGAGCTCACTGCATTGGATGTGAATCTTAGAAACATCCTGTAATACAATGCACTGTACAAATAATCATTTATGGTGTCATTTTAAATCGAACGAATCGAATTGCGAGTTTTTCTAAACAGAAATGTCTATTGTGACCTGTAAAATATTAAAGCTGAAAGTTAAAAATGATGATTAGTGGGGTCCAATGAGTTTCAGATTTACCACCAATTTTATGGTTCTCAACTTAAACCGCAGAGCATCGCGGCAGTTATTGCGCTGTACTAATTATCCTTTTTAGCATTCAGGCGAACTCACAATTGCGAATGAAAGTATGCATTGTGACCTACGATTTTTATAGCACATTCATTCGGTCGAATGTAGTAGAGGTATTTTGTTTATTATTGTTTACAAAGCTTTTTTTGTAATAAAAAAGTTCACCAACACCGACAACTTCCTTGAAAGTTTTTTAGGACATCGGCTGTAAGGATGATTATTGACCATAAACAAAAGCTGTCGAACCACAGTCAACAGAAGATACAAGACCCAAGTGTAAGCCTTGTTTTTTTATTACTATTTATTTTCTCCAATTTGTTTCTTATATATTTTTGTGACGATAAGTTTAATTTTTTTCTAGTACTAAAACGTTGAAAATGTATATCAATTGCTTAAACAAATATAAAAACAAGACTCATTCTCTATAAACACAAAATATTAAAAATTTCTTCCGAAAACATATATAAAGCTGCGTTCTCCGTTTCACCATTTAACACACAAAATTTAAGAAAAAAAGATTTAAGCGAGGAAAATGAATAAACTTCATGCAAAATTGTATTGCATAATAAAAACCGTAGAAGTTTTCTATATAAAAGAATTATAATAAAACATAGAAAAGAATATTTTTTCAAAAACATGTATGTAGTATGAAAAATCATAATAAAAAAACTAATGTAAATTAAATAGTTAAGAATAAATAAATACAAAGTAAAATGAGGAACTTAGCATAATTTACAATTTTTTTTCATTCATTTTTAACTGCGTTTTTAAGTCTTCATTTGACAAAAAATGGATACCAAAAACATAATGCTTGAAAGTACGTTTTTACAAAAGATTTGGACCGACAACACAAACAAAAAACGCGCATAAACAAAACTAAATAACAATGATAATATTAAATGGAAAGTAAAACAATATTGAAGCTGTGTATTTTATATTTAAAAACGTAGACGTATTTAATCGAAATAAATGGAATAAGTTAAACATTTGATTAGTAAAACAAACAGTACTTGGAACAGTCTTAATCTAAATCAAAAAAATAAATAATTTTATATATATGAAAAGGAAAAAAAAACAAATGAAAATCGTTCATTTAATAAATTATTAGGTAGGTACACGGAAGTTTTCTCCATTTCCATAATTTATTTGATTTTGTGTTTACTTTTTCAATATTCTTACATAAAACAAAAAAACTATATAATATATATTTATAAATAAAAACACAAAAGCAGAGATCAGCAACATTAATTATTAATTAAACAATGTATTTATCTGGAAAACGAAAGCATATTCTATTAAACGTATAAAAAGAAACAAAAAATATTATTACGAAAAAGTAAAATAAAAATTTTAACACAAATTATAATATATATCTTGCTTGCCTGATTGATATGTGCGCGCTGGTATGTTATTTTACGGAAACAAATATACTAAGAAAAATCCCCATTTAATATGACACACGACTACTTAAATAAATTATTATTTAAAGTATGTATTTTTAAAGAAAATAACAATATTGTTATAGCTGAAGTCGGTTTTTTTTTTGTATATTTTGTTTGGCAAACAAATCTTCTTGACAAAATCAAATTTCATTACAATTGAAAATAATATTGTTACCATCGATAATGAATGAAATAAAACTGAAAACAAGAATTATGTATAATTATTATGACAGATGGAAGCATCGACTTTATAATAACAGACAACTTAATAACACAGAAATGGAATAATAAAATATATTCAAAGAATTTGTAATTAAAAATGGCGTTGTTGTTTTATTTGTTTACAATTTTCAGCGAAGGGTTTGTGTTTTTGGGTGTATCTTATCCAAATTCTACCAATGGTAGGTAACTAGAAAGAGAAAAACTATTACAATCGTGGTGGTCGGCTGGATGGCCGCATTCAAAAACTTAGTTGTCTTAAATCGACTAGGTTGGTTTGGGGGTAGATGTAACCTGAAGGCAAAAACTAGATTGATCGGGAACGTCACTTTTCCCTACATCAGCTACATAAATACGAACTGTCAACTTAGTACTCGGTCACGAATTTCTTATCTAGATTCATCGGCTACCCCTCCATAAACGTCAACTGACACAGCTGCCCATGTGACCGGTCTAGGCCAATCAGAACCGAGATACATCAAGTCGATCAGCTGTCAGACTAACTAAACTAGATACTTGAACATCCCCAATGTTTCACTAAACTGTCAACGGGTGTCAAAAATGTTGCAGGTTTCGCTGTCAATGGACGAAACTCGAGCGATCGACAAGTAACAAACGTTACTTCTGCTATTAGGTAGGGTAGTTAATTATTACCAATAACACAGTGACAAGTGACAGCTAAATAACTTGAAGAAAACCAGACCATTGTTCTAAAAAGATTGCTCAAAAGTTTATGGTTTTAAAAAACAGGAAGACCGTTTAGTAAAACTGACAAGTTTGAATAAAAGTGCGCCATTTTAACAATATTTGAACAAAGCACTACTTCTCTGGTCATATTCCAACAGGTTTATTTGATGTTTAAAATGGACCAGAAAGATAATCACTCTCCGTCCAATGCTTCATTCGGCTTGAATATTAATAGGTCTGTTCCTTTACTTTTAAATCTTACGAATTTTTACGAATTCTTCCGCATTTAACTCAATTGTCGTTCCCTAACTCGAAAAATTCGAAAAAGAGAGCGGCTTGGAGAGAGCAAGATATTTCCCCTCTTACTAGTTTTTACTCAACAAATTTCTTTGCGTAAGAATTGAAACATCTGTCAGTTGCCTGAAAATTTACAGCTGATTTGAATTTGTTGTTCTATTTATGTCGTTTTCCATTGGTTTCACTCGGGGATTCACTCATTCTGAAAACCAATGGAACAAGAAAACTGCTTCTGGATAAATCCACAAATGTATTGGTGAAGTGCCAAAAAATAATCTACGGTTGCTGTCAGCTGGCTTGTATAAAATACATAAATTACAATTGTGTTAGTGCTTCTTGAGTGGATTCTGACTTCAAATCCAGAAGCGAATTTCTCTTCTCAGAATCACCAGAAGAGTATTTTTTGTGCCAATGGAACGGTTTCAGAAGTGATTTTTTCGATTCCGGACTCTCCCGGACGCTTCTTTTTGCCCAATGGAAAACGACATTAGCATTTGGGTGGAATATTCCCAACTGTCATTTTTCACAGGTTCAAAAGCGTTCCTTAACTTTTGCGTAAGTTTCCCTTTTTGAGAGAGAATTCATCCCCTCCACAGGCATTTTGACAGTCTTTTCCATTTTTACTAAAAAAGTAAAGGAACAGACCTAATATTTAATGTCCCTTCTCCCTTTCCTTTGTTTTCCAACTGGACTGCATCTGAAAAGACCCGAGTCACAGTGCAAAGTTTGATTTAGTGCCTGAACGCAATGGGCCCGAGTGGCAGCCACACATATGTCAACTGTCAACTCGTCCAGCTCCAGAGTCCAGACTCCAGACCCTCCGATTAGAAATACTCCTTTGTCTGTTCAGCTGTTTTTGAAAAAGGCAAGCGAAGTCAAGATTCAAGAAGCCTGTCTGCGGCAAGTATTTAAAATTCAACTGTCAAGTGTCAACTTTGTTAGCGCCATGACGATTAACGACGACACCGACAGCCAAAAATTAGAATTTTTCCCATACAAAATTGGTTCGGAGGTACTAGTCGCCCAGCAATGGTAGCAGGCTGCTACGTAGGAGGTAGGAGTTTCAATTCGCGCCAAAAAAAAAATGACAGCTGTACCTAACTATGAGAGATGTGGAGTATTGAAATTAATGTAGTAGATCTTATAGTGATGCGCGTTCTTTTTTGATATAAAAAGATCGGTAATAGATTTGCATTCAGCGGAATTATTTTGAAATTTATAAAAATTAAGTAAATTTAGTGAAGCAGGTTTATTCGGACATGTTTGTCAGTTAATTTTAGAGCTAATGATAAGTGCTAGGAACGGTTCAATTGGAGAGCTGTCATTGCAATTCATGGGAAATTGAAAACGAAAAAGAAACATCGTATTGTCTGCTCGGGCGTTTATCTGTAAACAAATATTATTTGTTTACAAATTCTGTCCTTTATCGCCTGCAGACATTTTATGTGAAAATCACGAGAGATTAAATTCTGTGATTCTTAAGTAACGCATTAACTCAGAAATTCATTTAAGAAAACTCATTATCTGTACTAAAAAATTAAGACTTATGCCTAGACCGCGTTTATGCAAAAAATAGGCATTATTATTCTACCAAAACAAATTAACAGCATTATAAACACTGCCAAATTGTTACTTCTGATTTCGTTAAAATTTTTTTTCACTTATTACTTAAGGCACCAAGTGACAAAGAACAGAAACAGAAACAGAAACTGAAACAGAACAGAAAGTTTTATCGTTCTGTAGTTAATTCTGGTTCTGTTTACGTTGTTCGATCAGCTACAAAGAACTGAAACAGAAACAGATCCATAAAAACATGGCAGCCGCCTATTCCGTCAAATTGTATGTCTTTAGCTTTGACTTCAACGAAAAACATGGAACAGAATGAAATTGTATAAAATTTGGTGATTTTTTAAGAAATGTATTATTCTCTCCTCTTCGTCTACTAAAAACAATAGTACGATGCGAAACAAACAGATGCAAAAAAAATCCAAACAAAAAAAACCCGTCCCCCACGATAAATTTGAATTTCTGTTGCTGGCAGCAACAGAAACAATCAATAAAAGCTGTGTTTCTTTCGTCCCCGTCACGGCTATAGGATAAGCAAAATAAAAAAATCCCTGGTTAAATACAACAAATGCTTAACCTGGATAATTATCGGGGTTAACAGCTTCTCGGCGATAGAGAAAAGTATAGCCAACACAAATTTGTGTATGTTATCGATAACTTGTATGGATATTTCATAAATGACATTTGACATGCTGACAAAAACTAAAATTAAATAATTCGAATTTGAAAAAAATGTCTTAGCAAGCCAACGAAAAACGGTAAATTACCAAGAAATGTAATATATGAAACAATACACAATATGTTATTGTGTTAACTTGATTCATTTTTTATTTGAATATAAACTTTTTGGTGCCTCTGCTGCGTTAGAATTTTCCATTAAGAACATTTTATCAAATTAAATTTTTCAAATACCATTTTTACTGTCAATGTCAATTTGACTTTTAGATTGATGCGTTGCCAACTCATGGTTTTATTCTTCGATGTTCGTTTTTTTCGGCAATCCCTGATAGAGACGCTGATAGGGACGAAAGAAACAAAGCTAGACTTGTTTGCGTTCTGTCCTCAAACAGCCATTTTTCTGTCGCTAAATTCTGTTGCTGAAAAATAAATTTTCTGTTCGCAATTCGGTTTCTGTTGCAAATGTATGGGGTTCTGTTTCTGTTCCTGTTTCTGTTCTTTGTCACTTGGTGCCTTTTAGGTTGGCAATCTACTACCAATTTTCAGTCGCTGAAGCAAAATGGCTAATATTTTTCGCAAACAAATTTGACAGTGTTCGGTGCCAACAGTATTATGTCAAAGAATAGCAAATGCATGGCATATGAAATACAAATACAATACGTCTCGAGCGATTTTATATACAAAAAATAGGGCCCTTAAAAATAATCTAGGACAATATTATAAATGTAACAAAACCTATCGATATGACCAATAAAAACGTCGATGGAAACTGATGGAAACTATCGATTGTAATCGATAAACCATAAATTTGTTGTGCTTTATCAATTTCATCACAAAAGCCAACATAAATATGACCGAAATTTTTAGCTCCATTTCATCAGTCTGTTTGAGTTCGCTTTTATATAAATTAAATCATAACCGCTGTTAGCCGGTCTGCGTTGTATTTACAAGGAATAAGAAACATTTATGTAGTCTGTGCCCGGTGACAAAGTGTTAACAAGCAACTTTAGCCGAAATGGTGGTCCGTACATACAACGATGAGCTGGAATATCTGGAGAAGATCTCCGACTGCTGTTGGCGCATCAAGAAAGGATTCCAGCCCAACATGAAAGTCGAAGGATGTTTCTATGTTAATTCGCAACTGGAGAAACTCATGTTCGATGAGTTGAAGGAGTCGTGTCAGCCCGGAGCTGTTGGTGGATTCTTGCCAGGGGTAAAACAAATTGCTAATGTTGCTGCACTACCCGGCATCGTTGGAAGATCAATCGGCCTGCCGGACCTTCATTCTGGTTATGGATTTGCTATTGGAAACACGGCTGCGTTTGATATGGATGATCCATTAAGTGTTGTGTCCCCAGGCGGAGTCGGCTTCGACATTAACTGTGGCGTTCGTTTGTTGCGAACGAATCTATTTGAAAAAGATGTTCAGCCACTGAAAGAACAATTGGCGCAGGCTTTGTTTGATCATATTCCAGTCGGTGTTGGCACAAAAGGTGTCATTCCAATGAATGCCAGTAATCTGGACGACGCTCTCGAAATGGGAATGGATTGGTCTCTGCGTGAAGGCTATGCATGGTCTGAGGACAAAGAACATTGCGAGGAATTCGGTCGCATGCCGAACGCTGATCCTTCCAAAGTTAGTTTGCGGGCTAAGAAACGCGGCTTGCCACAGTTGGGAACACTTGGTGCTGGAAATCATTATGCAGAGATTCAGATTGTGGACGAGATTTACGACAAGTCGAGTGCCAACCAGATGGGGATAGGAGAGAAGGGACAGGTTGGTAGTTTTTGCTTGTGTATTCCGGAAGTGGTTACTTATTTGATTGGGATTTATAGGTCTGCGTGATGATTCACTCGGGAAGCCGAGGTTTCGGCCATCAAGTAGCTACCGACGCGCTGGCACAAATGGAAATTGCAATGAAGAGGGATAATATCAAAACAAACGATCGGCAGTTGGCTTGTGCGCGGATAAACAGTGTGGAAGGGCAGGACTATCTCAAAGCTATGGCGGCAGCTGCGAATTTCGCCTGGGTCAACCGCACTTCAATGACCTTCCTTGCCAGGAAGGCATTCGCCAAGCTCTTCAACACCACAGCCGATGATCTGGAGATGCATGTGGTCTATGATGTGTCGCACAACATTGCTAAAATTGAGGACCATGTGGTGGACGGAAAAGAGAAGAAACTACTCGTACATAGGAAGGTGAGTTGTTAAGAATGATGAAATCAATAGGATTTCATAATATGTGTCAGCCAGCAATGGCCACTGCGTTCCTTAACATTTTTCATATTCCAAATCAACTCTTATAAACCGCTTTTTACTTTAAAAGGGTTCCACACGGGCTTTTCCACCCCACCATCCACTGATTCCACTGGACTATCAGTCGACTGGACAGCCTGTGCTTGTCGGTGGCACAATGGGCACCTGCAGCTACGTCCTCACCGGAACAGAGAAGGGAATGCTCGAGACATTCGGTTCAACTTGCCATGGAGCGGTAAGTTAACACATGGTCGGCGTAATATTTACTAACTGTTTGTACTTTCTAGGGTCGCGCTTTGTCTCGTGCCAAGTCACGACGTAACCTCGATTATAAGGATGTCTTAGGCAAACTTGATCAACTGGGCATTGCCATTCGAGTGGCATCTCCCAAACTGGTGATGGAAGAAGCTCCGGAAGCATATAAAGATGTAACCGATGTGGTGGAGACCTGTCATGCGGCTGGCATCAGTAAAAAATGTGTCAAACTTCGGCCAATTGCTGTGATCAAGGGATAGGGGATAACTAAAGAGCACAGGCGCATCTATTTGTATTTTTTTACATCAATATTATTGAAATAAAGACAAATTTGAAAATATTTAAAAAAATCTTACAAGTTGAGGAAGAAACATCAACAGGCTCGTCTTGCGTATGTAATAAAGTTTGTTTTAGGTGGTTTTAACAAAAAAGTTGGCGTGCAAAACGTCAAGGTGGTAATCTCAAATTTTGCACTGTCTTAGCAGACATTTCAGTTTTAATTGTCGTTTTCGAGACCATGGCAAAAATTCGTTTTGCAAAAGCAACGTACTAAACTAAATTGTAGTAGTTGACTTCCGTGCTTGTGTTTCGTCCTTCAGAATAATGAAAACAAAAATATTGTGAATACAACACAAAATTGTCCCTTTGACGTTTGACAGTTAAAAACTTTACAGAGCTTCTACGTCTGTCGTCAACCCATACCCGACCGGCTTTATATAGATTAACAGTATCAATTTATTGCAAAAACCCACAAATAAACAAAATATAACCAAATTCCATCAATTTGTTCCAACACCACCGGTGTCATAGTCCGTGACCAGTTCAACCAACAACTCAAGTCAAAATGGTTGTTCGTGCATACAACGATGAACTCAAATATCTTGAGAGAATCTCCGACTTCTGTTGGCGCATCAAGAAGGGTTTCCAACCAAATATGAAAGTCGAGGGATGCTTCTATGTTAATTCGCGACTGGAGAAACTCATGTTCGATGAGCTGAGGAACTCTTGTCGTCCCGGAGCTGTAGGTGGCTTCCTGCCGGGGGTAAAACAAATCGCAAATGTTGCCGCACTACCCGGCATCGTTGGAAGATCAATCGGCCTGCCGGACATTCACTCTGGCTATGGATTTGCAATTGGAAATATGGCTGCGTTCGATGTGGATGATCCATTAAGTATTGTGTCGCCAGGCGGAGTGGGATTCGACATCAACTGCGGCGTTCGTTTGCTGCGAACGAATCTATTTGAGAAGGATGTTCAGCCACTGAAAGAGCAATTGGCGCAGTCTTTATTTGATCATATTCCCGTGGGCGTTGGGTCAAAGGGTATCATACCAATGAACGCCAAGGATCTGGAGGAAGCTCTGGAAATGGGAATGGATTGGTCTCTGCGTGAGGGGTATGTGTGGGCGGAGGACAAAGAACATTGCGAGGAGTATGGTCGTATGCTGAACGCAGATCCTTCCAAAGTGAGCTTGAGGGCTAAGAAACGCGGCTTGCCACAGTTGGGAACACTCGGTGCTGGAAATCATTACGCAGAGATTCAGATAGTGGACGAGATCTACGACAAGTGGAGCGCCAGCAAGATGGGCATCGAGGAGAAGGGACAGGTGGGTTTTCACTTTGAATTTTCTGTAGTTGCAGCTGATTTAAGTGACATTTTCAGGTCTGCGTGATGATTCATTCGGGAAGCCGAGGTTTCGGCCATCAAGTGGCTACCGACGCCCTGGTCCAGATGGAAAAAGCAATGAAGCGCGATAATATCGAAACGAACGATCGGCAGTTGGCTTGTGCGCGGATAAACAGTGTGGAAGGGCAGGACTATCTCAAAGCTATGGCGGCAGCTGCGAATTTCGCCTGGGTCAACCGCAGTTCAATGACTTTCCTCACCCGGCAGGCGTTCGCAAAGATGTTCCAGACCACACCCGATGACCTGGACATGCATGTGATCTATGATGTGTCGCACAACATTGCCAAGATCGAGAACCATATGGTCGATGGAAAGGAGAAGAAACTGCTCGTGCATAGGAAGGTTAGTTTTGGTTTTAGAGGAGTGTTTTCCATGGGACTTCTGCAACATGTGTGCACCATCATGGGGAGGAGCTTGTGTAGCGACTTGTCCTACCATGTTTTCTAACTAAAAATCGAGAGCTTATGTAGCACAGTGTCTTAAGTGCGTCGGCGACTCTCCAAAGACTTTTTCTCTAAGATTTCTTATACCAGGCGAATGTAGTCTAGTTTCAGAAGGTTATGCCTTCTTTTATGGCTCGGCCAGGTATTTTCCTAGTGATTCTGTGCACTTTGACTGCATTTCCCGACCACTAACATCGCTAAGCAGAGCGCTGCCATGTCTGAGCTACTAAGCGACCTCTTGGTGATCCCTTTCAACCATGACACACGTCCCTTCTCGAAGATCGTTGCACATAGCGAAGCCATGCGTATATTGAACGCCGTTAAACCCCTTTCTATTTCAAGGGATCCACGCGAGCCTTCCCACCTCACCATCCACTCATCCCCGTTGACTATCAATTGACTGGCCAGCCTGTGCTTGTCGGCGGCACAATGGGCACCTGCAGCTACGTCCTCACTGGCACAGAGAAGGGCATGTTCGAGACATTTGGTTCCACTTGTCATGGAGCGGTAAGTAAAGACATCGTCTGCCAAATTTGCAGTCACTAACACATCACTTTGCAGGGTCGCGCCTTGTCGCGTGCCAAGTCACGACGTAATCTCGATTACAAGGACGTCCTGGAGAAACTCGAGCAAATGGGCATTGCCATCCGGGTGGCCTCTCCCAAACTGGTAATGGAAGAAGCTCCCGAATCGTATAAAAATGTCACCGACGTGGTGGACACCTGTCATGCGGCTGGCCTCAGTAAAAAATGCATCAAACTCCGACCGATCGCTGTAATCAAGGGCTAAGGATCTTCATTTTTTTTAAGGCGGTAATAAAACGAAATTCCACAGAATAACAGTTGTCTTGTGTTTAATATTGGGACTGGGACAAAAAACGTACAAAAACTTAACGCAAACGATAGAGAGCGAGAGATACGTAGGGAGTGAGAGTGTTTGTTAGTACGTACGTGGCGATGGCAAGTTGATCTACTCCTGGGGCTTTTTTGCCGACCAGTGGAGGTAGTTTGGCTGTGTGGCGGCCTCATACTCTTGCACGAGGCAATCGACGACATCCCGCGAGTCGTCCAGTTCGGAGAGGTCGTCTTTGAAGATGTCCTCGCGTTTGAATTGATCCAAGAAAGCGCCGCGCTTCTTAAGCTTATCGTACTGGCTGAGCACCCGTTCGAAAAGGGAGCAAATACTGGTGTGGTTGGCCAGCATCAGGCCTGACACTCTGTGGCTGCTCTGCACGTAGGGACTGCTGCGTGAGAGTGCGACTTGTATGCTCGTCGGCCCCCAGGGGATGAATTGGGCCAGCTTGCGCTCCCGGATGCGCTGCAGAGACTTGTGGACTTGTGTTGGATCTACTTCACCCTGCAAATTGAAAAGAAATGTCAGTTAGGGAGCGTGGTCCAGATGGAAAAAGCGCGCGGTGATCTTTCCGTACCTGGATTATGTTTAAAATTGATATGTAACAGTGGTGGTTGGTCTTGTCGGGACCGGTGGACACCATCATGTTCTTCGGCTGAAGAAGGCGGCGCATCACATCAAGAACGGTTGTCTTGCGAACATTCACTGTTTGCTGTAACGAAAATGTCAGTTATTTGAGTGATGCAAGTTGAGAATGCACAAGTTACATCGTTATCTGTGGTCAAGGGGGTGTACCCCGTCATGAGGAAGTGCAATTGTGGCGTGGGAATCAACGGCGCTGTCAGCCCAATGAGATTGTTGTTCATATACGATGGATATCGTAAGGTTGTAGTGCTCACCGACATTATGGTCGACACGAGGGTGTTGATCTGGGTGAAACTTGGGTTTTGGATGTGCAAGCGATCAGTGGCGATGCGGTTCAACGCCGTGTTGTCCAGCACCACGACACAATCGGCGCAACTTGTCAAACGACGCAGCGTCAACAGCGAGTTGTATGGCTGCACTACGACGTCGCTTATCTCGTCCTGATTCGGGAATACACTGTAGGTCTGAATCAACTTCTTTGGAAAGCGATCTGATAGACGTTCCATGATGTACGACCCCATTCCGGAGCCAGTTCCGCCGGCAATCGAGTGACAGAGAACAAATCCCTCTAAGCTATCGCTGCCATCGGCCTCCCTATCGATTATGTCGAAGACTTCCTCCTGCAGTTTTTCCCCTTGGCTGTAGCCCGATGCCCAATTGTTACCAGCGCCGCCGCCATGCTTGGATAGGTAGACGTTCTCCGGGTTATACAACTGAAAGGATAGTTGTATATTCCATTTTAAAATGGGGTACAATTTGCCGACAAACCTTTGCATATGGAGAACTCATGATGGTGTGAATCACCCTTGGCTCGAGATCCAGTAGCACAGCTCGTGGGATATAGTGATCATCGTCGGCCTAAAACAGAAAAACACCAAATTAACACAGGATAGCAGGCAATGTCAGACTCGTCTGTACTTGGTAGAAGAAAACATCTTTCCTGTCGAGACCATCTGTGGCGAAATCTTCGAGCACCCCATTCGGAGATATGCCATGCTCTAGGCACAAACGCTTCCAAAACTCAAAGCCAACTGAAAATAATTGTTTTTTGTAAATTTATTACCATTTGGGAATAGAATTCCTGCGTAGAATTGATTTATCCAATTGGATCATAAATAATTGTTTTTTTTTACTCACTTTGATTGCCGCACTGGCCCAGTTGGAGGGTGATTATCTCACTCGGCATTTTAGAGCGATTCGTTTGCAAAGTATCCAGATGCTGGTAATTTATTGCAAAATTAAATTCTTGGTTGTAATTGAGTTTTTACGATGTTTTTGTTAGTTTTTTTTTCAAATTAAACGGGCGCGACATTTGTGTGTTGACATTTTCGGTGGTAAATTGTCAAATCGAATTCAGGGAGTATGAGGTAAAGGGTTTTCGTAGACTGAAGGAATGTAAGACAATGTGAACTGCTAAAATGTACTAGAATCAATTTTACAACTTCTCCTTTGGGTGAATAAATGCTTTTTGGTTTATATTTGAGTGCGGAGATATTTACTAGAAACTGGGAACTCTCCAATTATGTGAAATTGGATATTTGGTGGAACGCCCGCGTTTTTATTATTATTGAAAAAGTTGTGTAAATAGTCGGGCTTGCCGACGACCAAGTTCAATTTGAGTGCAGGACTGGGATGCAACACAACTCCAATGTGCAAGTGCCCCAAAAGCTTCTCTCAACTCACTATATACACCATCGCCACCTATCGGTTAACGCTGTCACAAACGCTGTCATCTAATCACGTATCCACTCTGCGAAAAAAAAATAAGAATTTTCTATAATGGATATGTGAAAAAACCGAATTCCAATTAAAACTACATAAATTTCGGCGCAAAATATACCACATTTTCGTTAGTTACATTGCACAAACAACTTTTCAATACAAAAACTATTGAAAACTTTCACAAACATTAGTTAATCGTGGTATTTATCTTGAGCTGCCGCCAAACATAAAATTCTCCCACAGCGGAGCATCAAATCATTCCCAAACAAAAACAATTTTCGTGTAATTCAATCGGATATCGCATCCCGAGTAAAGATTTCTTCTGCAATATGTCTAAACAAAAGGACGAGGATGATGTCGATCCACCGTGTATCCACATTATTACGGATAGTGAGGATAGTAATCCGCTCGAGAATGGATTCGCTGGTTTCGCCAGTTCGCAGATAGCGATCCCAAAAGATTTGATCTCATTACAGGCGACTGCGACGGCAAGAAAAAGGCTAAAATTGGATGCAGATAAAACGGACGTTGCCGATGAAGTTGCCATAGACATAGATTCAATATCAACAAATCCTAGGCGAACCCGCACCAAAGTGTCCAGTGATACATCCAGTAAGTTCCCAGTTTCGTCACCATCGGATGGTATCGTAACGACTGGCAACCGCAAGAAGTACACTAAGAATACCCTGCCAGCGGGCGCGTTTGAACGAATGTTGAACGATATCTCGCAGAGCTATCCTTTGATGACATTCCACGACAAGCTCGAGAAGTGGAAGTGCTGCACTGACCTAAGCGACGTTGAGGATGTGAACAATTTCGACGACCAGTTTCGTAAGCGGGAGCAACAGTACAGGAAAAGCTCATCGGGCAAACGCAGCACGGACAAAGAATTGCCACTGCAAAACTACAACTATCAGCACTTTCGTATGGTTATACTGGAGAGTCTGAAAGGCAGTCCCATCGTATGCACAACCCCGACGGACGCAGCGCGACTTTTGAACAACACTGATCAGCCATCTTGCTCCAAGCCGTTGGACGTGGTGCTGGCGGCTGTAAATGCCGCTGGCAAAGCCGACGCGGGCGCAGTGATTCAGTACGAGAAGATCCTCTGTCCGAGCAGTGAGAGCAGTGCGACAAAGGCTTCGCAATCGATACACCTCCATTGGACGGATGAAGACTCGGTTTTTAGGTTGAACCGTCTCAATCCAGAGATTGACAAGTACTCGAAGCTGATCAAGTTGCGGGTCGACTACAAGAAACAGGTCAATTTGAAGGCAAAGATGAATGAAATTTTCAAAACACCCACAGTGCCGACAAAATACAACTGCGGCTGTGACTCGCCGGAGCAAAGAAACAGCATAGAGGGTGCCGCCAGTGAAGTGAAGCCCGTGGAAGAGTGTGCAATCGAAGTACCAAAAGTCGCTGAAAGGATGATCGAAACTAGACGGAGTACGGGGGGTAAGAGTGCTGACAGTAAGCTCGGAGCTACGGAGCGCAGAAATTCAGAGAAGTTCCCCGAAGTGAACAACTTTCAGCAGGATGAGTTTTGCAATTATCTGGGACTCGGAATGAACGGCAAAGTATACAGTCCCACGCCGACAGACAATAAGAGGCGATCGTTAAGGGTGAGGCGACAGCAGCCACCAGTTGAGCCGGTCAAAAAGAAGAAGGAGAAAAAGGAAAGTAAAAAGGACGCTGACAATGTTGCGGATAGAGAGAAAATGTTCGAAGGGAAGCCCGTTGGGAAGGAGGAGGAGGAAGTCACCACAACCGTCAATGAAATAAGGTAAGATTTTGAGCTGTTTTCTTTTTTTGTGTTCATCTGAACATGGAATAGAGGTCACCGTCTGCAAGAACAAGGTTAAGTGTCTCAAATTGTCTTTTTCCTGTAACCCGTGTCCGACTGGTGAAATCTCTTGCTTAGGAGGTTATAAACCAGAAGGGATCACCCTGGCGACTCCCTCACTTGAACAAACATTCTCTACATCAAGTAACAAGCAATTTTCCATTTGTTTCTTTTAGAAATTCCCGCCCAAGCCTGCCTGCGCTGACAATAAAAATTCTCGAACGCACAACGCCGGCCGAACAGAAATCCCCGCGACCCAAACCACCACTTGCAACCATAACGGACGCAATCAGCAAAACACCCGAGATAAAAATCCTCATGCAGCTTCGCAGCAGTCCGACACCACAAACACCTTCAACCGCGACGACGCCAAATTCCGCACCAGCACCGAGCCGTCGCATTCGACGCACCCGAGCGACATCGAATGGCACCTCGACGTGTCCCCGATCGTCTCAAAGCGATGAATTTCCCACCAAAGCTGCACCGCGACGACGACGCCTGCACCACACCCGCCGCAACAACAACAACAATAACAACGCCAGCGATCTAAGTGAATCACTGCAGAGCGATCCCCAAGTGCCAGAAGCTTCACCCACGCACAATGGGCGCGCGTCAACAGTCGCCTCATCCGAGGGCAAAAAGGAAGAAATCGCCACAACACCGCAACCGGATTTCCAAGTGTCCGCTGAGAGCTTGCACAAGAAATTCCAACGCTACCTCGAGGAAAGCCGAAAAACCAAACCAAGTATTTTCATCCTAGACTCGATAAACAACAGCGCATCCAAAGCCACCGAAGAAGTGACGCCCAGAAAAACTGAGGAAGTACCCCCCGAGCAGCCGCCCAAGGAGGAGCCACCCGTCAAGATACAGAAATGGTCGAACAAGAAGAAAATTCATCGGCGGTTGCACCGGAAAAACGGCACTGCAAGTCAGCGAATTCTGAGGAACCGCACCATATTGCGACCTCTGAGAATCAAGATCTCCAAGCATCCTCTGGGCAAGAAGGTGCGAGCGGCTAAAAAGAAAGCCATACGAGAGCAGCTGGTCGAGAAGAAGAAGAAGCAGCAGCAGCAGCAGAAGTCGGTGTCAAATGTGGAGGAGGTAGAGTTGCAGCCGGCGAAGGAAGACCAGTCAGACAAAGAAGAATGTCGCGTGGCGGCACCTCAAGAAGAGAAATGCATACAAACGGAGAATTTAGTTGAGAATCCGGAAGAGGAGACGAGTAAACCAGTTCAAGATGAGACGAAAACCGAAGACGCTCAGATACAAACAGAACCGTACACCCCGCCACTACCGATCTACTTTCTGTCATCGCCTGCTAGTTACATGAGGAACCCGCTGACGGCGGAAAATGGACCCGTGATCTACGCCTACTACGAGCTGGACATACTGACAGTCGTTCAAGACTTGATGGTGACCTTCTGGAAGACATCCAAACTGATTCAGGTGTTGAGCAAGTCGCCATGCGAATGGATGTACCTGGGCGAGTGCAAGAGAATGCTCTTTGGTAGGTTACGCGCCACTTTGACTGTCAGATCTGATGACGAATTATTTTATTTTAGATGAGGAAATTTGTGCGCCCTTCAAGAACCGCATCTGCGTGCACAACTCGATACCGATTTATATGGAAATGCGGGCGAAAGAGCTGTCAAAAATACGCCGCGACTGCAATCTAATTTCGGTGTACGTTAACGTGTACTACTACCACGACGAGGATCTAGTGGCCAAGTCGCATTCAATACAATTGGATACGGTGGCGAGGTGAGTTTTCAGTTTTGCGACGAATTCCAAAACTCACTCTGTGTGTCTTTCAACAGCCTGCCACAGAATGTGGTCTTCACCACCATAACCGACTCGCGGTACTTTGTAATGTGTTGGTCACAGGAAACCATTCTGGGCAAGCCTCGTTCGGGACTGTGTAAGTATTCGCTGACTCCCCATCTCGACACCTTGGCCAGTATCCGCGAGTTCAAGTCCATGCGACATGAAATTCGCTATCTGGAGTGCACCACTGGTAAGTTTCCAACTCCTGTTCATCAAAAAGAGTACCAACACTTCGTGCCCTTCTAGATGACAGCCTCATTGGCTTCGGTGAAACCCAGGTGACGCTGTGGGATCACCGCAGCGGTGACATCCTAATGAACTATGATCTCGACTTTCAACTTGGCAGCAACATGGGCTCGATTTACTATCCCTCGCTGGAAGTTGGAGTAAGAAACGCAACACATTTCCCCCAATTTCCGCTTCTAATCTCTTCCTTCCACTTGCAGCAGGACAACACAGTGTTGATCTTTCAAAAGACGTCCGCTCAAGAGCTGTCCATCATTGCGATCAACATCTCTCACACTGCGCCATCGCACCGATTCGTGTGCACGCACACCCTGCCCTCAGAGTTTGCGGATCTGCAATCGTCGATGCGAACAGATGACTATGTGATCCTCACCAACGCGCAGAATCAGGAACTATGGATCGATTGTTCCGATCCGCAGTACATGATGCAAATAAAAAACGCAGACGGCCAGAGTAGGTACTACGCCCGCTGCAAACAGAACGTGATTGACATTGCCGATGAGCATTTGGCATTGGAAAGCTTTAGTAATTTCGCATTGAAAATGATCAAACCGAAGGAGTAGTATCCCTCCCGCACCCACCCTTCTCCCACATAATACGTATTTCATTCTAAATGATTTCCTGTTTAAAAAAGAAAGCTTAAAGTTTTAAACTACATGGAAAAGTTTATATGTATGTATTTGTTTAAAATAAGGATTCCCACAAACGGAATCTAACGAACATGAATTATATATATATATAAAATATATATACATATATTAAATGAATTTAAATGTAAAAGAAATGTCAGAGACATGGATTGTTTAAAATTTAAATATTATAAAATAAAACGAAATAAAGAGTCTGTGTAATAAGTGTGTGCGTTTGCGTTTCCTCTTGTCCTGTAAGGTTTTTTCAAGGCGCTGTTTTGACGTAAAAAGCCATGTCAAGTTTTGGCATCAACGCCAAACTCGTCCGTTTGTGCAGGATGACGATGGAGAAATCTCGATGCTCCGTCAAAGTCGGCAAGAGCACCACCATTTGGTGTCGAAAGTTCTTGAAGCAATTGTATGAAACTCGCAAACCAACACCAGAGGTACAATTTTTCAAAAGTCCGTTCAGCTACTTGCCTATGCCGATGATATTGACATTATTGGGAGAACGCGGCGAGCTGTCAGTGGCGCATTTGCAAGCATTGAAACGGAGGCGGCGAAGATGGGTCTGGCTGTTAATGAGGACAAAACAAAGTATATGCTGTCAACGAGAAAGGACTCTCAACATCGGCGACTCGGACAAAACATCACGATGGGCAGATACAACTTCGAAGTAGTTAAAGACTTTGTGTACCTGGGCTGCACTTTCACTTCACTTCGCAAAATGACATCGGCGCGCAGAAGCATGAACCTTGTCAAAAGCGGATGAGAACCTTCTGGGATGCTTTGAGAGAAAGATTCTTCGAGTGATATTCGGTCCAGTTTGTGTCAATGAAGTGTGGAGAAGAAGATCCAACGACGAACTCTACGGGCTATACAGCGACGCTGACCTAGTCAAAAAGCTGAAAATACAACGGCTAACATGGCTGGGACAGGTGGAGCGTATGGACAACAACGCACCAGCCCGACGAGTCTTCGAATCCACCCCTGGGGGATAGCGCAGCAGAGGAAGACCCCACCTAAGGTGGCGCGCACAAATGGAGAGCGACCTAATCCAACTTGGTGTGCGTAACTGGAGGCAGCTGGCGAGGGACCGAGCTGGCTGGAGGGGCTTGTTAGTTGAGGCCGTGGTCCACCCCGGACTGTAAGCGCCACCAAAAGTAAAGTAAGTAAAGTTTTGACGTAAAAAAGCGGGACAAGGTGATTGGAAGGCGGACTTTACCATAAATAACACCGGTGGAAAGAACAAGAGTGCTAGAAGCGTGAGTATGTATTTAGTATTGTGGTTTGAGAACAAGGAAATAAGTTCACTGGAATTGTCAAAAGTCATTCCGTAACTTTGAGAACGATAATCGGCCGCGCGTTGGCGAATTTACAGTCACCTTTTAGCTTCACCCTGTTGTGTTTGGAGAATTTCGTAAATGTCGCTCGCCCCAAATGTTAAAATCACGCGACCCATTCTTCTTCTTGGCCGTGAGCACGATTGTGAACAATGTGTGATTGACGAAGCACATTTGAGAATGAATGCCAATGCCAATCATAGCGAGATACTAGAACTGTTGAGTCGCAGAAGCGCCTTGGTTCTTTTAGTGTCCAGGGTTGGCCAAGTAAGCCTAGCAACGTCGAAGTATCCTAGATGTTTCCATCTATGACTTGCTTTACCAGTTGCGTCCGCGTGAATGAGTTGTTTAGCGTAGGACAGCGGAGCATGTACGTTGTGCAGACTGATACTGTCAACGCCGAAAGAGCCTTTTCTCGCCAATTCGTCAGCTGCACAGTTCCCCGGGATATCACTGTGTCCCGGAATCCAGCAAAGGGTGAGGTTGTTCTGTTTGGCTATCTCGTTGAGAGATACGCAGCAATCTTCCACCGCCTTAGATTTTAATACGCTGGATACTAGGGATCTAATGTCAGCCTGGCTGTCTATGTATATAACTATATCCCTACGTGATATTGTATTAATCGACAGCCACGCTGTGGTTGACGAATGGCTGTGATTTCGGCTTGAAAGACACTACAGTGCTTTGGGAAGGAGAAGGAGAGGCCCAGGCTTAGTTCTTCTGAGAAGACCCCGGCTCCGACTCCCTCTGTTGTTTTGGAACCGTCCGTGAATATTGACAGTGCTCCTTCGTGTAGGACATTTAGAGTGTCCCATTTTGATCTGTCCGGTATTTCAATTGTGAAGCCTTTTTCGGAGTCTATCTTCGTAGGCAAGTAATCAGTAGTGATGGGTAAGGGGTTAATCGACCGGATGATGCTGGCATTACCAGTTGATTGTTCTCTTCAGTGCCCCCCCTTCCCTTAGTCTGATTGCCGCGTTTGCGGCGTATTCCTTACTGACGATGTCTAGAGGAAGAAGGTTGAGCATTTTTTGTAGAGCAGCGGTGGGAGAAGTCCTCAATGCGCCAGTGACTTTCGCTCGTTTCTCAGAGAGATGACGGAGCAGTTTAATCTTCACCTCTGTTGGGTGCCGGGGGATAGGGACATCCCAGGTAACTGTAAGGCGGATGAACTCGCCAAACACATAACTACACAATTCCTATGCTTCCAGTTAAGGATTCCTTAGGTACTCCAATCGTTACTTGTAAATTGATTATAAAGCTGGATGCCATCAATAGAACAAATCTTAGGTGGACAACCGGCGCGACATGTCTAGTAACAAAACAGATCTGGCCAAAGCTGGATCCAAAACGTTCTAGATACCTGATCTCCCTCGATAGGAAGCACATCAGTGCTGCAATAGGTGTCATCACAGGACACTGTCTCATAGGCAGGCATGCAACAAGGCTTGGCGTATTTTCAAACGATTTTTGCAGAAGCTGTCTTGACGAGGAGGAGGAAGAAACTATACTCCATCTCCTATGTACTTGTCCGGCTCTCTCACAAAGATGAAAACTCCGTTTGGGTGCATTCTATTATAGTGACCTGAACGAACAGACATTCGAAATCTCCTACGCTTCATCAGAAGCTCCAATTGGTTCAACGAGTAGGAAGAATTAAATTTTAGATTCATGTGGTATCACAAGGGACCTTATAATGGTCTAGGGTGGTCTAGGTGTGTCGGCTAACCGAAAGCCACTTCAACCTAACCTAACTTAACAGCATGCGAAAGGCTAAGAAGAACTGGTCAGGGAAACATAAATATAATGAAGGAAGAAGAAACCTATTGGACAATTACTAGGTTAGGTTAGGTTAGGTGGATGGGGGTTGTGTGATCGTCACAATAGACCAGGCACCATATCGGGCTCATCGCCATTCCCAGGGAACCATTACGGACCTAAACCAATTCATCCAAGCATTCCATTTCTCTACAAAATTTAAGTATTTTTTTTTCCTGTTGTGGGGAGAAATGCTTTACGCGCCGTAAGGAGGCCTGTTTGCGTTGACCATCCCCGTGTGTCCGGCTATGGTTTCTGACACACCCCCCTGGGACCGCTCTTCGCATTATATCAAGGGGCTGTAATCATACGCCCTTTCGGGCTCACGTGTGTGTTATGTCTTCCGCGACTTGTAGGTCCTCACAGTACCTGCATGTATCCGTATTAGCTAGGCCTAGTCTCATGGCATGCTTCCTAAGAAGGCAGTGCCCGGAGAGTATTCCTATCGTTGTTCTCAGCTTTGTTCTGCTGAAATTGATTAATTGTTCATTGTTCTTCCTCTGATTTAAATTGGGCCATGGAAAATCACTACTTCTTCAGACTTTTTAACGGCGACAAATACCAAAATCGTCCATCCAGGTGGATTCAATTTGTGCAAAACAATTCTTTCCCCGAAATTAAAACAATAAAATAACAATCTATACATATAATAAAACTGTAGCCGTTTTCTATGTTCGCAGTTGGCGTGAAAACTACTGCACTGATTTCGATGAAACTTTTTTTAAAATGTTAATTAAGGTTCTGAGACGGTAATAGGCTATTTATTTTTTTACCATGCTTATTTTTTGGCAGCGTTTTTAGCCAAAATGTGTTTTTTTTCTGACTTTACTGCCTTTAGCTCGCCATTACTCAATCAATTCTTAATCAATGTAAACCAAACAAAAAAATAAAGAAAGCCAACACTTCCATAATTATTTTAAGCCATCAATCAGCTTTCTGCGTCATCTAGAAGCTGAGCTACAACCCAAAATCTAACATAAAAAAACTTAATTTATTTCCTCAAATCGAAAATTTTCCACAACCGTTGTTCCTGAACGTTGTTCTGCTTGGGGGTGGTGGGTGGCGCACATCGCACAAGCACATACATTGCAACAACAACAGCGTCATCAAGTTTTCTCCGAAGTGAAACGAAAGAGAAGTAGGCGAGGTCGATCTTCCTAACCCGACCCGATAGGTGGCGCTGTTGTCGATCTTCTTAACCACTCAACCGATTTGAATGAAATTTTGCAGGTGGGTATGGTTGGTTGTAACTTGATGGATAGGATAGTTTTGGACCCGATATATAGGTGGCGCTGTTTTCGATCTTCTTAACCACTCAACCGATTTCAATGAAATTTTATAGGTGGGTATGGTTGGTTGAAGCTAGATGGATAGGATAGTTTTGGACCCGATAGGTGGCGCTGTTGGCGATCCGCTTAACCACTCAACCAATTTCAATGATTTTTTTTGGTTTGTATGGTTCAACTAAACTCTCATTAAAGTGAATACCTATATGGGCACGTTGGAGTGAACTGAAGAAGCTAGGTTTTATACAGACACTATACACAAAAACTCTCGAAATAGAAATAGAAAACTTTGAACTGGATAAATTAATGAATACAATTATCAACTGCGCTGCATTAAGATTATAATATTAGGTATAACGATTTGGTTTTTTAATTAAATTTCTTAATGAAATTCAACATACGACACAGTTCAATTTAACATCCACATTTAGCGAGAGAAGTTTCACATCTGGCGTGTGGTCACAAGCACACTCTGTTTTTTTTTTGTATATGTGTAATGAACGACAGCAATGTGCATGCAGATCTTCAAGTTTTTTTGTTTTTCAAAAGGTAGATATTTCTAGACCACTATTGGCACTAGAATAAGAATTTATTGAAATTGAGTTGAACTAATTTTGTATCCGTTTAAATAAGTAATGCAGAAAAGGACAAAGGGTTCCTTAAGTGTACTTGAAGTGATTGACAAAATCGGCATTAATCGGCGAGCGAAGCCGCGGGCAACAGCTAGTTTATAATAAATTCCAACTGCGACATTTCAAAGTTGTTAAAGCAGTTCCTTGCGCCACCTATGTTTCAAGCTTGTCGCTCCCGCAATTGGTTCGCACATGGAATAAAACAAACATCCATTGTGACCGCGCCATAATCTAAACATGAGTTGGTTCTTCGCTGCTGTCCCGTTTGCATGTTCCGTTGTGATTATTCAAGTGTTTATTTTAAAATTCCCAAATTAATACACATATTTTGTAATCAACATGCCGAGTGAAATAATCACTTTACAACTGGGACAATGCGGAAACCAAAGTGAGTACCATAATCTTTACCAAAACCCATCTAATTGAGTACACACATCAGTTGGGTTTGAGTTCTGGAAGCGTCTGTGTCTCGAGCATGGAATCTCACCGAGCGGAGTGCTGGAGGACTTCGCCAGCGATGGCTTGGATCGCAAAGATGTCTTCTTCTATCAAGCCGATGATAATCAATACATTCCAAGGGCCGTGCTGTTGGACTTGGAGCCCAGGGTTATACACAACATCATGAGCTCTCCCTACGCTAAGGTGAGTTACACTTTCTATGCAACTGGTTGCTATTTGTGTAGAGTGTTTGCTTTCACAGCTGTATAATCCCGAAAATGTGTTCATATCGAAACATGGTGGTGGCGCTGGCAATAATTGGGCCTCCGGCTATAGCCAAGGGGAGAAACTGCAAGAGGAAGTTTTCGACATCATTGACCGCGAAGCAGAGGGCAGTGACAGCTTAGAAGGATTTGTGCTTTGTCATTCGATTGCAGGCGGAACGGGTTCCGGAATGGGATCATACATAATGGAACGACTTGCCGAACGATTTCCCAAGAAGCTTCTTCAGACATACAGCGTATTTCCGAACCAGGATGAGATCAGTGATGTTGTCGTGCAGCCGTACAACTCGATGTTGACATTGAAACGTCTGACCAAAAGTGCCGACTGTGTCGTGGTGTTGGATAATACCGCGTTGAATAGAATCGCCACCGATCGACTGCATATTGAGAATCCAAGCTTTGGACAGATTAACACGCTCGTGTCGACAATCATGTCCGTGAGCACCACCACGTTGCGGTACCCATCGTATATGAATAACAATATGATTGGGCTGACTGCGCCGCTGATTCCGACGCCTCAGTTGCACTTTTTGATGACGGGATATACCCCGTTGACCACAGAGAATGATGTAGGTTGGGAGGTTTTTTTTTTTTTTTGTGAAGGGTTTAAAATAAGGTTTTTCTTTTCTAGCCAGCAATTAATATTCGAAAGACAACAGTACTGGATGTCATGCGGCGGCTATTGCAGCCGAAGAACATGATGGTGTCCATGGGACCGGACAAGACGAATCATCACTGCTACATCTCCATTTTGAATATTATTCAGGTGAGTGGTAGCGTGGTGAAAGATATTTTGAGTAATTATTATCAAACTCGTGTAGTTCGTTTCATCAGTAATCCGTCAAAAAGAACGTAATACTTTAAGGAGAATGGCCTTCTCACTTTTCAGTAATTTTAATGTCCTCAATTCTAACCATGAATGAGAACCTATTTGGTCGTGGTTTTGTGACCACTGAAAGCTTGACAGATGGTTATCCCTTCTTGTACATGAGTCGTGGGAGCGATCTCGCGTTTAGTGAGTTTAGTAAGTTGAAGTAGCGCCCGAAATGCTTGCAGATGGGCTAAACTGTTGCAAGTTGTAGTCTCCTGCAAGTATATCTGCCGGAGGTCCATAATAACGATAAGTTGCTGGAGCTTGTGCTTTGAAAGTGGACCAAAAGTATTTTTTGGCTCATTTGCAACCACTGAGCTGTAGTTTTTAACACCTTGCGCGAGATATTTCCTCAGTTCGTAGCTCAGTGTGAGGTTATATAGCCGATCGGTGAATGAGTAAATAATTTTCTGTTCGTTTTTACTCCCAGTGTTGTGAAAATCCCGCTTAAAGTGTAATTGTGGACGTTTCTCTCGTTTTTTGGTACTCCTGCTAGTTTTCTTATACACCTTGGTTAAATTTATCTATTCCAGGGTGAAGTGGACCCCACTCAAGTGCACAAGTCACTTCAACGCATTCGCGAGCGTAAACTGGCTCAATTCATCCCCTGGGGACCGGCCAGCATACAAGTGGCTCTCTCCCGCAGCAGTCCCTACGTCCAGAGCAGTCATAAGGTATCCGGTCTGATGTTGGCCAACCACACTGGTATCAGTTCGCTATTCAATCGCGCTCTCAACCAGTACGACAGATTGAAGAAGCGCGGTGCCTTCCTGGACCAATTCAAGCGCGAGGACATGTTTAAAGATGACCTATCCGAGTTGGATCTATCACGTGACTCTGTCAACCACCTCGCACAGGAGTATGAAGCGGCGACGCAACCAAATTACTTGCATTTCTGTTAAAATATCTATCGAAAGTTGTTATCTGGTGTTGAATAAATATTGTTTCTGTTTAGATTCCATATATGGAGTTGAGTTTTTATTCGTTTTGTGTAACAATTGTTGCCTAGTTTGATGCCTAGCCGAGATGTAAATGCTGCTGGTACCAAAAGCAACAATTGAGACCTCCAATTACAGATTTACCACGCGCGTGGGCGTACGATTGTCTCTCTCTGAATTGAGATCATTTCATTACCACGCCAGCAGAGATCAATGGCTCGATTACGCACACTCACAGGCTGTTGTTCTTCGTCGCGATGGATTCTTGGGCGAAACAATGTCACCTCCGAGCTTGCATGGGCGGACGGATTTGGTTAGGTGTCGTTTGGAGTTTCTTTCTCTGATCACGAAATAATTGTGCCCCCCCCCTCTGACGCAATTAAACTCGAATTGATTTCAGGCCACTGTAGTTAGCAATTTAAATATACGAAAAAAAAGTCTGCAAAACTGATAGGCGTTCCCGTTCTGTCCATCTGGTAGTCCGTGGTTGGAAATAATCGATCGTATACGACTGTTTGCCTTGGCTTTTTGCTTTGCACTTTCAGTTTTCTTGTAAACTTCTTAACTCGAACGCGTTTTGTGCGCGCGTCAGTAGAGCACTGGATTGTTATTAATAAATCTCGTAAAGTAGGTTTATTTTTTTTGTAATCATTATTGTTTCCTCGGTGGTAACTTAATAGTTTAGCTTGTTAAGTTTTATTTGTGTTTTAGTTGATTTCCGTATGATAACAGGTGCGGGCTTGCTAACCAGGTGGTTAAACTTGAAAGATACAGGGAACAGTTTGTAGTTGAATGGCTGTCTTGTGAGTTGTGTGATTAATGATGAGTTTTTTTTGTTTTGCTTGTCTAAAAGTAATCGGATAAAGGTTGTAAGTTGTAGGCGCTTAAAGCTATTTTGGTTTGGTGATAAGTGGTGAGTTTTGTTGTTCTGTGTATTATTGGATCTGAACAAGGGAGAACAATGTAATGTCGGTTGACGTAGGTATTCGATGGGCTATTGAGGGTCTGGACACACGACAGCGGGAATGAGGTTAACGAGCACACCGTTGCGAGACTGGGTTTATATAGTGCCAAGTGCTTTATGAGGATGTTATTCAAAGGACAGCCTTGCAATTTTGTCACTTTTGCTCTGAATTATCTCGGTTTTTAGCCTTTGATACGTTTGATGCGGCAGTTCTTGGTTAGATGTTTCGTGCCTTTTGGGTATATAACAGTCCAGCAAGCGGAGCTTATAAAGTTGGTTGCAACAAATTAGTCTCGACGTTTTTAGCTAATATTGGATCGCTGCTAATAAATAGAATGCTGTCCGCATACAATACAGAATGGTTGGGCGTTGCTTTTACAACAGGCTAGGTTCTGATAGTTGCAGTTGTAAAACTTTTATATTCATCGATGAATGATGCTGCCCCACGTGTCCTGGGTCTCTAACTCTTGTCGGTCTTGGCTTAAGAGACCACACAAATCCCTTTCCATTTTTCGCACTCCATAGGGCTTCCCTTTTTAGTTTGCTTGACAATATTGTCTTTTTCCACTCGTCTGTGTTCCAAGTTTACAAGTGGATGGAGCTCTGCTGATGTTGTTGGCGCCTCACGCAAAAGCTGTGTATGAAGTTCTAACGACTTGACATAAATCAGGTTCAATTTGACCGATGGCATGGGTTATGTTAGCCGCTGTGGTTCATGGATTATTCAAATAGACCTGCAACTTCAGATAACCCTCACAAGACTAACGGGGTCAAATCGAACGATCTCGGTAGCCACTTAACATCACCTTTACGTGAGACCATGCCCTCGGATCGCTCGTGCAGAATTTCCAATATGGCATGAACTGTATGGCACGGAGCACCCTGGTGGCACCGTCCTTTTGAAACTACATGTCGTTGGTGTCCATATACCATATCATCCAATTCAGGCCAAAAAAAAAAGTTGGTAGTCATCTCCTCATCTCCCTACAGCGCTCGTCGTTGACGGTCATGGCCCGATGACGACGCCAGCCAAAAGTCAACATCAAACACTGACCTTTTCGGAATGCATTTGACGCTCTTGGATCTCATATGGATTGATATCGTCCCTAATTCGACATTTTTGTTTTTTACGTACCTACCCGCATTCATCCAGAAATTGGCCTCAGACTGAAGGTTTGTTCGACGAGGGCCCTGGGTTAACCCTAATGTGTTCGATATAGCACTCAACTCGCTCTGGGTATTATTCGGCAGTATTCGACATGACTGCTATGGCGCCCTAGTTGTGCCCTGAACTGACCCCAGGTAATTTGTCGGGGCAAGAATTCAGTGCTGAGTTTCGCTGCCTTCGCTGCAATTTTGCTTGCTGTCATTCATTTTTCAAGGTAAAACTTCAGATCAGCATATTTTGCGTTCGATATAGAAGCCGAATTTTTAGGGTTATGCAGGGTTTTGTACAGGCGGGAAAATTAGCTGACACTTCTCAGTTCTCAGTGCTCACTAGTGGGCACTAGTGATAGCCACGTTGAACAAACCTTGAATAAATAGGTCTGTTCCTTTACTTTTTTAGTAAAAATGGAAAAGACTGTCAAAATGACAGTGGAGGGGATGAATTCTCCCTCAGCGAGGAAAACTTACGCAAAAGTTAAGAAACGCTTTTGTAGTAACCTGTAAAAAATGACAGATGGTTCATGCCAAATAGAACAACAAATTTAAAGCAGCTGTCAATTTTCAGGCGACTGACAGTTGTTTCAATTTTTACGCAAAGAAATTTGTTGAGTAAAAACTAGTAAGAGGGGAAATATCTTGCTCTCTCGAAGCCGCTCTCTTTTACGAATTTTTCGAGTTGAGGAACGACAATTGAGTAAAATGCGTAAGAATTCGTAAAAATTCGTAACATTTTTTAAAAGTAAGGGAACAGAAAATGTGAAGGGTTTTATTAGGAAAGAATAACGTTTAAGTATTCAGTTTAGTAAGCCTGACAGCTGGCTGACTTGATGTATCTCAGTGGGGACGTTCAAGTATCTAGTTTAGAAAGTCTGACAGCTGACAGCCTAGATCGGTCACATGGGCAGCTGTGTCAGTTGACGTTTATGGAGGGGTAGCAGACGAATCTAGTCAAGAAATTCGTGACTGAGTACTAAGTTGACAGTTCGCATATGTGGCTGACGTAGGAAAAGTGACGTTCCCGACCAATCTAGTTTTTGCTTTCAGGTTACATCTAGTCCAGACCAATTTAGTCAACTTAAGACAACAAAGTTTTGAATATGCCCAATATGGGCGCTATTAAACTGTCAAAGTTTAGAAGTCCCTATTGGAAGAGCCTATAGATAACGTCAACGTTTTGAATGGTAGCTTCGTATACAGCGGTAGGATAAGGTATCAAGTGAGCAAAATAGTAGCGTAACGAAAAGTGAAACGCGATCAACCACCCCACTCTTCACGCAAAGAGGGCACTTTTTCTGCCGCAATTTATGGTGGATGAAAGACTTACCTGGATGCACAGTTCACAAGTTGACTAAGACCCAACTGCATCCAAAACTGTTCCCTTTGTTACTCGTGATCGATCTGTTCAAGACTACACCACCATCTACAACCCTTTGTTTGCTCATGAACAACTGACTACGAATGTGACAACCATTACCCATCATCCCATGTGTTACATTGTTTATCATTTTCCTCACGTAAGCATATTTATTTAAACAGGAACATACCTACATCTCGTCAAATATTGTTTCAATTTTATTGTAACTACCATGACCGCATCATTATTCTTTGTACCGTTTCTCCCATATACCTACCCGTATGCGTGTCTGTTCTTTTCATCTCCATTTTGATGGATTGCGTTCCACTTCGCCTGCTCATAACAAATTACCTGTGACAATAAATAATACACCTCATGTGGTTAATGGTACATGGTTCATGACTTTGTTTCTTTTGTTTGCCCGCGCGCCGTCCATAAATGTGGTCAACGACTGACCGCCAGAGAGTCATCGTTCCATCTAACGGTTCTATATACATTTTGACACAAAATGTATCTCAAATTCACACCAACCTGCTACAATTAAACAGACAGCCCACCTCCTCACCCAGGTGCAGACGAATTACCTTCACCTTCTTTTCATTCAACCGCACTTGGAGTCGTTAATTTTATGGACTTTCGCATATTGAAACCTTTAAACGGCGCGAACAATTTTATTTGCATAAATCATTCTGCGCGCCCCAGCCTACACGGAGTCTCATTATTTTCTGTTGCCGAATCGAAGCATCGTAAAGAAATTTCCGAATAAATTGTGTCGCCAAAAGTGTTTATACGAGTATATCGCATGTTAACTGGATGTATGTTTATATGGCTTCAAGCTTCAACACGAAATGAAGGTCAAGGTGAGTTGCTGAGCTGAAAAGAGAAAACGCCACCGCTGGCTGGCTGGCTGTCCCAAATTTTAACTGCATCTGCATCCGTCGAAATGAAAGGACAACATTTTGCTGCCAGTCCCTGACTCAGCTGACCCAGAGTCATAAGTGTAGTAGAGAATTTATTGCTTTTCCCCCAACTCGCCCCGCAAGAACTGAAACCCAACTGGAATGAAGTGGACGCCCAATGTACGAGTAATTACACCATTCACGGATGTTGACATCTCGTGCTGGCAGTCTCTCGTGCGGCCGATCGTTCTCATAGCCATAGCCGTATATATCGTGCGGCAATCTAAGATAAAAGGAGTTGACATCGAAATGGGGAGACAAAAACGACCCCACCCGGCGGCGGCAACAACGACTATACGTCGAGACACCCAGTTTCCATATAACTTTCGAGGTGAAGTAATTGTGTCTTAGGTGGCGTGCCAAGCCAATAAGTCATAACCCAAGATCACCGGCAAAAGGAGCAACAACAAAATTATAATTCGCTGCAATTGCAACAATTGCTGCCTGCTGCTGCGCTGCTACAATTTATTTAACCAGCCGCGTTTTGTACATTCGCAACGCGCAATTGTTGTGTTTCGGACCGAAAGCCATAGCTTGGCTATGGCTACATCTATCCCGTCGACACGAGACGAAGTGTTCGTGATCAGATGATGGCTGCTTTGTGCAGTTGGATGCTGTCACTTTGCCGCAAGACACACCGGCTTGAATTATTAGATAGCAAACATGCTCTGTTGCAGTGGCACACTTACATCGGGGAGCACACACAAAAGCCGGCAAAGTGTTGTGCATTTTGACGCGTGCTACTCACGATTTTCTGGAATTTCTACAAAACAAAAAAGAACGAAAACGGCCCAACCAACATTTCAAATAGAGACTTCACTTATTAACTGACTTTAGAAACTTTTGCAGGGGCTCGCAAGTCGTAAGTGGTGGTTGAATGTATATGGGGTGTCAATCACCTTAATAGGCAAATGTCAATCAATATGAATAATGATCGTCAAGGACGAGTGGATGTGAGGAATTTTATGCGCGAAAATAGCCAGTTCTTTTGTTTTGTATGGGTGAACAATTCGAATTCTAGTTTGGAGTGGAATGTGGACGATTATGATGTTAAAATCAATGAAACCCAGCTGAAGTTACAAGTGCCATTGAGTTGGTGGGGTGACATTTCCTGGTTCTATTTCAAATTGGAATTGCACATTGCGTGTGACTCTTTAGGTAACCTCTATAACAGACACTTTTGTGGGAATCATAATCTTTTTTAACCTACATCTTTTTGACAGTTCTCCTCTTGGAGGGACTTTGGGTCTGTTCTCTTACTTTTTTGACCAATTTCAGCAAAATGCCAGATATTAAAGAGTGGGGATATATTCCTCTCAGAAAAAGGGAATTATATAACCAAAAAGTACAGGAACGAAAGTTTTCCATGACGTTTGTTAAAAACATATGCAAGAAAGAAAAATAATACTCAAAAATAAACGTCAGTGGGTTTAAACAAAATTGCAAACGTTGAAAAACACTTTAATATTTATTTTTCTTGCCGATTTATCAATTTTTATTTACAAATTATAGCACTGAATAAACCAAACCGAAACAAACAGCCAATTCAAATTGACTTTTGAAAGATTTGACATCTAAAGCCAGTTATAACAAACTAGCCCAAAGAAATTTCTCGGGCTATTATTTGCTGGGAAATATTTTTTTCTCTTTTTGTGGCTCTCTTCTACCCAACTTTTGCGTAAAGGAACGAGTTTGACTAAATTTGACTAATGTGTTCGAATTCTTTACCATTAGGCACCAAACCTTTTATTGGGCACATTCAAGAACTTAGTTGCTTAAGTCGACTAGATTGATCTGGACTAGATGTAACCTAAACGCATAAACTAGATTGGTCGGGAACGTCACATTTCCTACGTCAGCCACATATGCGAACTGTCAACTTAGTACTCAGTCACGAATTTCTTGACTAGATTCGTCTGCTACACCTTTATAAACGTCAACTGAAACAGCTGTCCATGTGACCGATCTGGGCCAATCAAAACTGAGATACATCAAGTCAGTCAGCTGTCAGACTTACTAAACTGGAACGTCCCCATTGTTTTTCCCAAGACATAACCCGTCATTGATGTGCAAACTGAGCAATGGACACCAGGTCGGTAATTATTGAGTACAATAAAGAGGATGACATGTGACAACTGACAACCGAAATGCAGTTGCCCGCAAAGTTTTGTCTGAGTCTGCTTTGGTTTTTTTTCTTCTTGTATTTCTTTTATCTGTGCAAGGTTTTGTTTATCAGCTAAATGGGTTACAAAATGCAACTCCTGTCTTGTAGATTGACATTAATCTGACGTTATGTGATTTTTAAAGTAAGTTGGCACATTGAAGAATGTAGGTAGTTATCTAAAGTCTAACCCTTCTATTAATAAAGGCTGCGTAAAAGTTATCCACTTGTTACACAGCAGTTACGTCAGTTTTTTGTATGCTAACTGACGTCTGCTAGCAAACTAACTTGTGCACATTTGTTTATTAATATGGGGTAATTGATTGGTCTGTACTAGATTGGGGAAAACGTCACGTTTCTTTTGTTAGCTATATATACGAAATGTCAACTTAGTACTTAGTCACGAAACTGTTGACTAGGTTTGTGGGCTAAAAACTGTTCACGCAGTCAATAAAAAACAAAACAAAAAAACTGAAACAAATCAAGTCAGACAGCTGTCAGACTTCCTAAGCTATAAATTTGTTCCTAAACTTTTGTAGGAAAAATGGTAAAGACTGTCAAAATGGCAGTGGTGGGGACAAATTCTCTCAGCGAGACACATACGAAAAAGTTAGGGAACGCTTTTATAGTAAATTATGAAGAATGACAGATTATTTAAAAATTCGTGTGATTTAAAAATAAAGTAACAGATTTTATGATTATTCAACGTCTCTATCTCAAAGTTCTGTTTGATTCGTTGGGCGGATTGAGAGGTTGCTTCTATTGTAATAATGACATTTGGAGACCAAGTTCATGTAACGGGTGATTTTTTAAGAGGTTTAGAACTTAAAAAAAAAAAAAAACACAAAAAATTCGAAAAAATGAATGAAATATTTATTTGAATCGACAGTTTGAACCTTGCAATTTAATGTTTAAAGATAATTTCATGCAAATGTTGACCGCGGCTGCGTCTCAGGTAGTCCATCCGCTGAGTCCAATTTTGGTTTAATTTTTTAGTTTAATTTTATTCATTATTCTCATTTCCAAAAATTTTTATAAACTTATTCTAATTGAACATTTTTGGTTAAAGAGAATAGTTTGTAGCATTTGTATTTAAATGAAAAAAAATAGAGATAATGCTACATTTTATATAAAATAATAAATTGTGGGGTGAACAGAAAACATATTTAACATTACATTCAAGAAAACAATTCAATCAACAATTCAATCTCACGAATGAATGCATGGATGTTGGCTTCCAGTGCGTCAATCGAAGCGGGCTTGTCCCTATACACATTAGCCTTGACATACCCCCACAAAAAATAATCTAATGGTGTCAAATCGCACGATCTAGGCGGCCAATTGACCGGCCCGAAACGTGAAATTAACTGTTCACCAAACTCGCCTCGCAATTGCGCCATTGTTTCGCGTGCTGTGTGGCATGTGGCACCGTCTTGTTGAAACCACATGTCATGCAAGTCAAGAACTTCCATTTCGGGCAAAAAAAAGTTTGTTATCATCGCTCGGTAGCGTTCACCATTGACAGTAACGCTGCGATTCGCATCATCTTTGAAGAAGTACGGTCCAATGATGCCACCGCCCATAAACCGCCCCAAACTGTGACTTTTTCTGGATGCATTGGTAGCTCTTGCAATGCTTCTGGCTGATATTCAATCCAAAATCGACAATTCTGCTTATTTACGTGCCCATTGAGCCAAAAATGAGCTTCGTCCATAAAATGGAAGCAGCGCGCGATGAACATTTCGAACCGAGCACGAATTTTGATAGTAAAATTCAATAATTTGCAAGCGTTGTTCATTTGTAAGACGATCCATGGTTAAATTGCAAACCAAACTGAAGCTGTTTGACAGTGACACAAGGTACTAAACACACGTCAGCTGTCAAAACCAGTGTTGCCAAAACCAAACCAGCTAAAAAATCACCCTTTAAAACGTCAACCAAATTTGCCTGGACTAAGCATTAACGAACGCGTTGACTTTTCAACTTGAATTGTTGTTATATTCTTATGGTTTATTTTGAATTTTGACATTTCGAAATGCCAACTGGAAAAACTATTCACGCGAAACGCTGAAATACATCAACTCAGTAAGAGTTACAAAGCTACTAAACTAGAAATCCGAACGTTCCAAATATTTGTAAGTGCACCAGTGACAGCTCCTCCCTGCGAGTTCTACCTATACCTATGAAGTTAATGTCATGTCAATGCTTTTGAGACTTTTGAAAAATTGTGTCTCCCCTGGTGTTGGTTTTTGGAGCTCCTCTTCCTTACGAACGACGGACGTGGTGATAAAGTTACAATTATAAAACTTTTTTCGTAGTGCTTTAAAAAATGTAAAAAAATTACAGTCTTGTAGGCATTGTAGATTTTTTATACAACAAGGGCTAGAAATGTATTTAGGTTCCTACATTCTTAATAACGTTGCAGAGGATCTCTTTATTTCTTTGGGAGTCAATTATTCCTTCAGAAGAATCTTCGTTCTAGTTCCAAAAGGGGCCGTTTCGTCTTCTTTAAGACACATCCGACTCTCTAGAGGGCGGATAGTCGAAAGATTTATTTTATTAAGGCGGTACCATATAGACCCTGCAGACCTTTGATGTAACATAGTAACTTATTGATCTTGCCTTCTTAGGTTTAATTCCCTATCGCCCTTGTCGTTGAAGGGCTGAATATAGCTTCTCATTTGACATGTTTCTGAACTGGGATATAAGATATAAGTAGAGGCACTTTCTGAACCTCTTCTGGCCTATTCTCCTGTGCATCTGGGTTGATGGCTCACTAAGCAATGGATCTTCGTCGACCATTGTCCATAATCAGTAAAACTTTCTCTAAATAAGCTTGGCAAACATTATGGACATCATCGTATTACAAAACCCAACCCTGACCTTCAGCCAAAGACTCGGTAAAAGTTCCCCGACACCTCTAATCCCACCAGAGACTCATGCAACACGCACATTTGACACTACCAAAAGTTAATCGACCGCCAAGTCGTAACTCCAGTGAAGCTTGAAGCATATCTTCACACGTCGCGTCGGCTGCCGCGGTACATAATTAACTTTTCAAGTGTCATTGCACTGCCACAACGAAAACACCGTCTGTGACTGCTCATCCTGGGAACCGGCTAAATCTACTTGTCTTACAAGATTTTAACAATTTTTTTTTGTTTCTACATGTTCCATCCATGTTCTGGTATGTCATTAAGCCATTGCACACGACAGCCATCAGCCGACAACCAGATCTTCCTGGTAAAGGAACGTAAACGGCGAAATTAAATTGGCAAGTGTTTTGAAAGGCAAGCCGGATATGCTCAGCCGCACGTTTAGAAGAAGCACTTGTCGTTGTGTTGTCGTTGACCACCGCATCAATGGCGGCGGACACGACACACACAAAGAGCGACGAAGGAAAACGAATCTTTTTCTCTAGAAAAAGTGTCAACAATCAGCGTGAAGGTCACTGTATGGCTTGAGATTAAACTCAAGCTTGCTCATACATCGTGCGTTGTTGGGTGATTAATTCAATTGTGATTCGATGCTGTATGGTGTTGGGTATACAAAAAAGAAAAGACCGCGTCCACCTTGGGGCAACGCTTCCTATTGTTGCGAAGATGCGTTTGCTGGTTCTGCTCTTCTGAATAAAATTAATTGTTTTTCACGCAGGTGAGCTGAAATACAATAAAAAAACACGCAAAAGCGACGAGACACGATTTTTCATTTCTATTTCCACATGACCAAACTGGGAGAGTTCTATGCCTTGGGATCCATTTGCTTCCTTAAAAAATAACTAAAGTCGGCGTTCTTGTACATTCAATGTTAATTAACTGACAGCGGCTGGCATGCAAATCATTTTTCATCTTCAAACAACTCCTGTACCTCCTCCTTTTTAGAGTGCGCGTCTGCCGGCTGCATGTGCGGTCACTCGCATCAAATTGTGGACAGCGGATTATCAATTTTGTCTTCTCGGACAGATGGTTATTAATAATTCGTTTGCAGATTGCTGACAACTCCTTTTTAGGCAGGGTATTCATGGAACTCATGGTTTGGCTGGCATCAGCGCCTACATATGGATTCGAATTAGTTGCCTTTCGGTGCCATCTTTGAATGCGATGATTAAGTGGTTTCACTGTTTTCTGTGAGCTATACGAGTTCATATACTCTGTTCTACATGTTGAGGAGAACCTTGTTAGTTCCATATGACAAATGGGGGATTACGATCTAAAAGGGGTCGATGAAACCTTTGCGGAGGTAGGTTAAGTCAAAGTGGGTAAACAATGGAAAAACATCGTTGCCAGCAGCAACTAAAAAATAAAGAAATACGACTAAAGATAGGTAGGCAGTTTAAAGAAGAAGCCTGGGGTAAGAACAGAAGTTGAGTCAACGTCCTACGGTAAGAAAACCGACAGCTAAATCGGGTAGAACTCACTGGGAATAAGGCTTCAAAAAAGGGTAGGTATATTGAACTTTTTGGTCCCCTCAGGTGTTGTTAAAGCTTTGTAAAGTTAAAAGTCCACGGAAAAAGGCTACAGAAAGATAAATTTTTGATGGTCAAGCGCCAATACATCGGAACCACTTAAGACATACTAACCGAAATTGAGGTTGACAACATTTAATAATCTCTTAATGATGTTGAAGGGCTATCTGGAGGCGAGCCTTCGGCAAGAAAAAAATCTCTTCTCGAGTACCTCAGGGATCGATTGTGGGACCTGACCTTTTACGACTACTGAACCAGGTAAAGTAGGTCTGGCCCCCCCATAAAACCAAAGTACCTAGTCCCATTGACCAGGAAACGGATTGCGGCTGTCGTCAATTCAAAAGTTGGCTTATTCTGAACATTGAAGCAATGAAGTACTAAGGGACGGTCCTTAACACGACACTTATACTTTCAGACAGTAGAAAGGGTGTGACCGAGCTGGCCGACGAAGGGGGTCCTATATGGCTTTCAACCAACACACCATGCTCAGGTGCTGATATAAAATAAAGCGGGTGAGCCATCTAGTGGTTTCTTTTTAAATTGTATGTGATTTTGACACTGACAGCTGTTTCCCCGCTCGAAATCTTGACAGAAAGTCAGTAACATACCTCCGCGAAAGGAAATGAGTTGCTTTACGCTTGAACAAGGTTGGAAAATATTGAAAACTTATTTCCAAAGTGAGTGCTGTCAAACTGTGCATTTTCTGAAAGAATAGGTGCATCTGGAGTTCACAAAACCCGCACGTTATTGTCGAGAAACCAATACATCCACAGAGAGTGAAAGTTTTGTGCCAATTGTGGAGTGGTGGCATAATTGGCCCTTTTTTCTTCGAAAATGAGGCTGGAAACAGCGTTTCGGTCAACGATAGACGTTACAGAGCCACGTTAACTGACTTTTTTTTTTACTGAAATGAAAGACATTGATTTGGACGGCCTCTGTTTCATGCAGGATGACGCGCCATGCCACACAGCCCATGCCACAATCGATCTTTTGCACACCAAATTTCCAAATCGTGTTATCAGCCGTCTTGGCGATGTCAATTGGCCGCCTCGGATGTCAATTCGGACACTTTGGACCGTGAAGGACCGATGTTATGCCAACAATCCGGAAGCAATTCAAGCTTAATCCATCCAAGCAATCCGTCAGCTATAGCCCAAAACCATCAACAAGGTCTTGGATTATTAGACTGACAGAATACGCTACTGCGAAGCCACAATGACAAAGGGACATTGGAGTGGAAGTGGCAGCCAAGGACATGAAGGAACTCCCTAGGTAGCAGCGACAATCCCTTGTGAGATAAACTTTTTTGTCTGAAGGACCTTACTTCATGTCAAGGCTTTTATTTAATTTCATTTTATGGTTTTACCCACTGCGCCAACTATCGTGAACGTCTGACAAACATCCGAGAGTAAAATTGTCATGAAAGAGCTTCTCACTTAGCCGTTTGGTTGGACTCGGGGTAAAATTGTAGATCCCTTCCATTCGTCCCGAAAATGAAAAACTTACACAAATGAACATTTTTATGAGAATCTAGACCTATAGGGTTCTGTTGCGCCAACTATACCTATTGTCATTAACTAGGCAATATACAAGCCGCCGAAATCCGATTTCTAGGTTAAGTTGTAGAGATTTTATAAAAAGCACCAGAATAATATCATAATGTGAAAGTTTAGTGCGATCCAGTCGTGCATCGTTTTTCTTACGACAAATGTTCCAACCAAATGGAGAAAAGGGTTCGTATATGACCTTGGTCAACCTTCTCAAGACTGTTGGTTGCTTCCCAATCGTTGTTGTTGTGGGCTTTTTAGAAAGCGGATGGTCGGATGGATGTCTCTTGGAAGGTTTTAAGAGAAAGATGCTGCAAGGTGTCTTTGGTTTAGTTTTTGTCGGTAAAGTGAGTAGCGGTGAGCTAACCTAGTCAAAAAGCTTAGAATTTAAGGACTGGCTTGTGAGGCTTGCAAGTTGAGGCCGTGGTCCACCCCAAATAAAAATATTATAAATAAGTTACACGCTGTAAACTATACCGGAAACCGAATTGAAATCGACAATCAGATCAGTTGGATAGCCGACCAAATCGATAGCAGTCCTGCACCAAGATTGGCGATTACTTTGGCCTTAGATTCTTTACAAAGTCAATGACGCGTGTACTATGCATAGATGATCTACTTCTTTGCTTCTATACCTGCAGTCTTTAAGTACCAACCAGTCAGATAAATGAGATAAGATTCCTGGTAGTAAATTTCTAAACGCTATACCTTTTGCAGCTGCAAACAATTTTACAATTTCGCTTTATACCACTTTAATTGCCCATCGGTACTTTAAACGTTGTCTCTTCCAGTTTCCTCAACCTACTTTCGTCAGCTCGCAGTAGCAAGTGAGACGTGCCATTTACCGCTCTTTAAATTAATTAAAATTACTCCACACCATGATTTGGTAAATTATGTCAAATACAATTAAGTAACATTTACCATCACCATCTTTGCACGTCGCACTGACACACGACGGCGCGCGGGGGTACAACGGATGGTATGCGATAATTAAAACCTAATGCAACATACTTTATGGTAATTTTCATGCGGGCTATCTCCATTGGCTATCTGTACACGTCGTCGGTCGCGTCGAAGACGAAGCATACCATTTCCGAAGAGGAATATTTTGATTTGCACGAAAAGGTTAACACCTTCAGTGCTGACGGCGCCGCCGGTTGCAGTTTGCAGCTCTCACCTTAGGCCACATGCGCAGCGCTTAGCTTGGTTCAAAAGGTCCTGTGCCTCTGTGAAATGCAGACTCTCATTTACAACGACAGAGAAATAAATGCAAATATCCGCACGTAGATTGCCATCAATGTAATTAATGAAGACGAAATCCTTAATTGGCCGCCTAATGACTACCATATGCCAATTGGAGGCGGTAAATAAATTTTGCCTTTTCGGCGTGCCATCAAGATTTCTGCGAATTTGTCAAAAGATTAAGACCGCCTTTAAGAGGAAATCGTTCGCCGAAGATGTTACTACGACTCTATATACCTGCAGCACAACTTGTGTATAATTTTGTTTTATGGTTTTGTCAAACCCATAGATGTTAGATACATTAATCACTGTGGCACTCCTGGATCGACCCGATCAAGTCAATGTACTCGTTACAAGCTGCGACTGTCAAAGACTCTGTCATCGGATGACCGAACCTCGCAAATGACAGACAAATAATAATTGCTAATTTTGCACATACATGGGGGGTCGTAAATTGTTTGTTTATGTCACTGCACGAATAGCTGTATTTACTCGTATAGCTAACTCTCATATTTCACTGTTTTGTCGTCATCTGATAAATCACAAACTGAACGAGACGAAGCAAACCTGTTTTCGACGACACATAGAGGGCGGAATTTAATTTATTTTAATTAGACCAAACATTTCACCGTTATGTTCGTAATTCGAAAACGAGAGATTCACTCGATATACAATTTCCATTTTAAAGCGATCCATGTCAATCTGATGTTGTGTATAGGTGGATAAATCAATTTTTTGCTTTTGGGAATTTCATTTTTTTGGTACTTTGATTGATGGTTTCGGATACACAAGTCTATTATTTATATAAAGCGCGTGAAAGTATCTGACTCCCCCGAACGTGGGTATTTTCCGCAGCGCGATTGGATGGATTGATAAATCACTGGATTTTTTAATTTTTTTTATTGTGTACTTGTTAATTGTTTTCATCGTAATTGTCTATCGATAGAGTATGAGTTGTTACCAACGACAGCTGGCGGGAGTTAAAGCCAATGAGTTCTTTTTTGCACGCAACAGAAGGTACACAAAAATTGGTGTTGCCCGAAAAATGACTGAAAATCGAATTTTTTTTGTGTTGGTTTTTAAGTGACTATCGTTAATTTTTTTTTAGAGCGGGACGTTTGTTCATGTTTTAATATTATCTTTAATTATATTTTTGATTTAAGCTAAGGGCGTATTTATTAGATTCCCCTACGACCGACGACGCCTCCAAGTTGTTGTTTAGTTAAACATCGCGCAAAAATTTACGCAGCTTCTACGTGGCTTTTCTGAAATTGTTATTTATACACATTTTTCCGCACTAACTTTACTAAACGTGGTTTGTGTCTAAATAGGTAAGAATTTCGAAAAACTGTTATAAAAAACACCGAAATCTATTACATCTCGCTCTAAAACTGATATCTTAGTTTTTGACGGATAAGCTTTCGTAAATATTATCATTTTATATCAAACGATGTTCCAAAAACCAATTATTCTGCTTCAAACTCCACCAACCACCACCAAATCGAATATCGAAGGCCTGGCCAAAGGTAAAATTCGTTGGGCGCAAATTTACTCAGCATTCGAAATAAATGCACATACAAAAATCAGTCTCACTTTTTGGTTTGGAAATTGGAAGTCGAATGGTAGACCGCACGACCAAATGACATTTGGTGCAATACATATTTACGTAACTTTTACGCAGGCTCTAAACGCAAATTCTTGCGTTTAAATTACCCAGCCCTAAAGTAACTTTTCTAAACTCCGTACATTTTTTGTAAATCACAATTCCCTACGTAAGGACATTTTAATTTTAGAGGGTGTGTAAATTTAAGCAGACACTAGGTACACTGCGTTTATAAATAAGACCAATAATGATTTATGTTTCAAATATTTCAAATGTTTCAGTAGTACAGTCAAACCCGCTTAACTGAAACCCGTTTAATTGAAAAGCCCGCTTATATAAACTTAAACTTAATAATAAGTCCCCTGTGGAAGTGGAATTTGTGCGGACGTCGATGCTGAACGCACCCGTCGGCAATCTGCTGTCACGTGAAGTTTTTTGGTGGACAATTTCTTTAAAAACATAAAAGTGAGAAGGAAGAAAGATCAACCAATCGCTCCAATTGATTGTTCTGTATATAAATATAATGTCGTCTTTGCCGCCAATTCAACAAAACAGTTTTAGAAACAACACAAACAATATAGAAACACAAATAAGTTTTGCCGCACACAAGAAAACAACTCCACTGATCGTTTGTAAAATTTAACGATCTAGCTTCAGTAGGTCTAGCGGTGCGGGTCAGTGGTTACAGTTCGATTCCCGGAAAAGAACAAAATTGTAAGAAGGTACCTACCTTTTATTCGTCGTAAAAAAAAACTGCCAGTCCTAGAGGGTGCCTCTTGTGGATGCGCTCATGTTTTTTGAGTCAATTGCGTACAATGCTTTTGATGTGAAACATCTTATGGCGCGACTTGGGAGTAAAATCGATTCATGAAAGCGGAAATGACCAAGCGGAAGTGCGAGACGGAAATTGGCCTGTCGCCATCGCTATGCCTCCGCCTAAAACTCCTTAACCACTCAACCGATTTGAATGAAATTTTGTGGGTAGGTGTGGTTGGTTGTTACTTGATGGATGGGATAGTTTTGGACCCGATAGGTGGCGCTGTAGTCGATCTTCTTAACCACTCAACCGATTTCAATGAAATTTTGTGGGTTTGCATGGTTATATGCAAAGATATATTTTTTTAATGTTTTCAACTTAATTGTCAAAGTGAATACTTGTATGGCTATGCTGAAGTGAACTGAAGAAGCTAGGTTTTACACAGACACTAGAATACTGAAGCAGTTGACGATATGAAAACAAAATGTAAACAAAAACTCTCGAAAAAGAAACTTTGGATTGGATTACGTTATGAAAACTTTTTAAATTAATGAACATAATTACCTACTGCGCTGTATTAAGATTAAAATATTATGAAGACTTGATTTTTAAATTAAATTTCTCAACTACATACAACACAGTTCAATTTAACATCGACATCTAGCGAGAGAAGTTTCACATCTGGCGTGTGGTCACAAGCACGCTCTCTGTTTTTTTAAATCTATTCCGGTCAAACAACTTACAGCGGTTAAAAAAGTTACAATTTTATTGTACTAATGGTTAACAAGTTGTCTATCTATCTATTTTCGATCAGCAACTCTGCTCAAAAATATTAGGTTTGTTTTTTAGGGGTGGCACAATTGTTTTTCGTGTTACCCTTGGTTATCAGAATGACTTTCAGTACCGCGTTTAGACTTCCAACTTCCAACCCAGCTGACTTTCTTTCTTTCAAATGATTGGTTGTTTTAAGTAGGTAGCTGTTTTCCCGGTAACCTGAAAAGGGAAAAACGGAATTAACGCCTGCATGCCATTTTGCGACAATGACTAATGGCACATGTAAATAAAAAGAGGGAGAGGTATGTTATAAAAGTTAAAGGTCATCGTACGTAGAACGGGTTCCCTAGTGCGCGGTGTATGGATTTAGCTACGTCCGGACACTCATAAAATTTGACCAAATCTTTTTTGGAATGACACAGTTCGTCTGGTTCGCCCACATAGTCTTCGTGTTTGATAAATTTTCTTCTCATTGGATACGCATAGGAGCCACGTCTGGAAAATGGATCGGCTTAATTTTTCCATTCTATGTTCCTCTGGCTAGGAGCTCATCAGAAGAGTATGATCTCAAACCGATGATGATACGCCCTGGATCTTGGACATGACTGTAATCTTGGATATGGTAGAAGCGAGATTCTTGGTCCAATTAACTGTTCAGGGTTGGCCACACCGACAGCCTTAACCAACAAGCGTTCAGTTTTTAGTTACGTAGATTAGTCGGTACCTGAGGCGGTACCTGAGGCTGATGAGTCTTCCTCTGTTTGGCTGTCCTCAAAAGCTTTTCGGTCTACATATTAAGGGATTTTGTCTCTGGCCATTTCAGCGGTAATATTTTTAACCTTTTGACTAGGGCAACCTCGCTGTTGAATCATCTTCACCACGCTCCAAACTGGGATAACTAACCTTTCTCTCAAACCGTCACAAGATGTATTAATTCACTACTAGGGTATTGTACAACATCACATCACCTTGGTTCCGTGGAGGAGGTCATCTATCTGAGCTGATGTCATTTTTCTGATACCTGATCAATTTGATGTCAAGCTATTGGGAAATGACTTCTTTAAAATTATACATTTGTTGTTTACTGAGTTTCGAACATTTATTTTAAGAATGATATTTAAAAGTTATACTGGAATACCGCATTGTCCTCAAATTTGTTGACAAAGTTCTTGTCAATACTGACGGACAGCTAGATTTCTTAGTCCTCATTTAGCATAGACTAATTCTGTAAAAATGCTGTAGCTTGAACTGACTTTGAATACTTTGTCCCTTCCTCGTAGGCGTTTTTAGAGTCTTTAAAAAGATGCTGTCCACCGGTCTTGACTTTATGTTGCTTTTTTCCAAAGAGTTCCCGGTCTTTAGAAATTTTATTGATGTATTACTTTTAAGGCTGAAACTGAACGATTAGTTTATCGACAACATCTTGTCGCGTCTCAGATGACACTTGTTCCTCTGTAGCTGCCACAGGAAAGAGTAAGTGTAAGTGCACAGGAAAGTTGATGCTTGGCCCTACCAAGGTTTTGTAAATCTTTCCCGATAGGCCACCCTTCTCAGACCTTTTTGCTTTCTTAAGACTTATTTCAAATGAACAATAATGCTTTGCTCACATGGCCCAAAACTGTATGGATCAGCTTGGAAATGGAACTCACTGCCCAAAGAATGATCCACCCAACAAGGCAACATTTACCTATTCCTATTGTGACCTAAAAAAAGTTTAAGGTGAAGACACAATCCGCATAAGGGAGACTGACACTATGTACTAAAGCGAGTAGATCGCTTTCAGTAGGCCATGTATAAGAACACCACTTCACCTCAACACCTCACTCATTGTCAAGTCATGAGAAAAAAACAAATCTCCCATTCGATGATAGTATTGCAATTGATTTCATTTACTAATGGGCACACCCAAACAAGGTTAATTGAATGTACCACACTGGCATTAGCACGTCTCCAAGGTGCGGAGAAAGTTCAGAAAATAGAAATCAAGAGTCCCATCCCATTCATCTGCAATAATTTCACCTCAGTCTGTTCACAATGGAAAGATGATTGACAATTGCGTATCACATATAAAGAAACGTCAACACTCTATATCTTGCCGGGTGGAATTTTACCCATTCTCTACGTTTTCTTTTTGACCATTTTTGAATTGAAAATGGACAGCAACGCAAGCCTGTCCAACATTCCAACACTTGTCACCGTCCGATGTAGTTCTGGCCCATTAATGTCATGTTGCACACATAATATATGCATCTGGCCATATTTTCAAGTCAGTTTCTGTCACCTAAGCTGCTTTTATCTGTCATATTTCGATTTTTTTTTTTCGTATTTAGTCTCTGTTCACACACCTGTCAGTTTGACAACTGACTCGACAAGTTGTCGTCCAATGGACACAGATTATGACAACGATGGGCGGCCGCACAAAAAAAAAATCCTTCTCGCTCATTTGTATGTAATTAAGGCTGTAGCACATTTCGCGCCATAATTAGTCAACACAAACGGAATGTGACAATGTGTCACATCCAAGTGGAGAATTAAAGTGGTACGAAAGTAAAACCAGGTAGCCCAGGGGAGTAATGTGTTTTTTTTTCCTGCAGTGATATGATTTATGAAGGAGTCGAGGATTACCTTTATGAAAGAGAAGAAAATGGCAACAAAAATGCTTTCAGCTCGCCAATTCGATGCGGATTTGTTGTGATACACAATTCACGCAACTGTTGCGAGTGAGTTTCTCTTTCTTTAATTTTTTTTTGCCGTCCGTCTGCGGCGAATGAGTGTGAAAACATTTTGACAAGCAACGGCAGACGGTCGCTGTAATGTAATAAACTCGTTTTAGCATTTATAGGTTATCAGTTAGTTACCCAATTTCAAATTGTCAAAGTGACAAGTGACAATGATTGATGTGGGGAAAATCGCGAAAATCGTGACACATATTCGGTGCTCTATCGAAAATCGTTCCTTTGTCTCACTGTCAATCGCCGTGATTTGGGTTATGTTAATTAAAGCCAAACAAACAGCCTCGCCGACAAGGATGTCAATGTAAATATTCACCTTGAAACAACAGTAAGGCACCGTTTCTACTTCCCATTGCGGCGTGGTCGGGTCATTAGGCTGGCGGCAAATGGCACACCCCTCTCTGCATGGTCATTGCATCCCAAGGTGGCCTTCAACTTCAATGAGATCACTGCTCCGACGATTTTGGGGGCAGATACGGACCACTCTTATACAGAGAACTCACTCGACGAGTTGTCAATCGACTAAAGTGGTGGATTACCTTTTCATGTGTCACTCTGTTGTGATCTAGAATTGAACTAATCGGGATGTTGAAAGCTGGAGATTATGCTAATTTTTCGGTTTTAATTACTTGACGGATAGAAGTTGAGGCCTATACATTCCAACAGTGGGGTAGAGCGGTTGAAACTGGTCGGAGGAGTTTGACTTTGACGTTCGCGCTGATTGAAGTTTGCGATACGATGTTTCTTTAATTGTTACGCAATTTTAAGTGCGTTTCGCATTAATTTCTAATTCTCATGTGGCCTTGAGTGCGTCAAAGTTCGATAACTTTTCAAAGTAATTGACACGAAATGAGACAGCGTTTTGGGGAGGGAAGTGACTGCGATCTGAAGAGACTGTATTCGTATCAGTAAAGGAATGGATGGAAAAGATAGGCCTGGACCAAGTGCACCCATCTAGTCAATTGTCTTAGCCCACAGCTGAACTTTCCCTATTTCTTTGCAAGTAATTATGCATCATCCTTGATCTAGTTGAACTGTGCGAATTATTACTTCCTTTCATATCACGCAAACGCCCGTCGGGCCTTCGTCCGAGTTGCTGTCCCCATATATACCCCATCAGGGACTACAGAGATGTCTGCGGCTAATCACCGCAATTAATCGAGATCGAGGTCAAGTCAGTCGAATATTCTGTTAACCATTTATCCATTGGAAACCTTGATCAGCAACAGCAACAGTATAGAGAAGTTCTCGATGAGATCGTAAAAAATCAATCACGCTCTCGTGATCTCTCTGCCATCCCCTTCACTTTGAAAAGTAACTTAAATCGTTACTTAAGGGCACACCATCATCGCTGCCGACCAACTCACTGCCAAACCAAACCCGACTCATTAAACTAATTTCAACCGGTTGCACGTTAAGACACAAAAGCTAAACCGAGCGTACGGTGTGCTATGCCAATGGCTTTGACCCTTTCAGTCGGTAGTCGTTGACAGTTGTGACCTCCGCAGTTGACTTTACAACGACAATTTCCATTTTTTTTTTCGGCTTCGTCTTATGACATTTTATTGCGGTGTTTCTTCAATTGCACAAGTGGCCAACTGGCGACTGCGCCGACGGTGGCCATTAGGAGATTGCAAAAGCCGACCGACAATAATGACAGGCCAACCGCCCCGACTGCCATGTCAAATTCTCCACCAAGAACGGTAGTAATTTTTGGCTTTCAACGAACTTTCGTAATTGGCCACGAGTTGTGTAGTCGAATTTGGAATTATTCTCTCGGTGATGGATTGGAATGGTAGTAGTCCCGCCCGTCACTGTCTGTCTGTTCACTGTAAATGGTGTGGGCTGAGGCATCAGAGATTTGTTGACGAGGAGGCGAGGTGACACGGTGATGATTCAGTCAGAATTTAATCGAATGCAATTTATTAGCAGTTGTCCCCAATACGATGATTCGAAACGTGGCGGTGATCTTTACGGGGTATATGATGAGGAATTTAATGGTGCGCGTATATAGAATTGGCTGCTGGAAGATTGAAGGATTGAGGTTGGCGGCACTCCCTGCAAAGTTCGGCGATCGGTTTTGCACTTCTGCAGACGATGATTAACGTGAGAGAAAATCAGTGATTTCTTTTAAAGACTCAAAGAGCTATGTGGGGTTGCAAAGTCGCTGTCATCATCAAACTTAAGCGGGTGTTGCTGGAGCGACAGTAACTGCAACAGGCTGCATTTTCGAAACACATTCCTTAGTGCATTAGAATAAAATGGTAATTTTGGAAGAAGAAGAAGAAGTTGTTGAATCTATAAGGTTACCAATTGGAACGAGTCTCATTCGTTTGCAGGCGCAAAACATTGGTGGATGTTTTGATACTTCCAAAGGAATTTTTTACCTCTTTTTGTTTTTTTTTGGCTGCCTCCAACCCTAGTCACATCAACCCCAGTAATTTTTTAGGATAATGACAGGCATTGAGCTTTCGCATCTTGACGCCTTTTTTTTTGGCTGCCTCTATATAATAAGCCACGACGCATATCTTTCCTACCAGCGAATAAATATTCATTTAACAAGTTGCACATCAACCCCAGTCATTTTTTAGGATAATGACAGGCATTGAGCTTTCGCATCTTGACGCCTTAGAAGTACACTTTTACACCCCTTTAGGTACGATAAGGTTTGGTGGCAGGCCACAGCTAATAAAGCCACAATTCGGCCAGATTGTAGGGCCAACTAAATGCCACAGGATATAATGATCAAAATTTAAGAGACTCTTAAACTTGACATTTTTTGCCTCATTGTGAAATCTTCAAGTTGGGCGGATGCTGTCAAAGAGTGGTGATTTCGCGTTATCGGTTTCTTTGTCAATTTATTTTGGACATTTTAATATACTACGGAACTTTTTTTAAAATATATCTAAGAGCACTGGACTTGTCATTTTTTGCTACGTGTACATTTGTATCTTATATTGTCGCTACCTACATTCGACATTCTATAGATAGATAGATAGATAATATTTTATTTTTATAACTTCATGATACAAACAAATAATGTTTAATACAAAATATACGAGTAAATTAAAGAAGAAAGATTCTTAGCCGAAGGCCCAGGTAGCTAGTGCTGTAAAAAAACATTATAAATTTTAATTTATTTACTTTTAAATAAATAATAATAATAAAAAAAAAGAAAAGTATAGGAAAGAAATAGTGTAGAATGTCACTTCAATTAGATATATTAATACAGACTAAAATTTGTGCAGGGTGACCCAGTAAAAAAATCAAAAAATTAAAACAGGAAATAGAAATCTCAACAAAAATGTCAACAAATTTTAAACCAATCTGTTAGAAGTGAGAGATTCTAAAGTAGCACAATCAAAACCACATGTTCATGCATTTTAAGTGCACTTCTGGTATGGACAGTGGAAGTTCATTAAACAACCGATAGACAAAACAGAAAAAAAATTACGATAAGCAGTAGTACGATGGGTACAGATAATATGTTCGAAAGGTTTCCACAAAGATTGTAACGAGAAATTAAACGAAAATTTAGATTTCCAGATTTCATAAAGAATATTTTTAACACCTTAAAACAATACAAATGATGAACAGGAAGAATTTCCAAGGCACCGAACAAAGGAATGCTAGAACGAGGTTTTCTACATATTTTCCTTAGAATCAAGAAGGTTTTTTTAAAGTGTCAGCGTGATTGGCAAAATTCATTCAAGAGTTAAGAGTAATTCCCAAATATTTAAAATTCATTTACTCTCTCAATTAGGAAACATTTTTATAACTACAGGATACATTATAACAAAAAGAGGGAGATAAATAGCCGCAATAGCAATTAGACAGTATAAGTCTTAGACATTTAAGTACATAAAAGTACACATTAGCATCCAAAGTGTGTGCAGAAAATAAGCAGAAGAACATGTCTTAGTTTTTGAGCTTATTACTAGTTGATGTTCAGCAAACCAAAGTCTCAACTCAACAAACTAAGATCCCAGTTAATATCAGGAAAACTAGGTCCAAAGGACTGTTTAAGCCATAATTTGTACCAATAGTCATCAGCAAAAGCTGCGCAAAGGGTGAGTTGATATAGATCAACAAAATAATTGGACCTAAAACGAAGCCTTGAGGAATACGAAGGTTAAGGAACAATGATTTGCTTCTTATATCATCTAACTACCTAACTAACTAACTAACTATTTAAAGTAGCCGCTCTTAGTTGGCTGTAGAAAGTCTCCAAAACCTTGTGAGTACTAAACTTTTCGTAGTGTGGCAATGACACCTGACTGCCAAAATCTGACACATTATTCTAAATTTATAATTAAACAAATTACTCTGTATATTTGACGACTCTTATCTAATGTTTTATTTTTATTTTCAGGTAAGCGCTGTCCTTTTTAGAACTACAAAAGAACACCAAATATTTGTATACCTAGAGTAAGTCTTTTAAATACCTGTCCATCTGCCCGTTTGACCGCTTATAACTCCAGAACCACTGATCCAATTAACATGATGTTTCTTTTAGCTTATAAACATGTAATCCGGCAATGCTTTAGTAAATATTTTGTTGTGGTGCGATTCTTGTATGAATAGAGCAAATTGTCTTATAAACATTTATTGTGGTTAGATATTTTATCTCCTAGAGTTAACCAACAGTGGACTCAACTTTACATCCCTACTCTAATGAGTGGTGAAATCCCAGCCTTGAAATAGGAAATTCTTAGAAAAGGTCCTTCAAACGCAGCTCGACTGAGTGAAGTTTGTGGATAGAGTAGATCATTTCATATCGACACGGTTGTGGGCGCTAGTCTTGTTGAGGGTGTTGAACACGAAGAAATAGGCGAAATGACAGAATGACTATGACAGAACTTGTCTCCAAAGTTAAACATGGGTCTAAAAGTACCTTTTACAATCTCGAAGAGGATTATTGCTTTCGGATTATCCGGTGTTTCTGCGTCATTGTAGAATAAAGTTGCTAAAAACAACAACGCAAAGCTTCGGATATAGACGATCTAACGATGTTAACGAACCTCGCAAACGAAATAAGTTAAACGAGCTTCGGATTTGTAGGTGGAATATGTGCAGGCTACGTGCAGCCGAACAAATATAAAATATGACCCTGGATAGGTCCAAATCTGATGTTATCGCCAATAGGAAACTGAGATAGGATGCGAAAAGCACAAGCATGGTTGAAAAACTCTGTGATCTGTAACAGCGAGTGCTTCACGGAGATAGGTCAAGGTCAGTGCTTATTTGGATGGTGAATTATAATTAGAAGAAGACTTGGACGCCCTTAAGTTAAAACCCGCATCAGGGTAAATCTAAAAGGTCTACGCTGCTTTTGGATTTTTGACGACCACGGCTTAACCTCAAAGCCAACATATCACTAGCACTAAGTGTGGAGGATCAGTGGTAAAACTGCCGGCGATAAGGAGTGCCGGTTGCCATATGCCTACCTTCTGGTAGAGAGATAAGAGTATCGAAATACACAGCGGAGACATCAAACCGCTTTAATACGGACGATGCTAGTTAAAGCTTCCACCGAATGGTGCAGAAGCATATGGACTTTGAGGAAAGCAGATGAATACCTCTGAGGATGCAACGAGAGAAAAAATTCTACGGTCCAAATTGAGGAGGAAAATAATTTTACGATTAACTTTACGGACTAGAAAGCAACGTGGAGTAGGTCAAAAAACGATCAATTCAAGCCCGCAAAGTCTTTGAATGCACCTTCAAGTAAAAAGAAGACCCCACCTAAATAAAAAGCATATTTTTAGAGCGTCTGCAACTGACGTTTTGAGTGAAACTGAGACAGATAGCTATGGACCGAGGGGCCTGTTGGTTGTACCCGTAGTACACCAGCTAAGTTAAAGCTAATTTCGGGTCAATTAAGACTAGTGACGCATGTGTGATTGTCTGACAGAAGATCGATTTGAAAGCAACCTTAAGACTTCGTTATGTAAACCCAACTAACTAGCCTTCAATTGGATTTTTCAACTTCCCTGACAGCAGTGTTATCTATGACCTCGTTCGAAGGAGACAACACGCACCACTGGCTGTATCTAACATCGCATTTCCTTGACAGCGATGATGTCACCTGTGCATATGGCTGCCAAAATAAATGGACTTGTCTACATCTTTGATATAATGTTTCAACAACAACATCCATCACCTCCAAGAACATGTTAATGTTGCACAGATACGTGTACACTTCTTATCATCCGCAATCAATTGTAACTAGCAGCCAGCACCTTTTTTATTTTTATTTTTATTTGTACATCGTGTTTTGTTGGTTATAAATCTGTCTACCGCACAGACATTGTACAGTGCACGTTACTTAACAAGTTGAGACGACATTTCCCAGTCGTCCTCCCCTTAGTGCGCTTCTTCTTTTTTTAAAAACTCTCACGGAGCCGGATTTGCTATAGTCGTCGACGAAATTCAAACCCGCTTCCAATTCAGAAACACAGACATCAGACAAGAGATCTGATGGGATGTACACAAAGATTTAATTAAACCCCAGTTAAAACGGTTAATTGATTAATCACTTTGTTCAGCCGCCGACTCATTTAATACAATTTCCCTAAATCCACTAACCGTGTTGCTCTTGATCTTTGGCACTAAGACTCGGCAATTACATTCGAAAAAAATTAAATAAATAATAACAACACAAAAACGTAAATGTTTAGAGTTTTGAGCCGGCAAAAACTCAAACGCGCGAAGATTTCCGCGTTGATTGATGACCCCGAGCATACAAATCAAGTTCCTACACAGAGACTGCCTACCATTACTCACTGACCCATCGATAAGTTTGGTTAGATATTTTAAATTCCCTTTGCAAACACAAAACGTATTAGACGGATGTAGATAGAGTGCCTCAGAAAAGCTTTAGATTGAAAAATAAACCGCACAAACCGATAAAAAGTTGAAATCAGTTTTATATGTCAATTACCTTGTCCTGGCCATATTTAGACGCAACACACATCGAAAGTTTTATATTTTATCTTTGACTTGTTTGCGATCAGAGTGGCAGAGTGTGTGGCTCCATCAGATAACGTGTGCCATAGCGAGAGACACGCTCACGTCCAAAGAGCTCGATCGCAGACCATTAAAAGTCGAGATAAATGAAAATATAAAATTTATTTAACGCTCTGCCATTAAATGGAAATTAATTCTCTCCACCATTTATGAAGAGTTATACATTTTAATTGTGCTCTTTATACAAGAAGCGATCTATTTCACATAGAATTTTGGACAGTTGATGGTTTTCTGAAAAAGGTCTATGGGGTTGCCAAAATGGCACAAGCTTTCATTTTTAAGAATAAGCTATCGCTAAAGAGTTTTACTTTTGTGGATACGGGCAGCTTTTATGGCGTTTTATTGACTTCATCAAGTGCTGGAGGATTGCGTTTAGTTATCTTTAGAACTGTTGTCGAAGTTACAGCCCTAAATATGGAAGATGCTTGTGGGCCTTTGCATGAGGTAGATCTTTCGTCAGCTGAAAGTGCTATACACATATGGGGATTTTCGCAAATCTTCGTTATAATTCGAAGACATAAGTCCAAGAAACATAAGTTCCCACCGAGGTGGGACAATCAAATTTTTAACATGTGTCTAACCGCCCATAATTTGAAGAATATGTTAACATTTATCATAAAACAAAGTCCGTTTTAGACATTATTTAAGAAAACTCCTTAACAAATTAGTGTTGTATACAACAATTTTACGTTTATTTTAACGAAAAAAAGAAAAGAAAAAGATAACCTTAAAGATAAATTTGCAGGGAGTTTTGTTTTATTTTCTTTAATTCTCAGAAACTAAATCTTATTTGCTTTCTTTCCATTGTCTTTAATTTTACTTAAAACACTTTCTTAAAGGCCCTCATCTTCCACTTTAATTTTCTAATTTTTTCTGATGCTAAAAGTCAATTTTATTTTATTTTATATAACAAAATGTTTTTTGAGAGAATAAATTGACTTTTTTTTTCTTAAGCTAATTGTTAGGTTATTTTCATTTTAATCTTATGGTTTTAGTTTCAGAAAATTTAAGCATTCAAAAGTCTATTTATTTTTGCAAAAAAGGCTTTTTGTTTCAGCTTTAGAGAATTTGAGAAAATAAAAGTAAACAAATTGCGATCGTTCAAAATAACAGTTTTCAATGTGAAAAATAGCGCTAAATGCTTAAGAGTCAGGCAGATCTGCTATTAATTTCAATAAACTTAAGCAACAGGTACAGCATTTCTTTAAAAACAATATGTTAGATGGGACATAACTTCCTTTGTTTTTTAGGGACTCATGTCCCACTTTGATAGGAAAAAAGTCGATAACAAAATCTTGCACTTATTTATAATTTCTGCATAAATTTTGACAACTTAAAAAAACCTCTATACACCCAATGAGTCACTCTTTGAATCGACTTAATAACATCCTTTGTTGATTTTTGCTGTTTTGACATAACATGGAGGCCGGGACCTTCCGTACATTTCATTTGGTTGCGTTTTATATTCCTGGTTGCACGTTGAAAAGAGTTTTTTTTAAGAATCTTTTTTCCAAATTGGCAACACCTTTTCCAGTTATGATCAATTGGACAGCTGGCAGCTGGTTTGCGATCATTGCGGTTGGAGTATTTGACATTTCTCCATGAGTACAGAAGCATCTCAAAAACACTGGCCTTGGTGCAGTGGTACCTTATGCATTTGCGTTTTTTAAGTGTAACATTTCTCAACGACTCGCTATCATCAGGAACTAGGTATTCCCTTATGGATAGAGGAGAGATGTCGTTCTTGATTCAACCTCAACCATCATACCTACCAGGGGTGCCTGCCTAATTTCATGGAACGTCTTGAAAGCCGGTAAAATTATGTTTAACAGCTTAAAAGAGGTATTATAAAGGGTTTTCCAATAAGAGGTGTGAACACCTCTTATTGGAAAACCCTTTACAATACTGTACTGTATAATTGACCTGCCGCGTTCCTATAAAGCCGGAACTATCAAACAAGGACCACTCCTGTCGGACAAGTAGCTTCACGTCATTGAGTAAACCTACCTAAAGTATTTTTGTGTTCCTAAAACGTTTTTCGGATCCGCGATCTAAAGCCTTTTGTTAACCTCAGCCCATTCTCAATACAGACGGCTTTAAAATTTATGAGTTCACGTTAAAGATCAGTTAATAATACCCAATGATTATCAATTCCAATCAATTGATTATCAATCAGTCAGCAACAAGCAAATGACTTTTCCCTACATCTTTCAATTTGAAACGCTATCATCTTCAGTGCAATGTTCTAAATAAGCTCATAAAAGTACTCTTCCCATGTCCTTTTTATCGCAAAAAATGCACCATCTATTTTTAAGACGTCGGATGGTCTGACCTTTGATCTGACCACGGTCTAACTTTCTGTCGAACTCCTTGTAAAATGTTTCTTTGCCTTTTATTTGAAAATTGTTTAAAAAAATGGCTCCTCAAGATCGCCTTATGGCCCCACTTAATATTCTTAAGGTTAATTTCACTCCAACATGCGACTCCACATAAAAATACTCCAGTTAGACAGTGTGGCCTAAAACACTGTGGGGTTCTGTGGAGAATTACATGTTGAGGCATCAGTGATGCAGTTAGCTTAGAAACGGTCTAATGAACGGCGCTGAAATTTACCTAAGGAATGGGCGCATGTCCGTTGTTCCGGCCTTAAGGGATAACATCGTCATAAACTCCGTCTCTGATTTTAGACCCATCCTTCTGTGAATATTGATAGATATCCGCAGTATACGATACCTAGCTGGGGACTTTCTGATCTCCCAAACATTGAAAACCTTCATCAAAATTAGTTTCCTTGATTAGGCGGTCTGTAAAATTGTGGCGACGTCGTTACGTCATAGGTGACCCGAGTCTTTATCTCTCTATTGTTGAAAATCTCTCAGTCGTAGTGTTAATGTTGAATTGGTAGCCAGGTTTTTACCAACGATGTCGATTTGAAGGAGGTGATCCGCGATCTTAAAGGCTGGAGAGGTTCCACTTGTTGTGCTACTGGGACATGCTCCTCGTTGAGCTTTCTCTATTTGTAAGAGGTTCGTATTTCCCTCCAGGGCGATCACCCAAACCATTATTCCACACAAAAGGAATAGTATTGCCAAAGAAAAGTATAATACTAGTTTGTAGGCCTTCAATTTTAAGTGACAGCGTAAGGGAAGGCGGAATGCGAGCCTCTGCCATCATTTTGTGTGCGTCTGTTGACCTTGCCTGATGGATAATGACTTCTTTTACCTGAAATTAGTTACATTTGCGCACTTTTGTTTCAACCTACAAATCCATTGGTGTACCCAATTGTGTCGCCAATCAATACCCGGTTTCGTGTCACTCGCTCACTTTTCCTCATTATTTGCACAAAGTAAATATCGCCTGCGAATCGATTAATTACCACTTTTACTCGCGTACATATCCCATAACTTCCAATTAACCACGCATTTAATTAAAAAATAATAAAGTAGCATGTTTATTAAACACACTCAGCAATTATGTCGACTTGACACGGAAAAGGAAAACGACAGAAAAAAAAGCACGTGCCCTAGCCGGTTCAATATACATCCCTGCCGTACCACTCTCAAGTGGCTTACTCTGATTCCAGTTCAATATAGTGACAGATCTATAAGCCAGCCGCAGCTAAGAAGACGACGACGTGTTGAAATCGAAACAAATACTCTCCACTGTATATGTGCTGTATTTGTCACCCACGTTCATGCCCTCTGGCCAGTATGTGTGTCTCCGCCGTGTCGTATCTCGTTACCAGCGCAACCACGTACCCCACACGTTTTCTGCTGTTTCACCTTCTGCCCCACCGACCCTCCCTTCAGTGTGGAGGGGAAAAAACAACCAACTTAACTCCAAGGTCTTACGACCGACGCCGACGACGAGTAATTTCGCCTCAAACCACATGGGTAATTGAAAATCACATACAGCAGTATAGAAAAAAAATCTCAATCACTTGTCATTTTAACACCTCGTTGTTTCTGGTGACGGAATTGCCTACTAAGCTTCTAGTTTAGTGTGTCGGCCTAGACGCTGCAGTATCATATTCGTTTGGTTGTCAGTGGTGTCATGCAATGAGGCGCGTTCACAGGTTTGACCTACGAGGGGTGCCACTGTTTGTAAATTGATTTTTCTTTATTTCTTTAACAAGTGGGTGAGCGACCACCTATTTACTTGACGGACTGATTGATGAACTAATTTAGCAGTAACTCTGCAGCAACAGGAAAATGACTAGCAAGTCCCACGCCGAAAGGCGTCTTCATAAAAACGCCAAAGAAATGGCTAATTCGGCATGTAAAACAAAAGAGTTGAAGCACAAACTTGGCTTCTTTGGATTTGTGTCGTAAATTTGAAAGAAAAAGTTGCTCCCACCTACAGAGGTAACGGGGACTTTTATTTGAGTGACATAAAACTATGCTGTTTTTTTTTGTCTCACTGGTGTATGGAGGGCATCAATCAATTGGCAATTAGTATGCGAGTTTTGCTTCGGTCTCTTATCGGAATTAATTCTGACACAAGGCGATTTGCGATCAATCATTTTTTTTTCTGTTAAAAAAATATTCAATGTAGGTTCTGCATTTTGGAATAGTCATTTGCATTTTTTTTTTTGACATGCAGAATTTGCATAAAAAGGTTCTCTTAAGACCTAGCTTATTGAAAGTATTTCTGTGTGTCAGATCTCGATTTACAGGGTGGGGCATTTATTCCGTATATTTTTGAACTAGTTGACCCCCGCCAGTTATATAAGCATACAAGCATTTTTTTTCGGTAGGTCAATTGCACACGAAATTCCATACCAAAAATCAATTTTGGTTTTTTGCAATTTCCCGACTTTTTCAGAGGTTTTTTCCAAAATTTTTGAGCCAAATCGGTTCAGCCGTTCGCAGTTGATGAATTACTATACATTTTTCACACCACTTTTATACGATTTTCCCAACGAACAACACCTGAAAATGTGCGCTGAAAAGAGACGACTGCACATAGACGTGCAAAACATATCATCACGATAGAATCACGTTATATTCCGGGATAAAAAGTATCCTAAGTCAAAACCCGGAACATAAGCAATCACCATGTCATGTTTCATCAAAATCCGTCGAATACTTTCCGCGTGATGCGTGGTCTAGCACCTTTTATTCTACGGTTTTATTATATGTAGAGATTTTATTATATGTAGAGAAGTACGCTTGTATAAAACTATATGCAAACTGGAAAATGTTACTCTCTTCAATGACTCTCATAGAACATTTAGAGCGAGCTCAGTGACTTTTCAATCTTACTGCAGTCCTCTTTATTTAAAGAAAACTAGGAGCCAATACAAAAATCGTGTACCGTCGAACCGGGTGTGACTTAACCGTGGTTAAAATGGAAAGTAAACCGCCCGCAAATAGTCGGGGTACATCGGACGGTAGGCCATTTCTGACGGCCTTACTCAACGTGGAAAAGCGCACTGGTTTAGACATCATCTTTTAGTCGCTGACTTATCTGTCTGCATGTTAGGCAACAGTGGCTTAGTGGTTTGTATGTTGGACTACTAAGCGAGGGGTCCCCGGTTCGATTCCTGAAAGAACACAAATAACATCTTAAGGCTTTTTCCACTGCGCCACCTCTCGGGTGGCCGTAGCCGTTTGAACTCGGCATAAAATAGTAGATCCATTCCATTCGTCCCAAAAATGAAAAACTCACACAAAACAAAACAAATGGTTGTAAGAAGCTAGGCCTTGGGTCACACAGACCTATGGCGTCAACTATTTATTTATTTATTTGGCAATAATCCAATTTGCACTATTCACGGAAAACTACACACGGCTTGGAAGAAGTTTTTGACACTAGTATTAAGATTTCGTGACCGACTCTGCTTAGGTGGAGGTTTTGAAGTCTTAGCATGTTTTCGTTTGTTTAATTTTTAGTGAAACTGCTGCAATAAATTCTTTCCAAGGACACAGATGCGCACTAGTAGTTGGGTTTCGTTTTTTCTGTTCTGCTCATCTCAATGTAGCGAAAGCCTTGGTCGACCTTTATCTCTATGAAATAATACATTTAATGAATTAACACGTAAACAATAATTGTTTATGAGTCTAAAATTAAGATTTTCTGAAATTTTAAGCACTTTATAGGGGTATATGTGACAGACTGTGAGGACCCTCATATCCCTGAACAATGTAAAAGTAGGCTGCAATCGGGGTTTTCGGCAGATTTTCCTTAAAGTATGCTTTTGAATTGACAAAAGAGGCTCAGTTTTATTTAAATAAGCTGCTCCCCAGCAGTTAATAGCTTAGTGCAATCTAGAATAAAAAAATTGATAAATGAGAGTAAAAATGCGAAAAGCGCCACGGAAATAGTTTCTCAAATGACCTACGCGTTTGGATAACGAGGCTCATCCATGAGTCAATTGTAAGGCCCAAGTATTTGAATTCAGTAACACTTTCAATCTTAAAACATGTATTGCTGCAGTTAAGACTACTGTGAAAAGAACAAGAAGACGGACATGGGTTGCAAGTGCAATAAGATAGTTGAAACCAAATGCAATCATCTTTAAAATTGTTTTGCTTCACCAAATTGAAAAACATAATTTTTGTTTTTAAGCTGATAAATAATTAATGCTCCGCAAACCAGATTCTCAAGAGATGAAGAATAGAATTTACATCTGAGATAAGATTCAAAGCCCCAAATTCTAAACCATAAGCAAAACCCATATGCTGTTAGTAATCCCTGAACCGGCAAATTAAGCAAGGAATTAATATAAATTAAGAACAGTAATGGTCCCAAAGCAGAACCCTGAGATGATCTAGAAACTTTACATCGCTCCTGGTTTCATCAATCTTCAATCTTTGTGACCTATTATTAGGTTTGATTTAAACCACTCGCAAGTGAAACCACAAAATACAGCATTTTCAAGTTTGCGAATTAATATCTCAAGGTTAACTATGTCAAATGCTTTAGTAATGTTAAGAAACAATCCGGCTGTACATTTATTTTTATCCAAGTTTAGTTTTCAAATATCTGAGAGTAAAAACAAAGAAGAGCATCTTATGTAGATCTACTTTTTTGAAATCCGAACTCTGAATGAACTGAAGAAATTTTTGTTTTATTCATAAAATTGTTTATGACTTATTCAAAAACCTTACTTATAGAAGGTGAAAGTGAGATCGCCCTATAATTACACAATTCATCAGCAGATCCTTTTTTAAACAAACGTTCTACATCAGCATATTTCAGTGCATCAGAAAAGAGTCTAGAAAAGCCCCAGCACGTCGACTTAAAAGCATGAACTATTTTTCAATAGTAAATTGGATAAACCATCAAACCCTGAACAATTGGAATTTTTTAACAAAACATTCATTTTTAAAAGTTCGAGTCTAGCTATCGGCTCAAATAAGAAACTGTGCCTTTGCAAGAATTCAAAAAAAAGAATCTGTTAAGGGACTACAAACTGCACAAGATTGATGTATAGGGGTCTGTTCTGTAATCTCAGATATCGAAGCAAAGAAGTTATTGAGAGTCTAGGCTTCTGTAACAAAAAGCTGAATCGGGATGGTAAGCGTCCGTCAAGCACAGGATCTTCTTGGTTCTATGAAAGACGAGAGCACTTCCCAAAAGCTTAAGAAGGTTGAAGAAACCGCGATTTGGAACTCGATATTAGAGTTTTAAAATCTGGTTTTCAGGGGTAAATACGACGAAAAAAAGAAGATTGTTGATGGATCTGCTAGAAAATGTAGTGGTGATACGACCGAACCCTGTGGTACTCCATTTTTGTTTTGTTCTTCATGGTTAAAGACACTTGGTTTTTCGTCTATACATTTTTATTTATTACAAGGCAGATATTGACACATAGGAAGCTTATTCTCTTTCAGGGTTTCGTCTACCTTTTGAAGCCAAAAACCGCGCGACTTAAAACCAGCATGAAAAGCTGACAACTGACTCCTGACTAAAGAGCACTAGTGTCTGACATCTGACCAGCGATACAATTTTGCAAAAAGCCAACAATTCTAGCCAAAACCAAACCATCGAACCCACCTTCCTTCATTCACCACTCAAAATGCTAAATAAACACTTATTACGGTGACAAATTGCTGCGTAGCTTAATGGATTAATTACGCTTAAGCGTCTACCCACAGTACAGTACGTGCAAATGTCTACAAGCGCTAAATTAACTAATTAAATCCTACAATAGTTTGTTGTTTCTATTAAATGTTTTGAAATACATCCATGCACATGCCTTCGAGTTACGCACTAAAATACGATTTTCATCACACGAAATAAAATTCGCAACCTATTCCTCTACCTCTGTTACAAGAGAACAAGAGTATTATCCAAGAAAACAAGTCGTTAGCTTCAAGGTAAGCTTACGAATTTGGTGTGTGCGGCACAACATACGCAGAGGCATGCTTGATGTGTTCTTGCGAGCGGCTTATTTCAATACGCATCTATCATGATGCCAAATCTTAAGATTTCGTAGACATGGTGCAGAAGTAACCCACTCGCTGACAACACCTTACAATTAATCACTAGAGAACAGGGTGGGGCGACGACTTCTTGTCTTGGTTGACATTTCGCGTATAAAATTTTCAAATATGGCAAAAACCACATTTTCACTTAAGCTATCCATAAACGATAAGCGATACGAACGAAGTAATGACGCAACAGGGGTTTTCGGACGGCGGTAATGACGGAATAAATGAAACTCCGCCAAGTTTGCGGACTGAAGATGAAGGCTCTTTTATAAAATTACTAGTATTCAAGCAGTTTTTTTAAATTGCGGTCCCTGACATCAAGCCCTTGTCAACCAGCACCATATATTTTTAATATTTATTTCGCATTTTTTAAAGGTAGGGTATCTGGATTTTTAACAGAGAACTGGCATGGTCAACCAACCTTGGTCCACCTTATCAATCTACGGGCTTAACTTAGTCGAGTATAAATCAACAGCCAACTTGATTTGAGTTTTTTTATTCTTTCAAGAGAACCTGTTGAATAAACTCGCTAGCTACTTAAGGTCATTTGGTAAGATCCAGATTTTGACATCCCTATTGAAGCTGTCGCTGCTGTTACTGTATTACTGAAGCATTCAACGTAATCTTACTATACAGAAGACGCAAACATGTACAGAGAGGTTCTTCTTAATTCGGACTTAAACAATTATCGTTATTATTTATCAATGTAACAATTTGACATTTGCCGTCAAAAGATGGAGTAGTTACCAAGTTCATGAGAAATTTACAAATTCATGTATATTTTACAAACAAACAAATCAACTACTGACCATCAGGACCCTGCAGTTTTGTCGGCGGTGAAAATTTCGAACTCAAGAGTTTAATCAAATCTGAAATTTAGATGATAGTTGATAGAGGAACTCTAAAAAGTGAGTACCGCAACTCTGTCCGTCATTCCCGAGGTCCACAGCTCAAACGGCTGAACGGATTTTTTTTAACTTCGGATTTTGAGTTTGCAGGCATAAAGTTCGGAGCCATTTTTTTTTTTGCACGTTGACCCTTTTATTAACGGTACTTCCCATAAACGGTTTTAAGCAAGTTTGATTTTTGATTTCTCTGCTCTAACGATTTCAACTAAAATTGATATTTAAGCTTAAGTAGGTGAGGTTAAAATGGCTGCTTACGTAGTTTTTCGCCAAAAAAAATCGAATAACTGTTCGTTTGAAAATTGGATCAATCTCAAAAACGGTCAATACGAATTTAACAAAGGTTATATGGTCATATGGTTTTTCCCTAAATTATCCTTCAACGGACATTTTTTTTTTGAAAAATGTCATTTTTTAAGAATTAAGAAATTTTACTTGAAAAGGGGTCTAACGATTTTAACCAAAATGCAAAGTTGTTGTAAAGTTGACGTTTTCAACATTATTGCGTCCTTAATGTTTCATTGAAATCTTCGCAAATGCTGCTTTAAAAAATTGTTCGTATCTCGAAAACGCCATTTTCGATTTGGATAAAACTTTAAAAAACAAGTAATGCTAACAATCTTAACAATACCTTATACTTAGACCTTAGGTCATGATATGATCTGACCTGATCATGACCCAATTAGGTGGAAGTTTTAGGTAGGGTGTTGGAAGCACCCAACCCATGTGAAAACTATGGGAACAGAAGGAGATAAAATGTCATGACCAAGAAGCGTGACAATGGTTTTTAATACTTATAGCAAATATTTTCAGAACTGCCAGAGTTACTGGAGGTATAAAATGGCGCGTATAAGTGTGTTTTTTTGTCCCGATTTTGGGCGCTTAATCGACGCGTTTTTTTGACTCGTGTTGGGCACCATTTTTTGATTTTTCGACCTCTTTTTAAGAAAGTTTTTCGATGAATATTTGGGCACCTTTTTTACTCTTTCCACGTACCTATACGAGAAAGTTTAAAAAAACTGTTGATATGAAAGAGAAAGTTTCGTGCGACAAAGTTGTGCACATTTTTCTTTTGAAAACGCACCTTGGCTGGTTTTTTTTTTGCGATGGAAGGCGGAAACCTTGCGTGAGGCACCAATGGTCCGACGACCATTGATAGTGCCATATTCATACCGGATTAAACCACCTCCCTTCCCGAACAGGCTTTCCCCCGCGGAACCGTCGTGAGACATTACTTCGAGGGGGTCTGTATAAAGACTTAGCTTGTTGCTCAATTGTTGGAAATACATCTTAGCTTTCCGTTGGCGTTCTAAGCGTCAAAGATCTCTGAGTATACGCACCGCCACGTTATTTACAATGGTCCAGTTTTCGTCATTCTAAAGCTTAAATTTTACGATTTCGGCAGTGGGGCACTCACCGAATTGGTCCCGTAGGGAGATCCTCTCGGTTTTGTACCGTTGGCAATGAAAAAACACGTTTTCCGCGTTTTTAGAAACATTTTTGCAATGCGGGCAATTTGGGATGGTTTCATGTCCGCTTTTAAAAAGATATTCAGCCATGACCCGTCAAGAACTGAGCCAGATAGAAGTTTGTTTCACCATTTTTGCGTTTAATCCATACGCCGATCACTGGTATAAGCCTGTGCGTCCATCTTCCCTTGAACAATTCATTCCATTGTTGTTGCCAGGTTGCTATACTCAGACTCCTTTCGTATTTTCTTTTGTCGTTATCTACCCGACCATTTCGGACTCGCTCGGTTTTTAATTTTACCATTTGTTCAGTAAGTATAACGATAGGTAACATTGATGATACGACTTCATCTCAAAAAGCTTAAATCTGAGCTGAAGTGGGTAAAACGACATCTGTCCCCCATCAATAAACACTTGGATCAGCCAATCATCAAGCGAGAATCTCAACGACACCATATCGAATTGAAAACTCGTTTAACCAAAACGAACGTTCGAACGATACAAAGTAACTAATAACAAACTAATTAAATACGGCTGATTTAAAACTCACCGCATCCTTAAAACCACCCATCATCAATCAAGCCATGCGAAGCCCTTACCAATTAACTTTCGCAATTAATCATTACTAAAGCGCGCACCCACACCACACCACACCAAACACACCTAGAGTATGTCGCTCTTCCCAGCATCCTCCATTCACTCATGTACAAGCAGTCCCGGAAACTCCCAGCCCGAGTCAAATGCATTAGACAACACCAACCCCCATGCCATTGCATAACCACCCCACGGCTAACGAGGCAGCCTTAAGTCATCGAAAAAATAAGAGAAAAAAAAAAGAAATGTAACAACAAGATTTATGTGTCAACTGTGCCATGTTGTTTGGCCGCACTACAACGCGATCCGATTTGCATACGGATTTGGGGTACACTTCCGACCACACATCGGCGATATCTCCTCCACCGACCTAAAGAGAGAGAGTTGCCTATTTAACACTGCTTTTAACGACTTTTCATTCTCAAATGTGCAACATGAAGCCAACTGCGGAATGGCATCATCTTGCCGTCTCCTTAAATGGTGCAACAGTGTCGTCAAAGTGTCTCAGGTGTGGCGCGACCAAAAATAGCGCGCCCGCCGCTCCACCAAAGACGGAGTGTGTTCAAATGATGGATTACATCGACCGACGTTGAATACGTGTTTAACACCTTTTCGTTTCGCCGTTTGTGCGCGTTGAACAGCGCGCCAATTGCAATAAAAACACACACGTGCCCCGCACACTACATACAACTACAACGCGAAATTGTCGAATATTCAACGAGGTGGTGTGTAATGAGTCTGCAATGGTTACAGCGAGTCAGACTCAAAGACTCACACTCACAGAAATCGCTGTAATTATGGGTCTCGACGAAGCGCGGGCCCGGCCCACGTTTCGAGGGTCTTGGCAACAAGATTCGACAGCCTCTACCCACCCGATCTTGTGATCGGTTCGCTGTTGTTTTCGTGTCTAATTCACTTTCGGGTTTCGCGCAGTTTAATTGACGTATACAAACGGAAATTTGAATATTTTACGACCGACATAGCTGGATTTAACGGATCGAAGCCCAGACTCGTGCATGTTGCATTGTTGCCAAGATCTAAATAAAGATGTGGACGATGACGATCGACTGTAGGGGGAATGGGAAATCTTCAAATCTTCGAGTCAATAATTCAATTAAAGCGAAGTTGGTGGTGCACCGCCTACACGACGCGTCCGACGACCTGAAGTGCCGAGGTACTTAAAACACAGTAGCAGGTTAATTCCACAAAAGAACAACAGCAAGTCAGCAACTAGCGCGTACACAATGAAGAAATCTCTTAATGAGAGAAGATCGCTTGAGCTTAAAGGCAAATATTTACCCAGTCAAAACGATGATGGTCAAGAACATTTGTCCGACGAGTGTTTAGAGGAATTTTAATGATGAAAGAACGCTCGTTGAATGTTTATTCAACAAAAATATCGAATAAGGAAGTAATACTGACGTTATTCTACCAGTATGGGTATTCGTAAGGAATTTCCTTTTAAACTGTACATCTTAAATGTTTATTTGGGACCTTCAAAAGCGTTTAATTTGTCGGCATAGACTGACCAGGTGCATGTCTCTGTATAGCTTCGAAGGTTCGCTGGTGAATCGCCTTCTGCAAAGTCGCTTAAATAATTTTACGTTTGAAACGACCTCCATCGGCTTGAGCTTACCACGAGCGCCACACAGGAATGTCAAGATGAGAGGTTATAAAAAATCTATAATAATGAAAAACCTTAAAAAAACACAGTGGTCCCGAAAAGGCTTAAAAACTGCCCGAAAATTGAAACATAATGTTGGTTCCTGCGCCATCGTCAGGCATGCCACTTTATGATGTTTTTTTTAAGTGGGTACACTGGATATGTCAACATGGAATCACAAGAGAACCACGCACGCATTTCATCAAAGCTGAGACGGACGTTTTTTTAGCGTATATTTGAGTCATTTTTTGACTAGTTTTTCGACGTGTTTCTTGGGCTTTTTAGCCATTTTCTTGAAGCGATTCACAAAACGTTGTCCGGCGGACTTTAGGACTCGTTTGTTTAGGCATTTCTTGAGGCGATATTTTTCGTGTTTTAAAAAAATAAGTCGATTTGAGATGAGTGCTTTTAGGTTTTTTGAACCTATTTTTGACGTGTTTTTGGACGAATTTTAATACTCTCTTTTGGATCGTTTTTTACAATAATTTTCAACACGTTTCTTGGGCATTTTTAGACGCGTTGTACAATTGAATAAGACACGTTTTAGGGGCGATTTTGGGAAGTGTTATAAGGTCAGTTGTTGTTTTGGCCCGCTTTTCGCGAGTTCTTGCAATTTTTTTTGGACGCTCGCTTTGAAGCATTTTTATGGCCGTTTTTATGTGCATGATTTGAGACACATTTTAAGACAAATTTTTAAAAGCGTTCGACCAGTTTTCCTTTTGCGTGTGTATCGTTCTTTTTTAGCTCAGTCTTCGGTGCGGTTCTTGTGCGTTTTTAGTCATATTTTTCGATTAAATAACACACACTTTGTGGGCGATTTGCAAAGCGTTTTTGACGTATTTGTTAAGGTGTTTTCTGGGCGATTTTCGACTAAATTTTAGGCCCGCTTTTTTCGAGTTCTTGCAATCTTTTCTTGGACATTTCTATGCTCATTTTTACGCTCGTTTCAAGACGTTTTCCGGTGTGTCTTATGAACAGTTTTTTTGACTTGTTTTATGGCCGTTTTTATACGTGTTTATAAAAATTTTATGGCATATTTTGGCGCGTGATTTGAGAAACATTTTAAGACAAATTTTTTAAAGCGTTTTTTTTTGGCGTTTGTATAGTTATTTTTCGCTCAGTTTTCGGTTCGGTTCTTGTTCGTTTTTAGACAATTTTTGGGACATTTCTTTATGTTTTTAGAATGTTTTGGTGTGGGCGATTTTTCAATGCGTTTTGGATTCGTTTCTCAGTCCATTTTTGAATAGTTTTTTCTATGTGCTTTTTTTGACTTTTTAGAAATTTTTTTGAAGTGATTTGGAAAGCGTTGTGCGACGCGTTTTCGGACTTTTTTTGAGGCCATTTTCGACGCGTTTTCTGCGCATTTTTAGAATCTTCTATGGGGCGTTTTATGACAAGTATGTTTCACTAGTTTCCTAAACGCTTTAACTATATATTTTTCATCAGTTCCTATTATCTTAAATTAATGGCAGATTGACCTTAAAAAAATAAAAAAATAAATATTTGGCGCAACAAGTCCACGAAGGACCCTAATAGGTCAAACATCTTCACACAAACATTTCTTAGATTGAGTTAAAAATCTTGGACAAATGAAATACGACCTTTGGCAATAGTTTTAAGCCAATAGGGACGTCCATGGACATATTTTAGTGCCCCATACTGTTGGCAACATTGCTTAACTCAATTTCGTTACTTTATTGACGTTTCCCTCATAAACTTTCCACTTTACTGACAAACTCTGACAATGGATAAAAAATAAAAAAAACTCCACACTATGACAGTAACTGCGCCGCGCGTTAAGCAGTTCATCATACAAAAAATTCGCCATCGCCTGCTAATAAATAAAATCAACTCAACTCCAGTCAGTAGTTAAAAATATCAAAACCCGTTACTATCAATTAAAATGTCGTCACTTGCGTCACAAAATGGCCAATAAATGTTCTCCGCAGATAAAGCCGACAAGGGCCATCAAAATGCAAATGACCATTGCGCCGCGGTTTTTGTCGTAAATTCGAGTACTTACCTCCGCAACTTGGCCAACCGATGTGAGTGGTGTCGATGGCTCTTGCATAACTTACCGCACACAGAATTACTTTCGCCATTTCTCAAAATCAAAGAATTTCTTTGAATGTCAATTGATTAGCGCATATCCCTCATAGAAAGCGAAAGTCAACCGCGTCATCTCTTCGGTGACAAATTGTTCCTAGGAAACGGTGTGTTTCCTCGAAACTGGGCCAAAAGTTGAATAATTCCCGAGCGCGCACTTCCTGAACAATTTGGCGGCAAAAACAAATCATATGCCATTACGATCGAGCACACGCATCAAGCTCCATCGTAACTGCCAATTTTACAACCACTATACCGCATTGCATACGCTAATTGAGGGGTTTGGCGCACATCAAGGTATCCCCCATAGAGAGGCTTCTTGAGCGGGAAATTTGAATAAAAATTCACTCAAACTCATGGAGGAAAACTTCCCGTCTAGCTTAGGGTCACACAAAGTTGGTCAGACAATGAAGCTGCATACACTCGCATGCAATCAAAATGCAGTCATGACCGACCGATTGGAGTGATGCGCAGTGAAATTATTACCCATCGGCGGAGACGGAAAGTCGCAAAGAATATACCATTTGTAAGGAGATTCTTTTCGGGGTATGCTGTGAAAGTATATCTCGGGCGCCGCAGGCATGCGTTTCTGTTTGTTTTAATTTCTTCACCCAGACTGCCACTGTGTTATACAAAAGTATTCTTAACCTACTTGGCTGCTTAATGGTTAGTGGTCGGTCGTGCTCATGTTAGGTGTCTGGTCGCTAAAGAGGAGAAAATCACTTCTGGGTTGCTTATTGTACGGCTCTTCGTTTGGCACTCAACAAGAGCACACGATGGTCTTTGGTGTTGGATAATTTTCTAATTTACTGGCCATTTGTGAAGATGTAGGCTACTAGTAATTATTATTTTTACTGTCTTCTCATAAATGAATATAGGTATATGTCGCTATTAACTCGATGTTCATTGAAAGTGTTCTTGGAGTTTTTTTGGTTACTCGATGAATCATCTGAAAACATTTGATTGGATTTCGCGTTAAAAGTGACAGATGGCAGTTGGATTAGACAAAACTATAAAATTTAACCTTTTCAGTGGTTAAATGTTTAGTATCACAATAAAGTCCGTTTTATGTTGAGTGTATAATTTATGAAACACTAAAATTGACTTTGTGAGTTGTAAAAATAATTTTAAAGTGCATTTCATTCGAATATAGCTTTGGGGAAATTCTATTCCTATAACAAGGACGAAGATTTTGGTTTAGATAGTCGCTATACACTGTAAGAATTATGTATACCCAAGCCAAATTTTTTACCCCAAAGCATGTACAATCGGAAACAATGATTTTTCCAAGTTTTTTATGTTAAAGTAAAATCTCATTTAATTGTACCTCAGCTTTTGGATGGTGTAGAGAAATGATTGATAGACTGAAATTCTAGGGAATGTGTTCCCCAAAAACTGTTTAAAGAATTGTGAACATATTGGACATTTGAATGAAAAACAGTCCAAATACAAAATTCCCGACCTCTATAGGACCAAATTTTATTCTAATCCAATCTTGATGGGCATTATAACCTTCAGCCCAAAATGAACCTCCATGCCAAGTTTGAAATTTGTTGATCCAAAGGTTGATGCTAGGAGTTCTTAAATATAAGACGTGCCCTACTTTCGGTATAAGTTTCCTTTCAAGGTACAAGGTTGGCCAAAAGAGATCATCCTATTTGGAAGATGATCTAATATTTTGCAAATGGCTGCCAATATTAAATCTGTTTTGACATTTGTGGACTAGACAGATGTAGAATACAAGTAGAGAAGCCATGGAACGATACACTCCCCAAGAACGCGGAAGAATCTTGTCTATTTTTTTGCGTCACAATTCGTCTGTAGTGTTGGCGCAGCGCGAATTCCGTCACCGATTCCACGGCCACCAACCTTGAAGATTATGGGACCACCTGAGACGTTGCCAAGAGTGGCCGGCCCCGGAGCGCCCGTTGTGTTGACGAGGATGTCGAACTGTCGCCGTAAACATCGACCAGACGCCGTGCCACGCAATTAGCCATCAGCCGGTCGTCCCTAAGGCCAATTTTGGTCAAAGACTTCCGCATGTTCCCGTACAAAGTCCAGTCCGTGCACCAGCTGCTGCCTGTCGACCGCCAGACGCGTATAACCTACGCCCAAGCCATTCTCAACCTCGAGGACGAAGTGAACGATTTTTCTACCAACATCATAATGAACGATGAGGCTCATTTCCACCTCAGCGGGCACGTGAACAAGCAAAACTATCGCTTCTAAGGCACCGAAAATCCACGAGTAATGCGCGAAGAGCCATTACACCCGCTCAAAGTTACTGCATGGTGCGCTGTTCACGCTGGAGGAGTCATCGGGCCATTTTTTTTCGAGAACGCCGCTGGTCAAACGACAACAGTGGACGGTGCGCGTTATAGGGCCATGTTAACCGAGTTTTTTCTGACGCAATTGGACGAATTAGGACTGGAGGACATGTGGTTCCAGCAGGACGGAGCTACGGCACACACTGCGCTAGCCACCACCGATATTCTGAAGGCGGCGTTCCCGGGTCGCCTCATCTCTCGTTTTGGCGATTTGCACTGGCCCGCAAGATCGCCCGATTTAACCGTTCCAGACATTTTTTTTGTGGGGTTTTTTGAAGTCCCGTGTTTACGTGAACAAGCCCGAGACCCTAGAAGCCCTCAAGGACAACATTCGATACGAGTGCGAGAATCTTTCGCCCGAAGTTCTCGCCGAAGTAGTGAAAAATGACATAAAACGAGCCCGTATGGCAATCAATTGTGACAGCGCCCATTTGGCCGATTTCATCTTCTCGACTTGACCAATAAAATTCTAAAGGTTCAAATAAACAGAATCGAAGTTTTTCATTTAGAAAAAAAATTAAAGCCAAACAACATCGGATGACTGGCCGCCCGCCATATTAAGGCGAATTTAGTTTTCTTTGCTAGTATAACTTCAATGGTTGAGATCACTTGATCCTATGGTATCACAATGGCGATTAAACTTCCAACAATGAAATCTGGAAACTTCAAATACTAATATCTTCTGAATGTGTTTGTCGATTGCGATGAAATGAATGCTTAATGTTGCACCCCTAAGTTCTATATTAATTCTGAGAAATCCATACAGATTGGGTGAGTAGCTTCAGCATGATGCCGTAACAAACCCACTAAAACTAATATTCAATTTTCACACTTTACATCTTCTGATTTGTCGATGTCCACGGAAACTGAAATAAATCCTGCAACTTTCCGCACTTGCCCAGAAAGCACATGTTTCATTTTTTCTGTAAAGCATATTTTTAAAAATGGCAAATCTTTTTTTTTATAATCAACACGCGCTTAAGAGGTTATGACTACTCTTATAGTGTATACACAGCGCGGGCATTAAGGAAATTGGGATAGATAGGAGCTTCCGATGCACATTGGTCTTGAATGCCTGTAAATTGTACTGAGGAGGAAACAGAGCTAGGAAAGGCATTCCACATTCGTGTTATACGGCTTATGGAAGAATCTCTATATTTCATAGTATGACCGAATATAGGCTGAATGGTAAACTGATAGGCATTCCTAGCATGACGAGTATTGCGGTTGAATTGTTGAAGGGGCTGAATGCAGCTGGCGATTTCGGTTGAGCACTGTTTGTTAAAGAAGCGATAAAACAGTGAGGGACATGCTTCATTTCTGCGATGTTCAAGCGAATTTATTGAATTCGCGATATTTGTGTCTCCGATTAGTTTTATCGCCCGGTTTTGGATCCTATCCAGTAGGTGAAGTCTGGTTTTTGGCGCACCAGACCAGATATGAGAATTGTGCTCAAGTTTGGGGCGAATGAACGCCTTATATAAATTATCCAGATCAGAAGGAGTAAAATATTTCTTGCCCGTTTGAGGAAACCTAGACATATCGCAGCGTTTTTGGCGACTTCGTGTATATGGACGTTCCAAAGAAGGTTGTTTTGAACACACATACCGAGAATGGAAAGTCTTTCGGTTTCTGTGATACAAGTGGCATTCATAGATAATGGCTGAAGGTTCGTGTTTCGCGTTAGAGACAGCAGACAGCATTGTGTTTTGGAAGCATTAAATTCCACTCTGTTGGTTGAACCCCAATTTATAATGCTGTCAAGGTCGGAATTTAATGAGCTTAACATACGTTGTCGTTCCAGTTCTACGGCCGAAGAGCAGGGACGTGAGTCCTGGAATGAGTATGAGAAGCTGAGGGTGCTGTCATCAGCGAAAGAGTGAATTGGATTAGAAGTTACAGACAAGAGATCATTTATAAAAATGAGAAAGAGAGTCGGAGACAAAACTGAGCCCTGGGGAACACCAGCATTTAAATGGTGAATTTCAGACTTGAAACCATCCAAGCTTGAATTGAACGGCCAGAAAGGTAGTTTCTAATCCATTGAACAAGAGACGCAGCGATCCAATAGGCACGCATTTTCGACAAAAGAGCTTGATGCCAAACTCTGTCAAATGCCTTTGAAACATTAAGCGCAACAATCTTCGTTTCACCGGAGTGATGGAGAGATTGGTTCCACTTTTCGGTGAGATAAACCATCAAATCACCAGTGGATCTGTTGCCACGAAAACCGTACTGCCGGTCATTAAGAAGTTTTCGTGATTCAAGATATTTCATAAGCTGACGATTTATCAGCATTTCCATGACCTTAGAAAGAATGGACGTTAGTGCTATGGGTCGGTAATTGGTGGGAGAGGAAGTTTCGCCTTTTTTTAGGGACGGGCTGGACTAATGCTGTTGTCCACCTACTCGGAAACAGTCCAGAAGAATAGGACAGATGAAAAAGCTTATGCAATGGTTTTGCCAGCGTGCAAGAACACCTCTTCAGAACGATGATACAGTCTGGACCAGCGGATTTATTTATGTTCAGATCGTAAAGTACTCTTGCAACTGTAAAAGTGCGAAAATGGATTTGTCCCATGGTAAATTCGACGCTATCAAGTACAGGTGCAGACAAAGTGCAGTCTGGGAGCATTGAGCTAGAAGCGAAATGTTCTGCAAGCAGATTAGCTTTGTCTAGAGAGCTGACAGCTGGTATGTCATTGTGAATGAGCGTTGGGATTGAAGGAGAGGCCGAATTCTTAATGTTTTTAACAAATGACCAGACGTTTTTACTACCCTTGGGACATTGTAGTATTTTTTGCCTCAACTTTTGGTCATATGTGAATTTGACACGCTTTATATGGGCATTGCAGTCGTTTCTGGCTCGTTTGAAATAACTAAGGTTCATGTGTCAATATCAAACTTCGTTAATTTTCCCTTTCACTATTGCTGCGACGCTGATTTCTGTGTCTTTCATCAATCCGCGTCCTCCTCGTAGTGTTAAATCCATTCAGCTATTGAATTTGACTGTAATCCGTCCATAACCTCCGATGCACGTTGAACCACTTTAAAATTGAGTTTTATTTCGCCACATTCCTCGAACTTGGTTTTTCTTTAGTTAAAAAAATAAACAGTCTTCAGCTACCTAATGCCAATAATGGCGATGACCCCCGGTGTCATGTCACGGCGCGTGTTACTCATTCCCAAACACGTCCCCATTAGTGTTCCTCAAAAAGAATGCCCCCAACTGGCGGATGTCACAAATTCTCCCGCCGAGATATATCTCTATCTAACCGCCACGCAGTGATCAATTCGATTCTCACACTAAATAAGGCACATCAACCTCATAAATTAAAACAAAACGACTAGCACAAACAGCCACTAAACGTTAAACATAATTTAATTAAATAAATTACTGTTTTCTCACTTAATGCGAAGGTTACTCATACGCCTCCACAACCAGCTTACCGACTCTCTTCGAAATAATTTTTCTAATTTATCTCATCGCGTCGGACTGTCGTAATTTGTCAGCCAGGTTTCCATATTTATTGAAAATTAATTGAAATTCACTGCCCAAGAGCAGCTACACAATGTAACAAACAAAAGAGTTGACGTGCAAACTGGATTTCCAATTGGCACCCAAACTTCTTATCAATGTTTGGCGACGATCCACAAACGGATTCCACATCCATTCGGTATGTTCTCTTGGGGCCTCTCTTAAACCTGGTTTCGCTCGCATCCAATTGCAACTTGTTTCCGTCCATTGACTTCATACCATACCAATATTGACTGGGCCCACTCTGAGCCACCACAGCCACCGATGCACATCGACATCTACACACAAATGAGAGAGAATGCTATGGTGAGAGCCAACTGCCACTGCCACTGCCAGTTTTTTTTTATATATTCGAAATTCGCCTTAACATCGGTTTCAGTATCGCGTTGGCGGGTAACCCAAACGGTTTGCTAACTCAGTTACCTGCAGATCTGAGCACTCTCTGCCACAAAAGACTCCTTTTGCACCCAAAAAATAAAAATAAAACTAGAATCTAAAGCTGAAAGTAGATACACAAATTCGTAAGAACCACAAAAAAAAAATAAAAGAGTCTCCAAAGTTTTACTGGGATTATACGCAAGAGCGTTGTATATAGACCTCCGCTTATGCGTTTGATTGTGTGTTGTATTATTTTATAACAAGAAGAACGAGTCTTTAACTTTAGCCACAAAAAAACGCGCTGTGATGTCAGCTCATAGTCAGTCTTGATTTGTTTCGCGGTGAATTTGGTTCAATTGAAAGAGTCGCAGCGCAAAGTTGGCTAGTTCTGTTCCCGTATACAGCTTTCGTATGTGCTTCTCGAACATATGTTCATGTTTTTGTGTGTAAAAAAGTGACGACGAAACTTGGGATAAAAGTTCTCCAGTGTAAAAATAAATCTGTGTCGCAGAAGAAAAATAAATAAATCCCCCAAAAGAAAGGGAAACGATTTTCTCAGATAAAAAAGTGAAAAGTCAAATTTCAAACAAAAAAAAAGAAGAAGAAAAAAAATCCTCTCAAGTGTTTAAGCCGAGAAATTCAAATCAAGGATACGATACGTACGCCCACACATTGTGCATCGAGTGTATGTGTGGCTCGCCAACCGGAAAGTTGCTAAGCCGAGTTTTGGCTGCATCATATGTCATCTTCGCATCCACCTACGGTTTTTAACCGCATTTCGGACCAGCAATAGGTAGGTGCAAGAGTGCTTTTGGTTTTCTTTTTGCCCCAGCCAGCCATTTCCTTTCAATGCCAACATTTCGCTTTTTAACTTCTTTTTTTTTCGTTGGTTGTGTGGTGGCCCTCTTGAATGAACGAAATTTTTGATTTCATTTTTCGCTTTTTATTGCTTCTTCCTTTCGGCTTCTTAATTTTGTTTTACATTCGTCTTGTTTTTTTTTTGTTGGCCTTAATGGTAATCTCTTTTGATGATGGTTATGATGATGAAAAGAAGGAAAGGTTGGTGTGGTGGTCAATGCCACCGGAAAATTGTATTTAGTAAAATGAATCATTTGGAATTTTGACTAATTTTGTCTCGAAAGTGTTGTTCATTTGTTTTTGTTGTTGTCAAACGGGTATATGTGGTCGGCCTTCTCTCTGGTTGTCTGTCTGTCGATTATCTCGATTGTGTACCAATTTTGGCTAGAGCGAGTAATCAGTTTAGGTTTCCATCGACATAAATCGAAGTTAGCTGGAAGCGATTTTTCGGAGAATTTGTTGTATTTTTTATACGTGAGACGCACGTATATTGAGATGGCTGTGAGGTTATCTGTGGAAGTGGTGCCGTGGGAGAGATTGTATGAGCAGGCCATATGGCCGATATCGTTGCCACAAGAAGGCTTCAGAAGTTCTGGCTTCTGACCCAAATTTTGATGGGGAATGAATTGTGGCTTAAGACTGGGGATTGATAGAAATTGTAGCGCTAAGAATGTTTGAGGAAATCGTTTTAAGCCGAAAATAAACCCTAACAAGATTAATAAGTTTAGAAAATCCCGGCTCCTTTTTTAGATTTTAAGCGAGAAATTGTAGACAAAGAAAAACGTTTCTGCAGATAGGTAGACCTCCTAAAACAAACGCGAAGTTGTTCACTTTGTTCAAAAAATCGCAGGACTTGTTAAGGGTTTTTGTAAATTGTAACCGATCACGTCAAATAAAAATGGTGGCCCTTCAGATTTTTCGAGGAGAAGTCCTCCACAATGACTGTCTATAGCACCCTAGTATTTCAAATGTGTACATCTACGGTTTAAGGGAGTCATGCCTTGATCATTCTTCAAGTCGGTTTATGGAGCTTTTAGGCATTCCTTAGCACTTTGAAGCTTAAAATCTGACTATTGACTGTTGTTGCAATTTGAACTTCCTCCTTATGGTGGACTTATTGAGACCCTGAATGTAAAAAAATAGGTAAGTGCTAAGCGCAAGCCGGCCTATGTTAAACTTGTCTTTACAAAAATCTAGCTGTCATGAAAGTGGATTGCCTTCAGACTTTTGTCAATTCAACGGTAGAGGTTCGGCAGTGGCTCAGCAGTTTATTGAGCCTCAAAAGCGGGATATATTCTTATCCAAAAAACTTCAAAACTTATGTACCTATTTGTCTTTAGCCCTCTGGAGACTGTTCCAGACTCTGGCAGCATAAATTGTCTGCGTGATGCAGAAGAAGTTTCTTCCCAAGAATATTCATTCTCAAGCAGTAAGGAAGAAAGCCTGCACCCAATTTTTTGTTATGGAGGCTAAGGGAAACTTTTTCGTACGTTCAAAGGCTGACCAAATGGGCCATAGACAAAAAATTACGATCATCAAAAAACTAACATTCATAGAAAATAAATAAGACAATCGAGGCTTTGATCAGTCTTATTTTTACTTGGGTGAGTTAAATAGGCTTACTGACTGATAGTCCACAACTTGAAACATAGGTCTTAGAGACTATACTATTTGTGGATTTGGTAGTTTGAAATGACATGTTTAAATTTTGAAATAGCTTTCGTTCCTTCAGGGTTAAACTTAAGGCCATCTCATGAAAGGCCAGTGGTTCTTTATACATCTACCATCGCAATTGGGAAAATTAATGGTCAGGGGGCAAGAACTACACCGACGAGTTGAACCGAGCAACCGCTAGCATGCCATGCCTTCCTCACCTAAGCAGAACATCATCTGCACAAAAGTACATGATAGGAACAGATAGCAAACAAAGAAAATAAATCAAATACAGGACCCAATAAGGACTATTGGGAGACGCCAATTGACAGAAAGAGTGTACCAATGAAAATGTACTCTTCCTTTAGTCAAATGTCCCTGAAGGTATCGATTACAATAGTTGTGTCAACAAATTTGGTTTTAGTTGTTTTTGGTACCTATACCCATTCTTTGAACAATAATATTATTGTTGACAAATAATCGAAGAGCACACCTATTCTGGGAAAGGTTTTCTTCAGTGGTTTCTGCATGGAATTTGTTTCCAAAAAGTAAACTCATGGAAATTATTCAAGAAGCACTATACCTAGGGTGCAATATTGACCTGTTGCGCTAAAGATTTTTTGTACGCGAACCTAAGACTTGTTTGTGCGTCGGGTGTTCTGAAAGTATAACTGACAAGTAGGTATATGTCTAGCTGCAGGGATAATTGTGAATTTTAATTGTTTTTTTTTGTTTTAAATAAAGGGATTGATTTAATTTTATTGTCTTAATTGTTACTTATAAACTTTTCGTACATTTTTACAGTACCTACTTTTAAACCCAGTTTTTTTAACAGATTTTTGCAAAGCTTTTTGGAATATTTAAGAATCAGAATGTGCAATGAGTTATTCCGACCAGCGCTTTTATTTAATAGTTTCGCAGCGCAGCACCTCGTCCCTTACTTTTTCGATTGAGTTCAAGTCATAGGGTTCAAGGTGGCCATCTGTTCGATAAATAGTATTTTCATAGACGATCTTTACGCTCTCAAAAAAGTGTCAGAAAGACTGTGTCTTATTTTCAGGTTACGAAATGAATCGCTTTTGAATGGAAAACTATGTTTTCGAAACGATGCATTTGTTGAAAAGAAATCTCCAGCCACGACTTTTGTATGTAGGTTTTGTGGAGATAGATGTTTGAGATTGGCGTGCTATTAAAAAACACATATTTTTTAAAAATTGTTCCTAAGAGCGCTTTTTGTCAAACACAGTTGAATAGACATTTGAGCAGCCGTTTTTGTGGCTTAAATTTTAGCTCTGATTTGACATCGATATAATATTGACAACCGCGAAAATAAAAGGCAATATTGATGGAGCTATTTGTAAAAAGAGCTTCAAGCTACTTCTTTTTTTTACAATAAAGAGGCACTTATTAAATGAATAATTTTGAAACACCTGTCAATCGGTGAGACAGAACTCGAATTACTCTATTATATGTATTCAGATGCGAAGAATCTTCGAGTCTAGTCAAAATGAACAGCTCGTTTGAAAAGAGCGGGCTAAAACCTCGTATCATCCACAGAACAGCTTGTGCGGACCACTAAAGCAACTGACCACGTTTCTTTTTGGAATACATTCAGTACTTTTTCTAGAAACATTGACTACACCGTCCCCTAGTGAAAATTTTGTAAACAATTTAATTAGAGCTGTTAAGCTAAGATTCCAACCAATGTGTTTTTTTTTTAAATCACTATTTATATCTCTTATTGCTGAAAAGACTGGCGTTCAGTTATTCAATTCAATCGATATGGTTATGTGAGGAAAGTCCCAAGTTCCTCAATAGTTCGGGTCAATCCTTTGAAAAATTGTTCATTTTCTCATTTTAACGATCTTTCTGTCATTAACTCAGCTTAAAAAGGACCTGGAGCTGTCCATTTCTCAATGGAAGTTGAGTATCTCTAAAACTGAAGTTCTAGGTGTCAACGCTACTCTGAAGCGAGGGATCGAATTGTGTCGTGTATTAAATTAACAGTCCTTATAACATGTATAAAAAAAACAAGCTACTTTCTAGATGAATTGTTTTGTCAGTTTTTGTTACTGGATTTAATATAGCTTTGAATATCGTAAAATTTTCACTGACTTATGAGCTGGTGGCCTACCCTATCAATGAAAATGGGCTAAAAATTTCCAATGTAGCTCTTGTTGTTGCTCAATGGGCTTTTACACTCGTTTTCGCCAAGACTACTGTGTGGCGCAACCTTGATGCTAGTCGAAGACTCCCCGGGGCAAAGCGTTGCTGTCGATTCGCTCTACATTCACGTCCACTGTTAATGACGCCGTTTTCCCCATCTGTTTACAACACAGCTGTCAATATCCCGATGACAGGAGACACCATTTCGAAAAAAGCAACAATAGACACACTGGACTAATTACTTTTGCGCCACCTTGTGTCTTGGGGCATTGCAAATCATATCTATATCTGATCCACCTCATATCCCGAGGTTACATGCACCTTTGACTTGAAAAATGATACGAGTTACGCAGCGCTCCATTAATCATTCAAATTCGATCAAAGCGACAGACTAATATATATATTTTCGTGTGAAATTGAATTCATATCAAATTAAAACGCCAGAACCTTGACACATTGGCGCCAAATTCAAATTTTACCAGAAACTACATGTCAGAAATAGTTTACAACATTTGTGATTTAGCCTCCACTCGCACATACCTATACAGTCTGACATTAAAAAACTTGAATGACACATTTACTGCAACACAGAGTACTTCCCACTGATTTAGTAACCTCAAACTATTTTACAATCTTAATTAACAAAAATAGCTCTGCCATATATGAATCACACAGAATGCCAGTTAAATGCCACTGTCAATAAACTATCCATTCCAAATTGAGTTCTCGATCGTATACATTGAATTTACATAACAATAAATCTGTTTCCAAACAAAGTGGCAATAAAATCCAAAACTACAGTTGTGCCTGTCCACCACTATATTCTGTGCACAGCTGAGATCATCGGCACATCAATGGACGGCAGATTAACGATGACAATGGAAAACGTAAAGTCTGACACTTTGTCTGGTGGCAATTTGTCTGTGCTAACTTGTAACATTTAACAATAAACAAAAGTGAAATGCATCATAAAAGCAAAACGTTTGGCAAGGTCGTTGGCGGTATTAGGGCCGGCCACTCCTCGCTCGATGGGCATTTTTGGGCATTTACAACCGTTTTGGAGTTGGGTCTCCCTCCAGCCAAACACATCCGGGAGATGACATTGAACCAAGCCAACAGCTGACCTGATCTGTATATATAGAAAAAAAAATCTCAAGGAGCGGCTGCGAGTCCGGTTATGTGAAACACAACCGAATATGGTGCCCGCACAACCAGATCATAGATATAGTAACTGCTCATGATTCTATTAGTCAGACCGACTTGAGAATAAATCGATTTCATTGATGGTAATTAATTGAGTATAACAGTCACGTGTCGTGCGATTGTTGTCTGCATTTTTCCCTCGCCGTTCCACCACCAAAAATGGTCAACACAAGTTGCGATGTCTCATGAGTGTATGTAATTGTCCGAGAGCAGGCGTGAAACATCTATAAAATTTTTGAGCCCGCACAGTATTGTGTTTACAGAACAAGTGCCAAGAGTGTTTGTTGTTGTCAAACAATTTTGGCACAACCACTTTGCATATGCCGGTTGTCCCAAACGGAATGGGTTACACTCTTGTGTATAATTTTATCGATTATGTATGATAAGTAGAGGCACGAAGTCCATTGAATGGGACTGCTGTTGGTACCAAGTTAAGTTCGTTATCCAACTCTTTTGTTTTCGGGAATTTTCTTTTGTTTGTGTGTGATTTTTTTGGCAACCCTGGTGTTTATTTTTTTTTTATACTTTTTCGTGGTTAAAGTGAAAAGTGAAAGGCTGCTGCGTATCGGTATCGGATTACATATCAAGTTGCCGGCTGTCGGGTATACAAAACAAAATAATGTTCTGCATGAGTTCAGGTGTCAGCTGGTGGTGTTGTCACACCTCTGTGGACAGTGAAGTGACCATTTCATAAACACTTTCGCTTTCGCTGCCCGGTAATAGGCAATCGGGCAAGCAGTTGACCGTGTAAATAGTTGACTTGATCTTTGACAGGCAGAAGATGTTGTTCGTTGAGTGTAGAATTTGACATCGCTGTTATGAGTTTGTCACCCAAACTGACTTGAAGAGCTATTTATCCGCACTTGGACAATGATAGAGATATTATTGCGGATTTTATAGTGCTTTGCTTCTTAGATGGCTTCTCAGCCTAAAGGAACAGCGATTGGCAACAGTGATTTTTTGGACTCTTTGCTTGATATGATTTTGCGAAGTAATACTAAAGCCTATTAAGGCAACCGGCCTTTCTAACAATCAAATACTTATGTCGACAATGAGCTGGCTGCCAGCTTTAATAAAAACGAACATCATCATTGAAACGGTACCAATAAACATTTAGACCTCGACATTCCCTAGTGCGTCCAATTCTTTACAGACCTAAAATTCCATCATTTTTGTTTAACACGCCGAACAGATATCTTCTAAAGGCTTTTTCACGCTTACTAAAAACGAAAACACAAATTATGAAATTCACAAAATATCAGCTGAACTGTCAAAATTTCATACAGAAAATAGACTGCAGTTATAGCGACACGAAAAACCAAACCGTAAAAATTTTCTTTTGCTTTTTTTAACCACTTAAACTTTATTGTTGAACTCAATCTTGGTCTTAAAATGTTGCTTAGGAATCGTAAGGTTAGTTTATCAAAAAAAAGTAAGTAAGTTATCCTCAATTTTTCTAGAAAAAGAATTCATTTATTTTTCTGAACGAAAAAAATTGTACTTACAGAAAAATTCATAAATGCTTCTTTTTCGAAAATTTCAAGATAATTTGCTAATTTTTTTTGATAAACCAACTTTATAATTCATAAGCAACATTTTAAGACCAAGATTGAGTTTAAGCATTAACGTTAAGTGGTCCAAAAAAGCAAAAGAAATTTTTTTCGGTTGCTTTTTACGTATCGCTATAACTGGCCCCTTAGAAATGCCCTCTCGTTCGATGAGATCAAAATGTTCAGTGCTGCCTTAAGTACGCTTTTCTTTGTTGTCCAGTACTTCACTTTTATTTAGGTGCACGGAACACAATTTATTATAATATCTTGAATAATTCGAAAGAATTCGTAAGATTATTATGCAACTGAAAATTTTACGTAGGAAGCCCTAAGCGTGTTAAGGACCTGTCGCTTCCGTCTTGGAACTTAGATTTGAAAAAGCAACAAAACAGTGCGTGTTAAGGACCTGTCGCTTCCGTCTTGGAACTTAGATTTGCTTGTAAAAATAATAAAAAGTTTAAAAAAAATATATGCAATTTAATCTTTAAAAAAATGTATAGCTTACATTGCTTAAACTCAAATTAATTCAGGAAAGTAAGAAATCGACTGAATTTTAAGTCTTACATGACATACAAATATAAAGGATGTGTATATTTCAATTTCATGCATAAATTTGTACAAATTTGTGTTTGCCAGACTTAAAAACCTTTTGCATTGCTGTTTTCCAACGAATAAAATCAGAATACGTTTACAATTTACTAAAATTAATTATAAACTCTCAGGCTGAGGTATTTAAATTCACTCCTATAACGAAATTTAATACGGTAATTGTGAATGGTTGGGCAACACTCCTCTTAAAAATGACATTTGATAGGGATATAAGAAAGTGTTGAGTCTTTGAATAAGCCGATGAACTAAAATTGATTATTGGTAAGGCCAAATGACTTTAGCTACTTCTGAATTAATATCTAATCATTGATCTTGATGAAAGCATACAGCAGACCAGCCAGTCACATCTTCGCCGCCTTCTTTTCAGTGTTAGCAAACGCATCACTTAAGCCTTACCGCGTTCTCTCGATAATGTCAATAGCATCTATAATAATTTCAAAGTCTAATTTGACTGAGTGACTGATAAACTTAATGACTGACCCTACCACTTAAAACAGATAATACAATTTCTACAATTTGTGTTTTTCCGGTTATCGAACCAAGAACCCTCGTTCAGTAGTCCAACACACTAACCACTGATCCACTTCGACCACAAATCTACACATATAATAAAACAGTAGGGGGTTCCATGCCTGTTACCATTTGACGTTAAAACTTCTGAACAGATTTTAATAAAACTCCTTTTAAAATGCTTTTAAGACTCCGAGAAGACTATAGGCTATGTCGTTCATTGCCAGGCCTACTTTTTGGGGATGTTTTTGAACAAATTGTAGATTTTTCTGCCTTGACTGTCTCTAACTTGCTATTACTCGAATAATTCTTAATCAACATACTTCCTTTCATTATGTTAAGCTTTCAATCACATTTCAGTTTCAGAAACTGATCTACAGATATAAATTTCGTGTGATCAAATTAAGTTTATTTCATCAAATCGAAGAAGAGCAGCAATAATTGTCCCTTTTTAAGGTCTGCACTGGCTCTGTGGGAGCGAAACGAGGAAAAGTGGTACTTAATTTATGTTCAACCAATTTGAATTAGAAAACAACTCTTACTGGAAAGAGGAACGTCTTCGCATATTGCCAAGGCTGTTCAATCACACGACTCCCTGGAATAATACTCAGAAATTAATATTTCCTCAAGGGAACCCAATTTTTAGTTTACAACGGTTACCTATTCTTCCTTTTGTTTCATTCTTACGTGTAGGTATGTTTGCGATAAAAAGAAGGGCCAAATCGCCACATCTGTGAACGAATTTAGTCGACGTAGAAATTCCATTATGTATTGCTCGGTCAATAAGGACGCGATTTGATTCAAGTCAGGCGGCAATTCACCTACAAAAGTTCACCTTTCATTTGGTACTTATTTTATAAAGTTCGGTTGTTTAATAACGCCGTGATCGGTACGACAAAAACAAAGTACACGACTGGATCGCAAGCAACTTTCGCCGCCAGTGCTGTTTGTCGGTCTGCAGAAGAATTATTTTCGAAATCCTGGGTAGATATTTTATCGTTTTTGCAGCTTTGGCTACTTTCTTTTCCTTCAGAGAAGAAGTCCTTTTTTTGATTACATCCCTCTCTCTGCAACACTGGTTCTGGTCCGCAACATCAACTGATATCGGTCGATTGATGATTCACATTTGGCTCCCAACTCTATAAACTATAAATCTTTTGAACCACAATTCCACAGCCCAAAAAAAAAGAATCTCCCCCAATACGGAAGTGTACAAATTCCTTCATTATCTATAAATAATTACTTCAGCCGCAAGCAAAATACGAAAGAAAAACCAGTCCGTCTACCAATTGAGCCCATCCAATCAATCAGCTCGTACTGCTATTTGATCACACAGTATCGATCAGGCAGTTAACTAAAAAAATATTCACTATAATTACACTTTAATAAATATAATCATCAACAATCGACATACATGGAGGCACCTAAAAGTTTAAGGTTAATTGAAGTCGGTTTTTTTTGTGGTTAAGTGTCGACACTTACATGAACATTGAACATATTCGTATTTCACATATGCAGTGCTGGCTAAATTTAATATTTGCATTTCATTGTGCCGGACCGAGAGTGAATTAAAAAAAAAACTAAGGCTGTCCTGCCATAGATTGAGCTGTAGTCGAATGCACGCGCCTTTTGCTCGAAGCTACTTCACTACTGTTCTAGTTTTAGACTTTTTTGTATTCGCGGTTAATTGCACCAAGGTTAGTGCAATTATGAAGTTTTCATTTGCAAAGTGTGCTATTTGTTTTATTTTTTTAATTTATTTTTTTTTCACTTTTGAATGAAGTGTTACATGATACTTAAATGGACCTCGGTTGGGCGGTGATTTCTCTACACCTCTCAACGATATTAGGTGTTTGGGTGTTCTCGATGTATAATTAAAAAGTTTTTTTTTACAAATATGAAATGTATTTATAATTGTAATTATATGTGATGTGGATGGTTGTAAATAGAGCGTGGGAGGACTAAAGTGGAGGTGGATGGTGGAAAATTGTTACGCAAATGACAGTAATTGTATTTTTTTAACTAATTCTATCTTGTTGCACTTTTTGTTGGCATCCTATTGTGTGACCTCATTTGAGGTTATTACTTTGTCCAAAGAGACATTGCGCGATACTAATAAACACTTTCCCCCATATAAATAAACAAATGTGCACAAGTTAGTTTGCTAGCAAACGTCAGTTAGTATACAAAAATTTGACGTAACTGCTGTGTAACCAATTGATAACTTTTACGCAGCCTTAATTAATACGAGGGTTTTTTTGTGGGGTTACGTTTTCTGAAATTACAAAAATTGCCGTATAAAATTTAATAAATATTTAAAATGAATGTTTAAAATTAGAATTAACAAGGCCCATTACGAATATTATAGAAAGAGTCATTGTAGCCGATTCTGTCTGTTCCCAATATTTGTTTGTTTATTTTTGAGACAAAATTTTGTACAGAAAATACAAGCTACCTCTGATAATTTTGACTTTTCCTGTTGCCGTTTTATTTCCCATAAAAATAAGGACAATTAATATGACCGTCAATATTATAAGTCCATTAATCGCTGTTGGTTGTACTCTTTTAACGAGCAATTTCCAGCAAACATCAGTTTTGGATTTCTAAAGCTTTAAAAACCTGTTTCACTACGATGCCTGGGAATACAAAACCGACATCTATTAGTCCATTACGTGCAGTTTGTATTCCCTCATGTAATTCTGGTGAACTTCTCCAGTTACCCAACTGTTTAATTAAGCTTAAAACTATTTTAGAACTTTTAAAAAGAAATGCTGCATTCGAAATCGTGGTCTATGAAATCTAGTACAATTTTGAATGCTTTTTAGTTGACTTCTCGACGTATTAATTCAATAAAAACTTATTTTCTAGAGTATTTCCTGCATTTGCTTATGAATTGAGTAATTTTCGGCCTTCAATAAGCAAGATTTTTAAAAAAAAATTAATAGAATACTATTTTTGTTGGTTCTGCGCTCAGTGCTGCTGTTTTTTTTTTTTTTTTTTTTTTTTTATATTTTTAAACTTTTTGATAACCACGGTTATTTCATTCCAATTTAAAAATGCTGGATTTCGTGATTTAATTTGTAAATGGTTAGCAGAGTGAAGATTTATGCCACCAGGAGCGTTGTAAAATTTCTTATTACTGGAGTCCCACAGAGTTCTGTTTTGAGACACACACACTTTTTGATTTATATTAATTACTACGATTCATGGTGAGTCGAAGTGCAGGTTCAGTTCCTGACAGGAGGAAAGTTACAAAACCTTTTCATGATAAATATATACGGAGAATTGACTACGAAATCGAATATTCTGACAGTCAGATCTTCGCATTTACCAGAAGTCCTTTAGGACTTAAGTAATTGCTTTTCCCTGTCAAAAAATAAACCAGCGTCAATTGTTCAAACTCTTAACTCTGCAAGTCGTTCATTCGTCATTATTGAAGCAGCAAGAGTAATAGAATTAAATTTTAACACCGCCGTCCGTCACATTGGAGATGTACAGAGATGTTTTTGAAGTAGTGAGCGACTGTTTTCTTTGTACATTGGCTTTGTGGTAAGCTCAAGCAAACACATTAGAGCTGAGATCAAGGGGAGTATTAAAAGGCAATCGAGTGTCATAGCCGACTACTGTAAGCGCCAATCACTTTCAGCTGAAGTGCACCTCAAATGGACCAGTTTAGAGCATTTTATCAAAAATGATTGCATATCTTGAGGCTGGTTCGAAGCAACTCTGAATTGTTAATTGAGCACTTGTCTGCTTAGCTTTTCTTTGCTGCACAGATTTTAAATAAAACAAACCTATTGAAGAACTGTTCTGCTCATCGATGTAGACCTTTGTAGAAGATTCGAATTATCAGCTTTGCTGGGGCATTTTGAAACAAATAACAGCAATGTTAAACGTCGAATATTATTCAACTCTAGTTAAGAAGGGACATCGCACAATTAGAGCAACCTATCGATAAACCAAGCTGGCTAGAGGTGGAACTTAGTAGAAGCTCAGCTAAATTTCTCTTAGCTGGAGCTCGACTATCGTATTAGGTTTTAAAGGGAACTTTATTGTTGTGAAGAATTATTCCCGACTTTGCCAAATATTGTCTGATGCGTAAAAGTATTCCCGACCAAATTTTGTATCCCAGCTTTTTTTATTTTGGTTTTTACATATTTTCCTTATATTTTTGAGGGACTTCCCTTGTGTTCTTAGATGAGTATTCCGATCTGGTTATGTCCACCTTGTGACCAAGTACTTCGTCCTCGCTTACTTTCTTTTTCTTTTTGCGATTCCGCGTCCAAGGGAATTTTTATCGGGAGCTTAGAAACAAGTCTTAAGTCTTAGTACTATGACTTGCAACATCAACAATCATTTTGTGGGATCGTTAACGAGCTGTGTCAAAAAATGTTAATCATCACAGCAGGAAAGAAGTTGTTCTTTCATAGGTGGCTTAAAGATTTCCAAAGTCTGCTAAACGAGTCCAAAAATTTATCGAGTCTCCTTTAGGGTGCCTATATGGGCTCAGTTTAACCAACTACTCATATAACTTGTCTCAAAAACACTTAATTCACGGGGCAAACCACTATACGGTCACTTTTCTTCATGGACATTTCATCCACGGTATTTTTGAGGTTGATGTCTTTAAGCTTTAAGCTCGAGGAGTTAACGATATTCTAAAAAAGTCCACTGCAGCAAGGCATGCCAGATAAAACGCCCACAGATAGAAAAAACCCTGCATGCGATTTACATGTGGATGAGTTGTCCACAACTTAGTTATTAGATAAATCTGCCCCCAATCATATCGCAAACAAATCCCACCTTCAAAGCGCACTTTCCACCATTCAAACTCTGAAAATCTGAATGCGCATTATCTGCGCCATTACACAATCGATTTTCTGTCACTTTCACTCACTAATTCCTCATAACAAAGACTTCAATTAACACGGCACGTCACATCTCAATTGACATAACAAACACTGTTTACATGAGCAATGATGTTTGTTTATGTTGATCTTGTTGTTCACAAAGGTGTCTACTAATAGCCAAATACTAGAGGTACCTACCTGTCCAAATATTGACCAAGTCAAGTTGAACTCTGAAGTGTGATTGTCAAAATCAATGCACCCTTCAAGCCCGCATGCGTAGAGCATACAAAACTTTGAAAAAAATAGTCTATTTCCTCATTCCGAGCACAATAACCTGTTGAAATGATGTTTCTAATGTTGGTAATGCAAATTTTTCAGACCGTGATGGTCAAAGTCAATCAAACGCGGTAATATGTAGCTTTTACATCGTCCCCCCTTATACAGGGAGCTTCAGAAAAATCCACACGCATGATGCACGGGGAAATTGGTCCGTCGAGAGACACCCATGAAGCAGATTCATGCGAATCGAATGGAAATCATGTGTGGAAAGTTGTGAATCATAACTGGCATTCGACTCCCCAGCTGACTCTGAGCCAGTTCGTCCGTCGCCTGTCTTATGTAACGCAAGACCTTACACACATGTTGTCACTTCAAGGATATATTCCCAGATTAACTGCACCACGAATGATAATGACAAGTCCCTTGTCACTACATCGGTCAGTCACGGCACGATTTCGAGCTCGCATCTAAATTGCGCACTTAAAAATGTGTCCGGTCGCATGAATTTACGTTTCAGCTATAAGCAGACCTTGTGCGCTATCACACCTTCCCCGCACTGATATTGTAGATTCAAATGTGCAACAATTTTAATCGATCCACTGAGAGGTGGTGCAATTAAATTTCAAAGTCGACCAGCAGATGGCCCTTTGCATTAGTAAACTGAATTTTATTTCCTTGCGAGAGTGTCGTAAAGATGTCAGCTGAGCCAAAGTGCGATTGGCATTTTAATGGTAACGCTAATTAAATGGCGGATGATGAGGGTTATTTATAGGGCCGGTTTGAAGTAATGAATGACAATGAAGTGAAGGTATTTTTATGATTCAAGTTGACCAGCCGATGAAGATGTTGTTGTGGAATATCCTGCCAGGAGGTTTGCAAACGTTTTAAGTGGATGGGTCTTAGGTTTGCAGTGGAATCGATTTGTAGACGTTGATAGAGTCCTGTGTCCTGTGACATCTGTAGTTATCCACAGATGTGGTTCCTTTAGTATTTTGTAGGTGTCAACTTTGTCGTTGAAACTGCAGTCTTTGGACTTTTATAACGTAGATCTTTTGCCACTGCCGACCTGTTTTATTGGCAAACGCTTAGTTAGTTATTTTGTCAGTTAAATCGGGTTGTCATTAATTTTTAGTTTTTCTGCTCAATCACCTTTTTTCTTAAAAAAAAAAAACTTTGCCCACTGAACTAGAATCTCCTGGAGCTTCTTGATTTTTCAGTAAATCATTTTTTATCTACCATAAGTCCCACTTTAAAAAATAAATAAATAGTTGGCGCAACAGGTCTGTGGGACCTCAGGCCTAGCTTCTCACAACCATTCGTTTTGTGTCCTTGGGACGAATGGAAGGGATCTACGTGGTAAAAGAATGCCGCGTCACTTTGATCTAAATGAGTCTTGACTAAGCTAAGACAACTACCTTACTTACATAGATGGCGCTGAAGTCCGGATTGGACCTTTGGCTCAACAAATAAGTCTCCTCAGATGGCCTGGTCTCTCTCTTATCACCCTCAAGTTGTGGACTCCAGGTTGCGTCTATTTGGGCGGGCCACCTAAAGCGAGATATTTCCTTATTGCATGGTTCCTCTAGTGTGGAATAAAACATGTAGAGCGATTCTGATCTTGCCGATGTCTTTGCTGAGCTCGTATAGCTATCGCTTTTGAATCTTCCCCAAACCCTGTCAAGATAAACGGGACCGAAAGTCACTTTTTTTTTAATTTTAACTTGCTTTTCAAATAACCCTTCGAGTACACTCAACATTGTTTAACGTGACAAAACCACTTCAACTGCAACTAAGCTCTACCCTCTGTATACCCTTTATACCTCTTTTGACCTTCGTTATCAACAGACATGCAATAGCCCTTGCCTTAAGGCACTCTCACACGTGTACCAACTCAAGTGGCATTGAGTGTGTTTCTGTTTCGTCTCAAAAAATCATTAAAAGCCCTTTAATTGAGTTCCATCCAACTGATGTGCGGTCTTTTGTTTTTCAACAAAGCCAACCTTGACTTATCAACACTTTAGAGAGCTCCAATCAAGTTGGACTGCATTAACCCACTTGAGCTCCAATTCAATGCATATTGAGTCGTCATCTTGCGACAAGAGTGACAAATTCTTTCATTAAAACCTCGCTCGCTTATTAATTACCTCAACCGAGTATGGTAACAGGAAATGAGATGCTAATTACTGGTGGTGTAAAAACGATAATTCCCGTAGAGTCTGTCTTTGGAGTCAACCACTAACGCATTAGGTGTAAGGAATTATTTGTTAAAAACCCACACTCATCATTGTGATTAAAGCAGTGAAGTCATTTTCAATTTCTATGGCAAGTCAGGTGTGTATGGAACCTTTTAACTATGATAGGTCGTGGTTAAAAGCTGCGCAGTTTTGTGAAGTAGCCTCCTAAACTTGAGAACTCCTTGGGCTTGGGGTGGTGAATTGAAGTGAAGGTTCACTTCATGACAGGCGAAAGAACAATTGAATTGATTTGAATTGAGTGACATAATCAAACAGTCGTTTTTTATTTATGGGAAATTCTTAACTTTATTTTACCAGGCTTAATGGCGACATATACCTACGATTTTTTGTTTCTGCACATCTATGGCACAGTACCTTTCGAATGATATAAGTTTCATTGTCCTCATTTCATGATAAATACTTAAAAAGTGTACGGAAACTTTTAATGTTTACGTATTAATATAGTGATTTTGTAAAAATTGTCTGTTTTTATGTGGATTTGAACACGCAGCGCCTTTAAGAAGCTCACCCAATCCATAAAGCCCTCTTAGAAAATATCATAGGTCTTAACATGATGGAGCAGTTTTCGAAGTAGAGCGTTATGATTTATTTTATTTAAAAGGCGTTTCTAATAAGCACAGAAGCGGAATGCCGTTCTTGACATATTTTTGCCTTATCCTCAAGTAAGTTGACCAAGGCATCTGTTGCTAGACCTCAAGCCAGACTGTCAAAACAATTTATGATGCAAATTGTGATGCCAATTGTTCAGGGGACATTTTTACCAATATTGGTTAGAGTCTTTTAATTTGCCAGGAGCCCGTTAAAGTTGTGGTTAGTAAAATAACCTTGTTTAATCAAGCCTTGACACCATCTTCTTCTTCGAGTTAGACTTATTAACGCAGCTATAAATCTTGCATTAAGCTCTATTGACTGCCAACGGAATTGCTTTCAAGAAAAGAATGGTATTAGTCCTACCTAACCTTGAAAAGACCTGGGGTCGAATCGTGTCGTCCGTGATCGAGCATTACGTTCACGGAATTAATCTGATTTACATGTGAAACAAAAACAATAACGTAATACTCGTTCACGGATGACGCGATTCGACCCCTGGAACTATTATTTTATTTGGAAAACAGCGAGGTTTCCACAAAGCTTAGCTGTAGAAATGTAGATAGGAAAGTACTAAAGAGGGTGCTCAGTAATTTTCTTAAACTTGCACAGTATTGAGGTTCAAGATCTCGCGCCATTTTTTATCATCAATAGGTCAGTGGTCAGTTACGTTTTTTTTAATAACAATGGTCTTTGTCGAAGGTCGAATGGTCGCCCCCCATCCTCCTTCCATCTCCAAACCGGACACTGTCTATCACCAAAGTGACTGTTAAACAGGAAACACTGGGGCTGGGGCAACTATTTTCAAGCCTTTCTATACTAGATTTTAAAATTAATTTCCAATACACCGACTTTCATGGTCAATCTGTTTCAAATCACGGAACAAAATTTGCAATTTTATGCATCTGTTAATTAAATAAGAAACTAAATTTAATGCTAATTACCTTCCAGAAGCCAATAAACATTTTTAACGATTCCCATTAACTAAATACATTTGTTTAATATTTTTTTTGCTTTTTACTGATCCTCATTTCCATTTCCTCTAAATCTCATTTGTGTTTCTCTTTCTCTATTTCCAGGTAAGCGATTTCATCAACTGGTTGGCTTCTTTCCAAAATTAGTTCCACTATCAGACGTCAAAAATGTCTCTGTTGCACTGTGAGTGGCTGTCAATTTCTTTATCCAACGTTTGCGCATTTTATTGAGCTATAGGAGAGAGGTTATAACCACCCTCACCACATTTAACATATACTTAACACTCACTTCCGTGTAGAAAAATAGAAATAAAATAAAACAGCAAGCCGATTAAAAAAAACAACTCCCATTAAACTGCGAACGAAAGACAAAAAAAAAGAAGAAAAGATAAATTTAAACGTATTACGGCATTTTGCAGTTTTTCATGTAGGAGGGTTGTTGGTAATACACTCTCTAGCCAAGCACCACCGACCGCGTGTGTACGTGTTGTATGTGCGTCAGTGGACAGCTATATAAAAAAAAAACAAAGAAAAGTGGTTTGTTGCTTTATCCGACTCTGATGATCGCAAAGGAAGTATGTTTGAACACAAATTTCATGTTGCTACGGGTAGCGTGATGATTTATTTCGCTGGTGGGTAGGTGAGCGAGCATCGCATTTGAGGTTATGTCAACAAGCTCACGTAATTTAGCAGTATCCTTGACGGTATGTGGCTTAACTCGTTTTCAGTTTGTTAAAATTGTCCAAGAAACTATCATATACTACAGAATATCATATATATACAGTCCTTTGATTTTTGACTTGAAATTTGCTACAAAAAGGTTCAAAGTTTTGGAGACACCCGGTATTTTTGGAATGACAGCTTTCTCTGCTTGAAAAATTTGTCTGTTTCTTGAAACATTCCATTCTGATTTCGTTCAGAAGTACCGGTAATGTAAGTTTCTGTAGTTTTCACTTAGAAACAAGTTGCTCACGTTCCAAAACTTTGTTAAAATTACATGCAGTGGGCCTTTAAAATAGAAACTTCAAAATTCGACTCTAAAGTGTTCTTTTGTTAGTTAACTTTAAGTCCCATCAAACATTTGAAAAAATTTTAAAAATTTAGCAAAAGTCAACTTTTGCTGGTTATTTATTAACTTCATGTCAAATTAAATTTAGTTTCTCATCATTTAGTCTAAAAGTTGATGTTTTGCCAAAATTAGCCGGCACTTAATTCATTATTGCACTTCCAGGTTCAAGTTTCGTTCACAATAGCTATAATTCTATACAAATTTTGCAATTGTGAACTTCCGCAAAGTATAGATAAGAATTCTTTGATTTAGTTATGCACATTGTGACTTACCAACAAACAATTTTAACCCTTACCTTAAATATTTCGTAGGTCACAATATACAATTTTTGAAGGATTTTGGCCATGGCTAAAATAACACGCCCTAAGAAATAAAAACTTTAAAATTCGACTACTGTGTTGTTAGTTAACTTTAAGTCCCATTAAACATATCAAAAAAATAAGTTATAAAATGTCAACTTCTACTGGCTATTGTGATTCAATTTTAGGTTACAGATTTTGTATTTTTGAGCTTCCGTAAAGTAAGGAAAATAATTCTTTGTTGTTAGTTATGCACAATGTGACCTTAATAACAAACATTTTTAACCTTTACCTTAAATATTTCGTAGGTCACAATGGACAATTTTCGTAAGATTTTAAACTTAGTATTTAAAAACTATACAGGAACACCCTGCTGTAACACCTGCCTTACAACAAAGTCAATTAGGGTCCTTTATTTCGGGCTCTTGCGAAATTTGATACAGCGATGCATGTTGTACATAAAACAATTTGCAAAATGTGGGCGTGGCAGCTCGCATACTACAATTCACAACGTCATTTAACACGCTATAACGTAGCATCAATGTCAGTTGTAGCCTTGAAATTTTGTAATGGATGTACCTACATTGTTTTGTTGAAAACATTATGGACAAATGTGGGCGGTGTTTGATAATGGGGCGTGGCACCGTAAATACCGTCAATGGCCCTTTAGTTTGTGAAAATTCGAGCTATGAAGGTATGTTTAAAACCAAGCACTTTATAAACTGTGGGTGGGAATAAATAAGGGGCGTGGCATCACTCCTAGAAAAATAAACTAGACACGCAATAGAAAAACTGCTTCCAATTGTCGTTGAAACAGCAATATAAACGGATTCCGTCAGCGGTTTGTGTAAAGTAGCTGCAGTTTCGCATGGCTAGATTTAACCTTCAGAAAGGAGTACGTACAAGTAAGAGCTCAAGCCATTAGCAGCAGATATGTGAAAAAAAAAATAGTTACGTAAGGGACTGAAGGCCCATCTTTTGTGTGAGATTTTAATTTTTGGGCAACCACAATTTTCTGCCGACTCCTAATGGTTGAACTTAGAAGCCTTCTCAGGACATTTACACTCACGGATGTTTGTCAGAGATTCGCGGAATTTGGCGCAGTGGGAATATCCTCAAAACGTCATTTTGTGTTTTTTCGTAAGTTGAACTTGCCACTCGCTCAGTATCCACTGAAAACATTGCCGCAACGCAAGTGTCAAAATAATTTCTCTCTTTGGACTCATATACCTACATATCTCCAATCTTTCTAAGACGTGCCACTAGACCTTCGAAGCTGCAAAAGACCTAAAAGTCAGAGAAGAAGTTGATCAGAGTAGGTATAAAGAAAAGGAAAGGAAAGGAACATATACCGAGGTATATCCTTCAAATGTCCAGTTAATCGCCCAAAGGAGTCTGTTAATGAACAAGTTTTGCAGTAGCTGTCAACAAAAAATAATGTCTTCCTCCCCCCCCCCCCCCCTAAAAATAAACAACAAGAATTTGTTGCAGAATAATGCACAAGCCGACCAAATTATACATTGGTTAACCAATTTCCAACACAACACAACCAGGAAGCATTGCGCATCATTCCAGAATTAATTGCTTACTTTCAAGCAGTTTGTGTTTTGTTTTCTTCTTACGAACCCACTGACATGACAGTGACATCCAAACAGACCGCCTTATGCATTCCTAATTGAACATCTCTTCTTGAATTTCTGCAGAAAATGCCCCTCCGTCAAAACCATCATCAATTACTGTCCACACGTCTGCGTCCGTCTGTCAGAGAAGAGCTCAAATTCAGTAAAAAAATAAATGAATCGCTATCAACAAAAACGCAAATATAATGTCGTTTTCCATTGGTTTCACTCGGGGATTCACTCATTCTGAAATCCAATGGAACAAGAAAAATGCTTCTGGATGAATCCACAAATGTATTGGTGAAATGCCAAAAAATAATCTACGGCTGCTGTCAGCTGACTTGTACAAAATACACAAATTACATTAGTGTTAGTGCTTCTTGAGTGGATTCTGACTTCAAATCCAGAAGCGAATTTCTCTCCTCAGAATCACCAGAAGAGTATTTTTTGTGCCAATGGAACGGATTCAGAAGTGATTTTTTCGATTCCGGACTCTCCCGGACGCTTCTTTTTGCCCAATGGAAAACGACATAACCCATCTCCTCCTCCGCCTCGCTGATTGGTATCGTTGGCCAAAAAAGGCAATAACAACTTGTTCTAACGGTACACCGTCAACGAGCCACAGCCACACTACATAACTTTCACAGATTCAGTCAGAGTCAGATTCAGATGCATGTGTTGAGTGAGTGGATACTCGTATCCGAGTCGAATCACACTCATTACGCCACTCGGTGAAATTGTCATTTTTGTCTTTGTCTCTCTTTGTGGAACCCTTCCAGGTGGCGGAGCTCGTTATTAAATTTATTACTTCACCGACTTGTGAAGACGAAATTTGGGTTAAAGACGTTTTTTCCGACGATGAACAACAAGTTAACAAGAATAATTGTTTATCGTTCAATTTGTGTGCGTCCTCCTTCTTGCCTTTAACCCAAATTCCCAAACGAATCGATCTGCGCCAAAAGAGGGAGAAGGAGGAACACCTTTTGTTCTTTTATTGCATTTCCGTTCCAAGAGGTCATGACCTGGCTTGGTTGCTTGGCAAAACGGGTATTCCCTTTAAGGCGATAATGGCTTTCGGATGGTTTTGTGTTTCTTCTCCATTTTTTTTCTGCTCTCTGCGCAGTGCCAATAAATCAATTGGATTTCCCTTAGATAGGCAAACTGGGTATGCATCTAGATTCTGGAAAAGGAAATCCCATCCAAGATGGGTTAAACAAAAAAAAAGGGGCGACTACACTTTCCTGCGTGCAGAAGTACCTGGGGCCTGATTTATTGGCAAACAAGTATCTGGGGTTTAAAGGTCTAAATTGTTTCCTGATGGAGTGTGTGTTTGTGTTTGCAAGGAGATTGAAATAGATTCAACGAATGGTAGAGGAAATTGCATGTGACTTCAGTTGGATTGGTTATTTTGATTCAACAACAACTTGTGTGAAGGTCAACAGCCTGGCGCTCAGTCGCTGCTGGGGATTATGATCAGTTGGCATTTGTTCTTTGAAAACAACATGATTAGTATGTGGATTCATCGATTTACTTGATGAATAACTAACCAGTTTGTTATATATTTGCGCTCCAAGAAGTGGAATTCCCCGCCAGGCAAAGCAATGAACCAACCAGGGCGGCGGTCTTTTTGTCGGTTCCGTATTGTGAGGAATAAATACATCAGCCGACTGTGGTTATGAGTTGAGCTTGAGCAGAAATGTTCTAGGAAGCTTTTTTTTACTGAATTTGTGCTGACTTTTCTTGAGGTTTTTAATGAAAGTGCAGTGGATACAGTGATTTACTTACTACCCAAGTGGAGTAAGTTCAAACCCCACATAAAAATAAAATGCACGACTGGATCGCACAAAAATTTCTCAATATTTATTTGCAAATTTGGCTTCAACAATCGGCTCAATTGGCAATGTCACCAAGTCACTGTATTCAAAAATATCCAATCCAAATTACGAAATCAAATTTGAAAAGCCAAACATGAAGCCTAGTGTAAATAATTTCACCCGCATGAAACTCCTCTCGAACTCACATTTTTGCAGTCAATTTGAACCTCATATTTTGCTATCGAAATAAACTGCCTCCACCGCGGTACGGTTTCTGCGTTGGACTCAAAAAATCCAAAATTACATCTAGGGTTTTTTTTCATAGCGCCATCTCTCACCTTGGGGAAGCTTTTCAATTATGCCGTTCAGACAAATTTTAGGCACCCAAAAATAAACTTACGCAGAATGCTTGTAAGAAGCAAAGCTTGGAGTGCTACTGGAACATTGCACCTACTTTTTTTTTATTCTGCTATCCTTCCTTCCTTCCTTCCTTCCTTTCTTCCTTCCTTAAGGGTAGCCCTTGGACGTTATAGACACCGGCAGCCTCCCAGTGAATGAAGTATAATTATTCGATTCTCCATCAAGGTAGCTCGATACTTGTACTTCCGAATGGTCTTGTTCTCTTGTTATTCCGTGTAATCGAAAGCACCCTTAATGTCTAGAAAGACTCAAGCGCCGTTTAGTACTTTTGCAATATTTTTCACGAAATAGCCGACACTGACTTGACTTTTGCGAGGTAGATATGTCGAACCTACCTACATTACTGACTTGAATTTCTCTTTTCATTTGAATGCTTCTTTGAAAGCTTATAGGTAGCTCCAAATAAGGGGGTTGATTTGAATTGGAGTAAAATGAGCTCAATTACCTCCTAGGGACTTCCATTAACAGTTGTAGAACTTAAATCCTTCCAAATAAAAGCGTTTATATGTGGACTTGGATTTGTTACGGCTTCACGTTAAAACATCTTATCCAATCTATATGGACATCGCTGGCATAACGAAGGTCTTATTGGAGCAACATTTAGTTTTTATTTCATAGCAATCGGCCAACTCATTCAGAGGATATACGAATTAAATGTTTTCATTTCATCGAATCAGTCCCAAAAACTTTCATGAAGGGAAACCTTAGCTAAGCCAGTTTCCCATGTCCCTTCATGTAATTGTGGGAGTCTGAAGAACCGAGAAAACCTTCCAATCCTATTTATAGACCCTTTGGATAAAACGGGTTTCTTCTCATTTAACCTCTAATGTAGTTTAACTCAGCTAGCTAAGTAGACCCTTTGGTTAGTCGTTTTAAATTCTAAAAATAGTGTAAAGAAATGTTTAAAGACTTTTTCAGTGAGCCTGCAATATTATTATGAACTTTAAGGCTGGGGCTTAGATCACTTCAATGCAAAGTTGTCTTTTTAGAAAGCTCTCAAGTCCTTACCTTTTAGACGTTCAGCTTGATCAAAATGTTTCTAACTATCTGCCTTTTTTTTTGGAAGCTTGTCTCATCAACTTTTTACAAAAACTGTGTTAAATAAAATAAATAAATAAATAAATATTTTGGCGCGACAGATCTATGGGACCCAAGGCCTAGCTTCTCACAACCATTCGTTTTTTGTGGGTTTTCAATTTTTGGGACGATTTTTTTTTACGCCGAGTCCAAACGGCTAATTGAGAAGCTCATTGAAGACAGTTTTACTCTCGGATGTTTGTCAGACGTTCGCGAGAACAAAAACTGTGTTAGCAAAACTTTATTAAGCTGATGTCCTGGTCCATCTTACTTACTTACTTTAGGTTGCGCTACAGTCCGGAGTGGACTTGGGGCTCAACCAATACGCCTCTCCAGTTAGCACGATCTTTGGCTAACTGAATCAAGTTGCGCACTCAAAGTTGGTTGAGGACCCCTTCCACTTGCGCGCGCCACCTAAGGGTAGGTCTTCCCTCCGGTTTGGAATCGAAGACTCTTCGGGCCGGAGCGTTGGTGTCCATTCGCTCTACATGTCCTTGCCATCTTACACGACTGATGCGTATTTTTCTGACCAGGTTGGTGTCGTTGTACAGCTTGTAGAGTTCGCTGTTAAATCTTCTGCTCCAAAGCGCGTCAACGCTAACGGGACCAAAAATCACTCGAAGAATTTTGCGTTCGAAACGGCCAAGATCTTCATCCGCCTTTGACAGTGTCCATGCTTCTGCACCATATAGCAAGACTGGGATGAAGAGGGTCTTATATAGAGTCGATTTAGTGTTTCTCGACAAGGCCTTACTAGTCAATTGCCGTCTTAGTCCAAAGAAACAGCGATTGGCAAGTGTAACTCTTCGTTTGATTTCTGAGGTGATATCGTATTCAAAATTGATAGCGGAGCCGAGGTAGACAAAGTCCCTAACAACCTCAAAATGATAGCTGTCTATTGTGACGTTCTATCCGATACGTCAATGTTGCGTGTCCCTTTTTGTTGACAGCATATATTTTGTTTTGCCCTCTTTACCACCAAACCCATCCTGGCCCATCTAGGCCTCCTAAAAGACTCATTTAAGAAGTCGAGCAAGTTCTTTTATCGATATAAATTCAATTCTGTCGTCGTGGGATCAAATCTAGTTAAGGCCGAGTTTTCGTGGCTATTTAGCCCTCCCGTCTATCAAAACCTTTCGGTTGGTGATCTGACGAGACTTCAAATTTATTTATCGTAACTCTCGTTGGAGCTTTATTCCTCTAAATTGGTTCCGTTTCTGCAATAGCATTTGGCAAGCAATTTGGCTATTCCTTCGTTCAGCTATTGGACGTCTTTTGTCAAAATGTCTTCTTCATGTTGTTTCAACGGCTCACTTGGAATATCAGTCTTCTATCCTCTCCCCATTTGTCCTATGTTGTTTTCTACATGTCTGCAGTTTTTAAAAATAAAAGCTCATCTCAATTTAAACCAACTTGCCGCCACTTTGAGGGATACTACCTTGAGAAATCGTCATCTAACCTATATAGCTAACTACTTTTCCAAGTTCAAGTTCATGGAATAAATTGTCAGCGATCTGTATAACCAGCATCATTTCGCATGCCAAAATCATCCATTTCCATTGGTATTTCACGTTCCAACAAATTTTCGGATGAATCACATTTCAGATAGAGATACACATATCGCGTAGATACCTTTTGGGTTTTTTTTTTGTTTTTAGTTTTTACTCCATGCACGTCAATGAATATTTAATAAGGAAAAGAAAACGTGCTGCTGTGTGTGTTGTTTGCTGGAACCATGGCGGACAGTTCTGTTGTTCTAATAGCGATATAGGATGATCGTGTCACGAGAGAGGTGGAACAAGAACTGTGTATGCAGTGTAAACGAACATAACTGTGATTTGTTTCCATAATAGGAATATTCCGCTTTTTTGCAAATTTGTATTCACCTTATTTTTATTTTTATTTAATTTTTTTAGTAGAGACAGAGAGAACTTTCAGTGTGTGCTTTTGTTGTGCTAGTGTAAATGGAACGTGAAACGTGACTACTCGTATGACTGGTATGCAACTAGTCTGACTGCACAATACTCGGCGTGTATATGAAATGAGGCTGGGACTGTGTCATAAAATTATAAAATATGGTAAACATGTTGCGCTGAATGCTTGTTAACTGTGTTAAATAGCTGTAATGAGTAATTTATTTACTTTGCAAGCTTGAAGGAAGTTATTATGAATTTAATTGCTAGTGGCACATGGGGGGCGTCGCGTCGTCCGTCGGTAGTGAACCTGAAAATGTCCTATATAGTCTGTGACAAAAATGGAATTGTATCTGACATAGATTACCCCCTTTTGGAGTCATCAAGGTGGGAGTAAGGCCGGGAATGACTCCAGTTTGAGATGAACCAGAGCCTCAGCCAGCAGGACTTTTCAAGTGACGAACTTTAATAAAGGTTCAATGCGAATTGTCGGATCCTGCTATACAGCGCTGCAGGGTCTACACTCTACAGTTGTCAATTTTGAAAAACTATCTACCGTGGCGCCCTCTATTGAGTAAGCGCAACATTCTTGATTTTTGTTGAAATTTTGTTGAATTTTGTTGGATATAATAGAACTTTCTTCATCGTCCTCCCTTTACAGACGTTCAGGGTGTACAGTGATGCCAAGACTATAGTTAAGTCTCCTTTCTATATAGCCTTCAATTCGATAAGAAAAATGCCGCAATCACCATTGACGAAGGAGTTCCAGGAGCTCAATGCAAGGCCAAACGTCTATTAACCAACAAACGAGACATAGGATATGTGTATTTAAAATAATCGCCCACTTAACCCAATCTCACCGAGCGAACAATCTCTCAAACTTGTTATGGCAATTTCACAATACCATGCAAATTGAGAGTTTCTTTTTACCGGAAGACTTATAGCCGCCCCAACATTGTTTGTCGTTGCTTTTTCCAATTGCATCATTAACGGTCTATCTCGGGATAAAAGAAATCCATCATTAGTTGTGACACAACAGACAATACCATAAAATTACGCCCCCGTCAATACCGAAATCGGCAACGAGTGAAAAGTAACCAAAAAGAGTGCCAGCCATCTCAAACAAAGGCAATCATTAACTGTATGACACCGACAGTCGCATAAACTTGACAACGTCGAAATGACACACTATTCTCCCTCCATCAGCGTAAGCATTGGGATTGAATTCGCTTTGCGTTGGTTGCTCTCGAAAAGTACCCAACCTATGACGATGACGAAGACAATTACCAAAGGTACCCACTAAATGAAATGGTGCTTCTCCAAATGGTCCAAAAAAAGAAGAAGAAGACGAAAAACCGACTGTGTATAAGTACGCCCAATGCGAATTTCGTAAGAAGTGTGATGAAATCAGTGGAAAGAAAAAAACAACCAAAACCCAGATAAGACGAGAAAGTCTTTTTTTCTGGAACACTCGTGGGTGGGAATAGGCTGAGAATGAGATGACAGGCGGGTTGTGCGTCATGTGGTGAGGGTTTTCCAAGATGAGTCTCTGAATGTAGTTCTGATGAAATTAAAAGTCAACTCTTCGGCTTGTTTTACCAATTTTCCAGTCCAACATTACAAAGCAAAGATGTAACAGCATCAGTTAAACTTTTTAAAATATAATTATAAATATTTTGATTATTTAAAATAATGATATTTAATTTTTTTGCTTGGATTTATAAAGTTGCTTTAAAAAATGCATTTAAATCTAAATATTTATATAAAAAATTAAATTATTCAAGATAAATATATTTAGATTTTAAAACAATGTAAACTTAAATGCAAAATGCGCCCACTTTTCAAAATGAGTTAAATGAATTTATAAATTTAATGAATATATAAATTAAATAAATTTATATAATGAATAAATTCATAAATTAAATAAATAAAATTTCTTCAAGATTTGCGAACAATGTTTGAAAGAATTTGTGAGGGAGCCACGCGGAAGAAGACTGAGGCTCTGCGTCCTTATTGTAGGCGAATTGTTGCAATTTTTTTTTTTTATTTTGTATCTTCTTGTTACGAATAATGATTGACTTGTGGCCCACATAATTTTTTAGACTGTGAGACTATGGCCCAAAATGTTGTGAACTTTTGTCCCATTTGGGTGGGTTCACAAATTGATTTGTGGACTAATAAATCACTCAGGTCCGTAATGGACTTGTGGCTCTTGTATGACCCTGCGCCGTTCCAGTAAAATGCTAAGAGGAAAACTTTTTGATGAGTCACGGAACGGCACGGATATAGGCCAAAAATTACACAGTAGGGTATGAAGGAGGTGTTTACTTCGTCCATAATTCGGACCAACTTTTAAGAAAAACAGTTTGTTACATAAACCCGGAGATCTTTCAACTTATCATGGTAACGAGACTGTGTATTCTGCGATGGAACGCGTGGAAACGACACTAAACATAACGGGAAGGGTTCGCTTAGTGAATAGTTAATTTATTTATAGAGGATTTCCTAAAAAAAACTTTCTTACGCTTGAGCAAGTGCTACTTAAAACTGACAGTAGAAGAGCCAATATTCTCTTAAATGAACGCCAGCATATTTTTTAATGTAATTGTTTTATTACCGTGTTAAACTGCACATCGCCGTGGTAATTGGTTGCCACTGGAACGTCGTAGCCCTTAAAAAAAATATCTTGCTTCCTTTGAATTCGAAGCCACGAAAAAGAGAGAGGTCATTTTAAAAACAAGTAAAACTCTTATTTACTTACTTACTTATCGGGCTCCCGACCCGTGAAGAGTCTCTGCCTGAGACACTGCAGCCTTCCATCCTCTACGATCCCGGGCACGTTGCTTCCAGTTGTCCAGACCAAGCGCTCTGGCATCCGCGATGGCTTGGTCTTTGAAACGGAGGTTCGGTCTTCCTTTTCTTCTTTGTCCAATCGCTCGACGTGGCCGAGCCAATGTAGTCGACGTGTTTTGGCTTTTTGGACTACATCCACATCTTGGTACAGCTCATAGAGTTCGCGGTTGTATCTTCTCCTCCATTCGCCCTCCTCGCACACAGGACCAAAAATCCGTCGAAGAATTTTTCTTTCGAAGGAGCCCAGTATCAGCTCTCCCTTCCTGCTTATCGTCCAGCACTCGGCGCCATAAAGCAGAACTGGCAGGATGAGTGTTTTGTAAAGCGTACATTTCGTCCTTCGAGTTAGGAGCTTTGCACTCAATTGCTTTGCCAAACCAAAGTAGCAGCGGTTTCCTAGGGTAATTCTTCGCCGGATCCCACTATTCGTGGAGTTTATGTTTACTCCGAGGTAGGTAAACTCCCTAACTACCTCGAAATTTTTGCTATCAACAGTGACGTTTTGCCCTAGGCGGTGGACAGTTGCTTGTTTGTTTGTTGATAGCATGTACTTGGTCTTGTCCTCATTTACTTCAAGGCCAACGGATTTCACCTGTTCTTCAATCGCCGTGAACGCTTCTATGACGGCACGCTGGGAGCGACCGATGATGTCAATATCGTCCGCATAGCCCAGCAGCTGGACGGACCTGTTGAAGATAGTGCCTTCCGTGTTGACAGCTGCCCTGCGCACTATCTGCTCCAGTACGAGATTGAAGAAGTTGCATGATAGCGCATCTCCTTGCCGAAATCCGGTGCATGTTTGAAATAGTTCGGAGGATCTACTTCCAAACTGCACGCTTTAGCGCGTGTTTTCCAGCGTCACGCGACACAGCTGAATCAGTGAATGATTCCGTACAGAAGACAAAGTATATAACCAAGGACCAATTTTCGGTCAAAGTATTAAGTTGAGAGTGCCCTAAAAAATAATTTCTTCTCTCTGTTGGTCTTTTACTAATTTCTTTTAAATAAATATTGTTATTTGGATGTGATTCCTTTCAGACCTACGTTTTTCGAAAGCTGTCAAATATAAGTCATTTTTTGTTTGTGCCTTAAGGTTATAATACCTGTGGGTCACAAGATCGCAATGGGTTTATTGTGGTACCTAGTGTTGTACCCGGTTTACATATTTAGGTGTAGAAAGACCCATACTGCAATAATGCTTTGAGATCATCAAAATTTATTTCCAAAATGACAGGTCCATTCCGTAAGGTTGTACAGAGCGCTTCATCGGTTTTCACTATGCTTTCCGGCTGCATTGCCAAATTGGTCCGCGTTGCCAATTTTGGCGTTAAAATCACTGAGCATTGTTTTATATAAGATGTGTATTTTTGAGATTCCACCTCAGCGAGGGGCGTGATCGGCTATGATAAAACTTATGTAACTGAAGCGTTGCGTTGATAAGGCATTTAGTCATGAGTCCAAAGCTCAAGACTTCTTGCTTGCCTTAGTAAAGATTAATTATTTCTCATACTTAAATAAATTTATTTAAATGTATTAAATTTAATTATTTTTTTATTTTATAATAAATTTTAATTATTTAAGTATTAATTAATACATTTTTGTAGGCATATTGTTTTTTATACCTTAATATATTTATTGAATAATAAATATTTTAAATTGTTAGATTTATTGCCATCAAACTAAATCAGAAATGACCTAAAAATCATCTTTTCCATAAAATCAATACCATTATTTGTTTGTCTCTATTTAATTTTAAAGTTCTATACATCTAAAGCAAAAAGAAAATGCCTTGCTTGAAACTTCATTTCATTTGTGCACCTGGCAACTCCCTTTGGCAACGTACTACATTGTTGCACGTCGCATCGTGTCGTCAGCTACTGTTCAACGATCGTTTACCTTTTTGTATGCTTTCCGAGAACAAAACAAGACCTGTCAGCTGCTCCGTTGTTGAAGGAAATAAATTTTCCTGCCCTCCATCAGTCGTGTTTGTACAAGCTGTGCAGATCTCTGGACTTTTTGCATAAATGTGCATCTCCCGCAAAAGGGGGGGGGGGGCACTTTTCTATCCATAAACAGAAAGATAGACTGACAACAAATACTTTGTGTAGGATCTCGTTTTTTTATCCACTCATTGTTCCTTCACTATCGCCTGGTCCCTCTGTTCGTTCGTGCTACCACTGGAGTAATATGGAATGGCATGCGGTTGTGGTGACTCCTATTCGTTTTCACAAAACAGGGAAAGATCCAAGTGTTAAGATTTCTCCAGCAGCAAATTCTTAAGCAGCCCGATACATATTTCTTTAGTTGTCCCCTTGCCATCGGTACATGCATACTTACACACACAATTGCGCCTTGCAGAATCTAGAAATCCAATTTAGAATAAGTACATCGCGTCAGTTGTTGTTTCCTCTCGGTGCACAGAGATCCTTGAATTTGATTAGAACTGACACTTTGTCCATAAATAAAATAGTTGGTGCTGCTTGGATGCATGTCCCTAGAGGGGATTTGCTTGCTCCGTTCTTTGTTTATGAACCTCCTCGTCGGCGAGTCGACTCTGTTTATGGTTAACTGAAGAAAAATATCCTTGTCGTGTTCTATTGGCGTTCGATTGAAGGTGTGTAGTTGTTTTTCTTGCGCTGGTTCGTTGTCGGTCCATATTTGGAGATTCCCATAAGAGCACGGCCGGCGGCCACAAAACATGGTGCTAAGTAGGAATTCTTGTTTTGGTACTCTCTCTCTATCCCTCTCTTGTTCTCTCTGTTCGTTTGATTTAATGTCCCTTTACTCGGATTGACTTCAAATTAGTTGATGTCTTTGAAGGCAGCACTTTTGTAATGAAGTGAAGGTGGCATGTGGTATAGGCTGTTGTATGCGTCCACGAATAAGGCTTATTAAGTATTCATGTTGATGGCGGCGCCATACAGCTGGATATGGAAATCTTTCATGTTCGTTGCCGAATCTGAATAATTATTTGGAGGGCGCCTATACCACACCAGGAGGACTTCCAGCGGCTTGTGTTCACAATTGAGTTGTCGATGTTTATGGTAGGAGTGGTACCTATTTTTAAATGACGTAATGGGAACGCTGTAACCTGGACACGTGGGGTCATATAGAAGTTCTTACGTAATGCAGTCATGTCTGTCGGGTCTTGATTGATGATGTGATCTGTAAAACATTTGCATGATTTGGTTTATTTGTTTTTAATGAATACAAAAATTACGAGTCGGACGGCGGTATGGTATGTACTCAGATTGAAACACTGCCGGCATTGAGTTCAAAAAAATAAAAATCTAAAGTGCAAGTATTTACAACTCCCAAGGAAGTATGAATGGAACTAGGAAAACCGCCCTACATGGAAAATATGTGAGGAAGAATACGTGCGGAAGTTTGCCTACTAAAATCCGTCTTTTATTTGGTCCCAATTTTATAGAAATCATTTTCGAAATAACGACAAAAAGAGTGTAACGCATTAATATAATGACAGTCATCCTACCTGGACTACCCTTGATTTGTTAAAACTTTGAAATTAGGCCCGTGTTTGTATTACACAAAGTCCGGCTGTCCATGCTGTTGCCAACAATGATTTAAGTTGAATTTTCGGCGGTGCCGAGTCTATAAGGCTATCTCCTATAAGGTGCTGTTCAACAAAACACTCCTGATTTTTCGAAGTAGGTAAAGTTTGACATTTCAACTTGGATCTCGAGGGTCAATTCTGGAGAATATCAACGCCTGGTTTTATTTTTTTTCTTCTTTAAGTATCGCTAAATAATCGATTAGGTATTAGTTAGCTATTTAAGAAACTACATTTATTTGAATAAAATTGGATTAAGGGCCAACTAGTGGCAGAAGAATTTGACTGACCCATGAACCATCAACAAATAGAACTTTTCTACAATTCCAAAATATTTATGAATGATGAAAAATGAAAATATGTATTTCTGATCCAAGTTATGAAAATAAAACAATAGTTGGATGCTTTTTTCATTTATGTAGATATTTATTATTTTTTTTAAATAAATGTTTCTTCAACAATATTCTTTTTAATATTCTTGAATTATTATTTATGAAAAACCAATTTTGTTTTCTCTATTTTCAGGTATGTGTCGTCTAGAAAAGATTTTTTGAACTCTATTTCGTAAGTAATAATATATAAATTCCTTTTCTTTTAATATTATCCCTAAACCTATACTTAAGAGGGATTTCTGTCTGTTACGGGTTGTCGTGCAAACTACTTGACAGATTTCGATGAAATATTTTTTAAATGTTTCTCAAGACTTCTGAGAAGGATATAAGCTATATCGTTCACTGCCACGCCTACTTTTTTTGGGTATTTTTGCAAAAAATTATTTTTTACTGACATCATTTTCTTTACCTTGATATAACTTAAATCATTCTGAATCAACGCTTTCATAAATAGGTAAGGCTTTTAATCAGTTTAATCTTTCATCTAAAAGCTAAGCTATATACCAAAAGGCTTCGCTTCTGCATATATGTATGCAATTATTTTTGATATAGGTACTGCAAACTGGGTGTTCTTAGACATGATTCGACTTTTGCTTTAATTGAGCGTTCCTCTGGTACCTACACGCAGAAAATGAATGGATCTAAAACAGATAGGTTTTGCTTAGCGGTCAGCATTTAGGTGCTCCCAAGCTACTTCTACTTGGGGTTCATACCTAGCATAAGTCTCAAAAGTGTCAAGTACAATCTAGTTATTGTAATTTCGTGCTGAAAATTTTATGTTTCATTAAAACAGGTCTGTTTTTGTGCGAGGCACTTCACAAAATGTTGGTAGCACTGTACCAAAAGGGGCGTGGCAACTCCCATACATCAAAGAGTTTTTCTGACAGCTTCAGCTACGAGATTTGTTAAATGGTACATCCATTTCATAAGATTTCATAAGATTTTTTTTACAATTCGGACGGACTTCAAAAACGGGGAGTGGCACTTCCTATAAAAAAAATGTAAACCCCCTATCTTGGCACCTATCTATTAAACATCGATTAATGAAGTTCCTCATTTTTATAAAAACCACCAAGAGCAGTCCCCACGTTAGATTTATTCCAAATACGGTCTTTGATGATTCTATTAAGTGAAGCTACATTTGCAGTGTAAACATTTATTTCCAAGAGCCACTGAAGCAGTTCGTTGGTTATATATCGAATTTCAAAGAGTTATTTTATCCCTCAGGGAGATTCACCAACTTTCATCAAAAGCGACTGCAACGTTGTAACGAGGAATCGCTCTTCCTCAGTGCCCGAGAACTGTGCCCGAGAACAGAGAACAACTCTGAAAAGTGTTTACCATCTGATCAGTATGAAAAATAAGTCTTTGGTTTTGACTCCTACCGTGATATTCGACTTCCTTTTTCTTCAAAATGGTCTACGGTCTGCCCGTTAACCTCACTTGCAGTTCTGATATGACGGGAGTCATCAAAGCCAACTCATCCATGAACATTTCATACACACACGCAACTCATCTGAACAGCTGAATTTTTGGACAACTCATCCATGTCATCCAACTTTTCATATTTCGTAGCATTAGAAAATGGCTCTGTCCCAATCGTACAGGATAATGTCTGAAATTGATATATCATAGTTTAAAGCCACGTGCCCCGAATGAAGGTGGATAAAATGTCCATGGATGAGTTGTCCGAAGGTGATCTCTACCCGAACTGGTAAAATCTTTCTTCTTCCTGTACAGATAACATGAAAAATTAAAAACATCGCATATCGAATTTAAAAGCCCACCATCGAATGACATGGAAAATGTTTCGCTATCCCTTTTCACACAATAACACGCATAACAATGCAACGTCTTACATAACCGCACTGCACACATTCGTATAAATCGAGCCCAAGTTGCATTCTATTGTGTCAATTGTGTGTATGTGTTAAATTTTCCAAAATGACTTTCACTTTTATTCACTTACCAGCAATCATTTGTTATGTTAACTACACAAAGTTGCATTGGATTGCAACAAACAATACTTAAGAGCTTAAATTACAACTAATCACAATTTAATTACTAAGCTCCCCGGCAGCGAGCGAAAGAGATACTCGCACTTCGGTTATGTATCTGCTATTCGTCGCTGCTTTGACATCTATTTCACTTCCCTCTTCATCAAGTCGATTACAACAATAAACTACACTTCGTGACAGGCAAAACAAGCCGCCAGTCTTTTCAACCACTGCAAGTTCATCCTAAATTGTAACAACCACAATCCAGGGAAACTGAACTTTCTCTCTTCTGTCTGTTCTTACTGTCACTATTTGCAAACAATCGGCCATCTCGAATTGTGCAAAAATTACTGCACTTGTGCTCGTCGTGGACTCTGCAAATGCTTCTCTAAACGATGGTTCCTCTGCTTCTCGCGCTGATTTCATCTCTTTCTCCAAACTAATTGCTTGATTCGAAAGAAGATTAACACAAATTTTAAGGTCGTGCACCGATTTTTCTCCCCTTTCTGTTGTCGTTGTTGTTTTTCCTTGATTTGATGGAGGCGAAGAATTATGATTATTGCCACCGACACAAAAAAAAAACAAGAAAGAAAAAGAAAAGTGATTGAAAGTTACGGCAGAAGCCGTGAAATTACACTTTACAGACGAAAGAAATGGGGAAAAAGGGAAAATTAGAGAAAATAAAAGTGGTGAATCGAAACCGGCAAATGAATCAAATGATTTGTGGACATTTCGAAGAATTGTTATTGAGGCGGGTTTTGAAATAGCAGTTCGCTGTCGAACTCTTTTGTTTTGAATCGCTGTGATATGTGTGGGTGGGCGTCGAAAAGCAGTCTTTCTCGCAATGTTGTTGAGTGAAATGGATATTATGTTGATTATAAAGCAGTCGTCATGGAGCGGTCAAAGAACATCACCAGCAAGCATACTTCCCCCTCTGGCAGCACAACACCCAGTGGAATGTAATTCGGCAAAGCTTGTCACATGTGGACAAGTAATACCCGTTCCAGTTCACAAGTTCTTCATCAGTGTGGAATTTTTCTATTCCCCCATATAGTTCACACGATGGAGAAATATTTTCAGGAGCATTTCCTTAGTGCCATTAAGTTGTAACTTAAGTTTTAAGTTTTTATGTTCGGCGTTTTTTTTTTCATAAGTGCGCCTTTAGTACTCTGTACATGCGAGAATTACACACCCACAGGTCTCTTCTCTAGCGAGACTCAGGCGTTGACTTTCATTACAAGCTTACGCATGAATCAGGCACCGACGTAGATCTCTGATCACTCGATAAGCGTGTACCGACAGAGATCTCAGCTCAGAGAAAAGTCGCGCTCTTGCATAGATATTTCGAATGAACAGTGTTGTTTTTTTTTTGGCGACAAGCCTGAAAACAATGTGTCTCGCTATTCCGGCATTTGACGAAAACCACATCACACCCCATAGGTCCATTCCATACCATGCAGAAGTTGCATTCTCTAAAAAAATTTTAAACTGACCATAATCTTCAAAGTTTGTGAAACCTGAGTTTTGCCTTAGGTTCTTCCATCCTTCCTTTCCCCTTCACGGACATGTTGCGCCAGCTATTTTTTGTTCTCTTCCATCCTTCTATCATTAGCATTGCCGTGCCGGAAAAGACCTCATGTCCAAGCAGCATTCATTTAGGCGTCACGTGACATAAACCTCGGAACATTTGGACTTACACTTAGACTTCAAACTCACAGCAAGAAGAGTCCAAAGATGACAGAAAGCAACCTCACAAACAGACCCCAAAGGATACACAAAGACCTATCAGACCAACGCTAACGTGACAATGGAAAACCAGAAATTTCTTCCCAAAATCGGCAGAATTCAAATGCGCGGCCTTGGGGCGTTTTGGAGATCAACAACAGCGCCACCTATTGAACGGTAACTGAATTGAACTTAAAAACGAAATGTGCGCCAACAGCCACATCTGTTAAAAATATTGCGAATTTTTTTTCCTTAACCTTTGCGTGCTAATTGCGAACAAACCCACAGAAGGAAATCTCCAATTTGGTCCAGTCGTTTTCCAGTTTTAAGGATCCGAACAAACCACGATCAATTTTTATTTATAACATAGATACGGAGGGTCTTGAGTGCCACCATTTTGCATTTTTTATCTTGCTTCTCCTGACGAATTCTGGTTTACTGAGTTATTTTCAGTGTTATCTATGTGCGATATGTCGAAAATACCGTCATTCGTTCGTTTGTTGCCAATAAACTCAATAACTAATCGACCAATTTCGGTGAAAATTCAACTGTTTGCTTTTAGTATTGTCGGCGGTGTTTAGACGGTGATTTGAAGGAAATCCGACAGGTGGAGCTGTTGTTGTGACTGCAGGGTTGTGGGTCTATCTGTATAATTGCGAACCTCTAAACGGATTTGGGTAGGGTTTTCAGTATTCTACTCTGTGTATTGTATATACATCCTTTAGAGAGGTGAGTATTCGAGGACTTCATAGTAAATCTCGGCCTTTTTTTACATATAGACTAGGTTGTCACTGTCGGGTGTAAGTTTCTTCCCATCTAAGTCAGACACATCTTTGAAAGAGCTATCAAAATGTTGCCCCAACTATCCAAACAGCCAGCCACAATTGCCAAGCGACTCCATCTGATTTCATCCATTCCTCGATTGCCCAATTTGAGACTGAAGCTACCTCTCTTACAAAATTGTACCTCTTCACATTTGACCCAAACAACAAAAGAAAAACCTAAACTCTGTTACGGTAATTGTATCTCAAATCTCAATATGTAAATACCTAAACCACAACAAACAATGACTCTCCTAATGAACTGCAAATTGCCAAAAAAAAAAAAAAAATCCACACCACTTTCTCTCTTTCCACACTCATTCATCACCGCGCATATCGATCGATTATTTGCCCGCACCAAAAAAAGCCATCATTTAACTAATTGTTAATTGCACAGAGCAACGAAAAAAAAATCGCTTTCCTAACCCAAATTTCATAAACAAAATAATTACATACCCCGCTTCCCTTACCACTAACATTAGCAAGAGCAGCGCGCACCGCAAGTGCTCTAGCAAATAAGTTTCACAAAAGACAACCTCAAACTGGGTTAATCTGTCCAAATTGACCGCAGTTACAGTCCGCAGTCCCATTGCACATATCGTAGACATGCGTATGCGTACCCATGGTCCAAATTGCAAAAAGAAAGCAATTGTAACACAGAAATCCATTCCATCATTAGAAAGAGAGAGAGAGACACACAATTGCAGCATCAAAACAGTCAAAATTATGATGTTGTTGAAAATGATTGGCCTAATGGTGGTAATTCATGGGTACACATGGCAAAAGGCCAACACCCAACATTAAGTGTTGCTGCTGTTGAGTCGGCTATGATGATGATGATGATGAGGATGCCAACACACGAGTGTGTATTTGGTTATAAAAAGATCCCATTAACCATTAACGGTACTGTTAGGCAGTATTACAGTGCATTTGATCGTTTTTTGAACATATTTTTCTTTATCTTTGTATCTGTTTCTGGATGTATGGAGGAGTCGCGATGAGGCCCGTTTATGGGGGTGTACGAAATCGTGTGGTTTTCACTTTACCCATCGTGCACAACGAGTGGAACCCACTACGGAGCGGTGGAAGTTCAATTCAAATGAACCAACGGGCTGAATACAAGTGTGGGATGGAGTGGGTGTACGGGTGGTAAAAGTTAACAAATTGATATAGCTGCGGGCTAAGAGTATCTGGGTAACATGAAAAGAAACTCTCTTTTACGTTCACGTAGCCATATACATCTTTCCCTACAATAAGGAGATACGACTGTATGATGGTCTTTATGGAAAAGGTTCTTACCAAGGCCAACAGCAGTTAGCTAGTTCACATGTAATCAGCATAGGGCAGCGAAACTTCAATTTGGATTGGGGTCGAACAGAAAAAGTGTGAACATGAAATTCTTATTCAAAAATGACTTCCAAGACACAAGGGAGTAGAAGTTTCTAAAGTAGGCCATAGGAAAGAAGGGGGTAAAGGGTCTCTCATTAAGAACTTCCTATCTTTCAATTTAAATAAAACAGGCCAGTAAACATCACCTCCACGTAAGATGACCATGCCCTCGAAACGATCGTACAGAATTTCCAATTTGGCGTGAGCTGTATGGCATGTAGCACCGTCCTTCTGAAACCACATGTCGTTGGTGTTCATATCATCCAATTTAGGCCTAAAGAAGTTGACAATCATCGACCTATAGCGCTCGATGCCCTGTCCAACATCCAACGTCACTCTCAAAGAAATATGAACCGAATACGCTGCCAGCCCAAAATTCACACCAAGCGGTAACTTTTTGAGGATACATTGGACGCTCTTGGATATCATGTGGATTGGTATCGTTCCAAATTTGACAATTTTGTTTGTTGACGTACCCATTCATTCAGAAATGGGCCTCATCGCTGAAGATGATTTTCCAATGAAAATTAGGTTCATTTTCCAACTGCTTCTGATAAAACAATTTTATCATTTGCAACTGTTGTTGAACGCTATGTCCTTCCATGGCGATTTTGGCAAAATAGACTGAATAAATGACAGCCAATTTGACAGATGTTGCTTCAAGAATATGGCCACTATCAACTGTCAAAGTTCAAATCTGTCTAATAAAAAACTTTTGCAAGGCAACCAGAACTTGCACCATACTCTAGTTTTCAATGGAATGTACTACTGCTTACTAAGATGGTAAAAGCTACCGATAGAAGAGCGTATAGATCATTCATTGGCCCGTCTATAACTTTAACTTTGAAACAATTCGTGTTACAAAGTTTAACCCAGCCAGTAGGGCTCGCTCATATGCGATATGGCGGATAGATCGTTTCTTTTCTAGCAAAAGAAATAAAACCGGACCAAGAAAAGAGCCCTGAGGAACCCCTACATTTAACAGATTGGGGCTACTGAGTTGGTTCCCAATTTTCACTGGTTGGGACTGGTCTTTTAAGTACGATTCAAACCCACTAACCACGAAACTCGGTAGATTAGCAAAAGACAACTTAGAAGAACTTTGTGATTTGACAATTTCAAACCCTATTGTAATGTCCACAAATAAACCAGCAGCATATTTTTGTTCATCCATGACTTTGTTTACAATGGAGCGGAACTCCAGGAAGGTCCTTTCTTCAAATTTCATGGGTTCATTTATACCAGCAGTCGACTTTTTAAAGGTTTTTCAAAAATTTTCGACATTCAGGACAGTGAATAAATAGCCCTAAAGTTGTCAGTTTTTTTTCAAAAAGTTTTTTTTTTTTTTAAATGATCAATAGATTCGCGCATTTTTGGCTGGAAAAGATCTAATGGAAGAGCTTAAATTAAAAATGTTTGCTAGGACAACGGCTATGTAAAGAGCGATTTTCTATAAAGAAAGGTCAGCCACGACAAGTGTACGAGATGTTTAGTGAGAAATGGGTCTTTCCAAGCTCTAATCGCGTCTCATCGATTACAAATTTCACTTGACAAACTGAGGCCAAAAATTCGTTGTATTGTTTGGCAGCTTCTGATGTAAACTCGTAAACTGTCATTAACATTTTTTAGGAGCCACGATTGGGGACTAGGAATGAACATTGAATAGTTTGTTAGAGAACCCGTCCTCGGTATATATGAAAGTCTGTCGATCAAAGAGGAAAAATTAACTTGAACACTTTAAAGTACGGTGGGAACGCCTATCGTGATTTGTAAATTACTTCAGCTAAATCACGTTGGTGGGAACATGGTAAAAGCCTCCAACTTTTTCCTGCTTTGGTCACGTAAAACATATAATTCGACCTCCAAGGCGTACTATGGAATTCGTGTCCTCGCAGGCAGGCAGCCGTTCTTTAGCTTGGTCTAGGATAAGAATCTCTTCACCTCCCGTTTGGGGACTTCTTCTGATGACCTAAGATGTACTGAACACTGAGTTAAATACCAAAAAGCTTATCTTTGACACCAAGTTCGGTCCTCCTGATAACCTCTTGATGAACATAATGACCTAACTGTCTCAAATTTGACAAAGCCTGATCAAATCTGCAGAAAAACTGAGAAAAACTTTCTCATTCTAAACTTGTCCACCAGTTTTAATGGTGGACTTCACTCTTCTCGTTAGGGGATTGGTCTCGTTGGCGTAGAATCGGTGGTGAAAGTTCGAAGGCTAGGTATGGTTCATCCTTTTTTGACTCGTCTTGACTTCCGAAGCTATTTCTATGTAGAATGCACAATCGCAGCCCATGCTGTCCACTACAGTAAGGACGGTCCTTAGGTAGGAAATCAGACAACAGCCAAATATACCAACTAACCAAGGCTGGTCCGTAGTTAACTGCTTCTAGTATCGCATTCCAAGGTCCCCGGTTGAGGTCCCTTTTTGCTTGTTTACGTGCTACCTAAATCTAAGACGAGGTCTTCCTTTACTGCGTTGTCCCTCTGGACTATAGTCTCGAAGACTGCAAGGCCCGTTAATGCGAATGGGATCAATAAGTTTGCGATGAATCTCGAAGTAACTAAGGATACCTTCATCTGCTTTATATAGAGTCAAAGTTTTTGCGCCACAAATCAAGACCGGGAAGATTAAGGTCTTATACAGCATCTTCCTGGTAACTTTTGTTCGGAAAAGGCCCTTGCTACTCAATTGCCTTCTCAGCTCGAGGAAGCAGCGACTAACAGGTGTTATTCTTCATTTAAATTCTGAGGAGATGTATGTCGCTATCAGAACTAATAGCAGAGCCAAAGTAGGAATAGTATTTTCTCTCGTACTACCTCACAGTTAAAGCTGTCCTTTTTGGCAGCGTACACTTGGTTCTGCCTCGATTGAATACCAGCTAACGCACCAGTTACAGCCCGCTGTCTTCTATCAATAACGTCAATATTGTCGGCATACCTTAGTAGTTGTCGCTCGGAATTTAAAAAGTTTCCCACAATAAAAAATAAAAATGTGTTTTCCGGTGATCGAACCGGAGACCCTTCGCACACTAAACACTGAGCCCACATATGGTTTTGAAAAAAATCACATGTCTGAATTTTTTTTGACGGAGCAGCGCGCATTCTCCCCCATCATCCTGTACAGGCGATCGATTTTGACAGAAATGCCACAGCTAAACATAGCCCTATATAGCCCGTCTCTCTATACATAAAAATACTCTCTCATGCGGCCTTGAAATTGAAACTACTGCTGGTCGTAAAAGAACCGCGTCAACACAATCAATCAGTATAGGTAGCTTGAAAAATTCCCGTCCCACCATCAGAGGCATTGATCTACTACTTTCGGTCAAATCATTTAGAACTGATATCAAATAACAGAAATGCTGCCACCAACAGTTTGTTGACTCTTCACTGCGCCCTTAGCCAAATAGGCATACTCAATCCACAAATTAAAACGATCAATTTAAACGCAGATGGTCGTAGACCTATCATTCAACCTCGTGTGTTTGTTTTCCCCTAGGCATACACGCTTCAGCTTAGCTTTCTATCTATCGAGTGTATAGGCAATTTGTGTAATGAATTTCAAACGGACGACGGCAGATATCATTAATCCAAAATTATTACCACGATCACATAAAAACCGAATCGAAAATAATTGCCAGTTAAGTTAAACGAAACGAAATAGAAAAAAAAATATATTCCCCACCGCTGGCTGGTTGGCCATTTTGTTCAACATTTAGAGGTCAAGATCAGTTCCAATAAAACTTGCGTGATCTCCCTTTTGCATGTCCCAACTGAAAATTAATATAATAATAACGCAAACAATAATGACTCGATGGTGGTATGGTACAGGATGGTATGTAACGAATTCAAATTAAATGATTGAACAACAATGGTGGCTACCTGTAATTTATAATCATTTCTATTCTGTGTGTAGATTCACCGCATGCGATCGCCACCACTATACTCAGAACAATGGGCAACAACAGAAGCGCGCCCGAAACGTGCAGCCTAATCGCATGCGTCGCATCAATCCGGCAACCGGCCGGCGCACCATGAAGATATACAATTTTCCGCTGCCCGCTTGGTAGTGTATGGGCATTTTTTCCATTAAATTTTATTATTTTCGATAAAAATCTATATACGAAAAGCGCTCTGGGCGCTCTGGGCTATTGCTCCTATACGTATGGCTGAGAGCTGCTGCTGTTGTTTGGTTAAGGCTGGCTGGCTGGCTGCCTTATGCCCGATATGCACCATCGAGATAATTGGTTAGATGTTGATGATGATGATGGTTGCGGTGCTGTTGGTTGGTAGCGGTGCACTTTTCGGTTAGATTGGTATTCGACCAATTGTTGGGCAGGTTAACATTTATTCGTGATGGCAATTGGGAATGTTTAATTGAGATGCGGAGACACAAGTTCGGCTAACAAGCGTCACGGACTGATGTTTACTTGGGGACGATCGATTCGGTGAAAAAATGTCAATACAAGGATGGGGAGTGCTTGAATTTTAGTGAGCTAATTGTTGGCACGCCGGGAAGCTGAAGAAAACTCACGTCCATCATCCAGTTAAGAAGACAAAATTCTTGCAATCGAATTAGCAACAAGGCCGTCGGTTCTACTGGTTTATAAACTCACATCAAAACGGAGGAGGTTTGATTTTTCTTGAACTTATTAAGCATCATATGCCCGCTAATCGACGTGTGTCTGTGTGGTTCCTGGGATGACAAATCAATCCAGGTCCAAATATTCACACCGAAGCAAATTTTGTAAAAAGGCCAACGATATCGAACATATGCATCTTCAGAAGCCTGACTTGGAAATTGGGCTAAATTCAACGTATCCGTGAACGAGGAATATGTTGATTTGACATGCGAAACAAGGGCATATTTCGTACCTTAGTAAATCATAGCCCAGCCCCTTATTGAGCTGTACCAGGCAACGCGTTTGGGGGTAGCTTTTCCCAACTACTCAAAATACTCAACGGATTTCAGTAAGGATGTGCTTTGGAGCTTTTGTCAGGATGGAAGGCACCATCTGTACAAGTTGTGTTCAGCTGCTGGCATAGGCGGCATATCGGGCCGCTTCCATTGTGATCGGCTGGAGTTTCGTCCGTGCTTAAAACACATGTCAAAGTGCTTGATCTTAACAAGAACAAGACAAGCTATTCATAAACAAACACCTGGACAGATGCCTAGAACAAAAAGTCACTTTGAGGTGGATAAGAGGTCCACCTACCTCGGAGTTAGCATCAACTTCACGAATGGCAGTTTTAACCTTCCGATTCCGAAACGATAGATCAGTGAAAGTGACAACAGTTTCACGTATACTTATAAGAGTCTACTGTACAAGAAATGGATCTCATTTCGACAGCTTGTTTCTTCGATCTGGGCCTAATCGCGTCATCCGTGAACGACGGAATTTTTGTTTTTGTTTCACATTTGAAATTAACTTAATTCCGTGAACGTAATGCTCGTTCACGGACGAAGCAATTCGATCCCTGGTTCTCTTAAAATAAATAAATAAATATTTGGCGAAATAGGTCCATAAGAACCCTAGGCCTTGCTCATCGCAACCATTCGTTTTGTGTGAATTTTTCATTTTTGGGTCGAATCGAAGGGATCTACTATTTTCAGCCAAGTCCAAAAGCCTTTTGAGAAGCTCTTTTATCACTTTTTAATGTTTGTCGGATTAGCGGGCGATAACGTTATGGAAAAAAAACCTTAAGATGTTATTTGTATTTTCCAGGGATCGAAACTTGTGCCCCTTTGCTTAGTAGTCCATCACAATAACAACTCAACCATTGCGCCTAATTGTTCTCAAATCAAATGACCATAGTTATGAACTAAACACCGAGCTAATGGTTCCTTGATAAACATAATCACCGAGCTGTCTCAAATTTGACATAGCCTGACCAATCCAACATAAAAACTGAGCCCCCTCCTTAAGTTTCCTGTTTCAATGGGACATCACTAACATACAGAACAGTGAGACGGCCATTACTTCAGATTTGTTTAAAAGTAACGAGTAACGAGTGCGAGCTGAAGTTCAGTCTAGGAGCGCCTTTGAATGACGAAGTCATCGGCGTATATATAGATTGCGAGAGATAATCGAATGAGACCACCAACGTCGGGTCTCTTTTCGTCTCTCTACCATTATAAAACTTACCCAGATAGACTCTCTGGAGTTCTTCCCTGGGCTCCGTTCCTAGTGTTAACGCTAGCATCTGTTTATGGGAGATCTCTTTCATCGACTGGGTCTCGTCCCAATGATTTCCCAAGATCCTCATTCTTCTGCCAGCCAACGCCGGACATTGGCACAGTATATGCGCCGCTGTCTTAGATTCTTCCAGGCATAGTTTACAGGTATCATCTTCTCTAAGGCCCATCTTCTTTAAGTGGTACCATGTCCTGTAGATAAAGCCACCACCCATTTCAGAGTTCGTCGACTCATGCTTAGAACCCTTCTTTGCGTGGAGCAGGTCGGCCAATTAATTGGCATTTTCGATTTTCTTTAGTGTTCCACAGTTGACCACCTTCTCCGGTGTTCTGCCCTGATCCATTTGTGAATGATGTGTTCTACCATTCCTTCGCCCATTGAAGAGAATGGGTCTGGTCCCAGAAACTTTTCGGTTGACCCCTATTTTGCAAGGGAGTCCGCCTTTTCGTTGCCTTCCATCCCTATGTGTCCTCGAACCCAGGTCGGTGTTACCTCATTTTAAGGTGAACACTTATTGAGCTTGAGTACACATTCCAATGCCAATAATGTTGTGATGTTTGTCTGTTCCATGCGTCTGATCACCGCCTGATTGTTCAGTGCTATAAGGATATTTCTTCCATCCACCTGACCCTTAAGCAAGTAGTCCAACGCATGCAGCAATGCAATCATCTCAGCCTGGTATACAGAGGTGTGTTTCCCGCGTCATTACTCATCAGCGTAAAGCAAGCAACTGATCTGTAGGTCTCCCAATTCTTAAAATTCTTCGCCAAGTCTGCGGTGTAAACCCAGCTAAAACAGAGTCCAGGCAAAAAGCACCTCCACTGTTCAAGGTGTTGATTTATCGTCACCCTCCCGAGCAGAACATGAAAAGTATACCTAAAGGTATCAAATGACTTTTAGAAAAGAACCGTCAAATATATACCCCGCATCCAACCCCAGAGTCCCCCGAGGATGTTTGTTAGTCGTTAGCGAGAAGTTGCCCAGTGTAAAAAAAACTAAAGTTGCAATTACCTGAGATCAAACCTTGGACCCTTTACGCAGTAGTCCAGCACATCACTGCTCCCCAAGACTCGTTCGTTTGCCTTCTCAAAACTCTACAGGCTTGTGCTGCCAGTTGGCTGCACCACAACTCGTTTTTAACTTGGTAGACTTAGTTCACTTAGATAACTTACAGTTTCTCAGCAACTTACTTACTGACTCACTTGAGTGGATTCAAGCGCGGACTTTGGCTAACTTTCTTCGATCCTCCCCCTATCACAAAAAAAAAACAAAAGAGTTGACTTGCGAACTGTATATTTCACACTGAATTGACTGACAAGCGACTCTCCTTAGAAACCCATTATGAAACATCCCCGCAAACTCTTGTCTATGGTCCACAATCTGGATACACTCACCATGAGTCAGCTCCCGAATTTTTCCCCACATTAGCCAGTCGTGCCACACGTCCCGCCTCCACCTACGATCAATCTCATTTTACTTTTGGTACGGGCGACCTACTTCACTGGCGAAAATAATCACCTCGATCAGCGTTCCGCATTCCGTATACCTTTATAACAGAAAAACAAAACGGTCCACATTAATCAAAGCGCACACAGACGTCCACGTGAAATGAATTCTCACGCATGATTGAGTTTCAATTGACACCTCGTGATTCGATCGGGATTGAGAAAAACGAAAAACTGCACACAAATAATTCGAGACAATCAATCAAAAATACCAGTTGGAGATCGGCAAAGTGCGCATGAAACTGGACTCGAGTTGAAACCAGAACACATGCTGTTGGCTGGTCTTGAAATAAAAAGCGGCGACAAATTCAAACACTCTTCACTTATCTAGTTAGCACGCAGAAATGGTTTCCGCATTCCGCTGGCCCCAGAAGGAGTTCATCTCGAAGATGTTGCAAGAATGCGAGCACGGTGCACGCATGACGGCATATCAACCGCAGTCGGTAACAGAAAACCAACTTGACCGCAAAAATGAGAGCGCACATACTTCCTATAGATACTCAAGCAACCCCCCTCTCTCTCTGTCTTTCTCTGTCTAATTGCAGGCCTAACCATAGTTAGATCGGTGTACCATTTGACTTTCGCAAAAGGCCTCTGGGGGCTCTGCACACTCGATGCACCTATGCACAGATATGGCCGCAAGATTAATTACCAGTCTTAGATGCCATCCGGAGAATAATTACCACAGGACCTGCGATGCATATTCACTTGCGATACAATATTCACGCAAGCTTCTAATTAAATACCAACCAGTACTTATCTGCGCGATGCCTGCTGGCTTAGACGGGTCCTCTTGCACGGCGACGACCCAATAATCAATTCATTATATCATCATCAATAATTCATCAATTCCGATTTAATTAATTTTGTTCCCTCTTTTGTTGGTCTTCTTTGCAGAGTGCGTCCAGCTGAACCGGTGTCTGTGCCGCATCTATATATCTCTCGCTAGATGCTACATCGCAGATACAAAGTAGAGCGAGCTCGACTTAAATAGCGCAATAGCATGCCAATTGCCAACAGTAGCTACAAATTATTATTGAATAGTATAATATAATAAAAATTATATTACCACACATACACACTGACAGAAAGAAACAGCCAGAAAGATGGAAGTTGCAATACCAGGCAGTAATAATGGTGGCTCACCATTTCAACGCGAAGTACGCGAATGGCAGCGAATCGATCCAAATACGGGAGCCCTTCTAACTGGCCGCTTGGAAGCTGATCGATGGATAAATGGATCACTTAATAGCTACGGCAAGGTAAGTCTTACAAGAGAAATCCCAACTCTGTCTATATAGATATAAATATGGAAGAGATACAATTGCATTTTGGGTTGACTGGATAATTTATGGTTTATTGTTATTGCGGCGCGGCGAGTGGGAGGGAGCGTGCGCTCTAGAACGGCTGGCTCTCTGTCGAACATGATAAATGACTGAAGGAAGATGAAATATAATGCTGAAGGTTCTACTGCTACTGACCACTAGACCGTAGAAGGTAGAACGGGGGACTCTAGAAAGTGGCAGCGCGGCGCGCCGTTTTTTGCTATATAAATGATTTCTCGGTTTTAATTGGTGACATTTTGAAATGTCTTTGGCCGGCGTACTATATCCTTGAGATGTGTGCCGAGATTGTTGAAATGTCTCGATAATTGTTTATAGGACATGCACTACGGATAGTGTTATGAGTGCATAATTCATTAAAATGCCATGGTAGTTGTAAATGGGACGCTTTTGGAATGGTGGTCTTTTGGACGGTGTTCGGTGGTCTTTGGACATTTTGGAGCTAACTTGGATTTAAATGTAGTCTAGATTTCAGTGCAGAAGGGCAAAGAATTTGAAAGCGCAACTCATTTGAACTGATTTTTTTATGTGTCTAGGTACAAGCTGTGTTTTTCAAGAAGGTTATTGGTTTTTAATATTTTTCTTCGAAACTTCTTCAAGGGTTTTCTTAGAACTCGTGTCTGGGCTAAGTACGACCCGCCCGCATACTGTGCATAGTAGCGTTTCTTGCGTCAACTGCAACTGCGGCAGTGTGTACTCCTATTTAGAGTGTGACTTGATCGTCTTCTATAGGTCAGTGGGTTTGGGTGATCGCTTGCGATATCTTTTCGCGTGTTCTTTAAAAGTTGGGTTTGCCGACATCCTTCTAGCTATGACACAATTTGTTTGTCTCCAGTTGTCCTTTAATGCGAATTTTGATGAGATTTTAGCTTAAGGGAATTCAGGAAACAATTCTGCAAACAAGGAAATCTTTTAGAACGCGGTCTTTAAATCATGGTAGACAACTTAATTCGTCGGGTGGGTGGGTAAATCATAACAGCCAACCCTATATTTTCATTAATGGTAAGGCATAAGCTTTAAAATGGTATTTTGTTTAACCTTATTTTTAATGGCCATTTGTACAATCGTCGACATAAGTATTTTGACAAGATCAAAATGATTTTTTTTGAATTCTAGTAAGAACTGATAAAAATAAATAAATGCACGGTTTGTTTACACATTTTTTATTTTAAAAATATTTATTTAAATTAATTAAAATGAATAAAATTAGCATTTTAATTTGGCATAATTATTTTGACAAATAAGTTTTTACTTGAAAATTAATATAATTTTAAATTTAACAAGGAACAAAATCCAACTAACTAATATCGCACGGATCGCACGATACTTTCACAGTTTTCAAAATCAGCGTTTCCGGTGATTCGAATCGAAAGTCCAGGACGCAATACTGTTGGAAACGTCAATTTTACACCAACTAAGCATTTTGGTCAAAATCGCTTCAGCCGTTTTCATGTAGGTAGACCAAAATTCTCAAAATATGCATTTTTTCAAAAATCCATTTTAGACAATTTAGCGAAAAACTGTGTTTTCTATCGTGTTAGGAATGACCATACTACATGTAAGCCCACAAACTCCAAATCCGAAGTTTGAAAGAAATCCGTCCAGCCGTTTGCGCTGTAGAGCTCAGGAAAGACGGACAGAATTGCGGGACCCACTTTTTTGAGTTCCTCTATTATTGTAATGCCAGATTTGATTAAAATCTCGACTTCGATTTTTTGTACGAATACAACCTTTCTCTTACTACGTAGATGCGAGAAAGTTAAAAATGTATACGTTTAGCCTAAAAAACCTTCTGTTATCGTCTTGGAATCGATTCGATAAGTTTTTGAAGCATTTCTTTATTATTACGAACATGGACTCCTCCGAGACAGAAAAACAGTTCTGTTATAGGCTGCCTTCGGGTAGCACCTTGTCACTGGTTGTCAAATAAATGAGAGAAAAATAAGTTTAAAAAAAAGAGTTTAGTAAATTTCAGGGTGGATTTTATTCACTTCCAAAAAAGTTTTACCTCGTCGAATGTTATAATAAGAAGAAGGAACACACGCATAGATTGACTTTGAAGAAAGGTTAAATTAAGAAATACTGTGGAACTTAAAGTCCAGTATTCAAGTATTTTATGCATTTTAAATATGGAACTTATAATCTACTACAATATAGTTAAGTAAGTGCAGATAGTGATGGGTTTTAACATGATCAAGTTCCTTTTTCTTTTATGTAAAATCATACATTCATCATCAATGATGAGTTTCTAGTTCAATGTGCCGCAAAATTTGCATCATCATTCGGCTTTCTGTCAAGGAGAGTTGTCTTGTTGTAGTTGGAGAATAAATTAACAACAGGATTAGCATATCGCCAGATGGGAATGCATGATTTTTTAAATCATTTGGGCTGGTTCATTGTTTAATCCATTGGAACCAAATCTACAAGGCCGCTGGTTGAGATACAACCCTTGAACATTACCGACCCGCCATCACGCTTACTGATTAGAACGACTGATGCGTTTCTGACGCGCCATTCGTACAAATCATTTTTTTTGGATGATCCATTGAACTCTTATGAATTCTCGTTCGTCCATAAAACAAAGTCGTTTGATTTTATACAGTACTTTTCTTACAGAATATGCACTTAAATCATATTCAGCTAGAAGCCTCCAAATTGTCCTTTCGCTAATTGGGTTTTCAGCACACGTTGTCATTTCAAGCTCGAAACTTTCGGGAGATAAACCTGCATTTGTATAGTAAAGTCCCTAAAAATATATCCATCTTTCTTTGGATAACTTTTTTCGTTTTTTACCAGTGCGAGGTAAATTTTTTCACAGAGTTTTTTCTTTTGCGCTTATTGATTTGAATATTTATGATTTGCCTCAATAAGTTTAATTATTCACTTATTTTTTATTAGAAAGATTTCAATCGTACTTTGCGATAAAAGCTCGATCTTCCATATTTAACTCTATCATTTTCCACATATTTTAATTAAAATAGTCCTGTACACAACAAAATAAGAATAGTTTTCGCCAAACAAACCGTGAAATATGACTGCAACAAAATACTTATGCCAGTCAAAAAGTCACACTTAAATCACAAAAAGGCCTGACTTGCCCAGCGATGAGCCCTATTTGATTTCATTTACACCCTCTATCATAGACTCTAATGAAAACTGATAAGAGTAAATGCGTAGCTTCTATGAGCTGTGCGCCTTGAAGAGGGACTTTTGACATTTCTGTCAAATTACTTATGCCGACGATGGAGTTAATGGAAAAAATGCATTTTTTAAATACGATTGGCGGGTATTTGTGCCAGGGTCGGGGCTGCCAACCCAATGTATTATATTAAGCCTTTCTTTCTACTTTCATCTATTTCCTTCTTTAGGCCTTAGGACATCTCGTGGTCGGTCTTCATACTATACTTGTTAGCATGGTCGTTTTTGTAAACAGAATTATGCCCTAGAACTCGAATTAGGGTCACCTTAAAGTGATCACTTCATTTCGGCCTTTTAGCAGACTTAACCTAAAAGTTTTCCTCGATTATACCTTATACGTTTTCCGTGGTTGAGGCCTGCTGATAATTTTTTTTAAATTGGACAATTGGCACAGAAAAATCGATCACATCTTTTACATTCAGGTTGCACATATTGCGTAGATTTCTCCCATTCCGCCTGTAAATATGCAATCATTTCTGCTTAAGTGCTGTATACTGCTATTTTGAGCTATGTCTCGACCGTTTTTTTTTCGAATTGTGCCTGCTATAAAAATAAGTACATATTTTGGCACCCCTTAGGTGGCTTTGCAGTCCCTACTCCGAAAAAGTTGTAATTTGGCGTATAAAAAGGACGATCAAATTATAAGCCGGTAGCCTTAAAGGTTGTTTGACTGTGAGTTAATATGTCTACCTTTGCCTCGTTTGTGTTGTGTTTGATTTGACGGAAGCCCTAGAAAGTGAATAGAATCGATAGAAAGTGAAACGGCACTAGCCGAAATTCTATAGGATTTTATTAGGGATTCAGTACCTCAGAAAATAGATACACCAAAGGCCATTTTTTCGAAAATAAAAATAAATAAATAAATAAATATACAGGTCTGCGGTACCCAAGGCCTAGCTTCTCATAGCTTTTTTTCGAAAAGTCTATGTAAATGGTTAAAACCAACCTACATAGTCTTGAAGTGAGTTATATAAGGCTGTTTTTTACAAGATCAATGTCAACATTCAGACAACTGATAGTTAATTAGACAACTGACTCCATCTTTCTATTCAATTTGCGTCGTTAGTTCAGTGAATGGGCACTTGTACAGTTGGAAGTCGTTTCACTAATCATCGGGTCCTACATTTCAAAAAGTAAGAAGATCCCTATAAGCAGCTAATTGATACAGCCATGTACATCATTGCAATGGAACTTTGTCATCCTGTCAAAATATGCAAAACAAAAGAACAGCAATCCAACATGCCAGCCTGCAATTCTACCCTCAGTATTGTCACTTGACATTCCCTCAATTAGCTTCGAAAATATGTACCCCCTTTACACATCAGCCGTGACTTGGTCACTTGAACCCTGCACATCCACTCGTCCGACAATTTCACAAAAGAATACATTCGAGTAGGCTCATTCAAAGGCCCCACGGCACAATGACCTACGCTCGTGAATATTCAAGAGCTATTTATCAAAAAAAAAAAGAAAAAAAAGAACACCTCCTCTCTACCAGAAATTGATCTCTCCATCTGAAGCGCTGGGACCTAGGGACCACCCTCAATCATCTCAAGACTCATTTTGCGCCCTAAAGCGATCTTCACACGTCGGTTCTTTGTTTTCGCATTCACCAGAGAGTTGTAACTTCAATCTTCGTCTGACCAGAATAAAGCACAACCACCCATTTGAGGGTTATAGAACCGCGCAATCAAGTAGGTAGTCTCTTTTGCGGTTCTCATCTCGGATAACCAACCACTCTTTAACCGCGTGTGTGATATAATTACACATTCGCGAACCACAACAAACAACAAAAAGTGTTAAATGACCGACTGCCAGGCGCGACTCTATCGCATCAGACACGTATCTAGTCTGAAAAAAAAACTACATCTGTATATGTATACAGATAATAATTAAACCCACATGAAGATCGCTTGGGTAAAAATAAAAGCACACCGCGCGCAAGGCCATCAACCTGAATGTGGTAGAGAACGCGGACGCGGACGGGAGGATGATGTTGGTATGAATGACAACATCCAGGCACATGCCCCCGCCTCTGGAAATAGTTGAACATACGTTGCCAACACTCTTGCTGGGTGTACGAGTACTCATACTCATACTCAACTCAAATCCAACGCGACTCATGTAGAAGAACTGAATTCTAGCATGTCGCCCGTTTAGTAATTATAATCATGATGATGAGGTGAGCCGGCAACATATTTATAGAGAGCATTTATAATTAAATTTAATCACGAGCGCAGCTAAGCATGCACACGCGGCCTTACATATAGCTAGATAGTCGCAAAAGGGTCTGCGGTGTTATTGTTGTTTAGGGTTGCGTGTTGGATTTTACCGCTGTTAGCTCACTGCGAGTCGCGTCGGGACGGGATCTCATGCGTACGCGCATTCTTCGCACAGGGTAATTGGTGTTGATTTCGTTAGGGAAAACAATTTTGCAAGTTTTTTTTGTTTGTTTGTTGCTAGAATTACAATTGTATATGGATATGAGGTGATGGTAGTTGGTACATTGGTACATTGGGAGTTGGCCAAAGATCGTGTGTAACATGGAAGAGAGGTGTCTGGTGTCTGACATGCGATAGAACACTTAATGCGATGCAGATCAGTGGGGAAACGATTTCTGGTGTGGATTTGTTGCCTTTGTTGGTTTTGTAGGTCACAATATGCAATTTTGGATAGAAAACTTCGCCATTTCGACACTAAGAATGATTATTAGTATCGCGGAGGGAGATTTCGAAATTTAGATGACACTAGCTGTCTGTCTCTCTTTTGCCGAAGTTTTTCTTTAAAACGTTGTCAATTCTATCACTTGGTGACCAGGGCCTATAACACAATACAACAAGTGCTTGTTAAACTAGTAAAATTCAACAACTATTGAAAATTTGTGTAACACGTACTAAACATAGTCTGCGAAAACTTCAACAATTGATTAAGAGTAATTTAAAAAGTGGGAAATTAGATCATTCAACTGTTTCTGTAACTCGAAACAACAAGTGCTTAAAAAAAGTGAATGCATTTATTAAAAAGATGTTTAATTCCAACCGACGGTGACCGACTTGTTAGAATTAAACATTTGCAGAGTGATATACACAAAGCTCATTTAAAATTTATTTAGTGAATAAACCTAACAATTTGCCATTAAAAATGTTTTTTTTTATTCTAAATCAGACAAAGACAGTGAGAATTGACGAAACATTAAAGTATTTAAAGAAAGAATAAATTTCGAAATAGATTCCAATTTATTTGTTGAAAAATTTCGTGTGCCAGTCAGTGATGCCATTCTGGTTTTTTTTTATGCTAGATTTAGCATTTTTGCAGATTTGAAAGCATTTTATAAAAAAGAAAAATGCTAAATGCTTTTTTAGCATTTTCGCGAATTTGTTCTCATTTTTCCATTTTGCTCTCTTGGTTTTGGACTGGATCTCAGTTCCATGATATATGTGACGTTCACGATATTAGCAAAATGGCGCCTGTCGGTGTGTAAATGAAGTCACTTCCGCAGTAAATGACAAAGAAAAAACGTAGTTTGCAATCTTAACATGCTCCAGAACCGTTTTTTTCGCGTTTCATTATGCATTTGCGACTTTCGACAATACTTGCAACAGGATATTTCCTACAATTTTGCCAAAACACAGCCTTTTCCTTCAGGACCTATATTTAAACTTTATCACTTTTATTTTATTTCATAGAATAAACCAAACAAAATATGTTTATTTTCTTTTATTTATTTTTTTTTCAAAAATTCTCCGACTCATCGCAAAGGACTGACTTAAACTAATTCAACAAATCGAAGAAAATTTTCGATTTTAACAAATACTACAGTTTTTGTTGTGTTATAGCTTTAATCTACACTTGTCAAATAAACATAAATCTACAAGTGCCTGTTGACTTGTGGACCAAAGTTACCAAAGTTACCAGTTTATAGCACTTTATCACAAATAATTGCATACTTGAGGGCTGATTCGGAGCAGGTCACTCTGAATTGTAAATTTGTTTACTTCACTTAGACTAGCGTAGACTAGTATCACTTTCGCTCTGACAGTCGGGCCGACCATCTTTCTAATGGGCACAACATATGGTATTTGTAAAACGTCAAAAACTGTTCCTTTTTTGGTCTTTTCCAACCGTTGTTTAAACGTAGGTCCCGCCTACCGTTTCTAGTTTAGTTATTCAGTCTAGAGATGCAACAAGTAGGCTGGATTTCGGCCTTCTTCAATATTTAAAGCTAGTTGTTTTGGAGGGTTTCATTTGAGGAGCGAAACCGTGGGTTATTCTGTAAAATTGGGGACCTCAAGACAAGTGCAACCTGTCGAACTTACTGTTTTCCTTTTGGTGCTTCTTTCTTGTACTCGGTAAAACATATTTTTTGTCCTGTCTTTTTACTTGTGCAACTGTCAAGGGTGTGCTAAGTATGCTCACATATTTCTAGCGTTTGCGTGTACCTATAGATGGAGAATCTTAGCAAAAGTTTCAAGGTGGGTTGTGGCGTAAAAGCTTGTACATCCGGTGAGGCATTTCTGATTTCTTACTGACGACAATACTGCCATTAATGTGCTTCGCTAGATCTCTGGGTATGGTAGTCAAGTTTTTTGAAGTGCATTTTGAAGTCGGTGTCGGGTGTGTATTTCCTGTACATGAAGGAATCTTCTTGGAGTCGAACAGGGCTGTCGTTGTACAGCTTTTTGTACGGTTGTACTGCTGTAATGCACGCCCTTTTAAAATACTTCTTTTTTAAAAGACGCGCTTTTTAGATTAGAATTTTCCAAATAAATTTTTAAATATTCACTTAACTTTTTAAGCATCTGAAAGACAGAAAAAAAGGTAGTAATTGCTTTTACTTTGAACTTGCTCAACTCACCGAAGTAGTAGAAGTTGGAAAGCAACTTGGTATTTTATGTCTAAATTGGGATTTATTTACAGTGGTCTTATAAGAGCAGCGAAGATGTGTACAGTAAGAGAATTTGGTCTGTGAGAGACAAGATTCAAGATGCTACCGCATGTTGCACTTGAAAAATGCGACGATCATGATTTCATCTGCAAGCAGTGCGTAACAATTTGATAGTAGCACCATACATTGGGTAAGGTACTGCTTTTTACTGTTTTCTGTCGACTGGGAGTACTACTGGTGTAGAATTCAATGTCTATGAAATTCAACGCATTGACATTCGGTATCAGTTATTTTTCTAAATCTTGTAGTGACAGAGTTTTGCTACAATAACGCCTTACCTAAGTCAGTCATTGTCGGTGATGAAAAAAAGTTAAATTCAGAGCCCGACTTTTGTGTGTCTTTTCGAAAACCTTTACATAACATTTAGTCAGGCCATCCATTGGACTTTCCGTAAGTCGGCCAATATGGATTTATTTTCTAGCAGGTAGTGTTCCCGCTTTGTACGGTTTACTTGCTTTTTTATTTAAAAAAAATTACTGCTAAATAAATGAAGTTACCCAGTTTTATTATATGTAGAGAAGATAGAGATAGAGAAGAGAAGAGAAGAAAAGAAGAGATATACTGGTGGTTTGTATAAAAGTTGGGAATAGGGTAGGGCACAAATGCCAAAGGTAACTGCCAGATAAAATAAACACTTCTTGCTTGCTATTGGTCCTTTATATACCTATTCCCCATGAGCATCTGGCAATGCTCTGAAAATCTTTCCGCTCTCATTTGAAGCTTTATTCCCTCTGTTGTGGGCAAACTTTCATATACGGAAAAGCTAGAACCAAGAAGTGACCAGTGACAAAAGAAGTCAAATTTCATTGAATTATTATTGAAAACCACAATTGATAAAGAAACACTTTGGTTGGAGTTACAGCCAGTTCGCGCGCACATTATACCAATTCATTTTCAAACACTTTTTGGGTAATTGTTTGAACATTTAGAGTCTGGTTACCTTTTCTAACTATAAAGCGGCCAACGCACCTCCCAATCCATTACCGAAGCACCTCCCATTCTTGTGACAGTTAAAGATGATGACCACCAGGCTACCAAATATTGAATAGAACAGAGAGGATGACATAGCAGCATTGTAAATTTTCAATGGCTTCTTTTATCAAGCCCTTCGGGTAATTTATACAGATGGCAAGTGTCACCATAAACTCTTCAACCGACTACCATTTTCTAAGTCATTGAACCAAACGACTAATATGAGAAAAATCGGTTTTCAGTTCGTGACTCAAGCTCATAACTTCCTGTTTACCTTTAGCATACATTAGCCTCAGCTAATTTTCCATCCCCATTTGTGTGTTACCCGAAGCCAACTCCAATCATTGTCTATTTTCCCAACCACACATCCATGGACTTCCTAACTTCGTCGCCAGGAAGTCATTATTTCATTCAAATGTTGTCTCCCACCGCCACGCTCCACACCCAATCAAAACCGTGCTGAGAAAAAGCGATTTCTTCCATAGCCCATCAATCGATTGATTGTCAGCAAACGTATTTTTTTCCCACCATCACTTGACGTCGTCGTCAAAAAGTAGGCCCGCCAAGCAAGCGATGACAGTAAAAAAAATGAAAAAGAAACAGAAAACGATTTATTGATCAATCGTTTATGTCATCATCACGATCAAGCGATCCTGCCCCCCGATTATAATCATCATTAGTGGAGTATTGATTTTTTTTCTTTTTCTTTTTCCTCATCTCGTCGACTTGTGCGTTAGATACTCCATGGTATATTTCGTATCTAATTGCATTTTAAAGAAATTTATTTCCATAGAAAAGAAAATCATTTTCACTACGGAAAGTAGAGCAACCATGGACACAATTAAATCGATCATCGCGGCCGCATCGCATCGATTTGGCCAACGATCAAAGCGGAGAGTGTTGCAAATAAATTCTCTGGTGTTGCAATATGTTTTTTGTTGCTGTTTGTTATTCGTGCATTTTTTTGTCTGTTTGTCAAGTTTATTGCATGGAATTTGGGTCAATATTATTTTTGATTCCTTTTGCATGGAGAAAAAGTGTTGAAAAAAATCAAAGGAGTTGAGCAACCAACTTCGTGAGATATATTTTTTATTTAATAGTTTAAAAAAAAAAACTTACACTTGCGTAATTGTTGTATCTCGACAGAAAAGGTGTTATTCAGTGGGTGTGCGCAAATAGCGAGTGTTTATACAGTAGCTGGAGTATTGAACAAATACGCGGAACTTGTAGATTACATTTTTTTTACTGAAGATTGCTCTAAAAGCAAAGCTCTTGACATTGCGCCATATAAGCGCAGTGAATCGAGATGTTTATCGCAGACATTAAAATTCCGTACACCATACATGGACGATTTGTTTTAGTAAACTGATTTTCTATCGCCGACAGTTGACAAAGTAATCGATCAATCGGAGTAACACAAACAGATTGAAAATGAAAACAAACCGCATTCCTTATTTTGTGTTGGACTGCCTAGTACTTAATTTTGTATCCTTGTATAGAACGGATTGCTGTTGAAGTGACAACCGAAACAATTGCTAAATAATCACTTTGTTTGGAGTCATGGTTATTTCTAACCAAAGTGTTTATTATTTGATGATAATTGTTGTTCACTTAGCAATATTGACTGAAATTCGACTAAAGTTAGACGAAAATCGATATTTTGCAAAATTCTTGTTGGAATAATAGCTCTTTCCAACCAAAGTGCTTGTTAACCTACAGCTGTTGTTTTTATTTCAACAACAATCCACTGCAATTCCACTCTTTTTGTGACTAACAAACTGAAAGAAAACGCGTGGTATGACTTGAGCTGTAAAGAGGCTATTAGATTAAGGGAGTTAAGCTATCGGTCTTACAAGACCAACCCAACTGAGAAAAACGGAAAAAAGTTCAAACGAGCCAGAAACGACTGCAATGCCCATATAAAGCGTGTCAAATTCACATATGACCAAAAGTTGAGGCAAAAAATACTACAATGTCCCAAGGGTAGTAAAAACTTCTGGTCATTTGTTAAAAACATTAAGAATTCGGCCTCTCCTTCAATCCCAACTCTCATTCACAGTGACATTCAAGCTGTCAGCTCTCTAGACAAAGCCAATCTGCTTGCAGAACATTTCGCTGCTAGCTCAATGCTCTCAGACTGCACTTTGTCTCCACCTATACTTGATAGCGTCGAATTTACCATGGGACAAATCCATTTTCGCACTTTTACAGTTGCAAGAGAACTTTACGATCTGAACATAAATAAATCCGCTGGTCCAGACTGTATCTCCCCCATCGTTCTGAAGAGGTGTTCTTCCACGCTGGCAAAACCATTGCGTAAGCTTTTTCATCAATCCTATTCTTCTGGACTCTTTCCGAGTAGGTGGAAAACAGCATTTGTCCAGCCCGTCCCTAAAAAAGGCGAATCTTCTTCTCCCACCAATTAGCGACCCATAGCACTAACGCCCATTCTTTCTAAGGTCATGGAAACGCTGATAAATCGTCAGCTTATGAAATATCTTGAATCACGAAAACTTCTTAATGACCGGCAGTACGGTTTTCGTGGCAACAGGTCCACTGGTGATTTGATGGCTTATCTCACCGAAAAGTGGAACCAATCTCTCCATCACTCCGGTGAAATGAAGATTGTTGCGCTTGATATTTCAAAGGCATTTGACAGAGTTTGGCATCAAGCTCTTTTGTCGAAAATGCGTGCCTATGGGATCGCTGCGTCTCTTATTCAATGGATTAGAAACTACCTTTCTGGGCGTTCAATTCAAGTCTAAAGTTCACGTTAAATGCTGGTGTTCCCCAGGGTTCAGTTTTGTCTCCGACTCTCTTTCTAATTTTTATAAATGATCTCTTGTCTGTAACTTCTAATCCAATTCACTCTTTCGCTGATGACAGCACCCTCAGCTTCTCATATTCATTCCAGGACTCACATCCCTGATCTTCGGCCGTAGAACTGGAACGACAACGTATGTTAAGCTCATTAAATTCCGACCTTTGCAGCCTTATAAATTGGGATTCAACCAACAGAGTGGAATTTAATGCTGTCTGCTGTCTCTAAAGCGAAACCCGAACCTTCATTCACCTAGGAATGCCCATCAGTTTACCATTCAGCCTATTTTCGGTCGTACTATGAAATATAGAGATTCTTCCATAAGCCGTAAAACACGAATGTGGAATGCCTTTCCTAGCTCTGTGTTTCCTCCTCTGTATAATTTTCAGGCATTCAAGACCAATGTGCATCGGAAGCTCCTATCTTCCTTATACCAATTTCCTTAATGCCCGCGCTGTGTATACACTATAAGAGTAGTCATAACCTCTTAAGCGCGTGTTGATTATAAAAAAAAGAGGCTCCCCAATAACCGAGAAACAACCCTTTCGAACACTTTTTTTTGGAATTATAGCTGTTTAAAACCAATGTCTTTTTTCGCAGTTCATTTTTTAAATTTGTGGTTAACTGCAGTCCATTCTTACGATTTCCACAATTCCTTGCTCGTAAATATTGTACATTTACCTAGCGATGACTGTCATTTGACAGCTAACATTTGACAGCTAACATTTGACAGCTAACATTTGACAGTTTTGAAAGTGATCGATAACATTTTATTATTTCTATAAACAAAACCAGCCAGATGATCTAGGTACATCTGAGCTAGACTGTCAAATGTAAACTAACAAATGACAGCCAATTCAAAATGACAGCCCAAAAAATAAGTCGTAAGTACATCTCTTCTTAGCAGCCATGTTTTTACAACCCTTTCATAACAAAAGCACACCATGCCCATTGTGATTAATGTTTTCTTAGTTGAGACATAAATTTCACAGCGGTCTTTAAGAACCCTGCAGATCAGTAAGCCTCAGCGACCCGTCATCGAATTAGCATAAAATGTTCTGGACCATAAATTAGTTTAATGAATATTTCTCTAGAATCACACTTCAAGGCTCCATCGTCACAGGTATCTTTAACAACCGGCCGAATGTTGTAATTAAATATTGACACTCCACCAAGAGCCGCACGCGGTGTCTGATCCCTTCCCAGAAACCCCATAAATAACCTCGAAAAGAAAAACCCATGCCCCAGAACGCAGATGCCTGCAATACGATTCCCCGAACTGGAGCACACTCATTCGATTTCTTTCGCAAAATGGTTGGCAAAAAAAAAAAATACGTTTCAAGGTTCACCGAGGGACGCGCCGCCACCGCAACAAATTCGACCCAGAAACTGCACCAATCGGTGAATAGAACAGAAAAGCAGCTGCCAAGTCCACACTCTCTCGGTGATTATCTTGACAGTGGATGTGAGTCAAACCTCAAACGGCTGCTGGGCTGCGCCATCGCCACTGATGTCGTTCAGATGGATATTCCATTTCAAAAATATTCTCGAGGCCAAATCAATTTTTTCGCAGCCGCAGCCGAAAACAAAACAAAAATTCACCTCGCCAGGGTGTGCCATTCGGTAATTCGCGCAGTTGAGAACTTTTGTCCAACATTAGATATGCGATACACGATACACCACTATCAACCACAAAGCAAGGTCCTGTGGCGGTTTATCTAATCTCATTCTCGAAATCTGATGGTTTTTAAGCTAACGACGCATGGAGGTGTCTCTGCTTCTGATTTATGAAATGAAATTGTATCTCTTCTCTATCGCTCTTGGTTCTCGATGTCAATTTACGTCGCACTGCCATTTTAGGCAAATTTTTCATGACAATGAACTCTCTTAATGACCTGCGTTGCTGATCGTGTCATTTGGGGATGGAGATAAATTGGGGAATCATGTTTGCATATTTATGAGATTAGCAATTTTGGGATGCGACAAGTGTTATTTATGTGGGAATAATGTTAATACACCGACATGTAAGCAGATGTGATGGGAATCGATCGTGATCCGCCAAATCTGTCGAAATAAGATCGTGATATCAATAAAAAAAAGCGGTGGGGCGTTATTTTTGGCTGAGACTGTGTGAATCATCTTTTAAATACGGCGCGGTAGACCCAATTAGGAATATCTAATGAGTGATAAATGACCGCTGGGTTGTCGTAAAATATTTAGCGACTTTATGATGGCAGTAAAGTTGTAGAACGTTTGCGGTTTTCTGTTGTTTGGCTTTCGTGTCCACGAGGTGGAATTATTATTAAATAGGGCATAGTTTATTGCAGAGGGGGTGAAGGAAGTGCGATTGGTCTTGATGCTCTACAGAATTTGAAGGAAGCTCATGATATGGCCCTTTTGAGTGTTTTGACTTCTTGAAAAAGTGGTATGTTTGGAGTTATAGGAATTTCCAACCAAAGTGTTTATTTTACTATGTTTGTTTTGGATTCATTGAAGTTCGCCTAATGTTGCTTATCCCTATTGGGCAGGATCTTCTCAACTAGCGATGATTCACTACTGTTAAACGACGAGATTGATCATGAGAGAGAGAGAGCAGGGAAATCCCTCCAGCTCTATAAGGTAGCATAGAGTAGGCTGCGAAACGCAGCTCGGTGGATGTGGCAGGCAAAAAGTGGTTCATATCACTTTTTGTATCTGACCAGGAAGGGCGTCTTCCCGAGTTCGCGTCCGCGCAGATAGTTTCTTTCGTTCGAGTATTTGATTTAGCGTTTTACACTACCCATCTCTCTACTTTGTTTGGAATTGGTGTTGATTAGATGTTGTTCGACTTAAGTTTCCCCACAGAAATTTTTGGTCGGAAGCTTCTCAACTGGAAATAAGCAACACCTTCCGACACTTTGTATAGAACTGTAGCTCTTTCCAATTCAAGTGTTTTTTTAACTAATTGTTGCTATTGTCTGTTCAATCTCCTATCATCGCGTAGGCGAATCACACTGTCAAAATCGTCATTTTAATTCACACACAATTTAGTACTGTCATATCGCACTAACTTCAGCTGGATACACCTTCTGTAAAATGCAAATCTATTACTTTTTTGTACGTTTTACCGATTTTAAATAAAATTTTGTGCATTCGCACTTTCAGCTGACTCACATTTTAATGAGTTGCTGCAACTTTATAAGCAGTCCTTTCATCCATCATAATTAAAACTAATATTTTTATAAATAGATTTTATACAATTATGAACGATGTAACGACGACTTTTCTGGCAGCTATTCTTATCCATTTTACTGCCTTCAAATATGGACATTTTATTACATCCTTATTGCCGTATTTTAAATCTACATTTGCTCGAAAACCTTGCATATATATTTGTAAGGATAAGCCATGAAAAGTATTTCTAACATCCAAAACTCTTTCCAATTTGTTATTGATGGTTGACAGGGCTTATTTACAAAAATTAACTGGAATCTTTGTGCGTTTGCATGTAGTACATTTTCGGAATTTCTTTGTTTTTGTAAAATTGTTGTTTTTCTCCTAACAATATTATTTTCTTTTACAGTGACACGAGGAGTGCTATGACATTTAAAATATGAAATATAACAATTTTATTAATGAAGAAAATATAAATAAATAAAAGAGATAATTTCAATGAGCGGAAGTGTATTTTATTCCAAAATAATTGTAAGAAACAATGCTCAAATCAACTATAGAGTGTCACACTTTTACGTCAAATGTAAATAGAATGCACTTCGCGTTCTATCATATCCCAAAAAAAAAAAAGTATATCGTGCAAATTATAACGCAGCAAGAAGGTCCCTTTGTTTTACCGCAAAAATAAGGATTCTATTGCCACCAATTTTCAATTCATATTAAATGTGATTTTATAAAATTAAATATAAAGACAAATTTCCCATCGAGTCAAGGTTGCACATAACTATGACATCTAGTACAATTTGACTCAATTGCACATCTCTGGTAATCGTTCCAGGCTAGCTGTCAGTTATTGTTTCTGGCGGAAACATTTTCTAGGAAAAATTTGCACATACCTCTTACTTTTCCTGGGCGACTAGTAGCTTAAAGTAATTTTTCTATGATAACTTGGACTTTTGTGACATGGGAGGCCGGCTGCGTTCAGAGAAGCTTGACAACTGACCTGAATCGTGTTTAATCTACTATTTGAATTTGTGTTTCTGTGCAATTTTTGCAAACAGAGTGCGAATGTAGTAGATCAGATTTATAATGTTCATAGTGAAAGTTTTGTTTATATGATCGCAATTTGTCACTGCTTCAATTCTGGTACGCTGTTCGAGTGAAGTGAAATTTTCACTCCTCTTCTAAAAAAGTGCTGTGAAATTGAAAGTGCAATTTTCACGCCGAAATGTCAAAAATTTAATGCGACGGACAATAAAAGCCAAGTAGCCAAGTGAAATAGCTTAAGTAACGCCCCCTACAAATCACTTTTTGAACAACTATTTTCACTTGAACAGCGTATACTGCCTGGTGAAACTTTCATGTGGAAAGTTCATTTTGACAATTCGCGGTAAAAATTTTGTATGAAAATTGGATTTTACGTGAACTGCATACCAGCCTTACATAACTAACTGCTACTGCTGATTCAAAATTAAATTCGTCGGACTATCAAAATACAAAAAGTGTTAGCACATCGCGACTTATTTGTTTACCGTCCGCCTAAACTTTTAACTCAAAAAAACGTAACCGAATGCATTTTGGTTTACCCTACCGGCATTGTAAAATAAAAAAAAAATGTTTTTTTAAAGATTTATTCTTGAGTAAAATGCAAGCGACTTACTATTTTGTGCTGAATTTCACGCACGTCATAATACAAAATACAAAAATTACAGCTAACGCAGTAGTTTAAAGACACACGTTAAAAAAACTGCAGCGAACAAACTTTCCGTTTTTATTTTGCATAAGTCTATCCCTCCCTGGTTGTTTAAACCATGCTTAAACAAAATCTTACAAGTTAATTAACTATCAATCGTCACTTCGTCAGAGAGTTTTCAAAATGTTTACATTGACTATATTAACACCACCAACAACAATTATCGCTGTATCAAATGCACAGCTCTTCGACGTAAATCGCTACAGCAAATGCCTACTCCCGAACCTATTGCAGTAGCTGTCTCATCACAACAGAAACAGAAACAGCAACATCAACAGAAACAACAACAAAAAGCAGTGGGCTCGTCAAAGCAGCTAACTAAAATAGTGCAAAAACGACTACCAGCAGCAACAACAACACCAAAGAGTGTAACGGCGTCTACTAGCAAGCAGTCTGTAGAGGAAAGTGCAGTGACATTGGATTTCGACGGCAGTTCAATAACCCTCCAAATGCTGTATGAAGAGATTCTTAGTCTGAAAAAAATCAACACAGAATTTCTCCATACGGTGCAGCAATTGAAAGAAGAAAATATCTCACTGCGATCGAGAGTTACTTCGCTGGAGAGTAAGCTGAACTGGATGGAACAGAAAAAAATGGAGAGAGTGATAGAAATAGTTGGTGTACCTGAGGTAAATACTCGTAACCCAGTTGAGAGTGTACAACAAATTTTTGATGTCGCTTTGAATATCCCTGTCTCTACTGATGAAATTGAAAAATGCTACATAAAGCGTATCTCAACCAATTCAAAATCAAACATTTTATGTGTTCACTTGTCGTCTATTGAGGCTAAGCAGAGGATTATGAAAGGCAAACGATCGGCTAAGAAAACTCTCAATACTTCGGTGTTTGGAGCTGGAAGCAGTAATAGCATTTTTATTAATGATTATTTCACTAAGTACACTAGAGCCTTGTTTACGGCTGCAAAAAAGTAAAACTAGAAAAAAAATATAAATACTTATGGTTTAATAACTCAAATATTTTGTTGAGGAAGGTTGAAAATGGTAAAGTTGTTGTTATCAGATCTTTCGATGATCTAGAAGCAATTAATGATTAATTCTATGTTTGATCACAACGACTTTACCATTAAAACCATAAATAATTGCCAAGATCTTACTTTCTTTTCTAGTTCAAATAATATTAATCCTTTTTTCATCGTACATCAAAATGTAAGGAGCTTGCGACAAAATTTCGATTTACTAGTATGTAATCTAGCAGGATTTATATACTTACCAGACATGATATTTGTGTCAGAGATTTGGATCTACTCTTTTGAGAAAGAAGATTACAAGATTCCTAACTACGTTTTTTACACTATTCCAAATGATTCTTATGCAGCGGGAGGGGTTGGAGTATTTGTTAAAGATACCTTTGAACCTGAAGTTGTTTCTATTAGCGCCAAAAGTGCTGATGTTCTTAAAACCACATGTTCTATTTGTAACGTAACTTTTAACATAATTTGTGTGTATAGACTTCATAAAAATCCTATTCAAATGTTTTTGGATGAATTTTCGGGTATATTAAGCAAGGAAAAAGCGACAAATCTAATTGTCATTGGCGATTTTAACATTGACATTCTGAATTCGAATGCTGTTGTTGAAAAGTACGAAGCCTTATTGGCTGATCATGGCTTGGTCTCATTTATTAATGAACCAACTAGACCAATCACTAAGACTTGTCTTGACCACGTTTTTGGTCGCTTCCAGGTAGAAATTAATTACTGCGCGGGTCTTAACTTCGATTTTAAAATTACCGATCATTGTATGTCAGGTTTAATCGTCAATAACTTAAAAAGCACGGATGTTTCTAACCTAATACCTACCGCTACTACCAAGAAAATTACGAAAATAAATTTTAGCCTTTTAAATGCAAAACTTTTGAGAGAAAACTGGGAGAATTCATATGCCGAGGAAAATGCCTCTAAGGCCTATGAATTCTTCTTAAAAGCTTTGAAAAACCACATTGATGGCTCCAGTGTCTCGACAGTACTAAACAAATCTCGAGTTAAACTTAAGCCCTGGATGACTGATTCACTTCTCAAACAAATTCAACTGAAACACAAGCTGCGTAGTAAAACGAACAAACACCCACTAAATGTCGTGTTAAAAAATCGTTACACCCGTTTATGTAAAAAGATTAAAAAAGAAATCAATATTTGTAAAAACAGATACTTCGAAAACAAACTAAGATGTGCTCAAGGAAACATAAAAAAAGAATGGGAAGTAGTAAACAGAATAATCAATCGGAAAACTAAAGACCATAACGTATCTTTTACACTGGAAAAAGATAACATTGTCGTGACTGATCCAGTAGTTGTTGCAAATGAGTTTAATAGATACTTCGGCTCAGTGTCTCAGAATTCTACATCTTGTAACTTTTCCATATCTTGTGAGAGTTGTTTAACATCTCAACTCTTTGATCGCACATTTTCAAGTACCAGCTTCGTTTTTAGTCCCATAACGGGCTTAGAATTATTAAAAATTATCTACTCTCTTAAAAACTCAAATTCTTGTGGTGAGGATGGAATTTCAAATTCCACCCTAAAAAATATTGCATACAATGTAGTTGATATTTTGGCTCACCTGTTCAATTCAAGCATCCTAACGGGAACCTTTCCTGAATTGTTGAAAAAAGCCAATGTGATTCCTATCTTTAAAAAGGGAAATAGAAAAGACAAATCGAATTACAGGCCGATTTCCTTACTATCTGCAATATCAAAAATTTTTGAAAAAGCGTTAAAATCTAGAGTTTTGAAATATCTCTGTAACATTAACTTCTTTAGCGATAATCAATTCGGCTTTAGAGTAAACCTATCCACCGAAGATGCTCTGCTAGATTTTTGTCAGCATATTTATAAGGGTCTGGACGACAAAAAAACCTGCGCCGGTCTCTTCGTCGATATAACTAAAGCCTTTGACATGGTTGATCATGAAATCCTTGTGGGTAAACTGTACCGTGTAGGTTTTCGAGGCTTTATTTTAGATTGGTTTAAATCTTACCTCATGAACAGGAAGCAAAAAGTAAAAATCGGGAACATTGTTGGCGGCTCTAAGACAATTAACCTCGGTGTTCCCCAAGGATCTGTCCTTGGTCCTTTATTGTTCTTAATTTATGTCAACTCTGTTTTCAGTCTTCCTTTTATAGGTAGGTTAAAGGCTTTTGCTGACGACTTCGCGTTTGCGTATGGCTCGAACAATTTGTTCAACTTACTGGTGGAAATCAACCATGATGTACACTTGCTGAGACTATGGTTTGCGCAACATAAGTTAATTGTAAGTAGTAAGACGAAACTCATGTTCTTCAGCCTTACCGACAAGGAATCTCCGGAAGTCAATGTTGTATTTCATGCTGCTAGTTGCCGCAGATTTAGATTGCAGGATTGTGGGTGCAATATCCCTTACAATGAGAACATTGGCTGTAATACTAACTGTTTTTCTATTGAAATAGTTAAGAACTATAAGTACTTAGGTGTCGTAATTGACCAAAATCTAAGCTGGTGTGATCACATCTTTATATTAAAACAATATTTGCTTTCCACTCTGCGAAACTTTTATCAGCTGCAAAAGTACTGCTCCTCAAGGATTTTAAAAAACATTTACTTTGGTATTTTCCATTCAAGACTACAATATGGTATATCCTGCTGGGGTGGTACTCACGTCAATAAGATCCAACAACTCACTGTTCTACAAAAATATGTCATTCGAAAAATATGCTTTTCATCCCGCTTAGCCCACACTTTTGTCCTTTTTAATAAACTGAAAATTCTGCCAGTTAGACATTTGTACTATTTTAAAGTTTTGAAAATGTTCTTTATTAGATGTGGTTACTTACAGAGCCCCATCAATGATAACCACAACCTTCGAAGTAATTCTAGTTCCTTGGTAAGCATACCAACTTTTCGCACTTCTAGCTTTAGAAGCTTTTATACAATTGTGTCTTGCAAATTATTTAACACCCTCCCAGAAGACATTCGAATCATTGAAACAATGAGAATCTTTTTATGTAAAGTAAAAATGTGGCTTTTAAATATTAACCTAAATGAAATCGAAATTTTGTTGCACTTCATCACTTAACCAACTTTAAAATTATGTTATCTTGAAACTGTATAATTGTAAATTTTGCTCATCACTTTCTTTTTCTGCTTTTGATTATTGTACTTACTGTTCACCCCACACTGAATTAATTTAAATAATGTGACATTACCTCAATTTTTTTCATTAAAAATAAAATGTCACTAACTATTCTCTAAATTTATATTATTTTAACTTTAAATTGTAATAACATTTACTACATTTAATATTGAATTTTGAGAATAAAGAAATTAAAAAAAAAAAAAAAAAAAAAATAATTACGAACAGAAGCCTGTAGAGATGAACAAGGGAACCTTGTAGTGGAATCACAGTCGGTGCTGAGGACATGGAAAAACCATTTCTGCAGACTGCTAAACGGCGAAGACGACCAAGATCCCGCTGTCAGGCAGAACGATCCATTCAATCCGGACGATGAAAGCCAAGATTTCCGTCCACCTGACCAAAATGAAGTGAGGATAGCAATATCCAAGCTGAAGTCCAACAAGGCTGCTGGACCAGATGGCTTACCCGCCGAACTCTTCAAAGCAGCGGGAGATGACTTGGTAGAGTGCATACACCAACTCGTCTCCAAGATTTGGTCGGAAGAAAGTATGCCTGATGAATGGAACCTCAGCATTGTTTGCCCGATCTATAAGAAAGGAGACCCTCTAAACTGCGCCAACTATAGAGGTATCAGTCTCCTTAATATCGCCTATAAGATCCTCTCTGCTGTACTGTGTGAACGCCTGAAGTCATTTGTCAACGAACTGATTGGACCCTATCAGTGCGGTTTTAGGCCCGGTAAGTCCACAGCCGACCAAATATTCACACTACGGCAGATCCTGGAGAAAACCCAAGAAGTCCAAATCGATACCCACCATCTGTTCATCGATTTTAAGGCCGCATATGACAGCATTTATAGAGACGAGCTATACAGAGCCATGTCTAGTTTTGGCATCCCTGCCAAACTCGTCAGATTGTGCAGAATGACAATGGAGAATTCTCGCTGCTCCATTAAGGTCGGAAACAATCTCACCGAGACCTTTGATGTCAGAAAAGGATTTAGACAAGGTGATGCGCTGTCATGTGACTTCTTTAACATCATTCTTGAGAAAATTGTGCGCAACTCACAAGCCAACACCAGAGGCACAATTTTCCAAAAGTCTGTGCAACTGCTTGCATACGCGGACGATATTGACATTATTGGCAGAACACAGCGAGCTGTCACTGGCGCGTTTGCAAGTATCAGTACGGAAGCGGCAAAAATGGGTTTAGTGGTAAACGAGGGCAAAACAAAATATATGCTGTCAACAAGAAGGGACACACAACATCGACGAATCGGACAGAACGTCACAGTAGACAGCTATAATTTTGAGGTAGTTAGGGACTTTGTCTACCTCGGCTCCGCTATAAATTCAGAAAACGATATCACCTCGGCAATCAAACGAAGAATCACTCTTGCCAACCGCTGTTACTTCGGCCTAAGAAGGCAACTGATTAATAAGGCCTTGTCGAGAAACACTAAGGAGACTCTATATAAGACCCTCATCATCCCAGTCCTGCTATATGGTGCAGAAGCATGGACGCTGTCAAAGGCGGATGAAGATCTCCTTGGTCGTTTCGAACGAAAAATTCTTCGAGTGGTTTTCGGTCCCGTTTGCGTTGACGGGTTTTGGAGGAGAAGATTTAACAGCGAACTCTACGAGCTGTACAGCGACATCGCCCTGGTCAAAAAAATACGCATCAGTCGTCTAAGATGGCTGGGACATGTAGAGCGAATGGACACCAACGCTCCGGCCCGAAGAGTCTTCGATTCCAACCCGGAGGGACAACGCAGTAGAGGAAGACCTCGCCTTAGGTGGCGCGCACAAGTGGAAGGGGACCTCAAACAACTTGGAGTGCGCAACTGGAGGCAGTTAGCCAAAGATCGCGCTAACTGGAGAGGCGTATTGGTTGAGGCCCAGGTCCACCCCGGACTGTAGCGCCGCCTAAGTAAGTAAGTAAGTTACATAATTACTGCGTTGATGACTTTAGCGGAGCATTTAATAATACATTTATGTTAATTTTTCAAATAAGCTCAAACAATTCAACGAAGTAACACAACACATCACTACAGCATCTAGTACATTCCATATTAGAAGCACATCTTTGGAAGTCTTTCCAGAATTTCTTTTTTCTGTAAGACTAACAACAATAACAACTAACAGACACTGAGAGCAGTTGGAAGAATATTAATTAGATCAGTGCAGCATCATACGTACGTAACGTATACCTGCTACAATTTCTGGGCGGTTAATATTTGAGAGAGATTTTTGTATGTGGAATGTGGATTTTGCGACGTGACCTGCTCGATGGTTATTGATTGCATTTTTAGGAGACGTTCACAACTGAAAAAAAAAACTTATAGTAACTCTGTCTGTAATAGGGAACGCTTTGTAAGTCAAATGGTTTAAAGTACCTACACCTATGGGGTTGTAGTTTTTGTCATTTTTTATTGCAGCTTTAGACAAAAGCCTTTAAAATTTTCGACAGATGAGAAAAACACAAGCAAACATTTTAATTTCACGTCAACTGTCAGGTGTGGAATCGGCTAAGGTCCAGAATTCTGTCAGTTGCCGACATTAAAAAGTCAATGACAGCAAGCGAAATGACAGCGAAACTCAACACTGAATTCTTGCCCCGACAAATTAACTGGGGTCAGTTCGATTGGGTCAGCCTATACGATTCATCATTAGATAATTTCCTAAAAAAAATTCAGCTTTAGCATGTCACTTTGACAACAATGACAGACTAGTTCATCTTTCTGTTCCACCTCACTCGCTGCCCAGCCGAGAGGTCACTCTTTATCGTGACAGATCACTGCTGTCTGACAGTCAAACTACGGTGGAGCACGATTCAATTTACTTCGCTGAAAATGTGACAGCTAACAAAATGGCTTATCAGTCTCCTCGACATAATCGCTTTTAGTTCCACTTACCCCCTGCAATCCGCACATCAAAACAGTCCTACTCCACTTTCACCTTGAAATTCTTCAAAGGTAACTCTGCGCCGCGGTTATTTATCTAAATTTGTTTATCTTGAGCCTTGCAGATTTGTTGTATTCTTTTTTTTTATATAAAATAAAATCAATTCCGCAGATTCCCAGACAATCCGCGCTTAGAATTCCTCTCAGCCAAAAATAAATGGCGAAATCTAATTTCGTTCTCTGTCTGATGTCTGATCTCGGATGTGCTCGGTGTGTGCTCGGTTCGGTGAAGATCAAAGCGCTGGCGGCACGACTCAAGCTCCATGAACGAGTTTCATCGATTCGGACTTTCTTTTCGTTTTTTGTTTGCTATGGGGATTTCTATTAAACGATCCAAATCCTTGTGTCAGCTTTTAAGAAACAAGAAAAATCAGTTTACCTCACCGTGATGGCAATCGCCTTCTGTAGCTGTCACATGGAAACATGAGCGGAATAAATGGAAGATACTTCCATTCAGAATTTGTGGGTCTACGGGTTGTTTGGGATAAAACATATTTACGATCAAAGGGCTGCACCGCAGGCTAGATCTCTCTTGGGGGAATTGAAAACAATCAATTGAAGGGTCCCAGTCTCAGTCCCAGTGTCTAGGTATTCCTTGGGGAGGAGGCGCACAAAAAACCACAATGACACATTGACACCGGCATCAAAGCGACTTATAGCGCTGTTTTGATCTGCCAGAGAGGGCTTACAGGTAAAATTGCCGGACCAATTGATTGATGGCTCGTAAAAGCTGTTTTCTCGAATTGAAGAACCATACACAATGGTATATGCTGTCCGCTGTGTATGCTTCAGTAAACCGCCAAGCCAATGTCATGGTCTCTATGGCAACGACCAGCTTTAAACCAACAGTGTTAAACCATCTGGAAAACGCGCGCAAAGCAATGGAATGGAGTTGGAGTATGGAGAATGGAGATGCCGTGTATACGAGAAGAAGACGAAGGAGTAATTGCACCATTGAATTTGAAATCTCTTTCCATTTATTTTAACCTGCTACGAAACGATATGGTCCGCTCTTGTGGTTGTATATATACGAAGGCCGGTGCCGGTGCTGCTATATACGCGCATAGTGATGGGGCAAAGGGAGAGGAACGACGACGCTGTTTGCAGAGATCGTAGAGAGATGTAACAATGGCCAGGACAGGCGGATAGACATAAATAGACAATTGACTTGGGTGATGATGATGGTGGTATTGTAGATGACGGTTGGTATACGCAGACAATGCCACACAGTGGGGTCTTTGACTTTGAAAAAAGAAACGCATTTTTCAAAAGAAATGGTTACAAAATGGACCTGGACAGTGATGGAGGTGTGATCTCAAAGGGCCTAAAGGAGATATGATATGTGTCTATAAATACTTTGTGTTCTTGTCATTTCACCAAAGATCGGCTTCTTGTCAACTGTAGCGTATAAATCGGGTTAGGTAGCCATATTGTAATAATACAATTTATTTATCAATAAAAAATGTTAACAATTTTACATTAATTTCTGCGAAGGTTTAATGACTTTTATGCAGAATGTGCGTCTGACTGACAGATGTTTATTTTTTAAGAATCGTACAGAGGAATAAAAAATCAATAAAATTAAAAACAAAATTGTGTTGACAAAAAAGGGCCTCGAAATAATAAAAAGCAAAATAAAAAATAGCTTAAACTGAAATTTTTTCGATAAAGATGAAGAGTTGGATGATCCTGCTATTGTTGAAATGGCAAGAATGCGAAGAAGTTTAAAAGATGCATCCAATCCTATCGAAGGATGAATTTTTTTATCTTTTCCAAGAAATTGAGAACGAATTGAAGCCCTACAAAAACGTTTGAGTTCGAGCTGTGCCAAACATTTTGAAACTAACATCAGTGCTACGTTTCTGTGCAAATGGGAACTACCAGTTGAGTTTGGGTAATGATTGCTTCCATACTTCTTTTTGAGACCTTTGGATATAAAGAAATTAAAAAAATTATCAATTATTTAACTCGTCGAAATTCACATTTGTTTTTATTTTTTGTAAGCAGCACGAACCCATCAACTGCAAATTTACGATTGAAAGAGAAATCGACAGCTGAAAATAAAATCGAAGAAAATTGTTGATCGCAATACCGATTTTTTTCATTCACAATAGATTATTAAAGAAAAAATCACAATGGATCAACACACCTAAGGTACATTAAAGCTTCTATCATCGGGAAAAGATCTGCAGTTGATTTGCCCTGACGCAAGATTTTAAAGATTCTGAAGCCTTTGGATATGTGTTCTTGAAGCGTTGCCCCAAGCTTGTATTCCGTATCTTAGTTAAGATTCGACCAAGGCATGGTATACCTATGCTTTAGAATTTGTGGTGTCACCTTATGTCGCAGATGTCTTAGGACATACATAGCTTTCTTAAGATCAGAGCGAGTCTTATCGAGATATCAATTTTCGCTTTGATTGATTTAGGATAGGCATCATTTTGAAGTTATACGTGCTGCTGCGTAGCTTTTTGATGTGGACTCGGGAGGTGCATCGTCTTTGTTTTTGCAATTGTCGTCGTCGTAATACCTTTTGACCGCGTTGTTAAACTCCTCTTGCATTATGCTTGTTGCCATTTCCAGAGACCTGTGACGTACAACTATGGCGGTATCATCGGCATAAGCAAATGGAGTACTCCTTTTGAAAAAGCGAAGAAGTTCATTTGTATTTAAGATGAAAAGAATCGGGCCCATTTTAGATCCCTGAGGAACCTGTTTCCTGATAATTTAATTTTGCACATATGAGTCTTTTGCACAAATAGTCTTCTAGCCAGTTGGCTTAATGTTTTCTTGTTGGCCAATGTTTTCTATAGCTTCAAGGAGTTTCGTATGATTTTGTGTGTCAAACGCATTACTAAAATCCATAAACATTTCTAAAACATGATGACTTTTATTGAGGCTTTCGTTGACGCAGTTCGCAAACTCACCCAGCAATTTTCCGGTGCTTTTTTTCATTTAAAAACCAATCTGACTTTGATGAATAAGACAGTACTTTCCTATATAACTATTTTTATCTATTTGCAATTACGTCTTGTTATACTTTTTAGACGACTGAAAATATTAGTCTATAATTGCTGATTTGATTTTTAATGCCTCCTTTGTATATGGTTCTTATCACAGCCGTTTTAAGAGCTAATGGAATTCTGCCTTGTATTAAACTAAGGTTAATGAATTTACACATGATTGGGACAAAAATGTGGACATGAGTTCCTAAGTCAACTGCCCGAATTCCATCTACTTTAGGAGACTTTTCATCGTCTAAAAGAGTTACTATGTTGCGTATCTCTACGATGTTCGTTTCCTTGAAAAATATTGAGTTTCCTAATATTCTGTTTGCAAGATTCGTTTTTTTTTGTATCACATTATGGAAAATTTTAGAGTCTGTTCCGAAAAAAATTGCGCAGATTCAATCGATAGTCTTATCAAGCAATCTTCAGATGAAAAGTTCTTAAAGATAACTTTGTCAACACTTAAGGTCTGTTCCTTTACTTTTGTAGTAAAAATGGAAAAGACTGTCAAAATCACAGTGGAGGGGATGAATTCTTAAGTAAAACTTAAGCAAAAGTTAAGGAACGCTTTTGTAGTAAACTGTAAAAAATGACAGATGGTTCATGCCAAATAGAACAACAAATTTAAATCAGCTGTCAATTTTCAGGCGACTGACAGTTGTTTCAATTCTTACGCAAAGAAATTTGTTGAGTAAAAACTAGTAAGAGGGGAAATATCCTGCTCTCTCGAAACCGCTCTCGAATTTTTCGAGTTGAGGAACGACAATTGAGTAAAATGCGTATGATTTCGTAAAAATTAGTAAAAATTCGTAAAATTTAAACGTAAATCAACAGATCTTTAATTAAAATTAATATGTTTAAATTAAATTATTATTCTGTCAGGTTTACACGTTTTTCTATTCCACTTAAGTTAGAAAAGGTGCTTTTTGAGTTCCTTCCTTAGGCCGATGTTTAGGCGTATATTTATTGGCTTTTGACATATTTACCTCCAAGTAGACAATCCAATAACCAGACACCACTCTGAAGGCCTCCTCTTTGATTAGCAAACATCTGTAAAGAAAAAGAAAACAATTGACATGAATGCTCCTAATGATATCCGATATACGAACCGCTTTCTAGTAAATGGTTGAACGCCCTCTGTTAGCTAAAAGGGAAGCTTCTCTTTCATTCCATTTCAAAGGCAGATCATTTTTGAAAGACGACATCGTTTATGTTAAAAAAAAGTTGGCAGGATTATTTTCTTAGACGATATACAAACAACTCCTCTTTTTATTCCGCTGGGTGGCGCCTTTGTAGATGACCCTTCGAAGTGACTGCCGCGATCTTAGATCCAACCATGATCTTTCGCAGTCAAGCTATATGTTCTACAAACGATGCCATCAATTTAAGAGCCTGCCGATTGTCTATTAGCAATTCAAACTTTATTCGGTTTATGCCAAAAGTCAACTTAATAGTCCAATCCGACGGTTGTTGGACTTACTTATTCACCCAAGCTATCACCCTTCATAAAATAGTTCCTTTTCATAATTTTACTGGCTTGCTAAGTCAAATCTGGACCGGTCCTGAACTCTAACTTCGTTGAGGTTCGTTCTATAATTCCTCCAAGCCACCATCAAACTCCTGTGGATTCGATCTAAACATGGGAAAAAGTCGATTGCACCTCCAACCGGTCGCACTGTGCAAGTCGTCAGCTCGATGACGATAATGATGATGATGATGGCGATAACCACTAACAGACCGAAAGTCAAGTTTAAGTTTAAGCTAAACCACTTTGAGACTCTCCAGAGTCATCTGGCCTGACGTCCTACAACCAGAGGAGGATTGAAAAATCTCTACAAATTTATTCGCAGACAGCGATCGTTATACAAGAAGTGTTTTGCATTTTTCCAAGAGCGCGTTTTTTGTCTATTTCTCTATAGTACAGGCTATTCACATTTGCCGTGCAGAAAGAGCGGTATAGATACTTGAAGATTGCATGATACCCGCTGGCATTGCAATTGCAACGCAGGAGACAAAAAAAAAAACACCACGTCAAACGAAAGAAAGGAAGAAGATGCAGGCATAGGCATAGAGATGGTAGAAGGTGGCCTAGGAGGTTTGCAAACTATTTTTAAATATATTACTTCTGTCACGATGTGCCTCTTGCCGCTCATGTTGGTGGCATGCGGTGACTGTTGACTGCGAAGGTGCTGCGCTGTATGTGGTGCATCTCGGAGGAGTAGCTAAGTGGAGTTTTGTTTAGTGTGTGCTGGGTGCGCTGTGTGCGAAAATGAAGATAACAAAAGGGAAGAACGATTTAAAGATTGCCCATTCCCCATAAGGGAGTCCTTAACCTCTTGACTGTAATATTACATCCACCGAATATGCGGCCAGAATATGGGATGCCTCTAATCGGGATGCATTTTGTTAACGACATCGATTGTTGTGCTTCGCCACGTCCGTCTATAGCTCTCTATAGCTTCGATCTTCATTCGCATGGATTATTGGCAGATGACGATGAAGAGAAGACGAGCTGCTGCTGCTGCTGCTGATGATGATGATGGTGATGGTGATTCGGTTGCTGCTGGAAGTTTGGTCATACCTACGATGATCATCGCGTCATGATAATGATATTGATGGCGGCGGTGCGGTAGTGGTGATGGTGATTGTGGTCGTGGTCGATCCTGAGTCAGTTCGAGTTTGGTTTGGGTTATCAAGATGGTGTCAGCACCTTGGCCTTGGGAGCTGTCTAGTTATGCGATTCCATGGGAAATCTCTGCAATACCTGCGGCTACTGGTGTTACCGCAAGCCAATTTATGCGCAGGTACGAGGGTTTTTTGTTTTTCCTCAAGTTTTGCCGCTGAGAACCTATGCAAATTCGTGGTAGGTTCAGCTTCTTGTCATAACTACATATGCAGGAGCATGTGTGTGTTACTGTGTGTGCTTTGTTCGGCTATATGCACTCGCTGGAAAAGAAAAGAAAAGTTCATATATACATCGGTGGGAGATGGTGATAAAGACGAAAAAGGCAAAAGGTTCGTTGGGATAGGTTAAGTCGTGGGAATAGGTTCCGACTTGAGGGAGAACATTACACGCGGGTGCTTTTGTGTGCGATGCCGCGTGGGAAGGTTTTTCGTTAGTCAATAATATATCAGAAGCGAGTGCCTACAGATAAAAAAGTTGTCTTGTTAAGTTATGATGTTATCGGATATGGGACTTAAGTTGTTCCTATTTTTAATCTAAGCAGGCCCATCGACGTAACAGACGAGTATTCCAGTCTTAGGCGACAGGCTAAAAAAAAAGAAATAAAGTCTTCCATTCTGCTTTTTAAGAAGACCATCTAAAAACTTGTCTGGAAATTAACTCCCTGAACCCTGAGGCAGAGGCGACTCCGACAAAAATTAGCTTTTATTTATGTCTCTGAAAAACGATTTCAAAAACTGATGCGATCTTTGTGTTCATAGAAAGGTGGAAGTTGCCTAAGCCTTAGGCGATTGACCGCGAGAATAAATCTGCCCAGTCTCCACGAGACATAATTTCTGTCGTCATGACATCAATCAGGACCATCGCGAATAAATTCTGACGGAAATGTTTCCCTTGTCAGCAATGTAAATCAGTTTCCTGAATAGAACAAATTCCGGGGAAAATATTATACCCAATAGGGGTGAATAAGTCATTTGAGTCTGACTTATATTCTTGTCATCTCTGCAGACATAAATCCTGACTGAAATTAGACATTTCAACGTTTTGACAGCTTTTTCTTTCAATAAATCGTTTAGCTCCCGCTTCCAAAGAAATGGATTCACCCACAATCTATGCCTTTTCTTATTTTCGGCTAACATCTGGTTTTCTAAATTCATTTAATCCTTTTAAAGCGAGAATCGCCTTCAATTGTTACTTCTTTGACGACATGTTGTGAAATAATGACAATTTGTTGAAAAGTTAGACATATTTCAGACTCGTGGAGACGTGGTATTAATTTTCCTCAGTGAAGCATAAAAGCTTACAATACTTTATCGCAAATGATTGTACATCACTTTGACATCTACTACGTTTTAAATTAATTGCGCATCGCTGGTAATCTTTCCAGGCTAGCTGTCAGTTCTTGACTTGGCTCGGTGCAAGATTTTTCTAGGAGCAAAGCATATAAATACCTCCTATTTTTCCTGGGCGACTAGTACCTTAATGTAGTTTTTGTACATTCTAGACATTCAGAGTAGATTTGTTTGAGTGTTTGTGCAATTTTTGCGAACAAAGTGCTAATGGAGTAGATCAGTGCAGAACTGATTAATTTATTTAGATGATCAGCGATAGGTTATCCCTAAGAGAAGGAAGGTGAAAAGCGGCATTTTAAAAAGAGTATTGTTTGCAAATTATAGAAAACAATTCACAGCCGATTAGTAAGAAGTTAACATAAGTCAGTCGGGGCTGTCAAAATACTAAAAGTGGTAGCACCGCATTAGGTCTGTTCCTCTACTTTTGTAGTAAAAATTTAAAAAAGACTGTTAAAAATGACAGTGGAAGGGATGAATTCTCTCCTAGAGAGGTAAACTTATGCAATAGTTAAGGAACGCTTTTGCAGTAACCTGTGAAAAATGACAGATGCGAATATTCCACCCAAATGCCAAATAGAACAACAAATTCAAATCAGCTGTCAATTTTCAGGCGACTGACAGTTGTTTCAATTCTTACGCAAAGAAATCTGTTGAGTAAAATTTAGTAAGAGGGGAAATATCTTGCTCTCTCGAAGTCGCTCTCTTTTACCAATTTTTCGAGTTGAGGAACGACAATTGAGTAAAATGCGTTAGAATTCGTAAAAATTCGTAAAAAATCGTAAGATTTAAAAGTAAAGGAACAGACCTATTGTGATTGTGTAGCTTTGTGTTCGCTTAAACTTTTTACGTGTGTCGTGTCATGTCTATTTTTACTTAATTTTGACAACGCGACTAAACAAAAGCAAATTGAAGGCGACTGCACTCAGATTTACCCTTTTGTTATTATAACTTTATGCAATTTACTGTCTTAAACCGAATGAATATTTACATAACTGGCGCAGCAAACCTTGCTTATCAGTCAATCAAAATAATGTACTAGCGTAAGGAGAATTGTCAGGAAAATATATTAACACTTTGTTGTAACTAATCTTAGAGTTAAAATCTACTACAATTTGTGAGGAAAAGAAGATTGTTAGGTTTTGTGTGTTGAAATCGAAAACAACCGCACTTTCCTTTTTTTATGATGTTCTTTTAGGTAGATTTTCCATCTATAAACTGTCGCAAATGCAGTGGAGCAGTGGCTAAGAAAGAACACAAATTACATCTTAAGGTTTTTTCCCACTGCGCCACCTATCGCGAGCGTCTGACAAACATCCGAGAGTAATACTGTCATTAAAGAGCTTCCCAATTAGCCGTTTGGACTCGGCATACAATTGAAGATCCCTTCCATTCGTCCCAAAAATGAAAAACTAATTCCACGAACTGTCACAAACGTCAATTCTGTAGTTAATTTGGTTTTAAAAAAATTGACGACTTTTACGCAGCGTTTATTACTACAACATGTGTCAGTTCACCGAAGTAGCACATCACTATAGCTTCTATTACATTTCATATCTGTACCACGCCTCTAAAACCTTTCCAGTTTTTTTTCCCAAATACTAAAGTAAAAACAATAACAACTGAGACACTGACAGCAAAAAATGGACGAGTATCAGATCAGTACAGTTTACCTGCTACAATTTCTGGACGATTGGTTGGTATTTTAGAGATTTTTGTATGTAAGGGATTTTGTGACAGTGACGTGTTGTCATGTCGTTTGATTCTTTGAAATTTTAGTACTAGATCGCACTTTGAAGCAAAAAAAAGGCTACACAATTTGACTTTGTGGAGAGATCAGCTAAAACGTTCAGTACCACTTTTTGATAGTTAACGATGAAAGGAGAAGGGAAGGATGGACAAATTCAAGTTACGCATAAAGTTTCAGCTATGCTCACTCGATGAGATAAGACTTGTTTTAAGACAAGAATAATACTATGAACGCATTTTTGAACCGCTGAACCACTGGACTAATTTTTGGGAAACATCCTTTACCCTAAACCATCCTACCTTCAGTTTCATCTAAAAGCTTAGCTGCCACTCTTCAGACAGATATGGACTTTCAGCCCAAGTCAAGCACTACATCGCATCGTATCTTAAAAGATATATCAAATATATATAACTAGAGGAGAGGATAACAAACAACCCAGTCCAATGCACTCATCCATCATCAAGACACACTTCATTACAGCACAAACGACATACCACAAGTCTACAATGTATTGTTTTCTATGCTGGCTGTCATCGAACCTAAAAGACAACCGATTACGAGCCTTTATGAACCACTTCACAGTTTAAGTGGTAATTATCGCCAATCAACATTAGAATGACTCTTGTATACACCAGATACACACGCATCCTGTTTGCATCAATCTCTAAGCCTCACTGTACATCTTTGTATACAACAACTACACCAACCCAGACCGGGTTAACACAGGAAACGATAATTGACGCAATTCATCGTTCAGGTTGATAAACCAGCTGATCCAAGACTATAGTCCGCGTGTCCATCGAGTGCCAATTTACCCAACAATCACTTCATCTTCACTCAGTATTTATTAAGAGAAAATCCTCTAAAAGGAAGTTCAACGCTAATTTATCAAACCGCTTAAGCTGGGGTGTTTAGCAATTATATCATGGCCTGCGATGTGGGGCGGGAACGGGCAGATCATGCGAAAAGTGCCCAGCATGTATTGAAGATTATAATCATCTATCGTCGTCGTCGTCGTCGTCGACGATGTCGTGCTAGAATGCCAGTAATAATTGCTTGGCTTTGCGAAGAAGGAGATATAGCCTCGCCATTCGGAGACGGAGACGGAGACGGAGACGGAGACACAGCCGAATGGCTGTGAGGTGTTGTAAAGTGCGTGTACAGGTACACCCCACCCTTAACCAATTAATAGGGGACTGGCCGTTGGCCGTAGCCTCATCTAACGAAAATGACATTTGATTCATTTGGTGATAATCGCTGCGGCTGTTAAGTGGCCAACAAATCGTTTTTCGCATATATCTGGGAAAACATTGATTAGGCTTGTTGATTGATCTTCAACACGAGAAAGCAAATTGACAACACGTTGACAGTTGTTGTGGGAGTGTGAGGATGTAATTGTGGGTATGGGAATGTTATAATGCTACTATACAATAGTAAAGCCGTTTGGTTTTATCGCGGACCAACAATCTGATGACAGGAAACCGCGGATTTATGATAAGCTCATCGACGAATGTCAGTTTCAAGTTTCAGCTATACTCGATGTGCGTGGGTATTTTCGTAATAGTAAAATTGATTCGAGATGAAAATTGCCGGCTATTATTTTTTTTTTGTAGGCTTGTCATAAAAGTTGACATTAGTTCTCATATGGAACTACTTTGTGACAGATATCAATGATGGACCTTCGTCCAGATAACTCTATTGACAGTCTTAAGGGTCCGACACACTTTACAGTAGATTGATGCAATTTTAGAATGTTGCCACGAATTTTGAAAGGTGCTAAGGTGTCAAATACAAAAGTATTAAGTAGGCTTAAGCTAGTGTCCAAAATCTACGAAATCTATTAACTTCAACCAAACGTTTAAAATGGGCTACTTGTCATATTAGGTCTGTTCCTTTACTTTTGTAGTAAAAGTGAAAAAGACTGTCAAAATGACATTGGAGGGGATGTATTCTCTCTCAGAGAGGGAAACTTACGCAAAAGTTAAGGAACCCAAATGCCAAATAGAACAACAAATTCAAATCAGCTGTCAATTTTCAGGCGACTGCGACTGACAGTTGTTTCAATTCTTACGCAAAGAAATTTGTTGAGTAAAAACTAGTAAGAGGGGAAATATCTTGCTCTCTCGGAGCTGCTCTCTTTTACGAATTTTTCGAGTTGAGGAACGACAGTTGAATAAAATGCGTAAGATTTAAAAGTAAAGAAAAACACTAGCATTTTCAACGTCATTTCTCTTTGACCTAAGCTGGATTAGGTCACGACTATAATAGGTTTAATGATGAATCGGAAGCGTTTTATTCAGAGGATCTTTGTTCGTTTTTGACACATGCTTAAGCGCACATAATTCTATGATTGATTTTTTAGTCTGGCAGAGGGAACAAAATAAAACACTGTACATGTAATAAGGCATGGAAGTTCCACGAGCTGTCGAAGAGTACCTGTGTGAAGGTAGCCACAATGTAGCTTTATAACCTTTTGACATTTTAGTTGTCATTGTTGGTCAGCTAAATAATATGTTTTAGAAAATTGTTTTTATAATACTTTATGAGGCCTGTTTTTTTGAGCTTCTATCTCAGCAGAGCACAGCAAAGTGGGATTTTCAGCACGCAATTATAACAACTACTTGTCCTTCTTGTCAAATGTGAAAAAGACAGGTCTATTGTGAAAATCAGGTACCACCCTATCGAAATATGAACGTACAAATTACCTTGCCGCATTCCAAAGTCTATAGATCTTCCAAACGTGAATGAATGAACTCGTAACGTGCCTATTGTTTTTGACACTTTGGGCCGATTTATCAATAGTCAGATAGCCAATCCGATAGAGGTTAACTGTCAGATAAGACATTAATGCATTTTTCAATAGTCGAATAGCAGCTATTCGAAGAATATAACAGCTTACTGTCTCATAAAGTTATCTGCGCATTTCTGAGACGGATAAAATATAAATCTCCAGTTAAAGTAGGCGAACTGTCAAAAGTGAAAAGTTTATTTTACAAAGTTTTGTTTGGGGAGATATGTTCATATTGTAGAAATGGAATTGTTCGACATTATTGACGATATTATTATTAAAGAAGAGGAATTACAAAAACAAATTACTTCAACCCAACATGTAAACAAAGAGTAAAGTGAGAAAGAAACCATAATGTACAATTTTTTATACAGTTCTTGACAAATTAGTGCGGCTTTTTTGGTAATTTTTTTGTAAGTTCTTGCGGTCACACCACTAACAGTATTAAACAGTTGGGTAATTTTATTCCATGCAGCATCTTTTTCCTTGTTTGGAACGGAATAGGATTTGTTATTTTCTAAAGTCTTTTGAAACTTCATTAGCACTCGCGTTTCTGAAGAAGTAAAATTAATAGATCTTTCTCGCTTTTAAGCAAATGTATTTTTAGAGTTATCTAGCTGTTATTTTATGATTGAAAAACTCAAAGCTTATATATATAGTCTACAAATCTAGTTCTTCTGCTATAAATATTTATTCCTCTATTTATTTTATGCATTTTTCTGTTTTAAATTCTTAACGCTACCCTTTCGCCAACAGTTAAGGTTTAATGTTTTTTCGTTTTTGTATGCTTTTTGTAAAATCTTTCAAAGAGCATTAAACAAATGTCAGAAGTTGAACAAAAACCTACTTCGCATTAGGTGTGTTTAGATATATATTTTGCCGCCTGAAAACAACAACAATTAGGACAACAAAATTCCAATCATCTGTCAATTGTCAGGTGAATGACAGCTTTTCAAATTCTTACACCCAGAAATTTGTTAAGTAAAAATTCGTAAGATTCTCAGTGGAGGCATGCGGAGCTCTCTTTTACGAATTTTTCGAGTTCAGTTACGTCACATTATTCTATTTTCCTGTGTTTGAAATATTGAAAGCTCTTAAGACTCCTGTTGATGTTCCGAATGCGGCCCTATTATTTTCAGGCGGTAAACCGCAATTCGTTGTTACTTTTGGCTTTCACATAAAATTATAACAGCAGAAGAATTGGCAAACCAAAATGGTCAGTCAAGTGTCAACTTCATTGTTACTAGAAAAAGTGCTACCAAGGCAGCTGTTATTGAAATCAATAAAAATATCATAGTTGGCAAATTTTTCTCCGGGATTTCGAAAGCTAATTTTTTTCGTTTAATATTAAATATTCGTATCTATATTTTAATTTTTTAGATCTTATTTTAATAGGTAGGTATATTTTATTATGAGTTTTAATTTTGTCCCGGGATAAATTTGGAAATCCCGGATTTTTTCCATATTTTTGCCAAATGCGAGCAAAATCTGGCAACTCTTACCCTAGGGCACCCAAAAAGTGGACTTCCTGGGAATTTTTATCATGATGTACCACTGAAAATAAATAAATTTTGCTGCGCATCATTTACTTGTGAATCAAAATCTACTGCTTATGGCCTTCTTTGAAGTTCGAACTGAGTTCCAGTGACATAGATTTACATATGTTCACAATTCTCGCCTGCATTTCGGTGTTCTCAACTAGGTATACGACACCGGCAATCTTCTGAGATGGATATTTTGTCTTTGCACAACCGCCTTAATCACTGAGCAGACCTGTAATTATTTAATTTCGAAAAAAAAAACACAATCCATTGTCTTGCTGCAACAGATTTTGGACTTTATCGTGCCACCTGAATTCTGCATATACCCACCAACGACATCGTATATGAGAATATTTCAGTCATTGCTCATGCAACCGCAGTAAGTTATACCTCTATATAGTTTTAATGGGTAACATAGTGTTTTCCATGTCCCCATTTACCGCATGTCGAACAATTACACCAACTAATACACACACACGCGCAGCCTGAGCAGCTCCTTCTTTGTTTGAACGCGGTGTAACAATGAAATATCGATTTTGTCTCTCACTGGTCAGTCATCTTGAGACGGAGACCGAGATTTCGCTGACTCATATGCGCACAGTCTCCGTCTCCGGTGAATGGTCACCGAAAAGTCGTTAGAACAAATACAAAATACAACCTTCGTAATAGACCCAGATAAAATTACAACAAAACCGTGTGTTCTTTTCTCTTTCCAGGTGGTCGACTCACAGAATGTATCACAGCCGAACGGCACCCAGCACAGCCAACGCAAACAGTTGGAAGTAATACAGGCTCGTACATCCTCTGGCTCTATGCAGGTGATACGAGCGCACACTGTACAAACGACATCGTCCCGATGGACAGCGACATCGTCATCGTCGGCATCGTCATCGAACTCATCGAGTCCTCTAATGACCTCAATAACTGGCGGCCACCATCCGCAGAGACTCCACGCAAATCTAAGTCTTACAAATGAGCCGGCTGATAGTGGTAGCAATAATGGACCAACAACGGATGAAGATCATTTGACAAGCAATTTCCATCTAAATCACCAGCCAAAGCCGCAGCAGCCGCAGCAGCAGCATCATTTGTTCAGTACGGCGCCGAGTTTGAAATTGAGCAACCTAATGGTAAGCATATAAAAAGATACGCATGGTAGATAGAGTTGGGTGGGTAATAGATCGACAGATGATGATGATGATGATGATGGTGGAAATTTATACGCGGAATATTGTGAAAGGATTTTTAGGCCGCCAGAAAACTGTGCAACATTGTGCGTACCGTAATTAGTTAAATTGCTCGAGAGTGGCGTCTGGCGTTGTATGCCAACGTAATTGTGATGCGTGACACACTGACAGTAAGACACACAGCTGCAGCTCCAACTGTGCGTGTTACATTTTTTCCCCGGGGGTAGGTGAAAATCTTCCAAAGGCACTATGAGAATAGCAAGCGCGTGATCATAGTAGTGTCAGATTTTTACTGACTAAAAACACCACCCTTCGATAGAATGTTAGATACTGCAACTAAGATGTAACTTATCAAGCAATTTTTCTATCACAAAATAATAACTCTTGGCAGGTTACTTTCCAATGAAAGATCCTGCATTTTCGCAATTTAGACGCGGTTAATCTTATCTCGCCAAGTCGAGCGGTTTCGTTCTTTGTAATCTGCGCAATAAGTTGCTCTCATCCAATTGTCGGACTGTATTGTCGATATGTCCGATTAGTCGGTTTTTATGTTTTCTCGCGAAGCTTCTAGTTTCAGCTTCTATTGTTGGAATTCCGAGATCTCTGTGGATATCGTCGTTTCTAATGTACCATGGTGCTTGTACAATTTCTCTAAGCACTTTATTTTGAAAAGTTTGTAAAATATTTGCATTCGTTTTCTTGGTACAACCCCAAAGTTGTATACCGTAGGTCCATACCGGCTTTAGCACTTGCTTGTATTTAAAAGCAATTTGTTCTCGGTACTGAGTTGGGAATGTTTTCCGAGTAACCAGTTCATCCTCTGTATTTGATATTGAGTACTTTACGTTGCATTTTCACGTGCGAATTCCATTTCAGCTTTGCGTCGAGTGTCATTCCCAGGTATTTGGCCTAGTTTGCAAAGGGTATTCGGGCCAAGTTTAGAAATATTGGAAAGTCATTGGTTTCCTATACGTGAAATTCACGTGGACAGATTAACTTTCGTTGAGGGCGATTCGCCAGTCGCTCGTCCATGCGTTTTTTTTTCGAAGTCGTTTCTTCGATTGTACAAGGTGGGCCAAAAGAAGTCATCCGATGTGGTTTGGCTCTCATTTTTTTTTCTGAATGAAAAACTTCGATTCTGTTTTTTGATTATGTTTATTTGAACCTTTAATTTGAAATTTGAATTTTATTGGTCAAGTCGAAAAGATGATATCGGCCAAATGGGCGCCGTCACATTTGGTTGCCATACGGGCTGGTTTTATAGCATTTTTCATCACTTCGGCGAGAACTTCGGGCGACAGATTCTTGCACTCGTGTCGAATGTTTGGGGCTTCTAGGATCTCGGGCTTGTTCACGTAAACACGGGAATTCAAAAAACCCCACAAAAAAAAAGTCTGGAACGGTTAAATCGGGCGATCTTGCGGGCCAGTGCAAATCGCCAAAACGAGAGATGAGGCGACCCGGGAACGCCGCCTTAAGAATATCGATTGTGGCTCGAGCAGTGTGTGCCGTAGGAAACACATGTCCTCCAGTCCTAATTCGTCCAATTGCGACAGAAAAAACTCGGTTAACATGGCCCTATAGCGCGCACCGTCCACTGTTGTCGTTTGACCAGCGGCGTTCTCGAAAAAAATGGCCCGATGACTCCTCCAGCGTGAACAGCGCACCATGCAGTAACTTTGAGCGGGTGTAATGGCTCCTCGTGCATTACTCGTGGATTTTCGGTGCCCAGAAGCGATAGTTTTGCTTGTTCACGTACCCGCTGAGGTGGAAATGAGCCTCATCGCTCATTATGATTTTGGTCGAAAAATCGTCCACTTCGTGCTCGAGATTGAGGATGGCTTGGGCGTAGGTTACACGCGTTTGGCGGTCGACAGGCAGCAGCCAGCTGATGCACGGATTGGACTTTGTACAGGAACATGCGCAAGTCTTTGACCAGAATTCGCCTTAGGGACGACCGGCTGATGGGTAATTGCGAGGCACGGCGTCTTGTCGATATTTCCGGCCACAGCTCGACTTCCTCGTCAACAGCGGTGATATTCTCGGCACAACGGGCGCTCCGACCCGGCCACTCTTGACAACGTCTCGTGTGGTCCCATACTCTTCAAGGTTGGTGGCCAAACGGCGCAGTGTTTGCGCAGTCGGTGTCGGACGGCCGTGGAATCGGCGACGGAATTCGAGCCGTTTCCTACAGACGAATTGTGACGCAAAAAAATTGACACGATTCTTCCGCGTTCTTGGGGAGTGTATCGCTCCATGGCTTGTTCACTTGTATTCTACATCCGTCTTGTCCACAAATGTCAAACCAGATTTGACGTTGGCGGCCATTTGCAAAATATATAAGAGCATCTTATGTTTTGGCCCACCTTGTACATGCGTACGGGGAGAATTTGTTGTAATTTAATTTTTAAGCCGTCGTGCCACACGTTTTCAAAAGCTTGTGAGACGTCAAGGAATATGCTAGAGCATATCTTTTTTTCTTCAAATGCCTTCTCGATTACGTCAGTAATTCTATGCGTTGCACTTGTAAGTGTTAGATCTTATCTTCATAAAGGTTCTTTTTTCTGCTTTTAAACAATATTAACACTCGAGATTCAACGCTTAAGCTTTAAACACTCGTAGTCTTGATATGATTGTTGATTATCGATCTTTTGCCATCGACTCTAAATCTATATCAGTGAGCTACCTTGAAGATGCCCGCCTTATGTAGCAAATTTGGAAGCAAGTCTTTTAATTCGATATTTTAACGTGGTCAAACCACTGAAACATGGACCGCTCCGTTTGAATAAGTAACTGCCCGTTTTTGATTCACGTCAGACGCTCTAAACGCGTCCATTCTGTCACCATAGACGGTTGCTCATCTCTTAGGGAGTTGGCCAGTTCAATAGTGCTGGGGCATAGACCCATGAACTTCCAAACCAAACATACACTACACTATCTAGGTATTCCGATCGCTTAAAGGAAACTAAAACTGAATACTATCGAAGGAACAATCCCCTGGTGGATAAGTAGTACAACACTAGCGATTTAGCCGGTTTGGGCCCTTCCACTGGTACACCAATAGTTTTAAAGACTATACTTGTTTTTGAAAGAACTTGTAACCTCTGACTAGTTCGGGTTCCTTCAACCTATTTGTCGGAAAAAGTGCATCAACGATTTTCATTTAGACCGCCAGTGCACCCTTTCCACTTAAAAATCAACCAACTATTTTCCAGCGACCAAGGTTGACGGCCTTTTAAAAGATAACTCCCTCCATACATTTATGTGCCATTTACCGACGAAAATAGCTCCACTGACGCACTGTATCCATAACTTTTAATTAAACACGATCCGTACCGTAAACCGCCATTTTTGACTCGTTTCTTTACAGAAAAGCACAACCAGCGTAACAAACGGCACCTGTGGCAGTCAAAACAAAGCCACCGGCCTACACAAATCGAACAACAGTTCGCCCGCATCACATCGGCCACAAAGCCATCACCAGTTTTCGACATCCTCGTCGAGACAACAGCAACCGAAAAGCGACACAGCTGCTGCTGCCATCCTGCAACAGACATCGTCCTCATCATCGATGTCATCGACATCGACACCAACAGCAGCAGCAATGAACCACAATCGCAAATCGACTGCCACCACCAACGGTTTGGGTTCAATTCGTTTCGACAACAGTCGTTACGATCTACCCACAACAGATGCGTACGTAGGCGGTGGCAGCAGTAGCGGTGGCAAAATCATCGATATCTGCAGTCGAGATATCGATGATGTAGGCGCTGCTGACGACATTGATGATAGAGTCAACTCATCAGCGTCATGTCGACGACAGGAAACAACCTGGTGAGTTCAGTCAGTCTCCCTCTCTTTTTTTGTTCGTTATTAATTGTGTGTTTTTGTTTGTCCCGCATACACAGGCAATCGACGCTTCAGCGAGGGCGTTCCGTTTCGACAGACGACTTGACATCGAATGGAAATGCCGTCAGACATCCAGATGGTGGGGGTGGCGTTGATGATGATGATGATGATGACGAACCCGCTGAATGGAGACGCGTTAGCAAAATTCGTCGCTCATTTCAGTTTCCATCGACGACAGCTGCGGAATCATCGTCCCCAGTGTCCCGGTCGCGTCCAACAGACCTGCCCGAACGTTCGGTGAATGTTTCGAAAATTCGAGCTGAATTGGAGAATGGTCGTCGATTGAGTACCGCAATGAGGAACAATCACCTAGATCTGGTCGCGTTGGATAGTATTTTGAATGCTGGAAGTGCGTCGAACAGTGGCACAGCTTCGCCATTGACAACGAAAAAGAAGACGGCCTCGTTTTTGACAGCCGAATCGCTGAAGGAAATCCGTGGTAAATTGAAGAAGCTGAGTGACGAGTCGCTGTACAAGGACGACTTTGTGACAAAGAAGGACGACGATCGGGGACCAATACACGAGGTGGTTCCCATAAGTCCGGAAGCAGAATTTCAGTACACACCTCGATCGAACGGAAGCGTCCACACTACAAACAGCCTGGAGTCGAGAGCTGTAAAGTCAAAGGACACCTCGTCGGCGGAGTGGCACCTGCGACGCAAGTCCTACGGATTCGAAAAGATGTCACCGCTCGACGATAAGAGCATGTTTCGCTTTGAGAACTCAACCGACAGTGGACTGGGCAGATCCAGCGATCTGGGCAATTGGTCGCCTACAACAGACTCGGCGGCCGCCAGGGCTACGGTCATCACTTTCGGCGAACAGGCAAAGATTGCCAACTCGGAGAGTAAAGCTCGGCCCATGGTCCATCGCCGCCTGCGCAATCGCACACAACCGCAGTCGGAAGCGGAATCGGCGGAGATGAAGCGCCACTCCATAGCTGTCGACGAGAGTCAATATGTTCGCGAGAATCTGAGAAAAACGTCCGCGGTCCACTTGAACGGCTTCTACTCGAAGGACACTTCGCCGCAGAATTCCGGCTTCAGCGATGACAACTCACGCCGTCAAAAGCGTGTGGAGTTCTGCAAGACAGAAGTGCACTTTGCTGCCGAATCGGGGCGTGTCAACATCGTCGAGACCGATGGCAAACCACCGCCGTCCAATAACTTCCGCAGAAGAAGGAGAAGTACCAGCAGTAGTCTGACCACCAGCAGTCTAACCACCAGCAGCAGTAGCATTGCATCTCTGGAGGCTGGCAAAACAGGTCTGCCTGTAATCCACTTTGGCGATGAGCGGAAATCCGCGATCTTGGACATGGACGACGAACTGGCGGATGACAAGTCACCGATGAGTAACGTTACGGTGTCGATTCCGATCAATTTGGAAAGAAATTTCGACTCTGAGAGCAGGGACGGAGACGATCATCAAGACGAGATATCAATTCGTGGAATTCTAAAGAACAAACCGGTTAAGCCGAAGCCATACCACTTGGGCGAGAATATCGAAAGCGCTGACGCATTGTGGGGCGTTCAATTGAAACCCGTCGGACCGAGGAGTTTCAGCGCCGAACGCGACCAAACCGAGGAAGGTGAGTCGTTGTTTTATAAAAAATGGTTGTAAATTTTGCTAATGTCCTTTGAACCCCTTTTGCAGATTTCAAAGAAACCACAGTCTCGTCCAAATCGGTGGCGGAACGCGTTCGAATCGTTGAAGAGCGCAAAGAAGGCGCCGGCTATTCCACAAAAATCAACCTAAGCCTCTCCAATTCACCCTACGAGTGGACAGACACAGGTAGGACGCAATCTCCTTACCAACCGTGTGCTCCTAATGTTTATGTAGTCTCTAGTCTTATTGTATATCAAAGTTATGAGCTTCTAGAATTGCCTGCTCTCTAGACACTCATCTCTGTTGGACAGGATTATGTTTGTAGTGTATATAGTTTGAGATTGTACTCTGTTTAGATCCTTTTGGGATGATCTACGTCCTTTTTTATGTTCGTTTTATATATATTTAACTAATTTTTCTCACAATTAATGCATGCCGTCTTATAATCTCCTTAAATACTCCTCTAACCTCCAACTGACATACTAAAAAACCTATAGCTGGCTCTTTAAACTAATGGGAACAACAAAAAAAAAACAATAACAAAAAAATTGCACACTCTCTTAGCACTTTGTTTGAACCAACCAACAAAACACACACCAATCCAACAAATTTCAGGTACCCCCAAGTCATACTATGATGACCAGCTGGAGAACGATTTCTACGGCGTTGGACTGTACACGCTGAGCAAACTGTCACCAGCACTCACCGAAGAAGGCCTAAAGTCAACTCCGCTCATAATAAAGACTCTCCGTTCGGCGAATCAATTCGACGAGGCAATGCGGCGGCTTAGTATATCCTCGAATACGTCGAGTGGAGCAGAGACTGCAACCGCTTCGGTGACCACTATGCACGTGTCAAGTCTGAGTCACATAACAAAGGCGATCAATACGTCGTCGTATAGCTCGGCTTTGGTGAATGATGTTGAAATACCCAAGACATCGAGTTATAGTTCCCAGTCCAGCCTAGAGACATCGCTGTTCAATAAAAACTATCGCAACCTGGAGAGTCGCAGTCTGAGACCTATTGCCGCACCAAGACTGAAAGTGGTTGGTTCAACTACGAATTCTATAAGTCATCAGTTGTCGCAGCTGCGCAGGATGTATGACTATGCCGGGCTGGACAGTGACGATAGTGCTAGAGCTGATGAGGAGGTCAAGGGATACTTTGGCGGTGACTTGGACGATGAGGAGGACGAGGATGCTGCTGGTTTCGAGGCCAGTGAGTTATCGGGTAGTTGGAGTCGAATGAAGGCGAAACGGACAGTTTTGAAAATTCAAACCGCCATGAAAGTTCATCAAGGTAAGAACGTTTTTTTTTATTGCAAGGAGTAGATCATCCCTAGGATAAGTATGGTAGTTAACTCTCTCTCTCTCTTAACCTAACATTTGTAGCAGTTTGACTGTAGGATTTTGTGGAATAATTCCGTCACAACTTGGCCTTATTTTACAAATTCTGGGAACAGGCCTTCACGAATAGGACAGAGCAAGATCGTTTTGTCAATGGCAGTAGTTGATTGATCCTCAAATGTTTGGCTCTCAGGTCCGGCGCCTTTCTTCTAAAAACTTTGCAAAAAATTGGAATAAGCGAGATGGGTCTGTACGACTTTCTTTCATTTACCTCGTCCTAGAATCATAAGGACTGTCGTGACTTTTCATTGACTTGTTACTAGCCTTTCCTGAGCAGTTATCCCCTTTTCCTCCATAGCCCGCAGCTTCTCTATTCAAAATAAAACGTTTTTCAGAATCCAAAAACTGTGCGCGACTTACGCTCAGTTAAAGTTCTTCGAACTAATTCAATTTTCTAACATTTTCCTCACACAGAAGTTCCACAATCGAACATTATGAACATCGAGTTGCACTCTCCATTGGCAACGACCATCAAGAAACCCGAATCGATACGAATGCAGCCGCCGGTAGCTAAACCAAGAACCATCAACACAAGTAAGAAGAAGCGCCATCTACTAACAATTTTCAGACTCATTAAATCTTTATTTTTTCCAGTTAAACAAAGCACAATCCACAAACAGCAGGAAACGCAATCGAAATCGGTGAATTCGGTTGCTCCTCTCACAGAGGCGGAAGCATCCGAGCACCTGAAGATCGTCAAAGAAGCTCGTGGTGCTCGAAAACTTCGCGAACACGAGCTCTCCTACTTTGGCGTCAAAGTATCGTCTGCGGACATCACAGATGCACGATCAGCGATTGCAACATCGAAGCCCAGACTAACTGCCAACCCCAAACGATCCCTACCAAGTCGTAAGCTATCGAGCAAAGACGACGAAAGATCTTCGAACAAATGGAGTTTGCCAAGCGACAAGCCGGATCTGCTGCGACACAGTCCGATACTGGTGGAGCCGCAGGTTATAACGAAGACCGCTATTGTGGCGCCATCCATTGGCACTCAACGTCATCGCAGTAAAAGTCCGGCAGACAGTTCCGACGATCAAACCGATGGAATGTACGAGAACATTAAGAAACCGTCTGGATCGTATTGTAGACAGACGGATCTGAAACGGGACGAGATGATCCTCAGCGAGATGACTAGAACTGCCGATCAAACTTTGAAGGTGAGTAGTTTTTTAAAAGGATATCTCGTGACACTCACTAATTGACTTTTGATTTGCCTAGGCTGTCTCTGACGAAGCCGCTCAAAAAGATCTGCGTCGTCGTTCAATCTCGCGTCGATCAGCGAAACCCCTCGAGACCATTGATGAGAAGTTTACAAAACCGATAAGCAAAACAGCCACCCGATCGAAGACGTCGGCACATCGCATAGTTCGCGAGTGCTCCACTCGTCCGTCGTCTGCATCGTCGGGTGACAGCCGGCCATCCACACCCACGCGGCAGAGATCGCGATCACGCGAAACTGCCGAATATGTTAATGTTAAGCCGAAATCAACCAGCCGCTTGATCAAGCACCGATCGAGCAGTAGAGAATCGCAGAGATCTGCAACCAGTTCGACCGAGGACATCGCGCACAAAGTCGAAGTAATCCGCAAACCGAAACGATCCTCAACGAAAGACGAACCAAACTTGGTGCGGCATCATTCAAGCCAGCAGCAACGATCGTTGCGCAGCAGTACCGAAAGTAACGATCGGCGTAAGGTCACCCCACGATCATCAACCAGAGATCGTGTCGAGAATCGTGACCCACCGCAGACTCGCTCACATCGGCCGACCAAGTCCGATGTGGAACCCAAGCGCAGCTCTCACACCTCCACCGTCGACTCAAAGAGTAGCACAAAAGCGACTCGCAGCCGCCCGGAGAACGAGAAATCTAGCAAATCAACAGCAGAACGTGTGACAAGATCGAAGGGTAAGTACGAATCTACATCTGCAACAGTCATTGCTAAAACATTGTCTCCCCCCCCTGCAGCTCATTCTAGCCATTCCACATCAGAGCACCACCACAAGCCACATCGTTCCACAGGCAGCAAATCGGCCACAATGTCATCGTCGGGCAACAACTCCGACATACTGATGTACGTATTAGAACAACCCCTTGTAACGCGTATTATACCGCCGCCGCGTAAGAAACGTCTCAAGGCGCAAAGCCAGACGAAAAAAGAGAAGAAACTCTCTCTAACCAACTCAACCAACTCGTTCACCTTCCTACCGGCTAAGTATTACACGCCCGCCAAACGCAACTCGGACGTTAGTAATATTTACGATAATTATCTATTATATGCGACGCCAAGCGCCGCCAAGTCAGCGGCCAAGTACCACTCCGAGGAAAGCCTACAACAACAGATGCCACGTCCGTCGTTGGCACGACGAGTGCACCGAGTGACAAATCCCTTCGCAATATGTGCATGTTCATAGCCAGAGGAATATACACAGACAGATAGACAAGGAGCACTCTAACCCGGCCTAAAATGCACACAAGCACGCACAAAAACACTAAAAATAAAAAAAATCACACACTACCAGCACTCTACCGCTCTGCACTTCTCTGCTTATCCTTGCAAAAGAAAAACTCAATCAAAATCCATTTAAAAAACGAAACGATCGAACAAAAAAAAAAAAAAACAAACCAAAGAAAACCGAAAATTTCCGTTCCATGTTTCCATTTCGAATAAGGGACGACCAAAAATAGTCCACAAACTAAAGCATCCTCCCACCGCGTGAAATGGCAATCGTTTTACTTTTCCTCGCGTAAGGATATTCATTTAAAAAAAATTTCTTGCTTTGCTCTCTTTGACTCGACTATTTTTGCATCTAACTTGGGGATTTTTCGTATGAGCGGTTAAATCAGCTGCTACTGCTGACGGGACGTAGTGTGCTGGAACTAACTTTTGTAGAGACAAGGACCGATAACACGTTTCTTTTGTAACCCTACGTAGAAATGTTGTAGTGCTATTAATAACGTTCTCCTTTTCTCTCTCTCTCTCTTTTTCATATACACAAACTGTCTACTGTTTCTTGTGTTCTTTTCTATTAGACCGTTGGACTAATTTTCAAAATTTTGTACTGTTTTAGTTGGTTATTAACTGATTTGGGGTTCAGGATAAGTGGCTCATCTGAAGCTGGCTGTGTGGCACAGTTTGAGTAAGATTTAGTTGATTGAGGGTTGATTTTCGTCTACCCACAGCTGTGGAATCACCGTAGTTGTTCGGAGAAGACTGCATTTATCTGCCCTATTGCGCGTAAGTCTATGCAGATGGCTTGTGATGTCCATTTTCATTGTCTAAGGTGCTTCACTAGCACTTTTTCATTGATTGAATGTCAGCTCTTATTTAGATCCGCGTCGAACCACTTGTACACTTGATTGCTGTCTGAGCTTACTTAGAACTTGCCCTCGATTATGGACTTAGGGTTATCGGGCATTGTGTCAAGGGATGAGGAGTTTTGTGCCACGTCGTGCCACGTCATCGATTGATTTTAAGCAAGCTTCTACTTGATGGGGGAGATTAGATGTAGCATGTCCTGTTTCCGCTGAGCTTCCTATTATTTGTTGAGTTCTACCCACTATGCAACCCTCTAAAGTGTGATATGAGCTGGAGTGGTCTTATACTCATGTTTTACGCGTCGAAAGAGTTCGTACCCTTCCCAACGAGCCGTACCACGATCGCATTATGATATTCTTCAGTTCGGTCCCGGTCTAGTGGGGTATTCGGCCCTAGCGAGGTATCCGTCAGAACGGAAAATTCTCCGATTTTATACGATTCGGAGGATTTTTGCTTCGAGGTATTCTTCGGAACATCTATTCGAAATATTTCTCCGACATTTTGTAACGCATATCGGCGAATTACGTAGAAGTGCGATGAAGTGCATTTTGTCTTCAATTTTTTACAGCTAGGTTCCGATATCCTTCGACAGAAATTGGTTGCGGAATTTGTTTACGATTTGGATTTGAGTCTCCGACGCTAGGGCCGATTATATTTTAGTTTGCTCAAACTCCCTGAACTGAGCGTGAGATATCCTACTCTTAACTTCCATTTTGTTTACGTACCAAACGCACACCCGCCTCATTATTGCTATAGGTTAGGTTAGGTTGAGTAGGGTGTGAGTTCGTCACAAGAACCAGGCACCATAATGGGCCCATCGCCATCCCTATAGGAACGGTCAAAAACCTAAACCAATTCGCCCAAGCACATAATTTACCTGCAGAGCCTGAAGATGGTTTCAATTGTGTTTGCGAAACCAACTTCCTCCAAATTTTCAAAGAGGTACCTTCCAAGGTATTTCCTTCTCTTCCCAGCTATAGCCTGACATTGGCAGAGAATATGCGAAACATCCTCTGCGACATGTAAGTCCTCACAATACCTACATGCATCCGTATTTATTAAGCTCAATCTCCTGGTATGTTTCCTCAAATGGCAATGCCCCGATAGTATTCCTATTGTCATTCGTAACTTTGATCTACTTAGATTTAACAGTTCTAGAGATTTTTTCCTGTCTAACTTTGGCCACAGGGCCTTTGAGACCCTATGCCCTTCTATATGTGACCGCCTTAGGTCTGGCTTGTTCCTGGTATTTTCAAGAATCATTCTTTTGGCCACGGCCAATGGTTGTGTTATACCCTCGATTGTATCATTCTGTGGAAGTTCAGCTCCGTATTTGGCCAGACCATCGGCCATTTTGTTGCCCTCAATATCGCAGTCCAGGCACCCAACACAATCTGACTCTGAGCATTATGCGGCAGCTCCTGACTAGTTCAGATTTGATGACGTAAGACGCAGCGCAGCCTGACTGTCAATAAAGATGGCGATATACCTGTTGGATATTGATCCCATTTCAAGTAGTTCCGCAGCTTTGAGTACGGCCATAATCTCTGCCTGGAACACACTGCATGTGTCCGGAAGTTTCTTTGACACTTTATACCTGACCCTGTACCATCTTCGGTTTTGGAACCATCCGTATAGATTGGAATTTCATTTTCAATTGAAACTTTATTCCTTTGCCAGTCCTCCCTGTCAGGTTATACCACATCGTATGGTATATCGAAGTCAAGTACACCCAGACTTTCATCCGCTTTATCAGGGATGTGAGAGAAGGAATCCCTGATTATAGAGCTGTGTCCTACCAGTCCCGTTTTGAAAAATCCTACATTAGTTAGCCGTAGCGCACTATTAACTGCTTGTAGCTTAATTTGTAGATCCAGTGGTAAAAGATACATGAATGCCTCGAGTGCAGCTGTGGGCGTGGTGCGTAGAGCACCAGTGATGGCAGTGCAGGCTGTTCTTTGTACCCTGGTCAACATATCCCGTATATTTCTTCTAATTGTGGCCTTCCACCCAACAAGAGCCCCATAAGTTAGTATGGGTCTGACTACCATGATATATAGCCAGTGCATCATTGTTGGTCGAAATCCCCACATTTTTCCCGCTGTCCTCTTGCAAATGAAGAGAGAATTGTGAGCCTAACGAACTCAATCCTGAACATTCAGTTTCCAATTCAATTTTCTATCCAGAACTATGCCAAGATGTCTTGAGCTGTCTGAAAGGGAGAACGCGACTCCACCGAGCTTGTGTAGTTCGAAGGGTGGTATCTTGTATTTTTTACTAAAAAGTACTAGTTCCGTCTTTTCCGGGTTGACACGAAGTCTACACCCTTCAGCCCATCTTCTGAGCTTATTGAGGGCCGTTTCCATCGTTTCGCTCAATGTGTTCAGGAATTTACCTTGAACGTCATCCGCGTAAGCAGTTACGCTAAACCCTGCATCGTTAAGTTCTTTAAGTATATCGTCTATGACCAGAACCCAGAGGAAGGGAGAGATAACTCCTCCCTGGGGGGGGGGGTGCCTCTAGTGACCAATTTTCTTATTAAACTTTGTCCGAGGAATTGATATTTCTTGTAACAAGCATCTTACAAAGCCTTTTGGTGATGCTGTGTTCTACATTTATCCTTTCCAGGGCACTTTTGAAAGCCTCTGCCCTAACGTTATTGAAAGTCCCTTCAATGTCCAAAAAGGCAGCCAATGCATATTCCTTGAAGCCTTGGTGAAGTCTTTTCTCAATTTTACCTACTACTTCATGAGAGCTGTCTCTAACATTATTGATATAAGGTTTGTTTCTTTACTTTTAATTCTTACGAATTTTTACGAATTCTTACCCATTTTAATTGTCGTTCTTCAAGCCTTAACTCGCAAAATTCTTAAAAGAGAGCGGCTTCGAGAGAGCTATATATTTCACATCTTACAAGTTTTTACTCAACAAATTTCTTTGCGTAAAAATTGAAACAACTGTCAGTCGCCTGAAAATTTACAGCTGATTTGAATTTGTTGTTCTATTTGGCATTTGGCTTCCTTAACTTTTGCGTAAGTTTCCCTCTCTGAGGGAGAATTCATCCACTCCACTGTCTCTTTGACAATCTTTTCCATTTTTACTAAAAAACATGATAGGAACAGACCTAAAGTGTTCTTCACTTATTTTTACCCAAGAGTTGTGACGTCCTCTGTCCATTAAAATAGAACTAGAGCCTCTGCAACGTGTAAAGTTAGTATTTTTCGAAACGGGGTAGGCTATTTTAACAGGGCGTATTGTTTCATAGGTGTGGTGGAGTACTAAGCTTCAAGTTCGATCCCCGGAAAACATACAAATCAAATATAAAGATAGATTCCTATTGTGCCACGTCAGGCGAACGTTTTTTAATGCTTCTTCCAATTTTAAGCAGTGGAAAACTGAACTGATTGCTGCTCTAACTTTAGAACTGAGTTCTTTTTTTAGGATCTCTGGTAAATAGCGCCCCATTTCTAGACCCAATCTGCAAAATTCTGAACGTTTTTGGACTAGTAGAACACAATTTATGTGGCTTAAAATGCTGCGGTCGAATCGCGTCGCCTGTGAACGAGCATTACGTGACGGAATTCATTTTTGTTTCACATGTAAACTCAACTTAATTCCATGAATGTAATGCTCGTTCACGGGCGGCGCGATTCGACCCCTGAATTGAAAGACTTGTTAAAGACTGTGAAGCCAGTTAAAGAAAACCGGCCGATCTCCCTCTGCTGTTGAATGTGAAAGGCCACTGGAAAGTGACAAAATATCCTTAAAACACCCTCTACGCAATATTTAAACAACGAGTACTCAAAGTTGTCGCATATTTCACCAAAATAAATGATAAATCATCCAAGAACTTGAAGCATCTTACGATAACAACAACATGTAACAAGTTGCTAACACTCACCGTTCGATAACGATACTAATTAACTGTTTAACCGTAACTCTACTACTAGAATCTAAATCTTCTAACAAGCAGTATTATAAATAAAATTACTTTCTCTCAGTTAACTGGCTATGAACATGCTCTCTTGGTTGGACTCTTCATCAAAAAGTGGACCTAAAGTATTAAACGGAAAACAACACCAAATCAGATGAATTTTAACTTTTAACTTATTTTTTTTTTTGTACTCCTGGTTGTAATTTGTAGTTTTACTAGTATCTAGCTACGGACACGTAGAAAATTAGAATTAAAACATGTAGCATCGAAAAATCGTAGTTTTTAGCTTCTCCCTCTCTCTTCTCTATCTATAGGCAAAAGTGAAACTATCTAAAATAATCCTTTTGTTTATTCACAGTCACAGTAAAAATGCCAATCGCACAGCAGCCACACACTCATCCTCATCATCTTCGAAGACTACAGACAAACGTTCCGCCAAGGATCGCAAATGATGGCAATTTCCACACATCGCAAAGACAACTCATCAAATGAGAAGTAGTTTGAGTAGTTCTAATTTGAACAAATGATTTTTTTTTATTATTTACTAATAACTGCCCTAAGGTTTAAGAAAATTGAATGAAAACGAATATACTAACCGACTAATTTGGAGAGAAAAACCCGCAAATACACATGTGATTGAGTTATTTCTTTTTATTTTGAAATTGTGTACCTACGCGCAAGTATTAAACGAAAACTATTCCTTTTCGAAGACATTGTTAGTTCGTAGGACCTTGTTTGTTTTGAGAAAAAAAGTATATACCAGTAGGTTGACTTAAACATAATTAGACGTGTAAGTTTACTATTAATATGCTATTACAATATTTTTAGATTGTTATTATAAATGGAAAAGAAAAATAATAACACTTACCTATTCATTTAACCGGTGAAAATATTTAGTTTTGATTTATCTGCAAAGAGAACAACAGCAAAAATGCACACGAAAAACATTATATAAAATTAACAACAAATGATACTCATAATTTTTAGTATTTTACGAATTTTATTATTATTATACTCCTTCGAATAAAATAATACAAATTAAATAGGCACATTGTTTTTAATTAGACGAAGTTGTAATTACTTAAAGTGAGTGAAGAAGTTTCGTCAAACATAGAAGGTTGGAAGTCGTTCCAGATGATAAACATATCAGCATCAGCCTCCTTAAGAGAGAGAAAATGGTTTGTATACAGGGTGCTGTGATATTAGTTGGTAATAAACCCGACACTTCGAAATGGCTAAGGTGGATAGTTTTAAAAGAGGCTACTACTATTCGCCCCTACTAACTAACGAAATGTCAGAGTTAAATTGCAGTCGCTCCCTTTGTTTGCGGCAAAACGGAACTGAGTTCCCAGCTGCATAAGATGCAGTTTTAGTGCGAAGTCGTAAGTTCCAAAATGTAAACGAGATAATAGGTCTGTTCCCTTACAAAAATGCCTTCGACCAAATTAGATAAACTTCGTTCCCTTACCCAAAAGTTGTATAGAAGGGAACCAACTTTGACTGAATTTGGCTAATGTGTTCGAATGCATCGTCGTAATAGAGTAGATCTAGTGATGATAAAGTCCCAACTTTCTAAACTAATTTTAAAATTCTCGATCGAAAAACTGAACAAGCTGCGCAGCGATACATTTCTTGGTATTTCATTCTACTTTTGACATATGGTATAATCTATAATATATAAACAAAAATTATGACGTCTCCACAGAAGTAAGCAAAATATTGGACAGATTCAAAAATCTAGTTATGTAAGTCGGCTAGATATTTTGGACGGTTGAAAATCTCGCACTTTAAAGGTTGACCGCATTCCTTTATTGTGGGACAAAAGGAGAGAAAACAAACCCTTATTCAAAAAAAACATCAAGTCGGCTACATTGGTCTACTGAACGCAAAACTTAGATTGCTCGGTAACGTCACTTTTCCTACGTCAACCACATATACGAACTATCAACTTAGTATTCAGTCACAAAATTCTTGTCTGGATTCATCGGCTATCCCTCCATAAACCTCAACTGAAATCAACTGTTCGCTCATGTTCAAGTGACCGATCAATACTGAAACACATTAAGTCACCCAGCTGTCAGACTTTTATTTTATTTTATTTTTAAATTATGTTTGTTGATTTTTGTTCCGCCTTGTTTTTCGGTGAAAAGAAAGATGGAATCGCAAATGGAACGCATCTATCAAAAAGAACATAAATAAACTGTGAAGAATTTGTTAAAAATTCCAGTCTCGCGGAAAAGATGAGAAAACAACATAAGCCGTCCTTTAAAAGGAGTTCAAATTTGAGGGTTTCAATAGGTCTATTTCGGGACTTTAAGCTGCATAAAAATGAGCAGAAATGTTCAGATTTCTGACTTGCTTGGGTGGAGATGCAGTCTAAAAATTGTTTTTAATGTTTTTAATTTGACGCACTTTCAAATGTTTGTACTAGATTATGCTGATTATCAAGTATAGTAATTTTGAGGTTATTAACACTGCGTATCGCAATCGAACAATCAAATTTTAGTGAACTTTATTGTTTGAATTAAATTGATTTTCGGTAGAGCATTTCTTCCATCTATTCGAAAAATTGCTTTGAAAATGTCTCGTACCTATTGTTGTTTTTTGTTAAAGAATTGTTATACTTACAGTGGTCTTTTACAACAAAGTATTGACAGCTATAGAAATGAGCAAAATCTAGTACAAATTTTTAAATGGCGGCGAGTTCAAATGAAACCTTAAATTTTAACACCGTATATAATATAATATATTAAAAAATCTATAACCACACCTGAGAAAAAAGCTCATACCCGTTTAAGTTTTTGAAACGACTTCATATCCAAACGATCGCCGTCAAATGTCATTCACCTTTTTATCTGTATTATACAAGCTTCTAGAATCGAGTAGAAAAGAAAAACACATTTTTAGCCACCCCCACTCCCTCAAACTACGCTCAAGATCTGCACATAAAAATGTAACCTCAAACAGCCCAATTGTTGTGACACAACAAACAGAAAAATAACCCGCAATCAAATGTTTTCCATACACCATACACCTGAGCCAACAAGTCACTACACGTTTCAAAACAGTGCTGATAAAAAAAAACTGATTATGGTCTATACACATACACATACGCAGGTATCTATCATCTGTTATAAGGTTTAACTAGAAATATCGAATTTCAATTGCAGACATTACAAAAAGGAGGAATAAGACTGGCAATCTTGGCGTAATATCATTGACAAGCGTACCTTAACCCCTGACGTATATTAAGAGCGAAATTAGTCACCTAAGTTTATGTTTTGCCATGTTAGTACATACTTCAAAATAAGAAGTAAAACTGTTATCACAATTATTTGACTTGCAGTTTGTTATTGAATCATTGTTTCGTTTTATCATTATTTACAATTCAAATATCAGATGTGTCATGGTCATATGATTCTGGTCAATAGCTTTCTGCCTTAAATCAGATCCGTGCGACTTAACCTAGTATTTTTTTTTTTTTAAGACAAAGTTTCCCTCGAACGGTAACGGGGGGAAATGCGCATTTATGACGCCTCGAGTGCAGTCACTTATCGCAATGCTTTTGTCGACGATGGCTTGTGCTGGTTAAAATTAAAATTGACAGCGATTGCAATGCAATTTTTTGGTGGAAATTTTGACTGATTTGGTGAACTCATATAGTGAAAAATGGAAGTCATCAAAAATCCCAGCAATTCTTTGCGTTAGTTTGTTATTATTACTGACAGCAAGTAATAGAAGTACCGAAGTTTTTTTGACAGCAAACAACTTATAGGAAGTCTAGGAAGCATTCGGTACATTGTGCGCATCTGTCAAAAAACAATGAAAAAATCCACTGCATTTTTTTAAGAGAATCTACTGTGAAAAAATTGTACTGAACTGGCAACGCTGGTACTCGTACTCACTGAATCTCTCTTTCGTGAGTTTTCGCTCGCAGTACGAGTGTTTGCAGGTGGTATTTACTTTTTTTTCTTGCCAAGATCCATTTAGTGCAAATAATAGTAAAGATTATTTCAAAAAGGCTTAGTTCGTAGAAAAGTAATTATATTCAATGAAGTGAACGCTTTAAGATTTTGCGATAGTGTAAGGCTTATTTTGTTCGAAGGGGTCCACGATAGCGACGAATATTAAAGCACTGGGAAGTGAGTTTGCCATAAATTTAAGTAAGTTAAACAAACTCACTTATGATGTATTTCCAATGGGTAAGTTCGACTTTTTAGTTAAGTTGGTTTAGCAGCTACTGTCAAAGTTCAAAGAACGCGTTTACTTGTCAGATTTGACACTTTTCACGTGCTGAAGGTAGGAGAATTGCCGGTTAACGTCTTGACACACACTAAAACTCCAGCCCAACTGCAACAAAACTGACTGACTGATATTCTGAAGCAATGGACATCAATGCCTTGGATAAATATCTCCATTTCAACCTCTACAGAAACAAAGCCAACTGTGATATAGATATAATGCAAAATAGACAGACTGCTATCTTTTCACTCGATTCCTTCATCATTTACCCTAAAGTTGTGAGGGAATACTTGTATAAACTAAATAAACTGATGGTTAAAAGAAGCAGAAGAAGAAGTGACCCTCTGTTCGCTACCCCATGAAATCATGAAGTGGGGGGCTCCTTAGCAAGAAAGCGAATATCAGCAACCGTCTCAAAAGAAAGCTCTCATTATTGGAATCTTGAGAGACTGACATAAGAGGTACAAAAGTACAGGGCCCTTAAAATGAATTCCAAAAGGAATTCTAATGTGAAAAGACCTCTTGTAAGGGAGCATACCTCTCCAAGGTCTCGCAGTTCAACATACCTCCTTCTCAAACAATAATAGTTATATTAATAATGTCTGAGAAAAGATAAACTGACTACAAAGGTGTTGGTGCCTTATATAGATGCCTATCTTCTGACGGGATGACTTACGGTTTACCCAACACCTGCTCCCAACTTTACAAAACAATTAAATCATAGATAAAGTCTACGATATGAAATCTAGAAAGACACTTCGCTGATTTGTCATCTTTTTCTTGTAAGTACTAAAGACTTAGGTGCTGTATTTATATTTCTAAGGACACTTTTGCCACCGGAAGTTTCGGGCATAATTTCTTACGATACGAAACAACTATAAACTATCAAATTCTAAAGACATTAGATGGGATTACCTTACATTAGAAGCCAACAAACAACTTTACCCGCAAATACCTTTATCAAAGCTCCATTTGAAGATATGTAGAAAAAAAAGGTTGCTCATACGCCCGAGTAGCCCAATCAATCAATTACAATCGACTCGTTTTCTTTTAATTAAAATAACAAACAAAAATCCGTTTCTCTTCGAATTGTTATTGATCTTGAACCTCCCACAATACCACATACCGCTACCTCCTATTTAAACGTTATTTACCTTTTTATGCGAAAGTGTCTACCACACACCTGCTTAGCACCGAAATAAAATTATAATTTCATCTGATAAGGAAAAATGTAGCGCGATAACAGAGCTTTCCAGTTACGTAGATAACCCAGGTGAGCACATTATCTCTCCGGAGTGGGTACCTTTAGTTGTTTTTCATCGATATTTCAGTAAATAGGGTCAGTCGTGTTTCACAACTTGGAAGCGTTAGCTTTGCCACCTGTAAACCACCCTGCGTTGTGTTCAAAATTCGTTCATTCATATTTTTAGTATTATTAGGAGTTCGGTGCGAAACGGATTCTACTTTCTTTCGTCCGTAAATTGGGATAGCGGTTTGTGCAATCTGTGGTGAGTTGAATAAATCAGAATTCCATTTTTTGTGGTGAAATTGCAATTAAATTTCATTCGACCTGAATTGGATAGTCTTTTCGCGGTCGCGCTGATAAGATAAACAACAAGTAATTATATTTACTTATTTTAATTAGTCATTTCGATCGACAGATAAGTTCTAAAACGAAAAGCTACACACGAACAGTGTTGCTATTTCAATGAAATAAAACAATAGGAAAAATATTGTATGCGTGTTGTTTTTTATTTCTTTTTTTGTCTTATTGAAGTCGAATAAAAAATAAATGGCTGCCTTATGGATATTTAAAGCTTTGCAGTCCATCCATTCCAGTCTGATTTTGCTATATCTTTTAATGGAAGGCTCTTATCAATAAGTTTTTTTAATACAGAATTTACGCCCTATGTATCTAGTTATATACGTGGTCAGTTGGAAATTGTGATTTCAGTGAAAAGAGAATTATTGCGTTTGTAATTGAGTGTGGTTGGCTATATCTCCATGTACGTCAAATGAAAGCGGATTTGGTTTAGTTTTACTCTACTTCTATCAAATATTATTAATTTTGAGAGACTTTGTTTCCTAATTTTAAAGTGTGAGCTACTGTCGCGTCGTGCTAACAAAATTGCCGCATGCCATTTCGTTTACCTAACTGCAGCATGGAAGAGCATCCAATTTCTTACCTCCTATGCTGCCATCTCGCACTTAAACGTAAACGACCTTCAAGATATTTCCAAGAATATCAATAAAATATGAAAATGGATTAAGAAACCAGTGATAATAAGGAAACGAGTTGACACAGTATATATCTATCATAAAGTCCGACTGAGCAGCAACTGCAAATTCCGCTGGGATCAATATTTTTAACGATAGTTTCTGCTTCTTTATCTTCTTTTTCTATATAAATGTGTTCTTCTCTGTCTCGTTTGGCTGTTTTTGATTGCTTTGTCTTCCTTTCTTTCTTAGTCTTCTTTGCTTTCTTCGACTGTTTCTTTTTACACTTCTTTCTATCGTTCGTCTTCTTTGTCTCCTTCTTTTTTTTATTAGGTGGCGCTACAGTCCGGCATGAATTCAAAAGCCTTTCAAGCTCCTGCAGTTAAGCCGGTATTTTCTCATTATAGGCCTTTAAAAGGCAATATTTTCCTCCGCTCCTTTTTTTACAAGAGAAAAAAAACGACCGAGCGTTTATACCTTCGAACATCTCCTCGCATTCTCAAACGCCAAATCTTGTCGACGCTTCATCCAAAATCTGACAGCGCGCCCTTACACATCTCGATAGCTTTCTGGCATTTCATTTCTTTAAATAAATGTTTAGCTCCTCGTCCGATAGGTCACTAACCGGAACCAATAAGTTATCCACTCATCCTTACGCGTCTTAGTAAACGACTCAAAATCCAAGATTAAGCACCTAGCCTTCCTTTATGCCTTTCTGGCACAAGTCCATTGATCCTGCAATGCGCGGTTGGGGAAGTGATGATTCTTTTACAGAGGTGGGATGTGCCCCACCATCAATCTCCTTATTCCCTTTGGTCGGACAGAAGTTTCCCTATAAAGAGACCTTTAAACTATTATGCCCTTTTTTACTCCGTCCGGTTTTATATTCTTAATCCGGCTTGCTTCAATTTTTGAGTAGAAATAGACGCGAATACGCAGATATGTCATTATTGTCCCGTATAATTGGCCTATTTGAGGTCTATTAGTATGGATGTAGCAGCTATGGATGTAGCTTTACTGTGAGCGGCTCCAAGAGCATTGAACCGTTTATAGCACCATCAATGCAGAGCTTCAGCAGATGTCCTTATACGCGTTGTAGTCGGCACCGCCTGTTGTAGGATGGTCCCATAAGCTTCCAGAGGGTATATGCGTACTGCGTTACCGACTCTTCTATTTTTCTTGATACCAAAACCACAGGCAGGCTGGTTATCGGCGCAGTTCAATTGCCAGCGTTACAAAAAAACTGCCCGGTAACTAATTCTGTATTTCAAAAGGTTCCTCTTTTAGCCGTCAGTTTGCAACCTTCATTGATTACGTATCAACTGCAGTGGTTCGCTGTCATCATCATGATTAACCCGCCTCCGTCTTAATATAGCTGCAAACGCGTCATTTTTACATGTCGCTGCATTCTCCCAATAATGTCAATAAGCCCAGTACCTACAAGTAGAACCGACTTTTGTAGTATCGTCATTGTGACCAAATTTGTTAATTTGTTTTTAACATCCCTGGAAAACTCGATAGATAAATCTCACCGCTTGTGAGAAAAATAACAATAAAGCTTGTCATTTTGTCTAAACCTTTTTCAAAATCAAAAGTTTCAGTCGTATTCTTGTCGACTTTGACGGAGAAGCGAGATTTATCCATTGAGTTTTCCCGGGATCTTAAAAACAAATTTATGATTAGGTCACAATAAAGAGCAAACATTTAACTTTTTATTAGACTGCATATTACCGACATGTGGGATGCTGTTTTCAGTACACAAATCTATGGTAATATATTGCGCAGATGTCGGTAATGTGAACAAGCAAAAATGGCAAATTACTGTGACTGTCTGCTTTTTTAGTACCATATAGATTTTCAATTATAATCCATTGTTCATATAAAGGCTTAAAAGGTATTAAGAGGAACATAATCACATACCTTAAAATGTTTTGAACAAACTCGAACAGGGGTTAAATTCCCGCATCTGTGATCGAGTTCTACTTGACTTGACTGAATTAGTTATTGTTTTGCATGTAAAATAAGCAAAATTCAGTGACGTATTGCTCACTCATGGGTGCGGTAATTCGGATCCAGTTTTCACATTAATTTTGTCTTTTCTTTGACACAAAAACACACACATTTTATTTCCTTTTGGGACCGAATAGAAATTAATTTATTATATTTATAATTATTTATAATTAGCTAAACGAATAAAGAAATAGAACTGATGTTCACGAGAAAATTAATTGTAAACAATGTTTTCAGTCACAATTGGCCGCCATATTGCAACATTTTGACAGATGCGCAGAAGGTTACCAAAATAATTGTGCTGAGTAAATTACCTCTATGCACGTACCTTGATCATAATGACGACTTTTTCCAATTTAAAACAATCTATTGTGACCTACAAGACGTTGAAGGCGAAGGTTAGACATGTTTGATGGTAAGGCCAGTGCTGAATGATGGAGGCGTTAAAACAACTGACGAATGTGGAAACGGATTACTTTCAAAATACCCAATTAAATAGTAAAATAGTATTACGTTCGGGTTCTCTTCCTTATGATTATTATTGTTACCATTGATATCTCGTACTCCATTCTCGTTGTGACTTTATATCAACGGAAATAGTAGTAGATTACAGTGACATTGGCTCCAACTTCCTGACAAGCGTTCCTAATGCATTTCGGAGGTACCTATGTGAGTTAGACTGAGTTAGCTCACGCCTTATCTAACTATATATTTTATATACAGTGGAAACCACTTTCAGCAAAAGTACAGGCCCATAACCTACAGACATGCAATATTCGCCACAAGAGCGGTCTCATTTAAATGACAAAACTAAGCGTTGATATATAGATTCGGCATTTCCTTTGCGACACGCTAACTCGTTAATGATTCATTGAGATCCCTAATCGCCGCGCAAATCAATATACAACAATTCACCAAAACCACTATAGCCTTTGGTCATAAATTCCCCTTTCACATGGGTATATAGCGCAAATAAATAAAAGCCTACAAATCTAATCGTTAACTTGTTATCAACTTATACCTTTTTTTGTTTTATCAACTTGAAGAGCTCTATTGTTATTTGTTTTGTCGTTCTTTGTTTTAAGTATATTTTTGTTTTAAGAAATATCGGTATCTGTGAAAGAATTAAAATGCGTTAGTCGATTAATAAATAGAAAATTGCATTCTTTCGGTGAAATATTTATACAACTTTCTTTGTTTCTATTTTAAATCACATTAGATAGAAGAAAACAAAGCCATAGGATACAAAGATGTCGCTATTAACTGGAAGTGCTAACTGTGTCAAGTACACGCTATTTGCGTTCAATTTGGTATTCTTGGTAAGTAGATAGTTTTTCTTTTCTGTTAGAGCTTTAATTTTTAGCAGTCCCGGAATAGGTGCGAGTGCATGCGTACTTGATATTGATTTCAGCTTTTGCCTTTGGATGGCGATACGAGCTCAATTGTTCGTAGTTTAAGCGTTCAATGTCTAAATGGACTTTTTTGACATTTGACATCGCGATACAGCGCAGAAAACATTAAGGTGTGATTTTCGTTTTTCCAGAAAACGAACTTAAGACCACACGCTCAGTAGCTCATTTGGGGAAAGCTGAATGACGACAATATAGCAGAAAAAGTAGGATGGGCGCAAGCATAGAACATAGTTCATCGTTGGGGGAGACGTCACGATGCATGGAATGCACCCTTCCACAACGATGAACTCGATCTGGCTCGAAGGACCATATGTTCGGGCATTGAACGTTAGGTTAGAGTAGAAAAACTGAATCCGAGATTTTACTTGGTAACAACTGAATCGTAATTTGATAAACCCGTAATTGAAGTTTCTTTAAACTTTATTATTATCAGTAAAAGTTTATTGAATTCGGTTGTTTAAAAGGGGTTTTCCAATAAGAGGTGTTATTTTGATAATCAAAGAAAAATGCCATTTTTTGAGATAAATGATTGGATAATATTTATTTCATAATAAAGAGGAAGGTATGCCGTAAATAATGATAAACAACATCAGCCAAATGGCCACCACGACCACGCTAACAGGACCATATCCTTTTCATAAAATTTTCCATAACAAAATCGCAAAGGGGCTGCCCTATGTCCTCGATAGACTCACGAATTCCATCCTTGAGGTCTTGAATCGATGCTGGGCTGTTGGCGTAGACCTCTTTCACGTGGCCCCAAGGGAAGAAGTCGCAAGGTGTTAAATCACAAGATCTCGGTGGCCATCACCTCTTCGAGAGATAACACGGTCCGCAAACTTTTCCCGTAAAAGATCAATGGTTTCGTTGCTTGTGTGGCACATAGCGCCGTCTTGTTGAAAGTAAACGTTGTCCAGATCAATACCATCCAACTCCGGCCATAAAAAATCATTAATCATCTCTCGATAGCGCAATCAATTCAACGTAACTGTTGATCCAACCTCATTTTCGAAAAAGTAAGGTCCAATGACCATAAACCGCACCAAACAGTCACACGTTGAGGATGGAGAGGCTTCAACAATAACTCTTTGGTTTTCCTAGCCCCAGATGTGACAATTTTGCTTGTTGACGTAGGCACCGAGGTGGAAATGGGCCTCATCAGTCAAGATGATTTTTCGATGGAATTCCATATAACACCTCTTATTGGAAAACCCATTAAAATACACTTCAGTTGACGTAATATATTATTTGCAATAATAATTTTCCTTGTGGGACATTTATTGTGGGCGGTGCATCCATTCATCGTGACATAGTTGTTCGCCGTCACCGCCGTCATTAGCATTCACTTCACTATTGTACACTTATCACTGACCCAGTGCGCTCACAACTTTTTGTTGTTGTTAGATAGAAATTCAGTAAGATGGCGCTGCAGTCCATTTGTGGACAAGAACCACGCGATTTTCTTGTACTAGCCGGGTCTTAAATTGTATTAGCGTAGAAGCCAATCGTTGATAAATAGTTGCCTATGCGGACGACGTTGCTATTGCCGTGTCAGGAAAGTACCTAAACGCTTCAAAAGAAAGAAAAAAAACGCTCTTAACAAGCGAATAAAATTGGCAAATAGATGCGGGTTAGGCGCGAACCCTTATAAAACTAAACTTGTCCTCTTCTCTAGGAAATACAAGATTCCACACATTGAACCTCCATCTACAAATCGCACTAGTTTGACATTCTTATATGAGGCTAAATAATAAATAAATAAATAAATAAATATTTTGGCGCGACAGGTCTATGGAACCCAAGGCCTAGCTTCTCACAACCATTCGTTTTGTGAGGGTTTTAAATTTTTGGGGCTTATTTTTGATAGGAAACTGAGCTGAAAGCTGAGAGTCTTGCAAAAAAAAACATTGGGAACAAATGGGGTTTACAGCCTCGTATTACTCACTGGCTATACGTCTCTGTCATAAGGCCGATACTTAAGTACGGTGTGGTTGTCTGGTGGACTGCTTTGGACAAAGCGATTAATCGCGATAAGTTAAGCAAGGTCCAACGAACTGCTTGCTTGTGCATCGGTGGTGTCCTTCGCCGCACTTGACATCTTGTCTCATCTGACACCAATTGACATCTTCAGCAGGCAACCGGCAGCTTCTGCAGACGTACGCCTCAAAGCTACTTCACAATGGACCAGCAAAACAACTAGCGATGTCGCTATCCTGAACAACTTCAGGAACCTTCCAGGAAACGTTGACTATCCTACACCAGTACTACAAATCGATAGAATCTTCAAGGTCTTCATTCCCACCAGATCATTTTTTCACAGATGGTTCGAAAACTGTGGACGATGTTGGCGGCGGTGTCTTCTCCGACAGACTTAATCTCAGTCTCTCTTTCCGTCTTCCTGATCACTGTAGCGTTTTTTAGCCAGAAATAATGGCTATAAAATAAGTCTTGTCTTGAATGAAAGAAAACGTGGTACCTGCTAAAAATATCCGTCAATCAAGCTGCTTTTAAGTGCCTGAAGTCAGTCTCAACAAACTCTATAACATTCCAAGACTTGTCGTTGGATTTATTGGCTAGCCGACTGCCACTTCAACCTAACCTAGTGCGCACAGCTTCGAGTGCCATTGGACATTCATCAGGCATACTTTCCTCCGGACAAATCTTGAAATTTACTTGATGTATGCACTAGAATGAGACGTCTTTCGTTGCCTTAACCATGACGATGATTATTAGTAAGACTCTGCTATTTTGGGTCGTACCGATAACCATTTTTAGCTACTACTTCCGAATGAGCTTTCGCAATTTTAAACTCAAGACTGTTGTTAATAAGGCGCATTATAAACAATCATTTCTATTTGAGTATTAAATTGTTTACATCATTTACTAACATATTCTTTTACCTCATTCTAGATCACCGGTATAATTTTGATTGCAGTCGGAGTTGGAGTCGCGGCCGTCTTCGATGAGTACGAGATCTTCTTGGTGTCGAACTTCTTTTCGATTCCAACATTTCTTATTGTGATCGGCGCCTTTGTTTTTGTGTTCTCCTTCATTGGATGCTGGGGTGCACTTAAGGAACAGTACTGTCTGATTTTGATCTTCTCCGTATTGCTGGGAATTATTTTCATTTTGGAATTGGCCGCCGGCATTAGTGGCTATGTACTGAGAAATGATGCCGCAAATCTAATCAACGGATCACTATATGAAACTATTGAAAATTATAACAAACCAAATTATGATGACACAACAAATCTATGGGACTACGTCCAGAGGGAGGTGGGTGTTGAAACAACTACTCTGGATTGAGTTTGAATTATCTTCTTTTTTTTCAGTTCTTATGCTGTGGCGTTCAGAGCTACAAGGACTGGGCAGCAACAAAAGTAGTTGCCGAACCAAATCTACCGCTTTCGTGCTGTACTATTCCAAATGGAGCTGTCGGCCCATTCTCGTGCACAACAAATATTGAGGACAAGAATCGTTATACTTTCGGCTGTCTGACGGAATTCTCTGACTATATCAGCGCCCATGCTGTGAGTCTAGGTGCAGCTGGTGTCGTTATCGCTGTACTGCAGGTAAATTTATTTAAAAAATATCTGACATACAGTAGACTAACAGATTGTTTAATATTTCCAGTTCTTTGGGGTGATTTTCGCTTGCTATATCGCACGTGAAGTAAAGATTCGAAATGGTATCACCGGCTTTATGTAAGGACAACGCCAGCACGTGCAATTGGACAGTGTTTAATTTAAATTATAATTTTTATTAGTGTGTATTTTGTGTGTGATTTTCCATTACATTTTTGTTTTAACAACCAAAGACATGAAAACAAGAATAAAATTTGTTAAAATTTTATAGGAATTGTTGTCTACAACTTTATGAAAGTGGATTGGTCTACTGAGTGAGGGGTATCAGGTTCGCACCCACGGAAAAAACACAAACATAGGAGAGTATAACAGATCTGGAAAAGCTTTTTAATTCAGCTTTTTGGTGTAAAATTGCAAGTCCCGAAGAAATTTTGTATATACAGGAGTCTTTTATATGATATCTATTGATTGTTAAACATCCGTGGGTACTCTAAAAGTGTTATAACTACTATATGACAATTTTCGGATAAGAGGGCGTGGCACTTTAAAAGCAACTAACGAACAAACCAGCAATAGCTATGGGGAAAAGCCCTAGTGTATTTCAGAAAGATCTCTATGCCATTAAGGAATGCGCAAACCTATAAATGCCCTTAGCTCAAAAATCACTGTCTCAAAATCAGTCCTGCACTTCTTCAAAACCCTCAACACTTTCGGCTCATTTAACAAAACCAAAATATGGTGTGTTCCCGGAAACGAGAGTATTAAAGGAAACGAAAAAGCTGACGATCTTGCTAGGAAAGGGTCACAGACCCCTTTTTTTGGACCAGAACCTTTCTGCGCTCACCAAATCAGAAATTAACTCCATTATAAAAAGCTGGGAACACAAAATGTATATAAAACAGTGGGAAGACATCCCAGGCCTCAGATAAGCCAAAAGGACAATCCGGCCATTCAAAAAGAATGACAAAAAAACCCTAAACCTCAGAAGGCACGATATCACATAAACACATAAACATGTACATGCTCAACTCACTGGAGTGCCGGCGGGCTATTTCTCGAAAAAGCCGAAACAGCTGAGCACATCATGTGCGAATGGCCCAGCTCTATCCAGTACTAGTAGGAAATTCTTCTTCCGTGAAGCGCTCCTCTGCTGAAAACATTATCAGCTGCATTAGGGTAGTGGAAACTCTGCTAGCTTAAACTTATTTTCTGACATCCTTTTTTTAACAATAGATCTTTTAGGTCGACGTGCCTCTTTATCGCCTTGGCGAGTCACAAGTTAAAAAAAAAAAAAAAAAAACGAACAAACCAATTTAAAATGGTATATCTTGGCACCTCTTGATGCCATAATTACAAAACTTGCCACATGGAAGTATATTGTCTGTTCGAAACATATTTCCGAATATGGGCGGAATTTAAAAACAAGGCGTGGCACCTTTTATACCAAGAATTGTTTCAAAACGCTATAGCTTGACAAATCTTGCAGTGAAAGCCTTTAAAATTGGGTAAATGGACCAATATTTTCTGTTGGATGTATTTTTCCGAACATGAGCGGTATTTGACAGCAGGGCGTGGCGCCTTTCATACGCCAAAAATATTTAAAACTAAGGTACGTGCATCAAAGAACACATATGAAAAAATTAGGGGGTCATCATCAGCTAAAAAGTGTATTGGACTAAAAGTGGCAGATAAGAGATCATAAAGAAATATGAGAAAGAGTATCGGAGACAAAACAGAACCTTGAGGAACACCACCAGTTCTATGGTGAATTGCGTACTTGACACTGCTTTAGACAACTTGAATCGAGCAACCGGAAATGTAGTTTCTAAACACGTAAGGAAGAGACGCTTTTTTCAACAAAAGAGCCTAATGACAAATTTTCAAAATTGTTTTCGAATATCAAGAGATCAAAAATAAGAGATAAGTTTCAATTATCGGTAAGATAAGTCTGTAAATGATGAGTGAACGTGCTGCCACGAAAACCATATTGAAGGTTACTAAGATGGCGATCTTTCAGGAATTGAAAGATTGGGCAGTAGTTGGTGGGAGAAGGCTTTTGACAGCGTGGAAGAATTCTTCTTTAAAATTTTGAATGTTTAGATCTTTAAGTTAAATGTATTCAATTGAGTCGTCAACGCTCTCGAGTATAAAGGGTGTTTTTTAGAGGTATAAAGAGGTATAAGCTGGCAGTAGATTTTTAATTTTCTCGTTTTTAGTTTGGTTTGGCATTTAAAATGACGCCTAAACAGCGCTTCCGAATTCTGCAAATTTATTTTGAAAATCATTTTCATAAGCGAATTTTGTTTAGCGATGAAGCTCACTTTTGGTTGAATTTTTACGACTATAAACAAACCATCCGTATTCGGAGTGATGATAATCCTCAAGTGCATGTTGAGACACCGTTACACCCACAAAAACTGACCGTTTTCTGTGCTTTATGAGATGGTGGAATAATTGGTACATACAGTCAATGGTGACCGCTATAGAGCCATTATTACTGACTGTTTCGTTCATCAATTGAACAACTATGATGTGCAGCAGCTGTGGACCCATAAGATCCTGCGATCGTGCGATTTAACGCCGCTTGACTATTTTCTGTGGGGATATGTGAAGTCGCTTGTCTACGCCGATAAGCCAGAAAAGATTGACCACTTGGAATACAACGTTCGCCGCGTTATTGCCGATATACGGCAACAAATGCTGGAAAAAGTAATCGAAAATTAGACCTCCAGATTAGACTACGTCCGAGCCAGCCGTATACCAGAAATCATATTTAAATTATAGTGCCAGAAGATTATCTTTCGAATAAAGTAAATTTCATTTCAATTTTAAAAAAAATTTTTGTTTTATTCCATTTTAAAGTTCTAAAAAAACACCCATTCAAAACTAAACTTACGACGTGGTCGAGTTCCTAATAATGTTGACTAACGACCGTTATAATTTAGTCCCACTCGCAAAATGAAGGAGTTTTGTCCCTTTTTTTACAGGACGTCGACCTGAAAAGATCTATTGTGCCATAGGATAAGAACAATTTGTTTTGGCTATTAGAGTTTCTACTTTCCTAATGTAGCTGATGATACTTTCAGCAGAGGATAACTTTACTTCTTCTGGACTTATGACTTTCCTGAAGAAGAAGTTCCTTCTAATTCCAAAGAGAGCTGGTCATTCACAAAGTAGGTATATGCGCGGCGGCACTCCGAAGAGTCGGATACGTATATCTTGTTTAGGTGATATCGCAAAGTGTGTTGGGCTACTTAGCGAGGGGTCCCCGGTTCGAATCCCGAAAGAACCAAATTACATTTTAAGGTTTTTTTCCACTGCGCCACCTCTCGCGAGCGTCTGACAAACATCCGAGAGTAAAACTGTTATGAAAGAGCTTCTCAAATTAGCCTCTTGGACTCGGTATAACATCGTAGATCCCTTCCATTCGTCCCAAAAATTTAAAACCCACACCAAACGAATGGTTGTGAGAAGCTGGCCTTGGGTCCCACAGACCTGTCGCGCCAAAATATTTATTTATTTATTTGATATCGCAACCCGTGACGCCCTGTTAGGTAGCAAACTAGATTTTGAACATCATGCCTGCGTAGATTTAGAATCTTTTTGGCATTATTTTTGAAGTGTTTGAGGGGTTTAATAACCTGAATAAAGGCCTGAATGCTCTCCCACTGTTTAATACAGTTATTGTGTTCCCAGCTCTTTTTAGTTAGGTTTGCCTCTGTTTTAGAGATTGCGCAGTAGGATTCTCCTACCTTGCTGGTCGGCTTTTTCGTTTCCTTGAATTCCCTTGTTGCCAGGAATCTACCATATTTTGGTTTTGTGTCTGGTTCATAAAGTTTGGAGGCTATTGGAGCAGTGTAAGACTGATTTGGAGTCAATAATGGTGGGTGAAATCAGCTTTGTCCCCGGGTTGTATTTCAAAATACGATGAAACGAAAAACCAACAGAAAGCGGGAGGCGGTTACGCTTGTGGTGAGGCAGAAAGGAACTTCCAGGAAGAGGGCTCAAGAATTAGCAACAATTAGTTGGTCTGGATGTTAACACCTTTTCCCTGAAATTACAAATGAATTTCTAATCAACTACAGTCAGTATGGTAGAAAAAAACAAAAGAAGCAGGTACATTTTTCAAAGGAAATACTTGTGAAACTATCATTTGATTTTTTTACCTCTGTCCCTATACCCAAACACAAACACACAAAATCGTGCTACAAATAAAAAACATATTGCACAATAAATAATTACCAGCCTGATGTAAAAATTACCCTCAAACAAAAGTGCAATGAATCGATCCAGTATACACAAATGACGCCTGTTATCAGCTTATCGCCTTATCCGGCTCACTGATAAGCACCACTCACCTGTGCTTTTTCCAACAAAATTTCCCATACAAAACAGTTGATGAAAACAGCACCGAGCAAACATGAAAAAGCTTACACCAATCATCATTTTAGCAAAACAACAAAAACCCTACACTTCAAAGCTTGCGTTTTCGTCTCAGTTTTCTTACACACTCAACCGAAGAAGGAGGTTATGTCAGCTCTCGCCAGTTGCGAGAGAGAGTTTTTGTAAATCATTTCAAAAGTTAAGTGCATCGACTAAAGTTTAAGACCTATTCAAGGAGACTGTAAGCCATCAAGTTCCGACAACGAGTCCTGTATTTCACCAGTCGTAGAATCCGAGAAACAAAAATGGCCACCATCACTGATGCGTACAGATTGAATTCTGGCATGAAATGTGCCAAGTACATGCTACTGATCATCAGTTTCATGTTTGGGGTGAGTAAAATTGTCGTTTGTGCTTGTTTTTTGAAAAGAAGATGTCATCTTGGATGTGACCCAGTGGCGTTGCAGGCGTGACCCATTTTATGAGTGTTTGTTTTGTGCCTTTGGCTTATTCATAACTGACGAATGTGTATCTCATATGAATTTTATCAGTATGTATTCAGTTAAGTCTTATCAATTTCAACATTGCTCCGCAAGACTGATAACAAACGGCTGGGAATATACGAGCGCACCAATACAGCGGAAATGTATACCGCAATAGGCACTTAGAATGTTGTGTTTTGTTGCTGTTTTTTTTTCTGTGAGTAATACGATTTTAGGGAAAGTTCTGCTGATGATTGTGTTCATGGGAAAACTTGTGAAAATCCATAAATCCTTCTCCGGGCTCCAGCTGGCAACAAGCTAATCAAAGTGTTATGTAGAGGGAAGGTATTTTCGAATTTACTTTGGGTTCAAATAACAACGCTTTTTAAGTGACAGTCGAACCTGACAGTTCAATTCTGATGGTCAATGGGCCATTTAAAAATTCAGTTATCTAAAATAGACTAGAGTGTTCTGGACAACCTGAATACAAAAACAAGCTTGGTCGGTAACGTCACTTTTCATAAGTCAGTCAAATATACGAACTGTCAACTTGGTGCTCAGCCACGATTTTCTTTACTAAATTCGTCGACTAGTCAATAAACGTCAAAGGAAAAAGCTGTTCACGTAACCGACCTAGGCCAATCAAAACTAAGACACATCAAGTCAGCTAACTGTCAGGCTTCTCCTCTCAGGAGGTCTGTTCCCTTACTTTTTGGGCCAATTTCGGCAAAATGTCAGACATCAAGGAGTGGGGATATATTCTCTCAGAAAAAGAGAATGTAACCAAAAAGTACAGGAACGAAAGTTTGGCATGACACTTTTTAAAAACATATGCGAGAAAGAAAAATAATTTTCAAAAATAAACGTCAGTGGGTTTAAAAAAAATTTGCAGGTGGCAGACGTTGAAAAACATTCGGATTCAGTTTAATATTCAGCACTTAACAAAGCAAACCGAAAAAAACTGCCAATTCAAATTGATTTTTGAGAGATTTGACAGCTAAAGTCAGTTATAACAAACTAGCCCATTGGGCTATTATTTGCAGTTTTTTTTATGAAGGGCAAATATTTTTTCTCTCTTTGTGGCTCTCTTCTGCCCAACTTTTGCGTAATGGAACGAAGTTTGACTAAATTTGACTAATGTGTTCGAATGCATTATCGTTAGGGAACAGACCTAGGGTGTGAACCTAGGTTCATAAATACATCGGGATGGCCTGGACAAGGTCGAGTAGCTGCAAACAAGGGAAGAGTTTTTCATCGCCAACAACACCGGACGATCCCCCCACCAAGGGCATCACAATGGGTCCACACGGACCTAAGTGGGGTACGACAGGGCTCGCTCTGCTGTACCCACCCAGTAACCTAACCTAACCTAGGGTGTGAACCTACAAGTCAGCCAACTGTCAGGCTTCGCACACGGCAAAACATTTCTTGAATATAACAGAGAGGTTTACAACCGCGACGGATTTCTGTTGTTGCTAATGTTGCTGTCGATCTCCCGAGTTTATTTTTTCTCTTCTATCTTGTCAAATGTATATGTAGTTCAAAAATAAACCACCGGATGGCGCTTTACCAATCTACTTGTCATAAAAAAGTTAAGACGGAAGTAAAAACGCGACATCAGTGAACGAGCAAAACGTGAAAGAAGTCTTCCTCTATCGCGTTGACGTTATAGGTTAGAATTTGAATCGAACGGGCAATGAGCACATTTTTTGACTAGGTCAATGTTGTTATACGCAACAACGTTAGTCTTTGAGAAAAACACGGTAAAATCGATGAAGACGCACGCCTACAACACCGGTGCGAACTTCATTGCTTGTTTTCGATGACAGTTACCTAGTCATTCCATTTGTTTAGACTCCCCATGCTCAACATGTTTATTTTTGGCAAAGAAACTGACGCTTTCGGCATCGAACCTTGAGCTACGCATTGAGCGCATTCGGTTGCTTACAATTATTGTATCACATATTACAACGTAAATCGCCCGATTTAACAATTTTGGACGTTTTTCTGTGGCTTTTTGACATTTTTTTAAGCCAAAATGTCAAATGGATGACATTTGACAAGAGGGACAACTTATTAGTTCTGTTCCTTTACTTTAAAATCTAACGAATTTTTACGAATTCTTACGCATTTTACTCAATTGTCGTTCCTCAAGTCTTAACTCGAAAAATTCGTAAAAGAGAGCGGCTTCGAACGAGCAAGATATTTCCCCTCTCACTAGTTTTTATTGAAACAACTGTCAGTTGCCTGAAAATTGACAGCTGATTTTAATTTGTTGTTCTATTTGACATTTGGGTGGAATATTCGCATCTGTCATTTTTTACAGATTACTACAAAAGCGTTCCCTAATTTTTGCGTAAGTTTCCCTCTCTAAGAGAGAATTTGGAGAGGATCCACTGTCATTTTAACAGTCTTTTTCATTTTTACCACAATAGTAAAGGAACAGACCTATTGCGAATCTATTTGGACTTTTGTTCTGTGGCTTTTTGACGTTTTTTTAAACGCCAAGGGTCTTTACAACATGTCAAATGACATTTGAGAAAAAGTCATGCGACACTACCGCCTCTGCGTCAACTTCTCTCTCAGCAAACAGGGCGAACATGTGTTCTCCTGGAAGAATGTGCCGCGAACATGGTTACATTTAAATTTCAACAAAAAACAGGCGGAAAGTGATATTTGCATTTCCTTATTCAACATGGCGTTTTCCACTTGAAATTTAGAAAATATAAATATATGACACTGAGAAACCCTTGATACGTCATCGCACTCTTGTTTGTCATAACAAGAAAATCGGCAGAAGGTGCTTCGCTTGTCCAAAAAATGCGGATCAGTAATATTCAATTCAATTCAATTTGTAAATAACAGTATTGCTTACAATTTAAGACATTTTAAGCGTCTTTTAAAGTTTGCAATAATTTTATGATGTGTTTGTAACCTTCCTCCGGATGTTCGCATTTTATTCCTCGGCGTAGATTTTGTTGTATCGCCGGCGACTCTTCCATCAATGTTTGCCCCGAAGTCAACCATTTTGGCTGAAAAACGTGTCGCATGGATTTTTTTTATGAATGCGACGATTGATATTATCCACGCGACTTTGTGACAAGATTAAATCCCAACTAACCCGAATTTTCTTGCATTTCAGATCACCTCGATCCTGTTGATCATGGTTGGCACCACGATCCAAGCGATTTTCGGTGACTTCCGTCAATTCATCGATGATCACTTCCTATCGCCACCAGCTCTCCTGATTGCGACCGGATTCATCATGTTCTTCGTTGCGGCTCTGGGCGCCTGGGGTGCTGTCAAAGAGAGTGTGCTTCTCATCAATTTGGTAAGTGTTTCATTGCAAAACTGTGGCAATTAATTGCAATTTTGCAATCTCAATCATAGTACGGAGTGTCGCTCTTCCTGATCTTCATCCTTGAAGTGTCGGCTGCCATCGCTGCCTTTTGCCTCCAGGGTCAAGTACGTGGAATGCTAATACGAACAATGAACGAATCCCTCTATCTATACGAGGAGAATGAATACCTTCAGGCAGGATTCGATTTCATGCAAACTGGAGTAAGTTTGAAAAGATTGCTTCTTTTACCAATTCAATTGCAACAGTAGCTTGTCTCTTGCAGTTGGAATGCTGCGGCATCAACAGTCCCTCAGACTGGAAACCAGTCCTGAGTCAGAACAAAAATAATACCGACCCTATGGACATCTATGTGCCGCCATCTTGCTGTGGTGAGTTCGACTCCTACGAATCGCAGTGCCTGTACAAGTTCGAATCGGGATGTTTGAATCGCATGGACTTTGTGATCTCACAGAGTGCTATGCTAATTGCGACTGGCGCTACAACCGTCGCTTTCGTTCAGGTGGGTTGAGGAGTTCATCGAAGTCCAAATCGGGTTTTTTTTAACAATTGTTTCACTTGCAGCTACTTGGAGTGGTGTGTGCATTTTTGCTGGCGAAGACCCTGCGTCGCAACAAGTCGATACGTGAAGCTAGGCGCTGGCAGTTGCAACAGAGTTTGGGCGTTTTGATCGCCGGAACTAAGGCTATGTCGCCACCCCCAGCCGGCTATCAGCAGTTGGACAAGCAGGACAAGTACTTGGAAGAGTATACCGCCACCAGTCCCAGCGTAAACTAACGCGTTACCTTACATCAAATTATACAAAATTGTATTTTTTCGAAAGGATCTCTTGGTAGATATAAAGATAATCAGCTATAATAAAAAAACACGAACCAAGGGATGACGGAGAGTTTAGTTTTTGTTTGTCAAAATTCGAGGAGAGGTTTATTTAAAACGGGTCTGAATGTGTGGAACTTGTCGACTTTTGGCTGTAATCTGCCGTCTAAACGCATACGTATGAGCTTATATTGGTTTTTGTGTTTCATCATAATCTATTCTTTATCAACCAAACCTAGAAATATTGATAAACGCCAGAGCTTTTTCATATCATCCTCACCTTATCTAGTCGCCATTTGTGGCTGGATGTGTGTTGCTGAACTAGTACTTTCTAAATTAGTGTTTGTTACTAGTGTCCAAGCTGAACACTGGCATTCGGTAAAATGCGCTACAGAAACGGAAATTATCAGCTTAAAATTGTTGTAATTTTGGCTGCGTGTGTTCTCTTGTATTTCATCTGGCGTATCACTCGGAATAATGGTGACAAGTATCCAGATGGACTCCCAGATTCGACACTAAAAGATTTTAGTGCGAAACAGCAAGAGGACTGGCGAAAATTACATATACGACAAAATGGAGATTTTTGGATACTGGAGAAGTACATCGTTGCCAGCAAACAATTTGGCTATCTGGATTCGATGACGTACACAACACATGGTGAATATATGTTTTTGGATAATTTGGAGGCGATCGTTGAAAGGTTTGTGTGTTGGTAAATATCATTTGGGTTTATACTTTATAGTTCTGAGCAAAAAAAAGAAGAAAATTGCTGAAGGGAGAGGAAATTTTTTGTTTGAAAATAAAGCGCGCCAGTTAATAAAGTTGAATTTTTTGGCTGGAAATTGAAGCATTAGGTTGAGGGGAAGGTCTGCACCACGCCAATGATTGAAAAGCTACAATTGTGTGCGAGAATGTCATAGGAGAAGCGGATGTGGACATTTGTCATATAAAGATAGATAGATATATTCTTTATTTTCAATTAATGAGAAGTTACAACACATACAGATTGGCTTATCTTATCAGCCTTCTGCCAATTTGACATTGAAAACTTTAAAACTATACAAAAGAGTGAATCCATGTGTAACAAATGAATCGTATAAACAAACAATTTAAAAGTGAGTTTGATTTTCTATTCATAGGTCTTAAATAAAAAAAGTAGAATTTAAGTTGAGCATAATAATTAAAAGAAAGGACTTGAAATTAAATAAAATCGATCGAGAGGAAGTAAAATAAAGTGAAAGACTGGGTCGCACGAAATTTTCTCGTTCATATCAACAGTTTGGTTGTAATTGCATTTTATTGGCAGAGTTTTATAAAAATATACCGTGCGGGAACGAACTTTTAGATTTGGGTCAATATATATTTGTTAAAAGAAAAACTTTGTACCTACCTAAGGGACCTTATTTAGAATACTTGTATTTTTCGAAATACATATTCATTTGGTCAAAATCGGTAGAGCGGGTTTTTGGAAAAATATGCTCTGAAATTAGTTACAAATATTGTAAACCTCACCTGCCTAAGCTGAAATGTCAATTTCGGTTGCAAATTAACGCAAACAAACGGACAGAATTGCGAAACTCTTTGCATTTTATATCAATTAAAATTTTAATAAAATTGTTGGCAAGTTTACATTGGTTCTCGTTGCGTTTTTTAATTTTCTCGCATTACGTAGTAAGAGAAAGGTATTGTAATCGTACAAAAAATCGAACTCGAGATTTTAATCAAATCTAACATTACGATGATAGAGGAACTCAAAAAGTGGGTCTCGCAATTCTGTCCGTCTGTCCGTCCTTCCCGAGCTCTACAGCACAAACGGCTGGACGGATTTATTTCAAACTTCGGATTTGAAGTTGGTGGGCATACAGTTCGGAGCCATTTTTTTTTTTTGCACGTTAAGAGTTGCCGTTGTAACGGTATTCAGCAATTTTGAGTTTTTAGAAAACGGCTCTAACGATTTCAACCAAAATTGTTATTTGGGCTTAAGTAGGTGTAACAAAGATGGCTGCATACCCAGTTTTTCGCAGAAAAATTTAATAACGGTAATTTTGAAAATTCTTCATATCTCAAAAACGGTTAAAACTATTTCGACAAAAATTCATACGGTCATTCCCAACATAATGGCAAACTCAGTTTTCCCCTAAATCATCGTTCAACGGACTATTTTGGAAAAATTTTGTATTTTAAGACTTTACTTAATTATGGTTTACTTGAAAACGGCTTTAACGATTTTGACCAAAATGCATACTTGCAGTAAAATTGACGTTTTCGATTCGAATTACCGGAAACGCTGATTTTGAAAACTGCTCAAACCTCGAAAACGCGATTTTCGATTTGAATAAAACTTTAAAAACCACGTAATTCTAACATCCTGAGCAATACCCTATACTCAGTTTTTAGCTAAATATTTGAGCAATATTATTTTTCGAACTCAAAATGTTCATATTTGTTAGATACTATTTTGTTCGCATTATTTTCCAAAATCAGATTTAAAGATTTTGACTAAAATGCTTATTTAGGATAACATAAGTATTCTTAATAAAACCCCGTACTTAGATTTTCTTAAAGGCCGTGTTGTAAGCTTACCGCACTACCAGTTAAAATGTAATCACAACTAATGAAACTCCTTTTTAGCAAATATTTCCCACTTCTTCTTTTTTCAACCATATTAATAATGGACCTTAAAATAATTCCAACCAATTGGAGTCTACACTATCAGAAACCCGCACTTTATTTACCCCCAAATTCGAAAACTATTTATGTCAAATTAAAATAATTAAAATGTTTGTTTTTTTTTCCCCTATATGCTATCGACATTTTTGACAGAAACTCATTTTGAATATAGTTGAATTTATAGTTCAATTTATATGTCATGTGATTGTTACAAGTCGTTTGAAAACATTTCATGTCAAATTAGAAAATGTTAAATTTTCATGAATTTGTAATGCTTTTATGGAAAAATACTCTTGCTCAATTATTTAGCTAAGAAAGTATAAAGCATGAGTTAGAATGTAAGCATTATTTGGTTTTTTAAGTTGTATCGTAATCGCAAAATAGCATTTTCGAGATATGAACAGTTTTGAAAGCAACCTTTTCGGTTATTCGAATGGAAAATGAAGGATGCAATCATTTTAAAAAACATCAATTTAACTCCCAGTATGCATTTTGGTCAAATTTGTTGCAGCCGTTTTCATTTAAGTAAACTATAGAAAGCCAAATGCTCAAAATATGCCTTTTTCAAAAACCCATTTTACGATATTTTAATTAAAAAAAGGAGTTTGCCTAAAAAAAAATGCGGTCTTAACGGCGGTAACGTAGATATTTATCGACACTCAAAATCATCCAAACACATCAACGCCTGTAGACTCTTGCAGTAAAAAAATTGGGAGAATTGTGAAGATTCGTCTAAGCTTCCATTTCTCTGTGAAGATATTTCCCGTTCCGGTTGATAGCTGGAGTTTTTGTAAAAATATTAGAAATTTCATCTGAAGCCGGTGATACTTAACGAATGGCAGAAAAAGAATCAGATACCAATGACGAAGGCTCTAATTTAATTTAAAATAAAAAATATTCATTCATTTACAATTATCCTGTAAAAATCTTGTTTTATTATTATTATTATTATTAGTCTTGCTTATTACTGTTCACATAAATGTAGCATCAGGGTGACATTTTGTCTTTTCAAATCAGTCAAATGTTAAATGTGGTTGTCTTTCTTTTGTACGTCAAATTCTATCCTAACAAATATTATTTGGCATCTTAATATCGTTCAATTTAAAGTTCTTTCGAATGCCATTCCACCAAGAAATCACTATAACATCTACATAAGCTGTTTAAAACATTATCCTGTCAGGGTTGCCATCTCTGTACATCATAATCTATAAATGTGGCAATAATCGTCTATTTACGAAATTAAGCTGTCATAAATGTGAAGTTAAGGTTCTTAATAACTTTGCTGTATGAAAGGTGCCCCGCCCCATTATTTAATAAAATCCACGTAACCTCTTTTTAGACAATACACATCAGTGTTTCAAATTTTAAATCTTGAGCTTCAATGAGTGTCTAAAAATGACAGTTTGGAATGGTATTTCTGTAAGGGAAGTGCCACGCCCCCAAATCTTATGCCAAAATCCTTCGTATAGTGTCAAAAATACTCGAAGAATACCAAAGAATGTTACACAAATAATGGATATCAGAAAAAATAAGTCTCAAAAGTATAGACAGTATTGTTAAAATACTTTAGAAAATGTGTAGCCTTCCGAATATCGGAACCACTGATAATCTTAGTTACACAATCTACCTACTGTGTATCTCTACACATTATTTATTTTTCTTCGACTTCTTAACATCTGTTTTGAAACACATGAATCGCAATGCATTATGTTCCACCGAATAGGTCTACCTAATACCGAAAAAATTTGTTCAAACATTTTTATTCTATTTAATCAGCTCGATTAAATATCTTGAGCATGTGCCTTGCAACTTGTCTATTCTTTGACGTCTAATAGATTGAAATTTAATTTAGTATCAATTTGATCGGCATTCAATGACATTCGGGGTGAAATGCGCTACAAAAATTATAATTATCTACTAAATGGCGCGGTCATTTTTGTCGCGTGTGTTCTCCTATTTACACTGTGGCATGTAACTCACGATCAAAACGATGACGAGAGAATGACTTATATGAACAAATTCACCAATGCAACACTTAATAAATTTAACGCGCAATTTCGCATACCCAAACAACGAATTCGACAAAATGGGAAATTCTTCATACTAGAGAACTTCATTATCGCTAACAGACAATTTGACTATCTGGAATCAATGACATACACAACACATGGGGAATATATGTTTTTGGATAATTTGGAGGCGATCGTTGAAAGGTTCGTTGAATTTTAAAAATATGCCTTCGTGTTTTTTTTTTATTTAATCAGCTTTTAGCTTAATCGCACGCGAACGTCTTCTGACAAGACAAGACGTATGGATATGTTTCTGTTGCGAAATTGCGGCCAAATGATTAACTGTTAGGTCTATAGGCAATCTGACAGCTGTCATTAAATAAAAGTAGTTAGAAATAAGTGTAGACGCAGTGGTTAGTGTGATTGACTACTAAACGAGGGGTCCCCGGTTCGAATCCCGAAAGAACCAAATTACATCTTAAGTCTTTTTCCACTGCGCCACCTCTCGCGAACGTCTGACAAACGTCCGAGAGTAAAACTGTCATGAAAGAGCTTCTAAATTAGCCGTTTGGTATCGGCGTAAAATTGTAGATCCCTTCCATTCGTCCCAAAAATTTAAAACTCATACAAAACGAATGGTTGTGAGAAGCTAGGCCTAGGGTCCTAAAGACCTTTTGCCCCAACTATTTATTATTAGACTAAACATTTGATAGTCGAATTACAAAGGAAGGTACGTTTAATAAGCAACAACAACTTTATAAGAGACTATTTAATGTGGGATGGGGACTAACACACAACACATTACCCTACGACAATTGAAACGACAAAACAAGACCAAACGAACAGTAAAGCAACGGGAAAGAATTTCCCCCATTTTTTTCATATTTTTCTTTTATGATAAGAAACGTTGAAATAAAACTAAAATCCTTGAAAGGATCCTAATCCTACATTAACATCTTTTGACATTCCACGAATAACTGAATGCAAATCGTTTTAAAATACTTATCAACGCGTTTGCATTGAACACAAACTAGGTCCTCTTTGACGTTTCATGAAAGCAAATTGCTAATAGGTATCTATCCTCAAAAAAACACTGAGTATTTATTGATTAAAATAGCGAAATCTACAACTGCAGCGACTTTTCGGCGAATTGAACAATTCTTGCCCCGAACTGTCACATTTTGTTCAAAATCCACAGTCACGAACCACAAATACTTAAATAAAAAATTCGTTAGAACTTAACCTTTAAAATTGACACTGATTCGGGGGTTTCTGCGACCAAAAAAGTTGTCATGTGTGTGAAATGTCAGAATTTACGAATATTCGCTTGTTCCCAATTCACAATTCGCGTTCATATGAATAGTCCTTTATCAGTTCTCGGCAATAAATAAAGTAGCTCGCGACAACGTCTGTATCAAGTGTCAAGAGAAGAAAAAAATAAGTAAGATCTTAAAAATATGGTAAAAAGCAAAACAAGATAGAGTGGCGACGTTCAAGTATTTAGTTTAGTAAGTCTGACAGCTGACTGACTTGATGTATCCCAGTTTTGATTGGCCTGATGTAGGAAAAGTGACGTTCCCGACCAATCAGGTTACATCTATTCCAGACCAATATAGTCGACTTAAGACAAACTTCCAACAACATATGTGTCAAATGAGTAGAAGAAAAAAGTGACAGCTAAAAAACATGTGTAAAACAAAAACGATTTTATATGAGTACCCATAGTTTTGCTAAAATGATTATAATTAAGTGCAAACAAACTTACTTATGCCTGAAACAGACGTACATTAATACTGCCTACAGCGACGCATATGAAAAAGATGTGCAGAAGTTACTGACATTACATCGCATCAATTAATGACAGTACAGCCATTTGACAAATCGAAGTTACAACTCTCATTGACTTATACGTCAAATGACAAGAAATGTACTAAATTGTACTATTTTGCTATTCTAGTACAGCTGGTTTGCATCAAGATTAGAAATAGCGATGTGTTGTAGCAAAATATTGTTTGCAGCAAAGTCGTGTGTTTGCTTGTATAGAAAACCATGTTCTCTAATTTCAATGCACGGTTTTTGCTGCACATCTGTTTGAAGCGACTCTTTAGTTGGGGGTGAACCGCAGCCTCAATTAACATGCAAGAAAAAAGGTGTTAGGAAAACCGAACCAAAAATTCATCAAAGAAAGCATTCACAAAGCGTTAAACAAGTCGAAAAACATGAATGAAACACGCAGAAAATAGGGCGTATAAGTATATCTCAATATTTGACGTAGAAAACGGGACAAAAATGGGCTTAGAAATGGACAAAAAACTTTAATAAGTGCTCTTACAAAATTGAAAGGGAAAAAGAGGCGTCAAAAATATAATTAGCTGTCAATTGCACTCAGCGCAACGTTAAAACCGGAGCGGGCTTTATTTAAAGCATCGCCGGTTAATGAAGGAAGCTGGTTAAAGGTCTGTCTGGCTTAGGTAGCTTGTTATTATTGAGGACCAACATACGTTGGTTAAATTTAACAATTATTAGACAATTATAGACAATTCTAATCCATGCTAATTTTCTTCCCCTAGATGGCGCGCACCGGTGAGCATCGCAATCTTCGCCCCAAGTGATGACTTCAACCGAACCCTTCACAGTATCGGTTACCTTCGCAGCTGTACCGCCGAGAAAACTCTCATCCGCGATTTGGTTACATTTCACATCTATTTTCCGTTCAAGCACATGCCTTCGTTCATACCTAAGACGGAGAGGGATTTCGAAATTTTTAATGGCAACTGTTCGCAGAAGCCGCCGTTTTTAGCAGAGGCCGACGACTCCTACCGTCACGGCCAATCAATGCTCTATCCAATCAACGTGGGTCGAAATATAGCACGCCGATTAGCGCGAACCCACTACATCCTTCCCTCAGACATCGAGATGTATCCCAATTGGAACTTTGTCAACGACTTTCTCAACATGATCCACAGAGATCCGGACCTGTTACTCGCCGAACGTATGTGAAGCGTTGTTCTTATCAAAGAAAAAGTATTTTAAAAAACAAAATGAATCCCATTTGGACAGGGTCTATCCTTTGGCAGTCTTCGAAGTGGAAAAACACCAAGATATTCCAAACAGCAAGACAGATCTGCAAGTGATGCTTAGCAGAGCTACGGCGATACCTTTTCATATGAAAATCTGCATGTACTGTCATGCTATCCCGAAACTAAACGAATGGATGTTGGCGAGGGAAACAGAGTCACTCGACATATTTTTGACTGTAAAACATCATAGCTATTGGGAGCCGTTCTATGTAACTACAAATTCCGAGCCGTTCTTCGACGAGCGTTATACATGGGAAGGGCGGTACGACAAGCAAATACAGGTCAGTTTTGTACAGTTTTACAAAATTTTATGTAACTGAAACTCTTTCCATTCGAAGGCGGATTTGCTCGGTTTGATGAACTACGATTTCTCCATCCTAAACAACGCATTTCTGGTACATCGACCTGGAATCAAAACAGTCGCCCAAAATACCAATCCTGAGATAGCGAAGATGAGTATGAGAACGGCGAATGAGGTGATACCACAAATGAAGATTTTGTACGGATAGATAGTCTGCAATGCAAAATGTAGATACCGACAGTATTTGTAAAATAAAAATCCTAAAATAAGTCCTTTCAACAGGCTGTTGTTTTTATTCACTGGCGGAACATTTATTGAGCGACAGGAATACCAGGATCTTTGCTATTCAACGAATAAATCCAAAGCAATGGTGCGAGGTTAGTGGCTAAAAGAATGAAGGTCGCTCTAATGCCGCTTCTTCTAGTAACTTCTGGAGGTTTTTTCGCTAGCGTTTTTTGGGAGATGCCTACCTCGATGCTTATTGGTTTAGGTCTAGCAGTTTTTAGAGTTAGAGTGGAAGGTGGTAGGTATATCTTGTTTTGTTTGTAGAGCCTCTGGTATATATTCCTCTTCTACCCCTACGACTTTTGTTGCCTCTAAGTAACGTTCTCACTTGTTAAAGACAGGTCCATCAGATCAATGTAGATCGCCATATTTTGTCCGCTTTGGCGTTTCGTGTTGGTTTTGGTTTGAGAAATGAGAATGCCTTAAAATTGAGAGGCCTCAGTGAGCGCAGAGATGAGCTAAGTCGTGAATTCACAATCAAAGGTCAAATTGTGAATGTGATTTTCAAATCACTGTGAGTTAAACCTGCGAACTGCTATGTAATTTTTTCAGACAAATTTGGGGTGATGTTATAACGCGTTTTTGTGACGTGCTTTTTTCGAGCGTTTTTTGACGCGTTTTTTGCGCGGTTTTGTTGCACGTTTTTTGACACGCTTTTTACTTTATACGAGTTTATTTAAGCGGTTTTTATCTTTACTCGTTTATTTTGGCTCGGTTTTTTGCCGTGTTGTTAAAACGCGCGAAACAAAAAAAACATGCAGATAAATGTTAAAATTTAGAGCAAAACTAGGTAGGTACCTAGGTATAAATGGAAAAAATGTCGCCTTAATATTTGGGCTTCAACAAATGCCGCCATACACCTACCTATATATATGGTAAAATTATTACAATAAAGAATTCAAGTTTTTAAAGTTTCTTAAAGAAAGAAAAAACAAACCAAATCAAATATAGATAGATTTAAGGCCGAAAGGCAATAATTTTAAAGATAATGTTAAGTTTAGAGTAGTCGCTTAGAAACAGTAAGCTAAAATAAGATAAATGTTTGTTTTAAATTAGTTTTAATCCTGTTTGTCCAGCAGGGCTGTCGTTATACTGCAAAAGCAGTACTTGTACAGCTTTCTGCACGGTTGTACTGCTGTACTGCACTCTCTCTTAAAATACTGCTTTTTTAAAAGATGCAATTCTTTGATTATAATTTTTCAAACAATTCCTTAAATATTCACTTATCAATACATTTTGTAGGACATAGCTATCAACCATTAAAAAAAAACCTTTTATTTTTCATTCAAAGTTTAATATGAGAAATTGCTTTTATTTACTCTAATTTGAAAGGCTTTGCATATATGAAAGTTAAGAAAATCCGAAATTGGTCCACTTTGAACTTGCTCAACTCCCCGAAATATTAGAAGTTAGGAATAAAGCAGCAGATGTTTGATGTCTAAATTAAGATTTGTTTGGCGGTTTCGACTGTTAGCAATTATATTTTTAAAAGCAATTGTTATAAGCAATAATTTACATAAGTATGTTGAGTGTTTTAATTTTAAAGTCGATTTATGTGTTAGTAGCACCATACATTCGGTGAGGTACTGCTTTTATTTACTGCTTTCTGTCGACTGGCAGTACTGCTGCTTTTTGTTTTCAAACGACAGCCCTGTTGTCCAGTATATAAGTTAAATTAAGAAGTAATAAAAATAAATTAAAAATGAAAAAATGGGTATTGTGCAAGTATACATTTTACGTAGGTAGTAATTTTCAAATAATAATAATGCTAAAACTAAAAACATCTTTTCCCCACGATATAAAAAAAAACTTTCCTTAGCTATGTTAAAATATTTTGTTTTAATATGACCTAAAAATTGAAAGCATTAAAAAAAGTGTTGAAGATCGATGATAGTTGGCAACCCACACGACATAAATATTGACAAGCAGTTGTCACTTTGACATCTTCACCGAAAAATTTGTATTATACCACGTTTCTGAATTAATCTGTACAAATTACTTTTTCTTTTCTCTTGAGCTCTCGCCAATAAAGGTTCTGAATTATAATTTAATATTATAGAAGATATACTGCGTTTTAATAATTCTTCTCAACAAAAAGTATATGTAGGTACTCGTACTAGCTATTTCCTAATGTACCTATATATACCTTAGTAGGTCTTAAAAAAAGCTCGAAGTTAGGTACAAAATCTCTAATCTTTAAAGCTGCAAAAAACCTGTGTTAATTTTTATCTGATTAATATCATGGCATGGATTTCTGCTAGATATTGGGAGATGTAGGATTATCACCAATTCCGGTATCATGAGTGAGCTCTAATTGGAGAAAATCACAATAGGCCCACTTCTAATATTTAATATGGTAACTTGCCTCCACCTACCACTCCCACATCTAATCTAATCTAATCTAATATTAAGGTAGGTAGGAAGGTTGGCTTTGTGAATTACGATATAATTACCTAAGAAACTTCTAAGCTGAACTGTGATGTGAAACCCGTGTAGATAACTAATGAAAGTCGTTAAAATCAGAGTCAAATAACAGGAAGTGATTTTGTGCTCATCTCTTGAGGAACTACCTACTCGCGTAAACGTGCATCTCGTCTCCTAATTCGCACAAACTTTCACTAGATGTTCGCGTTTTCTTCTTTCGGTGGGTTTTTGCCGGATTGTCTTCATAGGCATTCAGCGCGACGGACGTAGGTCTAGGAAGGTACCTACCTACCTAATCAAATTTCACAAAACGTCTAAATTGTGACCATCCCAAATACTCTTCAAACAAACTCCTTAACTAGGTAGGTAGTAGGTACCTAACTAGGTACTTCAAAGTTGTAGGTAGGTACCTACCTACCTAGCTGTTTATTGGAAAGAAGATGCATGCAACTAAAGTTGAAATTAAACTCATTAGGTTAGTTTAGTGATATCATACCAATTCAATTAGGTAGGTACCTATACCTATATCATAAATTGTGATGATTGTGGCCCACAAAATATTCAAGATGAAGGTTAACAATGCTATTAGTACGGCATTAAAATTAATAAGTCTTGACCCTTAACCATAAGTCCATAAGTGACACAATTTCAAGAACAAGCACTCGCCTTGCATTCGCCACGCACCACGCCACTACTAAACTAATTTTAAAAATTAATTCTAAAAATAGGTAAAGGCGCCGTAGTCGGTTCTAAATGACGTGTAAGCAAATTACATGAGCAAGATTTTTGTATACGCTGGCTGAGTGCTGGAGCTGGTGTCAAATGCTTTTGAGCGAACTATCAACACTATACGACTATAGTACCTACTGCTTCTATACGAAAAGTCCGATAGAAGATGTAGGTACCCACAACCCAGACCCACCTAGCGATGAATGTACCTACCTACCTACAAAACTACTATCTATGCGTATCCGTATTCCGTAACCGAACCGTAGGTAGGTAGATAGCTATATAGGAAAACTTGTATTCGTGTAATCTCTGTATACGAGTTCTTTCTTCTATGTTACTATGTTCTACACCTGTAGGTATACACATAAAATCCATGAATCGTCATCGTCGTTCGTCGCCCGTGTTGATTACCGTTCGTTTATATGATTCACACTGTCGTTTCACTTGTGATTTCATAAGTAGCACATTGTTGGTGATGTAAAATTAAGACTATACTTCACAGGATCATTTCTGTAGTCAGTCTTCATTTACTTTTTGAGCAATCTGAAAGAAAACGCACCCACGATGATGAGGAATATCGTTTTATCTGCAGCGTGAGATTTTGACTGTTGTTTACGTTTCAAAACGCTTAACAGCATGTCGTCGATGATCGCTCGGTTTTCAGGATAAAACGAATTCTGAGTGGTTTTTTTAAATTTATCCAAGTATTTTTATTTTATTATTTATGTAATGCACAAAAGTCGTTTGAGAGAATTCAAGAAAGTGTACAAAATTTTTGTGCAATCGATTAAAAAGTAATATGGGTGTTTTCGGAAATGTCATCTGCATCAAATTGCTTTTGCAGCATGTTCGAAAATGCAAATTGCCAAAGTCATGTGTTCGGAAAAGTCATTATAGCAAAATTGTATTGTCATGTGTTCGGTTTTGCAGATCTGCAAGGTCAGATGTTCGTAAAAGTCATTTGCGTGTCATCTGCCCTGCAGAAAAGCAGATAGCAGGCGGCCGTGCAAAATGAATAAATAAAAAAATTAAAGGAAAGTGCGTGACATTTGAAAATGGATTCATCATCATAATTTTTGGAATTTCGAGGGAAATATTATTCCCGATAGGGGTGATTTTTAAAATTGTGCATCAAGTTGTTCAACAAAATTTGTTTAAAATTTGTTATATTTGTTCATTGTAAGTGTTCGAAAACATCAGGCTGCATTTGCAAAAAAACAACCTTGACCCGACACAAGTCAGCTGCACAAAATGATATTTGCAAACAGATGCCCGATTGATTTTTGTCATGCATTGACTGTCATCTGCAATTGCAAATGACTTTTTTTTTACATTTCCGAAAACACCCTATGTATGAAAGAGCTGTCGAATGACAGCAGTGCCTGGGCACACTTGTTTTTAAACAAAGCGCTAATGAAAAAAAAACCATCAGGTTTCTGCTGAATCAATGCTCCTGCATAAAATTTGATAACACGTACAGGTTTGGAAGATTGGGACATTGGGAGCCAAATTCTGATCTTGTCAATAAGTACAGAAGCACAGTAATAAAAAAGTAATAAAAACCTGCTTCACGAATGTGTGGTATGTTTTATCGACTGAATTGTTATAAATTAAAAAAAAAATTACCAATACAATAACTTGTTTGTTTACTTTTGATTTGAAGTTATTTCTTAAATGGCCCTTTTTTCCCCGTGCCCTTTTTCTTGCTACTTTTCAAAATTCTTCAACGGTAACGCTGACTGTAATAAATGTGTAAAAAATTATCAAAAATGTTTCGCGGTTTCGGTTGGTGGAGAACATAGCATTAGGTTGGAAATTAACCGTTTTTTTTTTGTTGAAGTCAAACTTTTGGCAATTTGCGCAGCGCTCTTGAGAATTTTGATTGCTTTGCATTTAAATTCAGTTTGTTTGGTGTGCAGCTGTTTGGTCCAGAGAGAACAAAATCCAATCAAACAGAACACAACCGTGCCCATCTTCGCCGACTTCATTTAAATACAACAGGCGCCCCTCATATCCGTTGAATAGAGTTGTAGGTACGTCTTGTTAGCTTGTAAGTTTCCCACAATTGCTTTAAGAATAATGTTAAATGAGAAACATGATATCTCTTTCCCTTGTCTTATTCCTTCAGGCTGAGCGTTTTTTTTTTACTGCCCTTTATCGACATTTAACTCCTTTTGCTCAGATTTGCACAGTTGTAACCCCAAACGATCGTCTGCTTTATTAATATTGAAGGATTTAGTGGTGTCGTGTATTATGTTGATGCCGACTTTGAGGAAGGAGCGAGATTTCTCTATAGTCATCCTTTACAGACCGAATGTCGTAACTGTTACGTTTTTCCCACGTTCATTTAGACGCTGTATCCTTGGGTTAATTATTTAATCAGATCTCGAACATTGGCTCTGTTTAAGCCCCAAACTCACGTTCCCTTTTTTCTTCTGAAAACTCTGTGTTCCTTTATTGGTTTTTTTTTTGCGTAGACCTCCCGGACAACCCCTTCTGTGTGTGTGGTGACTGGCTGTATTATTAGCATCGTGCTTGCAGTTCTCTAAGCACTACACCGAATAAGGGGTTCCCAATTAATAGTATCTACAAAGGATCCAGTATTCTAGTCTGAGGGATCTTGAAGGTGTTCTTGTTAAAAAAAACATAATTAAAAAGTACGTCTCATCAATATAAATTCTTGAATAGGTATACAAAAACAAAAAGCCAGTTAGACGAAGGGTTCTTTTTATTTTATATTTTTTTTGTCCATTTTCGTTTTGCATGGTTTTAATCGTTTTTATTACATTTTCTGTTGTTTTATTACTTTTTTTGTTGTCTCTTTTTATTTTAATACTTTTTTTTGTTGAGATTTTCTTTTTTAACGTTTACATAAATAAATAAGTTTACCTCTTAGCTAATACTAGAATAATATTTTACAAAAATATACACAAGAAGAATATTTTCTTTCACATTTAAATATTTTATTTATTTATATTCTAAAGTGTGCTAGATCTTGTGGCTTTATTTATTAACAAGATGTACACCTGAAATACACTTTCTACATTTATTTGTTTACATTTCAAACATTAATACCGTTTTATTAGTAAAAGGGTTTAAGGATGCACTTTTTCGGCAATTGACTGTGGAATTATTTATATATAGTTTTTAAACAGTGGGCTCGGAATGATTAATGAAGTTGGACTTGATTGGTGTGGGAGACAGCTAGGTCTCGGAATATTGAATATAGTTATGGCCACGTTTAGAATGCGATTTACTTTGAAATATTTTGATTGGTTGAGTGCTTGTTTTTCGTTTGCGGTTAAGTGTAGTGGAATTCGGATATGTATTATAAACATTTTTTTTATTACAACCCATCGTCTGGTTGAGGTTTTTTTAATAAGTTTTATGATTTTTTTTTCAATTGTTTTATTATTTTTTTCAGGTACTGTTGATAGATAAATTCCTGAATGTCATACTTAAAGAAAATAATGATAAAAACGAACAAATTAAAATTAACTTCTCTAGACAAATTGTTTACGTTTAAAATTATGTGTAGAGAGCCTTCTTTAGTGCGTGTCTCTTTTTGATTGGAACTAGAGAGTGTGTGTGTAGTTCAAATTAAAATTTATCAATAATATTGTCCTCATGTAGAATGTGTGGGTAGAGAAGTCGTAGATAATTTTATAGTATTTAGTTTTTTTTTGTTGTAAACTTATCGGCTAGTAGAATTTAACTAAACTACAAACTACACTGTGGTTGTAGCACCTAGTCGGATTTGAGGTGTCAATCCCGTACTGGTACCACTGGTGGAAACTGCATCTCGTCGTAGATCTTTGCCGGCGAGTCTATAGCGTCACATAGGCTGCGATATTTGGCCGATTCTGCTGGAATAAAAGGGAGATTGTCTAGTTTAAAAGGTTAAGGTTGTAGTTACTTATGTTGCTAGATGAGTGAATGCATTTGGTGCGAGTTGATTGATGAATTATGGTGAATGAGTTGATTGATGATTGAAGTGGTTTGGGGTCTTGAAGCGTTTGTGATTTATATTTGTTCACATGGCTATGGTTTTTATGTCCTATCAAGTTGTAACATTTTTGTAAAAGCACTGTCAACAAGTAGGATCTTTTTCACTTTGCTTTATTTAACAACCGCGTACTCGAAAGTCAAAACGCATAAAATCACTACTAAAGATTGAGTCACTTTGTTAGTAGCCCCATGCTTAAAAGGCTTCGCTTCTCCAGGAAATTTAAGATAGTCATATCTGACAGAAGAAGCTGGAGAACCAATCAATTCGTAATACCAACGGGATCACAAATCTGGTACACCGACGTTTCAAAGATGGAAGATGATTCTACCGGGGCTAGGGTCTTTGGGCCTAGGTTTCAAAGAGCTATAGCACTGGGAAAATCACCAGACATCTTTCAAGCGGAGGTGCACGCCATAGAGATATGTGTGATATGCATCTACATCCTCTCAGACAGCCAGGCAGCTCTTAAGGCCCTAGGATCGTATTCGATCAGGTCGAAGCTGGTTTGGGAATGTCTCCAACTCTCCATCTCCTAGAAGATCTGGCCAAGGACAACAAAGTCACCGTTGCTTGGATACCAGGGCATGAGGGCTTTGAGGGCAATGAACGAGCGGATTGTCTGGCGAGAAGAGGTGCGTCACGCCTGCTCGCTGATCCTGAGCCCTACTTCGGCTTACCTTTGAGTTACGTACACTCAAAATTCAGGAAATGGGGAGATGATCACCTTGCCGCATACTGGACGGAATCCAAAGGACAGAGGCAGCCAAAAAGATTCATAAGCCCAGCTCGTAGTAAAACAAAAAAGTTACTTGAGCTAAGCAAAGAAGATTTAAGGATCCTAATGGTCACTGGCCACTAAGATACCATCTCAAAAAAATGCGACTTTCCGACGACGACTCCTGTCGACTCTGCGGAGAAGAGGAGGAGACAACGGAACACATACTCTGTGAATGCCCTACTGTGGCAAGGGGCAGAGCGATCCATAGGCAAAGGGCGTTTTTAAGTCCTGCAGATATAGGAAAAATGGAACCAAAAAGGGTATTGAGGTTTACCAAGTGCCTCACTAGTTCCTTAGGTTAAAATATTAAAGGCCAACACAATAGATCTTTTCTGGTCGCAGTGTGTAGGGCCTTTAACTAAAAATACAATAGTAGCCCCTTAAAGAGACTTCATGATCACCTTTTTGATAGGGAATCTTATTTTCCTTCACTCAAAAACACATCATAATGTTTTGTAAGATCTTGTGGTGCAATGCAACTAGGATGAACATCAAACTACGTAATAGTTGGCGCAACAGGTCTGTGGGACCCTAGGCCTAGCTTTTTACATTTTTTTAACGAATGGAAGGGATCTACAATTTTATGCCCAGTCCGAACGGCTAATTGAGAAGCTCTATCATGACAGTAATACTCTCGGATGTTTGTCAGACGTTCGGGAAAGGTGGCGCAGTGGAAAAAACCTTAAAATGTAAGTTGTTTTCTTTCAGGAATCCAGTCGGTGCTATTAATATCAAATTTCTAACGCGAAGGTCCATGAGAGAACGTGGCAGAAACCAACAAACGTTTTACATTTAGAAACACATGGAACAGGACAGTTAAGAAGTCACAGGAATTGTAAAAAGAAGTTTGGTAGAGCTACGGTGAATTGGAGCGTAGTAGAGGCTCTACAAGTTGTTATAACTAATTTTTATTTTTTTTAAACTTCTGACTCGCCATAGCGGCGACATAAGGCACTTTGAGCTGAAGAGATCTATTGTGCCACAGGTCAGAAAAATTGTTTAGGCTATTAGAGTTTCTACTTTCCTAATGTCCTAATGTAGCTGATGATACTTTCAGCAGAGAATAACTTTACTTCTTCTGGACTTATTATTTCCCTGAAGAAGAAGTTTCTTCTAATACCACAGAGGGCTGGGCATTCACATAGTATATGCTCAGTTGTTTCGTCTTCTTCAAGACAAGGCGGCACTCCGCAGAGTCCGCTACGTGTATGTTGTGTAGGTGATATCGCAAACCGTGGTCCCCTGTTAGGTAGCCAACTAGATTTTTGACATCATGCCTGCGTAGATTTAAAATCTTTTTGGCATTATTTTAAAAGGGAATAGCTTGTCTTAAGCGTGGGATGTATTCCCAGTGTTTAACACAGTTATTTTGTGCCCAGCTCCTTATATCAAGGTTTGCCGTTGTTTTTGAAATTGCGCAGTAGGGTTCGGGACCTGCGAAAGGTGTTTTCGAACCTCTTCTGGCCAATTCGTCGTAGTTCTCGTTTCCTTCAATACCCTTGTGGCCAGGAAACCCACCATATTTTGGTTTTGTTTCTGGTACTTAAATTTTGGAGGGTATTGAAAAAGTGTAAGACTGATTTGGAGTCAATGGTGGATGAGCTAAAGGCATTTATAGCTGCTCGACTATCCGTGAATATATGAATGTTTGCGCCTTTGATGCCTGAGTTGTAGATAAGGCTTGTGCATTCTTTAATTTCGTGGAGCTCTGCCTGAAACACGCTTGGGCTCGATACAGCTTGGTTTGGTCTGAATATGCCAACCTCTGAGTCCATTTTAGAATCATCCTTATACCACTTTATGCCTTTTTGGCAGTTTGGTGGGTTATTGCTATCCCGCATTATCTCTATTTGTGATCTCCTTGGAGAATCTTCTGTCAAAAGATAATGTTGATAATGTGATCGCGCAGATCATATCGCGTTCTGTTATTTCTGAAAGAAGGGTCATCAGGTCCGAGTGATCACCGATGTTTATCTCCTTCATTTGTAGCAGATTTGTTGAGCTGTGTATTGCCACTTTTTTAATGTTAACGTGGAGAGCTGTTGGTCCTATTAGTTCTTCTATAGCAGCTGTAGGACAGGTCCTCATAGCTCCGGAAATGCCTATACATGCTAGACGCTGTATCTTGCTGACCTTTATGAAGGCGGTTTTCTGTGTCACTTTGTTCAACCATAGATCCAATGCGTGATCTTTGGAAAGATTCCCCATGTTTTACCATACATGCAGCGACAGGCCCAGAAAGCACTGGTAGACTTTAGGTATGTTGAGCACAATAGCCGTCTACTGATAGTCGAAAAATCGACATCAATGCTGATAATTCAAGCGTATATTTTACGCCCGTCGGTACATAAGACAGGCATATCGTTGCCAACAAAAGGCAGTTACGATCTCTTCAACAGAACAGTGGCTACGTAACCGAAATATTCGCCATAGATTGTCTGACAACAAAAAGTTCAGAAGTAGATTTTGTGGCACGGCCCAATTAAAGCAACCTATGTCAATTTACATTAATCTTCTTACTGTAAGTCTGCTGAAGGTTTGCAGCCCCACCACGAATTGTACTGCATCACTTCGACTGGGCCCTTGTAAGCTTGTAAATGCGTTTACTTTCTACAAGCGCTAGCGCTAGGTCGGAGGTTCACAGTACTTGACGAATAGAAATTGATCAACAAACAAAAACAATTTAGAAAGTCAGCTCAGTACGCAGTACCAACAAAACGAAGTGTGAGCATACGTATGAGCATGGTTAGTAATGTGGAGAGGCATATATGCAGTGTAGTGTATGATCAGAAAGGGAGTACTACATCACTGTTTAAACGCATTAGCTGGGCTTACATGCGATAGCTGCCTAGTGACTTCAAGAAAGACATATGCAACGGTGGCAACTGGCTTTGGCTTTGACTTTTAGCTAACTTCTCAATGAAACTTCACCACTCAAGACGATTGGGCCCAAACAGAGCTTGAACAAAGAAATGCTTAGCTACCGCGTCTATGCTCTGTAAGTACGGATAAATGCAAAAAGAAAATGATCTTTAAAAATATACAGAAAGACTTGTTGGCGCAGTAGTACCACAATCGAAGTACACTATGAATATGTGTTAAATCGAGAATAGTTTAAAAAAAGAAAGGCGGCTCTTCCTTTGAAAAAATTGGTGAATTTTCTACATCTTCCAGAGACAATTGCAAATAAATACCTGTGAGTGCGTTGGCCTGATCGCCTTTCAAAATGCCAGCATACGAATTGTCCTTCTTCACCTCGGGGTTTTCTATCACCACCGCTGGCGTTGTCGACAACTTGTTCATACTCTCACTGAGATTCAGTTCTGCAAATAAAGGAGAGAAATTAATTTCCAATCTGCAACTGCCTGCCCCACGAACCCCCACCATACCAATCACTCCCTCAAGGGTGCTCCTCAAGTCGTGAACTCGTGCCAGCTTGCAAGCGCCTCCTTTCGCATCACTAAAGTCATATATGTACATAAATCCGTCCTCGCACGCCACCATCAGCTTCAGTTCTTTTTGTATTTTCGCCAAGCCACAGACATGCTTCAGTCCAGGTTGCGACAGTACTGCCGTCGCAAATGCCCGATCCTGATTGAGTACATCGCACACTTGACTAGGAAAATACGTGGATACTGCTTTCGACAGATATCCCGACCAGCCGCCACTCGATTCCGATGTCTGTGCGCCATTGATGTCTTCCAGCGACGATGCTCCAATTATCTCGGAACCATCCAGCACAGCCTTTCGTTCGGTCAGCTCAACAGCCTTGGAGTCAATTTTAAATATATGTACAGTTTCGGTGTTTGAACTGGCGCAAAGAAAATCAGCATTGGCGCTGAACACAAGCGAAGCAATCCGCACGCAACGCTTAACACCGCGTCGGAACTCCTGCACTCGCTGGCCGTTCTTCACGCAGAACACTCGAATCACAGTGCCACGCTCTGACGCGGTGGCAATGAGCATCCCATTTGGCGAAAAACTAATCGCTGACAGCGCTGTTTCGTGCGCTTTGATTGTAATACCAGGTTTCAGTTTGTTTGCATTGAAAATCCGCAGTTCGCCCGATGTCGCCGACACCGGATACGCTAGATGTGAGTTTAACGACAGCGTGCACAGGCCCAGTTCATTGGGTGAGATGTTCTCGATCGAATGCAGGATCTTCATGTCACGTATGTCGTGTATGTGAATACTTTCGGCCAGACATACCACCAAGCGATATCGATTCATGCGGACGCACAGGATTGTCGATGGATAGACACAGTTGCAGATGTCAAGCTTTTTCTTAAAGTGCAGCATCTTTAGGCAATTGGGTTTGCTTTCGGTGACCAACACCACCAGGCTGCTGTTGAACAGTCGTTCCACAATCCGAATGTTCTCATTCTCTTTGGAATAGATTTCGTCGACCTTGTCGACCGACGAGATTGAATAGAGGCGGTAGCCGGTTTTACTCAGCACTGAGATGGATCTGCAAAGAAAGGAGAAATGGAAAAGGTTATTCAAATCTAGACTGACAGCTTTGGTGTATATATGCAGAGGAGACTGAAAACACCATCTTTTGTTAGGAAAATTTCATCCAGAGCGAGCTGGAAACAGTTCATCTTCCTTTGCTGTCATTGCCCTTCATCCTGCTGCTCATTCTCAAGGGAACAACAAAATTGGCAATGGCATTGACTAGGACACCAGTCGTTTACTAATTAAATATAAGCCCACCTAATTAGCACAATAAATCTGTTAAAGGTACCTACCACCTTAACACTTGACATGAGCCATTGAAAAGTACCTGTCAGCTGTCACCTATCAGATACCTCATCACTTTTCCAAACCAACCTTGCATTTCCAAACAAAGTACAAGAACAATTACCAAAATAGTACAAAATCCATTTATATTATTTGTTTTATGTACTGTCCTGACAGTCAAACTGTCAATGTCAACAACAACTACTGTAGTGTATAAGACTGATGTAAATAAAAATGCATTTAAAAGAAATTGAGGTCAAGACCAAGACTGGATCTGGAATGTTGGGGGGTGAGGATGACGGATGATAAAAGCCGACCTTGAATTTCGAATACATCCATCAGTGTCATTATTGTTTGAACTCATTAGTTAGTTTACAAAACGGAATCATTAAGATTATTATCAGCAGCAATCTTGGCACTTCCAGCTGGAACTGAAACTACAACTACTAAAGAAACGATTGACTTCTGACAGTTGACACTTGACAATCATTGGGGACATTCAAAAATCTAGTTATCTTAACTCTTAAGTGGACTAGAAATGATGTACCTAGGTACTCTGAACGAAAAAACTGGATTGGTCGATAAAGTCGCTTTTTCTACGTCAGCAAACTAATTGTCAACTTCATAATAGGTTTGTACGACGTGGGCCCTAGTGCGCACTGGGTTAACCCTAATGTGTTCGATATAGCACTCAATTCGCACTGGTACTGAAAACCTGTGTTTTATTTGACTTCTATGACATCCTAGTTGTGCCCTGAACTGACTCCAGTTAATTTGTCGGGGCAAGAATTCAGTGCTGAGTTTCGCTGTCATTTTGCTTGTTGTCATTCATTTTTCAATGTAAAAGTTCAGGGCAGGATATTTTGTGTTCGATATAGGTAGTAGCCGAATTTTCAGGGTTAGATGCAGGGTTTTGGAGAGGCGGGAAAATTAGCTGACTAGTGGGCACTAATGCTAGCCACGTCGAACAAACCTAATACCTACTCTACTCAGTCACAAATTTCTTGACTAGGTATATTGATATTCGTTCGCATCGCTCCATAAAAAGCTGTTCACAATCAGATGGGAATGTGAGGTGAGGATGTGATCTAACCTTATCAAAAAAACTGACACATATTAAACGACTGCCAGGGCCAAATGACATGACAGTTCGCCTATGTCTTGTGTAATTCTACTAATTAGCAAGCAGGAATCACCCCAATCCCACTGCCATACCCACACATAAGTACGTAAATCGTAATCGTTTGGTATGACTGGCTTTATGTCATTTTTGATTTTTCTATCTCTTTTTCTATTTTCTATCTAACTCCTCTTCTTCATAACACTAGCCGACAGCTACCGACGTCACCGTTATTAAAATGCAGGCACGCACAATGCGGTTGCCAAATCATGACTGTAATGTAACTCGCGCGTTCCGCGGGAATTCCAATTCAGCCTCAATTCATACCCCTTTTCTTATTTTCGGCTAACATCTGGTTTATTTATGTTCTTTGTACGTTGAACGTACGTTTACCCTACCCTACTCGTAGTGTCGTAGTTATTATTAACATCTGATTTTCTCAATAATGTTCGTCGATCGTCGTGTCGTAGTCATTAATGTCGCACAAATGCACAACCAAAAAAACAATACGTTCGACTGAATCAATCTGACTACGTCAAACGTCACATAACAATATTCTACTACACACAACAAAAATTTAAAAAATGATAATCAGCCCTCTCGGGCTTCCAAAAATTGCCGTAGCGGACGGTATTTCACGTCCTCATGGCGGGGTATTGGTTAAAGTTTTCAACTAGCAATAATCGCACCTCGGTAGGACCTCATTGGTTACGATATCGCCTCTGCGCAAAGCTAACGAATACCAATCGCACAATCTCTTTAGTCTTCTCTCCATCGAAAACACAGTGTGAATCATATAAAGCAAATGAAACAAATTTGACATACGTCATTCCGTACTCTTCTTTCAAATTCAGAGAAACACTACCAAACTGGAATTTCATTGCAAATTGATGACGCTGGCTGAGAGGGGTGACTTTAAACATTTACCTTACCTACCATTTCTGGGCTTCCTTGTTCCTTCCTTCAAACAAATTGAAACAGAATGTCATTTAGATGTAGCTAGGTAGCGTTCATTGTAAATATGGAATGATAGGTAGGTAGTTAGGTACCGAATGCATTATGCTGGGTAGTGGAAATGTATTGAATACACACAACGTGAACATTTGTCATGAATCATCCCATGAGCCATGAGAAGGTATGACTGGGAGTGGGACTGAATTGCTATAGCGAGCGGAGTGCGTATCATTTTTTCTCGTGTGCATTGCGTAATTGGGGGGTTAATGTGATAGGTACAGCTGATACAGTTGATGTTATAAAAACACTTTGCGTGGGGTGCTGCGACTGTAGCTATACGGGGAGATAAGCACATAATGTGGTTCCGTGGGGGTTGGGTCGACCGCTCGGGTGAATGCCTGCTCCCATTTAAACAAAATTTAATGTTTTCATTGTTATTGGTTGTAATAATTTTATTATTATTTGCTTTGTGATTTTCTGTGACCTAGGGGAACTGAGACGGAGATCTGAGAGTACAAAAATATGTAAATTTGATAAAAATTAATTCAAACAGTGAACGTGTGAGGGGATTGGACGGATGGTGATTCGAAGTCGAACTCATGTCATGAATGAGCACTGAATGGCAATTTAATTTATCAATGTAGGTTCCTATAACCAAATGGACAGTATTTTTAGATGTCAGTCAAATTGTAGGTGAGGAGGAAGGTATCTAGGTACACAAATCATTATTTAATGAAATGCATGGTTCATTGACTTCTTAAGTCCTTATCGGTAATGATTTTGGTGCACAGTTCAAGGCAATAACTTATCTGCCTTATCAAAAGTATAAAGCAAAAATAATCATGGCGAGATTTGCCTACCTACCTACCTACATCATGAATTCTATTTACATTTTTATTACCCAAACAAAGGCGAAGCTATTAGAAACGCAATCTATTGCAGGAGTAGAAATGAATGAACGCCAACGGATGTTAAGAATTAGTTTTCTGGCGTCAGACGTAACCGTAAGATTTATTGTGAATCGTTCGTGAATCGTTTTTGTTTTTCGCATTTTTGTTGTGATTATACAGCGATTATACGTGCTCTTTATTCAAACAGAAACTGGAAATTAAAATGTTTGATTTGGACTTGTTTGCGTTTGCTAATCACAAATGTGGGTATTTTTAACTCAATTAAAGTTTGTAGGTACTGTATAGGTTAGGTAGGTAGGTAGGTAGGCAGCAAGAAATATAAATACCTACCTACGAAATTGGACGGGCATTTATACAGGTCACAGGTTACAGTCCCAGTCGGTTGGTAAAGAGTGGAGGCTCATCTGTTCTGACGTTTTCGCGAGCAAAAACAAATTGTATAGATACCTAGTTACCTACCTACCTAAGTGGAGATTAATTTTTATTCCATGTGGAGGTAAGAATGTGCATTGCTATTGAAGTGAGACACCGCCGTCTGACGATATTTTTAGTTGGAAACCTTATGGTAGGGTTATTGCTGTCGGTGTTGAAAATATTGAATACCTAACCTCTTCCGAAAGACTCATTATTCAATCTGGACAATGAAATCTAAGACTTATAGGTAGGTATGTCCACAACAACATAAGGATAGCGACAGGTTGGTATCTAAAGACCAAATGTCAGCTGAACTATTCAAGTCAGCGGAAGATGACTTGGTATGGAGGTCTTATAACAGCTGATGTTCAAATCAGGCGGAATTTGGCCAGATGAAAGAACCCTTGGCAGCTTTTGTCCGATCCATCAATACGAGGCATGGAGTTTTGCTGTCAAACGCGCAGCTGTCAAACGTCACGACTAAAGGGAAGGCAAGAAATAAAGTCAGTTTGGGATGTCCAATTAATGACAGAACGCGGTCCACGCTAGAGATATCAATGTCATGACTTGGGTCTTGGCTGAAGTGGGTTAGATAATGACATATGACATCTTAAACCCAGAGAAGAGTTACATTTACCAATCCCTATTGCTTTTGCAAACGGCTGAGAGCTTTAGAAGGCAATTGAGTTTGAAAGGTTTACCATAAAACGCTTTGGACACTTTAAAAAAGCTCCTTACCGAGCATCGACGTTAGGGAAAGCGGCTTTATGTGAGGGCATTTTGACCTGGTGCGAAAAGTACGCATCTAAAATAGCCAGGATAACTCAGTAGAAGAACAGATCTAACAAACAAAAAGCCTTTATGTCTGTTTTGTACTAGAATTAACATTTTATTGCGAAATGCCTAGGTATGCTTCGTGTTTTCATAACTGATTTAAGATTAAGTTATGTATAAAAAATGCCTTAAAAAGCTTGCTAAATTAATTAGGACTTTAGGAATGCCTTCAATATTGGTAGATGCTTATAAACAAACTCATTTCCTACCTACCACCCCTCAGCTACTACAATAAAAACTACGCATCTTCCACACAACAAAAATAACCCCAAAGTCGGCCGCATCAGCTCAGCATCAGTGGAGGAAACGCCATCCCATAATAATTATACTATACAAAACAAAATTCATGCGATATAAAATGTCATTGCTCGCTCACGTGCGACACGATAACGCTAAGCATAATGTCCGAACTATAATTGAATGGGCTATGACAACACACATCCACAAATTATGTATTCGAAGATGAATCGCAATATAAAATCGCCTTGAAACTTTTTCTCACATCACCATAATAACATCATCTCCCAAGATCGCACACACACAAATCGCATCGTCACAATCACACCTCACAACTTGAAATGATATGAACGAGTAGCCCCATACAGCTTTAGCTTTGTTCTCAGCGATTGTAGTGCTTCTGCTTCATGCCATGTTATATAACTTGAATTGTTGCTTGTTGGCTATGTTAGATGGCATTCAATGTATCACTTACATACTGGCACTGGGTGTCATAATGTCATTCGATATTGTAGACGACTGCGTAGTGCTATGGATTTTTTTATGACGTTTAATGCTTGCTGCTCCACTGACTGAATTGACATTCAATTGAGATATTCAATGTCTATACCTGTTTATGTTTTTCCTGTGCTAAATGTCTATCGGCGGTTGTTTTTTCGCGTTTTGCTTTCATATACTGATGACTGTGTGTGAAGATATCTACAGTTTAGATTTCATTCAAAATATTTACGCCTTTTAGTCAGTGACGTAAGCTGTTGAAACTGTTTTAAAAACTTTTTTTTGATAAACAAGGAGAGAAAGTTCGTAGTTTTTATGGCTAACTGCGCACACAAGTATGGCAAAACATAAACAAATTACAAATCAACTCGGTTTCCAAGAAAATGACAATAACAAAAACTATTTTGTTTTTAAAGAGAATAGGTATAGTGGGACGTCATTAAATAGATGACTATAGGTATACTGTTATTGTCATGGGGAATTCACGGTAGGTGCTTGTGAGGTTAAGTATTTGTTATTTTCCGTGCAGGATTAACCTTTCAGTAGTTTTATATGATGTTTACAACTAATTTATGTCACTCTCGTGAACTTGTTTTATTTGCAATTCTGACATTTGGTGTGAAGACGGAGGACACTCTAAATACCCTAATACTTTAATAAATTGAGACCTCTTGTCAAAGTGATATCACATAACGTTCATAATCTGACAGCGATTTGAAAATATGAACTTAATTTATATTGCTTGTGACATATTAAGAAACATCCAAATGAGACCAGAAATTGTTAGTGTTAGTCTACCCCAAAATCTGTCTTTGCGTAATATGACATTCAATTTTTTTCCCCATGTAGGTACACTTGTACAGTTCAACGACATGTAGATAGACACTGGGGACGTTTAGGATACCTAGTTCATGTAAAACGTCAACTAGATTTGTCTGCATTATATACGCACGCGTTGAGTAATCAACTTGAGTTGTTGTTAATGATTTATTTTGAGCTTTGACACTTCGAAATGTCAACTGCGTATGCAGGAACCATTTTCTTTACCAGATTTGTCAGCTAACCCCAAGTAAACGTCAACTGAAGAAAACTGTTTACGTAACCAATCTGGGTCAATAAAAACTCAAATACCTACATCAAGTCGGTCAGCTGTCAGGAATTACTAAACTTGAAATCCGAGCGTCCTCACTGTCAATAATTACAAAAATAACCTGAGTGGAAATACCAAAAGCTGTCACATTAATAAAACTGACTGAGGAAATTTTCTTGAAATGTCAACTATGATCGAACAAATACTTAAAAAAATGCCCCAAAAAATATATAAATCAAAAAAACCCTAAAATGTATGCTAAATATTATGGAAAATGCAACAATAACAGAAAAATAGGTCTGTTCCTTTAATTTTGTAGTAAAAATTGAAAAAAAAGACTGTCAAAAATGACAGTGGAAAGGATGAATTCTCTCTCAGAGAGGGAAACTTAGGCAAAAGAAGGAACGCTTTTGTAGTTACCTGTAAAAAACACAAATGCGAATATTCCACCCAAATGCGAAATAGAACAATAAATTCAAATCAGCTGTCAATTTTCAGGCGACTGACAGTTGTTTCAATTCTTACGCAAACAAATTTGTTGAGTAAAAACTAGTAGGAGGGGAAATATCTTGCTCTCTCGAAGCCACTCTCATTTACAAATTTTTCGAGTTAAGGAACGACAATTGAGTAAGATTTAAAAGTAAAGGAATAGACCTATTAAGTTAGTCAGCTGTCGGACTTACTAAACTTGAAATCCGAGCGTCATCACGTCAATATAATTACAAAAATAACCTCTGAGTGGAAATGTCAAAAGCTGACTGAAGAAATTTTCTTGAAATGTCAACTATAATCGAACAAATACTTAAAAAAAAGGCCCAAAAAATAGATAAACCCATAAAAACGCTAAAACTTGTAATTTCAAAGTACGTAACCTACATAAATATTATGACAAACGCAACAATAACGGTTGCTTTGTTTTTAAATGTCAAATGAAAATCTCTAAGCCGCAACTGTCAGTTTGACACTCCCCTGTAATGTAACGTGCATATGCCCACATTATCAACAAGGGTTATCAGCGTTGGCCTTATCTCTTCTCTACCTCAGCTGTCAAGTGATTCAACTCAATTATAATTGTACAAGTCGCCACAGCACATCGCTTCTGTTTGTAGGGACATTGCACCTCGGTTTTCTGCCTTTCATCAGAAAAACTTTCAACTGATAACAAAAGTGATGTAAACATTTTATTTTGATTTCAGTTCTTTGTGAAATGACAGTAGGTAGATATGAACTCATTCCACTGACAATGACAACAATGCAAACACGTGAATGACACTTTCCATACTTTCAAGCACTAACTTGAGTTCAATTTAAGTGTGTGTTATTCTGATCATGATCGCACACATTAAGGATTAAGCGGACGAAATCTTCAATACACACCTACCTCGTTGTGGTTCAAGTTGGCCTCATAGTATAATATTGAATCGCCCTACACTCGAAGAGCGTATTTTTTTGTACACTTAACCCACTTCAAGTGACCGCAGCTAAATATACTCGTCGTAACGCTCTTAGAGATTATAAAACAAATATTTGACGAACGAACGACCACATACGCCCCTCTCTATGCAGAACACAGTAAACAAGAAATCATAACAACTGCGAAACGAAGAAAAATCCAACGTAATGGAGAGAATAACAAATAGAAGAACGTGAGTGTCATATAAAAACAATAACAACAAAATTTGGCACACATAACCATGATGGTTATCTTGCACGTGCCTCACTTGACTCATTTTCATGTACGTTCACACAGACAATAGAGGGCGCGCACTGGCGGTCCGGTAATTTATATTCTGGCGGAGTTATCTTGGCCTCCAGTGAAGGCGAACAAAGTGAACGCGAATTTCAAGTTCAAAATTATGTAGAAAAGTAGGAACCAAGGCACATGAAAACAAAAACGAGTACTTAACCTACCTGCCCCACCCCCGGCATCGCTAATTCGAAAATGATTGAACGTCAATTTAACACGCGTGTCTCGACTAGATGTCGTTTTCTATCGATTATATACTAATTCTCGAGGTGACTATAATTGACGAAATTATTACATAATGCTCAACGCAGTTTAGGTTCATCACCTTTGAAGTAACTTTTGAGTTTTCTGTTCATGACATCGTGTCTGTGCCTAATGATGCCTGGCAACTCCCATAAGATTGAGTGGTAAATTGCAGTTGCTATTTCTTATGCTGTTTAGTTTTCAATGTTGCTTAAATAAACTGGTTGAAGATTTAGAAGCAGTTATCTCTGACGCAACACAGCGCAGCTATAGCGATATGACAGCAGGTACCTACTTAAACGTCGTGCGAGGCCTTAAGCGAATTCGCCGAAACATATTGACAGGATCAACGATTAACCAGCTGTATGTGATGCAAATTAAAATAAAGAACAATACCAGAAAAATAAACGTAAAGTTGAGGAGCAACGTACCTACGCAATAGTGACATTTGTCCAAACGAATAAATCCGCAGGCATAAAATGGGCACATTCAAAAACTTAGCTGTCTTAAGTCAACTAGATTGGTCTTTAGCCTGAACGCAGAAACTAGATTGGTCGGGAACGTCACTTTTCAAACGTCAGCCACATATGCGAACTGTCAACTCACTGCTCAGTCATGAATTGCTTAAAGCTTGACTAGATTCGTCGGCTACCCCTCCATAAACGTCAACTGACACAGCTGCCCATGTGAACGATCTACGCTGTCAGCTGTCAGACTTTCTAAACTAGATACTTGAACGTCCCCACTGAGATGTATCAAGTCAGCCAGCTGTCAGGCTTACTAAACTGAATACTTAAACGTTATTCTTTCCTAATAAAACCATTCACATTTAAGGTCTGTTCCTTTACTTTAAAATGTTACGAATTTTTACGAATTCTTACCCATTTTACTGAATTGTCGTTCCTCAACTCGAAAAATTCGTAAAAGAGAGCGGCTTCGAGAGAGCAAGATATTTCCCCTCTTACTAGTTTTTACTCAACAAATTTCTTTGCGTAAGAATTGAAACAACTGTCAGTCGCCTAAAAATTGACAGCTGATTTGAATTTGTTGTTCTATTTGGCATTTGGGTGGAATATTCGCATTTGTGTTTTTCACAGATTACCACAAAAACGTTCCTTAACTTTTGCCTAGGTTTCCCTCTCTGAGAGAGAGTTCATCCCCTCCTCTGTCATTTTGACAGTCCTTTCCATTTGTACTATAAAAGTAAAGGAACAGCCGTTTTGTTGTAAAGTGAATGGCGCTGAAAGCAGTCTACTTGCGATTTCATGAACACATCCCAAAATGTGTCAACCTTTGAACTCCTGCAGCTGTCAAGTCAATTTTGCTTGGGTTTTAAATACCTAGAGTGAATTTCTGAAGTTTCAAATAGAGCGTTTAGTTTGTGAGATGTTCAATAAAACACGCCTATACTGTTGAATACGTACACCACTGCCTAACGCATAAAACGCGCCCTGATGTTGATTATCTGATACGTAATTCACTAATGACGTTTTCGGTTGATAATTGTCCAGTAAACCTCACACTGCTCCTTCTGTGAAGTTATCAACAACAGTTTGGAACGTCCCCAATATTTATATCAGTGTGACCTCATAAACACAAGCAATTTATTCTGTTTACACCAAAAGTCGCAAAAAAAAAAAAGAAGCTTCCAACAAACTTCATTAGACGATCCGTTTGTTTTCGCTAAAATTCTTTTAGAACGAGATAACAAAGCACAGCTACAATGCGCACAAGCCCAACAACAAAAAGTGTGCTAATGGAAACAAAAGACCTTCGCGAATACCTACACACAAACAATTTGTTTTAAATCAATTCAAACTAAATGACTCACGTATGAAAATAATTTGCAGTATCTGTTTCAGAGCAGAAAACAAGAAACATCAGCTGATGTTGAGGTGTAGTGGTTATGGTTATCCAGTTTGTGGCTGGAAATAAGAACGACGACGGTTCTGTGTTGTGTCATGCTTAAAAGAACAAGTTTTGGCCAAGCTTTCCAAGTTGTCTGATGTATGATCACTTGCTGGTTTTATTTCTAAACTGAACACAACAAGTGAGTGACCTTGGGGTGAGAAGCAAACTGCAAGTCTGCTTTGTTTATGTTTATGTCGATGGTGTGTGTGTGTGGTGAGTTGATTTGGCAAACCAGTTCCGAAAAAGGGGTAAAGATTGCAGCTCCTTAAACCAAGGACACCAGCTGTTACTCGCATAGGATTGTAGGTGTTGGAGTCTCATTTATTGCATTCACCATAACTGAAGTTCAGTGTCAAATTTAATCGTACTCTGTTCTAAAATTAAATTTGAAATCGATTAATTTCTTCTTTTTTTCCAAGGCAGGTAAATGCCCTTAGAATATCAGGCTATACCACACACCACAAGTCCAAGGTTAGCATTTATCTCGATTTAAGTACATTTGCTTTGTTCGTTGTTTAGAACAATGCAGCAGTATTGAACAACATTATAGAACAGCTGGTTATCTCTAACGTTGCCGTCATTCCCGCAGTCATATCGTAATTGACTTAAAAAAGCAATTTGAAAGGTGATATGGAATTATTCAAGTGCATTGGGTAGATAGGTGTACGTGATGCAGTACGTCTATTTATATCTGTGGTAGGTACCTCCTACACAATTTTAAGAAAAACGCAAAAAGGGCATTTTAATGACACGTGCCAAGATGGATGTGCTCAATCGATAGGCTATTGGAAGAGTAAGTGCAACGCTCGCAACGTTGGCTCAAACTTAACACAACAACTTAAAATGCAGCGAGTTTAAAAATTTCTAACATTGTTGATTGCAAAATTATTTACTGTTGAGACATTAAGGGTAGGTTTTCACTTAAACGCGTAAAACCAAACTGCAGTAATTTACCACATCGTAAATGAACTGTCAGATTTTGTATGGAGAATTCGAAAATCGATTGCGGATAATAACACAAATTTTCAAATGTCAAACTGGGACAATCGGTCGTGTGAATTGTTTTTCCTTTTTGCTGTTTATGGCTTAGAAATCAATAAAATGATAGGTCTGTTCCCTTACTTTTTGGGCCAATTTCGGCAAAATGTCAGATATCAAGGAGTGGGGATATATTCTCTCAGAAAAAGAGAATATAATCAAAAAGTTAAGAAACGAAAGTTTGGCATGACGTTTGTTGAAAACATATGCGAGAAGTTAAAAAATAAACGTCAGTGGGTTTAAAAAAAATGACAGTTTGCAGACGTTGAAAAACATTCGGATTCAGTTTAATATTTTTTTGCGGATTTATCCATTTTTAATAACAAATTTCAGCACTTTACAAAGCAAACCGAAATAAACTGTCAATTCAAATTGACTTTTGAGAGATTTGACAGCTAAAGTCAGTTATAAAAAACTAGCACAACGAAATTTGTTGGGCTATTATTTGCAGGTTTTTTATGAAGGGGAAATGTTCTCTCTTTGCGGCTCTCTTCTGCCCAACTTTTGCGTAAAGGAACGAAGTTTGACTAAATTTGACTAATGTGTTCGAATACATTATCGTTAGGGAACAGACCTTATGTCAAGCGATTATTATAAAAGCGCACTTGATGGAAATATGCATTTTCCTTTGTTTTACTGCCAATTTCATCAAAATGTTACTTTCGGCATATTGATAATTTTGGGAAGTCTAAGAACAGCTGAGTTTGACATCACTTGACAGTCGATTTACGCGAAATACGCAATGACATTTCCGGGGGGTGTTCACATAAAGCACCGCAGAAATTTATATATTTACGAGCTGCATAAAATTATGAGATTAAGTGAATACCCTTATTATCTTCTTCCCTCACTGACTTAAGCTGGTTGCTGACGCAAAGTACAAAATTAACTAAGACGACCGTCACTTGTCTGAGACAGAAAGCGCAGCTAATACTAGGTAACGATAATGCATTCGAACAAATTAGTCAAACTTCGTTGCCGTACCCAAAAGTTGTACAGAAGGGAACAAACTTTGACTGAAACACGTTAAACTCGAATCGTACTTTGCTAATATCTGTCAAAAGTGTATCTGCAAGTTTCTTGAGACAGTAATAAAATTAGTAAGTGGAAGGGTGTATTCTCCTTTTTCATCCCTATGAAACTGCGACGAAAGTCAAATGCAACGTTCATGCGGTATGAACTTATTCGTATGCACGTCTCTTTCGTATGGTTCCGGATAAGAGTCAAATTTACACCGTCTTTTGTTAGCCTGTTGCAGCTCTAATGAGAATATTTTGTGTCCTGCCATTTCCATTAGCATAATGTATCCGTCATCCGTGTTCGTCTTGTTTCTCAAGACATTCCTACTTTTGTTTCTAGTTTACCTGCGCTAGAGTTCGCAGGTATGTCGCTTTCAAGCACGTAGCCAGGGGGGGATGCCCTAAAGGGCTGCTTCCTCACACAGATTCGTTAATATAAAACCTTGCGGACAGATTCATGGTCAACGAAGGACGTTCTATCTTCTTTTGCTATCGGAAAAGCTAACATGTTACTTTGATAATGCAATTTCGTTGTCAGCTGTGAAAGCTGATACCATTTTATGGTACTAAAAATGATCGCCGAGTGATCTTTCTACCGAAGTTTTGAAATTGATCGATATATGTGACAAGACTTACACCTTAGAGGTATAAACTTCTTGCTTACGGTTTTGGCCACGCTTCCATTGACCACAGCTGGTGTGGACGGAACCTTTTCAATTGTGAAAAGGATTAAAACAGTGTCCCGAAGCGTTATGTGGAATGCGAGCCCACTTGCTATGACATCTGTTCCTTCGGATATTAATGTAGATCCAGATGAGGTGATTGACCTCATGTCAAATCAAAAATAAATACGTCTTTTGCTTTTAAAAAATGTTTGTAAAAAAGTACTTTAAGTATGTTCGTTTAAGTGTCTACCTAAATACGATTTAAAATCTTATAAAAATCAATCGGCCTTACTAATAATCAAACACCAGTTCCACCTTTACTAGTACGACGACTTTCTGTTGAATCTTTTACAAATTTGCTGTCAATCGTTGTCAGTTATCAGATGGCAAATCATTTGATTTTGTTTTCATGCAGTAAGTTTAGTTTGAAAAAGAATTCAAGTCGAGACGAAGATATTTTTATGGACCTTATATTTGTTGAAGAATCGGCAACCTCTCAAAGGATAACAAATATGACGAACGAGAGTTCGTTTGCCACTATAGGTTTGTTTAATACTGGTGGTGTGTAGTATCTGGTAAAAAGTTTATTAAAACTATTAATAGATTTCATAAACCGACAATGCGCTTTATTGTGAAAATAGTAAGGGAAGAATTTGCTCCACGGACGAATCGCGGAGGAGCACTTTCGGTGGAAACATTAGTAGGTATTAGTTGCAATACGATACCCCGGAAAAGGATCCTTACAAAGCGATCAAATCGGTTCTTTGTGTCAGATCTAAGTTCTGTTATTGCGATTGGTTTGGATTGATTTTCAACAATTATTTTTTCACTTTAGCGGAATTTTCTTTTAAGCGAATTTCGGATATTTTGAAAAACAAAATCATTTGACAAGAGTTCGGACGAAAAATAAAACCGATTTTACTTATCTAGCTTATATATTTTTTCTTCAGTTAACCAGGCTGAACGTTTTGTTTAGGTTGTTAACCGGTTTTAGAAGAGTTTCATCAAAATTGTCGGAATATATTCGTTTATATGCGCTTTTGAAATGTTTCACTTGGGTACAGTTGTTGCATTTTCTCTTTTCCTGTGGCAAATAAAATATTTTCTCATTCTTTGACAATTTCTGACACAGTTTTATCAAATTATATCAAAAATTGTAGTTACACTTGACACTTCTTGTTCCTAAGATATAATTCTATATTTTGATTTCGTACTAAAATTTGAGTGTGCATGGCAACATTCCTTTGCAGAACGAATTGTGACAGAGTAATAATTTGGGTTAGTGTAAGACATAAACATGGCTTTCTGACCATTAATATTTACTACAGTTAAGGATAACCTGAGGACTAAATTTGTTTATTGGTAAAGCGATTTTAGAAAGTCTGCAGTCTTTGCGTTAACTGCCAGACTAAATTTGATAATTGGTATGGCCGAATGAATTGAAAAGCCTATACCTACCTATTTAAATTTAAAGAATATTTAAAGAATTCCTCGTAAGATTTGGCAACAAGCCCTCCGGACACAAAATCCTGGCACTGGTTCCTATGCCCTGAAATTCAGCTTGCGACTATTCGAGATCTCATTTAAGAAGTCTACGACAGTGTTTGGAAACGAGATGTCTTCTTTTGGTGATTCGAGTGCATTGATGGCTGGCTGTATGCCAATGTCCGATGTCTGATTTTGGAAGCTATTTCCATTTTTGTTTTGAAAAACTGATTGTCATTCTCCCAGTAACAAATTACATAGGTATATGGCCCCAAAACAGGACGTGAATTCGATCTCAAAGAGGATGATATCTACTTAGCACATTTTCAATTCGTCAGTGTATGGTGGATGATGCGTCTGCTGTTATTGCGTCTCTTGTTATTAGTCACCTAACAATTGAAGCGCAGAGAAGATGAAGGACCTAAGCGACATTTTCAAAAAATTGTTTAAACAGCGTTTAAAGTCTTTTACCTAGGTCCTTCATCTTCTAAGCGCTTCAATTATGAATTCATTTGACTACACAGGTAAAAATAAAAGGCAATCTTCCCCCACATACCAGGACCAATGACGTCAGTTACAAAATGGCGCAATATAATCAGATTCGATGAAATTTTACTGCAAATTTATTCCAAGGGATTCAAGCGTTCCAGTCGCCAAAAGATAGTTAGGTAAGGTTAGCTGTCAGTGTCATCAATGTTCAATTAGGTAGGTATACCAACCATTCCACTCGTATAATTGAAAATTATGTAGTTAGAGGCGTAGGATGCAACATGCAAGTAAATGTACTTTCCTGCCTTCTACAAGGCTAAAAGTAGCAATGGCTTTTCTTTGACTTGTTTGCACGTTTCTTTTCTTAAAAACTAATTAAGATCTCATTTATCCTTTCACAGTTATCAAAGATGTGATGTTTTAGGTACACACTTTTCTATTAATATTCCCTTGCGCTCATCTCGAATTTATCCCGAAATCAGTCTATAAATAGGTACGTCCTGTAGTTATGTACCTAGGTACTGCTGAATGAAATGTGTATCTACAATTTTTCATGCACTGCCCTTGAAATCTGATGGCTGCTGCTTCATCACGTTATAAATGAAGCTTGGCCTGCACCAGAACAAGTGTACGAGTACAATTTACACACATTATTCGGAAAGCCTAGTTTATCTATGCGATATCACTCACTTTATGTATATGAGAATATTTATATTATTAGTGGTTAAAAATATTCAAGGAAAAATCCAACAGCACTTACGTGAAATCCTGATTGTAATTAATTTTGTATCCACTCATGTTGCTCCTGTTTTGTTTCTGTTTAGTTTTAGTTCACGAAAAACACGAGAAAAATATAATTTTCCTATTTGACACACTGACGAAGTGACGAACAACAAAGAACCTCCTCTTTGGAGAATTAATTACTAAACAGCTGACAAATTATTATTTATTTTCTTTTCGTATGTTATTTCACAAAGGAAGGCAACAAGATTTCGTTTTTTTTGTATATTCTACCCACTTATTTCGCAGAAAAAATCCAATACAGCCAAAGGGAGGGGGGGAATTGATTTTTTTTTCTCTTCCAAATGTAGGTTGTAATTTTATTGATCGCGGTTAAAATTGTTGTTATAGGTACATTGAGGACGTTACGTCAAACAGGTGAAATGAACACGAACAAAAATATTTCACAATTTTACAAGTTTTAAAACGAAAAGAAAATATTTGTGAAATTATTATTTTTTTTTCACCGAGAACACAAAGAACAAAACGGCACAAAAAATGTTTGGTAATGATTATCTCTGTGCTTTGTAGCTAGGGATGCGAAGTCTCCACGGGAGTTAGTTTTTTTCTTTGTTTGGCGGATCGTTTCGTTTGTGTGTGCGGTCGTCAATGAATTGTCTGAGGTTCGCTTTTGATTTGATTCGTGGAGTAGATATTTTTATTATTTCTTCTTCGTGTTTTCTTCTTTTTTTGTTCTTGTTGTTTACTTCGTGTTTTGTTTTCGCTTTTCGTTTTGGTAGTGTTTTTTTGGTAGGAAACGCTGCGTCACAGAAAGTTCCTATAATTTCTACTGGATTGAGGTTTGTGGTGGAAACACAAGATGTGATTTTTATCAATATGAAGGTATGTAAAAAAGACCAAAAAAAAAAGGTTATAAGATGAGTCAAATTTAGTCAAACTTCGTTCTTTCTCTACCCAATATTGTTCATAAAAGTTTTCTGAAATCTGTCAAATAGAACATTATGAATTGACATTTATTTTGTTCAGCCTTCTTCTGTACTTTTTCGGTTATTGTCTCTGATAAAATCGGTTTTCCTGGAAATTTCGGCCTTCCTTGCCTTTGTATATTCTCAAAATCGAATTGAAAATATTTGTATTTCCAAAAAAATAGATGACAGTTGTCGTCTCAAAGATGTTATTTCATTTTATCCATAAAGCTTATAAAATGACGGGAAAAATTGAAAAAAAAAAAGCAAACACCTTGTGAATCAAATTGGTGGAAAATGGCAGCACTGACATCACCTATTTTATGGGAAACAAATAGTCCGTCAATTTGATCAAAGTTGAGGTTAGATAGCATTCTAGACACACTAGCGCGACGATATTTTCGACTCCATCCGAATAAATAATGGAATCAATAGACGACGAAGAAATCGGGTTGCCCACTGACACGCTAACCATCTTAAATGAATTCCTTCGCGAGAAAGCCGAACGGGAACAGGAGGAACAAGAGCGAATTTTGGGCAAATCAGGCACAGATTCCATGTTCGAAGAAGATTGGGTAGAACTCTTCAAAAATATAATCAACAAACCGCCCTTACTCAACCTTCTTACAGCAACTAAGTCAATTCTGGTACAGTGAAGATACCAAGAACGATCTGGGCAAGGTCGTGCAACAGCTAATCTGCGGCGACGCATACCGGATAGCACTGCTCTCGTGTCCATCACTCTACAAAACGATTAAGAACATTCACTCGAACGGTGAGAGCTAACCAAGTGCCCTAAGCTTTCTAACTTGTCTGATTTCAGTGGCAATCTTTGAGTACGACAAACGCTTCTCTGCATTTGCCGGCGACTTTGTGTTTTACGACTTCAACGAAGGCGAAGATCCGCACTACCTGAACGAACACACCGGCCTCTACGATGTGATTATAGCAGATCCGCCATTTCTCTCCGAAGAGTGCATCACAAAAATCTCCCACATCATAAAGCGACTGCAAAAGCCAACCACGAAACTTATCTTTTGCTCTGGCGAAGTTGTTGAACCGTGGGTGGAGAAGTGTCTCAACCTTAAGAAATGTAAATTCCGTCCACAACACCAAAGAAACCTCGGCAACGAGTTTGTTTCTTATGCAAATTTTAATTTAGACGAACTCTTATAAAATAAACAGATAAATAGATTATTAAACGGGAATTGCCTTTTATTCAGATTGAGCCGACTTCATGCCAGAGTCCTTTTTGTGCTGTACCAATTCGCGGAGGTTGTCCTCTTGATCTTTCAGATTCTTTGCCAGGAATTCCTTCTTTTTCTGCAGCAATTCTAATGCCTTCTCGCATTTGTCTTGCTTTGCTTTCAGATCGGTACGCATGTTCTTGACATCGGTGAGGACAAACATTCGACCGACAGACAGGTAGACCCTAAAGGCGAAGTTTCATTATTTGCTTCAGAATTTAACAGACGGTCGACCTACCTGGCATCCTCGGGCAAGTCATTGGTACCCTTTTCGGTGAGGATGTACTTGTGTTTGCCAGTTTTAACCATGTCGTGCTTAATGTCCAGCATGTTCATCTTTTTCGATGTTTCAATTCGATTGATTTGCACTTCGGTAAATGCCTGCAGAAAAGAGGTGTTGGTGTGAAAGTTTGGATGGAGTTTTTAGACTGAAAGTGAGGATTACCTTCTTTAGTTCCATATCCATTGCAGCCATTTTTGTATAATGTTTATGTAAAATGCACTTTAATTTCGATTAGATTGGATATAATTTAGTTTTTTTAATAAAATTGTTACACCTGCGAGTGATTTCACGCAGTGCAGAGATGGATTCGGCAAAAAAAATTATTCCTGATCAAATGTCAAACAAGAGGAAGTATTCACAGTAACGAAATTCATTGGAGGTGGTAAAGTTACAATCGCATTATGGTAAGGAGTGAGATTTTCACAGAAATAAACCCAATTTGAACATTTTCCATGCTGTTACTACAATTTTTCCGATTGTTTATTTTATTTTGTACCGTGTTTGTTTTATGAATAAATTAATTAACTTCCTTCTTTGATCTAGATTTAATTCTGAATGTTGTAGAGTTATTTTCCTTAAATCTGTCATCATTTAAGGTTATGAACCTTTTTTTAAAATCAATTTTAAGATAAATAATTTCAAAAGGGAAATATTAAAATAAAACCACAAAACAAGTAAGAACTTCTTTAAAAATTGGGGTAAACTTGATTTTGTGAGCCTTTTTTCCAGAAGAACATATTTCGTAAAGTCTTGAGACAGATTTACATTCTTGACGGATTTTAGATTAGAAATTTGTTGGTATTTGCAATTTTGTCAAAAATATTGGCACGATTTCATGAAAAATATATAAACAGAAATAAGAAACAATGGCCGCGTTCCTCTACCCGCTGTTCATCTAGCACAAAATATACCAGATAAAGGAACGATCGCGCAGCGGCAGCGGCATATTTTGCAAAAGTTTGAACAATTTGCCTTTAACTGGTTGTTTTTTTCTCTCTCTCTTTCAATGCAGCGCGTAGTTTTGCGCTAGATTGAGAAATTTCCCTGAAAGGGATATTTCACAAAAAGTGCTAGATGTCTAGCGCCTATGGTGATATGTCAACTTTTTTTATATGAAGTTTGACATGCCGCTGTTCATCTAGCGGGCAGCGGAACGCGGCCAATGGATATCGTTATGAGTTATAAAATAAGGAGCTTGCCTCAGCATTTTAAGCTAAAATCAAAAATATCCAACTAAAAACAAATACAAAAATCGTAATAGAAATGTTCGCAGCTCGACGGAAAAAGTACCGAGTTCCCATATAAACATTCCTCTGGCAGTGCTCTACGTTTCCCATAACTGGAAAATGTCATGTGCTTTTTTTTACAAATTCAAAATTTTGTTTCACTGTTGGTACGGCATGTCTACGTCAGTGTAGAACAAATTTTGAAGACATTTGAGAAGACTGCAGCGAAAAAAGGTTATAGAAATAAAAACGAGCAAGTTTCAATAAAACTAAGCATTTTTCACAATCGAGTTATTTGCCTCACGATTCGTGTTCAGTTAATCTATCTGAAAACTAAAAGTACCTAACCGAATTCCAGCAAATCTGGTCATCTACCATTCAAAACGAGGAGGTAAGTTGGTATTTTCCGGTGAAAAATTCTCCAATTGACGTGGGAAATGTGTGAAAATTTTCACTTTCCCTCCTACCAGAGAGAGAGTGATTTATTTTCCTTCAATTTTCCTGCCCAGATAAATGCAACCCGCATAAAGTTTATTCCCAGTAAATAGTGCATGAATAACTAAGCTCAAAGGTTCATTTCCTTTTAGGGGTGAATACTGAATAGAAGTAAATAGAAATCAATAGAATATAATCGTAATTGGGGTCGTTCTTTTTTTGTGTTTTTTTTTGTTTATGCGTGTTTTCACTTTTAATTAAAAGTTACAATTACTTGAAAACCCGTTTGTGCTTTGCACTGGGTTAATAATGGAGTTATTGCATAAAAATTACACCAACTAACCAGATTTAGTTACTGTCATTACTACCGCTTTCGTCACCGCTGCCGTTTACCGAGGGCTGACGATCAAGTGCGGTGGGAAAAGCGACAGCAGCACATACCAGTGCGTGCCTGTAGATCTCTCTCTGTACACACATCACGGCAAACGGCGACCTGTGAACGCTCAATTACCTTTTGCAGTTTGGTCTTCTATTTTTTTGATGAATTTTTCATAAAGTCTCGGTACATAATGTAGTGGTAGCTACATGTTTGCTTTTTAATTGAAATCGTAAAGATTGCGGACGCGCGATAAGAGGAGTTTTCGATGTATAAATGATTTCTCTCTCTGCCGCTAGATCTGGCGCCTTTGGAAGGGGAAGCGAAGAGAGATTTCAACGTAGCCATAGCCGAAAATTGCGTCTAGTCGCTGAAATTCATTTGATCAAGATACAGAGTTAAATGTGCGCGCAAGGTGTGAAACGGTAATGGTGGATTTTTTATTTATTTCTAAGGCGTTGTAGTAACATCGATATCAGTAGGCACTTGGGAGGTATTTAGTGACTTGATACTTGAAGGGCTTTAAGAGTGAATAAAGAAACTTGGCTGGGTATATCATATTCGATTGAAATCGCAAGTGCTAACACGGAAAAATGATACACCTTGCGGGAAGTTAACCAAAGTGTTTTAGTAAATGAATATTTCATCTGTTCTTAAAGCCTGTCGCTCGGGTCAGGGGCTTTGCCATCGTTATAGACCATTTTTTTATTGGTTTGCTTATGAAATCACTCTGATGTTGAGAGAGAACAATTCTCTGTGTGATCTTTGGTCCAGCGATGTGTCAAATGAGTTTGGCATCATCACGGGGCATCGTCCAATTGGAGACCATGCATCCCATACAACCCAGCCGCAATTGCGGGTATATAAGAGAGACAGAAACGCTTTTCCATTTCCTCTGCAAATGTCTGGCACTAGCAAGAGCCAGCGCGCACTGATCCAGACATTCTTCGACCACTTTAGTGACATTTCGGGTAGAGGGATACAGGATCTTATCGGTTGTAGGTACCAACTGTCCCACATCCACAACAATCATCACAAACTAGGTCACCAAAGGCGTGGTGACAAAAGGGCACATCAGAGCGCTTTTATGACCTGCGTACCTACCTTGGTACATCATTTCTGTGTGATCTTTGGCCCAGTAAATAAACAATTAAGTTTGGATCCGATTTCGTGTGTATTTTCACGTGTTGCCTTTACCCTATTCGTAGGAAATCTTACTAACATCTAGAAATAGATGCCCAAAGCGATCATCTGCGCTTCTGTAGCGTTTTAGCTTCTCATTAACCTCACTTTGAAGCAAGTATATCAACAGCGTAGTAGCCTATTGCATTCCAGACATTACCCCGATAAAAACTGATAGCGCAAGTTTATCGTTATCGACATGCACAAAGCGATTAGCGGCTAACTTTGACTGAGAAATGTTTGTGAGCTCGTTTGTCACCCTTTGTGGGTCTTGGTCGTAACAAACTGGTCTATCACTCATAGATAAACAAAACTCCCTCAGAAAGTGTAAAAAAGTATCACAGTCGCTTCCATGTCTCATTACTAGTCCCACCTACTCACTTTGTGCTTAACCAATCTCTTTTTTCGCCACAGCATCTAAATAGAATATCATAATGGCCGACGATGCAGGAGACCAACCGCAACAGGACAATGAAAGACGATCACCACCACCATCAGGGCCGCAAGAAAATGCGTCGGTCAAACTTATCGAACACTTCAAGGCGAATAAAATTGACGTGGCCATGTGGGCCACACGACTATTGGCAATCATCTTCACCGCTGGTTACATTCTGCCGATTTTCGGGTAAGTTATACAAGTCGCAATCAAATTTGTGTAAATAATAATGAATTCTTTTCTCTATATTCTTTTAGGACCGCCCAGAGCGCATTCAACAAAGTTCTGCTGGCAAATGCGGCAACAAATGCGTTGCGCCTACATCAGCGGCTGCCGAGATTCGCACTGTCGCGAGAATTCCTGGCACGCCTCTTCACTGAGGACTCATGTCATTACCTCATGTTTTCGTTGATCTTCTTCAACGTACAGCCGACACTGTTCATCTTGGTGCCAATTGTACTCTTTGCTGTGTTGCATGCAGCTAGCTACTCACTGAAAATCGTTGATGTAAGTTATTTATTATTTTTTCAAAATGAAACTCGATATGTTGCGCTTCGTTGGGTGCGTTTGTTGAAAGGCTTTAATTACAACTCAACCATGCAGCTCAAGATGGCTTGAAACGTTTCTATCGAAATCTCTTAATTATCTGTTAAGTGGTATACCACTTTATGTTGTAAATTGGTTTGAGAAACCTGTGGCGAAAGAAGTGTGTACTCAAAGTGGAATAGAGATCACGTTTTGAAGGTAACCAAGGCAAGTTTGGCGTTCAATTTGGGACGAACAACACTTTGTCTCCCACAAGAACTAAATGACATATCACTACAGCTTTTAAGGGAAGCTAATAGGCTTGGTTTTATATATGCAAGCATGCTTAAGCGAAGAATAGACCGAGATTTATGACACTGACTGCCACGAAAACAGTTCAGCAAAACATTACACTATAAGAATATCGAGCATTCTCAGCTTTTCTTTTGATCGTCTTGAAATACAACCAGTTTAACTTATGTTTTCGTCCAAAACTGATCAAAATATTCTCTCGTTTCAGCTGATCGGACAAAACTCGTGGTGGGGAGCTAGATTCCTCATTTCTCTGGTCGAATTCCAGGCAACAAACATTCTGAAAGGTGTCGCCTTCTCAGAGATATTCATCATGCCAATGGCAATCATGCTGACATTTATGTAAGTATACCCATGATACGAATGTTTTTAACCATCCTGGGTTGATGACTGATTGAGATTGAGTGTTAGTTGATAGTGCTACTCTGCACATATTTTTGGTAAAACTTAAGAGAGAAATAAGAAGACTGGAGGCTTTCGAAATGTGGATCTATAGAAGGAGACTTCGTATCTCTTGTATTGGCAGAGTAACAAACGAAGAAGTAAACAAAGATCTTGTGGCCACTATCAAAATGAGAAAACTAAAGTATCTAGGACATGTTTTAAGAAATGAAAAGTACAACTTAGGCCGCGGCTATAGCTATCATTGAAATGCATCATTGAAAATGTTGATTTTCGATTTTAAGACGCATTTCAAAGATAGCTATAACTGCTGCCTTACTCCAAGTCATCGTACAGGGTAGAATAGGAGGAAGAAGAAGCATTGGAAGACAAAGGCTGACCTACGATATTAAACCTACGAGATTGGCCCAATCTTTCGATAGTAGAAATACAGAAGAGTACAAAACAAAGAAACACTTAACATGAAGATTGCCAACCTCCGTAACGGAGTGTAACTTTGAGATGTAGAAAGATATCGCACATTACCTCGGTTCATAAACGAAAACGGCAGGGTATTTTTTTTTATTTAATAAGGATTACAATGTAAGATAAATTAAACAAACTAATACAGAGGGCACTAGCTACCAGGGCTTTCGGTTTTAAATAAGGTTGCCTAGGTTGATAAGTTTTAATATCTTATTCAAAAGTATTTTTTATAATGCACTATTCAATTCTTAAGTAAACAAAACAAAAATGAGCGTTCTAAGTTCAATGGTAAATTTTTAAATTCTTTTTTTTTGTGAGTGATCCTAAAAAGTTCACTTTTTATCGCTCAACCGAATAGACTCAAGGTTAAAAACTTAATATAAATCACAGGTTTTTTGAAAAAAAAATTGTATGAAATAAGTTGTTATAGTTAATTAATAATGTATATAACCACCTTTAGTTGAAATTACTTCATAAATTCGGTCAGGGATTGAATCGTAGAGAGCCTTAGATTTTAATTATTTTATGTCCTCAAATTGTCCACCAGATTGTTAGTCTTTACGCGAAAGCCATCCCCACAAATTCTGTATAATATTGCGGTCAGTAGAGTATGGAGGCCACTCCATTAAGTTCACATTTTGGTCATTTATCCACATTTTTACGACTCGAGCAGTGTGGATTGGGGCATTATCCTGTTAAAACGTCCAAGATAATGGCCCAAAAAGTTGGAAAATGGGGGAATCATTTTGGAACAGCTCTTTGTATCTTATTGCGTTCATCTTATATGAAACGAATTGAATATCAAATGCACCATAATAGGATATGGCACACCACACAATTACACCCCCCTCACGACTATGGTGACGGGTCAAATAGTGTTCTTCCTTTCTTATATCATGGAAGTATAAGTTAAATCTACCCGGTCCATCCAAATTAAAGCGTTTTTCATCAGAAAAAACGATTTGATGCCACTCCCTATTCCATGCCATGTGACTCCGAGCAAACAGACAGCGAGTTTGCTTACGAATGTCGGTAAGCGGTGGTTTTTTCTTAGTTTTCAGATATTTTGCCTTGCGGAATACCCTCGTCGTAGGGTAGCTTCACTTGCATTTACACTCAAATTCTGTCGAATTTTGGCTGCAAAATACTTTGAGTTTGAAGCTTCTCCAAGGATCCTTCGCTCCTCGCAAGGCTTAAGTGCTTTCCTGGAGGGTTTTTTCATATTTTTTCCGTAAGACGGTAAGACTTCTAGAAATTTTTCCAACAATTTGTCTGGTTGAAAGATTGCAGTCTCTATACGCCAATATTTTGCTTCTTTCTTCCGAAGTTAGTGCTGCTCCACGCCCCATTTTGTGTTAAATTATTCAGAATTTGATTGGGAAGACCATTTGACACTTTTCATTTGCACAGCTTATCTGAAACCAAAATTACACCTCCTGAGTGTATTCTGATGATCGCCTAAAATGCACATTATTTCGGGATAAGCTAAAATTAGTCTATGGCTTTGATCTAAAAAAAACAACAACAACTATGGCGATAGCTAATAAATATAAAATCAAAAATGAAAAAAAAATGATGTTGAGTCTATTTGGTTGATCGGCAGTGTATCTAGGCATATTGGCAGGGTAGCTAGCTCTCAATGCTTCCGGTTTGATAGTGGAGTAGTGGTTTGAGTATTGGTGCCAGGAGTCCACCAAGTTATTAAGCCAGTGTTTTATTGGGAACGTAGAACAAGGTCAATGGCTCTTTATGTGCTAATTTAGCAGCACTGTCAGCCAGTTCGTTTCCAGCTATCCCAGCATGGCCGGAAACCCAGACAAGTTTTAGCCTTTTTTTTGTTTTTGACGAGTTGTTCTCTTATGTCTTGAATAATTGCGGTTCTATTGTTTGTGTTTACAACAGCGTTGATGGTCGAAAGGCTGTCTGTGCATATTATTTTTATATATTTTGGTTGCACTTAGGATGGCGAAGGCTTCAGCTGTTAGTATTGATGAAAATTGTGGGAGGACTCCTTTTTTTTAGAACTTTACCCTGTTCATTGACTACCGCGAATGTCGTGCTGTAATCGTATTTAGAGCCATCGGTAAATACAGGATTCCATTTTCTCTGCTTGTAGGTGTTGTTGGTTGTCGAATTCTTTGAAAGATAACATAGATCAGTGACAATTGCGTCGGATGAAGTAGCCACGGCGGGTTGGTTGGTTACTTTTTTGTATGAAATAAAAGGGGTACTTCACATTTTTTGCCGTATGAGAGGGCATTGTAGATTGTAGATGGATACTTAGGTGCCCGCTTGCGAGATAGAATTTGTTTGGCCACCGCTGTTACTGGTGTTGTTTTGGGCGATGATAAAAGCTTAGATAATAGCATGGATGTGAAATACTCAAATCTGTGTTCCAGCGAGGGGAGAACGGATTCGGTGAGCATATTTTTGATTGGCATTGTCCTGAAAGCATTGAGGGCAAGCCTAATTGCTGCATGGTATTGTGGATTTATAAGCTCCATTGAAGACTTTGCGCATTTATCGTATACTTATAAGTTGTAACCCGTAGTCTATTTTTGACAGGATGATTGATCTAATGATGTTAGGTCTGTTCCCTAACGATAATGCATTCGAACACATTAGTCAAAAGTTGGGTAGAAGAGAGCCACAAAGAGAGAAAAAACATTTCCCCTTTATAAAAAACCTGCAAATAATAGCCCAACAAATTTCTTTGGGCTAGTTTGTTATAACTGACTTTAGCTGTCCAATCTCTCAAAAGTCAATTTTAATTGGCAGTTTATTTCGGTTTGTTGTTAAGTACTGAAATTTGTTATTAAAAATGGATAAATCCGTAAAAATAAATCAATATTGAACTGAATCCGAATGTTTTTCAACGTTTGCAAAACTGGTAATTTTTTTTAAACCCACTGACGTTTATTTTTAAATTTCTCGCATATGTTTTCAACAAACAAATTGACAAACTTTCGTTCCTGTACTTTTTGGTTATATTCTCTATTTCTGAGAGAATATATCCCCACTCCTTGATATCTGACATTTTGCCGAAATTGGCCCAAAAAGTAAGGGAACAGACATATAATTTTATTGATTTCTAGGCCATAAACAGCAAAACGAAAAACAGACAAACAATTCACACGACCGATTGTCCCAGTTTGACATTTGAACATTTGCTTAATTTTCCGCAGTCGAATTTCGAATCAAATTAGGTCTGTTCCTTTACTTTTGTAGTAAAAATGGAAAAGAATGTCAAAATGACACTGGGGGGGATGAATTCTCTCTCAAATAGGGAAACTTACGCAAAAGTTAAGGAACTCTTTAGCAGTAAGTAACCTCTAAAAAATGACAGATAGTTCATAACCCAAATGCCAAATAAAACAACAAATTCAAATCAGCTGTCAATTTGCAGGCGACTGACAGTTGTTTCAATTCATACGCAAAGAAATTTGTTAAGTTAAAACTAGTAAGAGGGGAAATATCTTGCTCTCTCGAAGTTGCTCTCTTTTACAAATTTTTCAACTTGAGGAACGACAATTGAGTAAAATGCGTAAAATTTCGGAAAATGTTAAAGTAAAGGAACAGACCTATTGATGAGGGCATTTACATGAGAAAAGCTATGGCTTTTTTTAACTCAATACAGTGGTTCTTAAAACTAAATTTATTGTCAAAAATTATACCTAAAATTTTTAAAGAATTTACATTTCAAATATTGTTGTTATTAAAGTTAAGATACATGTTTTTAGTACATTTTTTTTTACATATATGTAAGATTTTGCTTTTATTAACTGATATTTTTGACCCAGATAGGTCGCACCACTGGTTAATGTCGGTAAGGATGTATGAGAAATGTCTAGTGATTTTCGGAAGGTCTTTACATTTCGAAAACAATGTCAAGTCATCTGCAAAAAGGGAGTGTCGGATGGACTTGTATTTGACTAAGATTTTACTTAGTTTATTATAAGCAAGGGGATCCTTGTGGAATACCATTTTCCAGGGCTTTAACGTATGCGAAATTTACGGTTTAGGAGAAATGATTTGATGTAGGCGAACATCTTAGGGCCAATTTCCCACTAAGCTAGTTGTTTAGGACTTCATGAATCCCAATTCTGTCAAATCCCTTTTCGACGACAGCTAGATAATTCCGTACAATGTCGAGGGCATTACAGGCAAGTCACAGATAAGCAAGGCGGTAATACAAAGGCTAGTAAGTATAGGAAAAACAGTGCAGGGACAAAGACATCCAACGCTGGGTAAGAGGCGCTTCTCAATCTGCCTCCCCTGGGCCCTTTTCACGCAAAAATCTGCTGCCAAATCTTGAGGATAACTTAAAGAAACAACAGCTGGACAAGGAACATTACTCCCATGCAACTCTCTATAGTTTTCCCACAAAATCATTCATCAGTCAGTGCCCCACCAAACAAAACACTCATCGTACGACTTTAATTTATTTATTTTTTCAGGGGAAGAGCTGGCCTTATGACACCATTTGTCTACTACCACTTCTTGCAAATGCGATACAGTTCCCGTCGCAATCCATACACAAAGAACGCCTTTGCCGAGCTCAGAATGGCAACAGAAGCACTCGCCGGCAGATCGCCACCAATTGTGGGGAAAGTGTTGCGCGCTGGCATTTCATTTGTCAATCGTCTGAGCCCGCAACCTCAACCAGCACCAACTCCAACCCAATAGAATTGAAATCAAGTAAAATATATCTATGTATTTAATAGGGGACTAAGTTTTTATGCAAATTTTGTAATACGAAGAGAAAGTAAAGAAAAAGAAAAAACAAATAGTGTTTGAGAACTTTTTACATTATAAATTATAATTGTTTAGTGTTAAATTTTGTTTCATTTGTAATTCCTTCATCCTCAATTCTGTTGTGTGGACAATGGGGTGGTTTTTTTTTTTTACGGATTAGTTCAACTACAATGAATGAATCCAGTTTTGAATTTGTGTCCTTTTTTTGAATAGTATTTCATTATATATATATTTTTCTTATAATTTAAAATGCAATAGAGTAGTTATTTAGAAATCATTTATTACACCTACGTGTGGAACACATTTTGTATTATGGTTTATTGTGAACTTAATTTTTCGCATTTGTTAAACAAACGTATAGAACAAGAAAGAATAAAAATAAATTAAGATTTATTGTCTCGGTAAACGGTGGTTGTTTTCTTTGATGAGGAGTTGCTGACAAAGATCGCGGATATTTGGTTTTATGTCGAACAGAAAAATGTAATCAATCCAGGGTTAGAATTACCGCATCCGTGATCGAGCAATACGTCACTGAATTTTGTGGATTTTACATGCAAAGCAATAACAAATTCAGTCACCTGTCAGTGAGACTAAAGCAGATTGGAAAACTGATTTTTGGTTGCAATTACGATCAATAAGAGCCCAACAGTCCAATGGCAGCTGAAGGTAGCACTGAACCATCCAATAGGACCAGCTCAACTAGGACGCCCCTGTGCTAACCTAAAACACGTTTTTTTTGTCACTGCGACCTCACTTCTGTATAGAAAGCCGTACGGCGCACTTGTCCACGTCAACCAGACTTAATCCCACCCGCTTACCTACACAAAATCAGAGATTGCAACTCCATAAAGCAATCAATTTAAATCAATCGTTTAAATTCCAATTTTTATAAACGACCTGCCATCTACCGCCTCAACCTACAACCAACTTTGATCACTGCTTCGAACCAACATCCACCATAAACGTCAACAATTTCCAAACACTCCCCGACAGCTGTTTGTCTTTTGACAACACCACATCTCTTGATGTCATCAGAAAAATGTCACTTGCACAGAAAACAACTACACAAAAGATTTAATTTTATTTGTTTTTATTATTCTTCGTTGTTTTTTTTGCTTATTTTTGGTGTTTATTATTATTATTCACCTAGATTTGAAATTAATACAAAGCCATTCAGTGATTCAGTGTGTATGACAAATAAAACGCAATTCGATTTGTAATCAGACGAACGGCATCAACATCGCTGCAACGTGATTTGTCTTAAGAAAAAGAAGAAAATATTGAAAAAGACATGAACTCTAAAACAAAGTGACTCATTTATGAGGAAAAACAGAAAAAAAAATTAATAATAAACAACGTTATGAAAACTTAAAAGTCATCCCCAAATTGTATAGCTCGCTTCTGCACCCCGCCTCATATTAAAATGGATCCACAGAAAATAACAGACCTTGCGAATCTATTACGAAACAACGGCGATAAAGTTCTAAATTCAGAATTTAAGTTAACCGTAACAGGTGAGTACTACACTGGGGTTATGCTAATGAAATTGTTTTCTACTCGATTTGAAGTCGATTGGCTGGTTATCCCTTGTGTGTGAAAGTTGGGAGATTGGTTTTTTTTAGATCATACTGCTCCTCGGTTGCGTCGTTTATAAAAATAGATTCCACAAAGCACTTGTGAATGTTATTACATTTGCCAATGTCGACATAATTCTTGTCTGCAGAGTTGGTTCACTTGTTGCAGACTCGGACTTTTCTTTGTTTAGATCTCATCTTATTGGACTCATCAATGACGCCTGCGCCGTTTCCAACTAAACTTGAATTATCAGTCAATTGATATGAGGCAACCCTTTCATGTTGCTGTGTGACCTAATAAGACACTCGAACTCAAAGCATTCGATTGCTGGATCAGTGGGGAGAGCATTGACATTTGAATTCTGTCCACCGAATCTAACTGATGAAGTTTCTGTTGGCGTTTGTCGATGTCCAGCGGTGACGCCGAAATTCTATACAAATGAAAATGTTGCTATCAACATCACCATCGTCTTTTTTTGCCTGCTAGACTTTTTTGTTGCCTCCTTGGTATGCCAGCATTTAATCTCTCAGCGGCTTCGCGTTTTATGATAACATGAAACAGCGTTTGTCGTCGTTATCTGCTTATGAAGCATGGGCTTCTTTTTTGTTTTATTGATATCGCCGATGTCTGACAGTTTCTTGATCGGTGACCCAAGGAAAACCCATCATTCCAGCACTGGAATCTACTCTACAAATCCATTGATTAATATTCTTTCTGCCCTTGCAGGTTCCTTGCTTCGCGCTCTAAACGATTCCTTCACCCTAATCGCCGATTCGTCTGAGCTCGGCTCGACGCAAACGTTCCAGGTCGTCAAGCCGAACAACTCCAAGTCGAATGTCTTCCGCGACCTCCAGCTGGTGCATGATTTTGTGCAGAAAACCGTTCTCCTCTGTATAACCCATTATCCCGGCGATGATTACTTCGACGGGGTAATCGATATATCAAAGTTCCGCTCGCTGAAGCGATTAGAAGTGCAAAAGACCAATGTCAAGCAAATCATTGGCATTCAACCGTTGCGCTCGCAACTGCAACAGCTAATTTGTATACGCAGCTTAAAGTCTGTCGTCGACATAATCACCCATTGCGGCGGTGATAATTCAAACGGATTCGTTTGGAACGAACTGAAAGTCGCCGACTTTAGTTACAACAATCTACAAACAGTCGATTGTTCGCTAGAATTCGCCCAGTATCTCCAGCATTTGAATCTGCGCCACAATCAGTTGGTCAGCGTGGAGGCAATCAAATGGCTGCCGAATCTAAAAACTCTCGATCTGAGCTTCAATCGGCTGACGATAGTGCCCAACTTGCATGTGGAGACATCGAAGCGGCTGCAACTTCTCAACTTGAGTAATAATTTCATCGAGGATCTTGTTGGTATTTCGAAGTTGGACTCTCTAACCGACTTGGATCTGTCGGACAATTGTCTCCTCGACCATAACAACCTGTACCCGCTGAGTGCGTTGATGACCCTGAAGTACCTGAATCTGTATGGGAATCCCTTGTACTGCCATCCGAAACATCGCCTAGCTGCGTCGCAATTCCTGCACAAAAACACATCCACGGTGAAGTTTATCCTGGACTACGAACCGCTGTCGAAGAGCGAAAAAGCGCTGACCGGCACCCATCAGCATAACAATCATTCAGCGTTTGTTGCGAGGCATATGAAATCGAGCAGTCGCTTGACTCCGGGTAGGCAGACGTCTTCCAGTAACACACCATCGTCCAGTGTTGGTTCGACGAGGAGTTTTCAACTCAACGGCGGCGAAGACGACGGCATCGACATGAGCTCATCGACAACGGAGAAAAGCCGTCGCGCCAAGGTGAGAACGGTTGATATTGAGAATCTAGATCACACACCCAAGGAGGCGACATCCAGCCGAGGAGAAAAGGAACTCAAACCCGCCATCGAAGCCAACCAAGAACACTTGGAGACAAAGAAACAGATCGAGACGTTGCGCGAAAAATACGGTGCTGGTTGGCTACAGAATGAGAATGCTGAAATGGTGCACTATGTGCTGGGGCTGAGTCCCACAAAGGCACTGCGGACAAACTCTGAAAACACAATGACGACCCAACAGATCTTGGATGATTTTCTCGGTGAAATTAATGTATCACGTGACCCTGATGTGACAGTCCGAACATCAACGCCGCTGAATGATAGTTCGGCGCTAGATGAAAAAAGCTCCGAAATGGACAAATCGGCTAAGGGACACACAACAGCCTACGAGAGTGCAGTGAGTGATCCGGAAAATCAGACGGTGTATCAGTCGATGGATGCAGATGCGACAGTGAAAGAGGACGACGAGGAGCCCATCGATACTGCTCCGCATTTGAAGGACGTCTACGCGGGCACAGAGGATGAACCTGAATGTGAGTGCGGTTGATGTTGGTTTCTGTGATATCTGTGATTTTGTTTTTCGTTTGTTGTTTTAGTTTCAGAGCCGGAGGACGACGAAGAGACGTACATTGTGTACACAAAGGATAAAAACGAACCCATTTTCCTGACTGTATCGGCGAACTATATCCGCGAGAAGGACACTTCAAATCAGAAGTAAGTTGGGCATAGTCGATCGTGTGGGTTTGGGTATAAATGTTTTGCTTTGCATTTTAGAACGAAAACAAAGTGGAGCCTGAAGATTTTGGAGAGTTGTGATAGGATCAAGTCGAACACGCTGCGAATTAACTTTGATACGATCAAAGTGGACAAGAAGGAGCGAGTTTACACCGTCGAGGAGGGACTTTGTCAGGTTAGTTGTGAAAAGGGACTTTAGGTTGTCAAGTTATTGTCATTGGGCGTCGATGAGATTGCTTTACAAGTATCCTACTACTACGAGACTTCTTCTTACTGATGCTAGCTGTTATAAATGAGATAAGGTTGCTGCGATAGCTCAGCATTGTAGCCCAAACGATTTTTTATTTTTTTTTTGGTTGCGCCTGGAGGTGAGTAATCTTCAAAAGATACCAATGGCCCGTTTGGTTATGCCCGATTCAGATAATATATATCAAGTCTGCCTACGGGCTAAACCTCACCCCTCAGAGAGGCACTAGGAGATCCGGCCGCGCGCGCTCATAGTAGTATGAAATTTGTTCCTCTCATTTTTTCATTTAAGTGATGACTACGACTAAGTTACCTTAACAAGTAGTTTACGCTTCTGTAGTGTTATTCGCGTTTGGTAGGTAGCTTTCCAGCGAACGCACCTACTAATACCGTCATTACATGCGCTAGGTCGAACGGTCTTGTTCTTTGTAGTCGGCGCTCAATGTTTGTCACGTCCAGAGTACGGATTATTTCATTATTCATTACTGGAGCATTCACGATTGCTCTTAGCTTGGTTTGGTACAACCCCAAAGTTGTATACCGTATGTCCAAGAAGGTTTTAGCACTTGTTTATACAGGAGCAGTTTGTTTTATACGCTTAGCTTTGAATATCTTCCGAGTAGCCAATACATTTCTCTAATTCTGATTGCGAGCTCGTCGCGCTTTTTCTTTACGTGTGGCTTTCACTTCAGTTTAGCGTCTAGGTTCATTCCTAGATATTTCGCCTCGTTTGCGTATGGTAGCTGTACCGAGTTAATGAAAACAGGTAAGTTGTTTATCCTTTTGTACGTGAAATTGACATGTGTCGACTTGGTCTCATTAAGGGCAATTCGCCAGGTCTTTGTCCACTCGCATACTTTATTAAGAGCCCGTTGGAGTTTTTCAGTTGATGATTCGACTGACTCATCGATTGCGAGGATAGCCGTATCGTCTGCGAACGGTGCTACGATGGTCCCTTCATCTTGTGGTATATCTCTTGTGTAAAGCAGGAATAGGATTGGGCCGAGAACGCTGCCTTGCGGAACACCGGCGTGGATTTCTTTAAATTTCGAGAATTCAGTCTGTTTTCAAGGTAGGATTTCAATATTTTGTATAATTTTTCCGGTAGGATTGTCCTTAGCTTATACATGAGGCCTTCGTGCCATACCTTGTCGAAGGCTTGCGATACGTAGAGCAAATCTTTTTGGATTCTAAAGCTTTCTCAATTTCATTTGTTATTCGATACACCTGATCGATTGTGGAATGCTGAACCCGGAAGCCGAATTGATGATCTGGTATCAAGCATCTTTCTTCAATTACCGGTTGTAATCGTTGGAGCAGAAGTTTCTCATAAACCTTAGATATTATCGGCAGGAACAAAATAGGTCTATATGATTTCTTATCATTTGACTTCGGCTACTTTCCATTGTCTTGGAACGTATGAAAGTCTCAGAGAAGCATTTATAATGTACAGCAGCTTAACTAGTGCTCTTTTCGGTAGTTCCTTTAGAACTTCCCCAGTGATTAGATCGTATCCTGGAGCTTTGTTATTTTTCAACTTTCTTATTGTCATTCGCAGCTCGGACAGAGATACGGCTTTTACTTTATAGTTGTCGGATCCCGTATTAGCAATCGGTTCTTCTTTAAAGGTCATCCATCGAACGGCCTGAATGTTTCTTCTAGATGCTCGGCAATCAAATCCGCTTTTTCTTTGTCTCCTTTCGCCCATTCTCCGTTAGCTTTTCTTATTGGTGGCGAGTGCATTTTTGGTTTCCTAATGGACTTGAAGGCTTTCCAAAGTGAGTAGTTTGAGCTCTTTTCAGCAGTCAGGCCCTCTAGGTAAGTAGAAGTTTCGAGATTTCTTAGATCCTGTAGCTCATTTTTAAGTTTGTTGCAAAGATGGTTCAGATAAGTTTTATCAGGGGGTGCGCGGGATTGTTGCCATCTCTTACGCGCTCTTTTCGCGTATGAAGTCTTCTATTTCAGGCGTGTACTTGATTTTATTGCCCAAACGATTGTTATCTGGAATTGCAAGGCAAATTCTACGGAGGAGGTCGGCAAGAAATCACTTCGTCTCAGTCTCATTTAACCTGTGACCACATTTTCCTCTGAGTCACTGCTTTTTTGGTCGAAACTCTGTCGATATGGGACACTCGTACTCCCTTTGCCTCGGTGGTACTGACAAATTTGTTCCTGACCTACACTCACAATCGAAAACGACTCGTCTTACTGTCCAACTACTTTCATTCCCTTCGTAGGAGCTGGAGAAAAAACTCCGAGCGATCCTCTCGACGCGTGACCTCTCCGAGATGAACCAGAAGATCTACCGATGCATCAACTGCAGTTGCCAATTCTCACAGGAAAGCACTCTGAACGCCTATCGCAAGCGAGGTATGATTGATTTTTGTTTAGCCTATCCTAGTTCACACCATTTCCATCCACCGACAGATGTCACCTGTCCCGACTGCAAGAGTTCCTTTGTAGCCGAGATCCACAGCATGCCCAAATCGCTTGACAAGGAACCATTCACGCCGCCAATAGCAGTTCTAGAACCAGCAGTTGCAGCAATCGAAGCAGAAGATGCAACACCCGCCACGCCACCTCAACGCGAATCGAGCGGTGAACCCGAGAGTATGCACAGTAGCATAGGTGAGGCTGCACTAATCGTATTTCTCAGATTTCCAGTTCTTCTGTTTTATTGAATGCACTTTACTACTAATCGTGGAAGTGGCCTGTTTTTCTTTTTTTTGTTGATACTAATTCAAGTTTTATTTTATTTTTTTCTCTTCGCATGCCTGCGTCACCCAGGTAAAGGACCATCAAGGCTTACTGCTAATAACAAATTAAGTAGGAGTTTGATGCAATCCTTGAATAAAAGTTAATATCATTTTGTATATACCATCCCTGACAGTTGGGGATTAATTGAATCCTTGTGTTGTTTCTATGCTCCGCAGGTTCGGTGAATTCGTTGAATGAGTCGTCGTCGTGCTCGAAAATATCCAATTCGCAGAGTTCCTGTGATTCGAATCAAAGTGTGGCGGGCAGCTCGGCTACAGATCGAGACAATGACTTCCGATCGAACTGTGAGAGTGACATCGATATCATAAGTAACCCCAGTCAAAGTAGTATTGAAGTGCTTGATAACGCGCAGTCGAGTAGAAAGAACTCGGAAGATCGGCGTATATCACAAACGCCAAATCTGGAGACGATAGATGATCATTTGAGCAGTTTAGCGGATCAGGAAGAAGAGAGTGCCGCCAAGCAGCTCCAGCTGAAGAATGGTGGCGAACACGAGAAGAAGACATCTTTGGGGCATGTCCAGTTGACTGAGAGCAGTTCGTCGGGCTCGGTGACGGATAGTGTGTGCACGTCGTACGAACAAGGGGACAAGACGCCGACCAAGGGTCACAGCGAGTTGGATGATGTTGCCAAGAGGGTGCAGCCGTTGGCGGAGGAGAATGCCAAGAAGGAGGAGTCCATGCTGTCGTCGATGTTTGGAGGTGAGTGTTACTGTCCGCTTTTCCTTTTTAGAATCACAAAGATCTACTAGTTCATCAAAGGTAGAACTACCAAGCATCTCAAAGTAAGTTAGGATTCTACTCCATTTGTGCGCACCACCTTGGGCGCAGTCTTCCTCTACTGCGTTAACCCTCTGGGTCGGAATCAAGGACATTCATCTATCATTTACCTGATTTCTCTATATTGCGACCGTTTTTACATTTCATTGACTGAAATTCACCCGACAGGTCTTCTGCAGTCAACAAACATGCTGATGTCTCGGACCACGCAGCGCTTTATTGAGTCGGAGTCAGCGCCGGCAAGGTGCGGGAAGTATAAATTCAACTACACCGACTTCAGTGATGTCGACCATCGCCTAAAGTTCTACTTCTATCAAACCAAGTTCGAAGAGGAGGGCGAAAACTTCAAGTGGATAGTGAAGGGCAAGATATACAATGAAAGTTCGGGAACCCTAAGCGACGGCATCGTCGTAATGTCCACCGTCAAGTGCTACGTGATGGAGGCGTTCGCACCGGAAAACGAAAATGTCAGCAAATGGCTGCGCCCCATTGTGAGTGTGACAGTGAATCGACTGGAATCAATACAACTACTGCCATGGAAGGTGGGGCTAGCCTTCACGTTGCGTGACTGGGGTGGATTTCTTCTGCTGTTGCAGGACATCCTCCGAACAGATAGTTTGCTTTTATATTTCACAAGTGAGTTTGACCGAAGTTTTATTGGTAACTGCCGGTAATATTAGCATTCCCTTCCAGGTAACGCTCTGCCCAGTCAATGCAAGCTGAACTACCAACCCTCGGAGAAGGTGCTCACACGCCTGGCCAGCACAGTCGACGAGGAGCAATTGAAAATGTTCTCTCTGCTGAACGTTTGTGAGATCAAGTCGGAAAAGGCCGTTCAAACGTTTTCCCTGCCGAGTCTCCTCACCACCGATACTCGAGTTTATCTAACTGCGTCGAATCCCTCGTGGTTGACGCAAAATTCCGACGCTGCCATGGAACTCGGCCCGACGCAATACATGAGCAATTTGGTCGACGTCGAGCGGCCCGATGACAATACTTTCGCCATAAATTTCCTAGACGAGACCCAGGACAAGTCGGAGCTGTGGAAGTGTACATTCGAAACGAGAGAGAACGCCGAGAGCTGCCTCAATGCGATCGGACAATCGTGGGAGAAGCTCTTCGGTGTGCCACTGCTCAATAATTAACCAATGGGTAACTAAACAGCTACTAGCTATAAAGAGAAGGGAGAGCAATATATATGTATCATTTATGTAATACTAACATGTCGATATTAGGATTTATACGTTTCATAGATTTAATACCGCGATGCGGACTAGATGCGGAAATTTATATTCTGTAAATATTATTGACATCAACAAACGAGGAGTGACTCAATCAATTTTTATTGCTTTAGGTTATGTATTCAGATTGACTTCTATAGAAAAACAATTTTTTTTGTTAATTTTTACGATAAAAGCGACAAACAAGAGAATAAATAAATATACCTATGTAATAATTGTAACAATGCAAATGTATTTACACATCTAACGAAACGATTGAGGAAGTTTAAATCACAAAGAGAAGTACACAACTATGTTTTGAATCGAAGAGAACAAGATTGATATACGAAGTGGTTTGTTGTCAGCTTTGAGCGGACGTGTGTTCACTTTATGGATAGTTGTTCAGCAACCCAATCCATGTTCTCGTGAAATCTGGGATCGCTCATGCGCAGCGCTGTCCGTTTGTAGAGATAGTAGTACACGGGCGAGACTGCAAAGAAAGAGAGGCATTTTTATTTCAAAGTAGATGTTGAGAAAGTCCTAAAAACAACTCAAGCTGGTTGACCAGGATTTTATTACACTTTATGTTAGGGACTGGAGAGTATCTAGTCAGCCATCTATGTCTGATCATTACCTTTGATTTAGATAGATAACACTCGTATCACAAGTAACCCAGTTGGAAATGCAAGAAAGACAAACTGGGATCTCTTTGAATCGTCTCTTGAAAATAATCTGGACCAGGTAAATACCAGAAGAGCTCCAGCTTATTATTTAGAATTGGAACACACAGTAGAGGGCATAACATCAGCCATCACAGATGCGTTCGAAACTAGCTGCCCAATAAGCAGAAGCACAGTGAACAATAAGGTTTCATGGTGGAGCAACAACCTGTCAAGACTTCGGACGAAAACACGTAAACTGTTCAACACAGCGAAACGTACTGGAGACTGGCAGAGCTACAACATGGCACTGACTTCATACAACAAAGAAATAAGGAAAGCAAAACGAGAGAATGCGAGACAATTGTGAATACTCCTTCTCCTGTTGCGGCTAGAGTGCATAAAGCACTCACAAAAACAGTGAAGGAACATCAATGTCCCTCAGAAAACCGGATGGCAGCTTTACAGAAAAGGAGCAATAGAGGGCACGACTTCTATTAGAAACTCATTTTCCTGGCAGTCATCAGAGAATGGACAATAGGAGCACGAACTATAATCTAAGACCTCGAAAAGAGGAATGGAAAATAGCGCCCGAAATCTTCTGCAGAGGGCGATTAGAATGAGCTCCTTTCAGCCTTTTAAGTCACCAGGGGTGGATGGGATTATGCCAGTTCTAATACAAAAAGGACAAGGTAAATTGCTTTCACATTTGGCAAACATTTTGAAAAGTAGTCTGGCACTGGGCTACATACCAAACCAGTGGAGACGGGCAAAGGTAGTATTTATTCCGAGAGTGGGGAAAAAGGACCCAAGTCTACCGAAGTCCTATAGACCAATTAGCCTTACTTCAATAATACAATAAATTGAGAGAAGATGTATTAAGTATTAAGTCTTCATCATTGTCAGCACGCCTACAGAGCGGGCAGATCTACGGAAACTGCTCCGTATCAGCTAACTGACATTATTGAAAGTGCTCTTGAATCGAAAGAGATAGTTCTGTGTGCCTTCTTGGACATCGAGGGAGCATTCGATAACACAACGCATGATGCAATTAAACGAGCTCTAGATAGAAAAGGAGTAAATAACCCAGTATCAAGGTGGATGTATGAACTCCTGAGTATAAGATCAGCAGAGAATCACACATCAGAAGGTATTATCAAGGTAAGCACAGCAAGAGGCTGTCCGCAAGGTGGAGTCCTATCTCCCCTAATGTCGAGTCTTGTAGTTGACGAGCTACTTGATAACTTGAAAAACCAGGGCATCAACTGTCAAGCATATGCTGATGACATAGTCATTATTGCCAGGCAAATATCCGGCAAAAACAAAAATAGTACCATTCACGAGGAAAAGAAAACTTGAACGACTGAGGCCGATAAGGTTGTCGGGTACAATTCTGACACCAGTCAATGAAGTTTAATATCAAGGGCTAAACCTAGACAGTAAACTCGTCTGGAAACATACAGAAAAGGTCACCAGGAAAGCGACGCGGGCCCTAATGATTTGCAGAAGCCTAGCGGGCAAATCGTGGGGTTTTAGCCCGAACATCCTCAGAGGTATATTTCCATTGTGAGAATAATAAGCGATTGCATGGGCAAAAAGAACCAGTCTATCCACCACACGAAAGACACTCAATAAAGTGCAAAGACTGGCATGCCTATGTATTACAGGGGCCATGAGAACTTGCGCAACTGCAGCTATGGAAGTGTTATTGGAGCTGACTCCCTTACACCTTGTAGTTGAGGAATGTGCAAGTAAAACGATTCTAAGAATGGCCAAGGAAGGAATAGGAAGAGGAAAGTGTATCACACTGAAACAGTATGACGCACTACTCAACAAGGCTCAGCAACAAGAAAAGCTGGAGCAATTAATCCACAATTCACAGGCTGAGCAGGCATGTAACAAAGTGGTTCACAGATGGGTCAAAAACTGAGGAGGGAACTGGAGCAGGAGTATTCGGGCCTAGAACCAAATATTCTGAACCAATGGGAAAAAGTACCAGCATCTTTCAGGCTGAAATCTATGCCATAGACAGATGTGTCTAAATCAACCTTCACAGAAACAAAACAAACTGTGATATAGCCATAATGTCAGACAGCCAAGCTGCTATAATGGCACTGGACTCCTACATCATTAAATCCAAACTTGTGTGGGAATGCCTACAAAAACTTAATGAACACCTAAGGAAGCTGGGTATATCTGAAGAAGGCCTCTGCAGATTCTGCGATGAGTCCAGTGAAATCCCAGAACACGTGTTGGGATCATGTGGGGCACTGACCCACAAAAGACTGAAATACCTGGGCAAGTACCAATTATCTGATGAGGAAATACAGTCACTGGAACCAGCTCTCATCCTTAGATTCTTAAAGAAAACTGGACTAGAGAGAGTGCTATAGGACATATTTCTTCCGCCAAAGATAAACAAGAGCAACAAAACCTCTAAAATGATTCCGAAAGGAATTATAATGAGAGGGGATCTCTTATGAGGGAGTATACCTCTCTGAGGCGAAGGCAGGGGGTACAATAAACCAAAAGGTCGCAGTACAATAGCCCATTTATATAAAAACGTAACAGTTCCATAAGCCATTCGAGGTCTTCCTTCTCAGCAATTTTTTTTGCGTCTGTTTTCATTTTATTGAAGGGATCTAGGTCGATACTTTATTTATTTTTTATTCCCTGCCCAATGGCTGACACTGCGACCTAAAAGATCTATTGTATCAAGTAGGGATGCTTTAGTCCAAGAGACGATTGACCTCCCTAGTGAACGCCAGTATGTCCTTAGTTTGTTAAAGGTATGTCGTCTTAACCAGTGAAGTGCCGGGCAGTTACAGAGCAAGTGCTCAAAGGATTCGTCATCCTCTAGGCAAAACCTGCATTCTGTCTCTGGACACAAATTCAAATTGTTAAGATGGTATCTCAAGCCAGCAAGCAAGCTTTCCTTGTTTAGTTTCAGGATTTTCTTGTAGGATTGATTGTTTTGGATTGTCTTAAGCCTGTGACATTTTCCCACTGGTTTAGGCGGAGTTGTTGTTCCCAATTGTTGATAAGCCCTAAAGCAGTAGCCCAATTGACTCTGCAATATGGTTCTGGTCCGCAGATTCCGATCCAGCCCTAGCTAGCTCGTCCGCAGATTCGTTACCTGCAATTCCCTGATGACCAGGTACCCATCCAAGTTTGACCCTGTTGTACTTGGATAGTGTTTGCAGGGCATCATGGCAGCACTTTACTGTATGTAAGTCCACCGTGTTGGACGATAGGGCCTGTAATGCTGCTGGACTATCAGAGAAGATTGAGTTTAGAATAGCGCAGATCTCGATGGCATGGATTTCAGCCTGAAAAACAGTGGGACTCTTTCCCATAGGTATAGAGACCTTGGTGTTGGGTCCAAAGACACCAGCACCTACTCCAGACTCCATTTTCGATCCGTCAGTATACCAAACCAGACTTTTTGGGTCTAGATTCGGAACAATATTGGCCCATTTTGCACGGTCCAATATCTCTACCTCAAATGATTTCCCAAATTTGTATTCCCTGACCATAGTGTCGGGGATGGAGCAGAACATCTCCATATTTGGAATTGAGTTAAGTATTTCTAAGTGACCCACACGGTCAACCGGTTTATACTTATATTCTAGTTGCAGTTTAATAGCGCATCTAGCTGCTACCTTTTTTATGAAGATATGAAAAGGTGAGAGCCCAATTATGGCTTCTAATGCTGTTGTTGGTTATGTTGGTTGCTGTTCTGCTGTTATACCGAGTCAGGCAATACGTTGTAGCTTCTGGAGCTTATTGCCGCGTACTATCATTATGTACAACCAATGTATCATATCGGGATTTAGACCCCAGGTTCTGCCGTAAAGACATCTACTGGCCCACATGGCCTTTGAAGCACGTTCTGTGGTGCACCTGATGTGTGAGTTCCAGTTAAGCTTCTTATCCAGATTAATTCCGAGATATTTGACTTCATTGGAGTAATGTAAAGTAATGCCTTTTATAGTAATTGGACAAGATTTACCAGTCTTTTTCCTAGTAAAGGGCACTAGAATGGTTTTGCTTGGATTTATGGAAAGTCCTTCTTTGGTACACCATTCTGAAACATGTTGCAATGTCTTGTGCATGCTATGAGTAATGGTAGCGCTGAGCTTACCCTTAACGATGATAGCCAGGTCATTTGCATAACCGATGACATTATAGCCTAGGCTATGGAGACTGACTAGTAGACTGTCGATGACTAGTGACCATAGGAGGGGGGAGAGAACCCCACCTTGCGGGCAGCCTTTTGCTGCAGTCACCGAGACAGACACATCCCCAGAGGAGGATGTAATAATTCGACTTTCCAACATGGCTCTGATTCAGTGGTCGGTCGAATCTTCGATACCTTTACATCTGATTGCCTTAGCAATCGAGCCGTAACCGGTGTTATCAAAGGCACCCTTAACGTCAAGGAAGGCACAAAGGGCGATATCCTTGGTCCGGAAGGTTCCTTCTATCTTACTAACAAGATAATGAAGAGCACCTTCAGTAGATTTCCCCTTTCTGTACGCAAATTGACTTGGGTGTAGAGAGTTAAGATATAGCTAACTGTTCTGATATCGACAACCCTTTGAATTAGGGCTGGACAAATTTCGTCGCCACCAGGGGCCTTTAAAGGTTTAAAAGTGCCAATTTCCCATTTAACCTTGTCTGGGCTAAAAATTTTGCCAGATAAACTGTTAACTCTACTAGCTATATAGATCAGAGGATCGGTAGCGTTTGAGTTATCGTGTGCTACACGAAAATACGAACCAGGGAAATGAACCTGAAGTAAGGTTTTCAATCGATACTTACACAAGCGCTGAATGATGAAGAGTGCAGTCAGTCCGGTTGGCCATTGATATGAATGCGGATGTTTTTGGTGGTTGAGAACAATCCAAAAGTGATGAGCCACCGATAGTAGGAAGTAGATGGTTATGGTGGCCAAAGGAAGGCGGAATTTTTTGCACAGCAAATCCGCAACGCCAGCCTGAAAAAGAAAAGGTGTTAGTTAGATACTGTCATGAAAGAATTGTCATTGGAAAATAACGTTGAAATAAACCGTCGTTCGAGATACGGCTAGGTAACGAACTGTCAAAGGTAAAGTACATACTTCAAGTTGACGTGCGTGGGTCGTTTTAAAGGCTTTAAATTCCAGCACATAAATTAATTTAGAACCGGCCTTGTCTTATTAGAACAGGAGTCGAATCGTGTCATCCGTGAACGAGCATTACGTGACGGAATTTGTTTTTGTTTCAATGTAACGAACATTACATTCATTACGTTCACGGACGACGCGATTCGACTTCAGTTTTTGGTAAAATTATCACTCAGTTACGTGGATTAGGTACGTCTGTTTTTCGAAAGAAAGTTGCACGTCAGTTAGACACCGTTAGAGGCCGTCCAAATTTGTTCAATGTAAAGGTCAAAATTTGTGGTATCTCTCCTTAAAACGGCTTATGAAATATTTAACTCGTAACTGTAAGTCTGCGATATAAGTGCGCCTTTAAAGAACCTACGTTCGTACCTACCTACGTCATTGGGAAGAAGTGTAAGTGCTCGCTATTGATTGCAAAGTGTTGGGCTTAGATACTAAATGCACTCACCTGATAAACATAAGTCGAATACATGCTGAATCCAAATAATACGTACGAAAATATCAAGCACAAATCCTGAGTCCTACAAAATGAAATGAATTGGTTAGAACTATATCCCTCGACATTGGGTACAACAAACCCAATAAAAATTTCTGTTTACTTACAGAAACATAAAAATCATAGCGAATCGATCACCACGAGCCAAATATGAGAAACTGTTTAGAAACAAATCCGCAATGAGAAAGGTGAATTGAAAAAACAATAAAATGGAATAGCGACGGAGTGTTAATTTCATTTTATTGTGCGAAAAATTCGTCTGTGAGTGGGCAAATCGCAAGAAATACTTTTCGAAAAGGGTATCCCTGGTGACATTTGACATTTACATGATGTCCTTTTGCATAGGATACTTGTAAGTTGTAACGCATGCGCCGAAATTAAACTTTTGAAAACCGGAAAGTTTTTTTTTTTTCATTTGACTTACTCAATTTTTTGAAAGTACCTGAACTTAGCGATTTTGAAAATAGTGTCCTTGTCCGTTTACAAAGAATTTATTTATTTTAACGATTTAAATTCAAAAAAACATCAAGTAAAGTTATTTTCTGTTGTTCTCAGTTCTCACCACTAGATGTCTGCATAGTATTCAAAGAGAATTCAAGCAATTTAACCAACAAAGGGTGCGTTACCCCGTTTACAAAGCGGGTGAGTGCGCGATTACTTTTTGTTTAAAGTTGATCTTATTAGAAAATACAATATTTAATACTGTGGAAAGCAAAAAACAAGCCGTATCAAAACAACAAACAATAATTAAGTTGTGAGCTGTGATTTCTGTTCGGTCAGGAGATCTGTTGAATTTGCTGAGTAAAGGCTGGTACGCTGTTCAAGTGAAGTGAAATTTCCACTCCTTTCCAAGAAATTGCTGTGAAATTGAAAGTGAAATTTTCACGCCGAAATGTCAAAAATTTAATGCGACGGACAATAAAAACCAAGTGAAATAGCAAGTAATGCCCCCTACAAATCACTTTTTGAACAATTATTTTTCACTTCAACAGCGTACTGCCTGGTGAAATTTTCACTTGAAAAGTTCATTTTGACATTTCGCAGGGAAAATTTTGTATGAAAAATTTCATTTCACTCGAACAGCGAACCAGGCTTAAGGTGTGTTCGTTTCAACAATTTAACGATCGGAAGTCGTTTACGTGGAAAACAACTCGTTTTAAAAACTGAAATATGGGAAAACTTCTGTTTTCGGTGAAGTTTTCAAGTGTTTTCGGCTCGGTGTCAAAAGGGTAGGTATACGAATAAAATATAAAAACAGGATGTCAAAATTGGAGAACTGAAGGATAGTTTGGGACCCGATAGGTGGCGCTGTTGTCGATCTTCTTAACCACTCAACCGATTTGAATGAAATTTTTTAGGTGGGTATGGTTGGTTGTAACTTGATGGATAGGATAGTTTTGGACCCGATAGGTGCCGCTGTTGTCGATCTTCTTGACCACTTAACCAATTTCAATGATTTTTTTTGGTTTGTATGGTTATATGGAAGGATATATTTTTTTAATTTTTTCAACTAAACTCTCATTAAAGTGAATACCTATATGGGCACGTTGGAGTGAACTGAAGAAGCTTGGTTTTATACAGACACTATACACAAAAACTCCCGAAATAGAAATAGAAAACTTTGGATTGGATAAATTAATGAATACAATTATCAACTGCGCTGTATTAAGATTATAATATTAAGTATAACGATTTGGTTTTTTAATTAAATTTCTTAATGAAATTCAACATACAACACAGTTCAATTTAACATCCACATTTAGCGAGAGAAGTTTCACATCTGGCCTGTGGTCACAAGCACACTCTGTTTTTTTTTGTATACTACACGTATAAACGACAGCAATGTGCATGCAGATCTTCAATTTTTTTTGTTTTTGGAAAAGGTATTTCTAGACCACTATTGGCACTATTGCTTTAGTTAGAATAAGAATTTATTGAAATTCAGTTGAACTAATTTTGTATCCGTTTTAAAAAGTAATGCAGAAAAGGACAAAGGGTTCCTTAAGTGTACTTGAAGTGATTGACAAAATCGGCATTAATTGGCGAGCGAAGCCGCGGGCAACAGCTAGTAATAAATAATTCTAAAGCAAAGCGCAGCTCTACTCATATCAAATGCTGATTTTGAACCTTTGTAGATTTTTTCACGTTAAAGTCTGTTTCGCTGATTGCGCGATCGCGCTGAAATGAATCCATAATGTTTAATAGACCTTTCTAGGAAAGGAAAACCTAAGCGCCTTCTTCTACCATCCATTTGAATGTTGGTTTAATACCGCGTTCCTCTATCCGCTGTTCATCTAGCACAATATATCCCAGATGAAGGAACGATCGCGCAGCGGCAGCGGCAAATTTTGCAAACGTTTGAACGATTTGCCTTTGACTGGTGTTTTTTTTCTCTCTCACTCTTTCAATGCAGCGCGTAGTTTTACGCTAGATTGAGAAATTTCCCTGAAAGGAAGTGCTAGATGTCTAGCGTCTATGGTGATATGTCAACTTTTTTTATATGAAGTTTGACATGCCGCTGTTCGTCTAGCGGGCAGTGGAACGCGGCCATTGATAGCTCAAAGTTAAGAGTAAATACGCAAGCCTGCCTAAAACGAAGCGTCGCGTCAGTATGTGTCAGTTACCAGCTTAATAAGTTTTTCAGTGTATGCCATCGCAGAAAAATAAACAAAAATGACAGATACACACAGCTATCTAGACCGGGACAACGACAAAAACGCTGCCAACAGCGAATATAAAAAAATCGCTGCACTTTAATCGCCGTCGCACTGACTTATTGACAGCGTAAGTATGGGTATTCTCATATACTGCCATGTTTATATAATTTGACAGGAGAAAGTTTCGCTATCGCAGCGGTCGCGTTGCTTGCAAACATAAAGTTCAACTGCGCCATCCTGTAGAAAACCACCAAGAATTCATCCAACCCATTGTTCCCCAATACCCACCACAAGATGTCGCCGCGTTAAATTGAAAGAATTCATCCATTTGACAGCTGTCACAACTTCGCCCATTTCCGTTTCTTTCTAGTGACAACAACAGCAAGATGAAGTACGTATTCCAAATCACTAAAAAAGTAATTTCTAATTTCCAACGCCATCCTTGCAACTTTCGGCAAAATCCTTATGAAATTCCCTCCACAATAATTGTATCCATTTAATTAATGTGAAATTTTTGTGTTTTTTCTTCGCTTTTCAGAATCGGTTTGTGTGCATTCAGTGGGTACAAAATTTACCCCGGCCATGGCAAAACCATGGTCAAGATCGACGGAAAGGTAAATACCATCTACTATAACACCTCCAAGTGCCTAATAACACTTCTTTTCTTTTCGTAGACCTTCACTTTCCTCGACAAGAAATGCGAGCGCTCCTACTTGATGAAGCGCAATCCACGTAAAGTGACATGGACTGTACTCTACAGGCGCAAGCACAAGAAGGGTATCGAAGAGGAGCAAAAGAAGAAGCGTACCCGCCGTACACAAAAATTCCAACGTGCTATTGTTGGCGCTTCATTGGCTGAAATCATGGCCAAGCGTAACATGAAGCCAGAGGTACGCAAGGCACAACGCGATCAAGCCATCAAGGTTGCCAAGGAACAAAAGCGTGCAACAAAGGCCGCCAAGAAGGCAACAGCTCCAGCACCAGCCAAGGCAAAGTCGGCGCCCAAACAAAAGGCCGCCAAGGTTTCACAGAAATCTGCACCAAGGGTTGGAGGCAAGCGATAAGAAGCATTTATCCAGGCAGGCGGACGTTTTGAGTGGACAAGTGTTTTTTATGTGAATAACTCGTAATTTAAAGAAAAAAAAACAAGTAAAATTTATGCGAGCTACCATCGTATGGAGAAATGATTTGTGTTTCCTTTGTGCGCGTCCTCCGAATTGGAGTGTGTGATCTGATCAGTGTACTTCGTAGTAACAGATTGGTTAACCAATTTCAAGCCGAGAAAGGACTTTACAAGTATACCAGCCTCGTTCGCATAGGAAGTTCAAATTACTAATCTCTTGTTCCTTTGGCAGGGTTCATAGTGAATCATTCGAACTCCTTGTATGGGCAGTTAGCCCCAATCCAAAGCACTTTCATCCAAGCTGATTTAGGTAAATAAATGCCCGGCATACCGTAGTACAAAATGGCAGTTCTAGTACAATCGTCGCTATAAGTTCGAGGAAAGCCCTGAGTCGCTTCGAGTTTTCTCGAAAGTCAGTGTACCGTCTACCAGATTACATTTTGAGCGACTAACTTGCAGCGGCTTGGCGCTTTCTTTCGAATTTCTGGAATCTTTTGCTCTTCTCTGTTCAGTTAGTTGTGGATTGTCCAATGGAGCTAAAGAGAGCGCATCCGTTAAAAGGTTAAGGGACGATCGGAAGTAGTTTTTTGATCAACTACTTTGCGAGTTTTACATCAAACTGATTCACCAAGATTGCTGATTCAAGGGGCACTTGTAGTCGCTCTCCCAGTAAACTATGTGCGGGTGCGACACACGAGTCTGTATTCAAAGATTGTTGCAACTGCCTGGCTTATTGGGTAGAAGTTCTCACAACCTTGTTTCGTTTCATTTTACTGCCTGACTGTTAGGTAGGTAGGTAGGTAAGTTGGTGCCCTTATGGCGGTTGCCACGGCTTCACGTAGACCATCAGTTGGGTCAATTGTGTCCAATTACGGTTACCATCCATTGAGAACCTGTTAAAGAAATTAATTACGCCGCTTATTAAATTGAGCCCCATAGATTTAGTAAGAATCACTTGGGGTCTTAAAGCTCTGTCAAGTGCAGGTTTTTTAGTTTGTCCTGAGAGTAGCTGATGATGTGGAGTGCGCTTATCTACAAGAACCATCCAGGGGTGAAAGCACGTAACTTGATACAATCGAGTTCAGTCGATACAATCGATCTCTGGCAGCACCTAATTTGTTTCGATCGAGGATAATCGGTTTAGGACAATCGATTGAAACAAATTAGGTGCTGCCAGAGCTCGATTGTATCGACTGAACTCGATTGTATCAAGTTACGTGCTGACACCCCTGCTTGAAAGACACTGCAATCATACGGAATGATTCTCGAAGGTTCAATGTTTCGCTGAAGATGCCCGCACCTGTACCGAAATCCATCTTAGAACCGTCGATATAGAGGGCTATCTCCTCTTTCGTCGTAATCGTTTTGTTCTCCCACTCGCTTCTTTCGAGAATTCTGCCTGACTGTTGCTTACAACGAGCTCGAGCGGTTACGTGCCCTCCTCAAACCCAGCGATGAGGATAATCATTTTACTGGGTTAAAAAAAACGGCCCATTTTAAATTCTAACGAAACATGAACAGCAATTTTTATTAAAATTTCACTCGTAGAAAAAAAAAATACATTACAGTACAAAATAAGTAAAAAAATACTTGCATTGTCCACCCAGTGCGACAATGAGCGGAGAGATTATACGGAGAGATTAGGCATTTGTTCCTATTTGAGAGATTACTTAGAATTTCGTGTTAGTGTTGCGATTCCGTTTTCAAAACCACATGTGGTCTTCAACTCGTTTGTTCGTTTTGTTTGAATGCAAGACAATCGGCACATCCTGTGTCGGTCATCTCTACAGTTCGTCCTTGGATTTCTTGCTGACATACTGCAACATGTCGCTGGCCTTGCGTGGTCCGGTGTACGTGTCCAAGAGATTACCATTTTCGAAGAGCAATAACGTGGGGAATCCCTTGATTTTGTATCGCTCCACGGCCTGATGATGGACATTACAATCGACTACACCGAATCGATAAGCATCGGTGGTGGGTTTGGCAGCAGCCAGCGCGAATTCTGGTTTCATTGTCTTGCAGTGGCCACACCATGGTGCGTAGAACATCACCAAGAGACGTTTGATTCCCTTGCCTTTTGTTTCGATGTCGTCGCCGAGAATCAGTAGGTTCTCAGCTCCGGGGAATGTTCCGAATGGTTCGGGTTCTTTTGCTGGCTCTTTGCTGTTCTCTGTGGGATTTTGCATAAAGTTGATGAAATCCATTTCGGTGCGACCGCCATTGTAGTCGCTGCTGGTTTTTAGGTAGCTAAAATATTTGATCGTTGGGTAGCCTCGCACCTCGTAGACAGAGCAGACAGCCGCGTGTTTGGTGCAGTCGACGGCTGCTAGGGTGACGCGTGGATCCTCACGGAAGGCTGCAGCGGCTGCGGTGAACTCGGGCTTTGCCTTCTTGCAGTGACCGCACCCTGGAATTGAAAAAAAGAGGAGGTTAGAGCTAGAACAGATTTGACAGGAGCTAGTTCACTGATTATGTGCTTGATGGCAGAGGCAGTAAGGGAGGGGTTTGCAAAATTGGTCCTCAAATAGTTCCTCAACATTTTCTAAACACGATTTTGAAATATGTTTGACAATGTGAGGATGACTACTCGATTCGCTTTCAGAGGCAGAAAGTGTTTAGAGTAGGATCGCGGTTAATTGCTTTTAAACTTACATGGTGCATAGAACATAACCAGCGCGTGCTTCTTCTTCTTCAAGACCGGCTTAAAGGTCTCCTCGTTCAAGTGCTGCACATCGGATTCCTCCTCGTCCCAGGGTTTTTCTGGCGGCGGCGGTGGTGGTGGTTCTTTAGGGTCCTTCATAAAGCTGACAATCTTTTCGGCGTCCCTCACGTTCACATCAAACTGGAATTCTCCGTTCACAAAGTACTTAACCGTAGGATACCCCTTCACTGCATACTGCTGACCAATTGCACTCTCTTTAGTGGCGTCCAAAGCGGCCAATATACCCGGAACCTTTTGCTCCTTCATTAGAACAGCAGCCTTTTCGTATTCTGGCTTCATGCGTTTGCAGTGGCCACACCACGGCGCGTAAAACATAATCAATACGGATTTTTCATCTTTGATTGCCGGCTCGAAGCCCATTGTGGTCAAATGGACAATCTCCGAGCTCGTATCCGCTGACCAGTCCTCTTCTTTGGGCTTGGTGACCGCCGGCGCGGTGGGATTCTCCATAAATGCCATCAGTCCAGCTTTGGTGTTCTCGCCCTCATAGGTGGACTTTACTTTGCCACTCTCGAAGTACAACAAAGTGGGGAAACCGGTGATGTTGTACACCTTCCTTGCCATTGCGTTTTCGGTTCTCTCCACATCCATTGCGGCCATTATATACTTTGGCTTCAACTCCGCTGCCGCCGCTGAATAGTCCGGCTTCATGCGTTTGCAATATCCACACCATGGAACGTAAAACATCACCATTGTCGGTTTGGGGTCTTTCTTGAGGTACTTTTGAAATGTCGTATAATCTGGAATGTGAAACACATCGGCGCCCTTGGGATCCTCCTCCCAGGGCAATTCACCTGTTGGATCTCGCATGAAATTCGTCATACTACTGACGGTCATTTGACGATCGTATTCCTTGTGGAAATCACCATCCTTGTAGTGTTTTAGTGTTACCGGCGACGGAGAGACTTTCAGTTTCTTGCAAACTTTCTTCTTCTCTGTTTGGGAACAGTCAATGAGGACCATTGTTCCGACACCCTTGACCACTTCAGCTGTGTCGCGGAAAATGCGAATACTCGACTGGGCCTCCTTGTTGCCGGACACAAACATGATGAGCACATTCGTTTTCGTGCGTAGGAGTTTTTTCAGTTCTTTGAAGTCATTTATGTTGTCCACTACGACATCCTTGGAGTTGATTTTCGTCAACGCACAAATAAATAAAGAGCAAATAATCTGCAAAAAAGTAGAGCGTACTGTTAAAGGATGGCGAGGATTCGTTTGCTTAAACATCGAACTTACAAGAAATAAAAGGTAAAACACTTTGGTGTTCATGGTTCTTGTGGTCATGTACTGTGTGGGGTTTCTCCCTTAAACTTATTTAAACTTAACTAAATGCAGAAATTTTGTATTCACCGGCACATTATTGCTACGATAGGAAAATGATTGTGGGAGATTCGTTTTTTGTTCATAAACTTCTTTAGGCTTGATGACGTTTCTCTTAATGGACCTGTTCGAATGTTTGGATTAATCGCTGGTGCTGGGTAATAGAGGGCGCGAGAGTAGGTGGGACTGTTTGGTTTGATAATTGTATGACAGTTAGTGGGGTGGGAGCGAACCTTGCTATATTCGTGTTTTGTGGTCTTCCGGTTCTTGGAATGAAGATTTTGTTTCCCATTCAAACTCACAGGTGAACGTTTTTTTTTGTCTAAAATGGTTGACTTTGGAGCGAATGTTAATTGCAGACCAGTCAAAAACCCGGCCAAAAATCCACGTAGAAGAAAAGAGTGGAAGAGGTATACAGAGGACCGGGAGATGTGGTAGTGAGCATGGTGGTAAACTGCTTTTAACAAGCGGGTTTTAATAGGCTATTAAATCAAACTAAAATTCGATTCACATTGCAAAATGTAGAATACCAATTTGGATAAGAATTTGTCTAGAAGTGCTTTCGCTTTTAATGGCCGGGTTCCTCTGCCCGCTAGACGTCTAGCACAAAATATCCCAAATGAAGCCCTAGCGCCAGCGGCAAATTTTGCAAAGGTTTGAACGATTTTCCTATGACTTGTCCTTTTTTTCTCTCTCTTTCTCATTGCAGCAGGTAGTTTTGCGCTAGATTGAGAAATTTCCCTCAAAGGGATATTTCACAAAAACTGCTAGATCTCTAGCGACAATTTTGAAATGTCAATTTTTTATATGAAGTTTGACATGCCGCTAGTCATCTAGCGGACAGTGGAACGCGACCAATTTAAGTACTACAGTTCGCTCACTGGCAGAAATTATACCATTTTAGTGTCCCGGTTTAAACACAATATGTCCACTGAGTATACAGACAGGATTTCTTTTGGACTAGATTTGTCGGTTACCCCTTCTGGGCCAATAAATATTCCAATAGAACGTCCTAAATGAAGGTAGAACACTTTACCGCATTTAAAAATTATAACACTTTTTCCTTGCATGCTAACTCCGATGAAATTGTTTAATCGAACACCCCTAACGGTTGACCCAAGCGACAAAATTCAACTTTGACGTATCCGAATTTGTGATGAAAAGAAACGGCGTTAGTATTTTTATTATTTTTTTTTTGTTTGAAAGCAACTGAATTTTTCATTCTGAGAAAAAAAGAGCTTTTGTTACCGTTTAATAAAATTTACATATATATTTCGTTTCAGTATTTAACAATAAAAATATTTATTTTATCACACCGATTTGCCATTTGAAAAAGATAAACCATTCACAAATTTTGTTTGCATTTTATGTTTTATTTAACCACTTGAGGTACAATATACGCGCCTTGTATGCATCAGAATTTCCCTCCAAGTTATTGCCTGTTGTTTTTTTTCCAGAATCTACAACAAAGACCAAAATTGCGACACTTGTAATGACTCCAGCTCACACGGATTCGCCGCTACGTCGATCCGAGGCTGGTGTATTTCGTGATGGCGTACAAAATGTTATTATCAATGATGACGAAGAAGAGCGTCGCCAAGCTCGTAGACGGACGATGCTCACCGACTCGAGTGGGTCGTCGACTTTGGAAGAAAGTGAAACGCTAAAGAAATGCCTTGAGATATACAATGGCAATAAATTGAGCAAGGATAATGCTTGGTCGTTATCGCTTATTGACACTCTGTCCACTTTATTGGATAAGCATCATAAATCTTTGAATAATTTCAAAGTAGCTGGTTCGTCGCTGGAGGCGTCTAGTAAAGTGTACGGTCTGCGAGTGGATTCGATACATACAGATGTACTGCGAATGTCGGCGGGACTTAACGCGCAGAAATTCGCAAATCGAGCTGTCGAACAGGATGGCGGTGAGTGTTTTAATTTAATATTACATCTGGATAGTTGATAAGGCGGGTCGGGCTCAGTACAAGTATTTCGAATGGAGACGAAAAAGATTTTGTTGATAACAATCAGAGGGTAAACGAGGAAGTTATGAGTCTTTTGTTACTGGTGCGGACACCATGTAAGGCATGTTATGGGTTCCTAGCTGTAGCGCTTCGTCTCTTCTCTTCTATTCTGTTTAACACGGATTTATTTTGCTTTTCACGGGGACGTTCGAGCGTCCATTACGTCTTCTATTTGAGGATTCTCTCATTTTCTTACTGAAACACATTTTAACGCCAAATGGTTCGTTGTCGATGATTCATTGTAGTCACAGATTTAGGTACTTATCTTGGTTCGTACATGTCGTATCGTAAGTCTCTGCATTCAATGGAATACGAAGACTTATTTCTACATTTTGTGCGGCCATCATATTTGACGGAGACGTTTCTGTTGCTTATCGCCTTATAGCTCGTTGTTTTGACCACAACCAACGTGATCCATAGTTTGCTCGAAACATTTTTTCATGCGGAATGATGAATATAAAGTTGCATCGGCATATTTTATTTAGTTTCCTTAACAACATTTTAGCCCTTGATAAAGCCAACATTCGTCGGGTCAATTCTTTCAATTTCCTAAAGTCGGGTACCTATCAGTTGTTCAGTTCATCGATAATGGTTCTGCCTCTGACAGCAGAAGTCGCTGTCCAACAACTTCAGATGGATTCGCGGTTTTAAAGACGCAATCTCTTTTCGGCATCAAATCCTTTATTGAGTGCAACAATCCACGTCCTTATCACAGTTAGCGTGTGGTGAATCTTGGAGCAAGCAACCCTAAACCAAAGCCTTCATCACTTTCATCATTTAACGCACCTCACTACTCATCTATCAAGTCACCTCTCCCTTCGTTCTATTCAAAATGTATGTAACTCCAAACATCTCTTCCAATTATTATCATTCGAACAGATGACAACGCCAACGAACCGACTGCTGAAGACGGAGCGGAAAAAGCCCCTGGCGATGCAGTTGCCGCAAAACCAGCTAAACCAAAACGCACCCGCAGACAAGTATCAACGGTGACCAAGAACAAGGAATCGCTGAACGCCCGTTTGGACACAGTTCCACTGACAGACCCAGTATTTGGAAAACTCAATTCGATTGTGGGCAGCATCAACAGTTCCAATCGTCTGCTGAATAACATTCTGCCAACAAAAGACTCGGAGCTGCGTCTGCGACTTGACTTCCAATTTTGGGATAAAAGTGCCGTCGAAGCAATCGATTACACCGAACCGTTTGACTGTTCCGAGGAGCCGATGAAAATGTGTGAACAACTATTGGAAGTCAAATTCGAAGAACTAAAATTACGTCCGATGCATAGCGGGTATGTGATCTCGGACACGCCGGAGGATATTGACGACGAAGCAGAGAAGAATGATGCCTTTGAAACGCCGACATTCGAAGATGATCGCGAAATGTCCATGGCCTTCGATATAAATGCTGATGTGGAGCCAATTCCGCTGACAGGACAAACAGCACCAATCGTTGATGTGGACTTTGGAGATTTTGAAGATTTAACAAGCGAGGAACGCGTCGCAATCAACCAGTGCAAGGGACTACGTAAGGCAGCAGTGCTAATCGAAGATCTTCGCCCAATTGACGCCTCATCGAAGTTGGAGTACTCGTATCGACCGCTAGACAAGATCAGCCAGTTCTGGGCCGGGCCTTCGCATTGGAAATTCAAGAAGAATCGCCCTCGCAGTAGCGTTATGGGTGCGCAACTTCAAAACTCCAAGCAGCCACAGATTCTAAGCCAGCCATCGGCCAAGCCACAAAGTTCTCGTGGTCGGCCGAAGCAGCGTCAGTCCAAGTACGTCAACTTTGGCGAGTTTCACGACGACCTGTTTGTCAAGTTGGACGACAAGTTCAAATCGCGGAAGACGAACGTCCAGAAGAAGTGGGACGCCCGCAAACTTAAGCTCCCAACGGACCTGCAAATCGATCCAAATATGTTTTTTAAATTCCAATTCGCTCCAGGCATTCCAGTCGAAGAAGATGCGGTCGAATCCAGTTGTGCAGACCTTCAGACCGAGCCAGCATTTGACGATGAATCGAATCACATGGACGGCGATGATCATCATGGTGATGACGATGCCGTTGGCGGCGACGGATTTAGTAGGCTCCTTGGAGAGAATGACGACAATGGAAACATGCATGCCACATTCTCTGGCACTCAAGAAATCCGAGACGGGGATCAGACTATCTTGGAGATTGCTACAGATTTTGACGGTGCCCCGCAAAAGGTTACGAAAATCATTGTACCATTTGCGAAACGCGCCAAGGTTATCGACATGAAGAGCTTAAAGAAGTGCTGTACACAGCTGTTGAGAGAGCAGCTGGAGAAGCCGGTAGTCGGTGAAATTCCCCAGCTGCCAATGCTGAGGGACGAGCAGTATAGCCCGGGAGTGGCAAGCTTTCAGGAGATTTACAGACATTTGCCGGAACTTCTCACACCGAGCATGACCGAGGCTTTGTCACCGTCAGTGGCGTTCTATTCCGTGTTACACTTAGCCAATGATCTTAACTTGAGGCTGATACCGCAGACAGATTTGAAGGACTTCAGCATTCGGCAAATACTATAGCTTAAGGGACACGGTATATCACCAACATTTTTGTCATTTAACTTTTTCTTTACTTTTTTTTTTTGTGTTTCACGCTTTGTAACTCACTTTAGTATTTAAATAAACCAAACAAGAAAATCAGAGCTGGTTTTAGCTGGAAAAAAATGTGCTTGTGTTTGATTTCTGGATTAAATTGTATCTCGTAAGTATGTTTGAGGTCTTAGTGTTGCTTTGTGTGGTATTCTTGACTGCACTTAGGCTGTGTAAGGTTTTCGGGCATTTGGTTGCAGTTGTCGCTAAACAAAGACGGCGACTTTTTGCACCAGTTCAGTATAAATCAACTATCAACAGAATTTAGCTCGTGCAAAATTTGGAAGACTATCGCAGCTGGTGGTATTGCAACTAAATGCATTCGCCAAAGAAGCGGAATTTCGTGTCAAGTTGATGAGGTCGCTCAGGAAGAGGGTAGACAAAATAAACTGATGCATCTGGCGCTATAACCCAGAGTTGCTCTGACACCTGCCGCAATGATGCACGGAAACGGATGAGCCGTAATGTTCCTTTTGTTAAAGCAATGACTCTGCGACCAAATGATAAGCTTCTCAAGACTTATTATCGTTTATCTATTATTGAAGCTGTTGGTTTGCGGCTGCAGATCTATTCATTTGGCGCAGAGTTAGGTTAGGTTTGTGGGGTGGCGAGGAGTACATGCCCCGGGACACAACAGAGTTATACCTTGTGCTGAGTACCAATAACCTTGAGTTCTTCGATATGTTTCCGTTGCAGCTAAGGCTTTTTTTGCTGCCTGTCTGTGAGGTCCTATTCCCCTACCAAAGACTCACGGGCTGCTGTTGTCACTGCCAGGACCTCTGCTTGGAAGGCAGAGATGGCTTGATGTATCCAGCGATTCGAAGAAGAATAAAGGAAATTAGATTCGCTGCCTTTCGTGTTGTGTTGGGAAGCAACTAGGCTCGCATAGGACTTGAATGTGTGTCAAATCTGGAGAGTTTCACGTCGAAAGATGAATAATACCCGCCACCGGAAGCCAGCAAGAACCTTCTGTGATGCAGAATATCAGAGGTTATGCTGTTCTTGTGGAGAAAAATACCGATGGGGAGTTAAAAATGTGAAAGTTAATGCGCTGAATGTAATTTTATCGTTTATAACCAAAATTCATGAGAAGTTTGAACAAGGAACAATTTTTTGTTAATGAAGCAGGTCTAACAGAATATGGAAGCAGCCCTCAATAGGCTCAGGATGTGGGCCTCAAAAGGGGGGGACTTCTTGTCAACCCGAAGAAAACTGAACTTGTAATATGTAGTACGAAATGCAAGCCCTTCAAGTTTCCCACACTTGTGGAGTGGAGCTTTTTTTCCCTCTTGGAAAGCGCAAAATATCTTGAACCCACAGTTCCAAAACTAGTAAGGGTACGGGTCAATCAGTAAACTGGAAACCGAATGCAACGGATCATTCGTCGATCCTACAGAAATACTTTGGTTGTGTATCTATCACGGACTACATCACACCACACTTAGAATTTACAAGACCTTTTTCGAACACCTTTCCTAGCAGGGAAGAATGGAGAGACGGACTCGTACCTAACACGCAATCCGTAGCCGTGTTTACAGACGGATTTAAAATGGACACCCCGAAACGCTGAGCTTCCAGGCAACGAGAAAGCGGAAGAATTACCAAGTTTCAGAACCAGCTGATCCCTCTGTGAATATTCCGCCTTGTACACTCAAGCTTGAAGCAGGGAGAAAAGTCACAAGAGAGGCGAACGTTAGATGGACTGCACAAGAAACTTGCCGTGCCACAAAAACGCTATGGCCGACCTTCAATGAAGCCAGAATCGAGAGTCTTATACGGAAGGACAGGAAATCCCTTTCCACTCTCGTAGGTATCATAATGGGGCATAATACTCTACGGTACCATATGAAGAAAATGCGGCTGACGGAAGAACAACTTTGTAGACACTACCCACTTCCTATGCCACTGCCCAAGTCTACGGCACACTAGGCACAGATTCCTAGGGAGACACTTCTTGCGAGACCTAGACGAACTTTCCAGCGCACCAATCGACAAGTTAATGGGAGTCATCAAATCCATAGGATGGTTTGTATGTAACAGTACAGTAAGTAATAATTAATTTCAACACTTAGACAGGGTCATAATGGGTAAGGGACAACCTCTTTCCCCAACGGGCATCACAATGGGTCAGTATTGACCTGAGTGTGTCACGGAGCATTTCAAGCCAGCCCACTAACCTAACCTAAGGGTACGGGCGCAGTGGCTTAGTGGTTAGTGTGATGGACTATTAAGCGAGGGGTCCCCGGTTCGAATCCCGAAAGAACCAAATTACATCTTAAGGTTTTTTTCCACTGCGCCACCTCTCGCGAACGTCTGACAAACATCCGAGAGTAAAACTGTCATGAAAGAGGTTCTCAATTAGCCGTTTGGACTCGGCGTAAAATTGTAGATCCCTTCCATTCGTTCCAAAAATTGAAAACCCACACAAAACGAATGGTTGCGACAAGCTAGGCCTTGGGTCCCATAGACCTGTCGCGCCAAAATATTTATTTATTTATTTTTTATTTTAAGGGTACGGGCTACGGGGTCATGCATTTACTCCGGCGTTGGACCTACATAGTATGCTGAGACTCCCGGAAACATGCACTTTGTTCCAGGTAGAGATTCTGGCCGCACTTCAAGCTGCGGAGGCATTTGAGATGAGATCGATATCCAATAAGAATATCGCCAACTTCATTGATAGTCACCAAGTCATAACTAGTCAAGAATTGCGCACAATGCTCAAGGCATCATGCTCGCAGAACCGTGTCAGATTGTGGTGTGTATCAGGGCATTGTGATATTGAGGGTAGCGAAAAGGCGGACGTTGCGGCCAAGGAAGAAGCGAAGCTTCCACTTAATACGATTGAGGGTATGAGACCGCCTATGGCCGTGGTTAGAAGTGTTGTTTTTGAAAAATTAAGATGGTCACAAGGTTTCAAAGGTTTCGTTTTGAATCGGAGGAAGTCTGAACAGTTGATCAAATTCAGCAGAACATGGATGGATGGGCACCGCCTTCTTAGGAAGCATGCCATAAGACTTAGCTTAGCTAATACGGAAACATGCAGGTATTGTAAGGTCCTACAAGCCGCGAAAGATATCTCCCACCTTCTCTGTGAATGTCAAGCTGTCAAGCAATTGCTCAGACCAAAAAAAAATCACCTCGGTAGGTACTTTTTTAAAAACTTGGGGGAGGTTGGTTACCTAAATAAAATTGAGACCATACATAAATTCTGTAAGGAAATTGAATGTTTAGGCGAATTTGGTTAGGTTTTTCCAACTGTAATGGTTCTCTGGGGTAGCCAGGTCTTTTGAGACAGAACAAATTACTTAAAATCGTTTTTCCAATTCACCTAAATGTCCTCTAGATGTTGGAATTTTTCATTTTTTCTTTCATTCCACTGACGTCAACCATTTTAAAATTCAAACCACACCTGTATCGCCTGAGCTTCTTAGATGAACTCGCCGGCAAACGAAATCTTCTGTCGAAACACGAGAAGTCAAAGCGAATGAACTATTAATCGGATCAAGTGCAACTCAGTCAAATGTTCTAGCACTTAATACAACCATTACTGTGTGCATTAACTGAAATTTTCATAAATTTAATGGCCTAGGTACTTCCCATAAAACTATAAACATTTCCCACCAACCAGCATCACTGGCGCAACTAAAGCACAAACACTTGTAGTTGATTTGATTGCCAATGGGCACTTTAAACTTTTTCATTCGCAGTATTTCCTTATATGGGGAAGTAATAACTTTGAGATTACCTTCATTATCGTCCAGTCTATATAGGTACTATGAGTGTATACCTACATTTGTGTCAGGTTTTGTGTTGCTTTAGCAAAGTGACTTCCGGAAAAGTTTCACATGTGTTTGTTCTCGGTTCTCCCGCTTCCTTGTTAACCGAGAGATTATAATATTGCACATACTCGTGAAAAGTTTTCTCATTGTGACAATTGTTATCCGTTTATAAATAGCTCTTGGGACTGTGCTAAACATGATATTTATCCAGCGAGTTGCAAGGCTGCAACTCATTTGGGCCAGCGCATAGAAAAAGTTGAGAAGTCATATTATATAGTGTTGTATGGAGGACGCAGCGTAAGTGTCAACAGCTCATATTTGTTTGGGAACGAAAAAATCATTTCCAAAAACTCCCTAGGCTGTCGAAAGCTTAAATTAGTTCCCTGAATGGTCGTAGGTGGGAACTTCCCCAGAGGAGCATATATTTTGGGAAATTTCTATGATTAGGAAGAGATGGGTTCCAAAAGTGTCAAGAGTGCTTTCAAGTCACCTTGAGCTGTTTTATTGAGCATTTGTCTCATTTTTTGCCCAACAAATGTAAAGAATAACAGGAGGTCTGTTCCTTTAATTTTGTAGTAAAAATGGAAAATACAAAATGCCTGTGGAGGAGATGAATTCTCTGTCAAAAAGGGAAACTTACGCAAAAGTTAAGGAACGCTTTTGTAGTAACCTGAAAAAAATGACAGATGTGAATATTCCACCCAAATGCCAAATAGAACAACAAATTCAAATCAGCTGTCAATTTTCAGGCGACTGTTGTTTCAATTCTTACGCAAAGAAATTTGTTGAGTAAAAACTAGTAAGAGGGGAAATATCTTGCTCTCTCGAAGCCGCTCTCTTTTACGAATTTTTCCAGTTGAGGAACGACAATTGAGTAAAATGCGAGGTAAAATGCGTAAGAATTCGTAAAAATTCGTAAGATTTAAAAGTACAAGAACAGACCTAGGGTCTATTCATAGAGGCTTCCGAACTTTGACAGTCGATAGCGGCCATATTGTTGAAGTTACATCTGTCAAATTGGCTGTCATATATTCAGTCTGTTTTGTCAAATCACCATGGGCGGACATATCGTTCAACAACACGTGCAAATGATTTTATTGTTTCATTGAAAGCAGTTGGAAACTGATCCTAATTTTCATTTAAAAGTCATCTTCAGCGATGAGGACCATTTCTGGATGAATAGGTACGTCAACAAACAAAATTGTCGAATTTGAGACGATACCAATCCACATGAGATCCGAGAGCGTCCAATGTATTCCGAAAAAGTCACTGTTTGGCGTGGATTTTGTGCTGGCAGCGTCATCGGTCCAAATTTCTTTGAGTTGGACAGGGCATCGAGCGCTATAGGAAATCATATTAAATGATATGAACACCAACGACATGTGGTTTGCGCGATTTTTTGTACCAAATTTTCAGAATTCTTTATGTTTAGTTTATTTTGTTAAAAATCAAAATTTTAAAATATTTTCAAATTTGTGTTTAGGTACTCATTTCCGTTAATTTTCATTTTAATGGATGAAAATGTTACAAAGAAATGTTGCAATATATAAAAGAAATAGCAAGTCCTTATTTAATTAAAAATATATACATAAAGATTGTAAATTTATTTCTAAAAAGACGATTATATTAAAAAATCTATGAAATATAAAAAAAAAAACAACAGAAAATTGGGGAGTTGGTTCATTTTTGAAATTGGGGTGTTATGAAGAAACAGCCCAAATTTGGGGCCTTATTTCATTTCTTTTTTTTCTCAAATTCTCATAAGAAAGGAGCTCATAAAATTTTAGCTTTTGAAAATTTGCGAAAATAAAACTAAAAAATCTTAAATTCTCAAAAACAAAATAAAATTCCCTTGCTTGAGTTAAGAAATACGAAAATTTGGGACTTATGTCCCATCTTCGACAACAAAATGTTGGAACTTATGTCCCGATGGTGTGGGACATAAGTCCCAAATTCGATTAGGGACTTATATCTCACTTAAGTGGGTCATAAGTCCCAAAATTACAAATTGGGAGTTATGTCCCTGCGCCGTGGTTTCAACAGTACGGGGCTAGGTGCCACAAAGCTCACGCCACAATGGAAATTCTGCACGAGAGATTCGAGTAGATTGTCATCTCTCGTGGAGGTGATGTGAACTGGCCACCGAAATCGTGATAATTGACCCCTTAAGACTTTTTGCTTGTGGTTTCCTGAAGTCGCAGGTCTATGCGAATAAGCCACGGGCTACAAAGCCAACATAACCCATGCGATCGGTCAAATTCATCCTGATTTATGAGCCAGTGTCATGGAAAATTGGAAGGGAAGCCGCAGCAGACATTTGAACGATGTTATATTCCACGCAGAATTGCTTCGATATTCCACACTTTGTTTTATTTAAATTTAAAGATACAAAGCGCTTAATTTACATGACACCCCCAAAAACCCTACGCAATAGTAGGTCCCATTAATATCGTCTAAGAATGCACGCCTCCTCCTTCTGACATGAAACGTAGGTAAATCAACTTTATACCACGTAAACTATTCTTTCCGCAGAAATTTTTCTAAAGAAAGAACAACACTGTTTCGCTTAAGGATACAACATACAACTCATTTGGGATAAAAGTCTACAGACAGTGGTGGCTGTTTCGGTTTCTTAATAATCCATATTGCTAGATAATCGCACTCCTCCGTAAGTCCTTTTGTTAAAATTTCACCGGCTCAGCCACCCAGTTGCCTGAAATGCACATCATTACTACCTACATATACAGGAAAGTGTGTGTGTGTGGTTTAAGGAAATTAATTTTCTGTATTCCAGCAAGGTAAACAGAAAATCATTAGTTTTTCTTTTTCCTACAACAACTGGTGGGCTTAGTTTGTTTATGATGATGTTTGAGTTACCACACAAATTAAATGTTAAAATAAATTAAAGTTGCCAATGGCCAAGGTCATTAATTGACAATTTGTCTCCTCAAGCTAAATCTGATTTATGCAGTGTTACCTTCGGGACTCTTTAGAGTTATTGTGACTCCTTTTTGAAAGCGTAGACTTCTTCAGGACTCACCTTTTTGAAAATCAGTGTAATTGAACTCATTTTAAAAATGGCAGACGATTTTTCTATAATGCACAATTGTTAACCCATTTATTTAAATTTTTCTGGACACATCATTTACCTACTTGAATTGACATAATTTCATGCAGTTTGTCAATGACTTTGTACAAAAAATCCGACATTCTACGTCTGTGTTAAGTTACAATTTAAATTGGAAATAGAAACTACTGCTGGAATTTCTTTTTGTCGTTGCTCCTGGATTTTTTTATCGGTTTACCAGGAGATTATTTTGTTTTATTTAAATTTTATTTATGGTTTTTGGCGGACAATTATACCTTAAATGGTCTGATTTTTTTTAGTATTTGTAACATAATTTTATTTTATGTTTATTTTGTCTTGAAAAGAGTTTTTTACCTAAATTTAAATTAGAATTATATCGCCGATAAATAACAGCGTGTTTCTTTAATCATTAAATATAAGTAAAAAAATGACAGTCCTTACAACCATGCGTTTTGTGTAAGGTTTTCATGTTTGGGACAAATGGAAGGGATCTACAATTTTATGCCGAGTCCAAACGGCTCTTTCATTTCAGTTATACTCTCAGATGTTTGTCAGACGTTCGCGAGAGGTTGCACAGCGGAAAAAAAATAATTTGTGTTCTTCCGGGCTCCGGCGATCGAACCTGGGACCCCTCGCTCAGTAGTTCAACAGAATAAACAGTAAGCAACTGCGCCTTAGGTAATCATTACGTTTAAAAATTGTAAGAAAAGAATATTAATATGGGAATGGGACTCTTTTTTTGAACGTTTTCTGAAAATTTCCAAAGCTAACGCTCATTACCGGTATCTTCATTGAAATAGTCCCTTTAGTTCTACATCCAGTTATTACTTGTTAGATAAAAACAGCTTTTTTGTTCTGTAACGCTCTTGAGCAAATAAAAATATTTTGTGCCGTGATGTACTTGACTGACTATAGCCTCCTCTCTGTCATCCCTGTGCAAAGTTGCTAGTTTATGGCTAGTTCGTATTGACTTTAAATCTCACAAAAAATTTCCCAACAAACTTTGATCGTTGTTTGTAAATACTAAAAAGGAGATTTGACGCAGATGAGGCTCCGTCGTTTATGTAAGAATTACCATGGATCATTCGATTTACGACGCAGTAAATCAAGACCTACATGTTCTTCGTTTGGCAGCGAGTTCATTTATGAACACTAGGCGATGCCTTTTTTTAAGTGAGATGTTTGACGTGGCAAAAAGTGTAGAAAGACGAATGTCCGGCTATTCGACAATATCTTCCAGAAATGAAGTCCATGCAAATCCATACAATTGCCAGAGAGGGGGAAATGCAAATTTGAAAGGGTCGCATTGTGTATTGTTTGACAAGAAGATGCAAAGGTACAGTGTACCTTTAATGTTCCTCGTCGGCTTTGTTTGGCCCCCATTTCGTTTTGCTGGACATTTTTCAGTTTGGCTTTTGACAGGCGTGGAGAATAGTTGATAATAATTTATTACGAAATTAGAGAGCTCCATTGGACCAACACACAGCTTATTGCTCTTGATACGAAGTAAATTTTACATCAACCATAGAAAAAGCGCAAATTCCACCTTAAATTTATTTTCACTGCGACATACTTGGCGAACGTCTGTCAAACAATCGAAAGCATAACTGTCCTGATCAAGCTTCTTAATTTCAGCCGTTCATATTATGACATAAATTTGATAAAAATTCCACAAACGAATGGTTGCTAGGGTCGCTAGACCTAAGGTCTTATATTGGCCTGTGGCTTCGTAGATCGTTATATTTACTCTTACGTTAATGAAATCAATTCAGATAGGTAGACTAGCACGGGTAGGTAACTCCAGGGGCTCAGACGTCGTTAAGTCCGAGTTAATAATCAACGAGGCAAGGACCACCTTTTACGATCTTTGTGAGCCACACCAGCAAAGAGGTCCATATCTTATTGCGTTAGCTTGTATGCGCGATCATATTCCTATTAAAGGAGTTGGAACAAACACAGAATTAAGACCGATAGCCAAGTCTCAAAACTGACAAAATCTGACAGTTCCTACCGGAAAACTAAGCATTGCTTCTTCCATCGCATCGGTCGGGAATAAGACCACGAGGCACTAAAACTTCCCCACCTACATCAGTGCGACTCCACTAACATTCAGTCTTGATTAGGCATTTTCAAGACGACCATCAGTCGCAGGGAGGGCCTAAAATGACGAAGTGTATTTTTGTGTTGCAATTTGAAATATTCTTCGCCAAGGCTTTGGTATAACCCTCAGCCCATATAAATAATGAAGACAGAAAGGACTTCTGAAGTCCAACAACCACGGGGAAAGAACATCTTTGTACAGTTTGTGTGAAGAGAATGACTATGGTTCTGAGGAGGGAATTGTCAATTCCATATAGGTATAAGCCAGGGCATTTCAGAGTCTGCCTCGAGGGGCTTGATCGTAAGCCTAATACCATAAGCCTTCTCAAGTATAAAGGAAAGACTTTCACGGGGTGGCAATACAGTTTCTAAATAGGAACGCATTTAACTCCCTAAAGACCTAGGGGCTTGAGCAGTTTTTGGCCGGATTTAATCCACTCTGACAGGTTTGACAACTTTTAACAATTTTGATCGCAAAATTGACTTCCCCTACCGTGAGAATATTTTCCGCTCAAATAGTTACTTTTGTCATCTTCAGTGGCATATTCTAGTGGTCGTTCTGTGTAAGATCCAAGATGCGATGCCCTTCTCATCATAAAGCAGTGCACCGTTTTTGGTTTTGGAGCCTTCAATGATAGTCTGCCAGCAGCCCCAGTCCAAGATTGATGCTTTATCAGCCAAAGAAAACTTTCATCGACTTTTTCTGAAAAGAAGTCGACACTGACGACGGTACCATGTATATTCAAGGATAGTTTTGTCTGGTGCTTGTCTTGCTGGGGCTAAGAGGGCCTACGCTCTGACAAGGAGACTGTTTCGCAGCAGTCAACTTAACGCCAGGGTGAAGGTCATTTGCTACGTGGCCCTTATAAGGCCGATCATCGCTTATGGTTGTCCCATGTGGTTCAATATAGCGCCGTATTATATGGAAAAGATTCGGGTGTTTGAGAGGCTATGTCTCAGGGCCTGTCTAGGGTTGTATAGAACTCCCGAATCTGAGTACATGCATTATATCCCAACAAGACTATATACAATGGGGCTCGACTGAATAGGATTGACAATATCCTTATTAAGGCGATTCGGAGGCACATTGCAAGGGCGATGGCCAGCGATAATAGCCTGATCTCAGGGGCTTACTACCCCAATATAATGTACCACGAGAGTACGCTACGGTCTGGCTTTGTCCCGCCTGAGGCATTTCTTCATGCAGACATGAAGTTTTAAGCTAGTTTTAAGTTAGTAAGGCTTAGATAAGGGGGTCTGTGGGAGGGGCCGGGCTCGTCAATGTGATGAGTGCCTATGGCCTCGCTCGAGTCCCGGCGGTGCAGATAAACCCAGTTGGCGACTGCCAGGCACCCATGGACGCGATCAGGATGGTGACCAATCCTTAAGATTGCTGAGTACGCTAGAATTAAGATGCATGTTCGTTTTAAATTAGATTTAATCGTTTTTGTCTAGATTTAAGCTTATATTATGAATTTAATAAAAATGAATTAAAAAGTAAAAAGTAAAATAGTTTTGTCTGGAAGGAAGTTGTTGGCAGTATAGGAATATTATTTGCACAACAAAAGAAGCAGTCGGGATATTTTCAAAAAGACTTGGTGCACCTCTACCGTCTGCGTAGACATTGCAGATGCTACACTTGACATAAAGAGTTTCTTTGCTGAGGAAATACCGCATATAGTCAATATTTAACATAGCCTCCCTAAGCTCTAAGACTATTTCTGTGAGCGATGAGAAATTCCATATACTTCTCCTATAAGTCAATGCGGTTGTTTAGAAATCGTAAGTCCACAAACCACACCCCACCCTTTGGGGGATCAAATGGCTTGCCGGACCGTTGATGGAAGCTCGAATTGAACATGGCCGGTTCCCCCAAGGTGACAATCCAACCACAAAAAACTGCTGCCCTTCAAATCCAGCTTCAAAAGGCGGTCTTATTTTACAAGCTTCGTAATATCTGAAGCTAGCTTTAATTTTTGTGTTATGTGTGTATGTTCGCCTTAATCACTTGCCACCTGAGTTCTCTGGCCCTGTAGAAGCAATTTAAATTGATAAGACCCCGTAGCCCCCCACTTTCTCAAGTAGTTTGCTCATAACCTCCCACACCGCAGTGTCCCCTGATACGCAAGTCATATTGGTTCTGACAGACTGCAGAATCTATAAAGCATGTTGTGACAGCTTCCGCCACTAGCAGAATTTGTATATGTGGACTCCAGCAACTTGAGTGCACCCGATAAGAAGAATGTGCCTTTAGTCTAAATTCATTCCCCAGTTTCTCTTCTCTACAAGAAGTCCGCTGAAAGTTGTGTTAAAGAAACAACGGTCGCCTTCATCGCAGCCTCGCATTCCTTATACCCTTTCTGTAAAACAGTTGACGTCTCAGGAATCCGCCAATCCTTGGGTATTAATTAAAAACAAACTTTTCCTTGAGAGAAATGGAAGATAATCCACTCAAGGATTGCATTGTTCCATTATCAAAATCGCATGTTACTTACCTTTCAAAAAATGAACACAATTATGAGAAAGAAAATTGTTTACACACACACATCCTGCGGAAACAATGTGCCTTTTGATTCCATTGAAAACAAAACGCATGCCCGTGTTGGCTATACAAGATTGGAATTATGTTTTCTGATTTATGACATGGCAGGCAGTATCAGCGATAATTAAGGAAAGTCTGAATGAAAACCGACAAAGTGGGCGTAACCTCAAAAATGGCTTAACAGCTTTGCTAACCACTGTACAAGGCGGCTGCTTCAATTGTCCCTGCGGTAAAAAGTAATCACAATTTACACGAATACTTACGAGCACGTTTACCTATCATCGCATCGGGGAGAAATATAAACTCAAATGTCCTTTTCTTTTTCTTTCCTTTATTGGCTAGAGTTGTATTTGTGTTTTTTGTTTTTGTTTTTGTTTCTTTTGTATAATAACAATTAGTTTTAATAAATTAATTAATAATTGAAAATACTGATCAAGTTCCCTTCATTTTATTTAAATTATTATTATAATGTCTTTGTTTTTAATTAAAAAATGTACCTAATACATTTGTTTAAAAGAAAACAAATCAACATTCACCTTCTTCATCATCATACAATGTTTATGTAGGTTTCCATCTTTTGTATTCAACTTGACATTAAATTTCATTTCATTTTATTTCATTTGCGAAATACATTTTTAACGTTGTCATTCTGTATACTGTGTGTGGTTTTTTTTATGTAGGCTTATTATTCAGAGTTTTTTATTTTCATTTAAACTATTAGTATACAATATATTTATGTGTATATGTATATATAATATTTATTTATAGGTTATGATAATTTATTTAATTATTTTTGTTTCCTTATAACACATGCACAAATTTATTTACATTTACTTTTTGAATGAATGAAATTTTAGATAAAGTGTAGTTTTATATCTTTGGATATTTTGTTTGTTATTTGATTTTTTTTTTAATTGGTGGTATATTGTTTACAATACAATTTTTGGTTTCTAATAAATTTGACTGCAAAAAAATGCAGATAACATTTAGACAAGTTTTGTATAGCATATGTAAATGTATATATTGTTTGAATATTTTTAGGGATTTTTCAAAAATATTTATTTGCCTAAATGATGGTGTAAATTAAAAGTGTTTTAAAGAAGTTTTTATTACTTTATCTACAGTGTGGATCAAAAGTCACGGTGGATGTTAAACAGGAGATCAATTTACTGGGAATTTAAATTCGATTTGAATGGGAAGTAATTGACACCGTTTTAGAATAATCTATTCTGAGTAGAGATGAATGTTTTAAGAACGTTTAAGAGCGGTTTACTGGTAAATTACCTGCCGGTTGACTGAGGAAGAATGTTGTTTATGTTATGAGGAAGTGGATTTTTAAAGTATATCCAAGTTAGGCCTGTTTATCTCTTAGCTAGATGGTGGATATCTTGAATGCTCCCATCTGAGGTACGGAGACGGACCTAATGGATAGATTGACTATGCCTATTTGCTTTGAAATATTTTTTTTAAGCTAAATAGAATATGAAAAGCAACCTGCAAATGAGCCGCTTTACTTACTCTTGTTTATCAGAAGCTTTAAAGACTCATTCGAAGGCCATAGAAAGGTCTGGTGGTACCCGGCGAGCATGCCAATAGACTTGCACCTTCGGTAAAACATTTCTAAAATCAATGGCTGGTCGAGGAGGAGTACGAAACACCACTTCCTTTGACAAATGTCAGAAACTCCTTGTGTTTTATTATCATAAGAAAACGTTGTACCTTTAAAAGGTCTATAAGCAAACGATATCTCACTAGAACAACGGTTGCATTTATTCAGTGTTAGCTTAAGTATAGGCTGCAGAATCTGACCTCAAAGAAGACTTTTAGACAGATGGGACGTATATGGAAGTTATTGACGGGCAAGGAAACCTCGGTGGAAACTTCCCAATGCTAACGTCTAGAAGGCTTCTGTGAGGCCAGTACCTGTTTTTAGAAAATGCCTTATCATTCTGGGACTTTATAGAAACTCTCCGACGATATCGCAAGAAAGTTAAAAACTACCTAATGACAGCTTGATTCGCATTCCGGGTATTTATGACCAGAAACGATTTTTTGGAACTACCAGTTGCACGATTTAATACGATTTAGTTCGTAGTACTCTTTTGAAATTAGAAGTTACAAAACCCATGGACTTGACTTGAAAAAGTCATCGATTTTGAATGGCCATGTCCGTCATGAAACTCGCTCTCAACACGGCAAAGAAAACTAACATCACCAAAAACCCTCTTCGTTTTCGAAAGCTATTTTCAAAGTCGTGGCTTTTGATCCAGACTGTGGCTGTAGTTGTTTCTAAAATATTTTCACTTCTTCTCTTTCGGGGGCACAGTTTTTCAAGAAGAAATTTACTATATACATGATTCTTTAAATAAAAAAAAAACGTTTCTGAAATATACAACTCAGGATTAAATTCAAACAGTTAGACACGAAAAATCACATTATGTTGACAAAAATTTTGTAAGTTACATTTATAAAGATAGTTTCTTTTTATTTATGGACACGATGTATCAAATGTTGTTCTTCTATGTGTAAGTGGTGGAATGATGTGTTGGTCGTCATTGGTTAGAGGTGAATGAATTTAAGCCTTGTCGGCATTAGCATCAGGTACATCAGCGTTTTGATTGGCAACCGCATTGGGCTCATCTTGTGCATGCACCTTTGGGACAAGAGTGCAGTTGGCTATAAGTTTTCTCTGTCAAGTTGAATTTAAAGACTTACCAAACTTGGGGTATTGCCGGCACTGCGACCCCATCGCAGCCTCAGTGGTGTCTGCTGCTTGCGAATGTCCCGCTGGAACTCACCAGAGTTCATTTGATTTTCGCTCAATGCGCGGAGGTCGTCCAAGAGGTTCCTTAACTTTTCCGAGTTGATGATGGAGGAGATCAGTTCTTCTTGGCTGATTCGTTGGTATTCGTTCTGAAAATGAACAAATTTCCTTACCCAATGTCACGGATTTAAATCATTTTCTTTACAAACCTGATCCCAGTTCATGGCTTCCCTTTCCTTCATTGAGGGATCGGCACGACCGAATCTCAATCGGAGGGAAGGCGAACGAATGGGCTTCTGGTCGACATCGCCGAACCAACGTTTCTCCTCCATTGGCATGAGTTCGCTGCTGGGATCGCTGCGTCCGAATCTCAGCCGCAGGGAGGGTGACCGTTGGGCTTTTCGTTCCACTCTTTCCGGAAACGATATCGGTCCGGCGTACTCTCGCTGCAGTAGATTCTCGTACAAGTTGTTAATGGGGTCTAAGGAAATTGCAAAGTAAATCGTATAGCAACAAGTATGTGTGATTTTCCTAAAAACAAAACTCACTTCCTGGCGACATCTCTGCCACACTGCTGCCATTCAAAAGTGAAACCAAAACAAGTATTCCACATCCATACAGGAGTCGTTGCGAAGTCATTTTCTGCAATGAAGAAAAAAAACAAAACGGATGCTGGTTAAAGCAAGTTTCATCCACCATTAGGGTTGTGTAAATAACGCGCGAAAAGTTGTCGCCTCCATTAACAAGGAAAAAGGTAGTACTCTTGCAAAAAAAAGGCCACTCCAACGAATGCAAGTTAAACGAAATGTGCTGAAGTGGCACTGTGCTGAGTGCTGAAATGAGGAAACTTAGAGAAAAGAAAAAAAAAAAAACACTCAAAGACAACATTTAGTAGCAAGTGCGAGTGTTTGTCAGCACCACCACCTACTTCTACATGACGTTTTTAATATCGCCGTGTAACTTTTTGAATACCTGATGTGTATTTGCATTGCTCACGATGGCGCATAAGCAAAGGAAAACAATGGAAAACTGAGATTCAGAACTTTACCCCCTTGGCGCGCGTGCAAAGCGGACATGTGGGAGTGTGACAAGTGTATGTATGGTATGGAATGCACCCTTAGATGTTGGAGGGTGCACGGAAAAGTAATGAGACATAATTAGCATCTGATATTTATTTGTGGTGAGAAATAATTCCCATCATCATTAGGAACGTTAAACTGAAGGTCAAAGAATTGCTAGTCGAGGTGCTGCAAAAAAGATGGTGACGGATGAACTCTTTGGGGGAATATTTACCTCAGAAACTGCTCACCCAATCCATGTGGATTTCCCTGACATAATATGCGGCGTAATTGGGCAAACTTGGGGGCGTTCAAGTGTCTAGTTTAGTAATGCTGAAAGCTGACTGACTTGATGTAACTGTCAACTTAGTACTCAGTCAAGTGACGTTCCCGATCAATCTAGTTTTTGCGTGCAGGTTATATCTATTCCAGACCAATCTAGTCGACTTAAGATAACAAAGTTTTTGAATGTGCCCATTTAGTTTAAATTCCATAGCAATCGGCCGACTTATTCAGAAGGTGTAGAAATTTTAAGTTTTCTGAAAGAGGACAAGTTTCATTGTTGGTCGCCCATCGCCCATACATCATCATCAACAGCCAAGCCAGTTGCCCAGACATCAGCGGTGGCTAATAGCTAGTTGACAATGAAAATCCCAAAAAGTGTGGGACCATAAATACAGCCTTGTGGAACACCAGCTGTCATTTCAAACCCATTTCCCAAAATCAATAAATTGATGTCAAAAACTGAGTATACACAGTGAGAAAATTGTGTTGAAAACTTCTAGTTATGACAGAGGAGAAGCTGAGTGGTAGTATGCCGGACTACTGAGCTAGAGGTATATAAGGTTCAAACCCCGACAAAAAAACCATCTCTCGTGAAAGTCAACAGACATGATTTATATTTGTCCTGAGAAGGCTTTTCAATTCAGAAGTTCGTATTCGGTATATAATTAAAGTACTTTTGTATTTTTTCTTAAATAAATCTCTTCTCTACATACTCGTATAATAAACTTGTAGAATAAAAAATGCTTGACCGCGCATCACGCAGAAACTACTGGACGGATTTTAATGAAACTTGGCATAGTCATCGCTTATGTTCTGGGGTCGGGCTTTAGGATACTTTTCAACCCGGAATATAACTTGGTTTTTACAAAATTGTTAAAAAGAACGGATATTTGTAAGGAAATTTCTGTTTATACAGACCTAGCTCAGTAATGGCTTATCGGATTGAAAAATAGGTGAATTCAGTAAATTTTCCATTGAATCATTTAAGATATAAAACATCCTCCTGCGTTGTCCTGAAGCTGAACATCGCCCACAATTTTCTTTCAGTGAATACCACTGTCAGTAGCAGTGTTCCCAGATTGAGGGGAAAAGCGCCAATTTGGGTGCTTTTTGAATGAAAAAGGGAAAAACTTAAAAAAGGGGAACAATCAAAAATGTCTTTGAAACGTTAAATGCTTTTAAGTAAAATTAAAACGAATTTCCATTACTAATAAATTTCAAAGTTTACTCAGAATGAAATGTACACACTAAATATGAAAGAAAACAGGGCATCGAACGTCTACGCAAGAATTTTTGTGTATCTGAATGCATTCATTAGTTTTGACATTTTGTCTAATAGGAAAAAAAGTCATACAATTAGCTAACCGATCGTATTTATAATATGTATGTTTTTAATGTTATACCTTGTTAACAATAACTGTTATAAAACGACATTTTTATTTAATTTTTTTATATGAAATTAAAGGAAATTTCACTTAGGAACTTTTTGCGATTTAGGGGAAAATTATTGCCTTTGCTGATAAAAAAGGGGAAAACGGTCTTCACAGTCTGGGATCACTGGTCAGTAGTCATGCAGCTGTGAGCATCGTTGCAGTAGTGTGTGTGTGATTATTATGTGCGCGCTCTAACGTGATCATATGTTTTGCAATTCAATGGGCAGTCTTCTGTTTTCAGCACACACATTTTCAGGTGCTGATCATTGGGAAAGGCTTGAAAATGGGCTGGGGTGGGGTTCGTGAGTTAATGTCAAATTGTTTCATTCGTGTTGCTTCTTTTCGCCGACATTTGAGGTGGATAAGAGGGAACAAACAACAGAACTTTGCGTAAATCTTTTTTGTGTAGGTAGACTTTTTAAATAGGAATTAAAATGATGTTTTTATTGTCTTTGTTTTTGCTTTATATTGCTTTTAGAAAGGTCCAAGGCAAGGATCATATTTATGAAAAACGGCAGTTGAAGCAAGGCGAGCACGGGACGGCTAGTAAATAAATAAATTAAAGGTCCTTTACATTTGTCCCAAAAATATAACGCAACCCAAGGTCCTCCCTCAACTGGCCTTTTGCGACAGTTATTCATTTATTCATTTTTATTTTTTATTTGTAAGAGCAGATAATATAAGATCAAACTACCAGTAGTTATTTTATTTATCTAATTTAAACTTAAATTTAATTATTAATATTAATATTAAATATTAATTTTTAATAAATATTGTTTGCTTCTTTTTTTACAGGTTACCCGAAACTCTAATACCCGCCACAAAAACAGCTTTCTGGAAGACTGAAGCAACAAAATAGTAAAAAAGTGCGCGTTCATTTCGGAAAAATGTCTGTTCATCCTATTAAACTCGATAACTTTTGCGTTATAATTTATTTCGAAAAGTGCGCGATTGTTTTTCCTCGTACATTTGAAAGAACTATCCATTTTCATTTTCAGTTCTAAAAGTTTCAGTTGTCAAATTTGTAGTGTTTACTTTCTTAAAAAAGACAATTTTGTGTATTTTAGTGTTAATGTTGGTGGGAATTTTAAATACCCTCATTATTTCGGTTAGTGTGAAGAAAAAATCCCTTCGATTAAATTTGATCCCTCAAATTTAAATGTATATACGATTCGGTTTGTCAGTGCTAGTGAAACGAGACTATTCCTTTATTCAAATATACCATCGAACATGACACAAGAATGCTAAGGGTAAGTGAATTTATTATTTTCCCATCGAAATACTTTATTTTTTCAAGATTTCTAAAACTCCCACTTGATAGTGCTCTGGTAATTGCGATTTACATGCAGCCTCAACTGCTTGTCTTCAGACTTAGACTTAACCCCCCCCCCCCCTTTTAATAGTCCTTCAACATTGAATTGAGGCAAAAACAACGTACCTCCTTTAAAAATCCCCTTTCAATGTGCACCAGTGTAAACTAACCAGACAACCTATTAAGTGCTTTCATGCGCTCTTTTTCAAGATCCTTAAAGAAAAAAAAAAAAAAAAAAACCAAGCAAAATGCCATCGACTATGAGAATCCTTCAACTTTTCTCCGTTTTTGTTCTTCTGCTCATATCGAGCAGAACCCAGTGTCATATTCTGTTCTGACCTCTTGTCAAAAAGAACGCTTCCTCCCCCCCCCCCCCACTTAACCCAAGTGCATCCCCATCGAATATCCTTTTTGTGTAAGCTGATGTTCAGCCCAGTGCGATGTGTACCCTACTTTGCATAGACGACGCACGTGTACAATTATTTGAAGTTATCATTGTTTTAAGCTGGCCGCCAGCACATCACCAGAAATCCGATTCATTTATTGGAATCCTCTTACAAGCTCGGCAACCTATTGAAGGATTTCTTTTTACACCATTTGCATAAGCGCATGTCGTGCGTTGCTTGTCCATACACTGCAAGTGAGACTAGGTATTCCATTCGAATGCTGCACCATGAAAGGTAATGGCTTTGTTCAAATTCCATTCCCATGATTGTAATGGTATCTGGATGTTATGTGATGAAATCGGATGGAAGAATAGATGCATATCTTAAGGAATGGCCCGATGAATAAAGGATCACATTTTAAAAAAAGAATATAAAATTGAAAATATTTTTTGATGGGAAATATGACATTCTCATAATGCAAGCATACAAGTGGAAGTTGCAATCTTTTGATGGGAATGCCAACTGGAATTTTAAGTTGAAGGTTGAAAGGATATTTCGTTTATTATTTGTATTATCCGTCACAATGAGCTGGCAAATTTGTTTACCAGCTTATGTCAGGAACGAAGAACGTGGCGCTGAGGTTATGGATCAGGTATTGGTGGGTTTTGTTGATGGAATTTAAAAGTTAATTAACTCAATTCCTTGCGTGCGTTGACTCCTTTTGATCTTTCACATAATTACTTTTTGGGTAATAGGTTAACAAACATATTATACTCACCGGAACGATAATTTTAAAAGTCGCGCGGTTTTTTCTCCCTGCTGTGCGTGAGAGTCAAAAATCAGGAAAAGTTTTGCAATTAGCAGAAATAAATTGCATCAAAGGGGGTTTGTCTGCCCGCTCAATTTAAAGGATACCCATATAGGTAGGTGGGGACTCTTAAGTACCAAAAATCATTTTCGAGTGAGTTTGTTATAAGTGAAATTATGGAAGTTGCTCTGGTTACCTAAAGAAAATGGGAGGAGAATGGACTCTACGTCAATCCATTCAAAACGGATCTTGTTCTCTGCACTAGGAAGCACAAGATACCACAATTCAGGCTACCAAAGTTAGAGATACCACTCTCAGAACAAGCAAAATATCTTGATATACTTTTAGATAGGAAATTAAAATGGAATCTAAATACACAGGTCTTAAGCCAACATTAATGCACCAACATTGATGCTGATAATAATAGTCAGAGAGCACTAGTATGGTGGGAAACAACAGGTAAAAAATCGACTGCGGGGAAACTAGCAACAGCTCAGAGAAGGGAAAAAATCGCCGTTACAGGTGCACTTTGAACAACATCCACGGCGGCTTAGGACAACTTTCTCAACTTACTGCCGCTTGATCAAAAGGTTAAGCTATAAGCTGGAAAAAGAGCACTTAGGCAGCTTACAAACTCACGCTCCTTTCTTAAAAGTAATGTAGGACACTGCTTAATAAGAGCGAATTTAGTCAATGACAATCTAATTACAACGGATGAAATCGCCTCTTCGCTGTACTTTGATTTACCATACATCGTATTGTATCCCGAAAGAAAGGAATGGCACAGAAATTCAGTATATAATAAAACCAAATAAGCTGGCAATCTATACCGATGGATCAAACACCGTGGAGGGTACAGGCTCTGGCATTTATTCTGTAAATGTCAATAAGATAGTTAGTTGCAGTGTGTTTCAGTCGAAGATTCTAGAAGTGCTCAAGGCCACAAAGCTTTACTCGAGATGGAATCGATATCCGATAAAAGTATCGTTATTTGCATCGATAGTCACTCTGCTCTTAAAGCACTAGAATCAAACCACATCAAGTCGCAGAGTGCTTAAGGCATTTATGCTGGGTGCAAGGTCACTGAAATATATAAGGGAATACATTCGCCGACGCATTGGCAAAATAAGGGCGGTGAAATGACCAGAAAGCAATAAGCTAACGTGTCAACCCACCCTTGAGTATCTTCCAGGAAATTATCAAAAGAAACACACAAGAACAGGCAGGCCGTAAATAGGCAGACATGACCGGCAAATCGAGTGCCTAAAGCTTTGTGGCCGGAAATGGAGCAAAAACGAGCTAAGGAAATCCTTAAATTCGGCAGTACAAACCTGAGAATAGCGTGAGGAATCGAGTCTGGGCACTGTCATTTCGGGAAGCAAAGCCAAAAGACTGGGAATTTCGAGCAGGGATATGACTAGATTCTGTAACGACATAGGCGTCGAGGAAAACTGCATACTCATACTCCGCGAATGTCATGGCATAGCACGCCAACGAAACAAAATTATGGAAAACTACTTCTTTAACAGCATAGAAGAAACAGGGTTTATCGCACAGGCGAAGGTATTTAAATTTTATAGGGAAAAAATGCGTAGGTTATTCTATCTATCAGATGATGGTTCCCCAGGGATCGTCATGGGCCCACTACGGTGCCTAGTGTTCTGTGACGGTTCCTCACAACTCTGCGTCTAACCTAGGTAAAAGGTAGGTAGATTAGATTAGATTTATAAAGCGGGAGAGTCCTCAAGGGGGCTCTGGCACTGCGGCCTATGTTAAGGGCGCCTTTTGTGCCTTCCCTGGTAAGGTCCCAGAGCCATCTTTTCACTCCGGAGGCAGTCAGGAAGACAAGAATGTTCTCTGGGTGTATGTCAGCAAGAGCTGCTGAAGTGACGATTTCATCACCAAGGATCTTTTTCCTGAGATTGAGTAGTGCCGGACATTCCATGTGTGAAGAAAGGATTCGCCACTCTCAAGACAAAGTCTGCATGTTGGATCCGGTGAGACTCCGATTGAAAAAAAGGTAGATAGGTGAGACATATCAGTATAATTTGTAGAAGAGAGCGATCTGGGTCCTATAACACAGAATAACAAGTCTCCAAGCCAACAAGCTCTTGTGAATTTATGTTCATTTGACAAGTAGATTAAAGCTGTAACACAATAAAAACCGTAACAATTGTTAAAATCGAAAATTTCCCTCGATTTGTTGAAGCAGTTTAACAAGTCAGTCCTTTGCGATGAGTCGGAGAATTTGTGAACAAAAAAAGATAAGCCTCCCATCTAAAAAAAGAGAAATCAAACATATTTTATTGCATTCTCTGATTTAAAAACAAAAACAAATAAAAGTCACAAATGGCGTGAAGTATTTATTTTGGCACAAAGTTTAAATATAGGTCCTGAAGAAAAAGGCTCGATGTATACCTATCAGGGATATGTTTCAGCAAAATTGTAGGAAATGTGCTGTCGGAAGTATTGTCGAAAGTCGAAAATGCATAATTTAAAGGGAAATTATTGCTAGGCCAAGTTAGATAACGCGAAAAAACGGTTCTGGAGGAGGTAAAGACTGCAAACTTAAGCTATGTTCAGACGATTGACAGATCTGACAATATTGCCAGGTCTACAAATGTCCTGACAATGACCTGACAATAGCATACTACTTTTCAATGCTAAATTGCCAGTTAACACGGTTGCCAGATTCTGTCCCAAACTCTGATAATTTCATAGTCAGATGGCTGGCCTGGCAATAAATTGTCTGACAACGTTGTTAACAAATAATATGCAGATCCCTTGACAGGCGTTGTCAGACAAATTAAATATGTTTGTTTATTTTTATTCGGGCAACTGAGGTTTTTGTTGAGAAAGGTGAAATAATAGAAAAATAAAACGAAATGGAACAAAAAGAATGTATTGGAAAGCAACGAGGAGGATTAATTACCACACAAAAGTCGGCCCGCCGAGAGCAGGCGGGTCAAACAATTCTATGTTCTTCTAACGTTGGTGACTTGACATTTATTCAAAAGCAAGTCCACGTATTCGAAATAATTTAGTTCATACATTTTGCACAAATCTACAGAAAACCTAAAGACAATTGTACCGAAACTTCGGTTTGTTCGTTGGAATATAAAAATGAAGCAAACTCCTCAAAAACTCTTCCCACAAAATCCTTTTCTTTTAAACTTTCTTCTTCGTCCACGTATTCGAAATTATTTTATTTATTTATTTTTCATCAATCTACAGAAAAATGTGAAGAATGCTCATTCAATTAAGTGAAATATTTGTCTGGCAATTTGTAGATGCGGTAAGCACAGCAGATACCTGACAATTTCATTGTCAGGTGGCAGTCTGACAATTATCTGGCAATGACTTTTCTTCAAATATTGTAAGTTCACACGGTTGTAAGGCATTTGGGACAAATTTTCAATGACATATTTGACAATATTGTCAGATCTGGCATTTGTCTGAACATAGCTTTAGTTTTTTTATCATTTAGTACAAAAGTGACTTCTTTTAAACACCTACAGACTGTCATTTTGCTAACGTCACTTATAACATGGCACTGAGATCCAGTCCCAAACTAATGCAAGGCTATGGATATTTTCTCCCTAACGGCGCCTTGCTTTTATTAGTTGACGAACGTAATTTTAGGAGAGACTTTCAGTCAGGTAATCAACAACTTGTACTGACACACGAACATTTTTCAACGAACAAATTGAAATCTATTCTAAAATTGATTCTTTCTTTAATTAAAAGGTTTTCCAATAAGAGGTGTAATTTTGATATTAAAAGAAAAGTGTAATTTTTTGAGATAAATGATCGGATATTTATTTCATAATAAAGAGGAAGGTATGCCGTTAATAATGAAAAACAACATCAGCCAAATGGCCATCACGACCACGCTTACAGGACCATATCCTTTTCATGAAATTTTCCATAACAAAATCGTAAAGTGGCTGCCCTATGTCCTCGATAGACTCACGAATTCCATCTTTGAGGTCTTGAATCGACGCTGGGCTGTTGGCGTAGACCTTATCTTTTATGTGGCCCTAAACGAAGAAGTCGCAAGGTGTTAAATCACAAGATCTCGGTGGCCAATGGTTTCGTTGCTTGTGTGGCACGTAGCGCCGTCTTGTTGAAAGTAAACGTTGTCCAGATCGATATCATCCAACTCCGGCCATAACAAATCATTGTGGAATGCCCAATTCCAAAGAACGACAAGGAATGGACAAACCTGGGTTTTTCTTTAACACTTTGCGCTGCGGCATCAGCAATATACTCAGTTGTTCTTGAGCGACGTGCACGGGTTTTATTCTTCACATCACTAACTTGTCCCAATGGCTCGAATTTTTCCATCAACCACCAATTTCTGTATTGCGGTCCGACAAGGTGCTTCACGACGACCCAAAAATGCTTTAGTTGTGCGAACTGTGACTGCAAAATTTTCACCATTTTTGTAGTGAATTTTTATAATTCCATTTTTAGTAATGGCGTAGTTTCTTCTTGTCAAATGTCAAAAAATAACAGCTTCAAAAGTGACAGCTACCGAAATAGCGGGCTATTCAAAATAACACCTCTTATTGGAAAACCCTTTACTTTTATGTTTCGTCAATTCTCACTGTCTCTGTCTGATTCAGAATAAAAAAAAAAACATTTAAATGGCATTCACTAAATAAATTTTCAATGACTTTCCTGTATATCACTTTCCAAATGTTTAATTCTAACAAGTCGGTCACTCTTGGTTAGAACTAAGCATCTTTTTAACAAATGCATTCTTCTTTCTTTAAGCACTTGTTGGTTCCAGTTACAGAAACAGTAGAATTGTTAAATTGCTCTAAAACAATTGTTCAAGTGCTCGCAGACCGTGGATTTGAACACAAATCATTCTAAAACTACTCTCGCAATCCGTATGGGTTTCACAGAGAAACACAGGCCTTAACTTGGAGCAGTATTTAGTTTTTGATTTATCGCAATCGGCCATCACATTTAGAGGGTAGATTTTCGATGTTGTAGCTGTATGCGGTATAAGGTTAGTTCGTTTTCAGTTTTAGATGACTCGCACAGGTGTCTCCCATTGGAAATATTGTTCGCACGAACTGGAAGCATTCGTGTGCCGTGTTCTTTTTTCTGAACCTATTCCAAGGAGTATTTACTTAAATAGTTAACTAGAAGTTTGACTGCTTTTTGTGTCATAGGAAGGCATTGTGTCACCAATTTCACTACCAAAGATCTATCCTTGCCTATTCTGCGATTTAAACTACCGAGAATGACATTAACGCCGCACTTTTAGACTATTGCTCCTATTTTTTGTTATGGACCCGTATAGAATAAATTAATTCGAAACATATTTCCTCTGTGGGTCGGTGGTTTGGTGAATCATTAGATTCTTTTAAGGACTAAAAATCGTGTTGCAATAAAAAATAGACAGTACCGCATCATTCACCCTCTCATCTCTACACCATTACCGACAAAATTTTCAAACAAATACCGTAAAATGTATCCCCCTTTGTCGCCATTACTCGACCTCACATTTAAAGCTGTCATCTGCTCATCTGAATTATTCAAAACAAGTCTACAATTACGTCCGCTATTGCACAATCAACAGACAGCAAAAAAAAAAAACAACTTCCAACATAAATCTTGTTTGCTCCTTTAATCAAAATTCATCATTCTCCTTAAATCGATAAAGTAAATAGAAGTAAACTTTTGACATATATTAAACATGTCGAAATTAGTAGTACTGTGATTTTTGACGATTCCACAAAAAGCAAACTCTCAAATTGTCATGTTGTTCTTAGGAAAACAGGCAAACAAAAAATTATTTGCCGTCGCAGAAACTTTTCTCACACGCATTTTTCACGAATCCTGTCATTCACGGTATGTCTACGATTAGACAACTTTTCGAAATCACCCCTACTCCTTACAGTGATGAGGGAAATCTACAGTCGTACTTCCGCCCACTACTTGACTTGACAAACTTTGATTCGCCTTCGTTAGGAACGTGAAATTCGCGCAACAGAAAAAATCTACAAGTAGGTACATATCTAGATAGAAGTCCTTAGATCAAATCCCACTTTTGGGTATATGGATAAAAAAACTTGACCTGAACTTGAAATGTGATTACTGATTACGCATCCCGGGACACACTAGGATTCTCTTCGCACATATGCAACAATCGCAAATTCCAATCTCGGATGTCATCCAGGTTAACCGCAAACAGATGTTCTCGACCAAGTTTTGCCCCAAGAATAAGAAAATCAACTGTGGGGAATTTTTTGTTTGCAACTAGGAGTATAACTATTTCTGTTGTTGAATGTTTTCAAAAGGGCTCAGGGGAGCTTTGCGGCAAAACGCAGAACCACGTGTTGGTCGGATAATACTCTGTTGCGCTGTGTCTAAGGAGGTGTTTTTTTTTTGTTGTTTTGACTGAGGTTGCCGGAAGCATTTGCACAGGAACTACACGAATGTGACAAGAGCAATTTAAGTGTCTTTCCTTTCCATCTGCTGAGGAGCAATTGAAATAACAACAGGATGCGAAGGCAGATTAAAACCTCCGGGAAGCTTTATGTATATTTACAAATTACATTTGTCGGGAGCCAATTCCGGTCCGCGGATGAAAAGAATAAATCTTCTAGAGGCAGGCTATTTCCAGATATTAGTGGCAACAGGAAGGAAAAAGTTTTGCGAAATTATAATTTGTTTATATTGTGTACGTATAAAAAAAAATACATCAATCGATGCTTTGATTTCTACCGAGTGAAACGTTCATGTTTATTTCACGTATATGATTTAAATTTAAGTTGTTCTAAGAATTGAGAAAATTGGTCCTTTGAGCGACCGGTTGCGTACTTGGAACCGAAATTTGTTTAAACAGGAAACAGAGTAGACTACAGGTGAAATTCATTCAATCAATTCTAGTACAAATTGACGAGTAATTGCCATTTAAAGCGAAACGCAATTGCTCGAAACTTGAAGCCAAGGTTTCAGTAAATTGGCTGGCAAACTGTCGCTTTCATGGAAACGTGCTGGAAGTTGCCTCTAGAGTTTCATTTCCAATCTAACCTGCTCTTTTATTGTTTTTAAAGTGGAACTTTTTTATGGCTCGCTGGGCAGTATTCGGTGAGATGAAAACGTTTTCGTTTTCGCTTCCGCTTGTATTTACAAACGTTTTTCTGTATATAACTTCAAAAATTAAGAACTACGAAAACGATCCTTAAACTATGCAATTTAAAGTACACTGCTTCTTAGACTTTTGCAAATGGAAAGACGAAAACGAAAGAAAAGACGGTCGTGAAAGAAAATTTTGCTCTCGCATGATCTTTTTTTTAAATGCGAAAGTAATTTTCGTTTCGTTTTTAACAGTATCATAAACTTCTGAACTACGATGAAACGAAAAAGCAACAGGAAACGGGAGAAGGGAACTTAGAGAAAGGGGGTAACGTAAATGATGTGCCACTTTTTCGAAAACAGGCTTGAGGGTCTTGGGGGTGCTTTCAATGCTCCATCTCAAGTCAGTAGCATTAACCTGAGTCATAGTCAAAGAGTCATTACTGACTTCGTTTGAGTATGGCGAGCTTACATGAGAATTCACATGTCAATTAGCTATGCTGTATATTTTACCATTTTCATTGGGTAGCGTTTGGTATTTATCAAGCTTATCTAGATGTCGACTGCGTGTTTCAATTTTCTCATTTTACCTATTTATGGAGCTTCAGTTCTTTATAACAGCTTTCTATGTCGACATTTTTTTTTCCGAGACTTACGGTGGTAGTTATCAACAAGTAATAAATTGCTCCCAAGTTTATGAGGCTCATAGTCCTAAATCCTAGTACGGTCTCACCAAACAGCTATTGTTTAAGAAAAAAAATCCCTGAATTTCGAAATTGCTATTCCACAGCACAGTTGTCATAAGCGCAGTGTTACCCTTATTGTTATTTTTATTATTTAAAAGGGAGTGTTGAACATTTGGTCTATTGTACACCCCGCTTACGCCTCAGAAAGGTGTATTTCGTTATAAGAATCCCCCTAGAGTTCCCCTCAAATGACCATTCCTTTCGGAATTATTTTAGAAGGTCTTGTACTGTTGCTTCTTCTTGTCAGAAGAAATCCGTCCTAAAGCACTCTCTTTAGTCTAATTTCCCTAAAGCATCTGAGTATGAAAGCCGACTTCAGTGACAGTATTTCCCCATCAGATAAATGGTACTTACACACATGATCCCGGCAGCCAGTATATGTTTTGGGATTTAACAGGACTAATATCGCAGAACGCGTAGTGTTAATATATCATTGGAAAAATGTTCCCCCAAGCTATTAAAAATAAATTCCTTTTAATATTTGTTTCTCAGAAGAGGTGACTCTTTTTGTTAAACAAATATAAAATAGCTTCGTGAATGCTTTAGCAAAATATTTCAATTTAACGCTTAAAGTACATATTTTAGGGCCACAGAAAGCTTCTCAAACTCTACAACTTGGTACCTTTTTTTGGCCAGCGAATAATTAAAGAAATATATAAATAATGACTTTCTCTCACATATTTTTATCTTTCTATTTGCTTTGACTTTTCTAAATTCGAGGATTTTTTAGCGATACAATTTTATGAAAGGGAATAATTCCCAATATATCTTAGACTGTCCAAGCATGACAGGGATAACTTGAAATTTGTGAAAATTTTGCCACAAGTGTTTTCCATTCTCTTATTCTCGTCGTAGATAGTTAGAATATTAAAAAAACTAACTTCAGGGCGTCAATTGGTTAAGCTAGGTTTATTCAGGCGGGCAGTAAAATAAATTGATTTGTGGACTGCGCCCTTGAGCGGACAGAAAGCTAACACAATACATATTTACGTTCCCTTAGTGGATGTTTCAGCTACCAGTTGAGTCGCAAAAACGCTTTTAAAAAGTTTAAGCTGTTGGGCAACAAAAACAAGATATACTTAACTCGAGTTTAAATCTTTATTGTAATGTTTATTTATATTTAATAAAAAAAGATATCATTGCTCTTATTTTGAATATTTTGTTACGTCTGTAAGCTTTCTGATTATGCTTGTAGATGAAAATAAATAAATTATAATAATCAACAAAATCTTTTCAAAGTTGAGGACGGTTTTAACCACATTTTGATTTTGAAAACTTCTGTTCTCTTGTGTGATGATTTATTGTTCAAAAAATGTTGCAGGACCTATTTTTGAAGTTATATTGTTGTTTCGTTTGTGGGCGTTGTGTAGACTCACTTCCCACTAAGAAACACAATTTATTTTATGCTTTTTTAATTAAATATAAATTCACTTTATTTATTTCTTAGTCTTCTAATTGCAACAGTGGTTGGTTGCTACAGTTATACTTCTTTTGGCAAACTGAGGGTAAAATTATCCTAATCATAAAATCGTTGTATACTTTTAGGGAAATAAGCACAGTTTCAGAGGCAAATAGAGACACTATCAAACGAGGTTTTGACCAACCACTTTCGTTTCTCCGAAAAATAGTATAAGATCGACTCGAACATGTGTTTCTTCTTGGATAGGCAACTCCCTTTGTGGGGCAAACATTTTTCCACCGCCACTGCCCGGCCGAGAGAGTTTTCATTGAACTTATTATTACCATTGTTATTTTAATCGCTTGGATACAAATTTTTGCTTTAGCAACTCTTGTATTGGAAGTCTAGTTACGAGCTGGATACTAATTATCGGAGATAAGGTGTGTGATCAGTCCTGGCAGGTTTCTACATCGAGAAAGTCTATTGACGGACTTTGATTTGACTTCCCTGTGAACTATTTCTATTTTTATTTTCTTCTTAAACAAAACTATAGGCTATATTACTCACGGATAGTTTGGGTTACTTTTAGTGAAAGAATTTTTAAAATCGATTCAGTAGTTTCAGAGACTACTTATGACAAACAAATGTTACCTCTTCATAATGAAGTCTTTGTTACTTTTAGACTCGAAAACGACTGGACCGATTTCGCTGAAAATTCAACAGTATCTTCTTATTAGCATGGGTAGTAACATAAGGGTAGTTTAAATGAATTCCGATAGGTGGCGCTTTTGTTTGTCATCAGTTTTATTTTCTACAGCCATGCCTTTGTTTAGACATTTCTAACGCTGTGTATAAAAGAATAATAGTTCGGGCTGCAAAATACGTTTGGCAAAAACAAAAAATTGCATGAGATTTCCAAGCTTTTAAATAACTTAACAATTATTTCATATTAAATTAGTCATTAAGTGCACTTCCCCCTCCCCTTATTGTTCAAACAGAGCATTGATTTCATCCTTTTAATAATAATGAAACACCGATGCGCATTTGGTGTGCAAATTAATTAATACGTCAAAATTAATTGAAATCAAACACAATTTTATTTTACACAATACCCGCACACAACTGTGACTGTCCAACACAAATACATATGTATCCGGCCAAAATGCACATCGCGCTCATTAACTCGCCATCGAAATTAATGACACAAAAACATGTGTTTCCTGCCGCCAACCGGAACAGGTTGACATGTTTATTCATTCCGATGATCCATTGTTCGTCGTTTTCATTTTTGTTCTTCCTTCCGCTAATTACCATCGAGGGGCAGGATAAACTGCTACCTTTTGACTTTCCACTGACGTAAACAATTACTTAACAGCCGCACTAAACCAGATGCGGTAGTGGATTATATTTCGCTCGTAAAAAAAACATGTTTTTGTTGTAAAACAAATGTTCAATTGCTATACACAGTTGATGATTTAATTGAAATGTAGTAAAATCCTTAATGCGAAGCAGCAGGATGGTGGTAGTCAGTCATATCGTCGGAGTGTTTATTGGGAGCAAATAGAATCTTTCTGTAAATTGAAACCACACTTGAGCGCTCATGTTCGGTATACTTGTGTGGTTATAGGTTGGCTCCGACTTGTGTTCCGCTATTCAATAGCAGGAGCGTCATAATACCCGACATAAGCTTCATTTACGGTTCATGGATAAACACAGTCGTTCGTTCGCTTTGTTTTCAAATAATTAATCCGGATCGTACTTACGGCCCACAGAGGCGGTGCTTTTAATTGATACAGGGTACCCGTTCGGATGTCGTGTGCAGAGCGAAAACGAGTTGGATACACCTACGAGTAGATTTATTGGATTCCAAGTGTCATTGCTGGGGAAAAGGTTTACGTTTCACCATTAGCAGGGCGGCAACCTGTTGGTGTTTCAAGTAGTTTTGGCGAAATTATCTCATAAACTTGTTGAGCTGTTTCAGGTGATTAATGAACTTTGCTAATGTACATCTGAATCTCATCGTTGGATTTAATAAGACAATCGATAGACGCAGGTCGCATACTTCTCGCATTAACCGAAATTAAAGGCAGAATCACATTTTTTTGCGCCCCCCCTATAACCCGCACAGACAATTAACCTATACCAGCTTGATCTACTATACCGGATACAGACAGTATAATCATGACCGTAGTTATGGCAATTGCAGCGATTCGTGTGTTGTTCATGCTGAGATGTTCCATTACGCAAGAAGCTAATTAACGAGGGTAATGAGGCATTCGGTTGGTCATCTGCAGATGTTTGCTCAGCACAATAGATGTGTGACGACTTAATGGGTGACGGCTTCGTGAATTTTAATCGTCAGCCTTGAAGGATATACAAGGTTAAAAATCCAAATTGTGATGGCTGTTAAAAAAAATAAATAAAAAATTGGCGCAACAGGTCACTAGGGACCCTAGGCCTAGCTTCTCACAAGCATTCGTTTTGTGTGAGTTTTTAATTTTTGGGACGAATGGAAGGGAACTTTAATTTTTAAGTCCAAACAGCCAATTGAGAAGCCCTTTCATGACAGTTATACTCTCGGATTTTTGTCAGACTGTACCATTCCACTAAAAAAACTCGAAAGCATGTTTTGAGACTACTACCACGTTTGAAAAGTTCGAAAGCGAATAACGTAGCGCATCTAAATCGATTGAGTAAACAACTGTCAAGGGAAGAATTTTGACAGCTCCTCTCTAATTTTGAAAACGGATCCAGATCAACAAGATATTTGACAACATGCCACAGAATCATCATCATTATATTAAGAGGCTACATGACTTTTTGTCGTACATATTACGGCGTTATTTTAAGACCCAATTTAGTAAAGTATGAGAGTGAAGTTCCGTAGGTGAATTGCCGCATGTATTATTTTGCCACAAACCTAGCCTAACATAAGTTTATGTAGTTGTGGTTCCATGAGTTTGGGTTCTTCATTATGTGGTGCGAATAGAATCAAAGATTAAAAACAGAAATTCCTTCTAAAAATTAATTAATCTGCGATTGGATGGACATTTTTTTATAGGAAATAGCTATTCAAATTGTAAGTAATTGTCTTTATATCCGTGTTTAAATCCGTCGAATGTCATGTCTTTTTAATCACAAAAGACTGATGGCTAATATGTGCCTATATACACTTCTATAAAGAAACTTAGCAGAAAGACTATTAATGAACATCACCCTACGGACAAAAAAGAGAATATCACGTCTCCAAAACTTTTTAGTAGGAAACTTTTAGAAGGCAGAAGGTCTAAAGTTTAACACAATTTAGGCGCAGGACTAAAATCTACCATCTACCAGTGTTGAGTTTTGGTGTAGGTTCGCCTATCTACACTGCAACTGAATGATTTTTAACTTTTGACCCGGATATAAAAAAGTTACGAAAATCTAACCCGTACCTGAAATTTATTAATTTTAACCCGAACAGAAGAAAAATTTGTCCCGGAAAAAATTCAAAAATTTGATTTGAGCTTGAAATGTTAAATTTTTAAATCAGATTTAGAAAATATTGATTAAATTGTTTGTTTATATTTATTTTTTTATAAACGCTGGCATAACATTTTTGAATTTTTACCCGGTCATGAAACTTTTTATTTTTGAACCTGATGTAAATTGTTTTTTTTTTTTAAATTTGTCCCGGGCATACCGTTTTATAATTTAAAATTTAACATATTAAAAATCTAATATTTGAACCAAAAAAAATTCGAAAATTTTTAAACCAGATTTAAAAAATATTTGACACAAGCAACATTTTTCGTTTTTTATTCAGGATTTGAAAACAATTAATCAAATGTGACCCGAATATATATTATTTTTTTTATATAGAAGAAAAAGGCTAAAATTTGACTCGGACATGAAATTTATCAATTTCAGCTCAGAATGAAAGAAATATTTTACCAGTCTTGGTAAGAACAAAGTTCGAAAATTTGATTTGGACTTGAAATGTTAAATTTTTGAACCAGATTTACAAAGCATTGCTTCTGTGATACATTTTTCTATATTTTAAGATATGAAAACATTTTAAAACATTTAACCCGAGTATGGAGTTTTTTTTTAATATTTCAACCGGTTAGGAAAAATCTTGAAATTTGACTCGGTCAAAACATTTATCAATTTTACCCGCAATAGAAGAAAAAATTGACCCGGAAAAAATTCGAAAATTTTATTTGAGCTTGAAATGTTAAATTTTTACCATGAGAAAACATTTTTTATTTTTAATCTGGATATGAACACAATTCAAAGAATTTGACCCGAATATGATTTTTTTTAATTTTATTTATATTTCAAGAAAAAGTCTTAAATTTAACGCTGGCATAAAATCTGGCATAAACCTAAAACTTTGTTATAGTATTTTTCATTTCAATTAGAACGTGACATTCAAATGAAAAATTGACGTACAAGTGTTACTTAAGGTACAAGTGTGCTACATTTTATTTAGATTTATTTTATTTATAAAATTTAGTACGTTACATCTTAAAAGAACTACCGTACTAAGTTCGGAAAAACGTGGTCAAAAACTACAAAACACTACAATTGCAGCAAGGATGGAGCGCTGCTCACTTCCATTCACATATTCATTAGCAAACTAATTACCCACGGTAGTCATGACGAAAATGATCTTTAATGTAAATTTCGGCCCTCGACGAAGTATCAACAGTTTCATTCCTCATCGTTTCGTATAATCATCAGCTCATTGTAAATCGTGGAAAGGGGCCAACTCTCACAAAAGCCCGAGAGTATAACTGACATGAAGGAGTTTCTCAATTAGCTGTTTCGACTCGTCTTAAAATTGCAGCTCCCTTCTATTCCCCTCAAAAATGAAAACCTCCCACAAAACGAATGGTTATAAGAAGTTAGGCCTAAGGTCTCTTATGCCCCTTTTGCGTCAACTATTTATTTTTCATTTTTATTCTCTAAAAAGTTTGTTTCAAAATTCAAAGTGATATCTGTTGCGATTGCAACTCCCCTTCAATTTAAGGTATTATCTCACTGTAGTCCTTTTCTTTTGTTCCACATAAAGTACCCCATCGATGTAAAAAGCTTTGTCTTCGTTTCCTTTGTAGCTCTACACCCCCATTAAGCATGAACATGACAAATTGTCCTGTTAACAGTGTAGCTTCAACTTTATTACACAAAAGGTAAAGCTCACTATCAGCGCCTTTTGTTCAAGAGCAAAAGGGACCCTTCCTACCAAACGGAAAGGGTTAAGTGTGTATCCTTTGCCATTTAGCTGGTTCATGTGTCTTAAGCAAGCAAGCAGGCGAATAATCATCGAACGTTATATTGGAAGTTTCTCACACAACCATTTGGACGTTTGTAGTACTCCTACGCTTTGTATGTTCACGAACAGCAAGTTCAGTAGACGAAATTGTTTACTATTCATCGTGAGGCTTATTTGAGGCATCCGAGTTAATCTGTGGTGGCAAAAGGCATGCACACAATTAGAGAAATGCCATGGTAAGGATGACCGCTTAGCACCCGTTGTACTGTCTTCCCTAGCTGTCTTTTAAATTCGACAAGCACTAAGCCAATTTTTCCACCATTTTGATTAATTTTTGAGCAGTCCCAACGTAAACACCAACTCAATTTATTTTGTAAACAATTCGCATGAATATCCCATCGCCCTAGGTGTGCTTACATTTTCAAAAACAAATACCTACCCCGCCTAAGCTGGCTTAAACAAAATGCACTATTGATAATTGAGTTTTATAAAATAAATTCCATTTTTTCTTCTACGTATATCCAACACATGATGACTGATTTCCCACAACGTGATTCAGAACTCCATTCGATAGAAAAGTGGCTTTTTTTTCGCCTTTGTGCGCGCCATCTATTATCATTCCATTTATCAGTACAAATAGATTTTTGTGTTGTTTCGTAGAACCGATTTATCATCCCTTTTCTCTATTGCAGTCCTTGCCCAAAGGTCTATTTCAATATTGGCTCTGTCAATATAAAAAAAAAATCGAATGTGCCGTACGCAGCTTGGTATCTATTTGATTCGATTTGATTTGGTAATGCCTCTGTTTTGAATTGAAGTTTTAATTAGATTTAGCCAGAGGTCGAATGGTGTTTAGTTGAAATTTTATACTACGATGATGGAATGTCCCGATGGGCATGGCTATAGCGAATCACTTAAGATGGCGAAGGACATATTGAGTTTCTTTGAAATAGCTTTGTACGGCTTCTCGATGATGACTTTATTTTGACGCATTGTTGTCGATGATAATGGTGATGATGATTAATTTCCCTCTCTCATGTGACAACTGAAGAGAAATCAATTCTATTTCTCCCAGAGATGGGAATATTTTTTTTTTTTTAAGATTTAACGATGCACTGTGGCGTATGTGGAACTTTTTTTTTATTCATTTCGATGGTTTGTTTTAATGATTGGCCAGCAGATATTGATGGTCGGGATTTGAATTGTTTGCGTGGGATTTTTGAGGGAAATGAATGATCTTGGATGGGAATTGTAGCGTTGACCTTTTGGGCAGTGGAGAGGATTTTGATGAGAAAGTGTCGGCACTTTCATTTCAGTGTCATTTGCAGCTGTTTGTGGGTTAGATAAATGCACTGTCCTCAATCATTGATGGGATTTTTGCGGAGGAGCCAGGTGTCATTAGTTGGAAGGCACACGAGTTGCTACAAGGCACTGGTAAGTTACCGAAAAGTAGAAGAGCGACGGTTGATATATATTGACTAACACCTGGAAAGAGACTAATTCAATTCAAAGTCTTAAATGACATCCATCCAGGCTGAATGGAGAACATCTCATTACAGTAAGAGTGGACCCAATTGGGACTGTTGTAAATTCTACAGTTCTACGACTCTTGAAACTAAAAATAGTTAAGGTAACCTACTAACTGGTGGGCAGAAGAAAAATTGTCAGATTATGAAGGCGTTGCTTGTACATAAATTCAAAGGTATCAGAGATAGAAGAGAAAATGCAAACACTAGAAAGTTTGCAGCGGTTATCCCGCTTACTATCAGGGAACCAAAATTATTTTACGATGCGATCAACGCTGCTAGGTGTTTGCATCATTTAGTCGAATGATTTCTGGGGAAATTGCAATGAAGAAAAGAGAGAGTCCCGCTTTGCCCTAAGAAATATTTCTTCACTTCTGAGTCTTCTTCACTGACGTAGCACATACCACCACCGCATACCACCTTTATTGCAAAATATACGAATCACTTCTCCTCGCTCTGGTTGGTAAATTTCGTACTCGTTTTTTGGTCAAGATTCTAACGAGCTAGCTCAAACTTGCAAAGATATCAATCTTGTGTACATACTGGCCTCTGCAAGGAGCGCTTGTAACTTTCCAGGACAACACTTGTCGTGTTTTCAGCACCATCACGGATTGGACTTGTCCAGTTTTATAAACGACTAGCTCTCCCGTGCTCGCCTTGCTTCACCAGCCTGCCACTTTTAAGAAAAAAATGTATTTTTATCGAACAGTATTTTTCGACGAAAAGGAAGCAACATTTATGAAACAACTTGACATTGACACACTAACCCCACCCCAGCCCATTTCCAAACTTTTTGCTTAAGGAGAATTGCGGATAAAACTTATCCTAAGTCCCGACCCAGAACATAAGCAATCACTATGCCAAGTTTCATCAAAATCTGTCCAGTAGTTTCTGCGTGATGCGCGGTCAGGCATTTTTTATTCTACAGTTTTATTATATGTAGAGAAGAGAAGAGAAGAGATCACAAAATCCAATTACTTCAGTACTTTGCGAACTAGTATTAGTCGGTTTAGGCGTCACACTTCCTAGCCTTTCGTACCAAGTAGAGTTTACAAAAGGAACCAATGATCAAGAGGCATAAATAAAACGACACGATGGACAAACAAATCTTGCGTATGGTGGCTGCACAAACGGCAGGTTCCATTGTGAACGGTCCACAAATTAAAAAAGCTAAATTTTAGCCGAAATGTTTTGTTAGATATTAAGATAGAACTTCCGAGAAACAAGTTATTGAAGGCAGTTGGCGCTCGCAGCAAGATCAAGATGGCCTTTTGACAAATTGGTGTGTCATCGCATTTTTTCAAATGCTCGCTATAGCCCTTCGGGACTCTTACTAAACATTTAGTACAACCACTGTTCATGCCAAAGGAAAAGGAGACTGCCACAAATTTAAATTTAAAATTCAACAGTTCTCGAAGCAGTGGACTTTTGTAAATACGCCTAAGCCGCGCCACTAAGAGTCTTACAGCTTAGTCTTGATTTCAGTCTTAGAACGGCTGTTTAACCCCAAATATCATCACTGGTCCCAAGAGCAGTCAGCAAATATGCGACAAACCCTGATGAGGGGAAAAATTGAATCACAAGGTTCATTGAAAACATCTACGAGGAGAAGACGCTGTTAAAAAACGTTCCCAAGAAATACAAAGTATGTATTTATCCGCCCTTCTGATACAATCAAATAAATCCCCAACAAAGCTCACCAACACCCCGACATTTACTATCAATCCCTATCGCCCACTATCACTCGTCCAGTCTCGCCGTCTTCGCTAGTTGTTTAGTAATTAATTTGATTTAAACTAACAGCCTCCATCAGACAAAATCCCCTCCTTCAACTGGCAGCTAATCGATTCCTCGTTATCAACTTCTGCAGTGCAGAGACCGTCTGTAACTACGTCTACGTCTAAGTGGATTATAATGGCTTACCCGGAATTCTTGAACATTCCCTACAATCGATACCACCAAAATATTGCCACGCTGCCACCAGTAAGACTGAAAAAAGTACTTCCAGCATGATTACCCACTGCTAAACAGCAGATTATCACCATCAATCTAACTCCAAACTTTACCCCTCACTTTCAACTCCTTTGTAAAGAAACAAAAACCAACCTCAACATTACGGATTACCAGAAACTCGGTTATGGTCTTCTAATACAACAAACCTAATTAAAAGGTGTACCATGTCAACAACTTGTTCAGTGACACCCTCTTGTTCTCTACTTCCGCAACTCGTACAACCCCGTGTAACCTAAATAGAAGTCAAATCGTTACCCTCCCAACAGGACAGCGCCAGCAGCAAGCAAATTATATCCATCCCGCCCTCTAATTTGTCCAATCCATCAACCGCCGTGTATAGTGTCTTGTGTGAGTGCGCTTGTTGAAAAAAAATCTCTTCTCTTCACTATCCGTCGGTTGGCAGAGTAGCTCCCCAATGCGAGAGCCCTTTAATCTGCAATTGTTTACCCGCCATCCCCTTCACGCTGGGCAGACCAACGAGTAAATAAAAAAAAAAACAGCAACACCATAGAAATGAGATGTACTTGTTACACAGTGTGACAACGGGGCGGCTAGAACACTACCATATCGATTGTTGGCAGAGTAACTGTGTGGCATTTCGGTTTCTTGGAAATTATGTTGTCCCTATTATTCGACTTGAGGCTGCTTAAAATAACTTCCGTCTTTGTCCCTGGCGCATGAAGGGGGCGCAATTCCCACATCTGAATATGAACCAAGAAATTCAGTTTGGAAATTCTGCACATAGCTCAGACTGGAGCTGGATGGGGGATGGCAAAATGTTAATTATTGTAAAATGTTTAATGAAAAAACTTTTCTGATTTTATAGCAGTGCATGCTCGCTCAAGGGTGAGGGTAACGTACGGTGTACGCACTCACGAGTGGGGTTAACTTTGTTATGTGTTCAATTGCGTTAAGGTGTGCATACGCTGTGACGTAAAATTCATTATGAATATTAATTAGTGTCGTGTATAAAAAGTGTAACGACAGAGAGCAATTATCTACTGGGAAATAAAATAAAAAAAAACACACAAACAGGACGCAAAACGCATGGAAGTACTAAGTAACATTGTAAAGTTTATAGATAAATTGTGGCTTTCGGAATATAGCACGGCAATGACAATTTGTTGAATTAGTGTTTATGGAGATGTCCTAATAAATCAGATAGGAATTTAGGCACGCAAAAAGCCTTTTTTTTCAAATCGGTGGCGTATACGTAACATTTTGTTCTCTAAATAAAAAAGTTTAATTTTATTTGGCAACGTTATCTTGTATGGGTAATAACGGGTTTTATTTGAGAATTTTTGGCTGGAAATTAACCTTAAACAGCAGAACCACAAACACTGTTGGATTAGCATCAATGTCAACATTTTTAATTGTTCTCGTTTCTTTTTTTCTTTGTTCCTTCCGGCGTGTTTTCCACTGAGATTTTTACTCTAAAAGTGAGTATTATTTAAGAAACAATATAAATGGAACGACATCGGTTTGAAAAGCTCAATAAAACGCGCTGTGGTTCAATAGACAGATCTGACGATTTTACTCGGACACGGTCTGACTAATTTTTCACGTAAGTTACTTAGTTAAGCAACATTTCGGGAAGAACGAGGGCATTGACCATCAAGCCATATTCTTTGACAATTCGAGTTGGTTGTCACTTTAGCCAAGGTGTTCTTCTACTGCGTTAGAATGGAAGACCTAAAAGGCCAAAGTGTTGATATCGATACGCTCTTCATGTTCTTGCCATCTTAAGTGACTAATTGCGCAGTTGTTTGACTAGTTTGATGTCGCTTTATAGTTGGGTTTTGAATAACCTCGTCCGAAATCCCCCAAACGAAATGGGACCGAATATATTTCGAAGAATTTTCCTCTCTAAACGATGTTGAATATTTTCATTTTTTTTTTTTAAAAGCAGTTGCTCAGGGGGTGTTTGCTGGGCTTCGAGGCGTGGGGTCACAGGTTCAGTCCCCAGAAAATAGCTACACCTGCCACCTGTTGCAAACGTTTGACAAAAATATCTAAGAGTAAAGCTGTGTTGGAAAAGCTCCTCAATTCAATTAAGCTGTACGTCGCTTCTATTCCTTTCAAGGAAATAGCAATCCACACAAACGAATGGTTTTGAGAAGCTTGTGGGGGACCTCTCCGAAAAAAAAGAGAAATAAAAAAACTAAATAAAATTAAGAAAAAAATGAGCACCCTGTGCTTAACAAATTCAGGTAACACATGAAATTCTGCTACCAATCAGCTGTAAATTTGTTCGCCCGAATTAGGCGGAAACTAAGTGTATTCTTCGTCTCAGACTACTTTTTCATCCTACTGCCAGAACAACCCACCGATTTTTTTATGAATTCCTATTTTCGTAGAGATTGGTGGGATTGCAGTTCCTCTTGCCCCTACTATTTGTTGTTCTTTTTAAAATATCTTTCAGGCTTCTAAAAACCATTCATGTATTCATGTAGGTGAATTTTTATTTTTTGACACGGATGGAATTTTTGCCGCTTTCCATCTATTTTTATACTTTTTGGGGGTTGAACCGGGGACCACTCGCTTAAGGAGTCATGCAAATGAAAACTAAAAACTCAGTCACTGCACCTAACTTCATCTATCTCTAGCATTTTTTAATGGGCTTCAGGACGTCTCCTCAGTCTTATTTTGTTGGATAGTGCACAGCTATTGCTTCTTTCGAAAAATAGAGGGCGCCCCATACGTAATCGAGATTTGGTGTGCTGGGAATTGATTTATAGTCAAACTATGACCCGAACTAAGTTATTTTCAACCCGTTTTTGCAAGGAAACTTCTCTGAACCATGCATAATGAGACAATGTCTATGAAGTCACTTTTAATTTTGCGGCAGTGCCCAAAATATGTTGGGCAAAATATAAGGCTTGAGATAAAGAGTGACTATAAGATGGGTCTCAGCCAAAATGAGCTCTGACAAATAAATTTCAGTGTAGCTGCATCATATGTCTCCATATGTAGATTTTATTAAAATTCACATAGAACCCACAACAATTATAAATAAAATTAACTAACATGAAAGACCTACTCCACGAATTAACACTTCCCCAAAAATTTAAGACATCAACACGAGCTTACCGACAAAATATTCGTACCTTGTTATTATCATGCAAAAGCAATTTAATCTAAAGCGGCAATTTATCTATTTTTAAGATTACTCGCAGGAGTGTTATCCTGATTAATCGCATGCGGTTCCATTTAAAAACGACTCACGAAGGAATATAATTGGGACGTATGCAAACTAGAGGTGTAAATTTTATTTCGCTGGATCTAGACGTTCTTCGAAACCCTTAAATGGTTTTTAAAAATGTTGCCGTGATTACATTTTAGGTGAAACAAAAATCAATTGTTGTCTAAGCAAGGTCGGTAGATGACGTCATATTTTATTTAAACACAGTTATTGTCTCGTCAAGTTTATTTCATGCACCTTAAGTGCATCCTCGGTTGGAGAATTATTAAAAGAAAATATTGGAACCACATGTCCATGTAAGACTTGGGCCTCTTACCCAAGACAGATAGGCCTGTTCAAAAATTCACAATTCACAGCTTGGCAAATTCGTTTTCTAATCTTGTTCATGGCTTCATTCATTGGCAGATAACTTTCCCAAATCGTACATATTCGTTACTTTAGTTGGTTACTTAATTTTCAAATCAGACACTGATTTTTGACATCATTAACACTTCCTTACTGAATGCGTACATCTATAGGCACATTTATTTAAATAATAAACGGACACTTTGTATGCACATTACTTTGTATAAAATATGTATTCAATGTTTTCTCGTTTCAATTTCAATGCAAATTGTACACAAGATTGAACACTCGTGCCCAACATAATTCTGCACATTGACATTCGAGTGGTTTATACGGAATAAACGGATGCCGATTGAAAGTACCTACACGACACATTTATATTGCCGCATTTGCATAGAAGCAGGATTGGAATTTGACTGAAAGTGTCACTTTAACGCCATAATACACAAAAGTCTTCTTCGGTTTACCACAGACGGCAATGGTTTGATTTTAAACACATAAGAAAAGGCTTGGGGCAGACATAATTTAACTTTTACTTAAGGTCGATTATGAATTAAAGTTTTTGCTTTTAACAAAAATAAATAAATATTTGGTACAACAGGTCCGTAAGCGAATCAAGGCCCAGCTTCTCGCAACCAGTCGTTATGTGTGAGTTTTTCATTTTTGAAACGAATGTAAGGGATCTACGATGTTATACCGAGTCCAAGAGGCTAATTTGAGAACCTCTTTCATGAAAGTTATAATCACAGATGTTTGTCGGACTTTTGCGAGAGGTGACGCAGTTAAAAAAAAAACCTTAAGATGTATTTAGTATTTTTTCGGGGTTTTAGCTTCTAAATGTTGAATTTTTGAAAGCCGAGTGTAGTGTTTCTTTCCCATTCTACATTCGTGGCGGCCATCCCCGGACATAGGCTAGAGAAATTTTTTTTTTTTATTATTTTTCAAACTTTTTTTGTTTGGTTTTTTAATAATGCAATGTCCCATATTAAATTCCGCCCACTTTTTATGAAGTGCCTGGTATTATGTCTGTGTTGTAAACATTTTTATTGCCAGTAGCTGTCATGCCTGCTCGTCGAAACGTCAAGATATAGTATTTTCAATTAACTTGTTGTATGGGAGGTGCCACGCCCTTTTGGCCAAGATCTTCCACATTACGCACAGTTCCTCGCAGAGTCAACATGCATTCATCCATGGACTGCGTCGATTTATACTTATTTTTGAGTTAGTTTTGATCCTATTTGGCAATAGATGGCCCCTGCTATGATGGCTGCACTTATTCGCCGCTGTAAATAAACGGCACTTGATATGTTTACCAATATTTGTAGGTACACATCTTTTGTATAGAAGTAATATTTTGTATTTTACTGGCAGTTAGAAGTATAATTTATGCCAATGATGCAAACTGTATTGAAGCTGTTATGTTGCAGCAACATCTATTAGCGAGTTACAACAAAGTTAAAAAAAACAGAGAGCGTGCTTGTGACCACACGCCAGATGTGAAACTTCTCTCGCTAAATGTGGATGTTAAATTAAACTGCGATGTATGTAGTTGAATTTCATTAAGAAATTTAATTTAAAAACTAAATCTTTATAATATTATAATCTTAATACAGCGCAGTAGATAATTATGTTCATTAATTTAAAAAGTTTTCATAACGCAATCCAATCCAAAGTTTTCTATTTCTATGTCGAGAGTTTTTGTTTACATTTTGTTTTCATATCGTCAACTGATTCAGTTATATAGTGTCTGTGTAAAACCTAGCTTCTTCAGTGCACTTTAGCGTGTCCATATTCATTTTGACAATTAAGTTGAAAAAATTTAAAAATATGTCTTTCCATATTACCAAGCAAACCCACAAAATTTCATTGAAATCGGTTAAGTGGTTAAGGAGTTTTAGGCGGCGGCGTAGTAATGGCGACAGGCCAATTTCCGTCACGCACTTCCGCTTGGACATTTCCGCTTTGAAGAATCGATTTTACTCCCAAGTCGCGCCATAAGATGTTTCACATCAAAAATACATTTCTGTCCCAACTTTAATTCTGATCGGTCAAACGATAACGAGGTCTATTTAAAAGACACTCGACTTACAGGATCTATGTTACCATATTGATGGGAAAGGTTTTCGACTAGCTGAGCTTCCGTTTTTCTCATAAAGTTTATAATGGTACCAACCATGAAGAGGAAGAGTCACCCAATTGTTCTATTAATTTTAATTAAGGCCTAGACAAACCTACACATCTTTTATCTTCATCTGTTTCGTCTTCTTCAAGGCATAGCTGGCACGCTGGTTAGTCGGTGATTATCAGTCGGACAGCCTACCTAAATTTTCAACATCATATCTGCTTAGATTGAAGACTCTCTTCGGATTGGTGTTAAAAGGGCTCGATCTGGATGGCTCGAATTCATTCTCTAATTTTTTATGCTCTGTCTGGTCTGTCTTATCATTGTGTTCCCAGTTTTTTACTGCCGAATTTACAGCTGATTTAGGAATAAGGAGGGTTCATGCTTCTAATGTTCTATTGCGATTGGACGGTGTTGAAGCAGTGCAAGACTGATTACCCTGGCTTTGCTGAATTTTATGGTAGATTGGTCTAGATTTCTGTGTGCAAATGCAATAGGTATGGGGTCATATCCAATATTGTCAAAAACACCCTCTATGTCAATTATGGCGTGCACTTTTGACTTATATTGTTAAATTTAACAGAACTCCTTCTGCTGCTCTATCAAATTTGCACCAGGTAGGGTGTCCACTCGAGTTTGTCATGGAAGCACGATGTAAAGGAAGGCTTTGTCTAAACAGGCCCGCAAAAGTAAGAAAAATTACCTTAACTAACCTGAAGACAGTTACCTAATAAATCGGGAGGCTCTCTGAAGCGACTCCTCATGCGCTGGTTTCCGCCTAACTGCAGCTTAAGTACGTTTAACCAACGATTACCTGCAGCATATTGTTGTAAGCATTTTAAAAAGAATTTAGAACCGAATTCAATCCTGCCTGCCTTTCTCTTAACAGCTCTGACATCGACAAGTTCAGAAGTGAAACGAACCACCATTGCAGAGCGTGCATCCTTGAAAGAGGCTTTAATCGTATTATTAATTCATTCCTTCCAATTGTACTCAATCGCCTGTGAAGGGAAATAATCACTATGCGACCAAAGCCTCCGAATAATAATATCTCTGTTTGAATGAACGCGTCTAATCTGACCAAAATATAATTTCCCAGCACAAAAAAAAGAAAGAGACATAAATATGTCATCCTTCATGTGCGGCCAGGAAAAAAAATCCAATATCCAGCACTCCATCCAGGACATAAGCATAATTAAAGTAGAAGCCCATTGAAGGAGAAAAACATACCTCCTGCTTTTGACAAAAAGAAAACTCCCAAGAACAAGCAAAGCAAATACAAACACAGCCAAGGATAAACATGTTTATGTAGATTTAGTGTTTGTTTAACAAATCCATCCACCGTCCGCCCGATAGCCATCAGTGCAACATAAGTAGGGCAATAAATACCGGCTCTCGATTACACAGACCTAATAATGCTGCCACTGCCACAGACTTATTACTGAAGGTAACAAATGTCCTGGCATAAATTTACCACCGTCTATGAGGGACATATCTACTTAAAGGTGAGGTATACGCGTGCACCTACTCTATAATGCCAGATGTCAAGCCGGATTGAATGGGACAATTGTTCGCAATTGTTCGATGGTTATCCTGGGATTTGCTCGGCGAATTGACGACTCCTCTCGAAATTCCCCCAGGGGTCACGCATATGTTCAAATTTCAAATCACATCCTAAAAAGCCATTTAATACTTAATACAGTTTCATTGTGTACGCGTATAGCGAGGAATAACAAAACACAAGTGGATCCTTCCGGAAAAAGGGACTGCTTGAATGAGCGAGAACGGAGGAGCAAAAAATATGGCAGAGCATCCTATTTTCGGTTCAACTTCAAGTGGCACTATTTAACATTGCCTAGCCCTTTTTTTTGCATTGCTTTATAATATTATCCTTAAACATTCCCGTGCGGCAGCAGAAAAATGTGTCGCAGGAATTTAAAGTGCGGTTATACATTTGCATAACTTTGAAGGGTGCTGCCGAGAAAGTTAAAGGCAATCGACAAGTCCTTGGAATGTGGGTCAGCGAAAATATCAAGAGGGTATGCCCTTAGACAACCGACCAGATTGTCTTGGAATAGCAGATTAGCAGGGAAACGGGGATGTACCACACAATAATTGTGTGGTAAAAAAAATAGATGACAAGGTGCTATGGTAATGGGCCGCCCAGTCAAGTTAATTTTGAACTAAAAAAAGCGACGGGGAGATTGGCTTCAAGCAGGACCGGACAATAGTTGAATTTTGCTGAATTTTAAGGCAGTTTTAGATTTAGATGACGCGATTTCGCGTATAAAACACGGGCAACCGAGTTCGACAACTGAAATTTGAAGATGCGATGCTGAGACAGAATTGCCGTAACGGAGGGTGTTTCACGTCTCCATGGTTACTTTGTGATGGTAGCCACCTCTCCATTTAGCTGTTTGGACTCGGCATACAATTTTAGACCCCTTCCATTCGTCCAAAAATTTAAAAACTCACACAAAACGCATGGTTGTGAGCAGCTCGACTTAAGATGCCTTAAGGATCAGTTGCGCCAACTGTTTATTTTTGTGGTAGCAACCGGGCGCTAGTTTTTCAAGGGCAAGTCTTGCACATCCATATAGGAGCCTACCCTGACTCTAGGGGTGAACAACCGTCGAATTGTGCTAGTTGTTATTTTTGGGACGAGTGGAAATGACCTACAGAATTGTGCCGACTTAGAATGGCTGAAATTGAGACGCCTTTCCAGGACAATTATACTTTTGGATTTTGTCAGACGATTGCGAGAGTTGGCGAAGCGGAAAAGACGTAATTTTTGCTCTTCCGGGGATTGGACTTGATTGATGGTCACACTAGATGTAATGAAATGGAAATGAGTGACTGAATGAGTCGCAAAAGACTATAACATGAGCTCCTTACATAAAGAGGAAGTACGTAGGATAAGCTCACTACATGGAATCCATGAACTTTTGACGATGCGGTCATACCTAGCGTAAGCTTCTCCGACGATCTTTGAGAGCTGAGAGAAGAAGCTCTCACATCTCCAAAGGGGGTTACTGTGTACATATCAAGGGTCTGCCACTCCAGGTTGAGTTCTGAGCTTGGGGTTTACCACGGGTGCTTAGCTCCCAAGGGTTACAAAAAATGATGGATCAATATGGTGACGATGAAGGCATAGAAAGACTACTCTACGTGTAGACACGACTACAAGATTCGCTTGAAAGGCCTATCGATGCCATTATGTATGGAGTATTTATGTAACATCATTCAAATGTTCGCCGCGGCTTCCCTGGGTGGCGAGCATCCGAAATGTCGAATTTTGCATGCCTCTGGCGCTTAAATCAGGCTGACCTTGACCGATGGCATGGGTTATGTTGGCTTTGAGGGCCGCTGTGGTTCATCGCTTTAATGCATAGACCTGTGACTTCAGAAAACCCCACAAGATAAAGTCTAATGGGGTCAAATCGCACGTTTCGTTGGCCAGATAACATCATTTCCACGAGAGACGACCGTGCTTTCTAATCGCTCGTGCAGAATTTCCAATGTTCCAATTTTCCAATGTATGGCACCTAGCAGTGTCCTTTTGAAACCACATGTCGCTGGTGGTCATATCAACCGATTCAGGCCAAAAGGAGCTGACAATCATCAACCTAAAACCTGTGATGGCCTGGCCAAGTCGTTCTCGCAGAAATATGGACCGATGACGCTGCCGGCCAAAAGTCCACGCAACAAAGTGACTTTTCGGGATCCATTGGACGCTCTTGGATCTCATGTGGATTGGTATCGTCCCAAATTCGACAATTTTGTTTGTTGACATACCCATTCATCCAGAGACGCTATGTCCGTCCATGGTGATTTGTTAAAAGAAACTGAATAATTGACCCTCCATTTGACAGATGTAGCTTCAACAATATGGCCGCTGTAAACTGTCAACAGTCAGTTCGATTGCTTTAAAAGCAACAGTCGAATCTTTCCTTTATCCTGTGGTTGAAGGAAATATGCTAATTATTTTGACACATGTGCTGATACTCATTGCATCACCTCTAGGTGAATATTTCCCAGCTGCCATTTGCATTTAAAATGTCCAACTGCATGAATAATTTAAAAGCCATTCAAAAATTACCTCATGTTCTGGGGGCGTACGTGAAAACCATTCCACATGCGTCGTTTTTAAACGCTTTAATACAATCAATATGTCACTGTCACTGACATATTATATACATAAACAATAGAAAAAGAGAGAAAAAAAACCTCTAATGAGATTCCTTTGATTTGACATGAACAAGACAATAAAACCACAATAACCCAAAGGATCAATACTGGAGAAAGGGGGATTTGTTTTAAACCACATTGGTGGACATGTGTCATTTTAAAATATGCCCTCCTTTGACCCTTTTATTTTTTTGTGGACAGCCTACACAATAGGGAATTATGTTACTCAATGGATTGTCTTTATATAAACGTAATCCCAGAAAAGTCGAACGAAATTGGTGCAGAAATTGTATCGACATGTCGATGGACGTCATCGTAATCCACTTGGGTTTAGTAAGATGTATTAAATAAGATTTGGACTCACCTTAAAAAACGAAAGAAAGGTTTGTTTTATTTATTTTTTCATATCGGCTAAAGCTATTTATTATTACGATTGTTTTTCAAATTTAAGTCTGCGTGATTAAGTCTTGCATAAAGTCCCATTCCCATTTTGTATGATTTGTTTTCTTCCCACATGTCCGTTTTTGTTCAGTCCAACTTTACTAAGAGCGGTAGTAATGAATAAAATTTACGTTAACCGAATAGCGTTGTGAGTCCCCGCCCCCTTATTGACAGCACATACTTGGTTATGCATTCATTCTTAGCTAAATCCTTTTTTTTTAAATGGCTTCTTGAACAATTCAATTTTGGCAGCCAAATCTTCGTAAATGTTCATTCCGCTGTCAGGAAGTAAACCTGCTCTTCGTCAACCTGTGAGCAAGCGACTGACATTGTGCGACGAACACTTGGCCAACACTTATTGAATCGAACAGAGAGGTTGACAGGCTTAATGCATTTTTGTTGATACTTGCAAAGTCTTCGAGCCTTTTTATCATTTTTCTCTTCAACTGTCAAGTCGCTGAGTTCTACCAACGATGCCGATGTCATCAGCGAATGCAACGCATTTTAAGCTGCCTAACGAGACGGAGCTCTATATAAACTGTATTGGGCATGCGGCATTGAAATTGACGGAAGGATGGTGACTGATATTTGAGGTGTGTAGCTTGGACGAAGGTGTCTTTTTGTAATAAGAAATTGTTGAAGTAAAAGACTCGCAGCAGCTGAAGAGACCAAAAAATACTTTCACAGGATAAAGTTGTTTAAATGGGGGACTACACTAGCAACGACCATCTTTACAATGTCTACATCCTAGAATAAAACTAACGTAAGACCAACAGAAGCTAAAGGCGAATGCTAGATGGGATGCGCCCACAGAAACAACCTGAGAGTACTCGGGGGATAATTATCATTGCTGATGAACTTAGAAGACGATGTCCTGATACACAAAGCTACTTGAGAACGCGAAGATGCCAAAAAACTACGCCTACCGTTCCGGCTAAATTTCGGGAAACAAGGAGACGGCTCAAAAGAGCATTCAACATGAAAAAAGGACAGAAGGACGCCCTTGCCGATTCACCCATATAAGAGGCCAATATCCGAGCGGCTATAGAAGAAGTTCCGCTCTTTAACCAAGAAGCGCTTACAGTTACAGGCATTGAAAGCCTGTCTAAAGGAAGACCGGACAAAAGACTTACAACGTCGAGAGTCCCACATATTTCATCAGTTATTGCATTGATTTATATGACTGAAAAGCTTTTTGAGAGGATTCTCAGGAGGCGACCTATCTCCTTAACAAGAAGAGTTAAGAAAAGAACTTTCCGCAAACCAAGAAAAATCGTTATAGGTACTCACAAACCAAGAAAAATCATTATAGGTACTCACAAGTCACAACTGTAGACTTAGGAAACTCTTTAAACTCCGTCAAGTCGAGTGATACGCTAAACGCCTCAGAAAATATTTTCGGCATTCTCTAATGGATGATGAGAAGTCAGCTTCGAGACAGAGATTTATTTTTTACACCAAAAAGGCCAAGCGAAGGAAGTGCCGCTCAGGGCTGAATGCTTAAGTCCGACTTATTGAATATTTACTTTAATTGAAGCCTAAGAACGGGGATCCCTTAGAGCTCGCACTTGGTCAGCTACGCAGATGGCATCAGTGTTTACCCTAAAATCCATTTGGACATGGGAAGTGTCCAATTTTGTATACAAAAGCATTGACTTAACCTAGGAACAGGAAAGACAAAAGAAAATAGTGCAACTGACTGGGATGCAGGGTCCCAAGTAGGTTATAAGAGCAATGGGACTAAATTTAAATACAAAGCTTCCATAAACTGTTATCAGGATGAGTCCAAAAAACGCTACAAATAACAAACTCAGGAGAATCCAAGTCTAGTCGTCGGAAACTCTCTATGACAGTCATTAAAAGTAATAGATAAATTGCGGTAGCTTTACCAGACATCGGTGACAAGAAGGCTGGACCAGAGAAACCAGGGAATATGGACTGCAAGACTAATTGCATCTTTGCGGGTTGGCAATTGATTTCAGTATGATGGCTCGATTTAGGACAACTCTGAACACACAGTATTCAAATGTAGCAAATGGCTTGTAGATTGACGGATACTTAAAACGGAGCTTTCCGACCATAAAACACTAGTCCATAGCGACAGAAAAATGTGTCTGTTTACGACAATTCTGCCCAATTGGCACCTTCGGTGGTTGTTTATTCATTTCCTGAGTTGCAAACAAATTAATTGAACTAAAAAGTTGATAAATTGAAGCGCAGATGTTCTACCAAGAATACATTCATTATCAAAGAGCGGTCCTTCGAGCCGAATACGAACCAGCGACCACCGCAATGTTATAAGAAGCAGTTCCGTGGCCAGCTCTAATTATTCGTTTTGTGAATGAAAATCTACAAATGAACAATCGCCCGTTCAAAAGAAATTCAAACGCATCGAAGGAGTTCTTCAATATTGACACAGCAAATACCGAAAGGACAAACAAGTAATTTATACGGACTCCTCCATTTGCCAATGAAAACCAAAGCTCGTTTCAGTTCGAGAGTGTGAATTTAAATACACTACATCATCCATGCTAGAATTTGTGTGGGAAATCCTGGATAAAACCAAAAAGGACTACCGGTCACATTCACTTTCATGGTACACTTCCCGCTGACACACACTAATTGCCACATCTTAAATGGCTGCCCCAACGCCACTCTGCCACTGCCACAGCCACTGACTCTTAAATAAGTTAGCAGTCGACCAAATCGAAGTCCCGCATCGACACCGATAAGGACATAATCGTTCTCACACACAACCCACATGCTTATTCTCAGCCAGTCACGGACTCGAGCAATAATAATCGATAGTGTAATTAAGTGTTATGCCCTGCACAGAGAAGAACAACAAAATAAAAATCCAACAAACCTTGTTTGTCAGGCTTCCTTTCCCATCCGTACATGGGGAGCGTTTCGCACTCCAAAATGCGTACACGCACAGAGCTAGTGCTTTAAATTTCATTGACCGGGTTCCAGTTTTCTCTGTCCAATAATCACAGCGAATGACATCGATGTCATTCTCCGGGTCCCATTTAACCTTAGGTTAGTGTTTGCTCAAATTTCCATAAAACAAACATGTGCGTGGGGAGAAATAATAACGCCCGCGCCGCTTCGAAGCAATCCCCATCCCCACAGTGGATGATTGACCAAACGGCTTAGCCCGTGTTTACATCCATGGATATCGATCAACTGGAGGATATTTTCTCCTTTGGGGCAGCACACGATTGACCATAAATCATCGTATTATTATTAATTATTATCTTTCGCCTGGGCCATCTGTGGAGCTTTGCCCCTTGACCCTAGTGACTGTCTGGGCTGGGCAAGCTATATGTTAATCTCCATCCAATTTGTTTATCCACTTGGGATGGATATTGATTCGCGCCTGAGACAATTTATTATTCCCCTTGTCTGCTCTTTGTCCGCTCGGTTTTACTTGAGACAATTACTGCGAAACTCATTCATACTGGTAAGCTCATTAAAATTGGTCAAAGAACGCCGCATGACACCATTGAATTGATGCTGAAGGCTAAGGATTCTGATTAATGGCACATGCTGCATGCATACACGAAGAATAATTAGGTGAAACACTTTGTTCATCGTTTAATTGGGGCTTCTCACGAACATGACAATCATTTTGATAAAGTGACCGCGAAAACATGATATGATTGAGTGAGTGGGCTATGCTAACGTGCTAATCGTTTATAATGTTCTTCTCGGAGAAGACGAATTTAAGTTGCTACTATTTGTTCAGTTTTTAAATGTTCTAATGTTCTTTTCTTTGAAAGAAAGGCTGGACTGTAGGTATGAGAAAATGAACAGATTGTTGGTTTTCCAAGCACAATTACCACAGTTGCCACAACGAATTCTGTCTTTAAGGCGACAAGGGGACTGCTAAAATAATCGCAAGCTGTCCCTTTTACATCGAAGTGGTATGAAAAATAAATTTCAGATTAAGAAAGAAGGTTTGTAAAAAAAGAACAACTTTTTACTTAGACTATTGTATCTAGAAGCCTTCATACTGGACTTCACTATTCGTATATAGGGATGGACGAGTTGATGGCAGCTTTGAAAAAATAAAAACAAATAAGGCCCCAAGTTGAGATGCTAATCCAGTTGGATTCTACTCCACTCCGTAGTTTTCTATATACTTAAAGACCTTTTCAATTGATATTTAATGTGAAACTTCTATTTGGCTCGCTTTGAACTCCGATAAAACGAAAAAGCGACAGCATATATTATTAACTATGATGAAAGGAATTAAAGGAAATGGGAGGGAGAAACAATGAAGTTCTCCCAATGAATTTCCAGGTTCGAATATTCCCACCCAAGTGTTAAATCTGCATAATTCCCTGAATGTAAGCTCATTCACGGATGTGACAATTCGACCTGTGGATCAAATTTTGAAGTGCGGAAAAGACAAGTGAAACCAATTAATCGGCCCGAAAATTCTCCGCAACGCATACTCTGTCGGAGGCTCAAATCCAAATCGTAAACAATTTTCGCAACCAATTTCTGTCGGAGGATATCGGAACCTAGCTGTCAAAAATTGAAGAAAAAAATGCACTTCATCGCACTTTAACGTATTTCGCCGATATGCGTTACAAAATGTCGGAGAAATATTCCGAATAGATGTTCCGAAGAATACCTCGAAGCAAAAGTCCTCCGAATCGTATAAAATCGGAGAATTTCCGTTCCGACGGATACCTCGCTAGGACCGAATATGTGCGACCAACCCATTTATCCTACCTACTTGGAGTCACAGTCAATTCGAGAATATTATGGCAAGATCAGTGTAAAACGTCAATTTCAACTACTTAACATCATTTGGAGACGAGCAGCTCGTCTATCAAAAGATCAAGACGAGTAGTCGCTGACCTATTTCTATTTCAGAGATACAGATATTCGGAGGTACGTTAGGTTAGGCTAGGTAGATGAGTAGGTAGAGCAGGGCGTACCCTGCAATACCACACTTAGGTCCTCGTGGACCCATTGTGATGCCCTTTTTTTGGGGGTTAACCGCTGATGTTGTATCGGTTGTCTTTTTTCCTTTCCTCAGTGTGGTTAACAGACGTTGTCCAGCCATCCCGATGCCCTCAAAAACCTGTAAAGATCAGACAGTGAGACATCAGAAAGTTCTTGTAAGTCTTGGGAGTTGTATCTCCCAAGTGTTCTGTTCCTCAAGTGACTGAGACTCGGACAGTGACAAAGGAAGTGAGGTGTGTCCTCGTGGACTTCTTCGAATCCACAGCCTCTGCATATGTCGTCATCTTTGACATTAAGTTTCATTGTGTGATTTCTTAGGAAGCTATGACCAGTTAGAGCCCCTACTAGCCTAGAGAGTGATGACCTGTTAAACTGTAAAAGTTTATTGGTCAGACCACTTTAATATTCTGGCCAAAGCTTTCGCGATATTTCACAGGTAGTAAGTTCTTTCCACCTGTTGTTGGTTTTCATACGAATTTTGTTTTCCACCCGCTCTCTAAGGTTGCAAAGCGGTGGCTTGACCGACTGAAGTGCTCTATCACGGTCCATTGCGGACCCAATTCTCGCCAGTTCATCCGCCCTCTTATTGGGGGTTTTGTCGGAGGTAAATATACATTGATATTTATGACAGATGAGCGCCCTACAAAACAGCCAACCAATGAATATTACTTGTCATTAATACACTTGATAATCGCGAGGACTTAACTTTTCTAAAACATCTTTGGCTACAGGACAAGAAATCTTTGAAAATCGTTTGCTGGGTGGATATTTCCAGACCACTAAAACCTACAAAAATGTAAGTGTAAAACGAACACCTATTTGCGAGAAACTCAGGCTGATGAAGCTTTACACGAGAGAATTAGTGTTCAAGAAGAAGTGTTCAAATTGCAAAATCGTGGCTGCGTTTATTTGTCATAATTTAAGTTTTACTTGGAAAGCGTTTAAGTTTGAATCAGCGTACTGATAAGTTGGTTTTTCCCTTCAAGACGCGTAAGCCATTTAAATGAGCAGTAAAGTCTATGAAAAAATACTAAATCTGTATGTCAGTTGGTATCGTCAAGTTCTGGCACAGATTTTGCTTCGGTTTCATAAAGATTTGATGAGCCACGTGACTATGCGAATGTCTATCTCTGCCTGAAAGACACTGCAAGATTTGCATACACATGGCTTGCTTACATTATTAAGTGTCGCTCGCCTGATGTTGCCGTCATATCTCTGGAGCTGATTATGCGTCAATCCTCTCTTTATGCAGTCGTTCTTTAATCCTCCAAAAAGTGTAAAGGCAGACATTTAAAAAAATTAAAAACACACTTTTTTAAAGTTCCCTCCACCTAACATCACTGCTCGTTCGTGCCCCATTCACATTGCACATAATTATCGATCTGTATCACAACTATACGCTTGGCGAATAGACAATGTGACAATTCTATATAATCCTCGCCAGTCAATTGCATTCGAAAATGCAACACTAATTCAATTATCTCTTAATGCCCATAGTCGGATCATCATCATACACCTGGAGCGCGCATCAACTGAATAGTTCAATGCCTCCCTTATGGACTTGGGCATCCACTGTCACTTTCTGAAAATCACCAACAATGGACATGCAACTCACTTGAATCGCACAGTATAGCTTGTAAAAAAAAAACCAATCCAATTGAGCTCTATAAAATTCACAACAATATCAGTGGGTGCTTGTGTGCCGCCATCCCTTCGTCCGTGACTTTGCCGGGCATTGTTGTGTGGAATGAAATTTCGCAAATTAATGACAGATGTTACGAGTTTCATTCCGTTTGTCTATATCCATATGGATGGCTGAACTCAAGACTTAAATGTGCGCCGCCATTGTTTGTCGAATAAAATGAGTTTTTCGGCCACTGGATCTATATACACGATTACCAAAGTGAAACTGAAACAATCAAATGAGTAAAGTGCGGAGTGCTCCTGCTCCTGGGCTTGTCTGTCTCCAATTGTTGAACAGAACAAAAAATTAAATTAATTGCTTATAATGTTAAGCACGAAGGATATGTGCAATTAATTAAATGAAATTAAATGGTAATTGGTCGGAGTTATCGCGGATATCCGTTTCAACTTGCTGAAGGGGGCGGATTAACTCTGAATGGGTTGCATATTATCACCAATCACGTTTTTGGCAGCAGTTGATGATTGTATACGCATTTCACCCGTTCGAATTGTAACCACAGGAAGGAAACAGAGCCATAGGCCCAACTTCTACTGATCAATTGTTGGGGATGACTTTATTTTCCAAATTGCAACTGAGTTAAGAAGTGACACTTATACTGTCGGTAGTTTGACAGAAGAAGATTTAATAAGTGACATTTATACTGTCGGTAGTTTGACAGAAGAAGACTTATGAAGTGACATTTATACTGTCAGTTGTTTGACAGACGCAGATTTAAAGAGTGACATTTATAATTTATAAGATTTAAGAAGTGACATTTGACAGACGTAGATTTGAGCTTTACCAGGGATTGAACATGAGATTCTCCGTCAGCTATCGTTGGAGAACTCAGTTTAAAGTACCTATCAAAATCAAAATCGGAAAATGTCGGTAATACAGACTGTAAACAACTGCATTGCCGACATTACTCCAATCGAACTGTATTACCGACATTGTTTGCATGTATAAAAAAGCCCGCTCATATTACTACCCTTTTTGTTTGTGTCCCGTAAAATCTATTACCGACTTGAAGTACACATCCCTAAATCGGCCAACCCTTAGAGACCGTCGATGAGATTCGCCAATCGTTTTAGGTTCACGTTTAAACCCTTTCGCGTTATTTTTCCCCAAACTGCAAAACTCCCACTCTACTTTTAAATTAATTTAAGCAACAAAATGAAACACACTTGACCCGCGGGTGATAAATCTTAGATCAGGAGCCTCCTGTCTGTATTTCACTATTATTTAACGGTAATTAGGGTGAAAATTCACTCTGAATACATAATGAATAAGCCAAGCTGCCATCAACAAAGCGTAGAACCTTCTTAACGCAATTTTCTCCCGTTTTGATGTTTTCTCTATGTTTTTTTTTGTTCATCAGTTTTTGCAGATGAACGATGTTGTTTGCCTTTTTAATTTATCTAAAAGTTCTTTCACAACCTCATAACTTGACTAATAGGGGAAAAGTATGAAAACAAAGATGTACAAAAAAAAGTTAAATTTAAAAATTCAAGCCTTACCTACTTTTCGCCAGGAGACCTCCCAAAGTAAGGGTAATGGGTGGCAAAAATATTTCAAATAAATAAATTTTCAACTTTAAGCAAGACGAAATAATAAAACAAAAGGACAAAAAGGATTTTTGCTCTATGAATGACTGTACAGTGTACAAGTTGGGGGAAGTAGATTCTGCTGGTGCTACAGTGGGACATTTGCATAGACCCAAGTGGTTTTCGAGAAAGGAAAAGTTCAAGTTTGTTTTTAGACACAATGCAAAACACCATAGTCATTTAAAATATGCTGCGGAAATATGATAATGCGATGCAACAGGTTTTTGCGGTGGTGATGCTGAATCTGAGTAATATATTCAGCATAGGTACTCGTATGTAGGTAGGACTTTAAACTGTTTAAGCCATTTTTACCGACAAACCAAAGGCGATTGACTGTACGATCATCTTTGTCCGAATTGCTGCGGGAGAAGAAGCCCGAATTGCTCGACCAATTTGTCGAAAATGGCGTTACTCGAGTGCGCTTTGATGATCTAGGACTCCAGCAGCGATTCTGACAATTAAAACCAGTTTTCATTGAGCTATTAGTGAAATAGTGCCTCGAAAATACATTGTAAGATCGGGCTTATGGGTTAAAGCCTGCCAGTCTTAGAAATTTCTTTCCGTATATACTGAAAGAAAGGTATTAAGTCAATATTTTTAAAGCCCTTTTCAAAACACGCCAACAGGTGGCACCACCTATAAATCAGATTGTCGAAGGAATTTCTTCAAGTTTAATGCTGACATTTTTAATACTTATAGACAAATGCAAAAAGGCAATTGTAAGCATTTTTTGGGTTGGACCTTAGATCCGAGATTAGAAGCTTATTGACTTTAAATGTCTTTCAGTTTCAGGTTTGACATATAACAAGTTTTTACTTAATTTTTAAGCTTTGACAAAGCCACTTTGCTCGAAAGAGGATATCGTTGAAATGTCCACCTCTCAACTGCTCTAATTTTTGGTCATCCAATTCTCTGGTTGAGTACCCAAAATTTTAATACGCCTTCAGTCATATTCTTTTAACTACTTGATCCGTGCTGGCCATCTAAATAGAAATTCCATAGCTAAAAGGTCACCTAAGATCTCCGCCTTTTGACAACGGATAACAATAAAACGTATCCTATGTTCTAATCGCGACATTCTGCAATGCAACAATGAAAACCGGAGTCAATTTCGAGCAGCAGTTTTAAAACCTATTCCGAACAAACACCTTACAGTGGTTAACCCCTTTAATCTCGTATAATCTCTCACTTAGATCTTGATTAGACAAAAATCCCGAATTGAATCATCTTCCTCCACGGCCAGCACCTTTTAATTGCTCATCCATTTGGAAACTTTATTTTTAATTACGTTAATGATATACGCTCAAAAACTGTGGCGGAGACCTTTTTCCAAAGCAATCTGTTAGAGTGCTATCTTTGATCTAGGAAATCATTACGAAGAATAATTTTTAAACTCAAACTTCCGGTATCAATGTAATTAACTCCCAAAATCATGCCGCTATTTTGCTCTCTTGTTGTCACGTGTATCCTCAACTTCGATTCAATAATTCAGCCTTATCTGGGTGGTATTTCCGCCAAAGGAAGGCCAAACTAACTTCTTCGGTGGAAACAAATAATATTGTCTAATTCTAATGGCGCTTCCGACGCCATTTGCTGATTGTAACGGGTGTTTTAATAGCTACAGTTAATACAATTACAATTAATAGAAATTATTCCTTTAACCATCTGTTGGTATGAATATCAGTGGGCAGCAATTATTGTGCAAATTAGTGAATGAAAACATTTCACGGTAGAAGGTTTCTCCCACGCTCAAACGCACAGTGGGGTCGAACGAGTTGGCTTGATGGACATTGATATTTTGAATCAACTTTCTCTGGTTTCTTACTACGAAATTTAATATGATTTCACTCATTGTTTACAGAAATGTCAGTCGATCTAGAGACAACAATTTCACAACATTTTTAATAAACCAATAAAAGTTGCAAATTTTACGAAAACAATAAGAATGATGTCAACAAAAACGTAAATTAAAAAAAAAGTATCCGCCCGAGCAGGGACTTGAACCCTGGACCGTTGGATTAAAAGTCCAACGCTCTACCGACTGAGCTACCCGGGCAACTGACAGAAGGCCGCCATATTGCGAACTGGGACTACTGGGCGGGAGCAGTGGCTGAATTTAGAAGGCAGAATTGATCTTGATCTTTGCACATTTTTAATCTCTCAACATTTTGTGAAAGGGAAAGTGGTTTAGGTTTTGGCCAATGGAGTTTCCTGACGTGCGGATCATTATCTTTACATCAATATTCATAAGGAAATAAGTCTGTCACCAGATTTTAGGATGTGACTCCTCCATTAAAAAAAAAATTCCAAACTGCCAACTTAGACTCGGACAATTCTCAAGCCTTGAAAAACAAGAAATACGGTGTGGAATTGTAAAGTTTAACGACTGCAATGGAATCAAACCGGCAGAGTCTTTGCCGAACGCATATTTCTCAAACTTGCGGTATAGCGACCACCCTCACGAAACCCTTGGTTAATTGCAGGAGTTCCAGTAGGCTCACATCCAGCAAAACAACTCGTCTACTACAACAGAGGTTAGAGGAACATAGGCTTCTCAGAAGACGAGAATCGCACGATTAAGGAAATATAAATTTGCCACTCCAATGATCAGAATTTAACCAAAATGTATGAAATCAAGGCAATCCGAACGAAGGCCCCCTAGAGTTGAGCAAGGCAGCCTGGTAATAGAGTGACAGTTGTTGTGTAAAATCGAGATCTTCATTTCACCCGAACAAAATATGCCGAGGATAAACTCCTGCTGGTACAAACTGCCAACAACAAGAATATCAGGTTACACAGAGGTATTTAGAGACTTTGTCTACCTCGGCTTCCCTGTAAACTCTTAAAAGACATCTCACATCAGAAATTAAGCGGAAGACTACGCTTATCGATCACTGTTTCTTTGGCGTCAAAAGGTAATTGATTCCTTATGCCTTGTCAAGGAACACTAAGGAGGCTCTACAAAGGCTGAACAAAGCAAAGGCGTAAATTCTTCGACTCATTTTCGGTCTCCATTTGCGTTGACAGCGGATCTACCTGCTTAGAAAAATGCAACTCAGACGACTTAGTTGGTTGGGACATGGAGCGCCAATGGACAATAGTGTTTCGGCCCGAAGTGACTTTGACTCCAATCCGGTGGGAAATCGCGGTAGAAAAAGACCTCGCCTATCGCCTTAGGTCCACCCCAGACTGTAGCGCCACCTAAGTAAGTCAGAAAACTATATCCAATCATACATTGACAGTGACGTTGGGGCAAGACAGTTTCTCAGATGGGCATCTCCTTGCGATTTATTTCATCGCTTGGAAATTCCACAGTCAGAAAAGTTCAGAAAAGGCTCTACGTAATCTTGATAATTTGAATCCATTTGCTGACGAATTTAATCTTTCCCAATGTTGTATTTCGTACCCTATAATCTTAACGTAATTTTCTTTTTTCGTTGCAGATTCCTTTCGAATAAGAACAATATGCCCCATCAAACATAGGGGCACTAGAAAACCTTCCCATTTGTCACAATTTTCGTCCTCCCCCCACACACCATTGCGCGCGGTTTTATTTTAATGAGCCCATCAGCATCAGCATCAAATGTGTAACACATCATCGTTAGAAGATATTTTCGCCGCACACCGGCGCGCGCCGGCAATTTGAATTTCAAAGTACAACTCTGGGTTGTCCTCCAGCACACTGAACTTGACAAATTTTATACGCAACGTACTCGCATTACCATTCTTGTCGGCATATTTAATAATTAACCCATGAAGGTAATGTGATCGATACTTTGAAGCCATGTGGCAGGCTACTCAAATTTTCACATGCATTTGGAATGTCTCAACTGCGACCTATAACCTTTAATCAAAAGACAATAGAACCGATAAACAAATTAGGTATTCAAATCGCTCGCTAGGGTGGCGGAGAAGGAAAAATACAGAAGTGGTAATTTGGTAAGCGCAACTTATATAAATAAATGAGATTGAGAACGAACGACATTTCGAAGTCGAAAGGTGGTTTAACTGAGTTTAAATTTGGTCCCTCCATTACCCATTAATATGCCGGTGTTGGTAATTGCATTTCGACTCGCATACTCCTTTCCTACTCGCTTGAAAATTCCGGCTCAACTTGCATCGGAGATGGTCATGGACACTTGCTTAAAATCAATTGGCCTCTGGCTATCAGTGTATCGTTGGCCCGAAAGATTGACTCCGTTACGTTGTTAAATCTGTTATCGGCTCAAATTTGATTGCATCGTTTTCAGGGGACAGGTTCATCAATATGTGGAAGGGAAAGTGCTGCAATCCGATAAAAAAACTTTATCATCCCCGGTACACATATGCAATTTTGATGGTGGCAAAGCGATGTCCATAGGCAGGCTTTGGAAGGGTAGTTGGTTATATGTCAAACTGACTTTGTAAGGCAGTGCCAGTTTTAACAATTTATAATCGTATATAGGTAAGCTTCAGAAAGTCAAAAAATGCCGATCCGAATTTTACTTGAATTTTCAGCAAGCGGACTAGGCTCTCCAATCAAATTATGTACTTAATTGCTCCTCGGTAGCGAGTTATTTAGAGATATTTATCAATAAACGGGTCGTGTGACTGATAGGAGATGACATGCAAGAGGACTTTCAGCTGCCATTGATGTGATGGGGAAAAGCAGTTGAGTAAAGGGGACTTGCTTATAGTTTATTCATTTTGTAAAATGAAAACCCAAACAAATTTGAAGAGGGGCCGCGGTGTGGGCACACTCCTGTCGAAAGAGGCGAATGAGATACATTCTCCCTATATACCGAGTTTATAGCGTTAAAAGATGTTCGGCGCTAGCATTTTTTTTAACACTTTGAAGAGCCTTTTTTAACGCTATAAAGTCTGTATAGGGGGAGTACATTTTAGTCGCCTTCTCCGACAGGCTTTTAAAGGCGCGCATTAAACTTGTAAGAGGGCCCATCCACGCTTAAAGTTTGGAGTGGTCATAACATAAGTTGCTCGAATTTGACAATGAAACCAAAGTGCAGGCTGTTATAGTCAACTTAGGATTAGGCTCAAAACAGTTGCATTTTACGATCCATGTGGCTTTGGAATGGCTTACGAAGTTCCATGGGTGCAATTGCTCAGTGGTTGGGGCCGGGGGTCTGAAGTTCGATCCCCAGAAAAAAACAAATCGCATCTTAAGGGTTTTTTTTCGCTGCCCCACCTCTTGCGAACGTTTGACAAACATCCGAGAGAATTACTGTCATGAAAGAACTTCCCAATTCACCCTTTCGGAATCGGTATAAAATTGTGGGTCCTCAGCATTTTTAGACTCTAGGCCTAGGGAATATACAGACATTTCCGAGAGATATTCGAATCAGACCGCCATTGTCGGGGCTCTTTTCGTATATATGGACTTGTTGCACCGACTTTTTATTTTTATTTATTTATTCTGACTGGCTTTGGCATTCGGAACAGAAAAATGAAGGTATGTTGTGTGATTTTAACTGAGATGGACAACTTTACTAAGATTTAAAAACGAATTTTTGATATTACTGGCAGCTTACCTCTCTTCCTGATAAATACGACGCCTTAAGGCTCGTCAAAAACTTGTGTCATTTCGATTAATTTCTTATAAAGAACTATTTAAATAAGCAGCTTCCAAAAAAAGAAGACGTATGCCAATATAGGAACGTTAATTGGGACGGCTTTAATTTCTTTATTACTTTTAATATTTGAGGGCCCTCTGAGTTTGGGAAACCAACAAGCCCCTCTAGCCAGCTTAGTCCCTAGATAGCTGCCTTAAGTTTGGAAGACCACTTCGTTTGAATTCGCTTACTAATTTTGCGCTCCACCTTTGGTTGGGTCGTCTTTTGCTAAGTTGCCTGTTAGGGTTGGACATAAGGACTCGTCGCGCTGGTGGGTTGTTGTCTAAGATATAATTCAATGCAAGTGTTTGTACTTTGTATGAGCTTTAGCCTTTGACTTGTTTTTTTTCTTTCTTGATGATTTATTTATGCCGAACCTAATTCTACTTTGACAGTTTTTAACCTTCTCGTAGATTGGCAAGGAAAATATATTGTGTTCGTACAAAATTTAACTTTCGAATTTTTACCCCAAACGGAACTCCCCATGTTCTTATTTTTAACATTTTTTTATTTTCAAAAATCGAGACTTTAGAGATCCAGCCTGTGGAATTCGAAAAGGTAATCAGTTCTCTAATGCTATTTTTCGAGACCTCTTCCAGGGAGTCGAAGAAGGGTTTACAAAAAGAACGCTTTTCGTGTTTTACTTAGAAGGTGGGTTTATTTTTTTGCGTGCTGTAATTTGGCCACATCCTTTTGGATATGCTACAATTCGTAAGCCTTTTTCATCTGAATAACTCCTACTCGTTTTATTTTGCAAAGTGCAAACAAAGGTATTCTATATGTATTTCACAAATACAGACGAAGTCACTTATAACGACCTTGCTTATAATAACCATAGCGTCCACTTTTCTTTCATTTGGTTGGTTCATATGATATTTTAAGCCATTCTACCGTCGGATATAACGTCGTCGTATATAGCGAAATGTCAGATATTGAGACCTGTTTTCGGAAAAAATCAGTCGTTTTCGTCAGTAAAGGAAGCACACGTGAATCTGAATATTTCTCTACATACTTTCAATTTTACAAATGAAAAGACTAATGGTTTGTTGCATCCCGAAATCTACCTACATACGTTTCTATGTTAAATGTTATAGCAGTTTATTTGATGTGGCGCCGTGAAAGCTGCTTTTAAATTAGTTGTGGTTAACGCGTCTTTAAGAAAAAAGCTTGAATTTTATGTGATTTTGTTTAATTTATTTCTGAATACATATTTCTAAAAGGCAGTCGCATATAGCGATTATAACGACCTCACAGTCCCAATTTGAGTGTTGCCTTTATTGTGGGCTTCACCACATTGAACAGTGCAAGAATAGTACGTTTGCAAGCCTAGTGACCTTTAAGTCATTCTGGTTCAACTGTGAAATTGTGTTCCGGACGACTTTTTGGCCAAACATTAAGGCTGACAGGCCTTGGGTTTTGTAAGAAATCTATCTGTAAGTGATTTTCGGGTTGCGAAAGCTCGACCAGTAGCTATTAACTGGTAAACACGGGGTTAGGGCCCCTGCTCTTTTGGGCAGCCCATCATGGGACAAAGAACAATGTGGGGCTGTGAATCCTGAATAGTTTAAGAACACATTTTTTTGAGCTTGTTTGTTAGTTTTTTTTATTTTTTCTATTTTTTCTATTTTAAACTAGAGACTTATTTGATATGTAGAGTCGTTTGGGGCAGTACTGAGAGCGTTTTTCTTTTAGAAAAATTCCATCAACCAAGAAAAGTTTCTATATATTAATTACCTAGTTGTAATTATAAAAAAGTTAACAAACTATTTCCTACGCTAAAGAGTTTATGAATTTTAAATATAGAAAAGACAGGAGATAAAAAAATGCTGTGTTTTTCACATTAACTGAACTGAACTGAAAATGATGAGTAAAATGCAAAAACTACAACTACAAATCGGGGCAGTGGGTCTTTTAGATTTTATAAACAGAAAAATTACTACAAAATCGAAAAATTCCCACAAATTTAATTAGTTTTCCTTTCTCCCTTTGCACAGTCGAAATTCTGACAATTTGGAATTTTCCCCATTATACTGCAACACTGATTTGGGTTAAGAGAGCGCATTTTTGACTTCGGGTTCAAATTCTATAAAAGTTACAACTGATGCAAACAAATGGAGGCTATTATTTGAATGTCCTATGATTTAGGAACATTCTGTTATATGTAAAACTGTTATATATCCAAAGTTTTTATTAAAAAAATCGATCGAAGTCAAGATAGCGTATTCTTGCTCCGAAGTCAGAGTAGAAGTTCATAGTTCAAATTAAAATTTATGCAATCAGAACATCATTTTTGTAAAGCCATATTTTCAGCTATAAGGTTTTGTTAATTGAATTTGTTTTTATTTTAAAGTTTAAATATAAAACAATTTTAAAGACGTTAAAAGAACTGAAGACTGTTTGTCGTCCCTGCACGTTTCTTACAGTTTATTTTTATATACGACCTATTTTATTGGCTCTTATGTTTAAGCTTCAAACCCTACCCAAACTTGCAGTGAAAGAGAAAGTTTCATACGACCCAGTCATGCACTTAATGGTTCTAAAAAACACTGCACATGTTTAATTACATATTTCTTTCTCTCTGCATAACTAAAAAGGTGGAACCTTTTGTCATTCACAGCCAAGTGTTTGTCTTTCCCTCTTTTTCGATTTATGGACCATATCGCATTTGCATAAGTAAATTGTGCCTACTTAAGACTTTCCATTCAAATTAGAGAGTGTCAAGCGTGGGGAATATTTTAGGGCGTAGAGAAAATTTCATACTCACTTGCTTTCGATTTAAATTTTAGTACCTTCTTAAAAAGTAATTTGTTAAAATAGAAACTGATGTGTAAAGCTTGGCAAAAATGATTACAGTCAGTGAGATTACGATAGTCCCACTATAGTTGCTCATAACTCAAATGCTGTCAGTGCGTGTTGTCAAACTCATCGCCATCCAATCAAATAATCAGCTGAACGATTCCACGACACAAGAGAGAGAAAGTGAAATGATTACATTAATGAATCCTTTAATGACATAAATTCCAATTATGTGAAATTCCTAGAAGAGTCCTTAATTTCAAGATTACCTTAAGGGGGGGGGGGCGGTAGGGTTTCCATCCCTAAACGTAGTAGGCTATTTCTGTTCATTGTTCCACTTTTGTGATCATCCTTAAAGTTGTTTCAAATTATCTTACATTTTATTATGATTACACCTTTCGCGGTTGAGTACATTTTTAGGCATATTTTTAGAAGGTACGGCATTTGTTGTCTGCGCAACCCCCAACACACTCCGTTAATAATTAAAAGCTGATTAGAAATGTAAGTCCCAATTATTAGCGCAACTGAATATGGTTTCTATCTTCGTGCCATTTATTTGGACGCTCACTGCCATTAATGACTATCACCCGTCCTCATTGTGAATGCATTTTCCTTTCGGTCAGTGGAGCATGAAACAAAAGAATACTAAAGCGAATGACATACATGGAAGGATACACAATGGCGATGTGGGTGGGTGGAAGTGGGCCAATTTCGAGCTTCCTGTGTGCACCATCAGGACGGTTGTGTTTACTGTTCTACCGGTTTGGTTTTTTTGCTAATACATAAATGAAAGGGTATTTTTCAAATGATAGCGCGCGTAGGTGTGGGCGAAGAGTATAGAGGCTTTGACGGTGTGTGCCGGTGTAATCCCTTGGGCATTTTTGTGCGATAAAGTTATTGCGAAAAGTTTTACAGCGTCCGCTTGAATGAAAACATCGCCTACAACTATCCGGACTGCGAATTGAATGAAACAGATATTTTATAAAACCATACTTATGTATATTGGATACAGTTTTGCGCTTATCGAATACACTTCCATCTTGATTGTAGTTTATTGGGTATATGTGACTGGGTTACGAAGATCTCCGAATGGCTACGAAAATGGCTGTTTGGAAAGGGTATAGAAGGCAAACAAAAACGGATATTGGGTTTGCTATTTGCGAAATGGAAAATGTTTGGTTGGCATTTTTGATGGGACACTATTCTGGATGAAGGACTTTTGGTAGTTGTGGGAAATGGAATTTGGCAAAAGATGTGCTGGTTTGTGATGGTGCTAACTGGAATGTTTTCACATGAAATCATCATGCTTTATTTAATACGTTTGTCCATCATGTTGAGATGCTGCAGTCGGTTGCATGTCTTCAATCAGTTGGCATTTCGATTTATGGCTAAAAATGCATAACGACTGAGCTGCGACCCCTTTAAGAAAGCAAAACAATTAAATAAAGTTCAAAATTCCTCATAGATGCAGGCTTCCCTTAGAGTTTTCTTTTGACACTTTGCAAATGCCAGGAAAAATATTAAATAAGTCGTATTTTTTCAATCGCTTTAAACCATATCGTCCAAAAACCGAACTTTAAGGATACAAGAGAGGCAGTAAACCTTTTCCATGTTTCTAGGTCATCAGCAGTTAGATATTTGAAGGTTTTTTTTTTATGATCAGTGCTTATGCTGAGGCTGTTGATCTTTGGGTTATTTTTCATCTTATAGCTACCAGAACACTTAGAGAATTCCAATGCGGCGACTGTTGTTGAAAGTGCAACCCAAATTTGCATTAAGAAGACTGCGATTATTTTGCCACTTGGGAATAGATCTTAGTTAGTATGTACTAAACTCCTGCAAGTACTACAAACTCTCTCTAAAAATTGTTGCAATTCAAACTAATAAAGCGTCGAACTCAAAAGAATTTGTTTTCTTTTACTCAAAATGGGTCCACTAAGGAGCTTATTTTCTCGTGACACACCTGTCGCTAAAGTAACCTTTAACCTACCTGTTATGGCTTAATTTTGAATGTTTAGTTTAGTTGGACTTAGTCACTTAGAGTTGTAAAGACCATCATAAATAAAATCTGAGCTGGCTTCTAAATTTTCGAATCACATTCTAAAGAACTAAGACTTCGGCCCTAAAGTTGGCTACCGTGATGGACTTTTTTGTCAACACCTGAGGAGTGGTTTGTCGGATTAAGATCTTGTCGATATGTGGTTCTTGCAAATTCAGTTCTATTTCCAGCTTAGACCTTCGTAGAAACGTGCTACTTTCGAAAGTTAGGTGTTTGTCGATTCGTGGTACTGAGGTTCTCTTCAGTGCTTCATGAAGTTAAGACCAAGTCTTGCACGTTTTTAGTCCCTTCATCGATAAGTGGTAGGTACTTGCAGAGACTTAGTGTGTGACGTGATACTCGTGGAACAGAATACTCTTCTGTGAGCATTGCTTGGACTTGAAATTGCTCTTGTTAATAGCTCTTTAAAGCATGAAGAAGATATGTGAACATCAAAGCCCGAGCAACTAATATCGAAATAGAAATTTGCGCATACATTTGACATCAAAAAAATTACATTCCACAAGTGAGAGTCCGATTTTCTACCAAGTTGTTAAGGAGGATTGGCCATCGTCTTCAAGTTTGACTAAAAATAGTCACAACCAAATCTGTAGGTTATTTAATTCTCTACATATTTTATTTCGCAAAGTTCTGACAGGCATATTGGCTCGGGGAAGTAAGTGACAACCACTGAGGGCTGTAGGAGAGTTTCAAAATCCCTTAAATTGTTGACACCTTCGTGGAAACTTTGACTCTTGTGAGGTACTTTCCGCTGACTTTTTCGGACATATCTTTCTTTTTTTGTCGGCTAAAAATGTTGTCGTTGAAATGCCTTTAAAGTTTGGTGACTGTTTTCTTAAACACGATATTTATTCCCATAAAAAACAGTATTGATCCCCAGAATTGCGAAATTAAATGCTAGTCAAACAGATATAAATTTACCTGTATCCTATCCTGCTAGAACCACACCCCTTTCACAACAATGATTTTATTTGCAGCCCAAATTCATTATTTTTCAAATAGGCAACTAACCATTAGGGCGGTGTAATTTAAATATTTGGCGCAACAAGTCCATGGAGGACTTTTAGCCCTTTCCATAGGTAGAGTTTACAGTGAATTCGAAGAAGTTTCTACAGATATAAAAACCTTTGGAACTAGGAACTTTTCGTGTAGATAACCTCAATTTGCTGCTTTTTCTAAATTATTTCCGTCTAAACCTCGGCGAAAATGAAGTTACGAACCACTCCCTGTGCAAATATTTCCCAATAAAACATACCTGTCTGTGAGTAGGCATGTAAAATTGTAAAGTTTTCATAAATCAGAAGTAATTGCCCGATTGCGATGAAATAAAAATTAAATGCTGCTCCATGTTAAGCGAAACATTATTCTGATAAATCCATAAAAAATGGGCGAGTATTTCCATGTACAAACTTTAAGATTGTATTGCATGTATAGAGGGTAGTTTAATGATGCTGTTGTTTTATTTGTTTGTTTGTCACCAAAGAACAAAAATCTTTTATTGGCATTAGGCCGCAATATTAATATTTAAAGTTACATAAATATATTAAATTTTAGAAAAAAGTAAACAAACAAATAATCTCTTATAGAGAAAACTAACAAGTTAAAATCCATTAAAACGACATTTGTATTATAAGCTGACATTAATCCTTGAAATGATAAAGAAAGACCGTAGTCTATACGAGAGTGGCCTACTCTAGAAAATCGACACCTTCGTAAGTTGAATGAAGGAACGTTAATATTGAAAAGGAAATAATTTCTCCTATTAGAACCCTATGAATAAGGGCCACAGTTCTCATAACTTCCAATGATTCTAAGTTAATCAATTTTAACCTTGATAAATAAAGAGGTAAGTTGGTAAGATCGACCCAAGGAAGTCCTCTAAGAGTGAATAAAATTTCTGGAGATGTGTATTTAACATTACAAATTAATACACAAAGAGTAGTGGCCCAATATGCCTGCCTTGTGGAACACCAGACGTAACCGATATATTATTCGAAATACGACTAGGAAACTTTACATTTTGGAGTCCATCCGAGAGAAGGGAAGAAATACATTTTAAAAATAACACTGGAAAACCCAATCTTATAAGTTTATATAGCAAGCTTTATGGTTACCTGGTTACCTTTACTGATTTCAGAAATCACGAAATACGTGACTGTCAACAGATTGGTTAGAGTTGATCTATTTTTATCGAAGCCATACTGTAATGTTTCTTCTTCTTTGTCACCTCTATGCGTATGAACTTTGCTGCTTGTCAATAAAAATGTCATAAGGAAGACACCCACCATCGTAATACATTATTTATTACATTTATTAGTTCACCGAGTGACAGAAGGGATAATTTATAGCTTCCGCACACCTAAAATTAATATTCGTTGCGGCAAGCCGTCATTGTTAGGGGGGCAAACTTGATTTGTTACAGGGCAGCCGAAATTTCCATAGTCGTTCGATGTGGAGTTACCAAATCAACACTTTTCTCCGATAGTCTTAATCTTTTAAGTGAACCAAAGTTGTTGATGTTTTAAGCTAACAAACTTCACCTCGCTATACTTAAGTAATTTCCATAACAAAGTGAAATTATAGAACAAACAGAAAATCGATTATCCTAGCCCATTCAGTATTCAACATGCATTTTAGCCACGGTTGAACGCGACCCACCATCCTCCCCTCCAGTCCTCTGTATATGGATAGTAATGCACTTGACTTTTGCCCTCAGACATGAATTTCGCCGCCAGAAATGAACAAGTTCTTCTTATATCCCCTCAGGACTGGTATCACTTGCAAGCAACTATCATTATTTATTGATAGATCACACAGACAAAGTTTGTAATTTCATCAAGCATAAGTTAGCCCATAGCCGCCGCCGCTCAAGGATGTGGTGCAGGAATCCCCTATACCACTCGATGCAGCTCCCACAACAACTTGGTTTTTGGTTCGTTGTACTTGGCTGTGTAATCCAATGAAGCGCGCAAATTATATGTGATACAGACCAAGTTAAATTGACGGAATGGAATTTAATTTTTCTTAGCGGATTCCCTTCCGCAACTAATACCGCTTTACACACCATCGCTTGGATGGATGGCGGTTTCGGATACCCAATAACGTGTGACTTGTTTTGCGGGCAGCACTGTATATTTCACTTTCGACGCATCGCCAATTGACTTGACTTTGTGGAAATTAATTTCATCTGCTCCACCACTAAAACACTATCCTTGGGTGGTTCAAAAATTGTATGCGCGTTGCGTTTTAATTGAAATTTTCACACGACTCTCGGGGGAGTTCGAATGCGGGCGTTAGTTGTTTTTTTTTTGTTGGTTTTCTCTGTGTGTGTTTTTCCATTCTAATTGTCCACTACATATGCAGGCAGATGGAATATCCTTTGTAGGAGAGGGTAATTTGAAAACCACTTGGAGAATTTCAAATGTTACATGAAACAAAACCGCAGTCCGCCGCGAAGGATGTGTAAAGAGTGGTTGAATGAAAAAAAGAAATACACACACACACAAAAATCGATGGACTTTAAGCAAATATCAAATGGACTTAAAAATTTATAAAAGGATTTCAACTATCAGGTGGGTTGAACAGAGCGAGACTTCTGTGCGTGTTTGACCTTTGTGGAGTTGGGCTGATTCTAATTGATGTCCTGGTTTTGGGTGGACAGTAATTGCATAGTTACAGCTACTAATTAGGGTATCTTATATTCTAATGCGACAGTGTAACTGAACTCAACTGAACTGTAACCTTTTGGCGGGCTCATAGATGAAGTAATTCGATATAAGGATTATAGAAAAAAATCCTTTCTAAAGCAATTTTACTCGTGTTTTAAACTACTCCTATTACTTGGGTTGATACAAGTGGAAGTGATTGTCGTTAGTCCACCTATTTAGTTAATTCCTTGATTTGTTAAGGCAGTCGAAATTCTCATTTCTGTATTCTGTACATGGTTTTCGTTAACTCAAAAGGATCCCTGGTTTGTGAATAGCTTCTTCTTCTATCCAAGTCTACTTTTGCTCTTATCACATTTTATTTACGAGACATTAGGTGACGAATAAATCACTCAAAACTCTCAATCCTATTCTCTGGAGGTTAAGTCTTTTAAATGCGTTGTCTATTACTCGAATGTACCGATGACATTGACAGATTTGAAAGAACTCACCGAACAGTAAGACACAAGAAACGATATCAAACTTCGGACATAGTGCGTTCTGACACCACACATTAAGAGAGAGAGGCTTCCCTACTTTACACCAAGTTGTGAGGTTAAGAAAGTCAATGGGATTGTTGCAATTGATGCCTGAAATTGCCACGACAATTGCCAGAATAATAGAAAACGTCACAATGGACAGATATAATGTTGACGTCTACCTAGGCTTAAATTACTTTTGGCAAGTAATTCAAGCCAAGTTTCCTCCGGCCTAGAGCATAATTGAATAACAAAGCCCTCTCCCGATTCTGATCTACATACCTAATTTGAAATTTTACTGACCTTGTGGACGGACAATTTTTGTTTAAGCTGGACTCCGAGACTGTAAGAAGTCAAGCCGAAAATCTCTCATTAAAGCCAAGCTAAAATGGACAAGCCTGAGAAAAATATTCAGAAAATTGTGGCCTATCTACAAAGGGAACAAAAAAGCATAAAGATATCGCCAACAAATATATGGTACACTTGCCAATACGTGGTGACCAAGGATATGCAGGGAAATCCATAAAATGCTGCAATGTTGCAACTCTTCTCACACGCCAGGGCCATATCGCACATCCATCTTCAGTTCACTTGAGAAGGTCTAAGTTGAAAATATTGAAGATAACTTTTTTAAACTCCATAGCTTGGTTTTTAGGTTTTTTAAAAATCCCTTCAGGTCACGCATAAAATACAATTAAATGCTTTTTAAGAACCGTCACTAATACCTCCCTATATAAATTACTCAAAAGACTGGACCCTTTTAGAGGCGACAGATGAAAACGCTAGGGCTTAAAGCCAAAAATTTCTCCATGTGAGAGAAGATTCGAATTAATCAGCAAAATTGTCTGAAACACTTGAACTCTTCTCCATCGCGATTAAGCGATAAAGGATGACGCATGAAACAAATCATAAGCCTTCGTAAAACATTGTGGACGTCTGAGCCCAATCGCATGAGCGATTAAAATATTTATAAAAAGCTCTCTTTCTCTCTCCAACTCTTTCTCTATCTCTCCTGAAGGAAGGTGTCTACAGAACTTCCTTCAGGGTTAACGTTTAAGACCTTTTATGAATAAAAAGCTTTGAAGAATCAATTTTACTCCCAAGTCGCGCGATGTTTCATATCAAAAACCTTCTTTGCTAAAGTAAGTTTGAAAATTCGAACATAGCATTTACTTCGCTGTACGCGTACTTGCTATGCTGTTCCCTGTCAAACCTGGTCAATAAATTTGAATTTTTTAATTTTCCTTAAGATTGTAACGACTTTTGTGAACGAAATTGGAAAAAAAATACTGAAAACGTGATTTTTGACTGCAAATAGCTTGGTGATGTTTCATTCGTCAAGAGACGGGAATTATATCCAATCATCGGCTTGTGGAAAATATTTTTGGACACACAAGCCAGTTAATTTAAAAATAACTATAAATTGCCGAGAGATTTCTAAATTGTAACCTAAAAGCCCGGATCTCTTATATACTTTAGGAATTATTTTGTCTTAACATTTTCTTTTACAAAAATATAGGTAATCGAAAAGTCCACTCTTCGCAAAATAGCAGACTTGGATTTTTCGTAGCAATTGCTACGTTTGATTTCATACCGATCGGTAAGTGGCGTCGCTTTTCGAACATGTCAAAGTTGGAGTTGGAGGTAACTGAAATCTGTTTTTATTCATACGAAACATAGCAAGTGATTTGATTTTGACATTTCTTTTGAGTAAAAGCAACACCACTCAACTCGCAACGAAAGAAAGTTTCTGGGGAGGTACTTTTTCCAATGCCTTGAGGATATAGACCGCACAAACTACAAAGGTCTACTCGGTTTTTGTAACGAGATTGAGTGTTTTTCAAAGGCAAAATGTTTAGGTTTGTTCTTTCAGTTTACTGCCATTATGGTTCCCAAGGATTGCCATGGGTTCCTATGTTGCCTAGTGCCATATGAGATCTCATTACATCTCATACCCATTTTTACCGAACCCAACCCAGCTGTGAAATAAAAATTCTAGACTCACTCACTCGACTGTGTTTTGTTTAAAGAAATGTAGTTGGATGTTCGCTTACCTGAAATTAGAAAGAAAATTTATTTTATTTATTAATATTGTGCTAGTGATTTTTAAAACTTTAATGGGTTATAAATTTCAAATTAAATCAGAGTTTGGACTCAAGCAACTGCCAGTTTGTAGTTGCTCTTAAATTGTTGGCACTTAAAAGCTTTTTAAAGGTTCTGTTTTTGATTTTTTTTGAACAACAATAAAGGAAAGTCCAAAAAAGAGTCGTTGCCGCTAATCTTGAGAACCAATGAACGGATTTCAATGCGGTTTTCACTGTTACGAACTGATTTTCTCAGAGAAGGTTTACCCATATTGAAAATTGCCGCAGGATTTTTTCGCGATCATGTGTAATTATTCGCGATTGCCGGTCGCCGGAATAAATGATTTAATTTAGCACTTATCTCGTACCTACGCTAATCTCCAAAACCCCTCGACCGAATTCAATGAAATTTCTTGGATGGCTGTTGTTGGTTCCAGTTTAAAAGATATAACAGTTTTGGTTTTTAGACCCCATAGGTGGCGGTATTGCCCATAAAATTGTAACCACATGAAAACACAGTGCAAACAAAAACTATAAAAATTTAAAACCTTGAATTGGATTGCATTATGAAAGCTTTTTGAATTAATAAATACACAATCATTGTTAACCTTCACGTTATAAATTTTGTAGGCCATTTTTTATGACAAATTTCACCATTGTGAGTTCGAAAAATTTAGCCTGGACACTAAAAATTAATATTTGTATTGGGGAATAGGTTTAACCAACTCTTACTTGTTCAAACACAACATGTAAAACCTTTTACTATGTCAAGGAGGGTCATATTTACAACCAACGCCTTCTGGGAATATTCCACCACCTTTACGAGTCTCTATTCAAGTCATTAACTTTAAAACTTGCTTCCACCTACGAGTACTCCTCAGTCTAATCAGTGCTGACATGCGGTTCTGCAATATTTACACAGCTTTCAAAAACAAACCGACTTTCTTATGACCAATATTAAAACCAAAATTGATTTTCAATTCACAGAGACACCCATATGTTTGTAGTGTTCCTTGTCATCGTCTGTGCTTAAAATTAATATTCATATCTCATGTGGGGCATAAATTGTTTTATGCACAAGAAACCCTTGGAAAAGTCCCTAAATTGTTTATGAGAATCTATTTTTGAAAATAAATTCCACATGCACCCCAAACGATGACATAAGGAACCTCATGGTTCATCCTGTCCGCCTCAATAATTTTGTTCTTCGTGTTAATGTCTAAATTATTTCCCGTTAAAGATTCAATTGCATTCCTTTTACGTGCATGTTCCTCGTTCGGATTTATCACAATCGATGAAGTCTTTATGAGTGTTTTGACTTGACACTTAACCGGATCCCAGACCATGTATAAATTGTATATATCCTTTGGTCTTTCCTTCGAAGAGGAGAAGGGTGTAGGGTATATGATAAATTGTGTGGTCAAGCATCGTGTTGGGTAAGTAGCCATTACAAGGAGTCTTTCGATTGATTTTAAATCGTTTACTGGCACTTAATTGAAAATGAAAAGGGATAATGACTGCGAGGAGGTGATGAAGTGTTTGGCTGGGTGTTATTTAATAAAGATGAGAGAATTTCGGTCCAGGCAATATGTGGATACAAATGAGCTAGATGATGGGAAGTGAGGGGCAGATTTGTTATTCTTTATTTTTGTTTCTTTTATTAATGGCATTTGAAAGGACCACATATGAGACTCTGAAAATGATGCCACATGAGAAATTAAGCGGGGGATCACTGTTTTTTGGGCCCATGAAGCGAATAGTGAGGCCTTGCCAAGAAACACTATATATATATTTTTTATTGCGTTCAAAATTACATTTCGCTTGTTACCGCAAAATTTACAGTCATAGATACTTTTAATCTTCCTACTGAACAATTAATTTCAGTGTACCTACATTGCAATATTAATTTTTAAAAACAGTTTATTTTGAGGAAACAACGAAAAGGAAATAATTTACTAAAAAATAAAATAAAAAACAAATCATTAAACAAATAAATAAATTAAGAGGTAAATAAAAATAGCAAATGAATAAATTATTAAATAATTAAATTAACAAATAAATATATTTATAAAAAAACAAATAAATAAATTAATTAACAAATTGACAAACAAATAAATAAATTAGTAAATTAATAAAAATAGATACTCAAAATAATTAACGTTGTTAATTAGTTAGCACATGGTCTTCCGCATTTAGTACGTTTATTAGACTATTATCCGGAAGATCACATCATATTTTGAATGTATCAATGATTTTTCGTATTCTGTCGAAGATCAACGGCCAAAAAAGAAGGGGGAAGACTTCTCAGAAGGTAGAAGAAAGAGCACGAGAAGCGAGCGGTCGAATCAATTGAGGGACGCTTATGCATAGACAATGTTCGAAATTTCTACCAAAGGGTAAAAAAGTCCACCCAAGGATACAAGGCCCGAACAGAAGCCTGCAGGTATGAGCATGGGAATACAGTAGTAGATTCACAGTCGGTGCTGATGATGTGGAAAGAACACTTCTTCAGACTATTAAATGGCGGAGATAGCCAACAACCCGCTGTCAGGCAGAATCTGTTCAGCTTGGACGATGATAGCCAAAACACCCGACCTACACGAAATGAGGATAGCGGATGGCCTTCCGCCCGAGCTTTTCAAAGCAGCGAAATATGGCTTGATAAGGAGCATGCACCAACTCATCTGTGAAATATGGTCGAAAAATGTTTAAGACAAGGCGACGCTCTGTCATGTATTTTCTTGAACATCGTCCTTGAAGCATTTGTACGAAACTCACAAGCCAACACCAGGGGTACAATTTTTCAAATGTCTTTTCAACTTCTTGCCTATGCTGATGATATTGAAATTATTGGGAGAACGAAGCGAGCTGTCAGTAGCGCATTTGCAAGCATCGAAACGGAGGCGGCGAAGATGGGTCTGGCTGTTAATGAGGACAAAACGAGAAAGGACTCTCAACATCGGCAAGGGATGAAAACCTCTTGGGATGCTTTGAGAGAAAGATTGTTCGAATGATATTTGGTCCAGTTTGTGACGATGGAGTGTGGAGAAGAAGATTCAACGACGAACTCTACGGGCTACACAGCGACACTGACCTAGTCAAAAAGCTGAAAATACAACGGCTGAGATGGCTGGGACACGTGGAGCGTATGGACAACAACGCACAAGCCCGACGAGTCTTTGAATCCACCCATGAGGGACAGCGCAGCAGAGGAAGACCCCACCTTAGTTGTCGCGCACAATTGAAGAACGACCTCAACCAACTTGGTGTCCGTAATTGGAGGCAGCAAGCGAGGGACCGAGCTGGCTGGACGGGCTTGTTAGTTGAGGCCGTGGTCCACCCCGGACTGTTAGTAATTAAGTAAGTCGAAGATCAATTCAACACTTGCCCTTATATAAAGGTAGGTTTGAAGTGTAATGATACCAGAAAAGATTAAGCATCATTTAGTTGACTGTTTCAAACTGCATATCATGCCTTAAAACACTCTTGAAAAACGTCATTTGAAATCGACATTTGTGCCTGGTATGGAACTCCATTTAAAGGATATCTACTCGTGAGGTATTCACACCCATTAAGAGGTCGAATTGCCGCCCAGTCTCGGGAACGGGATGCACTCAACCTCTTTCAATAGGTGGTCACCTAAAATCGAGTGAAAATTAAAACGAATCACAAGAAGTCTGAGAAAAGTGACTTTCATACGAGTAGTTACCCGATCAAGGTGTCTGTGGTTGTTAAATGTCAAGCGGACTTCTGGACGCAAATTAAACTGGATTTATTTGCCACTATCCCTGGGCTATTTTCCCACCGAAATGTCGAAGCTAATTAGGTTTGAGTATATGTTAATTGAAATCTCCTCCGCCAATATTGAATTGAACAGCGAACAACTGGGGGCTGTTAAATAAATAAATGAGCAAACAAAGAGCTGTATAATTAAATTTTCATTGTTGCTGAGATCCAACAAAATTTAACCAGCCCGTTTCACTTCTGGACATATAGAGGCATGTAGCTCGGCCATATGTGGAGCAAATCCACTGGAAAAATCCTTATCATTATAGAACACACCTCTGGCCTTGTTCAAGAGGACTATTTTTAGAGCGCTATCTAGTGTCGTTTTCAGAAAGATTAAAAATAGATTGTCGTACAAAGCCACCACCACCAGCAGCATACCGATTAAATCGTGTTAACCACTCCGAGGCGCATTGCTGCAAGATTGATAATATTTATTTCTTGTAACAACAACAAAAAAAAAACACCCTGTTCAGATATATTTCTGATTGATATGCAAGCAGAGCGTGGGTAGTCAATTTGCGATTATATTTTTATTGGGATTATGGAACAAGCGCCATATTTTTTATTAAAATGTTCCCAAAGTTGTTTTGTCTTTTTTTCCTGTGACGTCGGATGGTCAGTGTATACAATTTCAATTAAATCCTCCAGTAGTAAAATTGATTGAATTGTTTTTTTATTTTTTTACCGAAGGGGCACACGTTCTATTGTACACATTGTTTCATATTTTTGCGAAAAGATAATAATTAATATTTGTATAGTTAACAAGTTGTAGTGAGTGGGTTTTTTTTTTGTTTCGCCGAGAAGAGAATACAAACATTAAGCCGACGACCAAAACACAAGGACACGGGAACAATGGGCCTCCGGAACAATGAATTAATGTTGTTCATGTGCGTTTTATTTTAAAGTTTGGTGAAAAAGCGTCTTCTGTTGATGAAATTTCGTCCAACTTCTGCTGTTGGGATTTAAATCGCATTTCATGCAAATACAAATCATTAACTTTAAAAGAATGGTAGTCGAATTTTAACGAATCGAATTGAGACTTTTGTTCTTTCAACTATTGGGTAGATATCCTCATTTCGTTACAACTTGTGGAAAAATTGTTTGTACTGCATTATTTTGTGTTATTGTGTATTCAACTGGACAGCTTACAAAACTTTTAACGAGTAACGACTGTCAAAGCTAGGGTAATAACTGCCTTTTTCGTTTCGCGTTTGTTACCCTATTTCTCTAGAATATATCAACGTGGACGGGTTGCCATAGAGCCGGCTTTAAACATTTAACTAACAAGCTAAATTATTGAAAATGTAAGTCTGATGGGTAGTCTCATCAGCAGACGAACTGCCATATCTGCTGGAGACTTTGTTAACAAATACTTTTGTTGGAATTGTAGCTACTTCGAACAACTCAACTTATTAAAGGTATTTTATTAAGCGCTTTAAATTTAAATAGAACATAGTGTGTCTCTAAAGATTTAAACCAACATCGATATTTGCGCAAAGGTAGATGGGGTTGACGTTGCTGCATACGCATATTTTCGCTAAAAAAATCGACTAACATTGCTTTCGAAAATTGGACTAACCTCAAAAACGGCTCATAAACTTTAACAAAAAATAATTTGTAAAGTTAGGAATTACAATAATAGCAAACTTAGATTTACTTTGAGTTATCGATCAACTGACTTTTTTTTTAAATGTGTTTTTTTAAACATTTGGTTTTCTGCAGTTAACATGAAAACTTTTAAATTTTTGTAATTGAGAGAAAGTGAAAAATGATAACAGTCTCTTATGGGAAACTCTTGTGAAGGAGTTGAAATATGCTTACAGTATTTAAGAAAAACACTCTTTACCTTTAAATTATGTCTTGAAAGAAAAACAATTGGCATACGCCTAGCGAAAATGGCTGAGGACTTTAATGCATAGGGCACAAACTGTAGTAGCATAATAGTTAATAGACAAGTCGAGGCCCTGCTAGTAGCTTTATCTTCACTTAAAATAAGTCTGATTAAAACGGGCACCGAACACACTTTTAGCTGGAATGGCACAGACCCGACACAGTTCACTGATTTCCAAATCACTCGGGGAGAATGAGTCGGAAATACATTTTATTCTTTTAGAAAATAAACTGGGCTCTCATCGCGTAATTTATGAAACGATCGAACAGGACGACGTCGTTTTAAGTTTGCTTCGCGTAACATCATCATAGCATCGTTCAATCGAATCGTTCATCGTCATCAGACGATCGTCGTCTTACGCGATTAGAGCCCTGCATTTAATTGTTTCAAACAAAAAAATTTAATTTTTTTTTTCAGTTTAAATAAAGTAATTTAAATAATTAGTTAATTAGTCACTTTAACGCAAATTACATTTAAGAAACATATTAAAATTTTAAATATTAAAAGCATATTTAATATATTTATTTATATTTAAAGAATTTGGAAATTAGTTTTCGTGAAAGGTATTTAAAATTGATAAATTAGAAAACTAAATTGTGAAAGGAAAACTACTTGGCAATCTACTCATCTGCATTTCTTCTTACTACAGTCCTGACAAATCTAGTCAACAAAAGACGATTGGACGTGCTGCCTATTTCTTGAATGTAAGCCGAATGTAATTTAACATTTTAATTTTTTTTTTGGTATTTGGAACTTTATTAAAAAAAATAAGTCGTAGATCTACTGAAATTGCAGCAAAGTCTAAACACTGGTCACTCGTCAGTGAAGTTAGAAAAAAAAACAAATTTTGGTCAAAAAAACGCTGTGAAAAAGTAACCGTGGCAATGAACAATATAGGAACTACAATTAATTAAAAAGGATCAAATAACCGCCGTTTACAATCACCCCATGTTTACATTTACTAAAATAAGCCTGCAACTCATAGCCTTCTGGGAGTTTTAAGAATCATGTAAATTTGTACAGTAGTTATCTCGTGAACTGGGTAAAGATGTAGTATAACTTTCAAGTTTTACCATATTTATAGATTTTGTTAGAAGGTTTTCTTTTTTTGTAAAGTATTGCAAAAACAATATTTTCTTCAAAACCGCCCTCAAAAATTGGGCGTGGCAATGAGCTTTGTGTCTACATATTTCGTAATCCCTTGGATGAAATTTGCTTTTTTAAAAGAAAAAAACTGACGCTAGTTAAATTTTTGTCACACAATCTTGTACAGGAAAAAAAAAGTATTTCTAGGTGACAACAATTTTATAAAAATGTGTTTCGCTGATTTAAGTTCCACATAAATTACTAATTTGCACCAAAATCAAAGTCATAAATGAGACTAAGTGTATTTTCATTTATGGCGAAGAAATAGTAGACCATTAAGCGTTTAAGGTGCGCTAAGGGATTTTTTTAAGTTTATGTTTTATAATGACATTTGAGTGAATTGTAGCGCAAAATAAAAATAAATAAAGAAAATGGACTTTGAATTAACAGATTTTTGTTAGAAGAGGATGCAACCGTATTGAAGCTCATTGAAGTGGGTTTTCCTAGTCAGATTAACGATAGAAATGAGTACCTGACTTGTACAAACGATTTCGCTTAACTAAAGACATTACTGTTCATATTCTAAAACAATTCCTATAACAGGTAGGTTTTTAAATGAAAATTGTCAAGAAATTCGAGGTCAAAATTTAGACCAGACCTCCAGTCTGAATCACTGATATATTTTCGTCTGCGGCCATCTTTCTTATTTCTTTTTTGTAAGCTTGGTACAACTTTTTTCAACGCTTCATTCAATACTGCTGTAAATTGCAGACTCCGATTGGGAATTTAAACTAACGGTTATTTGTTCCCAAGCAGCTTCCTTTTCTTTCCAAATTACTCGGTCTGCTTTTATTGTTGTCTATTGTACAATTTTCTTCCTAAGGCGCATTGAAGAAGCGTGCGTTTCATTTAACGAAATATTTGCATTTCTGACTCTACTCTTTAACTGCCATTATCGCAAAATTCAAACTTTATGTTAAACAATCTTCCAATTTCAATTTTGCGCAGTGAAATAAAACTCATTTAATGTTTATTTAACATTTAACGGCACAGAAAAGTTAGCTGCATTTCAAATTATGTTTATCTTAGCAAAGTGTAACTTATATATTTTCTGAAACTGAAAATAAACTAAGTTGCACTCAAAACTTAAGGTTAGTTATGACATTGATTTAAAAACAGTATCAGCCTCAATATTTCTTAAATATGTATTAACATTTTATTGTTTTTTGAATAAGCCAATGTACATGTTAAAAGTAGCTTAAGTTGCCAAATTCGAATAAATAAGTAATCGCTCATTGGCTTAAGCTGACTTACCCTAATTACCTCTTGCTTAAGGTTAATTTCTTTTCTTTTTTTAAATAAAATATGAAGGTTTGTTAAACGCATCTTCCCTACTCTCTTTCAGCAGAGGTGGAAGCACATCATCAATGAACAACGCTTCTGAGTTATTAATGAAATGATGAGCTATTGTTATATCGCTAATTTAAGAAGCACAATTCTTCTAAGTCGAATAATCCCACAGTTAGAAATAACCTCTTCGCCGAAAAGGATTTCTCTCCCAATACCATTCCCATTACAAATTTGCCAGTAGGTACATCCGGTTGACGTAAAGTTCGGGATCATCATTCAAAGTCTTTTCGAAAATGCCTCCCATAAATAAATTACAAACATCCCGTCAACAGTGATTAGGCAGCTATTTATAATTAATTGTAATTAAAAGGGTCAGCGGGGCAAAAGAAGTCAATCCTCTCTGGCATATCTCTCATCTGCACATCAATTAAGTCCAAAATTGAGTTACTTTCCGAACTGCCCCCTAATGCAATTGCCAAAATCACTGGCATGCGTGTGCAGTGCTGCCAGAAGCGAGTTCCAAACAGATCAATAATTACCAATCAAATTGTGCTGCCGGCCGCCCCCCATCCGATTAGGTCGAAGTGAAATTATTTGTCAAATACTAGCAGTGTCCCCACCGGATAACGATGTTAATGGTGCGTGTTGTACCACCGACAAACCACCGCCGGCCGCCACCACCGCCAGCCACTGAATTTGGTGTAACAAAACAGTCTTGCGGCATGTGACAATAATTACCGTGTTGTGCAGTGTAAAACCTCAAAACCGAATTTGGGGGTCATAAATAATAACCCATCCGCACTCGAGTACATGTGTACAGTGTACACTGTGAAACTGTGGGTGTGGCAGGACCCATCTCATGTGCGCTATATCACAGGGTTATTACGATTGAGCTTGTACGGGCATTGTGTGTACCTACTTTCGTTTTTTTTTTTAATTTTAGTGATGCGAGTTTGTTGTTTATTTTTTGTAGCTGTTGGTTGGTTGTAATTAGAAAAGTTGACTCGTGTAGTTGAATATTTTTTTTTTGACGCGCGCTCAGAGAATCTCTTGCGAGGTACACGACTTTGCTTTTACTTATTGATGATGATAGCCGCAAATATTCTCTCGCAGAATGCTTGTGTAATTAAATTTTGGCACTGTGTGCATGAGTGGCAAAAGTGGGTATAACTTTTTGGGTACTACATATTTATGTAAGGGTATCAAATGGAGCGACATTGCTTCACATGACGCGGTAGTTTGACTTTTTTTTTGTATTGTAATGCGGGTTTATTCAGCAACGCGTGTACTCGTGTGATAAGGAGGTTGGAAGGTGAAGGTCGGCCTTCAGAATCCCTTCAAACATGGTCAGAAACAACTTGTTACTCACTGTCGTGGGGGTTAAAATGATTTCGATGATGAATGAATTTTATCTACAAATTTTTTTACACTAAAAATGGCTGTAAGTACCGCGTTTTTGGTTTTAGTCTGCTATTGACCGGGCTAGCTAAAGAGAGGCGAACCAGATAAGAGTGGGTGTTTAATCCAGTCCAATCGACAAACTGTTACCTATAAAGAAGAACTATTATTCGTCTTCATACCTTAAACCCATATCCACACAATTCAGGCCTTCAAATTGGCTGACACGGTGAAAAGTGTTGCTGGTTTGCAAAATTAACCTCTTAAGGAATCATCTTTAATATGGTTTCCAAAATTTCGACCATTTTTTCCTAAACCTACACTCATAGTGAAATGGCTGAGCAAACAGAGCAAAAGTGAGCTGGAAAAATTGTGTTGCCAATTTTGACAAAAGATTCTAAAAAATCCGAAAATCAAAGGCTTCACTTTCGCTCAACCGATCGCACATAAGTACCGTTATCTTAGTCACTGTTGTAGATGCAAAAAAATGGAAGACGGTTAAACCTTCCTTCTAAACAAATACTGTAGAAAAAGAACATCCCTACTATCTCCGTAATTGACCTTTTCATCGAAGAAATAGGGACCGCCTCTGCACCTTGTCGAATTTAAATTACAGAAGCCAATTGCCTTTTGTAAATAGCTTACTGACTGCTTTTGACATTTGCAAGAGTTAACAAAGGCGCCATCTGAGATCTAAATGTGCTTGGGCTATCCTACTCTGAAGGCCTACCGCTTACCAATCGTCTATCTGTTAATAACATTGGAACGATTTTTATGCAAGTGCTCTGTAAAGATTCTGTCGCCATGCCAAACGACTTTGCCGACATTTTTGTTTTAATATTCGGTTTCAATAGAGCGTCGCTCTAGTGTAGAGCATTTTCGGCCACTAGTTTCATATCCATTTGTGTCTTTCAAGCTAAACCGTTTGCAAAGCTCAGTAAGAGGCATATTGATCAATAAAAGCTAATAAAGACATGTTATTCACATTGAAAGTGGTCAGCCGTTTCATTCTCTTCGAGACTTCTTTGATACTTTTCCTAAGTGGGTCGCCATTAACGAACCGCAACCTCAGCCAATAAGCTCCTGGAGTTAGCCCGTTCTTTAACACACCAAATTGCTCCAAATTTCCTTTCTACACCATCTAAGGCTAGGTTTTTCTCGACTTCTCACGTTGCGTTGTTTATCTGGTTTATGTTTGCTAACTCTCCAGGTCCTAGCGCTACTGTCAATTAGCTTTACACATCCTCGCCATTTTAAACGGGAATTAGTAAGGTTCTGCCGAAAACGATGACGATATGCAACCCTTACAATGTTGGTCGTTATTTTTCTTTCCTGAAGTCACGGTACCAATTCCGCTTATCGGACCTAAACCCTTCTGTAGAGTCAGCAAAAACCACTTCAGGGGCTACATCAAAAAGCTTCCAAGTATTGAATCCAATGAAGTCTGGCTTAAAACTCGTGGGCAAAACGGCACCAGGTAATTTTCCCCAAATTCACTCCCAGGAAATCCTACTTCCTGATCAATTTAGACAAAAATAACCTGAGAATACTAACAGCAATAATCAGTGGCTAAGGCCTCATGAAAAAAACGCCTACACCGCATTGGAGTTTCACCGGATCCAACATACAGACTATGTCTTGAGAGTGATGAATCCACTTCGGCAACTCTTGCTGACAGATACCCAGAGAAGATTATTGTCTTCTTTACTGCCTCCGGAGTAAAAGATGGCTCTAGGACCTTACCAGGGAAGACACAATAGAGGCCGCTGTGCCAGAGGCCCCTCTCTTCCGCTTTACAATCTAGTCTAATCATTGAACAAAAACACACAACGTCCTAAAGAACGAGTTCTAAGTACACATCATTAATTTTCAGTGTAAGCAGTTGGGTTGATTGCTTAAATCACCCGTTTCTACCCCGTACAAGTCTCCTTTCTTCAGACGGAATACCAGTGGCTATAAGCAGGGCAAGACTGTTTCACTCACCAATGGTCTCCCGGTCTCCTCCACTTGACCAACTTGATGACACCGGCCACCGGCTTATCATCAGTTTATAAAAGCTATATCTCTAAGGATGTTAAACGGTGAGAGGCTGCAATGACGAAAAGCTGCCAGAACCTTTGCCTATTGAGGGTCCCTCTGCCGAGGACCAGTGATATTGATTACAAGAAACCAAAAATAAGGTTTTCAACCGACTACCCTAACGAAGCCCTATGTTTTTAAAAAAAGTTAGATGGCAAGCATTATTGAGCAAAGCAATTCGTGTACAGAGAGGGACGAGCTACGAGCAAAAAAGTAGACGAAAACATCAACTTCTCTGGTAGAAAAAGAAAGCATGAGAGTCGGGCTCTTAAAGAATAACAGAGCTTCTAAACTAGAAACAGTGTTTCGCCGTTTAACCACCCACAAGGGACAAGGTATTCAAATATGCCAAGGCAACAAGACAGAACGTTTCAATCTGGGCTATGAAAGTCAAGCCTTACGTCTAAGGCTATTCGGTCTGGTGTTAGTGTGCTGGACTAATGATTGAGGGTTTCAGGTTCGATTCCCGGGAAAACAAAATTTAATCCTAAGGTTTTCTTCACAAATGTCTAACAAAAATCCGTCGTGAGATAAATTCTCAAATCAGTCCTTCTGACCCGCCGTAAAATTGCAGGTTACTTGCATTCGCCCCACAAAATTAGAACTCACACAAGCTTTGCTTACGCATCCTATAGGGACGGGCCTGTAGCGCCACCTATTTATTTATTAATTAATTGGTAGATGACTTGGTGAATAGGTCTGAAGGAAGTTTGACATTAGGCCCAACTCAGTGTGCTTCAAACACAAAAATTGTCTTCATTCCTGCGATGGCAATACTTCCTAAAGAGAGTAACGTGTCTCAAGGCAATTTAATGACAAACCGTTCGCAGTTAAGAGCTACCGAGCTAACCTATTCCAAAATTAAATGTTAAAGTCGTTTTAACTCATAATTTATTTTTGGTCTCAACTTAATGACAGCGGCAGTAAAAAAGGTGACAACGGCAGTTAAAAAGATATATAAAGAAAATGGAAGCACCCCTTCAAACTCGTTAGCTAGTTGCTGTTAAAACGCATCAAACGTCAATCTAATTAGCAATCACTCCTGTGGTTGAAAACTTTTTCACACCAACTACCAAAAACTACCATTAGGCCGACCGACGACCGACATTAACACTTTTAATTAAACGACTATCTGCCACCTTTGTGGCGGGGTCTGTTTAACCGATCACAAATTGACGGACAGAAAGGACTTTCTTTCTGTCCGTCGTCGTTCCTTTTGGCATTTGTAATTTCCCCAGAGATTTAATTACCACGCATACACGTATAGTACGTCATCATGGCCAAAAGTGAAAGTAGTAAATGTGTCTCCCAGCTATCAGTATCAAATATTGACTAACAAGAAATATTTAATCAAAATGCCTGGCAAGGTTTTTTTGTGTTTTTTTTTGTCTGCTCACTGAGACTGGCCATTAATTAACATAAACTGTCAGGTGAGCAATGTGGCGATGTAATTTGGCCAGAACCAAAATTACGCACTAATGTTAGAAATTCGCCCAAGCTTCACCTTGTGCAGCTAATTTTGTGTGAAAATTGTGTCAAGCACTTGATTAACTTTTGCTTCGTGTTATTGTGCACAGAATGAACGAACCATAAAACCAACTACGAGTACATGGGCGGCACGTTGGACAGGAGTGTGGAGTGACATTCAACAGGTGTCCCAGCTGGTGGAATAATTTCAATTTATTTCCCATCCAAGACTGTATGTGACCGGACAGACGACAATCCCACTTGCGAAAAGGTCATTGCAGTGCATAAGTGATGGCACAAATGGAATTTCTAATTTTTGCGGTAGGTCGGGGAAATGTGCACTTAAACTGGTTTATATTGTGGTGTAACGTATACAGTGAGGTAGGTGTGGCTGGAATTTAGAGATCTCTGTTTGAGCTGAGAGCTTATACCTTACCACTGCAAGAAGTATTCTTTTATGATGGTTCTTTGCAAAGCTTTGGAATTCTGTGAATCGATAGGGTTTGTCCAGTTTTTTAGAGAGGTATATCATGAAATTTTGTTGCACTTAGAAATAAGTTCTGGACAACCATGATTGTGCTTTTCTCGAAGATTGTGAAGGGTTGCGCCCCAAAGAAGAACCAGTCTTTGGGTCAATGTGAAACGTCTTTTATTTGTTCTACTCTTTCTTAATGCCAACATTTTTTAACATTGATTGGATAGGTTACTCACAACCGGCTAGCAGAGGACTGATAGAAACTTCAAGACCCGGCTTGGCCAAAGTGTTGGTTAAACTTCAAGCTCGACTTAGTAGAGAATGCCAGATCCGACTAAATGAAATCCGGGTTAAACTTCAGTGGTCCAGCACACATTCTGAGCTACTGTACCTACAAAAAATTAAAGTACAAGCCATCAGAACTTCAGTCGGTCCAACAAATTTCGTAAACTATGTCGCGTAGTAAAACCCACTGACTAAGTAACATTGAACCGTCCAGCTTCTTCTAAAATTACCTAGTCTTATATTCTCTTTCGACTGACTGTAAGGTGTTTGACGCGAATAAAATTAACAAACTGGTACACAAAATTGACTCTGCTTTTCACTATTGCATTACTTAATATTCCGATTAGAAGATTGGATATATTTTCCAGTTATCCGCTGTCCAGAAGTGGAGATCTAGGCTACACAGCTTTGGAATGCTACCTATTGTTACCACTATCCCATTGCAAAGCAATTTTGCCAACCTTTACATCCGTAGGCGCATAATTTCTTCAAGCATAACGCTCTAAAGCAAGGGACCTAGGGCCGAACCTTGTGGCACACCAAAATTTGCTTCATACACTTTTGTTTTTTAGTGCGAATTATAGAGGGGGACTCTAATCGGAGTGTAACTCGTTATCATTTTACGTAATAGTATTATAATCATGTGAAGGCAGCTTATGATACGTTGCCATAAATCGCAGAATTAAGCGCATTTTTAACACGGTTGTTGTTGCCTCCGTTTAAGCACTCTTTAGCTCCATTTATTCGAATTTGTGACTCATTGCTCATTTAGTTCTTTAAAAAAGACCAATCAATTGAAGACACACCCTCCAATTAAATGGAGACTTGACACTGAAAATGGATCATGAAAATACAAATATGGTCTTTCCGCAAAATTATTCAAATGACACGATAACTGGTATTAGGGGTCGGAGTGGAACTATGCCTTACATTCAAATGGGATAGGAGCATTGAATTTATGACACCTCTGTACAACACCTGTATGACAACTCCTTTGTTTCCATATAACTAACCGCAAATTTAAAGCTACAATGTCCATTAATTTGTAGTTTTTATTTTGATCTCTTACTTTAATTAGTTCACAATCTTCCTACATATGATGTGCATACGCATTTCTCGAAATATAGGCTTGAGGCCATGACAGATGTGGATAAGATTCTATAAAAACTAAACAGCCCTGCATTTTTAAACATTCGCTTTAAGTGTTTTGTAGGTCACAATAGCCAACTTTAGTAGAGAATCTCGCTATTGTGAATTTTAAAAATTCAAACAGGGAGTTCAAAATGATTATGAGTACTACGCAATGAACCTTAGATAATAATAATCATAGGCTTTAAATATTTCATAGGTCACAATAGCCAATTTTATATAGAAAATTTCACTTTTGTCAGCTTGTGAAATGAATAAGTACCTACTGAGCACAATACACCTTATAACAAATTCTACTCTATACCACTCCACACAAACGAAACAGCCTTACTAATATGCATTTTAAAATATTCACTTTAAGTGTTTTGTGGGTCACAATAGCCAACTTTAGTAGAGAATCTCGCTATTGTGAATTTTCAAAATTCAAACCAGGATTTCAAAATTATTATTAGTGCTGCCTAATGAACCTTGGGTAATAACAAATATTTTGTGTATTCGCCTTAAATATTTCATAGGTCACAATAGCCAATTTTATGTAGAAAATTTCGCATTTGTCAGCTCGCGAAATGCATAAGTACTGTGCACAATATGTACACTTAACAATAAATTCTGCGCTTGACTTAATGTTAGCTCACAGGTGCAAATTTTGTATCGAAAATATTGCTATTGTGAACTCTTTAAATTTAAAGTCAAAACTGAAAATTGCCATAGAAATAAACGCCCAAGTTTCTAAGGAATTTGCCCATCACTTTTAGTGAGTGTTGATTTTGTCACTAAATTTATTTAGTTTACAGTGGCTTCATTTGCCGTATGCATTTTGCAATTGTGAGCTTGATTTCATTAAAGCTGTGGATATGAGTCGGATATGAGGTCACAAAAGTCAAATCGAAACTGAAATATTGATATTCCCAATGCGTTCGTTGCATTGGTCAATTTATTTAGATCACAATGGCTTCGTTTTCCATATGTATTTTGTAATTGTGAACTTGATTCTATTAAATCTGTAAATATGAGTCGGGTATAAGCCTCACTAATAATATTTTTAACGTTCGTCTTAAATATTTAAATAGTTCACAATAGCCAAATTAAAACTGAAATATTGAATATTGAAATCCCAAGGTTCCCATTGCATTCGTCAATCACTTCCAACGTTAGGTAACCTCCAACATTTTTCCCTACCATTACGTTACTCAATTTCACTGTGAGTGCTATAAAAATGGAATATTAATCAGCTGCTTCCTAAAATAACATTAATCACAGCGATTGTATCATTATCGAGAGACCGTGTCACTCTCACGTAATCCTATCCGCTGGCTAAAAGACTCGTTTTCGTTTATTGTGCGACTTCGATTAAGAATCTGATACTCAAAATCATTCATCTCCAGGAGCTTTTCCAAGTTGCCACCATAAACTTCGCATTAACCTAAAAATCTCTCAGCCTCAGGTCGGATCATTTTAACGAAAGTGAAAGTGCTATTTGTGACGAATACTTCAGGATATCAATTTTGCTGTTGATGTCCGTCGATAAATGGATTTTCATGACATCATAAGTGCCATTGTTTTGCAATATGTGTTTTATTTTTAATAATTAATTTGGAAAACGCTTTAGCCTACCACATCGACCATAAGTACAATAAGGACACGATGATGGTGGGGTTGGTGGCGGGCAAAACGGAAATCAATATAGCATATGAAAATAGAACGCTCCGGGGGTTATAGTACGTACACAACTATTTGAAATAGGCCATTTCACTTCGAGGCAGGTTTTCTAATTAATGGTTATCATTACCATCTGCTGCATGTTGTGTACTTGTTAACTTACTTGTTAAACAGCAATACGTCTACTGTATATTGTTGGTTTGTATTATACATAATAATGATAGAGTTTGTTCTGCGATAACCTTTCGAGTGGGCTAATCCAATTGGTTTTGGATCGGTCGTGTAAATAAATAAATAGAGGGCGCTACTTGTCCTTGCTTTTCAAAGGCATTTTGTATGATATTTTTAGTTTTTTTTTTGATGAATGGGCAGTTAGTTTTACTGTCGGATTTTTGGCAAACGTTCACGGTAAAAGAGCTGAGATGTGAGTTGTGTTTTCCAAAGGTTTTTCGAGTCTAATAACCACTGAACCAGTGAGAGATGCGAGTAGTTCGTTTTCCAGTGTCTGCAAGTATTTTTCCTCTCTAAACAGAAAGTCTCCAAGCATTAAAAAAAAACACCACTTAAAATGCAATCAACCCCTAATTCGGTAGGTGTCCCTGCTAACTGCGTTCAACACAAAATCTCCCATAATCCCCACTAACCACATATCGACTTACAACACTTAACTGAGTCGCAACCGAAAACTAATCGCTAAATGAACTCATTCCAATTTACTAACTACATGTCGTGGAAATCTTCCAGAACAGTGTTGGTTATTTTTTTACATATTTTTTTCTATGTGCTTTTTGATAAAAATAAATTGAAACCACTAGCTACTGCGAGTCCTTTTTATACAACGCTTATCATCTTTGAATACATCGACTGACCACACTTTGATGACCTAAACCGTTTATCTTCAGAGATAGAGAACCGTTTTACACATGGTTTCATTTTGGCTTTCCACATCCTCGAAAATCAATATCCTTATACCGCGCATTGTGTGTAGATGTGTGAAATTGTGTGGGTTTATTTTTAATTTCTATTCTACTTATCTGCACTGACCTGACCTCATCATTGTCCAAGTCCATATAGCCAGCTGTGTGTAGTGCCGCTCCAGACTGAATATATTTCACGGTAAAGAAAAGCAAAAAATATATATATAATACTTGTAGTCCTGCCAAATGGATGCGCTCAGCGCAACTGATCATTGACAATTCATATATCAATTGAATGTATGTGCGATAATGTGACTTTAATGACCTTCGGCCGCCGTAAAGGGACGAGAAATGGATTCGATAATCTTTTTTTAAATTATTCACTCTTTCGGAAGGAATTGCTTAATATGTCGCATTCGCGTAGGAGCCGCTAGGTAGGGGTATCGTACGTGCGAGCTTCAGGAACGATGGGGGCAGTTAACATTCGCGGCCAACTGCGGGGACGCAATCAATACGTGTGGGTGTATATAAAATATTTGTAATTTGGCGTTGTCAGTATTTTATTAACCGAGTCTTAGTCCCAGTGGTCTGCTTCTTTCTCACCTTTGCTAATCGTATAGAAGTCGATCAATGGGTAAAAAGGACCCCGTATGAAGAAGGGAAAACATATTGCGACATTGAATGGGTTTAGCTAAAGTTTTATCAAAAGGACTTGTAATTCCAAACAGAAGCATAGTTCTGCAACAAAGTAATTCGATTTGTGATGTTCACCCTAAAGTTGTAGGACATTCAAGGAAAGGAACATCTCTGAAGACTGGCCAGTTGAACTTTTTGCCTTATTTGAATTTGGGACACGTTTTTATTCAAGTCTATGAGCTGATAATTGAATGCCGGCCAGTGCATTAGCCGATTGATAGTTTTTTTTCCTGTTAAAACAGGCAACCAGTCTTTTAGTGGGTATTTTTTTAATAAAGAAGTAGATGGAGGTATTTGTTGGGATAGTTTTTAAAGGATATCCTCCGTCAGATCGTTTCCCATTTTTACAGAGTAGAATTGTCCGATTGTTTGAGTAATTTTTGTATTTATTTAATTCAGTTTTAGTTAGTTTAGTTAGTCAATCTTTATTCAATTTTATATATAAAATAAATCTATAGAAAAAATAAATAAATTTAATTTGACATCTTCGGTATCTTGCGCTGAAATCAGTGCCGCGATTGAAGATGTTTTCTAGCTCAGCAAGTTTTTAACTAGTAAAATAAGAATATACTTTGACGAGTGAACTAAACGAACTGATTTAATCGAGGTAATTTTTTTAGTTTATTAAGTTTAGTATGTAAAATAAAAAAAATATATTTTTATTTATTTTATTTATTCAAGAAATGCAAATTCACATTAAGACATCGTGTCTTATAATTTTGTGATAAACTAGAATTTAACATTATGAGAGCTAGGGTTTTTAAAATTTTTTTTTTTACAAAAAAATAGTTCCGGGAAAATTATCTTTTATTTTTATTTTTTTATAAAAAGATTGGAGAAAAAAAAAACAGAAAATGCATAAGCATACTTATGTCAAAATTACTGAGAATAAAAAAGTCTTTGTTTGTCCTTTAATCTCGTCGTCTACTCCTCTTATAAAGCGCTGTATAGAATTCCAAGGGCGGATTGTGTACACAAAAAATTTGGCGTTCGGATAACAGCGAATTAGCGTCGGCGACCTTTGCGAGGATGCATTAGTAAACATTTCATATTATACATATCGTATCTACGTAGTCCGAGGCTTCTTTTGCTTTCGGAGGAACAATAGGAGTATATTTCGCAACCATAAATTAGGTTGGGTATGACCAGCGTTTTCGCCAGTAACGTACGCACTCTTAGATATGAATAGTAGGCTTAATAAGACACGTCCTTCATCTAATATACTGTTTGAGAGAACAAGCACTCAAGGTGATTTTTTCAACACTATAATTGTAAGGGTCAATTCACCATAATGTGCCCCTCTTGATGGAAGGACATTTCTATTTTTCCCTATCAGTTAACCTGGCACTATTTACCGCCGACAATTACGTCTAACGACCAAACGTCTACTACTCCCTGCGTCAATCGAGGCGATCAATTTCTGTATACAAAAAAAAAGGAGACCACCGCAACATATTTGCTTGTTGCTTAAAAAGCTTATCGGTGTGCCTCTCCTTGTATCATAAATATATTGCAAGTCTAGTATCGTAGGCATAGTTGATCAACATGTTATTTTCGTTGATCAATAAACTCAATTGTTGTTTTTTGGTTGACTAGCCTCGTAAACCTAGTTGCGTCAACTCGTTAAATTTTTAAATGCATTGTTCTTGTTGATAAAACCGGTGAATTTTAGTTCAACTGATAAGTTTGTAAATAGAGCTAGTTGATCAACTCATTTTATTATTGAATAGGCTCGTCAACTTAGTTGCTGAACTCATTGATTTCCTAAAAAGCGTCATGTACCTAATCGATCAAGTTGTGTGATTTAAACTAACAAATCTGTTGTTGAAGTTGATCAATTGCTTTTTTCATGTAATCGTGCCTTAGTTTCAGTTGATTAATGCATTCAAATATTGGGAAACCTTATACACCTAGTTGATCAACGCTTTCAATTATTAAATTCAGTTGATCCACTCGTTCAATTGTAGAGTAGCCTTGTTTATTATTGTTCAACTAATTTATGAACTCATTAAATTGATTGGATTGAATTATTGACGAGCCTGTTGAACCTATTTCATTAGCTAATTTAATTACTAAATAACTTCATAGACCTGGTAGGACTATCTCATACTCGTAAGTTATCAATTGATTGTGTTGCTTAAGAGCTTTTTACGTCACTTACATAATTGATCAATATCTGCATAGCTTTGAACAACTATTTGATCAAGGTATTCAATTGCTGAATAACCGTGTAGCTGCACTTTTGTGGTTTAAGTAAACAAATCTGTTTCTCATATTGATCAACTGAGCAACAAGTTGATGCACTAAATGAAGCATAATATATTGAACAACGCGCTTGTTACGGATGCTGGAAAAAAAAAAAAAACAAAACTTATGATAAAAGTGTTAATACTGAACCTAAGTTCAATTTTTTTTTAACACCCTGTTCCACATGCGGAATTCGAAATTCCGGTTCGGAAATCATCGGGGTATTTGACAACCGGAACCAGTATTCCCTCTAAATGTGTATGGTTTTCATACTTCATGGGCTCCTTTACTGAGACCTATCTTTCTTTCCCTGGGTAACCATCGGACGCGACATACCTCGAGCGTTTAACTCTTCCACCTAATCCCCATCAATTCCTCAGAAAACGAGGCACAATTGATAGCGTTTTATTTAATTGTATTTCCTTTAAAACCCAGGTAAATATTAGCTAGTTAAAGCAACATATCGCATGTAATACGAAACTATTAACTTATCTAGGTACGGCCCAAATAACTCAAAAATCCGTGGGTGGCGCACTGTTTTTCAACTCTTCCCCCCCTAAGTCCCCACTGTGGAAACAATACCCAGGCAAGAGGAGAGGATCCCATAAGAGAATTTACCGTGGCACGGAATATTTCATTTTTTTTGCTACCAAAACCCGCTACAAAACACCAAGCACCAGCGAAGCTGCGAGATCGTAGGAACGCCCCCCCTCCTTACACTCTTTGGAGACTTCCAACCGCACCAAGGCTCACACGCAGACCGATTTCTCATCGTCGATTATTTGCATAATTGGCACAGTCATCTATCGTTCCGAGAGCGCGACACATATTACAAGTGCAACCGGCGGTTCTGAGTGGGTGGCGTGGCGCGGTCATCCTCGGAGGGCGCGGCGTGGTTTGCGGAGGAGCGGGGTTTTTTTTTTTCTTTGTGGTTTTCCAGTGCAAAACGGTGCCGCGTGGTTTTGCCAAGGTCCTAGCCTAAGCAAAGGCATATTTGTGTTTCAATCTAAGCCAAGAAGTGATAAACGTATAGATAAGAAGTGGTACAAAACCAAAAAAAAAAAAAAAAAATAATGTCCTATAAAATTTGCCTACTTATAACCTAATTCTAAAATTTCGCTAAATTTGCTAATGAGCTACTCTACCTAATTAAACTGTATATTTGCTTGTAATATTTGCTACCTATTTAAAACTAAAAATTGTGCTAGTGAGTTTGGCTTGTCTATAAATATTTTATAACTAATCTTAGAGGATATACGTGAATACGTAAAAAGCGACAACATTGTAGATCGCAGCAGCGTTGGAAATTGTGCACAATCTCCGTACGGATAAGGGTGAGTTTTATAGTAGTTGGTAGTTTGAATTGCCTGCCATTTTACATATATTTATAAGAAGTGCCAAACAATACTATTTTTTTTTCTTATTTTTATCTTGGTAATCTTTGGTTTTTTTTTCATTTAACTTTTAATGGGTGATCCATTTTAAACAATTTATAGTATGAATTCCGTAAGTAGGAGGAGTTAATTTTTACAATAAAAATGAAGTAAGCATCGCAAATGCAGTGAATTTTTACTGACGTGGGGTGATATGTGGTGGGAATTGCGGGATGTCGTCAAGAAGTGAACTGAAGTGAGAAGTGTGAGTAGTAACCAATAGGGGCAGTTTAAATCATGAGTACGAAGCTGTCAAGGTGCACGTCGAGGCAAAAGGGGTGGGTCAATGGTACTCTGGCAACATATCAGCTGGTTGCCCGCAAGCTATGTAGATGGTGTAGATTTTGAAGTAGTGTCCGTCCGTATATCCCTGTCAAAACTTGGCATGAAAGAATATTTTTTTTTTGTTGTGCGGGTACTGGTGGATCAAGAACCACTCCCAGCCGACGTTCCTAGCCGCGCGTATGCAAGCATGCCAAGTGTAGGTCCATACCAGTATTTTCCCGAATGGTACAGAAGTCGCAACAAAGAAAATGGCGCCCAACTTATAGGCATTAAAGAGGTCCGGTCATATCTCGAACTCTTTTATGCAGAGCCTTGCAGTTTAGTGATATATTTTCGCAGTAAGTCCCGGTATTTGAATTTCAACGTTTGATCCGCGTAGCGACTGTCAGGATTCATATCAAACTGAACTGTATTTTTGTTACTCATAGAGGCCTACCTGATTTTTTTTGAAAAAGAAAAACAGTAGTCGCATATGAGTCCTGTAGATTACTTATACATATTTCTTTTCATAATAGTATAGTCCGGTTACTAGTATCTAGTGTTCTGGTAAACGTTGCTACTATTTACTCTACTTCATCATCGTTTACATTATTATATGGTGCGTGATTTTAGTCCGTCTGGTAATGATCATTTATAAACTATTAAGAGTTACACTTCTTTCACACACAATTATTCAAAAGTTATTACGAACATAACAAAACACAAATGATTCCCTTATAACCACCACATAAAACCCCAACTCTAATGACATTGGTTTATATATATATTTAATTGAAAGCGTAAATCTTTTTTTTTTTTTTACTTATTTAAATCCGGTAAAAGTTGTGTTTCACCTAATTATCACAAATTTGTATCAAACCTAATAGAATTACCTAGATTGAAATAACGATATAACGATGGAAGGAAATAAGAGACCAAATACTCGTTATAGAGGTAGAGGTAATTTTTCCTCGAATTCAAATAGACACTCTGTTGGTTCGCATAATCGTACTCCTATTGCGGAGCCAACCCAGTCAAGACCAATCGTTAGTCGTACTCCGGTTGTACCTGTGGTTAATCGCAACGCTCCTGTCGTCAGTAGTGAAGACTCTTTACCTTCCGATGGGAATGGTTTTAACCGTCAGCTATCTGCTAGCGAAGAACAAAATGTTCAGTTAGATCCGCCTACTGTTGCTGTGCAATCAGTAGAAAATGGTGGTCCGAGTACCGGTGGTAATAACACGAATGCTAACAATACTGAAGCTTTATCATCTTCTCGAATATACAGAGGAGATATTGAATCCCTATCACTTGCTTTTCAACGCATTATCGAGGCTAACCAACAAGTATTTTTAAACGAAATGAGAGGCATTAGGAATACATTAGTGGGAAGGCTAGATTTGTTAGACACACATATACCAAATATCAGACAGCAGGAAGAGCGCAATAATATTCCAGGTCCGTCGAACGCAAGGGTGGAATTCGAACAATTCCTAAACAACGCCTCATGTTCGACACACAATCAATTTGCTCCACTCCCACAACAACAACAACAGCAACAACCAATAAGCAATTTTTCGCCATCCACTAGTTCATCAAATAGTTCACTTTATAAAATAGATAAATGGCAAATTACTTACGATGGCTCAGATAATGTTCACGATTTCCTATTTAAAGTTAAAACCCTTAAGGAAAGGGCTCAATGCAGTTGGGATCATGTATTAGCAAACTTTCATATCCTTCTTACAGGCAAAGCGCAATCCTGGTTTTGGTTTTTCCTGAAGCAAAATCCTGGGGCATCTTATGAAAATTTAAAAAATGCACTTATTAAGGAATTTAGTAAGATCGAAAATGACCATGAAAAGATTTTGAGAATGCTATCCCGTCGTCAAAATAACAAAGAGTATTTCGACGACTATTATACAGATCTTTTACAAATGAATGCTCGTCTTAGAGAACCCCTAAGTGAATTAAAGATGATAGAGTTGATAAAGAAAAATTCTAGAGAGAACTTGGGTCCCTTATTATTTCCATATCAGGTCAACAGCTTAGACCATTTACGCGATGTCGCGAGGCAAGCTGAGATATTTCTCAATCATCAAATGGCTCAACGATATTCAAGTTATAGAAGAGCTGTGAACGAAATTGAGGGAACAGTTTTCTGTGAGGCTGAGCAATGCAATGAAAGCTCAGAAGTTGCCGCTTATACAGCTAGAATTGATCACGCAAGATATCCAAATGATACCTCCAAGTTTACTTGTTGGAATTGTGATCAAATTGGTCATTCGTTCTATGAATGTCAAGCGGAGTCAAGAAGGCTTTTCTGTTACCGATGTGGTGAAAAGAACGTGACGACACCTAAGTGTCCCAAAAAGCATTCGGTAAACCGGAATGTGAGCGAGATGGCAGCCGGGGACCCTCGTTCAGTTGCCCAACCCCCGAGCCAATAGAACCCTCTCAAATATCTCCAGATAGTCATAGACCGTCTGAAGATACAAAAGTAAATTATCCTGACGTGTCCTCTCAAAATGAAGTACCACCAAACAGAAAAGTAACTCTAATGAAACGTTCAACTCAAGGTGTAGATATAGCTGTGCAAACAGACAATTATGCTCAACTGTCTTTTCACGAAAGAGTTGAACGTTATCAAAATACAAGAAATCGAATTTTCGGTATTTCAAATAATAGGAATAAAGTTTCAAATTCAATATTGAAGTGCAGAAATCGGTACGCAAATCGGAAGACACGTAGAAAAGTTTTAGAGTCGGCCTTCATCGATGACTCTAGTGACATGAGACCATATTTAAATATTACGCTAGGTAGTGAGAAAGTTTACGCTTTACTTGATTCAGGCGCGTCCGTCAGCGTCCTTGGGAAGGATTGCCTAGAATTTCTGGATAGGAATTCTTTTCCGATTAGGCCCCTAAAAGCAAGTATAAGCACCGCTGATGGATCGAAGCAATCTATCCATGGTTTTTGTCAAATTCCCGTTAATTTTAACAACTGCACGAAAACCATTGATTTTTATGTAGTCCCTACTCTGCAACAACGCGTATATTTAGGTATTAATTTCTGGAACAGTTTCAATATAGTCCCGAAAATAGTACCGGAGATTTCTGCACTTGAAAAAATATCACCGGACGTTAACATTCATGAATTATCTCCTTTGCAAAAGTATACATTGAATAAAACAGTTGAACTCTTCCCATCATGTTCAAAATTAGGTCTTGGAAAAACGAACATAGAAGAACACTTTATTGACACAGGTGAGGCTGTTCCCATTAAAACGAAGCATTTTCCTCTCTCACCTCCACGTCAAGCCGAAGCATATGCTGAGCTTGATCGAATGCTATCTCTTGGAGTAATAGTCGAAAGTAATAGCCCGTGGAGTTCTCCCATTGTCTTAGTTCGGAAACCTGGAAAAGTTAGGCTTTGTATAGACTTTCGCAAGATTAATAGCATCACGAAAAAGGACGCTTATCCATTGCCTCACATTGGTGGATTGTTAAGCAGGCTCAAGGACACCCACTTCATCAGCGGAATTGATTTGAAAGATGCGTACTGGCAAATTCCGCTAGAAGTAAAGTCCAGAGAAAAGACGGCATTTGCAGTACCGGGCAGGCCACTGTATGAATTTACAGTTATGCCTTTCGGGTTATGCAACGCCCCACAGAGGATGAGTCGTCTCATGGATCGTGTCATTCCGTCGCGATTTCGTGAGAACGTCTTTGTCTACTTGGATGATCTACTGGTGTGTTCGGCGACGTTTGAGGAGCATATGGTACTATTGACTGAAATTGCGAAGTGTTTAAATGAAGCCAAACTGACTATAAATGTGGAGAAAAGTAGATTTTGCCAACGCGAGATTAAGTATTTGGGGTACATTGTAGGCCAAGGTTGTCTGAAAACCGATCCTGCCAAACTGGAAGCGATAACCGAATTTCCACTTCCGAAAAGTGTACGGCAGATCCGTAGGTTTATCGGCATGACAGGCTGGTACCGACAATTTATTCCAAATTTCGCGGACCTTGCAGCCCCATTAACGGACTGCCTTCGAAAGTCTAAAGCCTTCTGTCTGACTTCTGAAGCAACCGTTGCATTCAAAAAATTAAAGGATGCTTTAACATCAGCACCGGTGCTAGCACAGCCGGACTTTTCGAAACCCTTTGTCGTTCAGTGCGACGCGTCAAGCGCTGGAGTTGGTGGGGTGTTATATCAAGTTGATGAAGAGGGTCGCGAACGTCCCATTGCATACGTTTCGCAAAAATTAAACAACGCTCAAAGGAACTATACTGTTTCGGAACAGGAGTGCTTAGCGGCTATTGTATCTGTATATAAGTTCAGGCCCTATATTGAGGGACTTCCCTTCAAAATAGTCACTGACCACTCAAGTCTTCAGTGGCTGATGACACAAAAGGACCTGAGTGGCCGGTTAGCAAGGTGGTGCTTGAAACTGCAATCCTTCAATTTTACTGTAGAACATCGGAAGGGAAGTCAGAATACCGTACCTGATGCACTTTCCCGAATGGATATGTGTGAGCTAGTGGCATTAGATAGACATCTTGAAATCGATCTAAAATCTCCACATTTTTCATCCCAATGTTATGAAAAGCTCAAAACCGAAATAGCTTCAAATCAAAGTAATCTTCCCGATATGTGTATTTCGGATGGGTACATTTATAAACGGATACATTATAGATTAGGATCACCAGATGAGGAAGAGAGCTTGTGGAAGCTGTGGTTGCCTGAGGAGTTAACTAATCAAGCTATTGAGAATGTACACAACTCCGAAAAGGGCTGCCATGGTGGCTTCGGTAAAACGCTGTATAGACTGCGTCAAAAATATTACTGGCCAGGAATGGTAAAGCAGATTAAAGCCTTTGTAAATTCATGCGAGGTTTGTAAAGGTATAAAGCCAGCAAACACTACCCTTCGACCAAAAATGGGTCAACAAATTATCACTGAAAGACCAATGCAAAGACTTTATATTGATCTCTTAGGGCCTTATCCTCGCACGAAACTTGGCAATACCACGATCTTTATTGCTATTGATCATTTCACGAAATACGTTTTCCTGAAACCGCTACGTAAGGCATGTTCTAACTCGATCAGCAGGTATCTCGAGGAAGATGTTTTTCATCAGTTTGGAACTCCTGAATACATCCATAGTGATAATGGAAGACAATTCATTTCAGTTGAGTTTGCCAAACTGATGAGAACATATAACGTTAGACATATCAGAACAGGTCTTTACTCCCCTCAGGCAAATTGCTCGGAACGCGTGAATAGAGAAATTCTTGCAAAAATTAGGGTCTTTGTGAAAGATAGTCATGCAGAATGGGATAAATATGTCTCAATGATAGGGGCCATACTAAGAAGTGACTATCATTCTTCTACCAATTGCTCGCCCTATTTTGCGGTGTTCGGACAGCATATGGTCCTTGACGGAGATGAGTATACATTGCTTAGAAAGCTAAACTCTTTAAATGATCCAGACATTCGAACAATTCCTTCTTCCGATAGATTGCAGGTGATTCGGGAGCGTGTAAAACAAAACTTACACAGCGCCCACCTAAAGGCTGCAAAAACCTATAACACGCGAGCGAAAACCAGACAATTCGCAGTAGGTCAGGAAGTATTTCGGCGGAATTTTGAACAAAGTTCATTTACTCAAGCAAAAACTTCAAAATTTTTACAAAAATTCATTAAATGTCGAGTCAGGAAAAAGATAGGGAATTGTTTATATGAACTAGAGGATCTAAAAGGGAAATTGATGGGAACTTATCATGCCAAGGATATTCGTCAGTAGTCTTAAAGGAAGTTTTAACCAACCAAATTCAACTGGCAGAGTCATCTCGTTTCCTTTTCGTTTCAGCAAAAAAAAAAAAAAAAAAAATATTTTTTTTTTTGCTTAAACGAAGAAGGTTTGTTACGGATGCTGGAAAAAAAAAAAAACCAAACTTATGATAAAAGTGTTAATACTGAACCTAAGTTCAATTTTTTTTTAACACCCTGTTCCACATGCGGAATTCGAAATTCCGGTTCGGAAATCATCGGGGTATTTGACAACCGGAACCAGTATTCCCTCTAAATGTGTATGGTTTTCATACTTCATGGGCTCCTTTACTGAGACCTATCTTTCTTTCCCTGGGTAACCATCGGACGCGACATACCTCGAGCGTTTAACTCTTCCACCTAATCCCCATCAATTCCTCAGAAAACGAGGCACAATTGATAGCGTTTTATTTAATTGTATTTCCTTTAAAACCCAGGTAAATATTAGCTAGTTAAAGCAACATATCGCATGTAATACGAAACTATTAACTTATCTAGGTACGGCCCAAATAACTCAAAAATCCGTGGGTGGCGCACTGTTTTTCAACTCTTCCCCCCCTAAGTCCCCACTGTGGAAACAATACCCAGGCAAGAGGAGAGGATCCCATAAGAGAATTTACCGTGGCACGGAATATTTCATTTTTTTTGCTACCAAAACCCGCTACAAAACACCAAGCACCAGCGAAGCTGCGAGATCGTAGGAACGCCCCCCCTCCTTACACTCTTTGGAGACTTCCAACCGCACCAAGGCTCACACGCAGACCGATTTCTCATCGTCGATTATTTGCATAATTGGCACAGTCATCTATCGTTCCGAGAGCGCGACACATATTACAAGTGCAACCGGCGGTTCTGAGTGGGTGGCGTGGCGCGGTCATCCTCGGAGGGCGCGGCGTGGTTTGCGGAGGAGCGGGGTTTTTTTTTTTCTTTGTGGTTTTCCAGTGCAAAACGGTGCCGCGTGGTTTTGCCAAGGTCCTAGCCTAAGCAAAGGCATATTTGTGTTTCAATCTAAGCCAAGAAGTGATAAACGTATAGATAAGAAGTGGTACAAAACCAAAAAAAAAAAAAAAAAATAATGTCCTATAAAATTTGCCTACTTATAACCTAATTCTAAAATTTCGCTAAATTTGCTAATGAGCTACTCTACCTAATTAAACTGTATATTTGCTTGTAATATTTGCTACCTATTTAAAACTAAAAATTGTGCTAGTGAGTTTGGCTTGTCTATAAATATTTTATAACTAATCTTAGAGGATATACGTGAATACGTAAAAAGCGACAACATTGTAGATCGCAGCAGCGTTGGAAATTGTGCACAATCTCCGTACGGATAAGGGTGAGTTTTATAGTAGTTGGTAGTTTGAATTGCCTGCCATTTTACATATATTTATAAGAAGTGCCAAACAATACTATTTTTTTTTCTTATTTTTATCTTGGTAATCTTTGGTTTTTTTTTCATTTAACTTTTAATGGGTGATCCATTTTAAACAATTTATAGTATGAATTCCGTAAGTAGGAGGAGTTAATTTTTACAATAAAAATGAAGTAAGCATCGCAAATGCAGTGAATTTTTACTGACGTGGGGTGATATGTGGTGGGAATTGCGGGATGTCGTCAAGAAGTGAACTGAAGTGAGAAGTGTGAGTAGTAACCAATAGGGGCAGTTTAAATCATGAGTACGAAGCTGTCAAGGTGCACGTCGAGGCAAAAGGGGTGGGTCAATGGTACTCTGGCAACATATCAGCTGGTTGCCCGCAAGCTATGTAGATGGTGTAGATTTTGAAGTAGTGTCCGTCCGTATATCCCTGTCAAAACTTGGCATGAAAGAATATTTTTTTTTTGTTGTGCGGGTACTGGTGGATCAAGAACCACTCCCAGCCGACGTTCCTAGCCGCGCGTATGCAAGCATGCCAAGTGTAGGTCCATACCAGTATTTTCCCGAATGGTACAGAAGTCGCAACACGCTTTATTCAACTGAAAGCGGGTAGCTGCGTCAGTCTTTGATATTGAAGTGAATTGATCAAGCTGTTCTTGAATTCGCCAAGGATGAAAATTGGACTGAAGAATTTGATCAATTTACAACACATTGATTAAAATGTTAAATTTTTAGTTGGCGTTAGAAACATAAATACAATTTGAAGAACTATACTTGGCGAATTGAAGAACAGCTTGATCGAGTACAGCATATTGTTTCGAAAACATAACCTTACCTTCAATGCATTCTCTAGCATGTGCATGTCTCATAGGTGCATGTCTCATAGTATTGAAAAAGATCTAACAAGCCAGTGACGAACGATATGTCTTAGATTTATACAGTGCATCCAGGATTAAATGAAAAATAGCGTGTTATTCTTCGAAACGATGTCAAGACCAGAAAAACAACATAAAACTCGTACTTTAACGTATACATGCTGAAGAACGATGACCAACGTATTGGTGAGCAGAGTTAAGAGCCTTTTATATAAGAGTTCAATCCCAAACTGATAAGTCGCTCTTGATCATTTTCCTCTATTTTTCCGCGTTTGACTTATGATCCTTATGGTAATATTTTACTTAGAAATTGTCCGTAGCTTTCCTTAGGGGTAACAGGGTACCATTCACTGGATGTTGTAGTATACTCAAGTTACCAGAATCGCCTGAATATTGACAAGGATCTACGATATATGTTACCCATTAATATTGGTTGCTCCACAAATTTGAAGAGCATTCTCCCCTTCATCCCTTGCTTGTGACCCCACCCAACAAAAATTGTCTGGCGAGGATAAACTCCGACTGCCTGAAGGGGACCTACGACCTAAGCCAGGTGATAAGAAATTAAAATAATATGATCCTTCATACACATCAGACACATATCGTTCAGTAGGCTCACACTCTTCTAGTATTTTTTGTGCCCAAAACGTTGTATTAATTATTTTCATGTGGGCTTTCGGGTTTCCGAATCCTCACTCTCTCGTCCTGTTGTGGGTCTGTTTAACATAATCCCTATTTTTTATGTTTATCTCTGATTTCCATATACCATAAAATAATCCTGCAAAAACCAATCTGACATAAAATCCTATCGTGTGTGTGTGTTTCCGGATGCTTGCAATAGCTTTTCTGGTTAATTACGTTTTTCTTTTCCTGCTTAAGGACACACTCGTACGCATTACTCATAAACTGATTTATTACACTTTAAATTCTCCCGTAAATCAGTTGGCTACAATTTGTATCCAAAGGAGTTTGTTTTCCTCTTCCTATCTTAAGTATTTTCATGTTTCTCACAGAAGCTTATCTTATCTGAATGAGAACGGAATCATTTTATATACCTAAGACTGGACCACTAAATCCCTTGCTGGAGTCTTTACCTTGTCTACTTTGTTTCTGTTTTACAAAAACATCTTTTGAAGTTGAATTACCTCAATATTTATTGACACGCTTACAGCAAAAGGAATAAGGTGTTGCTCTCTATTACTACACTGCAATGTGACTTGGTGTCGGCATAAAACAAATTTGACAATTGGGTTGATGTAATCGTCTGTCGACCTTCATTCAAGTCAAGTATGACTCCGAATTTCGCATGGTAAATGGATTGCGTGACGAAAAACTTAAACCCTCTCGACACCTGTTGGTCCTTGTTGGAAATTAAAACTTAAGTACGCAACGTACGTGGTTGCGTTTGAATATATTTTTGTTTTATTGCTCCATGGCTTTGCATAATTATTATCACTTAATAAATAGAACACAATAAATGTACCTACCTACTTGAATTTATTTGCTTGTGATAGAAGCATTGTAGTAACAATAAAAAAGTTTGTTGGAATAACTTAAGCTTGAAAAATATCTAGCTTCTTAAAAAGTGGGATGTTCTTTTTTGATGCTTTTGTGAGGGGTGCGAGGTTTAAAATGCTATAGACATAACGTAAATTGTTACTTGTAAGTTGCAACTACAAAAAAAGTCGACTAAGCTTCTGCTGCTGCATACCAAATGTTGCGACGAAAAGAAGTGGACCAAAATGGCTTCCTTGTGGAACTCCACAGGTGGCGAAGAAAGGGTCAAATAGGACATAATGTGACCTTAAAAAACGCTGTTAAAACAACTTTCGAGATAAAGCTTAAGACTCTCCCAATTTTGACAGTGTTAACTGGACAACATATTTTGTCTCGACTGATTTAGCAAATGATGTGAATATCTTTTAGTTCGAAAATAAAAAAAAAAATTTAACAGTATACTAGGTTTAAGAAGACACCCCTTTTCAACAAGTTCAAAGCCTAGCGAACAACTTAAAAAGGAGTAATTGATGTGATGACTTATCAAAAGCCATTCTGAGATCAGTTGCCTTAGCGTTGACTTAATTAAGACTAGAGGGGAATATCGAAAAATTGAGATTGATAACATATTTTTAGATATTGCTACCAAAAGCTGCGTCCACATAGACTCAGTGGTTAGAATGCTGGTCTTTTGAATGAGGGGTCTCACGTCTCAGCAAAACACTGCTGGTTGAACCCCCAAAAATACAAAATAAGTGTTAAAGTTTTTTTTCCGAGACTATAACTGTCATGAGAAGTCAAATTGTTGCGCAAAGCTAAACCAAATGCCCTGTAGACTTCTCCAAATCGCTTGCCAAATTGTTATTATTCGTGGTAACTTACAGGTCTGTTGCAGTGATAAAAGGGTCGTTAAAATTTCTTCTTTTTTGAGGTAATTCCTGTTCACGAAACTAACTGAAGGGAAACTCTTCACCAACTACAAAAAAATTATTAAATAGGACATCGGTTTCTTTAAAAAGTCAACTATTTTTTTGGAAAATGAAATAAATTTTTGAAGTAGAGATTTTATAGCGCAATATACATATTTTTTATTTTACAGCAAATCTAAGGAGAACTTAGTGATTTGGGTGCATAAATACAGTTGTTAGTTATTTTAAAGTTTAGTGTCAATAAATTTAAGATAATGTTAAAACAGGCAGGAACTTTTTGCTTGCATTGAATTAGCAGACCAGCCTTTGGCAGAACCAATAACCGAAACAAGCTTCTTAGAAATTTTTATTCAGAAAAGCAGACACTTGCTAAATTGAATAAACTTCCATTATTCATGTTAAGCAGCAGTGGTAACAGATCGTAGGATTTTTTCTTTCTTTAAGAGGATTTTTCGGTAATGAATTAAGATTAAAGAAAAGAATAGGAAACTTATTGCCAGTAGAACAAACAATTTATTCCACTTAAGATTGTGTTTTTTAAGACAACATTTTAAGTAGAAAATGCCAAGTCTTTTAGAGTTTATCGTTTGAATTTAAAAGACCACTAGATTTAAATGATTTTATCCGATCAACAGAACCTAGACTTACATTGGCATTTTCGACTTAGTTTTATTAAAAAGAGTAGACCAAGTAATTCATTTTATCACTCTTACTTGTGATACTTAATTTGTTAATTAATTTAGCCTACCCCTACATACTTTAGGATATTTATAAATTTTGTTAATTGTAAATTTGAGAGACTCTTAAGTGGTTAAAATTTTTTGGTGTCTTTTTGTAATGAATAATCGGGTTGAAATGACTTTTTCCCCAGAATAAATAGCGAATTCCCTTGCACTAGCAAGTGTGAGAAAATCGTATGTCCCTTTACTTGTTCTTGTTAACAAAATTTACATTTTAGGGATGAGTGTAAAAATTACTATGGACATTTTTAAAACAGATCATGAGAAAGAGGGACATTTTAGCTCTTTAGTGTGGGAATTTTCATATAAAACGTCTGCAGTTGTGGTTCCTTATAAAGTCTGAAGAATTTTTTTTAAAGAAAGATCAAGAAAAGTGCATAATAAGAATAGAAATTTGTAGTTTTTAGAACCGCGTCCTGATCTTGATATTTTTTTTTAAGAAATGTGTTCATTTATACCAGATGGGCACAAACAATACCTGGCGATCAGCATTATTAGTGCTGTCTCTATCAAAAATCCAAATCATGTAATAATCATGAAATGAATAGGTAGTTGTTAGACATTAAATCTTTGAGCACAAGAAAGTCGCTTCTAATAACTTCGAATTGTTATTAAAACATCGAGTACTTCTCTGCATTTTTTTTTGGAATTCAACATTTGTATCATTTGCAGCGTACCGCACTTAAATCAACCACTGAGGCATTGCAATTAGTGTTGAAGCAGAAATAAGAAACAAGTTAACAAGTTGCGAATTTAAATCTGGCGTCTAAAAAGCTTAATAAATGTTTAAAAAGGCTAAACAAATACGGACTTCAATTACCATTTAGCAAATAATAGTATTTGAAAACCATCTGTCTTAACTATAGTCATTTCTATCTCGCCGTTCGCTTTGCTCTCGTGGTTCTTCTCTGTTTGCAGTGTCAACCACCACCACTTGCTTCACGCTGTCGAAATTCTATTGCATCACGGTCATCCACCCCTTTCGGGTAAATTACAAGAGCTCCTTCTTTTTTTAAATTGGTATTCAGTGAAATGCCTTTGGCTTTTGTCATTCTTGTTTAAAGGAAAAGGAAATAGAAACTGTCAAACCGTTTGGTTTTTTAGAAACATTTTACAAGTTCGAAAATCGCTTTCCGTGAAAAAAGTTAATGCTTAAATTACTTTTTGGAAATTCTAAGAGATTCCTGTAATTTTTGGAACATTAGTCAGTTTATGTTTTTTTTTTTTTAAATAATCCCCAAAATAGTTGTCGAGGAGGTTGAAGAAAAATTACCACTTTTGAAGGTTGTCATTGGTACTGAAACGCAGCAGCACTTGTCAGACTAAGAGCTAAGATTGAGGCTTAGTGGTTAGTGCAGCGGCAAATAAAACAGTTGCCCACAAAGTTTCCAAAAACCCTTCCCCTCGACTATAATTGAATAATTTAGAAAATTTAATAAGACGCTTTTCCTATTTAAAATTTAAATAATGAACTAAATCAATTTCGCCCACAATGGATCAGATTTTCTTTTAGAACTCAGGTCTTAAGGTATTCAAAAAAGATCAAAAATAATTATTTTCGACTTTAAAAAAATTGCTGGACATTTTTTCCTTGTAAAAAAAATTTTTCTGTAGTTTTAGCTCGTACTTATGAAAACAAAAATCGTTTTTAACAAGTCTATAGTCGATAATTTAATATTTAACAACGAAAATTACAAATAAAACAAAGATCGTTAAAGAATCCTATTGATTAATAAAATTCTTTTAAATATGCAATTCTAAGCAAAATTTAAAAAAAAATCATTCTTTTAAGATGCAACGCCAATCAACAGGAAGGGCTACCAGATTAGCGGAATAACTGGGTCAAAATTTGCCGGCATTAATTGGTAAGTGCAACAATTTACTCAAAAAAATATATCTCTTCATTGAAATGGCTCATTGAATTTGTTTAAAAAGCACCTTTTCACCAAGTGCATATAAAATTAGTGTGTTTAAAACCTCAAAACCCTAAACCACACTTGAAAAACTCGGCAAAAAAAATGACTCCTTCATTCAAATGCAAACTTACCTTGGATATGTCGAAGAGAATCCTCGAAGGTTAACAAACTTTTTCAACGGAAAGCACTTGCAAGAATGCACAAACAAGAAAAGGCAATCACTTCACTTTTGGAAACTGTGATTTGGAATTATTTTTCTTCCTATTTTTTCACAAAACTGAATTTTATTCTCCACCGGAAAATATTCACTCACAGACGATGATTTTTTGTATTTTAAATATTTTGCCGATAAATATATCGAAGAGCAAGGCTACCACTTGTTAGAGGAATGTTTGAAAAACTGTCTTCACCAGTCAACCGTTCGGATACGTTAGTCAAAACGTAATGCGATGCAGCTTTCAAACGCAACGAGTATTTATACGATTTCCTCCTGTAAATGGGGTGGAAATGGGAATATCCTTAGCGTGTCTAGTTAGTATGGATGGAGACAACCACCGGACTATGGAAATGACATTTATTCGTAGGCGGAAGTGACGAAAGTTGACAGTAGTGCAAAAATGGGAGCTTTTTCGAATCGACTCGCAAGGGGTTTGTGCCTAGGATGAAAGTTTTCTCGCACTCCTGCTTTTTCGTCGCCGCATTGTAATGTCTTTTTTTTTGAGCGCGATTTCTAACTCCTACGCAAATTATTCGGAGGCGGGTCTTCTTGGGTTGCGTTGATGCCAAAGGGGTTGGTTGTTCTTTTTTGATTTGTAGTCGAATGTCCCTACGCATATCTAAGCAATGTGAATGGCAATGGGTCCACGGATGGATGGATGGGTTGTTGCAGTGACCACCTGTAGATTGAGGGAGTTTTTTTTGTCTGTTCGCCGGTAATTAGCATAGATTTCGAAGAGTGATTTGCGGACTCATTTCAGGCGTGAGTGTGCAGGCTTTCAGTTTAGTTGTTTGTCAGTCTTTGGGCTAATGGATGAGGGCGGCCTTTAGAAGGCATTAATATTGAAATGGAATATCTATTCAGAAACAAAAAAAAAGAAGGTTCTTCTCTAACTTTGACCTTTCAGTTCAGATATGATGAAATGTTATAAAGGATTTAAGGGAATTTAAAATTATACACGCGAGCGCAGTTGTTCAACAAAAGTTGTTAACGTTTATAACGTATTTACTTTTTGGGAAACTTTTCAATTAGTTTCTGTCATGCTTGAAGTTTGCTAGTTTTGTTTGCTTTTAATATGACTTTGCTGACTACAATGGTCAAACTTGAGTCACGCAAGTACCTGGAACAGAAGTGTTTTGATGACCGATGAGAGTCTAGTACCTTGAATTTGAAGGTTTTGAGAGGTTTGCAGCTTTAGCACTTGTGGTTGTATACATTATCAGTGGTTGAAGCTGAACGCAGAGGATGTTGCAAGCAGTTGAACGACAGATCAATAGAATGCGCAGTATAAATCGTTTTTCTGCCTAGCCGTCCCTGGAAATGTTGCAGTTTCAGCGGAACCTCGGAGGAAATTGTGTCCGAAACGTATTCAAGTCCCGGAGTAGAAATGCCGGAGATCGTGTTTTTTTTTTTTTTTTTAAATTGGGCAAGTGTGAGACAGTCCTAAATTGAAGAAATCAATTGAATTGTTAAGTACCTCTTCTTTGTGTTGCTAATCTTGAGTTCAGTGCAAAAATGAGCGGAAAGTAAGAGAAATCTGTCGTATAGCTAACAGATATGCAACCAGTTCTTTTATATCTCTGAAAAAATTTGGTTACACACGGCGTTCGTCAAAAGGACCAAGATGTCTCTCGACCACCCTATAAGAATTTTGCAACTCACCTTTTCGTTTTTTCACTTGCCCTTTAACACATAAATCAAAGACTACTCTTCTCCAATTTGAGCCATCAAAGGTCTACGAGAAGAGAGCTAGATTTAAATACCTTTAAAGCTGGAAAACACTTCTTATACCTTCTGGGCTTTTGTTTTTTGCAAAAGGTTGCTTGTAAATCATAGTCAATTCGTTCTAAACAATGACTTGTGAAGTTTGATGGCAGGCTTAGAGCTGATTGGGCTATTCTTTTCCATTCGATTTTCGTGGCGGCTGTTCCAGTTTTCGACTTTCTTTAGAGTCTCAAGTGTTTCAGAATTGCTTACCTGTTTTTGGCCTATAAAAAGTGCCAAGTCTCTTATTCAATCTCGCCCCCGTTTTTTAAAGCTTGCATAATATGCTTTTATGTTTCAAATTTCGGCTACTTTAGCTGACACTTAAAGCCTTTGTGATTGAGATAGTTTTATGTTGTGTAGGCCACAGCCCGTTGTCTATAGGCTCGCCCACATTTTTTTAATAGCTTTTAGCATACAATATTAATGTAAACACATTAACCAAATTGCAAAATTTATAAACCTTATTCTTTAAGGCTGCTTAAAGTGGCTTTATATTTTGCTTTAAATAATTTAAGTTTAGATTTTTATCAGTGTTTTACTTAAAACTAAAAGACGTTATACTAATCCTTTACAGAAAATGTAGGCGAATAAAAATAAATCAAATCCAATCCAAAACTATGAGAGCTAGTGGTGAAATAATGGGAGGTGCCACGCCCCGTTCATTTGTCCCGTTCACATTTTGCAAAGGCTTTTCGTAAACACAATTTCCTTCGATGTACCAAGTTTAAGGTTCCACTATAATGTTTTTAATACCATTCGGTATGGGAAATGTCAGGCTCCCTTATTCCGGGTCTACCCACATTTGGCTTTGTACAGAACTCGACAATATGTTCAACGTTTTACAATGATTATTCTACAAGATAAGCATTAGAAGTTATTTTGTAATATGCCAAATCCCTAGTTCAAAAACCTTCCTTCTTCTAACATCTTCAAAAAATCTACGGATATTCGACGGTCCATGAATATAAGGTCGAATAAAAATACCAAACAACTATAGAGATACAGACAGATAGAAGTATTGTGTACTTAATTTTATGTAAGTAGTTGGAGAAGTCGCTAGTACAACCTTAGCTCCAGCTTCTTACAAATATTCGCTTCCTTACATGACACTTAGATATAAATATTCAAATGGCAAATTCCGGTAAAGTGGTCTTAGTTTATTTTTCTTTCCGTTGCATTGTTAGTTTATTTCCTTAGAGCGCTTTTATGATAGATGTGGTGGTCCATGGATTACTCTAACGCAGCGCAGAGTACCCAGATTATGATAAATGCCAATGGAAAGGTGTCCGGTGAATTTGAAATCCGAAGTGGACTACCCCAAGGTTGCATTCTTTCGCCTCTGCTCTTCCTAGTAAAAGGTCTTTCATTAGCGCCTTGACAACTTCAAACTTATAGTGTCAATGTACCCTTATACCGATTACCAAACTGTCAGTGTCAAAATATTAAGTTAAATAAACTTGGTAACCATCATGGTAAAGTACATAAAGGAACAACTTTTACAAATAATTAAAATTCTTGTCCTTGTAGACATAAGCAATTCAAAGTCTAGGGACAAAATTTGGGGCAGAATATTTGCTGCTTGATGTTGCCGTGCCATTGGGACTACGTTTTGCCCAAAGTTTGGAGAATATTGCTGCCGTAGAGGCGTCCGTCGCAAAGGTGCTAAATTTCACGGCATTCTTTTGGTTAAACCGCTTTGTCAATAAGCAAAATATGCGTTATTGGACAGGTGAGAACCCCCATGAGCTTCATGCACTTCTTCCGCAAAAAGTCACACATTGGACCGTTTTTTTCGTCGATGAAAATGACCGTCACGTTACAGAGACACGTTGGAACGTTATTTCTTTGAGTAAGCGCATGAATTGGACATCAGTGATATTTGATTCCCACCAATACGGTGCCACAACACACACAGCGGGTGCAACAATCGAGTTATTTAAACCTCATTTCGGTGAACGTGTTATCCCGAGAAACGGACCTGTCAATTGGCCGCCGAGATCGAGTGAATTAAGGCCTTTAGACTTTTTTTTATGGTGCTGCATTAATTCATCGTCCAATGCCAACAAGCCGGCGACGTTAGAGGAGCTCAGAGAACGAGAAAAAGCGGCCGTATCGGTCGAATTATGCGTCCGAGTCATCGAACGTATCGACCGCTGCATAAGTTCCCGTGGTGGACATATGAACAAGGCCGAATTCCATTCCTAAATCTTTTGATAGTAATTTCAGCCAATACATTTTCTTTTTGACAAGTTTACATTTTATTTAAAAAAGAAATTGTCAAGTCCTTAATGAATGACCCTCGACTAATAAAGCGCCGTACTTTGGGCTTCTTTGGGTCGAAAAGCCTTGTGAAGGTTGAAGTCTTCACTCATATTGTAACTGCTCTCGCGATGTTTGCCTACTGGCTATCAAAATCCTCAAGAAATGGAAGCCGATGCGAGCAAAGTGGATCTTTAGGCAAATGCTCCATTTCGGCTCCATCCTTCAACTCAATTTTGCCTGACATCAAGCGGAGGGAGTTGAAAACTTCTAGGAGATATGGTCGACTGACGGTTGCACTGAATTGGATGTGGGCAGAAGAACTTAAAAAACTGTTGAATATTTGAAATAGAATAAGAACCAAGCTGAGACTGCTCCACTGTAAAGTCTATTACTACTCCACTAAATGGCTTTATAGAAAAGGGTATTTCATTAAGCGGTTCCCATCTTTAAATTTAAATAATGCCATTGTGAATGTAATATTACATCGTTCAAATGTCCGCCGCGCCTGCCCTGGGAGGCACGCTTCCAAAATGGCAAATTTAAGATGATTCTGGTGCATAAATCAGGTCAGAATTTGAACAATGGAATAGGTTATGTTGGTTGTAAGTGCAGTTGTGGTTCATGGCTTATTCGCATACACCTGGGACTTTAGAAAACCCCAAAAGAAAAACTCTCACAGAGTCAAATCGCACGATATCGTGGGCCAGTTCACATCGGCCGTCGAATCGCTCGTGCAGAATTTCGAATGTGGCGTGAGCTGTGTGGCACGTATCGCAGTCCAACCACATGTCGTTGGTGTCCACATCATCCAATCCAGGTCAAAAGAAGTTGGTAATAATCGACTTGAAAACGGTGATGGCCTGGCTAACGTCGTTCTCAAAGAAACATTGACCGATGAAGCCGTCAGCCCAAAGGATACTACTTAAGACCGATGCAAAAACGCATTCATTCCAAAATATTAACTAAATTTAATGGTTTCCTAGTAAGCACCTTGAATTGAGTGCCTAACTGCCAGATTGCCGGATATCCTTTTCATGAGAGTCTACTTGACTGTCTTTCCTGGGAAATCAATTCCATTCAATTCAAGTACTGCAGCACTGAATAATAATAAAAGCCCAATGGATATGTGTAATTAGTGCCGACACCCATACCCAGTTCAATAATGATGCGAGGATGTGTTAATTTCCATCATCCCACTTGTTGTGCGTACGTACGTACGTCCTGCATACCAAGCCACATACTTTCCGCAATTGCTTTGTGGTCATTATATCCGAATAGGCAGCAAATTCTATTGATGCGTTGGCGTAAACGATGCCAATGCTCGGTTAAACATTTAAAATGGCCTCCCACTCCTTAATGGTGCAGTCGATTAAACTGAAAATGGGATTCTAATATAATATTTGGCTATCCGGTGACAATTTAATGAAGTCATTGTCGCTTAATCGACGTTTCAATATTAGCTTTGATTATGGTCGTTTTTTTTACCTACACTTGTCGCGCATACGACTGTGTTTTGACTGTTGATAGAAGGACAACACTGGTATTAAATTGCAGTTGGATGGATGTGTGCTCTGCTCCTGTTCGATATATGGAGCGTTAGCAATTTACGAAACTGTATGGGGTCGAATCGCGTCTTTCGTGATCAAGCATTACGTTCACGGAATTAAGTTGATTTACATGTGAAACAAAAACAAATTCTGTCACGTAATGCTCGTTCACGGACGACGCGATTCGAACCCTGTTTTTATTTCTATTCGCAGTGCAGTCAAAACAAGCAAAATACATTCGTGCAGGTTTCTTAAAGTGGCCGCCATCAGCAAGACGGAAAGAGTTGGAAAATAGGTAGGCAGTTTTTAGGATAAGCTCCCTCGAACAGCTTATTCCTTATTCTATATCTCAATTTAGAATGAAAGATGCCACAGTACACAGCTACTCAAAAGCTCGCAAGGTGTAGGAATTTATCTTATTTTTATCCTCACATTCATAAATAAAGGGTGTCCCATAATTTACGCAAAATTTGAATTTTCCGCCATTTAATAGTACAGTGATGCCAACGCAAATAAAAAGATGTGACAGTTCGGGGTTAGTAAAAATGGAGCGCAATACGAAAAAATAACACACTTTCGTTGTTGAGCAATATTTTAAATATGAATTTGTTTTAAATTTTATTGTCCGAAATTTTTCGAACAAAATCATCTTCAGTGATGAAGCTCTTTCGTCTTGATGGCTTGGTTAATCGTCAAAATTGTCGCATTTGGGGCATTTGGGGCTCAGAAAACCCACGAGTAATTGTTGAGAAACAAATGCAACCACAACGCGTGACTGTTTTGTGCGGATTTTGGGCTGGAGGCATTCTTGGACCATTCTTCTTCGAAAATGCTGCCGGTCAGGCATTACCAATTAATGGAGTTTGTTATTGTAACATGATGACCCAGATTTTAGTGGTTAATTTACAAGATATGGTTGTGACATTTGGTTTCAACAAGACGGTGCCACATGCCATACAGCCCGAGAAACTGCAAAAGTCATTTCCTTCTGAAATCGGTCATTTTTGCAATCAGCATTTAAAAATCCAGATTTTGCAATTTAACGCTATTGGTATTTTTTTACTTTGGGATTTTTTGAAGTCAAAGTTCTACGTAAACCAGCCCACGACCACAAACGATTTTAATGGGGAACTGGGAGGCGTACTAATGAAATTCGGCCACATTTATGCGAAGCGGTCACAGGAAATTTCAATATAAGAGTCCGTATGTACTTGCCTTGGCGGCCATTTTTTTGTCGCATTAAATTTTTGACATTTCAGCGTGAAAATTTCAATTTCACAGCAATTTCTTGGAGAGAAGTGAAAATTTCACTTCATTTGAACAGCGTACCAGCCTTTACTAGCAGTAACGCCCCCTATAAATCACTTTTTGAACAACTATTTTTCACTTCAACAGCGTACTGCCTGGGAAATTTTCATGTGGAAAGTTCATTTTGACATTTCGCAGTAAAAAATTTGAATGAAAAATTGGATTTAACTCGAACAGCGTACCAGGGGCCTAACTCTGTATTTCGATTCGAAAGTAAAAACTGTTCGAAAGTTGTTTCCGATTCTAATTTCAAATGATACTCTGTATAACTTTCGAATCGAATGAAAAAGTTGCAAGGAAATCTTTGCAACTTTCGAATAAATGTTCCGAGTCTCGAGGTGTTTTTTGTCAAAAATGACGTTTTAAATTAAAAAAAAAGTCAAATAATTCGTTTCCGATGTCGTTTTCCATTAGTTTAACGCAGGGTTTCGCAGGGTTTTTTAATGACGAAATAATCTTGACGCATTGGTGGACAAACTGCGTTCAAATCGGTTGCTAAACGCTTCCACAGATTATTTGCAGTTCTCCGTGTATCCGCAGTTTTTAAATAGCCCTTTGATAAATCCAAATGAGAAGACATAAAATTAATTATTTATTTTGTATCAATATTTTTGTTCGTGGTTTCCCTTTAAAATAAAATAAAATCATCAAAAATATCATCAATGTTGTTATGTTTCAATTAAATTATAACTTTATTAAAAAATATAATTTATGTATTTTTTTTTACATAAATTTTAGCTTTGAGCAAAACTTTTCCGTATCGAATAAAATGTCAGAGATTCGAATGTATTTAGCAACGAAAATAGAGTTGTAGAGTACGAAATTTCCGATTTTCGAGCAAAGGTGTCTAGATAATTGAAATTCGTTTTCAAAAATCCGATTTTCGAATAACAGAGTACATATTTTCCGAATTCGAACGATTTTATTTTAGAATCGAATTACAGAGTAAGGCCCCAGCCTTTAGGATCAATGACGGAACTCGGAAGTTTCAAGTAGGGTGTAGTTCTGGAATTGAGTGCGAATGATTGCAAACTACTTTACTGAAATAAATTATCAAAAAAACACGCACAATGTATATGCTAAACATACTTTTGCATGGCTTCAGCCGCAATAACTTTCTTTAATCGTCTTGGAACCGATTCGACGAGTTTTTGCAGCATTTCTGAAAGCACCTCACTCCTTCAATATTTCAAAAAATGGTATCCTTTCTGCTCCAAGTCAGAGAATGAGTTATTTTTTCTTAAATGAAACCCCATTCTTATTCATTTAACATTTAAATCTGGGCTTTGGCGTGGCCAGTTGAGTGTTTCTAGCTCAATACCCCCAAAAGTTGCATCACCAATCGTCTTTTGTGACAAAGAGCGTAGTTTTGTTGGAGAATAAATGACTGTCCTTTTATCACATCGTCGCACAAAGGGGCAGAATGCACCAAAAGCTGGCATAAATTCGAAAATTCAAACGTGTTGTAAGGGTCCATTGCTTTTATTTCTCTATGCACAACTGTCCACTCTACCACAAACCGAATGAATTAGCCCGTTATCTACAACACATCTCGCAAAATATGTATCAGTTGGAGTCATAATCTACAGCGAAAACAATATTGTGTTCTCTAGCTTTGTTTGTCTTCGTTTTTCTTTATTTTTTTTCGCTGCTTTCTTTATGGTAATTCATTCTATTGATATGGAACCTTCAAGTTCAGGTATTAAATAAGCTTTAAGTATTTATTAATTTTAAAATAATGCTATATTTTGCAAGTTTTTCATATAATTCTTATGACATTGTAAAATGGCGTTTTTTTCCAATTAATTTTAAAGATTGAACGAATTAATAATATAAATTTTATTGAACTTTATAGAGTGGCATTTGAGCACCTTAGAACCGTTAAAATTTTTTGCCCGTACTTGCCCCTTTTTTCAAAATATTTTTTTTAAATGTTCCTATGTGGTAAAAAAAATTGTCCCACGCATTTTTCCTGTACTTATTATAACTTTCGTTTGCCTTAGGAACGAGTTCCAACACATTATTTGTAACGAGGCAAGAACTTGTGAATATTCCAAGAAGTTCTGGATATTTTAAAATAACAGATCAGTTCAGTTTCTTAACGGAAGAGTAAAAAACTCGAACGCAACATTTTGATGACCATGACCTGCTTAAACTGATATCACATTTTAAGTCAGATTATAAATGGTTGATGATAAAATATGAAATGCGCTTACAGATACGTCATCAACACACAAATGTTATTTATGCGGCTCTAAAAACTTTAATCGGGTAGAAGAAATTATTAAATTGCAAGTAAAGCAGAACACTTAGAATTTGGGCTATCTGTTTTACATGAATGGGTACGTTTCTTCGAGTGTCTATTGCACTTGTTATTTACCTATTAAAAAGTGGCAGGCTAAAGGAAACGACAAAATAATTGTTGCAGAAAATAAAACCCGATTTCAGACGGAATTTAGGGAAAAATGCGGGTTGATCGTTGATACACCTAAGCCCGGATTTGGCAATTCTAATGGTAGGAGTACGGCCAGACGTTTTTTTTTTTTTTTCAAAAGCTCAGATCTCGGCGGATACAACTACATTAGACATTGGATTGATTAAAATAATGCACAATTATGATAGATGTGGCCACGAAATCGATGTTGATAAATTTCGATAATTGTAGCTCAGTACCGCTGGTACAATATGTCACCAACATTGGACAAATATTTCATTCATGGACCCGAAATAGTCTCTTTTGCTTTGTTGCCTAACAGGCAGTTAATTGAAGAAGCACAGGAAGGCCGAAACAAAGATTTAAAAAAATTAAAGAGAACATTACACACGAATGTGCAGTCGTGAACAAACTAATTTAGATGCATTTAACTGCTTTATGTTAAGCTCGGACCCCTATATTACAAGTAAAAAATAGCTACCGGTAAACAAATTTCAGTACCTACCTAAAGAAGCACTAAATTTATTTAAATCTCCACTATTCGGCAAAGTAGTGACAATGAGGACGACGAAAATGAGGGTGACGGTGAAAATGATGAAAATGAGAATTTTTAACTTTTATCTAATATTATCAATATTTTCAAAATTATGTATTTTTAAAAGTGCTTATGTGTTTTATTTTTGTTTATTGGGATATCTGATAACAATTGTTGCACCTTGAATTGATGCAATGGAAACGACTGATTGTTTAAAGTTTGTGCTGCTTCATTGTTCCATCATGGTTCCATCACAACCTTCGGCCGATACACAAGGCAGAAACTACACACAACCGCCACCATGCATCTGAACAATTGGAGCGGTTTTTGACGAGTAATTTTCGCAGCTAAACACTCATTTTTCTAGTGACTTAAAAGTTACGATTGTAATTGTAACTCGGTTTTATATCTCTGTACCTACTTTCTTCCCATTTCAATAAACACATTTCAAAACATGCCCTACACTTTCTATTGCTTCTGCTGCCACCTACCAACAACTAGAATGAATATTAATGTAATTAATCCATGTTTGTTGTTTTCGGCGGGAAATTTGACATTTCTCTTTCGCATTCCTCGCACCGAAGCTGTTTTGCAAACATCGTGCCTATTCCGATTTTGTTTAAGTTTTTATTCCCATTTTTATAGTTTTGTTTAATTAATTCAACCAGTCATGGATGTAGCTGATGCACAAGTCGGACAATTGCGCGTTAAAGACGACGTTGGTATTCGATGTCAGAAACTATTTCAAGACTTCCTCGAAGAGTGAGTTGCGAACCCAATACCCGCCGGCGGCGTTCCAATAATAAAGCGTCTTTCAGATTCAAAGAAGATGGAGAAATCAAATACCTAAAACCAGTTACCGAATTGGAATCCCCAGATCGTTGTACACTAGAGGTTAGCTTCGACGATGTCGAGAAATACAATCAGAACTTGGCCACCACAATCATCGAGGAGTACTACAGGTAAGCCTGCCGCTCTAACTTGACTAGAATAAAACTCATCGCATGCAATGCATCCACAGAATCTACCCGTATCTCTGTCAGTCGGTGTCGAACTTCGCCAAGGACCGCATCGGCTTGAAAACCGAAAAAGATTGCTATGTCTCCTTCACGGAGGTGCCCACGCGCCACAAAGTTCGTGACCTAACGACGGCGAAGATTGGAACACTCATCCGCATATCTGGGCAAGTGGTGCGCACTCACCCAGTCCATCCGGAGCTTGTGTTGGGCACGTTCATGTGCCTCGATTGTCAAACGGAGATCCGTGGCGTGGAACAGCAGTTCAAATTTACCAACCCGACGATTTGTCGCAATCCTGTGTGCTCGAATCGGCGCCGCTTCATGCTGGACGTGGAGAAGAGTCTGTTTATTGATTTTCAGAAAATCCGTATCCAAGAGACGCAAGCTGAACTGCCTCGCGGTTGTATTCCCCGTTCCGTCGAGATAATCCTTCGCTCTGAGTTGGTGGAGACAGTACAGGCTGGTGATCGTTACGACTTCACCGGCACTCTGATTGTGGTCCCCGACGTGGCTGTGTTGAATATGCCCGGCGCCAAGTCTGATTTTGGTTCCCGCCACAAGCCCGGCGACGGTCAGGGCGATGGTGTGCGTGGTCTCAAGGCGCTTGGTGTCAGAGATTTGACCTATAGGATGGCGTTCCTCGCTTGCAGTGTTCAGGCGACGACGGCCAGATTCGGTGGAACGGATCTGCCCATGAGCGAGGTCACCGCCGAGGATATGAAGAAGCAGATGACAGACGCCGAGTGGAATAAGGTCTACGAGATGTCCAAAGACAAGAATCTCTACCACAATTTGATAACCAGCCTGTTCCCGGCCATCTACGGCAACGACGAGGTGAAGCGGGGCATCCTGCTGCAGTTGTTCGGAGGCGTGGGCAAGACGACACATGAAAGTGAGTATTGATTTGATAGCGTCATGTAGGGTTTTGGTGATTCATTTTCAACGTGGGGATATAGCTCAGTGGTAGAGCATTCGACTGCAGATCGAGAGGTCCCCGGTTCAAACCCGGGTGTCCCCTTTGTAGATTTTTTTTTTCTTTTTGTGTGGAATATCGCACTAAATCCACTTTTATCTCTTTTGCAGAAACGACGCTCCGTGGAGACGTGAACGTGTGCATCGTCGGTGATCCAAGTACGGCGAAATCGCAGTTCCTCAAGCAGGTCGCTGATTTCTCTCCTCGTGCCGTGTACACATCAGGCAAGGCCTCCTCGGCTGCTGGTCTGACAGCCGCAGTTGTGCGCGACGAAGAGAGTTTCGACTTCGTCATCGAAGCTGGTGCGCTCATGTTGGCAGACAACGGCATCTGTTGCATCGACGAGTTCGACAAAATGGATCCCCGCGACCAGGTGGCCATTCACGAAGCCATGGAACAGCAGACAATATCGCTGGCCAAAGCCGGCGTACGTGCAACCCTGAACGCCCGCACATCCATTCTGGCCGCTGCCAATCCAATCAACGGCCGCTACGACCGCACCAAGTCCCTGCAGCAGAACATTCAACTGTCGGCTCCCATTATGTCGCGTTTCGACTTGTTCTTCATCCTCGTGGACGAATGCAACGAAGTCGTGGACTACGCCATCGCTAGAAAGATCGTCGACCTCCACTCGAACATCGAGGACAACATTGAGCGCTTGTACACCCGCGAGGAGGTCCTTCGTTACATCACGTTCGCCCGTCAGTTCAAACCCATTATCAATGCGGAAGCAGCCGTCCTCTTGGTGGAGAACTACGGCCATCTGCGCCAACGGGACACCGGCATCAGCGGCCGCAGCACATGGCGAATCACAGTCCGCCAACTGGAGAGCATGATTCGTTTAAGCGAGGCCATGGCAAAGATGGAGTGCATGAACGAAGTGCAGCTGCGACATGTCAAGGAGGCATTCCGGTTGTTGAACAAGTCCATCATTCGCGTGGAACAGCCCGACATCCATCTGGACGACGACGAAGATATCGGTCTGGCTGATGTCGAAATGGCCACCGAAGTTGAGAATACAGACGAAAATGGAACTGAGAATGGTGCGACGGAGGACGAGCCGATGGCAGTGTCGCAAAGGAAAAAGCTCACCCTCAGCTTCGAGGACTACAAGAACCTGTCGACGATGTTGGTGCTGCATATGCGCAAGGAGGAGACACGCTGCGAGACCGAGGGCGAAGACAGCGGCATGAAACGCAGCGAGGTGGTTGCCTGGTACCTGGAACAAGTCGCTGATCAGATCGAGTCCGAGGATGAGCTGATCTCGCGCAAGAATCTAATCGAGAAGGTTATCGATCGGCTGATTTACCACGATCAGGTCATCATTCCACTGAAGACGACGGAGCTGAAGTCGCGCGTACATGGAGCTGCCGCAGAGGAAGACGATTCAGAGGAGGACGCGCTTTTGGTGGTGCATCCGAATTATATCGTGGAGTAGGAGCGCCCGGCCGCACCCGGATGTGTTAAGTTTAAGTTTGTACTGTTTAGTGTTTGATGACATTTTGCTATAACTGTTTTGTTTTAAGAATTAAAAAAAAGTAGTTACAATATTTTTTGAGTGGGCTTCTTTTTGTTTTTGGTTGATTTTATTGGTTTCAGGTAGACTCTTGGAAACCCAAGTAGTTCTGGGCACAGACTAATGATGTCGTTTTAAAGGTGGGTTCCTTGGGATTTATGTTAATACACGAACGGGCTGACATTTTGTCGTAAAGGATTCCAATCTTAAATACCCCAGCTGAAGTGTCGCATTACTACTTAGAGACTTTCAGGTACTGGTTGGCTTTGTCTGCCGCTTAAAGAGCCATGCCATGGAAGATTGTGTGTGCATGTAACCAAATAAACAATCGAAGCCCTAACGAGGGATGCCGACGGACCCTACGCAGATTACGCTCCTGATAAATCTTTTCCCAGTGTTTTTTAGCGGGCTAATTAGAGATCTCTCGCCTCAAGTCTGACCTGAAGCTCGGACAAGGCTGTAAACTCAACACAGCATTCCGACAGAATTGGGAGAGCTTTGAGTCAAACTCGGGTTAATGGATTCAGCCTCTTGATTGTCAAAGTTTAGTCCGATACAGATCTTCTCGTTATTTTTAAAACTCTTTAGTTGGTAAACTGAAAAATGTAATAGTTACCCTTACCAGACTGAATTTTGGCGTCGTCCGTGAACGAGCATTACGTGACGGAATTTGTTTTTGTTTCACATGCAAATCAACTCAGTTCCGTGAACTTAATGCTCGTTCACGGACGACGCGATTCGACCCCAGTTTTAACACTCGTCGTTTGTTGTAACGTTTCAATTTTATCTATTTTTATATTTCCAGATCCGGTAGAATATCGCATCGCATCAATTCACCGGTCACCGGTCACGGAAATTTCAACGCCTTTCACCATAAGATTGGTAAAACGGATAGTCCAGCCTGTCAGTAGGCGACTCTCCAACAGACGACGCACATCACACGTTTTTTGCCTGTAGAAGATGGGAAGCACAACGCACAGTTCTGGGGAGCAGCATTGGCTCCTTCAACCCAGACAACATAGTCCACAAAATGCTGACGAGCGACCTGAATTGGGGAAAAATTGTCCAGTTCGTGGAAGATATTCTCAGAAGAAAGCAAAGAGAAGAAGAACAATACCGGGAAAGCACGTGAGCTCGAAAGGGCGTATGATTACAGCCCCCTTGAAGTAATGCGAAGAGCGGTCCCAGGTGGGTGTGTCAGAAACCATAGGGTTGGGAGGAGTTTTAGTCCGTATACCTCGAAGGCATTCCGAGAGAGCCGGACACACGGGGATGGTGAACGCAAACAGGCCTCCCTACCTGTAAAGCATTTCTCCTCCCCCAACAGGAAAAAAATAAAAAATCAATTCAAGTAGGTTAGGTTAGGAGGGAAATGCACAGCAAATTTTGCTGTGCTTCCACGGGGGCCCATTGGTCCATTGTGATCCCTAGTTGTTTACGTGGCCATTAACTCTTTGAAGTTGCATTTTACTGGTTGGCCTGTTGGAAGTTGGAACCAACCTGTCTTCTTAAAAAACCTGACTGTGTCCGTCAGAGGTACCTGTGCTACGTAATCCAGGTCTTCGAAGAATCTGTTGCACAGATAGCGAAGTCGGGTTGTTTGGAGGTTTGGGCAATCGCAGCGTGAGTGCTTGATGGTTTCGGTTTCCTCTGTATGTTGACAGCTTCTGCAGTAGTCCGGTGAGTCTTTTTGCCATTACAACTATATTGCCGTGGCCCTGGCCTGTCAGTACGTCCGTTAAGAAACGTATTTATTGTGTATTCATTTTCAGAATGCATTTTGTTCTTTTTTCGTTAATTCTTGGCCGTAGACTACCGAGATATATCGCAGTCGTGTCTGTTGGACCAGTGGGATATCTATTAGCGTTATGACATCTCTTGCATCAAGTTCTGACCCGATTCTTGCAAGCTCATCTGCCTTTTCATTACCATTAATATCGCTATGACCAGGGACCCAGCAGAGAGTGATGCTGTGTCGTTCACCATCTCGTTCAGGACCTCTTCGGCATTTCCTGAATGTTTTTGATTTGATGGTTTCGCTGCGTAAAACTTTGATCGCCGCCTGACTGCCTACGAAGATTGTGTTCTTAGAAGGGTCCAGATTCTTTGCGGAAATGGCTTTTGAAGCCTTATCGACGGCGTCTATTTCAGCTACCTACATTCATTGGGAGTCTGTACGAATCTATATGCCTAGGGGTTGTTCATAGAAAACTCTAACACTAAAACTAGCAAACATCCATTTTTGACCCGTCCGTATAGATATGGATTTCTTGTACGCTTGCGTCCGTGTTCCAGTTCTCTCTTTGGGTATGTGAAGTAGTTTTTTTTCAAAGTTTCTTTTAGGGATCATATAGGTAGCCAGTAAAAGACGACATTGACGTGATAGGAAGAACGAAGCGAGCAGTAACCGGTGCATTCACTACTATGGAGTCAGCAGCAGGCAAAATGGGGCTGAAAATTAACGAGGATAAGACGAAGTATATGCTTTCATCAACAAAAGTCCAATCCCACCGCCGACTTGGTCAAAATGTGACCATTGATAGGTATAACTTCGAGGTAGTCAGTGAATTTGTCTATCTAGGCACTGCTGTAAGCTCAGGCAACAACATCAACGCTGAAATCAAACGCATACTAACTCTTGCTAATCGCTGTTTCTTTGGGCTAAACAAGCAATTGAGGAACAGAGCCCTATCGAGAAGAACCAAAGAGACGTTGTATAGAACACTCATCATCCCGGTCCTGCTATATGGTGCAGAAGCATGGACCCTGTCCCAATCGGATGAAAAGGCACTTGGAGTCTTCGAGAGGAAAGTTCTGCGTACGATTTATGGTCCTGTCTGCGTAAACCATGAAGACAACGTTTGGCGAAGAAGATACAACGACGAACTATACGTGCTGTACAACGACATAAGCTTAGCCAGGAAAATTCGAATTCAACGACTAAGATGGCTGGGTCATGTTGAGCGAATGGACATCAACGCTCCAGCGCGAAAAGTCTTCAACGCCAAACCAGAGGGAGTCAGAAGACAAGGTAGACCTCATCTTCGATGGAGCGACCAGGTAGAGGGAGACCTCCGACAACTTGGAGTGCGAAATTGGAGACGGCAGGCTAGAGATCGAGCCAGCTGGAGGGGTATATTGAGCAAGGCCTAGGAGGACCACGCTCTAGTTGAGCCAACATAAGTAAGTAAGTAAATAGGTAGCCAGTTTTTCTTAATAGATCTGTATTCTGTATTTGTGAATTATGGAGCTGTGTCCATAGGAGCTGTGACTCCTTAAGTCGGAAGGTTCCCTTGACTGCAATGCTCCGAATATATTCACCTAGGGGAAGTATGTTTAAGATAAGATTCTAGTAACTACTCGTCCAATCGTACTTCTTGTGTTGTAACTAGTCTATTCACAGGAAAATTTAGTCGTTAAAACAACGAGACCTATCTACATCTACCCGTCAAATATAAATTGCCATTAATATGTACCAAACTGAATTTAAAAATAAATTTAACTAACAAACAATGGATTCTTTTTTTATGTTATTTTCTTAAATTTGATCCTGCCTAAATGTACGCCTTGATCTTGCAAGAAATTCAAATTCCTGGACTTGCAATGCAATAGGTTTTTTTGCTTCCACATCTTCAGTCCAAATCTTTTGCAATCGCATTTCAAGAACCAATGATTTATTTTAATCTAGTCCATTATTTACAAAAACGTTCATCGAACTCGATCACTGAACACGACGGTAGGTATCTGCCGAGTCACAATTTCCCCATACAAAAATCTCTACGGGTTACTAGCCGCCCAGAAAAAGTAGCAGGGTCACTCAGCAATTATTTGCTCCGATTCAAGAATTCGCGCCAAAAAGTTAGCAAGTGACAGTTCCCACATAGAGTAGAGATGCGCAAAAACAAAAGAATGTAGTAGATGCGCTGTCAGCACACATGTTTTTGTACATTTAAACGTCTATTTACTTTTTAGAAAGGCACTCACAGACTCACTTTGATAGGAATTTCTTTTGATTCCTTTCTGTGTTTTCAGCAAAAATAAATAACATTCCGTTTTGTTTAAACAATTTTATTTAGTGCGCAACATTTTTACTGCATATTCATTCAATTGCTGACACCTGCAATCTTCTGTTGAGTGTTCAATCGCGAATCGATCTTGACAAATGCGGTAGAGAACAGAATAATCATCTGGAGCACGAGAGGATGTTTACTGACGTTGTAAGCTGTTCCACATTTCCACACCTATAGACTAACGCTGTTTCTATTTCTATGCAATGTGTTCAACCAGAATTAGCTCCTGTATTCTATTTCATTCATGAAGGACATCCTGCATTGCATTGGATTAAAGAAAAACTCTGACCAGAAACGTCAGCACTAAAGAATAGGATTTTATTCACTCGAGCTGGTGTCAAATATGGAATAGCTGGACTTTTCCCGTGGTCTTCGCCGATCTCTAGCTTCACTTTCGCTCCCCCATGTCCTATTTGAAAACAAAATAGCTACTTACGCTGGTCGTGTCAAACCTCGCCAACTCAAAACGATTAAAAGAAAAATAAGCAGACATGAAGTTTTCTCCAAAAAAATTTTGTGCTTCTCTTTATTTAGATCATAGACAGTCGCATTGAGAGTGAACCCCGCTGGACACAGCTTACAATCGAAAATACGGAAAACTCTGATAAATCTAGGTGAACAAATACATAACAGCGACACAGAGCAGGCACTCTCCACTTAGCTTTCGTCGTCCTCGATTTTGGGTGCCAAATAGTAGCGAATGTGTCCCAAGTCTGTAATGCGATATTCAACGACGAGCGGCACATCTGCCGACATCGACAGCTGCACTTGGTTAGACAAAGGTGTCGCCTTTGTGAATGCGTTCAGGTATCGGCAGGCGAATGTAAGCGTCACAGGTTCTTGCATCTCAATGGTGACCGCTTCATCCTCCTTGTCCACCGTGGAGGTTTGTGCTAGTTTGACATTTGCAGATCCAACATCGCCGGAGGCAGAGAATTTGACACCTTCCTTGGTGCAGCAGATGACAACAGACTCACCGAATTGCGCCAGATCTCGACAAATGCGTGCAAACTCAATGGACGGCATACGCACAACACAGCTGTACTCAGTCTCTGGAATGCCCAGATGCTCCTGGTCGAGATTCATAAGTTTCATCTCATAGTCGGACACTTTCTCCTGGTTTTGTGACTCAAACATGAAGGTGACTGTGTCGGCGTTATCCTGCGCCTTCACCGTCACATTGTCGTCATTGTTGGCGCATTTCAATATTTTCGCCATACTGCCGAGATTCATGCCCATGGAAATGTTGCGATCGCAGCGGAACTTATCGAATCCATCGGAGCGTAGGGTGAGAGAGACCAACGAAACGTGAGAGTTGTCCATCGCTTGGAGCTGTGTAGAGAATGGCTCATTCAGTTTCATTGGAATTGCGTGGCAATAAGTGAACTAACCTGAATTCCAGAATCACTGCAGTCAAATGTGCCCTCATTGAGAAGATCCTTGATGGCGTCGAGGACTTTTTTCAGCGTGGTGGCAGAGAGCAGACGAGCTTCAAACATTTTTGCTGTTTTCTGGGTGGGTTACTGAAGTAAATGAAATAAATACAAAGAGAACTGATTCACACCGAATAAACTTTAGAGTTTTTATATGCAAATCGTAATTTCACTGTGTAAAGCGCGTGTGAAACTTTCAGGACGAGTGTGTTGTGAGAAATGGAAGCGATTTCCTAATTTGACGCAACTCTTTTGCAAAAACTCACTGGTGTTTTGGCGCGAACTGTCAAAATGCCGACGGTTGTTAAATGCAACAATTTGCCGGGTGCTTGGCTACCTCTGGCGGGTGTTAGAAGAAGTTAGGTGTTTGTAAAGTTGGGTGGTGATATGGATTTTTATTGGGTTACTTATTTGCTTCTGTTTTGGGCAATATTTAAGGTAAATTCTGAGGCGTTAATCGTTTTTTACACTGCATACTGTCGTATAAGTCTTTTCACGTTTTTTAGACGAACTTCAAAACGTTTCTTTGGATCATTTTTGTCCTGAAGTGGGACTGCTATTTCATGTTTTATGGAACGCTTTTTCGTGCGTTTTTTCCTTATTTGTACCTAAAGCTTAGTCAACAAAAATCCTAGCTAAATTTTGACATAGCGAGCGCTGCGGATAAGTGTCACAAAAAACAGATGCTTTTTGAACATAACTTCCATGATTAAAATTTTGCAAGACTTCATATTGATAGATGTTGCTCCACCAGCATCGCCGACTTCTTATTAGGACTCTTCTGTCATTAAGCCTGGTACGCTGTTCAAGTGAAGTGAAATTTTCATTGAAAGTGAAATTTTCACGCTGAAATGTCAAAGATTTAATGCGACGGACAATAAAAGCCAAGTGAAATAGCTTGTAACGCCACCTACATATCACTTTTTGAACAACTATTTTCGGTTCAACAGCGTACTGCCTGGTGAAATTTTCATGTGAAAAGTTCATTTTGACATTTCGCAGTGAAAAATTTGTATGAAAAATTGGATTTCACTCGAACCAGCCTTTAGAATGAAAGACTCTAGCTTCAGGTACTCCTCGTTGAGGTATTAATTAAAATAACTCTTTTGAAACACAACAAAACAACAGAGCAGAGCGATCTGTCAAAATTTAGTTTAGAACAAATTCTCTGACTCATTTAATGTGCGCTTAATTTTGACAGATACGTGAAGGACATTCGGAAACAGAAGTTTGACTTAGAGCTCAAGCTGCGTAACACTCGACTAAAGAGATTCGCTTGAATTTAACTCGGCTAAATTTTGGAGAGAATTTTGTATGGGAGATAAAATATCGAGCAGCGCACTAAGCCTAACTTTTAAGTAGGAATTCGAAAAGAAATCTTAATAGTTAGGACTTTTTATAGGACATATCTGGTATGGAATATTCAAAACGTTGTTTTGGGTCTTTATTGGCCCGTTTTCTAGTTTAATGGGAACTTTGTAGTATAATTTTTTAAAAATAGGCGTGTTTTTTTGAGCTTTTATCTCAGCAAAGCAAAGTAAAGGCTTCGTCAAACAGAACGCGTTTTTAAAGTCGCGGTGAGATTAATTTACGCGGTGGTAAGATTATTTTGACGCAACGTTCTAACCGCCGCGTTAGAGGACGTCAAACAGAAAGATCTCATTAATGTCCATGACTCTTGGTTTTCATTTTCTAAAACAATGTCAAGCAGCTCAGAGAAAGAATTAATGCTTTTTTTTCCCCGTGATATGTAATTCCTCCCATATCTCAGCCTTTAAAACTGCATTTGTATACGATTCGCACACATAACATACAAATATGGGTAATTTCAAACATATTCGATTCATTTTCCCATTTTTTAGAATATTAAATCATGAAAAACTATTTCAAACGCGCCGCGTCATAAAATAATCTGTAATTTTTCACAACCCCGCGTTTCACCGCCGCGTTCAAACGCCGCGGTAAATTCAACGCAGCATTGAAAACGCGCTCTGTGTGACGGGGGATATGTTATTCAGTATATTACAACGCGGCAGTGAAACGCGGCGGTAGAACGGTGCGTTAAAACGCGCTCTGTTTGACGAGGCCTTAAAGTAGCATTTTCAGCACCCAACAACTAACTACGCCACTTGACATTTCCCCCGTATTAATAAACAAATGTACACAAGTAAGTTAGCTAGTAAACGTCAGATAGCATACACAAATTTGACATAACTGCTGAGTAAAGAGTTGATAACTTTTACGCACTGTTTAGTAATACGGGGCTAGGTATTTATCCAAAGTGGAAGTAATTTGTCAGCAGTATCTACAAGTTAACTGTCAAACACAAAATGACTGGAACCGTTTTTATGCGCATTCGTCTACTTTACTTTGCTGACGTAGAAGCTAAAAAAATCTTATAAAGGAGAGAAAAATGGGGCCGTTTAAGTCTCTAGTTCAGTAAGTCTGACAGCTGACTGACTTGATGTATCTCAGTTTTGATTGGCCCAGATCCGTCACATGTGCAGCTCTTCCAGTTGGCGTTTATGGAGGGGTAGCCGACGAATCTAGTCAAGAAATTCGTGACTGAGTACTAAGTTGACAGTTCTCATATTTGCTGACGTAGAAAAAGTGACGTTGCCGACCATTCTAGTTTTTGCATTCAGGTTACGTCTAGTCCACACCAATTTAGTCGACATCAGACAACTAAAATTTTGAATGTGCTCAATGTAACTAAACCTGTCACTTTTTTTCGAAACTATTCGAAATAGCCGCATTGATTGTCGCGAGTGCATGTGAAGCACTTTACAGTCACATCATCATCATCATCGTATCGTTTCGATTCACATTATCGACATGGTTCTTACTGGGGAATTCTAATGGAATTGCCAGCGTTTCCACACTCAATCGCATAAAATGACTGACATTATGCGGTGGTATCGTGACTTTTTACAATAACCAAAACTCCATTTAGATTGTGAATTAAAAATAAATTCTGGCCGCAGTATAGGTTTCATGGAATTGATTTTACCTCAAACGTCCTCTGCTGCCTCGATTCTATGCCACTTACTTTCGCTATAAATGTCGGCCCGTAACTTTGATTTTTTTCGTTCCTATTAATTTCATTCGAAACCGAGTCGGTTTGAATATTGTACCTTCGAAAGGACAGAAGTGTGTAGGTTGGGAAGTGGACGTATTCCACTTTAAAACTGTATGACATTTGTGTGTGCAGGTGAGATACAAGTGATTCTAGCTCGATACTTTTAAGCGGACTATTAAGTGAATGGCATATTATGGTCAACCTCTAGGGCACAGTACCTACCTACATTGGAATGGATTTCTGTCCGAAGTGCAGTCGTTAGAAAAAGTCACTTGAAATCGTTGGCCATTTGATAATATGCACTATGGTCATACATATATGAGCTTTTGGTCTTTGAGTCTGTTTCTTAATGATTTTCTGGATAGTCTTTCAAAATACTAGGGTCAGCAGGTAGATGCTCGCGTTCTAGGGATTGTAAGCGCTACTATTCTGTTTTATTGGTCTGATGACTTCTTCCAAAAATGATTTGAATAGAATTGGTGAATTCTAACTTCTGTGAACTTTGTGTGAACGCCTGAAGCCTTTCGCAAACAACCTGATTGGTCCATATCAGTGTGGCTTCAGGCCAGGAAAGTCCACCATAGACCAAATATTCACACTGCGGCAGATCTTCAAACTTCAGGAACTTCAAATCGATACCCACCACCTTTTCATCGATTTTAAGGCCGCCTATGACAGCATTTATAGGGACGAACTATACAGAGCAATGTCTAGTTTTGGCATCCCTGCCAAACTCGTCCGTTTGTGCAGGATGACGATGGAGAATGCACGCTGCTCCATCAAGGTCGGTAAAGAACTTACCGAGACCTTCGATGTCAAAAAAGGATTTAGACAAGGCGATGCGCTGTCATGTGACTTCTTCAACAGCGTTCTTGAAAGAATACTGCAAAACTCTAACGCCAACACCAGAGGCACTATCTTTCAAAAGTCCGTCCAATTACTCGCATACGCCGACGACATTGACGTAATTGGCAGAACACAGCGTGATGGTAATGGCGCGTTTGTGAGTATTAAGACTGAGGCGGCGAAGATGGGTTTGGCGGTTAATGAGGGCAAGATGAAGTATATGCTGTAAACTAAAAAGGACACCCAACACCGACGGCTCGGACAGAACGTCACCATAGACAGATATAACTTTGAGGTGATTAAGGACTTTTGTCTACCTAGGCTCCGCTATGAACTCAGACAACGACACCAGCGCTGAGGTTAAACGTAGAATTACTCTTGCCAATCGCTGTTTCTTATAAGACCCTTATCATCCCAGTTCTGCTATATGGCGCAGAGGCATGGACGCTATCAAAAGCGGATGAGGTAACTCTCGGTTGTTTCGAGAGAAAAATTCTTCGTGTTATTTTTGGTCCCGTCTGCATTGACGGTGAATGGAGAAGGAGATTCAACGACGAACTGTACGGGCTGTACAGCGACATCGACCTAGTCAGAAGAGTGAAGGTCCAACGACTGAGGTGGCAGGGTCACGTAGAGCGAATGGACACGAATGCTCCGGCCCGGATTATATTCGAAACCACAACCGAGGGAAGGCGCAGTAAAGGAAGACCGCGACTCAGGTGTCGCACGCAAGTGGAAGGGGACCTTAACCAACTTAGTGCGCTGGCTGGAGACTGTATTAAGTAAGTAAGAATTCTAACTTTCAGTACCAGTGTCAGAGAGAGAGAGAGAGAGAGAGAGAGAGAGAGAGAGAGAGAGAGTAAATAACTACCTCGGCCCGCTGTTAACTCTGAAAAATTCGAACGAAAAATTCTTCGAGTGATTTTCGGTCCTGTTTGAGTTGACGGGTTTCGGAAAATGCGATTTGATAGACACATCGACCTGGTCACAATATCAGTCGTCTAAGATGACTGGGACATGTAGAACGAATGGACACCAACGTTCCGGCCCGAAGAGTCTTCGATTCCAACCTGGAGGAACAACGCAATAGAGGAAGACCTCGCCTTAGTGGAAGGGGACCTCAACCAACTTAGAGTGCGCAACTGGAGGCAGTTAGCCAAAGATCGCGCTAATTGGAAATGCGTATTGGTTGTGGCCCAGGTCCACCCCGGACTGTAGCGTCGCCTAAGTAAGTAAGTAGAGAGCAGTATGGTTAGTGCATATCATACTGAACGTCACAGTTTGCATTCCACAAGGTGCCCCCTTCGGTCCCATACTGTAATGTAAGCAAGGCATATTGAAGGAAGACGTTATTAGGCTGCTTTTCGAAATCTTTCAAAAATATATCGAAATATATCGAACTTCGGAGATCTAGTTTAAGTTTAGCAAGTCTGACAGCTGTGTGATGTATTTAAGTTTTTATTTTGCAAGATAGATCACGTGAATAATTTTTTCAGCTGACGTTTATTGACGGATAGACGACAAATCTAGTCTGCATCATCAGTTGACATTTGCAGGTGTCAACAATTTAAATAAACCTCGAGAATACAACATCAGGTCTGTTCCTTTACTTTTAAATCTCATTTTACTAAATTGTCGTTCCTTAACTCGAAAAATGTGTAAAAGAGAGCGGCTTCGAGAGAGCAAGATATTTCCCCTCTTACTAGTTTTTACTCAACAAATTTCGTAAGAATTGAAACGACTGTCAGTCGCCTGAAAATTGACAGCTGATTTAAATTTGTTGTTCTATTTGGCATTTTGGTGGGTGAGCTATCTGTCATTTTTCACAGGTTACTACAAAAGCGTTTCTTAACTTTTGCGTAAGTTTTCCCTTTCTGAGAGAGAATTTATCTCCTCCACTGTCATTTTGACAGTCTTCCATTTTTACTACTAAAGTAAAGGACCAGGGGTCGAATCGCGTCATCCGTGTACGAGCATTACGTGACGGAATTTGTTTTTGTTTCACATGTAAATCAACTTAATTCCGTGAACGTAATGCTCGATCACGGACGACGCGATTCGACCCCAGACCTAACATCTCACTGCGTTCGAATACCTAGCCCCAGACAAATCTAGTTGAGGTTTTACATGAACTAGGTATCCGAACGTCCCATAAGTTGAAGGTTATTCCTCAATGAAACCTAGGGTGGTCTAAAAAAAAACTGTAGACAGTAACATTTATTGAACTTCATCATGTCGGCATTTCGAATTTTCTTTCGAATCAAAAAGTCCTTACAAGTATTCTTGCCAAAGAAGATTTTCTTCGCATTCAAGTTTGCGAATTTGATCGAATTACCCAAATTAAATGTTTACACTCCATTAATGAATTGAAAGTTCCACATCCACCTTCCGAGTCCATTCAATTTGATATATCGACAAGAAGCCAATCATTTGGGAAGCATCGCGTCCTCCATCCACCACTCTCTGGGCACACAAAAACAAGCTTTGCTTCGGTCTTATTTAAAAAGGAAACCCAGTGATTCGTGAAAAGATGGATGAATATTTTCCTTACAGCTTTCTTCGCCTGGGGGGTGGAGGGAATTTCTTTGCAAGTACTTACGTAGGTGTTTAGTACTTAGCGGTAATTTTGAATTTAATTAGACGTTATGGGTTTGCCGCAGAATTGTTGTAAGTAGCTGTAAGTCTTTGGGACGCTTTGTAGAGCAGTTGCAGATATGGAATTTATTATGATTTCGGTGGTAGTTGTCAAAAATTCGAACAAAGACCACCTGCGATAGGAAGACGTACATATTTCTGGAATTATCAATGGCAAAGGTGGCAAAACTTTCGATTAAAATTAAAATGAACACCAAAAAGCAATCCAATTGTCATATCATCCCGCCTTTATAGGGTGACATTCAATTGGATTGGGCGATGCAGCCGCCACCGGTTGAGAGAAATCATTAAAAACTGCCGCGGAAAATTGCCAATCGGCGATGTTTACGCCGAAAACAGAAAAGTGATGTTTCCAATCAATTATTTCAATACCCATGGATGGTATGGAAGCGCCGTCACGGTCCCGGTGTTGAATTGATATACGAATTCGAAATCAACCTCATCCCGATCGGTGCAGTATACGACCCCTTTGATTGAGAGCGCACGGAATAATTTCATTCGAGTGAAATAATTGTACTGGCTGTGTTGTGCTGTGCGCCTTTGTCGGGAGCGACGCAACAGCAGATTAATTGTTTTTTTTTTTCCTGGAAATCGAAAAATCCTGGTATACTATTATACTCGCACCGATTCTGGCTTTTGATTTGAATTTTCGCTTTAATTGCAAATCAGGTGGCGTATGCGAAATATTTGAAATTATCAATACATGTTAGAGAGAAATGACGGCTTTGATGCGTTAGTTAGGTTATGTTTGATATAATGAGACCTAGGCGTTTAGGAAGGAATGGGACATAGATTCGGATTGCACCGTTGATGAGTTGAGTACATAGATGGAATTGTTATCCATACAGCTTACCTTTCGGACAACCGAGCTTCAGAAACTATAAACCGTCTTCAAACGAGCCTAGAACAACTCGTCAAAAAAAGCGCATCCAAAACCCGTCAAAAATGTGTAAAAAAAATAGGTCAAAAACCGAGCCAAAAAAAAGGAAAAAAAAAAGCTTAAAAAACGTGAAAAAACGCGACAGGCGTCAATGGCGATAAAAAACGCCACAAAAAATTTCGTCAAAAAATGCGCGAAAATATGGGTCAAAACACTAGACAAAAACGCAACAAAACAGCGCCAAAAAGCATTAGTAAAAAGGGGTAAAAAAATGCGAAGAAAAACGAGACAAAAAACGGGAAAAAACGCGTCAAAATTTTGACAAAAACTATTCAAAAAATGTGACAAAGATGCGCCTAAAATTCGTCGAAAAACCGCATTTAAAAACGCGTTAAGAAAGACGACATAATCCGTGAAAAAATTTCCCCAAAAAGCGAGATTAAATGGGTCAAAAAACGCCACAAAAAAACCCTCAAAAAGGCGTTAAGAAACGTGTAGAAAAACGTGATAAAAAACACGGAAATAAATTGAAAAAACACGAAAAAAGACGCGCAAAAAACTCGTTAAGAAATGCTACAAAAATCCGTCAACAAAGCAAGATAAAATGGGTAAAAAACGCAACAAAAAATGCGTCAAAAACTACAACGAAAAATGCGACAAAAACGCGATCAAATAAAGCGCCAAAAACAGCGACAAAAACGCCTCCAAAAACCAAAAAAAAATCGCGTCAAAATATTTCTGGGACAGTAGTTCATATGCGGACTAAAAGCAAAAGCGAATTAAGAAACCAAATCTATTGTTCCAAACGATAAACAAAATTCACGAGCACAAACAGACTCAAGTGCTCCTGTTTGCAAAAAAAGGTTGCTGCACTGATAAATGCACACAGAAAGAGAGTACCGAGACCACTAGCTGAGCGTCCTTGAAACTTGCTCAAAACAAAGGAGCAAGCACATACCTCCTGATTATTGTGGAGTTGAATATAATTGATGGACAATGGCAGTGGGATCTGTGCCAAGCACTTTTCACCGGTCTCATGGGAATCCTTTCGGCGGGTAAATAAATCTCCACACAAAACAAGCATTTACGATGGAAACAGGACACACATTGTTCCATAGGATGTAAGACAATGGAGCGAGGTCTTTTTCCTATACCCAAGTTTTCAATGGGAAGCCCACATATGAAAACTGCTGCCAACAACCGCACAGGAACATGGTCCTTTGAACACAACGCTACCTTATAATAAGGCGCTCATTTCAACTGCAATAGCTTTCTTTCCTATAAATGAGGCGAATTTCGCGCCAGCCGCTCAGTATCAACTCGCATCGCAATGGAGCCTCTGAAAGACTTCGAGGACTTCTTTCGGCTGCCCTATTTCTGGGCAAATTTAATCGGACTCGATCCCACCGGGCAGCGGGGAACGATTCGCTTTAAACTCCAAATTCTAATCGTCACCATCGGTGTCATCAATCATCTCTACCTGATGGCCTTCGAAATCGTCTACTTGCAGCGAAATTTCGGCAATTTCTCCAGCCTCTTGGAGGCAACCAAAACCTGCGCCTTGTCGATACCATTGGGAGTCGAAAGTCTCCTCTATTTCTCTGTACATTTGCTACATAAACTATTTGATTGAATATAAAAATCAGCCTTTAATTCATCCGCAGAACTACCAGAAACATACATCAAAGTATCATCCGTTAAGAGTTCAGCCCTCGTATGCTGCAGGACTTCTTCGGGTACTACAAATGCTTCAAGATGATCCTGTGGTCAAGGTATCACACACCATGATTAAAAGGCTTCGCTTCTTTAGGAGATTTAAGATAGTCATATCGGACAGAAGTACCTGGAGAACCAATCAATTTGTAATACCAACAGGATCACAAATCTGGTACTTCGACGGGTCTATGGGCCTAGATTCCAAAGAGCTTAATCACTGGGAAAATCACCAGACATCTTTCAAGCGGAGGTAAACGCCATACAGATATGTGTCCGAGAATGCTTACGAAGACGCAGCCAGACAGCCAGGCAGCTCTCAAGGCCCTTAGATCGTATTCGATCGGGTCAAAGCTGGTCAGGGACTGTTTCAATCTCCTCGAAGATCTGGCCAAGGACAACACAGTCACTGTTGCTTGGATACCACTTCATGATGAATTTGAGGATGCTCTGGCGAGAAGAGGCGCATCACGCCTGCTCACTGGTCCTGAGCCATACTTTGGGTTACCTTTGAGTTACGTACACTCAAAGTTCAGAAAATGGGAAGATGATCACCTTGCCGAACACTGGACGGAATCCAAAGGACAGAGGCAGGCAAAAAGATTCATAAGCCTTGCTCGTAGTAAAGCAAAAAAAGTTACTTGAGCTAAGCAAAGAGTTATCTTACTGGTCACTGGCCACTGAGATACAAAAAAAGGGACTTTCCGACGATGACTCCTGTCGACTCTGCGGAGAAGAGGAGGAGACAACGGAACACATACTCTGCGAATGCCTGCTGTGGCAAGGGCAGAGTGATCCATATGCAAGGGGTGTTTTTAAGTCCTGCAGATATAAGAAACTTGGATCCAAAAAGAGTACTGGGCTTTATAAAAAGCCTCAACAGCTCTGTAGGTTAAATAATTGAGGCCAACACAATAGATCTCTTCTGTTCGCAGTGTACAGGGCCTATTACTTCCATTACATTATGTTACGTCGGTACTTAAGGTACCCCTAGTGTTTTTATTGTTCTCCACATTGTTTTTGAATCCGTTAGTTCTGACATATTTGACGTAGAATTGTGTACAATGCTTAAGGTAGTAAGGTCGAAGATATAGAATTAGAGACCACTGGAATATACAACTCCAGGGATCCCCAATTTTATTTTATTTATTTATTTACTGAATTAAAAAAAATCAATCCTGACAATTTTACACAAGAAACTAAATTAAAATTAACTCTTTTATTTATTTTTTGTTTATTTATTTAACTACAAACATTTAAACCACAGTTAATCAATTAAAAAAATTATTTTTAAAAAAAGGTAGTTATTTTACAATTTACTTAATATTTTTATTAAACTGAATTTTGTTAGGTTGAAATCAATCGTGTATAAATAAGTGCAACTTGTAAAATTTGTTTTTAGTAATAAATTCCATCCTTCCATTGGCGCTTTACTCCTGTGTGCCTACTTTGCGGTTTGCAATGTGTTAAGTAGAGTGAAGAATTTGTAGGAGATGCTTGTGACCTGAAAAGACGTACAAATCGGATCAACCAATACCCCATTTTATGAATCATTTCAGTAAAACCCCAAACACATTCTTCGTTCACCTTTACCTGTTTCAAGGTAATCAAAGAGACGGTCGAGAATCCCGTGGCTATAATTGTTGCCGGCTTTTGACACCTCAAAATCAAAATAACCAACAACTTTCGGTACGAGGTGCTGCCCTTATGCCAAGGATGGCTGTACACAGAATCACTTATGCCGATACTCTGAAAGAATAGATACAAACGATAATCAGAATCAAACCCCCCTGCTTATTGCAGCCTTACACAGGCAATCAGTTCGTCCCCGCTCTCGCAAACGATAAGCAACTGTCCCAGTACCGATACAAGTATCAGAATGAACTTCAGCAGCTCAATACCGAATCCGACAAATGTGACCTGAAACGCTGCTAAGCAAATAATGCTCGCACAGGAGAGAAAATTGAACAGCAACGACACGCCGAAGATCTCATTCAAATCCATGCACAACCTGTTATCGAAAGAACCACCAGATTCAGATTCAAAGTACACAAAACACAACTCCAACTGCACCGCTGACTTACTTCAATATTAGCCGATGTCGTTCAATTAATTTGGCAAGGAAAACACAGTCGCCCGGCTCGCCAGTGGGGCGGTACCGCTCAATCTCCTGACCGATATATTTGAAATGCATCGACATTTGCATGGAGAGAAAACACAGGACCATGTCGACGCCAATGTTCGCGCACACACACAAATGGCCACCCCACAGTTCGCTAAAGTATACCAGACAATAGCGCCAAGGCGTCCGATAGTTGAACGGATGTGCCACCCAGAACGGTGTCTCGTACGAGAATTCATCTTCATTTCTCAGGTACTCGTACACGGAATGGATGCCAGGCAAAAAGTAATTAGCCCAGCCGGCTGTAAGGTATACCCCGAGTAGGATATAGACTCGTTTGGGCCAGAAGTTGTCGTTGACGCGGTAGGCGAGTTTGTCCCGGTCACTTTTCGGATAGAGGGCCTCGGTGATTTGCAGGACACTTCTCAGTCGCCGCATGCCCAGGAGTACAGCGAATATTTTCGTGTTAGAATTGACGCCATAGGCGATGTAGGCGCAGGTTTTGGTTGCCTCCAAGAGGCTGGAGAAATTGCCGAAATTTCGCTGCAAGTAGACGATTTCGAAAGCCATCAGGTAGAGATGATTGATGACACCGATGGTGACGATTAGAATTTGGAGTTTGAAGCGAATCGTTCCCCGCCGCCCGGTGGGATCGAGTCCGATTAAATGTGCCCAGAAATAGGGCAGTCGAAAGAAGTCCTCGAAGTCTTTCAGAGGCTCCATTGCGATGCGAGTTGAAACTGAGCGGCTGGCGCGAAATTCGCCTCATTTATAGGAAAGCTGTTGCGGTTGAAAGGTGCTCCTAATTTGAAGGTGGCATTGCGGTCACAGAAGGCGTGTGGCTTCACTCCAATTCAGTTATTGATTTTTGTTCTGACTTATTTATGATTTTGACCATCTGTCGAATTCGTATACGATTTGAACTTATTGCGTGAAGGACCTTTAAAAAGAAAATTTATTATGGGGACTTTTATATAACAGACGAAGTGTATTTCAGTTTTGAGAGAGAGGCAGAAAAAATACCAAAACCGTAAATGTCTCAAAAACCTTTTAAAAAATTCATCGAAGAATGCGCCAAAATTCTAACAAAAACGTCCTGAAAAGCGCATCGGTTTGTCTTGGCTGCACAGGGGCCTTCCCTAGTACTCCAGGCTCAGCTCTAGATGACCCCCCCCCCTTGATATTTTTATTATGGGGTGTACGCTGAAATCCATCTCTCGGTTAAAGAAAGGTGGCTTTTGGTACCACCCGCATTGGAATTTTGATGAACTTGTGCGAGAATTATCCTTTGACCCCTGTCTTATGGATATGCCGTCTGACGCTATAATACCAGAAATCCTACTGCGACAAAACTATCACGTTAACTTTTATCAGGCAACGGAATGGCTTTGGTCAGACTCTGAGCCAGGGAAAGAATGCCATCGTGTATTCACGGGTGGCTCCAGAACCGGACAGGGGTCAGGTTCGGGAGTCTTCGTGGAAAGCGGGAACGTTAGACTACACTACCCCTTAGGGAACCATGCGTCTGTCTTCCAAGCGGAGATTTTCGCTATCCTTGTGGCTATGACCTATATTGTGACAAATAGGTGGAGAGGTAGAAGCATTTCGTTTGCAGTGATAGCCAAGCTGCACTAAAAGCGCTGCTCAACCATTTTACCTCGTCCAAGTTAGTGCTTGAACTCAAGCTTTCTCTGAACTTGGTCGGTAGGCTAAACACAGTGAAACTTGTCTGGGTCCCAGGTCAAACAGGTATCCTGGGAAACGAGTTCGCTGATAAGCTTGCCAGCCTGGGTTCAGAAGAAGCTCTCTCAGGACCTGAACCTGCGTTGGTTCTGCCGGCTTCTATGGTTAGGTCATCCATTAATACTCTTGTGTTTCTCGTGAATACGAATGTCGGTGGCGTGACTGAGCTAGGTGTAGACAGACCAAACGACTGCGTCCGGACAACAGTACCGCGTTTTTCCTTCTGTCTCTCTGGAGAATCGACTGTACACTCGTCAGCAAAAGTATTTTGACAGAAATGCAAGTCGCTCTTAAAGGCGCATAACTTCTAAAAGCTGTCATTTACATGTATCAGTTTTCACAGAGTGATGGCATATGATGTGGCCTGTGATAGCTCATGAAAATGAATTCTATTAAGTCCCACCGCTGCACAAGTTAGACCTTTTTGTGGTTAAGGTTCGATTTTTTGACTGGCATAAGTATTTTGACACAATCGTATTTCACGGTTTGGTTGGCGAAAATATTCCAATCGTTTGAATTCAAAGCTATTTTAATAGACATATTGCGTACAGGTCCGCATTTTGATTAAAATATGTGGAAAATGACAGAGTTAAATCTAGAAGATCGAGCGGCTTTTGTCGCAAAGTACGATTGCGAACTTTCTATTATAATTATAAAAGATTTGGAGGCTTCTAGTTGAATTTGATTTAAGTATACATTCTATAAGATAAGAAAGTACAGTGTATAACTCACGGAAACAAAATCAGTAGGCTTCAATTCACTCAGAGTATAAAAATAAATCAAGAAGCTTCTGGAACTAAGTTTTGTGGACGGACGAGAGTTTATTTGAATTTTCAATGATCAGCGAAAAAAGATTTGTTCAAAAACTAATCAGCATGATCACGGGTCGGTCATGTTCAGGGGTTATATGTCGTCCAACGGCCTTGTAGATTTGGTTCCAATCGATTAAACAATGAACGAGCACAAGTGTTTTAAATAATGCATTCCCATCTGGCGATATGCTGCTGCTGTCATTTATTATCCAACAAGATAACACTTCTTGCCCAAAATGCCGAATGATGGTGCAACTTTTGCGGCACATGAATGAGAAACACACAACTGGCCACACCAAGGCCCAGATTTAATTGAATTGAAAATGTAAGATCTTACATTAATGGAAAAATAACTGTTTCTCTGACTCTGAGCAGAGAGTAGTCCATTTTTGTAATAATAAAGCTCTGGGATGACGTTCCCGCAAAAATGCTTAAAAACCCATCGAATCGGTTCCAAGACGATTACAGAAAGTTGTTCAGGCTAAAGCGAATATATTGGTTCAATAATTAGTTATGATTTTGTACCCTATTAAATTTAAAATTATATTAATTTTCAAGTAAAGCTTATTTGTCAGAATAATTATTCCACATAAAAAATATAGTTTTATTTATTTTATGAATTTAAATTAATATATTTAAAAATAAATATTGAATATGTTCACCTGTTTATGAGGTAAACAGAAAACGCATTTATTTCTTTCAGTTTTTACTATAATTTAAAAGAAAAACTAGCGCTTAAATTTCTATGTATTAGAAATTGTAATTTATTTTATTTAATAATAAAGTAATGCAATAATAGGGCGACAAGTTGAAAGGCGTTACATTTTATGGGACACATTTTTAGTGCGGGACAATTTTTACTGCGGGACACTTGCGGGACAAAAGGTTCATAGCGGGACAGTCCCGCACTGGGACGTCTGGCATCCCTATCTCCACAATAAGGAGTAATATGTCAGGTGAAAACTGCAAGGCTTATGCCAGGTATCATTGGTTACAAAATGAAGGACCTACCTTAGCTTAAATTTTCAGCTTTCTAGTCAGTTATTTTTCATATGACCGGGTAGAGGGGACCGCCCACAGAGAACGGTCTATGACTCTGAATCATATGCTGTCATAAATAGGCACCATTCGAATGGTCAACTTCTGATTCCATTTCGGTGGAGGTTTAAGTTTCACAACTCCACTTTTAAGCAGCCAATATCTGCGGTGCTCGTCACCCCGTTTTATTGTTCCCAAACGATAAATAAAATTCCCAAGCATCCTACCCACATTGTGCACCGCAAACAACTACTCTCGTAAAGTGTTCCTGTTCATGAGTAGTGGGTGATGCACACACAAAAGGACGAGCAAGGATTCCGCAAATTCCCTCATAAAACAAGTGAAAACAACCGGGTACCGTCCGCCACTTGAGGACGACTTGTGTAAGGTTGTAAACACCACAGCTCGTGGAAAATAATTGATGGACACTACCATTGGGATTTTTCGCAAGCGCTTTTCAAAGGCGAAATCCTTTCGAGTTTAAAATAAACTCGGAACAAAGCAAAAGTTGATGCCAGAACACATATTGTTCCATTAGACGTAAGTCGATATAGCGAGAGGCATTTCCCGGAATGCATTTAAGGCAACTTTTCCATCCGACAGATGGCCAAAATCACAAAATTAGTCAGTGCATATGAAATGCCTTCAAAAATCGATAACTGGAATGAAACCACAAGCCGTCTGACATATAATTAGGTGCACTTTTCAACCGCAATAAATTTCCTATAAATAAGTCGAATTTCTCGGCCACCCACTCAGTTTCGGTCCGGTTTTATTCGCTGCGCAATGGAGCCTCTGAAAGACTTCAAGGACTTCTTCCGGCTTCCCTATTTTTATGCATCTTTAATTGGATTCAATCCGACCGCAGAGCGGGGAAAAGTTTGCTTCAAACTGCAAATTCTAATCGCATCTATGGGTTTCGTCAATATTTTGTATCTGATGGTTTTCGAATTCGTGTACTTGTGGCGAAATGCGGAAGAATTCTCCAGCCTGTTAATGGCTACTAAGACCTACACCTACATCGCATATGGCGTCAATACTTTTACGAAAATATTAGCCGTGCTCTCCGATCTAAGTCGACTGCGGAATGTCCTGCGAATCATTGAGGCTATCTATCCGAAGAGTGTCCGGGAGAAACTCGCCTACCGCGTGAATGCCAACTTCTGGCCCAAATCCATTTACATGCTACTCGGGATACACCTGATAGCTGGCTGGGCTAATTATATTTTTCCTATCGTCAACAACATGTACGAGTATCTGAGAAATGAGCAGGAGTTCCCTTACGAAACACCATTCTGGGTGGCACATCCTTTCGACTATCGCGCCCCATTGCCTTATGCCTTGGCGTACTTCAGCGAGCTTTGGGGCGGACATGTTTGCATGTCCTCGAATATTGGAGTCGACATAGTCCTGTGCTGCTTGTTCAGGCAAATGTCGATGCATTTCAAATACATCGGTCAGGAGATTGAGCGATATTGCCCCACCGGCAAGGCGGAGGATAATACTTTCCTTGGCAAATTAATCGAGCGGCATCAGCTGATATTTGCGTAAGTATCTCAGTAGGTAACTTTTGAAATATTTCCACAGTTTGTTTTGCAGATTGTGCTCGGACTTGAACGAAGTCTTCGGAGTGTCGCTGGTGTTCAACTTCATCTCATGTTCGAGCATTATTTGTTTGACGGCGTTCCAGGTCACATTCGTGGGATTCGGCGTTGAGCTGTTGAAGTTCATATTTCTTCTCGTGTCAATGCTGGGACAGCTGTTTATCGTTTGCTACTGCGGAGATGAGCTGATTACTTGTGTAATTTTTGAATGTGCGGAACATGACTTGTCATTCTGTTTGGAATTCTCTTTTAGAGCCTCAGCATAAGCGATGCCGTGTACAACCATCCTTGGTGGAGGGGCAGCTTTGGATACAGGAAGCAGCTGATTCCACTCATTATACGGTGCCAGAAGCCAGCCACGATTATCGCCAAAGGATTCTCGGTCGTGTCGTTGATGACGTTCATGCAGGTAAAAGTTATTTTCCATGAGCAAATCAATCCGTTTGACATTATTTTACTTTCAGGTCACCAGCATGTCGTACAAGTTCTTCGCCTTACTCAATACCTTTCAGACAACTTAATAGGTGTTTGAGGTTCCTTGGATTATTGCTTCTAAGTCGTTTCTATATACATCAACGCTTTGCACTATCAGTTACTTTTGACTTTAAATTGAATTACACAAAATTTTGTCACATTTGCCGAGCCGCACCAGGCTTTATAACAGACGGCTCGTATTCAGAAGCTTTCTGCAAATTTTATTAGTATCAATAAAGCAATTAAAGAATTATTTCTGTATTTCGTTTCAATTTACGCCAAGTGGAGAGCTCCAAATTGATGGAGGTCCCCTTCCACTTCGAAGCGACCAAGGAGATCTTCATCCGCCTTCGATAACGTCCATGGTACATTCTACGGCCAAAGTGACAGCGGTTGGCAAGTGTGATTCTTCGCTTGATTTTTGAGCTGATGTCATTTTTAGAATATATATAATATAATAGCGGAGTCGAGGTAGAAAAAGTCCGTAACTACCCCAAAGATATAGCTGTCTATAGTGACGTTCTGTCGGATTCGTCGACATTGTGTGTCTTTTCTTGTTGGCAACATATATTTTGTTTTGTCCTCATTCACCACTAAACCCATTTCTGCCGCTTATGTAGGTACTGATACTTGCAAACGCACCAGTGACAGTGACAGCTCGCTGTGTTCTGCCAGTGATGTCGATGTCGTCACCGTATGCAAGTAGTGCACAGACTCTTGGAAAATTGTGCCTCTGGTGGTGGCTTGTGAGTTGCGCACAATTTTCTCAAGAATGATGTTGAAATTGACAGCGCATCGCCTAGTCGAAATCCTTTTTTGACATCAAAGGTCTCGGTGAGATGCTTACAGATGCGGCCTTAAAATCGATAAACAGGTGGTATCGACTTGGACTTGGACTTCTTGCGTTTCTTCTGTTGTGTGAATATTTTGTCGGTGCTTGTGTTCACTTACCGGGGCTAAAACCGCACTGATATAGATTCCAATCGGTTTTTTGACGAATGATTTCAGTAGTTTCCGCACTAAGGCAGACAGGATCTTGTATACGATGTTAAGTGGATTGATACAGCTATAGTTTGTATCGGCCGCCACAAACTTTTGTTTATGACCTCAATTCAATTTACAAAAATTTAATATTTAATGTCCTGAATGCAACCTTTTATAAGGAACCTATCTCAGACATCAACCCAAGGCAAGATTTCCTTGGCATCATGGTCGCAGTACCTTAATAAAACCCCAGTCAAGTTGGCTCGGCAAACGCTTAGCTTCATTTCCGCCTCGATGGCATCGGTCTTTCTTGTACCAGCTCTCACCGACGACGTATGGTAGCTAGCTCCGCTATCGAAAAAAAGGAAAAAAAGGAAGAAAAACAGCTTTTCGCTACAAACGTTTTTACAACACTATGCTTTTGTGCTTTTGTTGTAACGCGAGCTTGTAATATTTTTTTTATAAAAACCATTGTTCTTATTGCCACAAAGTGTGAAATCTTGCCACCGAACAGCCCACGAAATTATTCAGGGATCACCAATTTAACCACACAGCTACGTCAAGCTGCCTCAATAAAAATTCATCTATGCGAGCGGGTGCTCAATATACGCATATAGGTCAAGTCCACTCTAACCTTGCCTATTCAGGCCACCACAGCACCTAAGGTGACCACCCGATTGGTACAGATGGTACCCGCGTTCAGGCTGACTGAACAACCTACCTCGCTACCCATTGGTTCTTGGGGAACCCTGTGGTCCTAAGAAACCATTGGCGATGTATTTTAGGATTCTCTAGTGAGGAAGGAACAACTATCCGCTACAAGTTAGTGCAGTTAAAAGGGTCTACTGAGGCTCCACTCATCAGGCTTACTTTCCTCTGACCTCATCTTGGAAACGAGTTGGTGTATGCTTTCTGCCAAGCCATCTTATATTGATAGATTAAAAGAGTTGGAACTCCTAAATATCTTTTTTTATTGATTAAGAATTATTTGAGTAATAGTGGAAAACTAATGAAAAAAGTAGGCGTGGCAATGAACAATATAGCCTATAGCCTTGTTGGAGCCTTTACAAATATTTCAACAAAAGTTTCATCGAAATCTGTCGCCAGAAGTTTTTACACTAAAGAGCACAAAAGAAACCGCTAGGTTAAGGAAATTCCCAACCCAGAGAACCAAAAAAGCTGGGATTTCTCAAAGATCCTGAAGAAAATTGAATCTTGTTTAGAATCTTTAAAAATACTGTTGAACACAATGGAAATGAATCCTCCAGCTGATTTTGTTACAGAAGAGAGAAAAGAATGGGCTATCCGATCATTTTCCCCTTACAAATCCCTACGACCCGATGGATGTCATGCTGCAGAAAACTGTCACTGAAGGACCCTTTACATTGGCAGTCTCACTCAAGGATACATACCGAAAACATGGAGAGAAAGTTATTTTTATAACGCCAAAGACTTAGACCTTTAAAAGACTGATGGATATACATATTCTCAGCAGTTTTTCGCCGGATGATATATCTCAAGGCCAACACGCCTACACAAGAGGTAGAAGCGTTGAGACCGCGTTACACTGTGTTGAAGGTACAATAGAAAAATCGTTAACGCGTTAAAGAATATACACTAGCGGCATTCTTCGACATTAAAAAAAGCTTTCAACAATGTCAAGACTAAGGCCATACGTAGAATACTGAGCATCCCAGTTATTAATGGATTGTCAGTGCACACTTAGCAGTTGACCTTGAGGACTCGAAGAACTACGCCCCCAAGAGGAACACCAAGGAAGGGGGATTAATCCCCACTAATTTGGGTCATAAAGGAAGCACTTATATGCAGCTTAGACTAACCGGCGGCGTAAGGATAACTGGCCTATGGTGACTAATGCCAATGGCCAAATTTCTACCAATCCTGGCACTCCCAACCTTGACTCCAGGACCAGAAAATGCGGCCTATCGCGGTGAACCCCCAGAAGACTGAATTCGAATTGTTCACTACCAAAGGTAAGTTCCGCAGTTCATCATGCGGAATACCTGATACTAATACTTGATAAGAAACTAAACTGGGAAATGAAAATAAAGGGTTTTCTAATAAGAGGTGTTATTTTGATATTCAAAGAAAATTTAATTTTTTGAGCCAAAATAATCGGATAGGTATTTATTTCATAACAAACACAAACACGAATTCCATCGTTGAGGTCTTGAATCGACGCTGGGCTGTTGGCGTAGACCTTATCTTTCACGTGGCCCCAAAGGAAGAAGTCGCAAGGTGTTAAATCACAAGATCTCGGTGGCCAATTGTGATCACCTCTTCGAGAGATAACACGGTCCGGAAACTTTTCCCGTAAATGATCAATGGTTTCGTTGCTTGTGTGGCACGTTGCGCCGTCTTGTTGAAAGCAAACGTTGTCCAGATCAATACCATCCGACTCCGGCCATAAAAAATCATTAATCATCTCTCGATAGCGCAATCCATTCACCGTAACTGTTGATCCCACCTCATTTTCGAAAAAGTAAGGTCCAATGACCCCGTCGGACCATAAACCACACCAAACAGTCACACGTTGAGGATGGAGAGGCTTCTCAACAATAACTATTGGGTTTTCCGAGCCCCAGGTGCGACAATTCTGCTTGTTGACGTAGCCACCGAGGTGGAAATGGGGGTCAACAGTCAACATGATTTTTCGATGGAATTCCGGATCAATTTCATGCATTTCAAGGAACCATATTTTATAATTTCAATGCGTTGTTGAAGCGTGTATCGTTCCATTTTTAGTAATGGCATAGTTTCTACTTGTCAAATGTCAAAAAATAACAACCTCAAAAGTGACAGCTACCGAAATAGCGGGCTATTCAAAATAACACCTCTAATTGGAAAACCCTTTAGAAGAAAGGAACAAGAAAGCCGCCACAGTAGGTACTACTCCTGTAGAAAAATATTTGTGAAAAATTGGGACCATCTCCCAAGACCACACTCTGGATGTACAGTGTACACAGCTATTGTTAGGCCCAAAAAACGTAGGGCAGTCTCGTATTGTTGCCAGCAACCAAAAAAGCTGTCCATTCAGCCTTCTCGAGTGACTATGCCTACCCAAGCAGGGAAGTATAGAAGTATACGCAGTCTGTTCACAAATATACGGCCAGGCAGCTATAAAAGCCTTAACTGTCCCTCTTGCTCTTGGAACACAGCACAAGATATTGCTCTGCTGGGTCCATGGACATGAAGACTTCACAGGCAATAAGACAGCGGATGACAAGCACGACAACTCGGCTAATGCCCTAGAACAAACATGCATATCCCGCTCTGCACACTAAAGCAAGAAACGGCCAGATGGACAGATTGAAATACCCTTTCCCCTGACGTGTATCACAATGACCTGAGTGTGGCGCGGACTACTCTTCGCCAGCCCACTAACCTTACTTAACCTGCTTTAGATATAAAAGCCCCAAACCGTTTTATTTTATGTTTAGTTGTGACTTGTGAGTTGTGTGACTAGTTTCCACAAGGTCGACAATGGGATGACAGAGAGACGTATGTTAGCTATTTTTATTACCCGCACAGTTCTTGCGATTAGTTTGTATTCGCTGCTGCCAAAGAAAGTTGCAAGATGTGTACGGTAGCAACAACTTTATCAAAATTGGCTCACTATAGTTTTTGAGATTACCTACAACCAATATTTACCTTCTTGTATAAAAGTGGAGATAAGACGCGACTTCCATAGATAAGCAGCACTGCCAGCAAAGATAATAGACCAAACTTATCTGCATGCAATATTTGATGCTAATTTGAGGTCAGAACTTTTGAACAGATACAAATTTACGATGGGTAGGTTAAAAAGTAATTTAAACACCAACAGCGAGTGCTAAAAATACCCACACTTAAAATAAATTTGGTAATGCTCCTCATTAATGTTAAAGTGAGTACTAACAAAATCATCCTAAACCTGACCTTCGTACTGGGGGTAAGAATACCTTATATACCTGCCTACGGAAATTGTAACATTTCTCCAGTCGAAAAACCTGATTTTGACACTTAAACCAAACCATCAGATTGTAAGAACCGTCGCGTCGATGAAGAACCAGTTTATTGACAACTCTCCCAGTAATTAGTTCAGTTACCACCCTGACAACAAATTGATTGGTCATTAGAACGGCAATAGAGTCGCGGAATGTAGTTCGAATGCATTGAGGCAACAACAGCCTCTCGTTGACTTTCTGACTCATGAGCATGAGCATAATCGTACAGTAAACATTCGCCTATCACCATCACCATTCGTGCGTATTTACACAAGTGGAACCAGATTAGATTGGCACATTCGTAGTTCATCTGTCAGAGTCGAAAGAACTCACTCCGGGGTAGCGATGTACTTCATGTACTTTCTGATATCGGCGTTCGTGTCGACGCTCTTTCTCTTCGTGCACAACAGATTCGGATATTGGAAGGAGAGGAATGTGCCCCACTTGGCGCCGGTCTTCCCATTGGGCAACCTGAACCGACTGAAATCCTTCAACATGCTCGAGAAAGTGGCTAAAATCTACAGCCAGTTCAAGGGCACTTCACCCATTGCTGGTATCTATCTGTTTACAAAGCCAGCGGTGATCGCTCTGGACTTGGGCCTGATCAAGTCGATCCTCATCAAAGACTTTGCCATGTTCACCGATCGCCTGCAGTTTTCGAACGCCGCCCTTGACCCGCTGTCAAACCATCTGTTCAATATGACGGGCAGCAGTTGGAGGAGAATGCGCTCAAAGTTATCACCCACCTTCACTTCGGGCAAGATGAAGTTTATGTTCCCGACTGTGGTTGAAGTGGCCGCTGAATTCAGTGCGTCCATGAGGGAGGCGGTGGAGAAGTCGCCAGTTCTGGAGATACGTGATTTGTTGTCGCGTTTCACAACCGACGTGATTGCAACCTGCGTTTTTGGCATCCAGTGCGAGAGTCTGAGGGGCGGGGACTCGGAACTCTGCAGCTTTGGCCGACGAGTTATGGAGAAACCGCAAAAGCCGACGCTCCTGCGACTGTTCCTGATGACATACAAAAAGCTGGCGCAACAGCTGGGCTTCAAATCAATCGAGCCAAAGGACGCTAAATTCTTTGTGAAGGCCATCGAGGACATAGTGTCGCAGAGGGAGGCCAACAACGTACAGAGAAACGATTTCATGAACCTCCTGATTGAGCTGAAAAAGCAAAAGGGCCCCGACGGCCTGGACGGCTTGACCATCGAAGAGATCGCTGCTCAGGCGTTCGTTTTCTATGTGGCCGGCTTTGAGACGTCAGCCAGCAACATGTCGTTTACCTTGCTGGAGTTATCCAAGCAACCCGTTCTGCAGGACAAGGTCCGTGAAGAGATCTTCCGAGTGCTCAAAAAGCACAACAACCAGCTGTCCTACGAAGCAGTGTCCGAGATGACATATCTCAGTCAGTGTATGCAAGGTAAGCCTTGAATCGTTGGCAAAAAGCATTTTTTATTTCACTTCGGTCTCCTTGCAGAAACGATGCGAAAGTATCCCGCTCTGGTGTCGCTGACTCGCATAGCAAATGCCGACTACGACATCCCCGGGAGCAAGCTAGTCATAGAAAAGGGCACGCCCGTACTCATTCCAGTGTGGGCTATCCACCACGACCCGGAAATCTATACAGATCCCGAAAAGTTCGACCCAGACCGATTTAGCGCCGATAATTTGCAGTCCAGGGACGCGATGGCATTCCTCGGATTTGGAGGTGGACCAAGGAATTGTATAGGCCTTCGCTTTGCCCGCATGCAAGTGCGAATCGGACTGATAACACTATTGAGGACATTCAAGTTTAGTGCAACGGAAAGCACTCCTTCGGAGGTTGCATTTAATTCGAAAAGTTTGGTCCTGCTGCCGAGCGACAAACTTTGGCTGAAGGTTGAAGCAATTTAAAATTAAATGTGACTGCGTGTGCATGTGTGTGGGGGAGTTTTAGGAAAATAAAAATATTTCGAGAGATACGAATTCAATTGAAATGAAGAAGAAAAGTTTCCTTTGTCGAGTTGTGCAAGGATATCCCGAGGAAAATTATTATAAGTTTGGTTGCTGAATAAAGAAGAGAAAATCTTTCTATTTTGTTGCGGCAGTTTTCTCTTTGACCTTGGGGAGAAGTGGGTGATGGGGACGTTATAGGGATGGATCGAATTTGTAAGTCATGGACCTGGGTACATTTTTAAGTGGGTCTAATGACAGATCGACCTAAATTCATCGCAATCGAATAAGTTCGCCTTTAAAATGACCGAAAAATAGAAATATGATAAACTAACGAGTGGCGAGTAGTTTCCCTCTTGGTTCTCCGGCATCTATCTAATAGTAAATTTATCAAATGCAAAATTCTGGCAGATTTTTGAACAAAAATAAAATATTGACAAATAAAAGAAATATTGACACAACTAATTTTTTTGAACAGCTTTAAGGGCTACTCCCTGCTTACTTTTACCCGACAGGACTATTGGATGTAAGCGACTTATTTCGTGGTCTAGAGATTATTTTGCGTGACTTTTGTCAATTGTTGTGCAATATGTGCTTCACTAAAGGGAAGATGGACGCACAGGCTTATGCCAGAAACATGGTGAAACAAACTTCTATCTGACTCAGTTCTTGACGGGGCCTGTTATAGAGAATATCTTTTCAAACGCGGACATGAAACCAGCCCAAATTGCTCGCATTGCGAAAATGTTTCTGAAAACGCGGAACACATGTTTTTTCATTGCCAACGCAACGGTACGAAACCGAGAGGATATCCCTACGGGACCAATTCGGTGAGTGGCCCACTCCCGATAACATCGTAAGCTATGTGTGCATCACCATTGTTAGTAACGTGGCGGTGCGTATACTCAGCGATCTTAGACGCTTAGTACGCCAACGGAAAGCTAATAGTTCCAACAATTGAGCAACAAGCAACAAGTCTTTATACCGACCCCCGCGAAGTGTTGCCTTACGGCGCGCGGTTCGGCGGGGGAAACTAATCGATCTGTTCGGGAAGGGAGGTAGTTTTAGATAGTAGGAATCCTGCACTATCAATGGACTTCGGACCATTGGTGTCTCTTGCAAGATTTCCACCTTCCATCGTCGAAAAAAGTGCTTCACTTGGCAGTTAGTTTTCTATTTTATTGTATTTTTAGATTGAAATCGTACATTAAAATCGATCATTTTGAACTAGAGATATTAGAATATATGTAGAAGAATATAGTAGTCAACTAGAGACGAATAAAAAATCACCATCATCATAAGACCTGTAGGCTTCGATTACAAATTTGAGAGCAACAAGAGGGCACATTCGCGAACTCGATTTAAACAATCGAAGTCGCACAGTCTCCTCAAAATGACAAACAAAAAGGGCAAATTGGCAAACTAACGAGTAGCGAGTAGTTTCTCTAAATAAATCTCTAATAACTCGAAAAATTTCTTCCGGGATGTACCGATACTAACAAATTTGTCAAATGCATCAAGTTGACAGATAGGTTAACGCAAAAGGAGGAATGTTTTCAAAAGGATGTTTAGTAAAGAGGACTAAGGATACCTACATCTAACGAGAGCACACTAAAACTATGTTCATCCGTTCTATTTTTTCTGCAGCATAGAACCCTTTATGGTTGTCACAATTAACTAATCAGGAATATAAATATTTTGAGCTCTTTATTCCATAACCAAGTGTTTTTTTCGAAAAGCTCTTAGTTTTCACTGTTCAGCCTCCAATTTACACCCCTAAAGCGAAGAATAGTTTGACAATTTGCTCCATATCGAAAAATGTTGAAAAGTGAATAGAAACTCTGAATTTTCACCGAAATTAGCAAAAGAGTAGCTTAAAGACTATATGCGCACTTTTTAGGAAATTTTTCGGTCTCTTGGAAAGGTCCGATGTATTCTTTGATTTGACAGATATTTTTTTTCTTACGTCAGAAAAGTACGCTTTTATAAATAGCCGTAAAAAAAACGTCCTCTGAACTACAGGAGACCATTTTTCGACGACAGTTGGGTAGTTTCTAACATCTTGATCTGAAGAAGAACAGCAAACAGAAAGGTTCTGTTAAACGGGCTTAATATTGCTGTTATTTGCAATTAAAAAGATCAGGGATTAGGGCCAGTGTTGAAAAATTCTTTTTCTAATACTAAAGGTCATGTCGGTAATGTAGTGTCTACGAGTTTCACTTTCGTCGTCGGCTATAAAATGTACCTTCCTGCTCTGTAGATGTTACCATACACATTCATCCCCGCTTCCTGATCTTAAGTTGCAACTTTCAGTTCCTAGTTTTAATAGTTCTGTACGTCTTCTTGAATACTGTCTGTTGATTTTAATTTTAATTTCCAATAATTTTTCAACTTGAGTAATGACAGCGATGCAAGCAAGACCATCACTCTCCAAGCGGCTTATTTATCGTACTTGTAAATGAATAGGCACCTTAAGAAAAAAAGTAAGTGCCTTAAATCCAGCTGTCAAAAAATCTCTTAAATTAATCTGAATTATGTGAAACCAGAGTGCAGTCGATCAAACAGTGCACATGGGAATACACGACCCACATTCATATAATATTTCAGTATTTTGACTTAAAGTCTTTTTTTTTAATGTTAGGCGCCTGAGTTCAAGGCTCAAAATGCATTTAGAACATTGAATTCTACGATCGTGGTTGGGATATACAAACTAAAAGTTAAAAGGTCGTGATCGCACAGTGGATTCTAAAATTCTCGTTCAGCCAATTAATAAACCTATCAAACGTATACCTAAAAGTATGCAACAGACTTCGTTGAACGTTGAGCTCCCACAAGTGCTGCTCAAACTTTGTAGTATACATTTTTTTATGAATTCTTAAAGGGCTTGAAGAATGTGAAACTCAACACATTATGATAAAACTGAAGTTTTTGGCACCACAACAAAAAAAAACAGAAATAAATCCGTATTGAAAAAACGATCAACCCTATTGATATTTTGCTAAAATTGAGCTCACCATATTATGATCTAGCAGATGATGTAAAATATGGCTTTCTACTATCTGTACACGTTCGCATGGATCTGTCAATACAAATTTGTTAAATGTAATATTAACATTCAATGAACTTGGACCTTTTTTGAGAACCAGAATAAATAGGGACGCAAGCAGTTCCTAAATGGCTAAGACCTTTTATTTAATTGGAAGCTACCTGGTGTTTTCTACAGCATTCGAAAATCTCAACGAGCTGCCTCTAAACTGAGACACTAACCTTTGTTCCATGACTTAAGTCGAAGAGGAAAATTTGATTAGATATAAGGAAAAGGAGCAAACCTCAAACAAAAACCAATACTATACCCATTAAGAAACAGAATATTTGCATGCTCTCCATTGAAAGAGGAGGTTCGAAATATAACACAAGCTGGCTTAAAAGAAATTGTTAAAAATCTTCCACAACCAAATGAAATGTATTAAAAACAAATGCACACGTCAAATATCAAAACACATCATTCTCATCGTCCGGCTATATAGCTGCTGAACGACACAATCATGGAATGGGTACATATTTTATAATTGCTTTTGTCCAAAACGACCCCCATTGTTCATCGTTCATCCGGGGCGAGTGGCACAACTGGCAACATGTGGAAATTTTCTCAGAAATACTTAACCAGAGTGCGGAACCATTACACAGTAGACAATTGTTTCCATTAACCTGAAAGAGGAGATGTACGCCAAGGATGATATTGTATACCTACAACCTACTACTCGACTATACCATATCCTGGTTTAATTTTAAGAAAAAATAAAATAAAATCTCATTTTTGAAACTTCATTAAAGATGAACGCGACACGGACTCTCTTGTGTGGCAGTGGCAGTGATGAAAAATTCAATTAAAGATCTGTAATGGATTTATGCATTATTCACAAGGGAACACAACACGAGCCAAAGAAACACCGAGTGTCTAATGAATTTCGCAATTGTGACTAAACTTTGGTTTGGGGTTTTAAAAGTGCTGGCTAAATCTGCCAAGGTGGATAGGAAGTAAGTCGCTAAGTTTTTGTTGTCAAGTGAAAATGGGTTGCAGATGAGAACGTAGAGGGAAATGGTGTTGGGTTTTGTTTCAGATAAAATGTAGAAAAGAAAGGACAAATTTTATATAACATACCTGTTTGTATTGAGGTTTGCACAAAGTGTCGTTCGGTATTGAAATCAGTTGAGTTTGCTTGAAATTCGTGTAGTTTAATAGATATAACAAGTGGCAGCCAATAAGTCGAATGCAATAAATCATGTTAATAATCTAATCTACTGCAATGTAAATTAAAAACTCCTTTTCGCACATTTGGATTGGAGAGTACCTAAAATGACATCCAAATGAAAGCGTCTCCACTTGCATCAGTAACACGAAATTGGATGATGAAAGCATACACTGCTCGGCAAAAGTATTTTGCGTACTCAAATTCGACGAAGGACCAAATAAATCATATTGAGAAGTCTCATATTACAAAATTAAAATTAGTAAAATTCCATTAGTTTAAAACATCATTATGTACTTCGAATTACAAATATAATTCACATCAAGGTCGCACATCTTTCTTATTACTGCAACCATTTGGGCGCACAATTTGGCACCGATGCCAGTGATTTCTTGGTGTGACCCCATTAAATTATAATTCATCTCACACATCGGAAATATCAACTGTCTCCCCGTATCCCAAGCATATACATTTCCTGTTCTAATTGATAATCTGAATTGGCAACGATTATCAAATAATGGGGATACGGAAGGGAAGGTATGTGATGCTGCCTTCCATTGCAAATATGTAGTAAACCAAATTACCTAAACAATTACACAGCAATTACCTGCGGATCGCATCGCACTTTAGCACAATAATTTATAGTGCTGCCAGATAGTGAGTGTAGACCCAAATGCGGAGGAAATTTTAATTATTCCCGTGGGAAATAATTTAACAATCACACACTACGCACCCCCACAATTATGCTGAACACAAATTAATAATTGCCAAAGCGAGATGGGTTGTGCTCAATGATGTCAATCAGTTACTTGGAAGTTGTTCAGGAATAGTTTTTGTCAGGCATTATTAATTTGGTTAGTGGTGTGTATAGTCCTATTTAAGGGGCAACTTTTTTTCGGTTGCTATATTTTCTTCTGAAACTTCTGAATATTATCTACTAAAAGGCAAATCATTTTAAACGGCTCTGCAGACGCTGTAAGTACCATCGAGGACTCTCTGATAAGGAGTATGCTATGCTTGCATTTTTAAAAGTAGAAAGCACTTTCAACGCCGTCAGCTCTGAACGCATTACGATTATCAACTCGAATCGCCACATGCCAGAAGATCAGTCAGTAGAGGTATGCCACAGGGTGACGTCCTGTATCTTGATGGGCGAATGAATTAAGCGTGTACCCCCAAAAAATGGACTTTACTCTAGGAAATACAAAATTCCAAATATCCAACTATTTATGACTGTGGCGCATAATTCAGGCTGCATTTGACCTGCGACTTTAGAAAACCCCAAAAGAAAAAGTCTGACAGGGTCCAATCGCACGATATCGGGGGCCAGTTCACATCGCCCTCGAATCGCTAGTGCAGGATTTCCAATGTGGTGTGAGCTTAGTGGCATGTAGCGCCGTACTTTTGAAAGCACATGTCGTTTGTGTCCATATCATCCAAGAAGTTTGTAATCATCGACCTATAGACGGTGCTGGCCTGGCCAACGTCGTTCTCAAAGAAATATGGACCGATGACGACGCCAGTCCTAAATCCGCACACTAAACTGTGACTTTTTCAGGATGCATTGGACGCTTTTCGATCTCATGTGGATTGGTATCATCCCAAATCCACAAATTTGTTTGATGTCGTACCCATTCATACAGAAATGAGCCTCCCGTAAAATAGGCGAAGCGCGCAGAACGTTGACCGAACAGATTCCTAAGCCTACCAATTGAATTTAATATTCACAAAATGGTGCAAATACGTAAGCGATCAACTAAATATTGTGTTTGTATTTATTTTCATCCATCATCGTCATTGTCACGGCAAAGCAAAGGTAACCCCGATAGGTGGCGCTGTTGTCGATCTTCTTAACCACTCAACCGATTCGAATGAAATTTTGTAGGTGGGTATGGTTGGTTGTAACTTGATAGATAGGATAGTTTTGGACCCGATAGGTGGCGCTGTTGTCGATCTTCTTAACCACTTAACCAATTTCAATGATTTTTTTTTGGTTTGTATGGTTATATGAAAGGATATATTTTTTTAATTTTTTCAACTAAACTCTCATTAAAGTGAATACCTATATGGGCACGTTGAAGTGAACTGAAGAAGCTTGGTTTTATACAGACACTATACACAAAAACTCCCGAAATAGAAATAGAAAACTTTGGATTGGATAAATTAATGAATACAATTATCAACTGCGCTGTATTAAGATTATAATATTAGGTATAACGATTTGGTTTTTTAATTAAATTTCTTAATGAAATTCAACATACAACACAGTTCAATTTAACATCCACATTTAGCGAGAGAAGTTTCACATCTGGCGTGTGGTCACAAGCACACTCTGTTTTTTTTTTTGCATATGTGTAATAAACGACAGCAATGTGCATGCAGATCTTCAAATTTGTTTGTTTTTGCAAAAGGTATTTCTAGACCGCTATTGGCACTATTGCTTTAGTTAGAATAAAAATTTATTGAAATTCAGTTGAACTAATTTTGTATCCGTTTTAATAAGTAATGCAGAAAAGGACAAAGGGTTCCTTAAGTGTACTTAAAGTGATTGACAAAATCGGCATTAATCGGCGAGCGAAGCCGCGGGCAACAGCTAGTGCTCAATAAAACAATTCGTAGTTACAATAGTCTCAAGGTAAGAACGTCTCGATTTTTGGATTCAGCGTCCTCCTTGCTGAAAGTGAGTCTCGTGGAAAGCACCATGAACACATTCTACCAGAGATTTGTCAAAGTGAACATAGCTGCTTTTTAAAAGGTAAAACTACCTAAAATCGGGTGTGGATCCACTTTCTTTAACTTTTCCATACCAATACAAATCATCTATGAGACAACTGAACTACCACTTGATATTTCATCCGCCATTATTTTTGGGAGGCTTTGGATTGCAGTTTATGATTTTCAGACATCCTTTAGGACACGTCATTTTCCTTTAAAATTTATCATGAAATAATGTATTGTCCCATGGATGAGTTGTTCAGTTGTCTCATGGAAAAGTTAAATGGGTTTAAACTGGTCGTTGATAACTTGGCTGTGGATGAGCTGCGATCACCCCAAAACCTAGCGTGAAGTAGATGAATTGCGTGCTGTGAATTTAAGCTTCAAAAACGAATCTTCAGTAAAACAAATCTGACAAAAGAAGATAAAAATGTGTACAAGAATTTAACGATTCATATAAAACAAAAAGATATTTGACAGAAATGTGACTTGTGTTGCTGATCACATCCGTTATGCTCTCAAAAGTGGAGTCTCACCTGCTCTGCAAATGGTCTTGCCAGTTGATTCGTGATACCACCTACCTAACCCGCAAAAGATTATGAACCTCAAACCCCTAAGAGAAGTCTAAAATCAGAGAGAGTATGGTTTGTCTCTGTCTAAAATCAAAGACTCTCCGCAATGCGCCCACATTTTTATTTTTTTTCCAATGGTGATCCTAAACAACGCTAATTTGCGTAAATTCTAAAAGTTAAACCATTCTAGGAGCAGCTCCGCACTTCCAAGTATACATCATCATCACACCCGACCTCTTTAAAAAGATACCCATCTCAATTTCGTAAACTCCTGTTGCGGACGTGTGTGTGTGTTTGTGTGTGAACGTGAGGTCTATATGAACAGAGATTCATTTCACCTTAGGGAAAACTTTCAACGGTGTCGTCATTGCAATTAATTTGCTTCGTTAGAAGGATATCAGCCTCAGTAGGTGAGGTGATGATACGATAGCGAGTAGTGTTATGTGTGTATTTGTGTGGGCATAGTTGGGAAAAGTCGATTTTCCTCTAACCGCTTATCAGAAAATGAAGTTCTACCCCACACACCCTATACAATGGATTATCTTACGGTTGACACTAATAACTTTTTGGCGAGTTGCATGGCGGCTGTAGCTGTGTGCAATCGATATGATATTGTATGCACGCCCGTAATACACTCACATTAATTACACCTGAAACTTGGCAGCTATTCAATTAGCGTATGCCATTTATCATATATATATGCCTGCAGTGTAGCCCACTATCTGATGGCGGTAGTTTAGACTAGAGATGGTTTGCATATCGCTTGTAAGGACTCACAACGTATGTTGATGTACGCCAGTGATTATGTGCGTACATTTATGCGGTTGTAATGTGTGGTTCTGCAGTAAACTTGCTTCCACTCTGATCTGAATCTGGTGGTTCCTGGAATTGGGGTTATTTAAATTTAAACATTTACACTTCATAAACTATATTCTCAATTTATTTATTTTTTGTCAAGTACGTATGATGTACGTAGACAACAACAGCCTGTGCCACCAACAGACTGCTACCATGAACAAAAGGAGCCCTTTTTGAATGTTGTTTCGAAAAAATGTGTAAGAGCGTAAAATCACAGGATCTTGGCGGCCAATTCACGTTTCGATTTGATGTGTGGCACATCCCAACGTCCTGCTGAAGCTACATTTCGAAGCCTGATCAAACAAGTTTCAACGTTTTGGTTCTCATGTCATCGCAGCAACATTTTAGAGCTCGAAATCACACTCATTACGTTACGTACGTTCTGCGAACAGATTTTCAAAAATGACAGCTGTAGGTTAAAAAAGTTTCTGTAAGGACTGAATGACCCTTTCTATGGGCATATTGGGCAAAATAGCAGCGGTTAGTGCGGTGACAACCAGCGTCGCACCCTCCGAAGAAAACACAAATAACACCAGATTTTTTTGCATAGAGCCACCACTAGCTAATGCATGAAAAAAGGCCCTCTTAATTTATTCCAAGAAACTAGCTCAAACTCACACTAACTAGTGATTGGGATGCAAAACTAATTATGGGCCTTGGGCAGTAATTTCTAGCTGTGATGAAAGGAAAAAGAGACAGGTCGCTGCATCAATTCCATATCTACTCACATGTAACGAAAAATCGACAGGAAACAGAAAAGCGTTTGGCTCACGGTTGAGGCAGATTAGTTGGACAATAATTCCGAGCTCCGAAAAAAAAGAAAAACCGACGGGACTTGAAGTAATAAACTGCAAGGCGCGTAGTGAGACAGCTCGGACATACTGAAAAACGCGATAAAAACTCTTCGGAAAACAATCTGAAAAACGCGTCAGAAAATCCTTCAAAAAACGCCTCAGGAACCGCGTTAAAGGCTTCAAAAACGCTTAAAAAACAAGTAAACTCCGATGAAACAGAATAACTGAGCAAAATTTAGAGCTCATTGAATATAGCCGCAGACGAAAAAAATTCTAACAGTCTAATGCGATAGTTTGGGTGCTTTCGTTGCGCGTTGTGGCGTAATAAATATAATGTTCTCTACATCCGTAAAAGACCCCCGAGTATCGGTCAAACGCAATAATTGAAGATCTACAGAACAAAAACAGTCAACCTGCCATATCATCTGCCATTAGACAGGATGCGCGCAAACTTACGAATAATGTGAAAGTTTATGGAGACCCAGTGGTGCACATTTGTGTATACAGTCGTCGGCATAAATATTTTGACAAGATTAATTCACATTATTTGAGTTCAAGTAAGTACTGTCAAAAAAAATAAATAAATACATGGGTTGTTTACTTAATAAACAGGTCAAAGTGCTCATTTTTTTTTATTTTTAAATACATTTTTAAATTTATTAAATAAATAAAATTACGTTTTTAATTTGGCATAATTATTTTGACAAATATTGTTTAAACTTAATATAATTTGAACTTTAAAAATTAAACCAAATAAAATTATTTAATAAAAAATACATCCGCTCCGACGATTTATTGCAGCATTTCTGCATGAACGTCATCTCAAAGCTTTATTACTACTCCGATTTAGAGAAACAGTTCCTTTTACTTTAATGTAAACTCATACATTTTCAATAAAATTGAATCTCGGCTTCAGAGTGGCCAGTTTCTACTTTCTAGTTCAATGTGCCGTAAAAGTTGCATCATCATTCGACTTTTTAGCCAAGGAGTGTTATCTTGTTTGGGAATAAATGACAGCAGGATGAGCATATCGCCAGATGGGAATATATTGTTTAGAGCACTTGTGCTGGTTCATTGTTTAATAAACCCCTAAACATTACCGACCCGTCGCCATCATGCTTTCTGGTCTATACGACTGCCGTTTTGTTATCGCAACTAATTTGACCTGGTTGTTTCAGATGGTTAAGTAGGAGTCGAAGAAGGGTTTACCCAAAGCTCGCTGTCTGCCTCTGGCTAGTGCCGGACAGGCGCATAGGTAATGAGTAAGGGTTTCCTTTTCGGTCGCGTCATTGCAGCTGCGGCAGTGTGTGTTATGTGGGATACATAACCTAACGGCGTGGTCTCTTATAGGCCAGTGACCAGTATGGTTATCGCTGTTATTCTGGCAATATCTTTACGTGTTTTAAAAGGTGGGTTTGTTTTTCCGTGCTGTAGTCTGGCCGCATCTTTCTGGATATGATACAGTTCGTAAGCCTCCTCCATCTGAGGTTGGCCTTCGATTCGAATCCAGGATCCAGAGGGTCAGTTTTGGTTGCAGTCCCCATCTTTTTTTTCAAATGTTCTGTAGCATGATTTTTTTTACCCGTTGTTCGATGTCAAGTTTCCAGCTGAGCTTGGGATTCAAGATCACTCCTAGCACTGGGATATAAGGATAACTGTTGGCCAGGTGCTAACTAGGTAGAGAATTTTCCATAGTTTCACTAATTACGCTAGTAAACCTCCCTGACACCAATATTACCGTATCGGCCGCATATCTGACCACCACCTTAATTCTTTCTCTGTCTAGAATAACGAGTATTGAAACTCTTTCGATTAAAATGCGATGATTTTTAACCTGTTTCGTAAAGTACCTCTTCACAGTGGGGTCCACTCCCAGAAGAGTTCTTCCTGGTGAAGGACTAAACTCCGATTCAACTCATTTGCATAAAAAAAAGTGAAGGGGGGGTACGAACTTGACGCAAACCGATAATGAATGCGCTGCACATCAAGTGGCAAAATCTAACCACAGTCATTAAAGAACAATAAAGTATTACCTGACTGCTTCAATTGGTAATTAAAATAGTTGTGCTTACAATGTCGACACTGGAGACTGAAAATGTAAAACCAAATCGAACCTGAACAGAGAACATCATCCCGAACACGACAGTAACAGAAGCGCACATCGCACAGATCCAGACCAGACAGCGACTGAATTTCAAAGCAAATCCCAAATAATCAATTCAATGTTACACGAGCACCCTCACCAACGTCATCAGTGCCATCATCAGTACCGAAATCACAACCGGTGCCGTATATTCACAGTGCATACCTATACCATCATCCTTCTCGATAAGCGCGCAACGTCATGAATTATAAATCAACATCCTGAATCGTGTTGTAATTTCACTGGCAATCCGAAACGAGATAGGGTTAAACATTTTTCGTACTGGCTCTCATGTTGTTGAGCTAGAAGATCAGACCCCACTATAATTTTGGACTAGGTTTTATGTATATCGCTGACAACGTGCTGGGCATTGTTAGCAGGCACTAGGGCTGCGACCTGGCTTAATTACAAACATGACAAAGGCGACCTGCGAATCATTGTACTATTTCGAAATAAAATTACCCCACTCTGACACAAATTAAATTAACCTCAAGCTGAACGAATTATGAGAGCCACAACTGTCAAGGAATAGGCTCCAAAACTGTTGCATAACTTTGTTGGCCAACACTGCATCTAGCCGGAGAAGTGTAAACTAGATCAAATGAAAAGTTTTTGGTGAAAAGTCTCTTGAGAAAACTTTCCCAACTTGCTTGTTAAATCTCAGTTGGCATACAAGTACCATTAGACGATAGTATCACTTATACCCAACTATGGGCTGCCTTGCTCAAACAAACTTTCTGGACAGCAGCGTATATACTCTTGTGTGCTTCCCTGGTGAATTGATATTATTAATTCGATATGAAGGAGTTGGTGAGAACTAGGGAACTGTGCTGCTGGGAACCACCCCACCTGCAACACAATTTAGAAAATTAAATACTTGAGTCTTCTCTTGGAAATAAATTTGCACCGCAATATCAGATGGATGGTCTGCTCTGATGATATCTGATTTCCATTGGTCAACTACAGAGGACTTTAGTTGAATTAACCCTTAACTGAGTAAGTGGTCCTGTATAGTCGATGGGTGCAGCGATATCGGATACTTTTGGTTAAATAAAATCTACCTTCGGGATAGAAAGAGAGAGGACTTGGGACGTTAAGTAAGACGGTAAGGTCCTTTGAGTTGATTTTAATTTATTTTCCAACTGAGGAAGGAGCGAGCATGAAGGACTACTCAAATATGACTGCAGATAGTGGTTGATTAAGGAATTGAAAACAGAGGTTGACTGAGGTAATTGGGAATCATCGAGGTGGCCTTTCCCTTGGTTGGAATTCTTCCCACAATGATCAAGTCGTTTGATTCACAATGAGTTTGGTTGCATTCACAATCGCATTTGCCTCTTGGGTCACAGTGTTGATTATTTCTGTTGATATTATAAACATTCGTTGCAAGCGGTCAAGAAATTGCGAGTAGCAAGGACCTGTATGCACTTACTACGTTTTTATTTTCATTTGAAGCAAAAAATACTACAATGTCCCAAGGGTTGTAGGAACTTTTAGTCATTTGTTAAAAACATTAAGAATTCGTCCTTTCCATCAATCAAAGCTCATTTACAATGACATTCCAGCTGTCAGCTCTTTAGACAAAGCTAATCTGCTTGCAGAACATTTCGCAGCTAGCTCAAAGCTCCCAGACTGGGACAAATCCATTTTCGAACTCGTACAGTTGCAAGAGTACTTTACGATCCTAACATAAATAAATCCGCTGGGCTGTATCTCCCCCATCGTTCTGAAGAGGTGTTCTTCCACGCTGGCAAAACCATTGCGTAAATCTTTTCATCTGTCGTAATTTTCTGGACTCTTCCCGAGGAGGTGGAAAACAGCATTTGTCCAGCCCGTCCCTAAAAAAGGCGAATCGCCTTCTCCCACTTATTACCGACTCATAGCACTAACGTCCATACTTGCCAAGGTCATGGAAACGCTGATAAATCTTCAGCTTATGAAATATTTTGAATCACGAAAACTACTTTGACCGGTAGAACGGTTCTCGTAGCAGCAGGTCTACTGGTAATTTGATGGCTCATCTCACCGAAAAGTGGAATCAATCTCTCTGTCACTCCGGTGAAACGAAAATTGTTGCGCTTGATATTTCAAAGGCATTTGACAGAGTCTGGCATCAAGCTCTTTTGTCGAAAATGCGTGCCTATGGGATGGATGAGTCTCTTATTCAATGGATTATAAACTACCTTTCTGGCCGTTCAATTTAAGTCTAAAGTTCACCATTTAAATTCTGGTGTTCCCCAGGGCTCCATTTTGTCTCCGACTCTCTTTCTAATTTTTATTAATGATCTCTTGTCTGTAACTTCTAACCCAATTTAGTCTATCGCTGATAATAGCACCCTCAGCTTCTAGAACTCACGTCCCTGCTCTTCGGCCATAGAACTGGAACGAAAACGTATGTTAAGCTTATTAAATTCCGACCTTGACAGCATTATAAATTGGGGTTCAACCAACCAACCAAGTGGAATTTAATGCTTCCAAAACACAATGCTGTCTGCTGCATCTAAAGCGAAACTTGAACCTTCAGCCATTATCCATGAATGGCACTTGCATCACCAAAACCGAAAGACTTTCCATTCTCGGTATGTGTGTTCATAACAACCTTCGGTTGAACGACCATAAACATAAGGTCGCCAAGAATGCTGCGAAATGTCTAGGTTTCCTTAAACATGCAAGAAATATTTAACCCCTTCTGATCTGGCTAAAGGCCTCGTCAAACAGAGCGCGTTTTAACGCTCCGTTCTACCGCCGCGTTTCACCACTCACACAGAGCGCGTTTTCACCGCTGCGTTTAATTCACCGCAGCGTTAGAACGCGGCGGTGAAACGCGGGGTTGTGAAAAATTACAGATTATTTTATGACGCGGCGCGTTTGAAATAATTTTTCATGACTTTATATTCTAAAAAACGGAAAAATGAATCGAATGTGTTTGAAATTACCCATATTTGTACGTTATGTGTGAGAATCGTAAACAAATGCAGTTTTAAAGGCTGAGATATGGGAGGAAATATTAAAAGAATTTTTGTTTTTGTAAATTTCGTGCACCTAAATCCTTTTTCTTTTAAGGGAATTACATATGACGGCAAATAAAAGCAATAATTCTTCCTCCGAGCTGCTTGACATTTGTTTAGACAATGAAAACCAAGAGTAATGAACATTAATGAGATCTTTCTGTTTGACGTCCTCTAACGCGGCGGTTAGAACGTTGCGTCAAAATAATCTTACCGCCGCGTGAATTAACCTCACCGCGGCGTTAAAAACGCGTTCTGTTTGACGAAGCCTTAATATATATAAGGCGTTCATTCGCCCCAAACTTGAGTACCTACAGTTCTCATATCTGGTCTGGTGCATCAAAACCCGCTCTGCACCTACTGGATAGAATCCAAAATTGAAGTGACGAAGAAAGTTTAATCATTAGTCGTTACTAAATCGGACTGCTACTGCTACATGAAGACAGAGTTTTCTGTTGACATCTCAAAATTATAATAAAATTGTTTATCTGTTTGTATGTGAATTTGTTTAACGTTGGAGCTACTCACCCAATCCGTTTGAAGTTTTCAGACTTAACTTGGGGCATAGTGGAGCAACATTTAGTTTTTATTTCATTGCAATCGGGCAACTCGTTTAGAAGTCTACGAAAGTAATACAAAATGTAGGCCCGAGTGGGTATAATCAGTCGAGAACATTTTATTTAACATACTTTTAAATTCTTGATCATAAACGATCATGAGATTGTGTGTCAGAAATACAGGGATGCGGGCGTACCTACCATTCGCACCCCCTGAGAAATTGGACTCTTCTGATTTGGACGTGTGATTTTAAAAAAACACAGTATAGCGTCTGAAGTGAACTGTCACATATAGGAGAACCGGACTGTACATTTAAACGAATCAATTGCATAAACGGAATTAATTTCTGGGTATATACCCAAAAAATGTAATCGCTCCATTTCTTCATTCATTCACTTTCAACCACCAGCTATCCCTTAGAAAGGTCGAGGGAATATGATACTTCTTTCAAATTATAAACTATGGAAATTGTTACTCGATTTGTTTGGTGGAAAAGGCATTTTTTTACGTAGAAAAATATGTATATTTGTAAAGAGCACTCACTCTTAGCGAGGGGTCTCAGGATCGATCCCCGGTAAGACACAAAATGATGTCTTAAGGTTTCTTCCACTGCGCCACTACTGTAAACTGTAGGTCCCCTCAATTTTTTCACACAATACAAATGGTTGTGAGAAAGTACATAGGCCTAGGGTCATGTTGCGCCAACTATTGTTGTTTTTTTTTGAAGAAATTTGAATCTCTGACCAAATTTTTAAGAATGAATATTTTAAACATCTTTTTTACTACAGAAGGTGTAGTAAAGTACATTTTTTCTCAGTCACAATAGTTCAAAACTAAAGATTTTTGACGAGTTATTATCACCACATCAACTTCTTTGACAACGCAGAACATTTCATTAGCTTTAGACTAAAACTGGTCAAACAATTGACGGCTTTGACAACAACTTATGTTGATAGTAGGTAATGTCAGATTTTGTAAATAATTTTTCAGGGATGAAAGTTTTTCTCAAATTTTTAGTTCCACTGAGTACCTAAAAACTATGCGATTTTAGAGGTAAGAGGTTTTGTAGATAGACCAATTGACCAATTTGATGATTATGTGTTACTTGTGGAAATGTGATTTTTGTAGTCTTATATTTTTGGAAATAGCTTTTTTTACGAAGTTGCCTAATTTCGAAGCAGTTTGAAAGACTCTTAGTGTCTTATTTTATTTTTATACTCGCTAAATCCACCGATGCACATTTGTTTCCTACTGCAAATAAATTAAAACATGTCGAGGAATTTTTTCGCCATAAAGTTTTAAACATTTGACAAACAACATTTGCTGTATCAGTAAATTTTGTCACAATAGATTTTAAGGTTCGATTTGTCGTAGGTAGACCCCGCAATAAACTTATTTTGTTGAGAAAATAGAAGGGACTTCTAATATCGAACACATGGAATCAATTCTTGAGTAAATAACAGAGCACCGAGGCAAAATATAGTCAAATTATTTAAAAGCTATAAACCGTATAACTTTAAAATTAGTGCTCGAAAGCCAAAGTGAACTGACCTTACATAATCACTCGGATTTATATTCCAGGGTTTAGCAAAAATGCTGATTAGCTGGCCAGACAAGGAATTTTTCCACACTTTTGGACTCATCGCATTCCAGCCAAGTCGAAAATCTTCTCAAAATCTATGGTCCAGGTCAACTTTAGATAGAGGAGGCTGACGGACTGGGTTTAACCCAGATGGATGAAGCGAAGAGATTTAACCAGAATAACGCCTATCATCAGTGTCCCAAATAGGGTACCGCATGCACTCAGACTGGGAATCCCACATAAAAAACACAGCCGCAGTTATAAAATCAGGGTTCGGACTTCAGCAATCGATTTATGCAGTATATTCTTCGAAAAAGTGGAGTAAATCCGAATTTTGCGGAGTAGATTTTTGTAATTATGAAAAAAGTACCTATGACGGAGTTTAAATAAATATTTAAATTTTTTTTCATTGTTTTTTTTTTTTTGTATTTATGAACAATAACATAAAAATAAATTAAGTTTAATTTGCACAATTTAAAATAAATAAAATTAAAATAGATCACAAGTCTTTCATTTCATCTTTCGTAATTAATTTTTCGTGTTATAATATATTTCATGTTTTAGAAGAACTTTGCGAATGCTCTATAAACAACTCAGAATTTAAAATACATTTTTTATCGATAAACTTATATTTTTTATAAACTTGATTAATTGTAACGAAGGTTTATAGAATTGCGCTTCTTTCCATTAGAGATTTAGCAAACATTAATTTTTTATCGGTTTTAACAATTCATTTATTCCTAAATTTAGTTTTAATTTATTTCTAAATTTAGTTTAAGTTAATTTCATTTCAGAATATTTTAGATTGCTAGTCAAGCGAAGCAGCGGAGTAGATTTTAAAATTCTCTAAAATCGGAGTAAATCTACTGCTATTGCCGTAAACTCCGTACACTGGTTCCACTTTTTGAAGAAGCCCCGAAGAATTATATTAAAGAACTAATAACCTTCTTAAATTTTCCAGGGTGGATCTAGATTCCGCTCTTCAACTTTACCAACCAAATCAAATTAGTTGTCGTAACAAAACGACCGCAATTTTAAAGACCTCTTTCCTGTTTCCTGGCTTCAAAAAAGAATCTTGAGTATGTGTAAAGGTAGCCGAGGTTCCTTCGATATTGCCCCATCTCATCATACGGTTATGACTACGCCACTGCACAAGTCAGTCTAAACGTCGAACAATTGAATGAGAAATATGAACCTACGATATTTATAGCTCACGCCTAAGTGAACTGCAGTTTTTTCCCAGTTCTACCTGGAGTACATATAGCCAACCATTCATTGAGCATTCATTCCCAAACACAGTCGATCACGTCCCCCTTCCGCAGTAAAAACCAGTAGTGGATCCTCCAAATCAAAGCCAATAAACCATCCATGGACTACTAGTGAGGAACAGGAACCACCAACCGCACCACAATCCATTGAATAACTCGAAAATTTATTAGGACGCGTCAACACTTCGAGTTAAATCTCAAACATGGAATGTCAATTAATCAATCAGTGATGTCAACCCAACATGGTATGCCCTCCTCCTTCCGTCTCAACAACCTGTCACATAGATGAAAAGCGAGAACTGAAAAGGACGTGTGTGACACAAGCCCATCGAAATGAGAATGAATGAAATTAATTGCCAAGCGTTTTGAATAGATGCGTTGTGCATTCAAATGCAAATATTGTGACAGTCGCGCAAGGAGCATCGTATCCTCATCTTGAATGGGACAACTTTTATATTTATGTTTTGACATAGTTTCGTCTAGTTTTCCTAATAAGAACACACAATGACATAATGGAGGAACAACTTTTCCGAACAACAAAAATATCCTTCATCGTTTTCCACTTGGTGAGGCAGACATTGTTTGACAAATCTTTTGTTTCGAAGACGGAAAAGTTTGTCTATTTTGTTTTCGAATGTTGAGAGTTTAGACATATTTTTAATTCGGGGAAATCCTTTGATTTTTTCTACAAACAATGGATGGAATTTATCCAGAGGCTGGTTGTGATCGTCGCCATTATATTCGACATGATTCATCAATCCATTACGCGATTAGTAGAGAGATATGTCCTTTTTGAAGTATTTTCCCCTTTTTCATTATTTTGCGGTGGATTTTTGACGGTGCAGGTCACAGGCGAATGGCTGTTGTTAGATGAAACGAAAGAGACTGAGATGTCGACGGCAGGTAGTCTGATAAGCATGAAAGGGGGTTGCATCGTGGAAGTCCTGCCCATCAGATGGAGAAAAGTACGTGATGCTTTCAATCAATGCGAAGTCACATTTTTCAATATTCCATAAAATGAAATGTACACTTTAAAAGGACACGCCGTAGATGTGGGCATCAAGGCGAACTTTAGGGTTAAGGGTTGGCTCCGCCGGTGACATTCGAACACAGAAAAAACACGACCACAGTAGTTGGATGGGTTAAGGCAAAGTGCGCTGCGGGTGTTGTTATTCTAAAGGGGCATTTTTTTGTTGTCTTTGTCCTAAAAATGTTTTGGTACCACTGTAATTAGGTACGATCATGGCTGACGTGCTATCTGAGTAAAGAATCAGAATTGCAAAGCAGAGTGAAACCGTATCGTCGTAATCGTCGGTGCAACAGGACCACTTAGGACAAGGGTCTATTCCTTTTGATGGAATCCACACTTTAATGCGCATCTATTGACTTTAGAAGCTTACTAAGGACAGTCATAGTTTTAGAAGTTGGTTGGCGCAGTGGAAGAAACCTCAAAATGGGTTTTAGCGGTGATCGATTTTGAGCTCCCTCGCCCACTAGTCCACTTACCAAGCAGTGAACACAGATTGCGCTAGCTGTCTCAAAATTTTGTAGTAATCCATATCTGGAATTTTGTTAAGGGGGCTGCAGTAACTTGATCGAAAAAAAACTGAATATAGTCCGACTCCAGATTTGGCGCATTCACATATGTACTGGAGCTTAAGTTGACCCAACAAGCCCAGCTTTAAGATCTTCCTTCCAAACATATCCACACCAATTCTCTGCCGGACATCTCGGGGCAAGTCTATTAGAGGGGTACCTATGTTAAACTGCTCTGCTATATCGTATAGAACGTCAGATTTGCCTGTTATAACTTTGAGGTAGTATGGGACTTCGACTTCCAAGGCTCTGCTAAAAATGCTGCTACCTGCGGCTAACGAGGGCGAAACTCAGTATATGTTGTCAACAAGAAGGGAAACCCAATATTTATAAAGGAGCAGAACGTCACAGCCGACAGCTAAAACTTCGAGGTGGTAAGAAACTACGTTTGCCCGGCTCTGCTATGTAAACAACAATTGAGCTGAAATCGAAGAAGTTTATTGCGCAATAAAATCCTTTTTAGTTGTTTTAATTTATTTTCTAAAAAAAACACAAATTCGCCGAACACACGACTCTGTGCCACCTCTACAAACATAAATACAAAAATATCCTTTCTGCGTTTTCTTCTTCTTGGACACACCGACAGTGCAACAACGGCGACCAGTTGCCTTGACGTGTTGACCATGGCCACGGAGACCACCAGTAGTGAAGCATACCACGATAGTCACGGATCTCCTTCAAGCGCTCCAAATCCTTGATGTCCTTTTGTTTGCTGAGGAAGCAGTTTGGAATCTTTTAATGCCTTGGGTTTAGGGTGATGGTGACAATTTTGTCAACTTCCTCATCGGTGCCCTCTCCAGCGCGATTGGTTGGATCGACATCAGCCTTCTTGAGGACAATGTTGGCGTAACGATGAACAACACCATTGATGGCGGTCATAGCGATGGTCACCTGTTTACCATCGATATTCGTGTTCATGCTACGAAGAATATATATGGGATAACGAGAGTCATTTTGCCTTTCAGAGTTCACCGAATTCAACCGAAATGTCGCGAAAGTTGGGGCTCTTCGAAAAATGTCCGGTCCCTTTTGCTTTGTCAGGCTTTGGATGAGGAGATTTGACAAAAAATATAAGAGCTGTATATAGTGTATATAGAGTGACATAGAATTAGTTAAAAAAAAAAAATTGGTCATCTAAAATGGCTAGGGCATTAAAGCGTATGTATATGGACACAAATGCGTCGCCGTCGGCCTGTTGAGTCTTCAAGTCTAACCCGGAGCGAGAAAACAGGAAAGAAACTTTAAAGTGGCTTTTACGAGAAGAGGGGATACCAACAGACTTAAAGATCGCAACAGTAGGCAATTAGCTAAGGACCTGGGTATGAAGGGTCTTGTTAGTTTGTTTACCCCGAATTGTAAGAAAGACCTTCAACGAGTTTGTTAATATTTTCTGAATATTTTCTGAGTTTTTGAATTTATTGTAGCTCAAATTTCGGATGGAATAAAAGGGTGAATCTTTGCTCAAAATACTCGGACAAGTGTTGCCTAAAAACAACTTAAAGACTTTTTGCATTGATTTGGATCTACGAATATTATGACAACTTGAATGAAGTAAAGTTAAAAATAACAAATTCATTTGAGTTCTCAAGAATAGAAAGAGCGAAGTTATTTTCGAATTTGAAGGAATAAAGCCAGCACAATATATAGCCTATAGCAAGAAGATAAACTTTCAAAATATTTTAGTGAATGTTTCACCGAAATCGGTCAAGTAGTTTGCGAGGTTACTCCGGACATACACCTGGAAATGGATTTACAGTGCTTTCGAAGACTTCAAGCTGTTCAAATAAAGTTGCCAGCTAATTTTGGCACTCGCTGTAGTTTTATAAACTAAATAAATCTATCTGTTTTATATGCTAGGTCCTTAAAGCGGATATTGGCAATACTAGGATAAGCTACTGAATGTATGCAATGGCCGGGACCTCATTGAAGAAGGTGATGGATTACCTCTACTTTTCCAGTGCAATTATTAACTCAGCGCAACGGCCGGTGGTGCGTCTTATGTGAAGAATTTTTCAAAGCTCGTGCAGACGCTCAAGTAATTTTTGGAAGGGAGATTTTAGAGGAACGCACTTTGTAAGAAGATGTGCCTCGTTGTCGCACTCTATTCAGGTGGTCTAAGGACCGCAATCCATTTCGTGTGCGGTTAGAAAATACTCGAAATAAGACTATATCAATGAAGCATGAAAATGTATGAGTTTGAGTCTTGTAAAGAGCAGATCTAGAGCCCCAAAGGAAGTAGCCACTATAGAACTAGAAAGCTCCAACTTTTCTCACTGACAATCTCCTTGTTTTAAGGGCATGTGTCTCTGGAGTCAGCTCAGCTATTTTCACAACCTTTCTTGACTTCTTGGGTTGTGATAGGCAAATTATCGTGCCTTATGTCTCATGAGAGTCCTCATGCACTGTTTAACTTTTTCGTGGTACCTACCTAACTTCAATGAATATCAACCTTCAGGGACAAATTATGCCCCTCTGATGCAATACAAAAACAAACAACAAAACTCCTCACAATTAAATCACCTAACCGTGTAGAAAGTTTCGAATCAAAAACACCACCGTTTTTTGAATACTTAAACAGGCCAACATCTTCCAAAAGTAGAACAAACGCTTCGATATAAAAATTAGCATAAATAGGTACTCCACTTCACTCAAACCCAACAACCTTTTTCTGCATGAACCTTCACATCTCAAATGACAGCAGTTATTACCCTTGACGAATTACACCCCCCCACGAACTGAAAGTGTCTGCGCCCTATCGCTAACTGAGCATGATAAGGACTGCGATACGTGCCCGGAATTGGGACTTAATCTTCAACTTAATTATGTCGGTTTTTTTTTTGTTGAGGATACAAATTCATTCAAGTGATAGTTGGAATTGGAAACCAAATTAAAAAAAAAAGTTCCACGAAATTTCATTAGTGTAAAATATTCAATTACTACCTGGCAAACTATATTCCGTTCCGCATGCAAATTACACTTCCGCCTCCCTTAATTGGCCAGATGCTCGGCAGCCAAGTGTCCAAGTGGTGCTGCTTGTTAGTTTGTAACTTTTCCAGAAGAGACGAATTAAGAATTCTAAAATGGAAAAAAGTTGCGGAAATGCAATTAACTTTCAAGATTATTCGTTTACTTGTGAATTTTAGGTTTATTTTTTTGTTTATCCCTTCGAATGGTATAGAGGTGAAGTTGAACATTTTAAGGGAAGTCGAATGATGTTAGAAGTCACTTAACAAATCGTTTGCCAGTATGGAGGCCTGACGTTGAATAACAATTTTAATTAAGTGCAAAAGAAGCTAATTTTAAATAAAATTGATATTGAAAAACGTTTTTTAAAGCCTTTTGTAATCAAGTCTTCTACCAATGGCTTCTAGAATGGTGTTCTACTTAAATCTGTGCTTCGATTCAACACGCGGTGAGTCTAAGTTAGCATCATTTAGAATTCGGTATAAAAAAATGCTACACGTTTTTTCGTACCGTCCAAAAAATGTATGCCATGATTTTTCAAACCATTTTGAACCTAAAAAACTACCTAGGAGCAGATGACGATGATAAGTTTATTTCTGATCATTTTTTTTTTGATTATCGCCAGTTTTCAATACATTTGTGGAGAATGATTTTAATGAAGCCCTCAAACTCGTAATTTTTGCACTTAGATGCTAGTTTTGGAGGTCTATCTGCAGTCGTCTGAAAATGTGCGTTATTCTGCTCCAGGTCTATAGAAGAGGGGGTACATACTGTAGATCGCTAGTTGTAAGAAGCTGGCCATAGGGCACCTCTATACGGAATTGTTGCGACAACAATTCTTTTATTTTGTTTTTGTATTTGATGAATAAGAACATTACTTTCGCAAGTTTGATGTTTTTGCTTAGATAATAGATGTAAGCAGTCAGTGAGTCAGATTAGATCCTTAAGATGAATTTAGTATTAAATCGAAGAATTTCATTTAAATAATAAAGAAATAAGTTTTCGTTATTTTCAACAAAACAATTTTACAACCAAATTTGAATAATTTCATAATAATGAAAAAAATCAGCATACAATATTTGTTGGATCTAGTTATTAAATTATAGAATTATTAACGTAATTATCAAAAGAGAATAGCATTAACTTTTTGTATAAAAGAAGAGAACAAAATAAAATCAAAAACAAAGTTGTAACTTGTAAGCATTACATCATCGACACTGCTAGTCTTTTTTCTCGTTTTCTTTTCGCCTGTCAGCCGTTGTCGGTGCTTTCGCACAAGGAAGGCATTCGCCACTCCACGTCCCTCAAGTCTCGCGATTACGCAATCAAGCAAGTCAGTGTGCTTGACTCTTCGTCGGTTCTACGTAACAACTCCCGCAACGTCGGTGCTGTGGCTGTTTAGTATATTGGTCAACGGTTTACACCGTTTAGGGCATCGACCTCCAACCCTGGGTATTGGAGATTGGACTAGCATCGGCTGCTCTTACCAAATTAACGCAGCAGCAGTGGATCTCGTTAGTCGGTGATAATTTCGCTCACAGACCACGATTCCACTGGCGGCGGTCGCAAATAATATTGCGAACGCTACAATATTTATTCCATTTTTACTATAATTTCAAGTTTGAAAGTAGGTATTTTTTTTTTAAAACTATAAATAGAAATGTAGAGAACGAATTTCTGGCTTAGAAAATTTATATGTTAATTTGTTTTTTTTTAGTAATAATTTTTCCGTGAAAAAGTATTAATTTTGTAGGCGCAGTGGCCTAGGGCGTTGGACTACTAAGCGAGGGGTCCCTGGTTCGATTCCCGAAAGACCCAAACCAAGCATATCAATTAGCCGTTTGGACTCGGCGTTAAATTGTAGATCCCTTCCGTTTGTTCCAATTTAAAATTAAAAACTCACACAAAACGAATGGTTGTGAGAAGCTAGGCCTAGGGTTCCACGGATCTGGTGCGCCAACTATTTATTTATTAAAGAATTTTTTTCAAAACTCCGCTTCTACCTAACCGGTACAAAATATTTGTATCTAACCAAACCCCAAAGCTACTTATAAGTTTTCGTACACTTCTCTAAGTTTATAGAGGATGAATGTTATTTCAGAATTGATTGCCATTTCAAGTTGTACGAAAAAAAAAACATGTTTTTCTAAAATAAAGCAAAACTGTAGAAACATTTTCTGACAAATTTCAGACGGATTTTCGATAAATAATTAACTTGCGGTGGCGGGACACTTTAACTCATCGCTTTATTCAGACAGCTTAAGCCACGTCAATTGCATTCATTGAAATTGAATGTCAACCAAAAATCATCATGTCTACCTTTAAAATTCTTTCTGTACGTGTGTGCATCGTTCTCACGTAGCATTAATTGGATTCACGTGTTTTGTCACACCATCTGTAAAAAAAAATTCACACGTAAACGAAACTGTTGCCAGTGGGATGAGTGATTCGAAAGACGTGTTGTTTGTGACCCAATTTTCGTTTTCAATCGACACAAATACTGTCTCACATTTTAGGCGTGAAAAATGTGAATCTCATACGGAAACGAAGCGATTTCGTTTCAAATCAAGCGACAGATTACACTAAGTGACGAGCAAATTGTATCACTCGAACACATTTGACGAAGATATTTGCATTAGAAGAAAATGCCACAAAGCATGAACAAAATTTAAATTGCTCCACATGCATCTAACTAAAGTTGACAGAAGGGGTTGGCGGTTGGACGTTAGAGTGGGTTTTGAGAGCGCACGTCATGCTATTTCTGGAAAATTGCACAGGGCAGTGGTCAGACGTCAAATATTGTAGACGAAATCAAATTGCTCATAAATAATGGACAAATGCGAATGATGGCTGTGATTGCATTAAATTGCTTGTCTCACAATATTCGCTTTACCTTTTTACATTAGTCGATTTTTGTTATCAGCTTTGACTCATATAGATCTTCCATTGCACCGCGAACTATGATTTGAAAATGTATTCCAATGTTTATCCACTATCTAACCAATTGAGTTGCCAGGCTGGTGCGACATACTATGGAACAAATTCACGAACTCAACATCTCTACCTCTAGATATTATAAAAGTGACTCTCTTTTTGTGTTTGAATTTGTTACCGATTCACGTCAAAATTACGCACCCAATCCGCTGGGATTTTTCAGGCATAACAAAGGGCTTAATGGAGCAATATTTAGTTTTTATTTCATCGCAATCGGCCGACTCATTCAACTTTTATATCTTGGGTGCCTTTAATACACCTCCTTAAACTTGAGAGAGCGTATAAATGCTTTTGATTTTTGTGCTCCAATGGTTTCGGAGAAAATCCATCTTGAAAAAGGGGTACCAAGTTGACGTGGACCCAATAAAGCCCACCTTTAAATCAGTCGAAAATTAAAAACAAAATATTATGCCCTCTTCCGAATAACTATGGAGGGAGACCCTAATAAAACAAGATATATCCTTTATGGCGAAATGAAAACACCCCTGGTTTTTGCGAAAGAACAAGATGTTCGATTCAAATAGACGATTCAAATAGACGATTCAAATAGATGATTCAGATAGAAGAACTATAGAGGCTTACAGAGACATCGAACTCGTCAATCCCATGATGAGTTTGCTACGATTTTCAGAGCGAGTAGACATGCAGCGTCTTCGATTCTAGGCCACTCTTGAGTAGCTTTAGAAGGCAAGTGAACTATCTTATAAGCAGTTACTTACCTCCTTGGCCAACACATTTTTCTATTCCATAGTTGGACTAGAGTTTTCTTTTTAACTCACTCAAAGTAAAATTACTTGACTGCCAATAAAAGGTAGTAATGTGCCGAAGGGTATAATTGGCCAAATTTAAGCTTATTGATCAGTTTCGTGTTATCCAGTCGTTGATTAAACTGATGCCCTACCTTTGGAAAAGCTTGCCAGATTGGCTATTTGTCAGCAATTGGAATATTTTTTTCCCAGATTTCCCACAAAAAATTAAGTAACCTCAAATGGGTTACAAATCTGTAATTTTTATCTTGGAAGCATTAACGAATTCTACAATTAGCCACCACATACCTTTAAATAACTGATTTCACTCATCGATTTGGACATTTCGAATCAACCACAACCAGTGTGACCAATTCAATATTTGAAATCATGCTAAGTTCAGCAATACCTACCCATAGCATGTTTTGTTTGTATAAAAAGTGCTAAAATCATGATAAATATTTCTTTGAAATTTAAACGTGCTAAAAACCTTCAAAATTAACAAAAAATCTGTTAAAAAAAAGATAAGCCTCACAAATAATCATTAAATAAAAATCACTTAGTGACGCTTTCTATATATTAAATAATAATATATTTAAATTCAATTATGTTCAGTCTTTGTGCGTTAAATAAAATTAATATTATTACTTTTAAAATAAATTAATATTACTGGGAAGTCTTAAACTAAGGGCCTCCTCAAAAACATCGCACACATTTTTCTTCTTCAGGTGGTAACATTTTGTTACTCCGATTTCCTTTTTGGTTTTTTTTAGGAATGGTAAAATTGCGACAACACAATTCGTCTGATTTGATTTTATTTTATTATTTTAATTCATAATTTGGCTAAATCAAAATCCTGCTAATTTTTCCTGCTACAGCATAAAATTATGTTAAGGAAATGCTGGCATAATTTGCAAAAAAAAGAGGCTAAAGGTAAAATAGACCTGCTAAATATAGCAGGAAATATGATAAAGTGGTCACAACTACATTTTCAGTATATTAATATATTAAATAATAGGAATATATTAAATAATAGGAATATATTAAGTAATAATAATATTCTTATTTCAAAAATAAATTATTTAAATATTTAATCCTTTCGTATTTTTTAATGTGTTTATTTCCTGTTATTGTTTAATATAAAAATAAATTCTTACCTTAGCTCCGATTTTGGTTTCAAACATTTCAAAATTTGGCTATTGAACTAGTTCAAGACCTGACATCCTGCCGTTTTAAAAAAAGGTTTTTTATGCGAAATATACCACAAATGTCAGAACATGTTCAATGTACATTTACGAGACTATCATTCTTTGGAGACATATTTCTTATCGTTGTGATTTGACATAAGCCGGCTGATCCGGTGAAGTGTAAGGAAGGGTTCATGGATCGATCTTTCAATAGAGAGATTTGCCAAAAGTTAAAGCAGACAACACGACTTTGACAAACTGCCATCCATTGCTTCAAAGCTCACAATTTAAGTACAAAAAAAAGATTGACCACCAAACGATGGATTAGACTTCACTTCATCTACCCTTGTCCTTGTCTCTTATAAAGGGTATATTCCACGCATCTGTAAACACACACAGTAAGTCCAAGTCATTTCACGAAAATCGCCGCTCTCCTCACCGCGGCAAAGCTTGACGCAGCTGGCGTATTTTCAAGTAGAACTAATTCCGTCTGACAAACATAATTACAGTGTCGTGACTTTTTGCAATAACCGCAATAAAAAGCCATTTAGATTGTACCCGCTCTCTCTCTCTCTCTCTGCAAATAGAATCAACGAATGGGTATATCATATATGCGATACATAGCAGCACCCCCAATCGTACCGCCCGCCACTCCAAATAGTTAGAATTGCATTTGTAAATAATTCCATTAGTGGACGCAAGACATGCACTGCATGGGGTAGCACACCAGCCTGACAGGGGCTAACTCAAATGAGTGTATGCATTTCAATTCAAGGATACTATCAGTGCGCGCGTAGATTACATCGATGATTAGGAACGATTGTGTTCGCGGTAGCGGTTTCTTCCATAACGTGAGCGGTGAGCTGGCAAAATATTCATGACGCTCTGTTGTGTACCTACACCGATAGGTGTGTACTTTGACGTTAATCCGAGATTTATTGAAGAGAATGTCCTTTTTGCAAATGTGTTTTGAGGAATTCACAAAGCATTTCATTTCAGTCAATCAGTTGGAAATTTTGCAAGGTCATTGGCCGCCACGGCTCACAGGATTCACCTCGACTTGATGAAGGCACATCTAACGATTCCAGCTGTCATGGCACAGCCTTGTGAATGGAACTTGTTTGTCTAATTAAACCACAAAATCAATACCAACCGCTGGTACTAAGTTATTCTGACCTTTGACAAGGCAGCTACGAAAATGGCAATAACACAGCGAGGGTGCGCATCCTGATGCCTTTCATCAGGATCTGACTATGCATGAATGCATTCAACTCGTGGTGATTGACATGGGACTTCGGATAATCAGGATGAATATCAATGGCTTTTTAGATGCACATCCCAACCAACGATATGACATCCATAAACGATGATGGACTTCCGTCCGCAGACTACGGATGAATTTGTTATTCACTAACTTAAAATATTTATTTGATTACCAATACATAAGAGGATGTGGATTGAATTTGTTGAAGGGCGAAATTACCTGATGCTGATATAATTAATCTAGTTTTTAAGTGGAGCCAGCTGCATATGGATTTAGTTAACATTAATTGGTACTTTAGGATTGATTTTGAAGGCCCATTTCGATTTGAATGACTAAATAATTTACACTCACAGATGAGAAGAGTTGAAGGTCTACTAGACCTTTATGTGCAACGTAGGTTTACACGGGAGAAAATTGAAACTATTCGTATGAGAATTTTAATAAAGTGTTAAATTAAAAAAAAAAGTGTTGATTATATTCCCGAATACTTTCTATAACGCGTCCGGTCATCTGTTTATTTATCTTAAGGGGCTTTTGACAACTGATACGTTTTGATTCTGACACAATTCTGATTACATACCTACCCAGTTTTTCGCTAAAAAATTCCAATAACGCGGTACTTTCGATTAGACTATTACAAAAACGGTAACGATTTAAACAAAAATTCATTTTCATGGTAATACTGTCATTCCTAACATGATAGCAGACTTAGTTTTTCCTCTAAATTACCGAAAACGATGCTTTTAAAATATGTTCACGTCTCGAAAACATGCAGCCCCAAACAAATCCATCGGCATATTCAGCTTGTAAGTTAATAGATCACCAGCATTTAAATTAACAGTGGCAATACTGCCAACGGGCCATCAAGTGCTGTCAAGTGCTGGGTTTTTAGCGGTAAACCTAACAAGACACTGAACGCTTGAGCGACGAAAGGTTCAGAAATTGTAAACTTTAAAATCGTACAGTTGTGGTTGTGGCCACGTACCTAATCGCTAAGTGATGAGCAATATCGGTTCGCCAATTGCTCGTCGCTTACTACTTGGTTTTAGCTCTTATTCGAAAAGAGTACCGTCTGGCAAATGGCACTATAAGACCGAAACCTACTCATCTATCTACCAAAACCACACCTATTATAATAGGAGATACACCGACTTCTTAGAGGAAAACAGAGAGAGAGAGAGAGAGCACGAGCAAGGGGCGGTCGAGTCTAGACTGCAGAGTCCAGATCAAGAGAGGTAGCACTCTAAATAAAAGTTTTGGCACCTTTCTTCCTTCTATACAGAAACCCGCAGAGATCAGCATATGGATACACGGCAGTACTTTGAACTTGAAATTGCACTTCATAAACGGTGAAGGCAGTGTGATCCGTTCAAGTTGGACTATAATGGTAAAAATTTCCGTCCTCCCGTTCAAAACGAAGTGAGGATAGCGATGTCTACATATTTAAGTCCAATAAGATTTCTGATGCAAATAAACTATCGGCCAAGCACCCCCAAAGCTTGAACCTACTGGTGAGATGAATGCCCGATCGTAACCTCAGCATCGTGCGCACCATCCACAAGAAAGGAGATTTTCGGAACTGTGCCAGCTCTATATAGGAAACATCAGTTCGGTGAATATTGAGTATAAAACTTTAGTCAAAAAAGTCAACCATCAATCAAATTTTAAAACGTGGGTAAAACCCTCTTGTCTGTACAAGAGGGCGAGGTCTCGCCACCTAGAAGTTTGATGTCGGAAAAGGTTTGTGCTATCACATAAGTAGCTCCAAACTCACAAGTCTGTACTTCTGAGATAATTTCGCAAAAGTTCTTTCAACTACATACAATGAAATTGACATTATTAGGAGACAGGCAACAAGCTATTGGTGGCTATAAGTTCATTAAAGGGAGATACCTAAGATGGATCTGGACAAAGCAAAGTAAATGGTGTCATCGAGAAAGGACTTTAAACAGCGGCGGGTCGGACAAAACGTCACAATATATGCTTTCAACGTAGTAAGACTTAGACCTATTAGCTTACTCTTAGGAATAATGAATGTAGTCACCGCCACCTTCGGTGCCAAACAGAAAAGTTGGCGATATGACTAGACCAAAGCAAACATTGTGTAAAATAATTCAAATGTAGGAGAAGCCAATAGCTAGGCGACAAAAAGAGCGAACACCCACAGACTTGCGGACTGGCAGTAAGCCCGCTTAAGACAGAACTAGTTCTCTTTACTTACACGGGGACAATCCCTGAATTCAGCCTGCCTACAATTAAAGGGATTCCGCTAAAAATTTCTAATCAAGTTAAGTAAATTGAATTCAAGTCTCAGCACAAAGCAATGGGCAGTGAAGGCTATATTATCATTCTATGCCTGAAAAATAATATTCGGCCGTACCTTAGGTCCTAGTCCTAAAATGCTAATGCAGTGAGACATTATTAACAAATCTGCGGGAAACAATGTATGCACAAAGGAGTGCAAAATAATGAAAAATTATGAGCTGGAAAGAAATGATCCTTCACTTTAACTTAACCAGGCCGATACCACAGTATTAGGGTAAGCTAGGATTCCTGCATCATAACCGGGAAAATATTGCCAATATATGACAAAAATAAAACAAAAATAATTCTACAAATACCTCTCTTGTTGGTATTATCAAAGGACATAGCATGTTGAAATAGATAATAAGAATCAATACTGATGAATTGTGCAGGGGATGCGTTGATGAGGACACTGCACTCTTTCTTTCCCACTGACCGCCACTCTGCCACATCAGATAGTGAATTCTTGGAAACCACTTTATGCAAGGACTTCAAAGACAGGATTTTTCAAAACGGGACTGGTAGGACACAGCTCTTTTATCAGGGACTCCTTCTCTCACATCCCTGATTAAGCGGATGAAAGTCTGGGTGTACTTAACTTCGATATACCATACGATGAACAGCAATTTCACTTCAAGTGGCGTTAAAATACTGAAGGCAAATCAAATTTATATGAAATCAGTTTGGCGTTGGAGTATTTTGATGACACGAATTTTCGAATGCATATCGACCACCAGCATAACACCAGAAGGTGAGTGGAGGGTATATTTCAACTTCCACCTATCGTCAATTGAAGAAGAGGAATGATATACACTGTGCCGAAATTGCTCAACGATCTACCAAAAGCGAAAGGAAAAGAAAATTAAAACAATATCATCTGGAATCTGTAACGTTAATCGAAATACAGTAGCAGTCGCTTATAATGACGGTGAAGGGACTAACTAAATGGGGTCGTTATAACCGGCGGTCGCTTTATCCAACTGCATTCAGGAATAAATTAAACAAAATTTAATAAGTACATTTTTTTTGGTAAAGACGCGCAAACCACAACTAATTTAAAAGCAGCTTTCTCTGATTTTTCCCGAAAATTATTCGTTATGTCCGACATTTCGTTATATACGACGGTAGAATACTTTAAAATATAATGAACCACCCAAATGAAAGCAAAGCGGATGTTATAAGCAACTGATCGTTATAAATGACTTCCACTGTACATTGATAGAAGATTAACTAAATTGTATAATGACCAACATTTTAAATATGTACTGTATTCACTTCAAGTAAATTTAAAAAAATGTTTCAACCACTTGCAGATAAGCACTTTCATTTGCCGGTTAAAACATGTAAATGTATACTAAAATTATTGTTAATTAATAAAACTAAAACCAAACTAAAAAAAGAACTCTCTGAGAAGTCTGTTAAAGACCTACATAGATTTGTGTTAGCCTCGAGATCGTTTGACAACCCGGTTTCATAGGTTTCCACATGCAATATGGGGGTCATTAGAAGTATGGCGGGTGGAGGTTCCCCCTGTCTAGCCCACCCGCTAGACTAAGCTAGTAACCCGGTCTACAATTTTTAAGATTCTACATCCAGTGGCGTAAAATTTAAAAATATGTCTACCTTCACATGGTCGGTGCAAAAAAGTGAACCAAAAGCGAGACAAACTGTTTTTAGATTTAATCCCTTTGACCAGTTCCACTGTATTAAACTAATAACTCGCAAAATTTAATTCCTGAACACAATCGAAAGCCAATTCCCTCAGCAGTTTATAAACAAAAAGCCACCAGCCCGCCCATGACCAGAGTATCAATCTGCTATTAATTATTTCGACCATAGCGCATCGCTTTAATGTTTTTTTTTCACATAACGAAGTTATTGGCAACTGCACAGGCAGACCGACCCATCCCGTACCCACCGCCCATGCAAGCTTGTTTTGGTGGTCTGTTCACCTTCACACCTAATGATTTCAACTCACATCAATTGGCTTTTGGGAATGATTTTGTGGTTTAATTAATTTCCAATCAAAATGCAAGCGCCAGCTATACGAAGCTTGCAGCTTGAGGTAACTAATTGATTTAGCTGCAATCGTCCTTTGATCGGTACGCTTTCAAGTGACACACAACATTCCTTTTGTTGTCATGCGGATTGGGCCACCTTACATTTTTGGCACATCCTGCCCAAAGTTTTATATATAATCAAAGTAGAGCCCATTCTGTTAACCAGAGTTTTACACCACCGCACCCACTGTATATGTGGCCGCATGTGAAAATGTTCACCTGTCAATGAATCTATACACTCGTTGCGTGATTGCCATATTAATCCTGAAAATTGGTTTTCCTTTTTACCACACAAACATGAAACTACTAGCAGATAGTATGTACGGAGAGGAGCCATTGTCTTAAGGAGCACATCAGCCACCAGGGGGGGTTGAATATTATATGGTATAGGTGTAGGTGTAGCTGTACTTCCTTGTCCATTGTATCGGTGCTTGTTGTTCACAGAAATATTCAATATCCTGTGGATTTATTGAACATGCCATGGGGATTTTCTTCCCCAACCTGAAAATTGTATGTGCGAGAGTGAGAGAAAAGAAACATTAGCCACCCACCTAACCTTTGTCGATTTGATAATTTGTCTTATAGTCTGGCGCTATCCTCCCAGCCGGCCGATGAAAGGGAAGAAATTAATTTTGATCATTAGACGGGCAATAATAGGTGAGAAGATGATGATGATTATTATAATGATTGCTGAGACGAGATGAGAAGGGATTTTACACGTCTTCTGGGCAAAGAGTAATTATTTCAGATTATCAAGTTTATATGACAGGCGATTTGGGGATAAGGAGTTCAGTCCACTTGCTTGTGAGTTGTGATGTGTTGGTTCTCGAAACCCTAATCTCATTCCTGGCATTTCAAATGTGGGTCATTTTGCGCCTTCAAGATGTCATAGGACTCTGACAAGGCCTACACAATGCTTTCACATTGTATACTGATTTTTCTTAAATCAGGGCTCAATTCGGAAGAGCTTTCAATACGCTAACCCAGTGACAGATATAATTTAGAGTTCTTAGAGTTCGATCTCGACTTCTATTACTTATGGTATAGTTCCGTCTATCACAAGTAAATATTTGGTGTACAAGTAGACCCTTCAAAACTTGATCGGTCTTCCTCTACTGACTTTAAGTCCTACCATAGGTCGAAGTTGTACAAGACACCGAATTGAAGACCGAAAACTTAGCTGTGACACCAAGTTTGTTTCCACCTTTATAATTCAAACAGAAACCTCAGGTTTGCTCTCTAACATGCTGGTAAAGAAGACCTCAACAAACTAAGACTGGACTACCTGCTTAAACGGGACCCAACTAATATGTAAGCTTGAGATTCGTACGCGTTTCCCTTTCTCCCAGCTTTAACACAGACTGCTACAAAACTTGTCAATCCGAGCCGAAAATAAAGTCTGGTAAAATTTAAGAGCAACTGACCTAACTTTAGGCATTCAAATTTGAAATCACTGGGCTTTAACGTCCACTTTAGTAATGAAGATATGAGAAGATAAAACGCACACATGGCGGAGTCCAGCCATAGTGACGCACAACGACAATCACGGTTTCGTGAGGTTCTATGAGAAAGTGGACCAACAACAAGCGAGGTAAGTTTACCAAGCATGATTCCGTGAGTCCTAAGAAACACTTTGGTTCGGAGAAAGATATTCAATAGCGAACTCTACAAGCTGTACAGCTGAAATGGTAAGCTCCACCTAGTGAGACAACACAGTCAGGGAACGGAATATAGAAAGACCTAACCTTAGGCACGCTTGACCACTCAATCCACTTACAGTGGCCAAAGACTGTGTTAACTGGAGAGGCGCATTTATATTGATTAAGGTCAAGGCCCACATTGAAATGTAGATTCACCTAAGCAAGGGTTAGTGAGTGCTCTGTGTTTGCCTTAAAGAACTATTCTCGGCAAGGCCCATCCATTTGCATTAAGTTTTGTAAATAAAACGGAATCATCTAGACGGAAAGAAACGGGTTGGTTAACACCTCGATAAATAGCGCTTTAATTTGTCTCTGAAACTGTGCTCATTTACCTCATAAAAGTATGGCGAACTATCTATCAATCGTTTCCTCAGAGCGGTTCCTATTGTGTTCAATGGTAGTAGATAGGTCTTGCTTTAGGTTAAAACCCAGCACAATACCTTTCGATTTGAGGACCTTTAAGCATTTATGTAATGCTAGGTTTCTACTATTCGATCATATGCCTCGTATAGATATACAAAACAATTTTAATACTGCATAGGTGGACGGTTATTCCTCTTCTTATTCCTGCTCTTCAGTCTTCACCCAACCTTTTGGTCGGCAGGCGCATTTTTAAATGTTCCAAAAAAAAAAAGAAAAAATAATAATAAAGTATTATCACGCATATTTTTAAATTCGAACAAAGGTCTCTTTGATGCTCTTTTTTCATAGTTTTATTAAAATTATATAAATTTTTAAATTTTAAACTATTTACTGAGAAATAAATGCTAAGAACAACAAAAATGTTAATTAACAGTCTTATCTCATATATGAATGTAAAGGTGTAAGAATATTAAAATGTTTTATTAGTAAATAAATGAGAATCGGTTTTAAATTTTTTTATGTAAAAATTAAATTATTATATTCAATAACGTCATGATTACTACGTAAAGGTAGCAAATAGATCTAAAATATATAGAAGTCTTAAACTTGAAAACTTATCTTTAAACAAAGTGATATAGTAATATGTTGTTACGATTAAAAATATGTATGTAGGTTCTAAATGCTATGTTTCTTATATGTTTTTCATTTCTCGATTTTTTGAGACGTTTATACATTTTTTTTAATATTTTTAGTTACAAAAATTAATTATAATAAATTTAATGTATTATTTGCAATATTGTGTGTTAATAAAATAATTTTTCTTTTTACGTTATTGCATTTTTTCATCAATAGGAAACTTTTCGAACAATTAAAAAATCTCTCATCATTTGGAAAAATTCATTTATTCGGTCTGACCAACCCCTTAAACCATTCCGAATTAACGCGGTTTTACTGTATACTGAATTACAATTTCCGCTTCTATTTATTTAAAATTTTTCTTGCTTGTGTAAGGTCGGTGAGCAATATTAAACAACGAAAATTGCAATAATTGTTTTATTATTGACAATGAAGGGGATGCCTCAAATCTACTTAAAATATAAAATTAAATAAATGAAACTAATTTAAAGAATACATTGTTATGTAGTTTGTTTTCAAATCCTTAATCCATTTATGTTTTAAAGGTTTGCTTTAAATTTGCGCTTAAGCAATCATCCCAAAGAGAAATTTCTTTAACCACAATCCTGGCGCAAATATTGCGTCTTATGGCAGAAGGTAGCTATGACCAAGTTTTTTTTTTTTGTTTACGGTTTGTCCAATTAGATTGAGTTTTTTATAAAGAAAGTAAACAAATTAAATTTTACTTTAAGCAGAAAGTTTAATTGTCATCGCCGTCTATCAGCGTAGGAAAATGCAGACGAATGAAAAATGACATTTGTTGCGAACGATTAGAAAGTCAGAATGCAATTTTAATTTGTTCAAATGTCAAAAGAAAAGAAAGAAACACTAGTGTCAAAATTGGAAGGTGTTTGCAATATGATTGTTGTATACATCCTGAAAACAGTGTTACCAGAAGGTTATAATGGAATATCCCAGATTGGACGTTAAAAAATCCCTTTTCGATGGACTTTATCCCTTTTTGTTAAAATAGCCTCCCTCCACTAACAACAACTAACTAACTAACTAACTAACTAACTACTCACAGTCACAGGATTATTTACCACTTTTAATTTTTCTCAGCAAGGGACGATCTGTGCTTGCTTTAAAAACCCACTAAATTCTCGTTCATAGATTCGACGATTTGCCGCCTTTTCAACGCTCCTTTACAACGACATGCCCGCACATCCTTGCTAATAAATGCATTAAAATTCTCAACAAAAAAAATTATACATACAAGTGTTTAATTACATTTATTGCAGTAAAGTTCCACAGCAAAACAAATTTATTGTCTGTAAGGATAGAAACAAAACAAAAAACAGCAAAAAAAACCCTCAGCGGCAAGATGAGCTAGCAAAATTCCAAATTTCGCGCACTTGTTTTGTTTATATTTATTCAATTCGAAATGAGATTTTCCAGCAACGTCATTACAGTCGTCGGTCGTCGTCAGCTAGAAGTATCTGCCGTGTATAATTTGTTTATGCCAAATAGAAGGATAGCTATATGCCTGATCCTGTTCCTGATGATGGTGCTCGACTGCAATCGCGTCAGCGTAAAGAACTCCTTTTTTTTTGGGCGCAAAGTTTCGCATTGTTTCGCAAACGATTAATGCAAATATTTGCGGTATCAGTTAATTTTCTACTTTACTGCAAAAGTGTTTGTCTATAAAATATTATACGAGTAGTGAGTCTGAAGCCTCCAGTCATAGCGTATTTGACTTTCGAGTTGCGGCTAATTGTTTGTGTTTGCGCGGCGGTTTCGATTTGTGCAAAGAAAAGCAAACACTTGGCAGCGAGCGGCGGTCATCGCGAGGAGGCGGATTGCTTAAAAGATTAAAATTCGCAAGTGTTTACATTTATTGAGATGTCCTTGCAGGGTGATTTTTTTTGCACATCTTGAACAGGCAAGACGCCCGATTGCTCCATCAGCAGATTCTTGTGGCAATAAGAACACACATCGCCGCGAAATGGAGAGCAATTCGGCATGTCCTTTGCACGTTTCTGTTTCATCAACAACCCCAACCGGGGTGTGGATATTGGTTTACCTCTATTCCCAGCGGAGTGTTTACATTCTGTTTACTTTCAGCAGTTTCCCTTTATTTTCTACCGTGAAAGTGGAATTATCCGTGTTTTCCTTTTCCGGTAGAAGGTTACGTAAACACATAAAGGTAGCTTCCTTGCTGTGGGTCTTATGTTTTGGGGGTGAAATTCAGCGGTGCCACCTTGGGGACAAGTTTGCTGAGCAAATAATATTTCTTACTACTACGTGTGTGTGTTGGATTGAGGCATTTGTCCTTGCACAGGTAACAATTTAATCACATTCATAATTATGTCTCATTTGCGATCATCGCCCCCCATCCCTATCGCTGTGACAGGGGGTGGTTTTGGTTTACCCCAGCCGCAGACATGTTGTGATGGTTGTTATTCGATTTCATGCCATCAGTGCAGGATTTTAATTAACCCCCGGGTAAGGTACTCCACACGGCCACAGAATAATGAATGAATAATATCAACAGCCGGAGTTTCACTCAGTCCCGTGACGTGTGCTCACAGATTTGTTTTACTTTTTTTTTTGCATGAACGCGCGCTGGGTGTAATCAGGTTTTTGTTTATATTTTTATTTTAATTATGCGTGCGTTATTATTTTATAATTTTTTCTTTTGGGTTTGAATTTTAGATTATTATTGCAGCGCAGCTGATGGATTTTCGCCGATGGTCTTGTTTGAAGCGAACATTAATGGGATATATGTAGATACATATGTGCGAATAAATCTCGATTGGATCAAATCGCGCCATCTGGTAGTTGCTAGTTGAAGGAAATTAAATAGTTGTAAGCGTTTCAAAAAAGATGTCGCGCCTTAAAATTGGGAAATAGTTATTCATGTGAGCGAATTTCAGGCTACGAAGAGTTGAAGGTTCCTTCCTGTGATTAAATACGCTCATTTTTATCGACTTGCGCGGAGTGGCAGCTGACTAACGTTCCTATATCTGGGCGTACGATTCTAGTGGCTTTTATACCAAAAATTGGGACAAGTGACTACCTACACCTATTCAGACCTATAAGAGTCCATCCACCTTCTTGCTGAAAAACTTGGTGAGACTGGTCGAGATTAACGTGCGCAGGTCTAAACTGAGAACACATCCTCTATCTGAGATGCAACATGCGTACATGCGTACCAGTCCTGCTAGACTGCACTTCAAAATCTAGTTGTTAGACGTGAATGGGCGCTTGATAGGAAAGAATACGCTGTGGGCATTTTCTATAGGACTATAACCGGTCTATTCTATATCCGGTGCTCAAAGTCGTCACTATCCAGATATCTGATAAAGTCAAATAAATGGGAGTGATCCTGGGTAAGGCGTGATGTAAATGGCGCGTTTGTAATGAGGGCAAGACGAAGTACCATATGCTGTCGACTAAAAAGGACACCCAACACCGACGGCTCGGGCAGAACATCACAATAGACAGATATAACTTTGGGGTGGTTAAGGTTACTCTCTGTTGTTTCGAGAGAAAAATCCTTCGAGAGATTTTTGGTCCCGTCTGCATTGACGGAGGAGAAGGAGATTCAACGATGAACTGTGGGCTGTGCAGCGACATCGACCTGGTCAGAAGAGTGAAGGTCCAACGACTGAGGTGGCTGGGTCATGTAGAGCGAATGGACATGATTGCTCCGGCCTGGATTATATTCGAAACCACAGCCGAGGGAAGAAAGACCGCGACTCAGGTGGCGCACGCAAGTGGAAGGGGACCTCAACCAACTTAGCGTGCGAAAGTGGAGACAGCTTGCTAAAGATCGCGTTGGCTAGAGACGCTTGTTGGTTGAGGCCCAGATCCATTTCAGACTGTAGCGCCAAATTAAGTAAGTAAGTAAGATCCTGGATAAAAAACTTCTTTGGGCAAAGCATGTTCTCATGCGTTCTCATTTTTCTGTCAGTGTAAAGGATCTTTTGGCAAGACATGGGGCGTATCTCCGAAAATGATCCTTTGGATCTATACGGCTTTGGTAATACATTTTCTAGTTGACGGAGAGGACTTTCTCATAACTATGTGACTGGCTTCTGCACTAAACTTCAAAGAACGGCCTGAGCTATACTATCAAAGCAATCTATTGTCCAAAGCTCCGTTGTTTCTGTTAAATCCATAGAGGAGTCTCGACGATCTTGCGCGACACTTATCCTACGTCTAAGGTTCAATGGATAGGCCGTCATATGCAATGACACCGGAACTTCGGCTGATGGGCAAATTTAGGGTCACCTTTCCTTCTGTTCAGGACTGACTTCAGCCAGAGTCTGAGCCTGAAATGGGTTGCAGTCAAATCTTTACGGATGGCTCCAAAACTATAGGCAAAGGTCTGGTGCCGGTGTCTCCGTAGCGATGTTCAGGCAGCGCTTAAGACCTTGCGTAGCCCTGTGATCCTATTAAGAACAGTTCGGGATTGCAGGACTTCTCTGCATTCTGTTGCAAAGCTGAATTATTTTACCCTTGTAGGGGTTCCAGGTCACACAGGGATTGCGGGAAATATGATTTCTCCGATCAGAGGATATTTTCGCAGGACCCGAACCTGCTTTGGGTCTTTCTGCGTCCTCGGTCAGGGCCACCATCGACGATTGGGTCTCACACGAACACAATTGTGTATGGTACGGCTTCTCAGGATGCTCCCGAACGTTTCTACGATATCAGTGGCATTCTTGCTGTCCCTAAGCAGAAAAGACTATGCAGACAACTTATTGGCGATTTTACGGGACACTTTATTGTCCTGATTTTTGTCGGATCAGGTGGCAGATCTTCGGTGCTGATGTGGTAAGTGCTGATACTGTAAGCTCCTCATCTTTGAAGTACATTCCCAGCTTTCTAAGAAAGTCGAGAAAACTCAAGCAAAATAGATGATACTGAAGTTTTTCCTCACCCGAAAAATACTCTCCTTCTGATAACTTTTAGACCTATGTACTCGTCAAATATTGAGCTGACTACGCTCCAGGGACTTATTTGATAGGTATACCAAATCTGCAAAACACGTGTGTCGAACGTCACCCTTTTAGTTTACCAGCAGTTATAATCATTTTCAGCTGGACAACCTCTAGTTACCCTTACCAAACGAAACCTCAAATGTGTCCCTTATGCCGAAACCTGTCTTAGAAGCACTTTTTCTATATACAGCTATTGCTGATTAAAAATTCCAATTTAAATTCACAAACATGGGCGATAATTTTGGTGACGAATAATTGTTTAGGTGTTGCATATAGAGACGAAAGGATTGTTATCCTGCCACTTAGCTGCTGCGTTACAACATCGCATGTCTTCGACGCCAACACGCACACCGCATGCATTTATGTTGGTTGGACAACTACAAGCATTATGCAAAAATAGTTGCAGCTTACAACAGTTTTCGTGTCCTTCGAGTGATGTTGACATGAGCGAGCCAAGCAGCAAGATGCCTGTCCCCTTGATGGAGGTTAATAAGTCAGAACAAAAGTTAAATTGCGCAACGACTCTCAGGAACCCCTTTCAATGACCCAGATTACCAAAATCGACAAACCGGATAATCCCCTACCCAATTGAACACTCGAACTTGTAACAAGCTAATAAAAACTTGTCTCTTAATATATAGCAACGATACACACATCCACAAAGAGGCCACACAAAAACTGAACAAATCAATAAAATGTCTCACACACAAAAGTCAAATATCATGGTTTGACTTTAAATCAACATCACCTACTACCATTTTCCATGGAACCCCTCAAAGGCAAATAACAGAAAATCTTTTTTGTCCTTTTGTGTGATTTCAAGCACAACGATACGGATGGGCACGCTGCTCCACAAAGAGGAAATCCAAATGGAAATAATCGAAAAGCCAATGCAGGGTTAGGCCAATGAACCAATGTTATTCAATTTGTCCAAATGTCGCCATATCTATGGCAGGCAGAGTATCCGATCCGTACCGTAACCAAGAGTGTCTATCGTATATCAGATACGAGTGTGCGAATGTGTCGTACTCTTCCTCTCTATACTCTATACTCTATAGGAATGAGAAGGACTTTTTGATGCAAAAATTTATACAAGTAGTTTGTTTTTGTGTGTCTTATGCAAATGGTTGGATTTTATTAGAGAGGCGACAGTCTATCCCAATCCATATGGGAATGGGACTAAACGCATGACCGGAAATCGTGTTATGGGCATTTTTGATAGTTGAATGCAATAATTTTTTGTCATGTGATATGTTATCCGTTTTATTTAATTATATAGGTAGGTAGCTATCGAATGCCTTGGAGGGTTATATTTTTTCTTTTTTTCCTTGTTGTGTTTAGAATGTGCGGGATGCATGAGTAGAGTGACAAGAAATGTTTTTAAGCTTTGTCAGCTAATGGTTATTATTCGGCGAATGACAGAGAGATATACGACGGGCGCTTGGTTTAAATAAATTAAATCAGCAAACAGATTTACTCATTTTCGGAGCATCTCCTGTTCAACTGAATGGGAAAACGGTAAGTCCGCAAAAATCTCACGGACTATTGCACCGATTTAAAAATTTCTTAGTTTAAAATGTGTAAAATAAACATGTGCAGGTTTTAAGCTACTTTTTTTTTTTTTAAATTCAGCTTCTACATTTATATACAGAAAATAGATTTTTTTTTTTTAAATAAGCTTTTTCATATTCTTTCAATTTGTTTTTTGTTTTTACAATAATTATTTAAGTAAAATTTACATTATTTAAGATCAACAGGAAACTGAAAGATTCCAATCAAAGAGCTTGCAAGACACTAGAAGACTCGCAACAGCTACTTGCGATAGCTTAAACGGCATCTTCTCCTTGAAAAGACAAAAAGAAGAAGAGTTCACAAGCACCGCTGAGGAATCTTCTTAACTTCTTATTGGCAACCATTTCAAAAGAAAGTAGCTTCAAAAACGACTGTAGTTTGCCGGAAAGAATATTTCACAACGTTAGGGTAAGATTTAAATCAAGTAAACGCCTTAAGGTCTGATTGACACTTTAAAAAGTTAAAGAGTGCGTTACGTAATCACCAATCTGGGCTACTTCAAGAGTTTGAGACAGAGTTAATGGCTAGCAATCCGATATTGACAAAAAGAGAAAGAGATAAACCAGCAAGGTCTTTAAATTTAAACCCGCACAGATGGTTAAAACACATCTAAAAGAACGGGCTTATTTTTCGCAGATCGGGAGCTGCACCAAGGCATCATACCGTCAAAACCAAGCAAGACTGATTTGTTTCTTGGGTATACGAGAGATTTGAGCAAGCTGATAAGCTCACGAGAAGTGGAGGGCGAACTTTAGTTAAGAGTACAGACATCAATCCACAAAATGTGTAGCAAAGCGCATTGTCTTTACAAATATGTAATGAAATTGTAAACTTTGTCTGCCTGTATGTGGATTTGTCTATGTATCGTGTTAAAACTACTCACCCAATCCGTATAGACTTTCCAGAAAACATGGTGCTTAATAAGGAGCAACATTTAGTTAAATTTTGAGACACTTATCCGTGTTGGCATTCAGTGATGCCACCCCAGGTGTCTCTGATTGGCGCATGGACTGGTGGTTATCGTGTGTCGCATTGAATTGGTTTGTTTATTTCTTGCTTTTCTTCGGCCCGAATTTTAAGTTGGTCTAAGGAAAATATCAGGAAATATGACATCAATGCATACGAAGTCGTGGGTAAGGCAGGAATGATTTCTTAAACTTCGCTGACCGAATGTGACCAAAGAGGTTTTTTAACTTGTAAGCCCTCTGAAAAAAATATATAAAATATACAAAAATTCTTAAACGAACGGAAATCAGAAAACGTACCAAAAGACAGGTGGAAACGGGCATACAAACCTACACGCCCAAGAGGAATATGACGGACCTTGATTTTTATAAGGGGAAAATATTACAAATGAGTTTAGCAATGGAAAACCTTTGTACATACACAGTTGTTAAAAAAATGAGTGAGAACATGTTTTATAAAAAACTAATTTCTTTCATTTGTTTTCTGTTTTTTTTATTTAAAATTAATAGAAAATTGTTATCTGTTTATTTTTCGAATAAATTTAAAAAAAAACAACAACAACTTTAGAAGTTCTGTTTTCAGCTTGGACAAAAAAATAGGTGTGTTCCTAAATAGTCATTAATTGTAGATTTTATTAATATATTTCTTAACTTACTCTAATAACATCCTCCATTATTTTCCAAAACTTTTTGGAGTCGTCGTGGCATTGATCCTACCAATTTGTGGCAGGTTTCGCGAGGAATGAAACACCATTCCCTTTGGTCTTTTGATTCCCATTTGTGAAGAACGGACCCCTTAATTTTCTTTTTAGTGCATACCACAAGTTATCAATAGGATTGAGATCTGGAGATTGATTGGGCCATGAAACTATAGGCAATGAAATGTTTTGATCCCGGAACCAATCTTTTACAGTACCGGCAGTATGTTTTGGATAGCTGTCCTGTTGGAAATGCAATCGGAGGGGCATGTTTTCCTCGAAAAATGTAGTGGCCTTTAAGTTATTTTGGTTCAACTTGTATTCCGGGCGACTTTTTGGCCAAACATTAAGGTTGAAATTAATTGGGTTTTGTAAGAAATCTATCTGTAAGTGACTCTTGGGTTGCGAAAGATCGTCCAGAGGCGCCCATCATGGGAAGCAAACTTTAATTAAATTCGATATCCCTATATCCATTATATAGGACCAACACCACACCAGTAAAAACAGCCCCACACCATTATATTTCCTCCACCATATTCAACATTGTTCAGTGTATAGCGAGGATGGTATTCTTTTCCTTTTGGTCACCTTACGTTACGTCCACAATCCGAGGAGAACAAATTTATTTTTCCACAGAATATTTCGCTATCTTTTCACTCCTTCAGGTCCGTTCCAACTTTTATGGCTTAAGGCAAATTCTTTTCGGGACCTTACGTTTCTAGCTCTTAGCAGTTTAACTTTTCTGGCGACTCTTCCTGGGAGATTGAAGCTCTGTAGTTTCCTGTGAATTGTGCGTGCACTGATTTCATCCCTCATTTGTGCGCCTACAGTCCGTGATGAAACAAACGGATTGACTTCGCTGTAAGTTAAATGCGGCGGTCAGTAGTAGCTGTGTTTTTTTTTGCCTTCCTTCATTTTCTATCTCTAATGTTGGCTTAAGATCATTGGTTACGAAGTTGTGTTACCTTCCTAGGCCATCTGCTAACAATTTGTATGTTTTACCCTCCTTTAGCCCTTAACCGCTGAACTAGTAGCATTTCTTAAGCAGAGCCGTGGACTTTTCGACCCATTTTAAAATATGATTTAACAAGAAACTTAAACAGGAATTGTGATTAGGTGATTAAAAATTAAACTAACCTTTAAAGTTAATCACTTTGGCAACAAATCGCAAAATTTTAAAAATTTAAATAAGCCCACCCATTTTTATGTCCAACTTTTAAAACGTATAAAATGGTTTGCAATGAAAATTAATAAAATTCTTAACCTTCTCGTCATATTCTTATAAAAATGTATTCTTAATAAAAATGTATTTTTTTGCAAGTTTTGTTGGCAAAACAATGTTACTTAGCAGCAAGAACGAATCAACTAACAACAAAGCTCTTCACAGCTATTTTTTTGACCAGCTGTGTACCTATATAAAACTGATTTGTTTGTCCGTTAAACCAGACTGTTAAATGGCAAAGACGACCGATATTCCGCTGTCAAACCAGAGCAAAGGAAAGCAACGATTTTCGTCCACCCAATTAAAATGAAGGAAGGGTAACAACATCTTACATAAAGTTCATCAACTCTTTGTGGGCGCAGTGGATCAATGGCAATTGTGCTGGACTACTGAGCGAGAGTTCTTAGGTTCGATTCCCGGAAAAACACAAATCACATATAGCTTTTTTCACTGTTTCCGTTTTTTTTTCTACAAAGGACCAAAAACACTTGAATTTCCCTTCTTATCCAACACTCGCCCAAAATTGAAAAGGGAAATTAAAAAAAAAATCCACTCGATCTCGTAACAATCCCATATAACCAACCATGGAGTACACAGTCGCTTAATTTACGTTATCCAATTAAACGCCGACAAATATCAAAATGTGTCAGATTAAATTGGCCGGGCCTTAATCAAAAAACGTATTTCAATTCAATTCAATTATATTCGTAGTTCGTTCCCTCTGTGTGAGTTCGATTCACTGTATGCCTGTATTGACCTGGCGGGGTTGCCGATATGGATGCCCCAAGCCCCACACAATGGAATAACAGCGAAACCCGGAACGGAACAATAATCCTGTCTGCTTTTGTCGACTAATTTAATTATCCGCTGGTGAAGAATAACGCACAACAACAAAATAAAACTGTTGAAGCGTTGCCTTTGTGTTGCGACATTTTTGACAGGAGGGGGAGGTCGGTGCACGATCCCGTGACTTTTATTCGTAATTACAATCATGATATGCTAATCAGGAAATGAAAACCATAATAATCCTTAAACCACAATTATAATAGTTATTATTGGCCATTCAATGAACACGTTCTCGTTGACTACACACTGCCACACACATTAGCATTTAATGACCAACGTCAATAGGTCAGTGTATGTTTGAATTAATTACCACTATTGTCCGCAGCGGAAATAGTTTAACAAATGCCATCCTTTTTGCGAGCTTTGTTTAAATTTTGTTGGGCTAAATTCTAAAGCGCAAACGGCAAAGCCTACGCAAACAAAGACCTTCTCGCAAGAGCCCGTCCACCCCGCCCACCACATCGCCCACTGCAATTTAACATCAATACAATGTCCCGGACTTTGGTTTTCAACTCATCCAAAACCAATGTGTTGATATCGAGTTACCTCAAAGCTATATTGAATTGCTCTCTGGCCGGATACAAACTCAAGGACTAGTGATAATGTTTCCTTATGCACATCACACGCCCACTATGGCCAACCATGTGTGCTGGGTGAGTGTTTGCGTAGGGCGCTTCTCAGGCCGAAGGCAAACCGCTCGCATAAAGTCAAGAAATTAGAACTTGTTTATGCAAAAGAGATTTGATTTCGGCATCACTGTCATACCCATACCTATACATGTCCTTTGAAGGAGTAAACTACTCTCCTCTTTGCCTTGGATATACACGCACGTTGAATGCGATGTACGCCATCAGACCGCATGCCACAAACACAACCTGCTGGCTTGTGGGTGTATGGGTATGCGCCCCTTTGAGCTCTGTTTGATTATATTGGGGTGGGGGGCGGGGCACGTGTTCAACCGGAAATTTTAAGCAAGCTTTAATGCTCAAGTTATTATATTATGGTAACACTTGGGGACCTCTTTTACCAAAATACATGTCATCGGCTGTGGGAATTTAATTAAGACTTGAATAGAGTCGACACTAAGTTGACAAATATTGATTGTTTTTTTGGCCAAGTTGAAATTGGTACTTCAAAGGGGGAAATAAATATCTTTAAAATGTTTTTCTCCCTCTTTGCATATCTGGCAGGTAAATATTTGTAGGTTCTATAACTAGATGTAAATTCAACCTTTGATTTCGGTGGTAGTTTTGGCCCATTGAGTAATATTCTTGTGCATCCAGTCTTGACATGCCAATGTCTTAATTTGTTCCCTCAGAAAAGTATGTAAATTCCCCATAAGTGTCCCACTATGTTATTTATGGTACAAGAGAAGCGTTTCAAAAGTAGCTGGCACTGTTTAAAAACCACGGCTTCCAGCCAAAGAAATGCCAAACGAATTTTGTTCTAGGACAGTCAATAAGACAGTAGTAGTTTTTTATTTAAATGCTATGCGGATCAAAATAAACAATTTTATAAGAAACTTTTCAGCAAAGATTGAACAGGTAGGACCGCTTTTACAAAAAGTTGTTTGCCATTTTTAAGAAAGCAGATTATAGTCTTCTGAAATCTATATAGGTTGCCATTATCTTCTAGTTCATGTAGATTTTCACCTAAATTCTTCAGAATAGACTAACAAATCTTATAGAGATTGACCAGCACTTTGTACTCAAGTTTTCAGCCCATATTTTAAACAGTTGGTTACTTTTCAGCTCTGACCCTTGCTATAGGTTTGTTTTGTAAAATTCAAAGGTCTGTTTAACACCGTTTACAGGCAAAGCATTATACCACTCAAAATCTCTATCTCTTCTCTTCTTCTTCTCTACATATAATAAAACTGTGGAATAAAAAATGCCTGACCACACATCACGCAGAAACTACTGGACGGATTTTGATAAAACTTGGCATAGTGATTGTTTATGTTCTGTGTCGGGACTTAGGATACATTTTGTCTCGGAATATAAAGTGGTTCTTACAAAATAGTCAAAAAACTGTTTATCTGTTTTATCCAATTATACAGACCTAGCTCAGTAATGGCTTATCGGATTAAAAAATAAAAAAATAGGTAAATGTAGTAAATTTTTCCCTGAATCATTTAAGATATAAAACATACTCCTGCCTTGTCCTGAAGCTGAGCAATGTTCAAAACAATTAATCAAAACATCGACCACAATTTTCCTTCAGTGCGGATACCACTGCCAGTAGTTATGCAGCAGTGAGTATCGTTGCAGTGATTATATGTTTTGCACTTCAATGTGCAGTCGTCTCTTTTCAGCGCACACATTCAGGTTGAGCACAATTTCGGGTGATGTTGATTGTGATAAGTTTGGAAATGGGCTGGTGGGATTCGTGTGTCAAGTTGTTTCATTCGCGTAGTTTTCTTTTCTTCGACATTTGAGGTGGGTAAGAGGGAAATAATTGAACTTTGCGTAAATCTTTGTTTTTGCTTTATATTGCTTTTAGAAAGGTCCAAGGGTAGGAACATATTTAAATCTACCTATAATTAAAAACTGTTCTATGAAAATATTTTTTGTCTTAAAATTGGCAGTCAGTTGAAGCAAGCTAGTTTCCAATATATTTCTGTCGATATGTTATTAACACCAACAGTGTTTTTTTATGAAAGTGGTTTCAATACTACAGCTTAGTCCAATACTTTTTGCACTCTTTTTGCCAGTTGCAAACAGTCCATATGGTCACAAGGTTCAAAAAGAAACTGACTGAAATCACAGAGCGGCGAAACGTGGGGTCGACCGTCGACGGCCAAGGACGCAGAACTGGGAGTGCGGGGCACCGCTCATTTAAAATTTAGTAACCACAAATATGCTTCCCAAATCCCAACCACTCAAGAGTCTCTGACGACTATAAACATTTCGTGACAGTCCTTAGGGTTCAATGCGTTCCGATCTCTGTTCTTTTATATGTCCTTAAACACATGAATCAAATGAAAAGGTACTATTTTCCTCCCTCGAACACAAAATGTGAAAGTCCGCAATGGTCTAAGCATTTCCAAAGATAAAGGTGTACCCCAAGGTTCAGTCTACGGTTCTGTTTTATTTTAAAATCGCATTAATTCCTTTAATTGCTCTTAGATTTATAGAAAAAGTAACGTCTTTCGCAGATACTATAGGAATATCTTATGGATATTTATGATTCTGTTAGACCTTTGAATTTAGTCCTTCCATTAATGTCCTGATTCGTGAGAGGTCCATATGAATAATCATTTCATTGTTCCTGAAAGGTGTGCTACGCCTATAAGGGGAGGATTAGCAAATCTAGTGCATAGTTCATTCAATGGCGTTTTAAAGGCTTCTAAAAGCCATTCAATACGACACGAGAGGTTGCTCCGACCCTTGACAACTTCAGTATGGTAAATAACTCAAGTTCTATTGTTGTTCATTTTAAAAAACTTGTGAAAACCTTTTTAAAGCTATTCATAAATTCGCGAAATGGGTCTGCGGTTGAAATTGAAAGGAGTATTTATCTTGTTTCTTAATTTGATCAAATTTTCTACGAAATTACACCGCAAAAATATTTTTCCAAAGAATAGATAAAGTACTCACCACCTTCAATACTTTTGAGCATCCAGAGCACTGCTGTCAGTGTGGGCTATTTTTATGTTGCTATGAAAACTTGCAATTTTAGTGAACAATTGTCTTAATAGTTAAGTTATGTTAAGTTAGATAAGGCGCGGTTTTTTTTATGGTTTGGCTAAGCAAACGTAACACAAGTCTGCGAGCACTGTTGAGTACTTATCAGTTTTAATTTTTAGTGAATGCTGTATAAATATTTAAAGCACTGGAATACTGAGCAGAGGGTCACCGGTTCAACCCCCGGAAAAGCACATATTAAAGGTAATGCATTTTTTCCACCAAGTTTTTTTTTCCGCGAACGTCCAACAAACATCCGGAGAGTATAGGCGTCCCAAAAATAAAACTTACACAAGCGATTGCACCCTCTACTTATTTATTTATTTATTTATTTATTGCACACAATATTACTCGAGTGAATTACGTGGAAACTATAAGGAAGTGTTGCTAAGTCTTTGGAATTCTTCCTAATATCAATGTCCCAAAAAAGTAAAAATCTACAAAATTTGACAAAAAAAGTAAATTATTAATATTTCATCGTTTTGCCTAATTAAATCCCATAAATAAATGCCTCACTTAAATCGGCTTTTAACACAAATTCCTAGCACAGAAACATAATCTTAATTACATTAACAGAGTGTGTCATTTTGTATACTAAACGTTAACTTTATTTGATTTTCTTAAATAAATTAAATATAAAAAATATAAATTTTACTTAAAAAAGCTATTTTTTTGTTTTGTTTTTGCAAAGCCGTATAAGATGTATTTTTTTAAACTTTATTTCGGTAAATATGAAAAGTTAGTTTCGCTTCGTGCCGAAAATTGTAGAGATAGCATTAGTAAGACTTCTATTAGGTAATAAAAATAAAGAGACTCGTAACTGCTGCCTTCTTTATTATTTACTACAAAGAAAAGTAGAAATGCCAAGCTTTCTACAAATATTTTTGAAATCATAACATAACTCAAAATAAACACAAATATGTGACATTCATTAGTCAATGCTATTTCAGGTTACAGATAACCGCTACTACAAAACTCTACTTCAAGATATATAGATAAAAATAAGACCCCCCATGCTCCGTCTCTCACTTGACGATTGTATTCCGGAAAAGCCTACAATCAGAACAAACAAGTTCACATAATTAGCCCGACTGCATGTTTACAAAAGGGCGCAATTCCCCACAAGACCATAATGAATCCCCTAATTACCATATAAAAATCAAAATAAACACATTTATGGCCATTGTGAGCAAATAGTGTCTGTTTTTTGTATCCCCGCATTCATGTGCCATCCACAGTCCAAACAATCTAAACAGTCTAAACACATCCCATCAGAGCTACACCTATACCCTCAATGACAATAGCAATTAAGGCTGTCCAAAAGCTAATTGCTGTTTAGTGTCATTTACCATTCTTGCATTATTAAAATGACGATTGTGTAAATTGTTTGCTGTGCGATTGGGACACAAAGTTGCGGCAAGACGAAGTTAACATTTGGACTGCTTTCATAACTGAATGATCATTCTTTTTATAATTCACTACAAAAATGAAATTTAATTTTTACTATTTTTTAAATTAAGCCAATCAGTGACTGTGAAGAGTAAGGTCAACCGTTGTCAGTGTAGAAAAACTGAAAGCCATGCAAAACAGTGAAAACAATTTGCCATCAGACAAACAGAAAGACTGTCCGCCCTTCAAGTGTCACATTAAGCAACAGTCAACACTTGAAACTCATTGAATCATTAACTTTTGTTATACCTAATGAAACTTGTTTTAAAAAGCCACAAATTTGCGATATCAAAAAGTTTGCAGTTTCGAATAGTCCGTAGTCCGTACAAGGGGGTTTTCACTTCAAAAACAATTCCCAACTATGACTGGTAGCTGCTTGTGAACATGATTACACATCGTATCAAAGTTAACAGAGAAGCTTCCCCACACAAATGTTAAACTTACAGAGCGAGAATTTTAAGGGGGAGCATGCGGATTGTGGTGAATTTGTCTGGCTCTGTTAGGGGTAGAATTTCGAATTCGAAAGCTTTGCAGGAATTATGTAAACGCTCTGTTAGTAACAGAATAATGCTATTGGCCACATTAAGGGTTGATGATGGTGGCGCGGGAATTAAATATCTGTCTGATGGTGGGGTTAATGATAAAAGGCAAGATATATTATATGATATGACAATTGAAGATATTGAATGTGGGAAGACGAGGAGTGACAATGTTTCGCTCAAAGTGGGGAACAGCACTTGTGGGAAATTGTTATTGAATTTGGTTGGATGTGGACTGGGGGTATTAGTTTGCTTATACATAATTGAAATTTATCAGTCCAAAATTAAAATAAGTTCTTTTACTTCAAGTGCTATAGCCACCTCGGCTAGTTGACGATTCGAAATTGACTCGAATGCACAAGAAATATGACCAAATTTACGTTAGAAGACTGCTATTTCATGCATTTCACTCTAGAATCATCAAGTCGTCAATTGAATAGAGCTATCAATTTACAAGAACTTACTAAGCAAACACGCGGTATCTAGTAATGTTACAAACGTCCAACACTTTTACAATTTCTGTAAGCTGCCTTTGTTGGCTGGAGACATCCTACTTCAACTTATGGTGAACATTCGTTCATATCATTCGAAAAAGACTGCTAGCACACTTCTGAAGAAGTAGAGCGTGTGTATCCAATTGCGTCACAGAATTTTGCTCATTTTAATTAGTCACTTTAAGTGGCGTTGTATCGTATGCTTTTAGTCGCCACTGGTCACTTAACTGGGTCATTCGTAAGATGACGTTATCAACGAACAGCAACTCATTCTGTTTGAAGTCTACATGTCTTAAGGTTTGATGCTCCTTAAATCTGTTAACAAATATTATTCGCCATGAGAACGATCTCCATTGACAGTAACGCGAGATATAGAGTCTGTGGAAATAAGGTCCGAAATAAATGCTAAGTCTTCGCCTCTTGCGTTTTTTTTTTCAGACCGCAGTTTGTTATTAAAAACTTGGTGAATCTTCAATGACGTCAAATGAGTTGGAAAATTACAAAGCACTCAATCGATTCCGGCTCCGACATGGTAATCAATTTTGAAATCGATGCGTAGGTAAAAATTTGAGAACAGGAATAGGCGCGTTGTGCTTATTACTTCTCCCAAGCATAAAGTGACAAACACATGAAATGCAGGACTCTTTAAAAATACCCTTTATGTATAGCGTAAATACTAGTACTCGTATATTTTTCATGTCGAAAAATCGACGGATTTCTATTCAAGTTCAAAGTTTCTAGGCCCCTACCCTGCAGTCCACCTTCGAAAATATATTCTTAACAAATTGACAGTCTCACAATGGAGTTTAAAATTTGGAGTTGCATCCTAGAGGGACATTCAATTTCTACAGGTACAGCGATGATAGAACTAGGTTTTGTATTTTACCATACAAGCCCAACCAATAGCATTTTCGCTTACAAGACCTTGTACCATAAACAAAAACCTTGAATTCTTTTTTAAATGACTAAACTCAGTAATAACCTCTTAGCCAGAACGCGTCTAGATGTAGCAAGACTAATGACAATTAGAATGGGCCATTGGCCTCTAGGTACTCACGCAGCCAGGTTTGTCTTTCCCTACAACCCCCACTGCCGTAGCTGCGCTGACACAAACAAGAGTGAAATGGTTTTCCACCTTCTTTGTGAATTCCCGGCCCTAGCCAAAACTAGACATAGGGCACTAGGAATTCCTTTCTATGTTGACCTATCGGCCATCCATGATATCCAATTCACTAGAATCATTAAATTTCTCAACTCCACAGACTGGTTTTGAGCTTCTGTTAAATTCTTTCCCCGCCTTCCATCTTCTGGTTCTGCTTGTTTGTGGTTTCAAAACGACGCTCATGCGTTATTTGTGCATCTTTCCTTATAGGGAGTTTTAAACCAACCAAAACTCAGTAAATCTGGAGTTGGACCTACGCCAATTGCAATATTTTTTAAGTGGCCCGAAAAAACTCGCAAAAGCTTTTCGAATTATATCGAATTTATTTAAAAATGTTAAATAAAAACAAAATAAATATACCTTTACATATTTAAAAATTAATTTCATAAAAAATGAATTTAAACAAATTTAAACTTACCGGAAAAACCATCAAGCTTTTACATTTTGGCAGATATTTAAAAAAATATCAAACTTACTGAATTTTATTTGGTTTTGGAAATATTTTGCGGAGCTCATTGATGTTAAAAAAATCAACAACAATATCGACACCGAACATAACCTCTACATTTTCTATTCAAACGAGTTTTGCTAATGATGTTTTTTCTGCTGTCAATGTGTTTATCACATGAAATTTGTAATAAACCTCTGAGGGGTCGCAGAGTCAACCCCCCGGAAAAACACAAATTACATGAATTCCTTAATACAGCCATTTGAATATGGCACACAATCGAAGGTCCTTTCAGTTCGTCTACATAACAACTTCCAAATAAATAACTACTACTCAAATTAGAAATAGAGAAATTTTGACATCCCGAATACAAAGCTAAGGCCTCTTGCACACGATGCAACATGAAAGGCACATGTCTACGACATTTCTTCTAAAAATGATTCCATCGACGCAATAACTGAATGTAAAAAGTCAACGATATATTTACGAAATGTACCAAAAATACAGCTGGCGTGTAGAATGACGAAGTTTATTTCTTTGCCGTTTCCTTACATTTAAAACAGTAACAGATCTTCGTCAAATGATGAGAGAGCAACAGCTGCACTTTACGTTAGCTGGAGAATGATGGGAAATTAATATTAACTAGGATAACCCAGTGTCCAAAATTTGACTGAATTCCAGGGAAACGATGAAATAATACCTGCGGGAATTTACCTACAGAAATTCAACCTCCATTTGTTGCATATTTTAAAAAAATGGGCTTAGAGCTAACGCCGCAATCGGTACGACAAAAAAAGTGTGGCCTATTAATATAAGAAGGGAAGGCTTAACAATTGAAGGCTTTGATAGAGATGGTATTGCATTTTTAGGACTATCTACGAAAAAAGTATTGCCAGATATTCTCTTCCTGTTTTCTGAGAATGGGTTAGTCTAGCTCAATATCTGTCAAAAATGAATTTATCCTCACTGGATTCAGCATAACTCGTTTGCCATTGCTGATGAGAGACTGACAAACATTTATCAACCTGTTGAGTGGCGCAGTGGCTTAGAGTGTGTTGGATTACTAAGCGAGGGTACATCTTAAGGTTTTTTTTCCACTGCGCCACCTCTCGCGAACATCTGACAAACATCCGAGAGTAAAACTGTCATGAAAGAGCTTCTCAAATTAGCCGTTTGGACTCGGCGTAAAATTGTAGATCACTTCCATTCGTCCCGAAAATTAAAAACTCACACAAAACGAATGGTTGTGAGAAGCTAGGCCTTGGGTCCCATAGACCTGTCGTGCCAAAATATTTATTTTATTTATTTATAGCATTTGTCGCAGACATATGTGTACCTACAACAAATGTTTGAAACGTTTTTGGTGTCTGTTGTGACACACCGTGTGTAAAAGGCTTAAGGTTAAGAGTCAAATAAAGTTTGTGAAGAAATCAAAACTGTTTTTAAGACTTTTATTTCATACTGCGAAAAAGAGATTTGGAGTCTGGAACGTTGTTGTCACGTGTATGGGTCGCTTTTAATGAGGATGTAAGCAATGTGGTCAAGTCTCAAAATGGGGAAGTTATTGTCAAACCATTTCAAGTTGCAATTGGTCTTAAACCAGTTCAGGTAGGCCATCATACCAAACAGTTGTTGTTGCCCTGTACACGAAAACCACGCAGGGTGCTAATTATACATAGAATACACAACGAGAAGGAGTTCACAGTGTATAAGTAAATTAGGGACCATCTGCTCTACAATGATTATTAAAACCCATTCTCTCTTGATTTATTTGCAATCCAAAATAAATGGCTATGCCGCAAAAAAATATCCCTCCACTCATTAGTGCCAACTTGAGTAAATACTTGACCTTGTCCACGACACATGGCACCTTCAAAGCACTTTACACCTTACCACATCCATTTATACGACTTTGTCTCTATATCAGAAAGTATGTAAATTAAATCTCCTCCCACGCGCAGATACCTTCATATATACAAAACATCTTAGGCGCCTCCCATGTTGTGCTCTTTCCTTTTGCCAACCAGATATTTACCAAAAAAAGCACATTAAATCGATTATCAAGAAAAAAAAAGAATCCTGCCATAAGAAACCCGTGCGTGAGACCCAAGAAAACCAATAGAATCCTGATAACATGGCACACGCACACAAAGCATAGAAAATCTTCGAAAGTCTCCAAGGTAGTGCAAAACTTTCGTGTCCTTTTTATGTGTTCGAAAGCACCCGGTTGTCCCGGTTGTTATTATTGTTTGACGAGCACGTGGTTTGCAGTGAAATGCGCATGTTTCGACAATCGGTTTTTTTGTTTTCGAAGAACAAAATGTTAAAACGTCGAGGAATATCACTGTTATCAGTGTCGCTGGCTGACTGTTAAAAGTGGCGGTGTTGTGTTGAGGATGGGTGCTCGCACTGCTTGCGAGATGCAACCAGTTTCAATGCAATTGCATGTGAGAAATGTAAACGTGTCATGGAAACTATGTAAATTTCCATTTGGAAGCATTTAGCCTGGTTTTTAAAAATGCCTGTGTTACAAAAATTTGCATTACCAAGAGAATGCGGCGCCTCCAGAAATGAGGCTATTATCAAATGCATGACTCTCATACACGTTTTGAATGCAAGACGTTCAGTTCGCTTTGTGGCACAACTACTTTTGACACTGTTGTTATTGAAATTATTTACTTGTTGAATAAATTTATAAAAAATGCATTTTATGACTGATGTCTGTACATACATAAATAAAAGAAAAATATATAAAACTAACTGAGCCTGAATAATGTAATTATTTATGTTCCACACAAAGTGTTGTATAATGTGTATGCATTTCAAGGAGAGCTACAGTCGAAAACAATCGCTTCAACATTTTTTAATCACATTTTATTAAATTGGGACTGTTTTTAATTTATTGAAACTCAGCCCCTGGAAGGTGGAGAAAGATATATAATATCTCAAAATATTCGCAGAGCCTAGAAACGGTTTCAATGTTTTTAGATTGGCTTACATTTAGCTTGAATACGAGAGGGCGAATTAAAAAAACTAGTTAGGATAAAAAAATAAAAATTGATTTATAGCTAGAACCATCTCCTTAAAGGATGCACACAATGTTGTTGAACTTGTTATGGTACGAGGATATATAGGTTCAGATAAAAATAGGTACTGGAAACGTATGACAGACATATTGAACTGCATTTTATATAGTTGGATGTAATTAGCCCTTAATTTATGTGCCATATTTTGTTACCTTTTAATTTCAAGGAAAGGGTATGTTTAGCATTTCTCAAATGCCTATGAGAAATAAAATAATATATATTGAAATTGCTGTTCTTTTCTTACAATTAGTTTGCAAGGACTTTGTTTTAAATTCATTGTTGTAACTTATTAAATTCAAATTTAAAATAGGGCTACTGTCTATGGATAGAGCTTTATTCTTGTCTATACTGTTTTTGTAAATACATTATGTAAAATGCTAAATGTTTTCACTGCTTTAGGAAAATCGAAAATCGACTCACTTTCTGCAAGCAACAATTGCAGAGCACAAGACGAAAATAATAAATTATTTGCAAAATGACAATCATATCAAATTTTAAATATTTGTAACATAAAAACACTACTTCAAACTACTTTTAGGCATTTGGCAAGATCTAACCACAAACACTTTTACAAAAATAAAGTAAAAACCGCTAACTTCAATGTGCAAACTTTTACTTTGAACGGACTACCTTACCTACTAAAACTGAGACGACAGTAGGAGCTGCGCAAGTAAGGAGAGAGTTTAGAAGCATTGATCACTGATCATATCTAATACCATGTTCCCACCAACGTGATTTAGCTAAATCATATCAGAAACAATGTGATTTATCATACATTTCATTGAAAAATAATATGAATACTAATAACTTGATTTATACATGTTAAATTTCTATTTACGTATCTGTCATCGCAAGTCTACACAAAATTAAATCGAACATACTCAAAATAGAATCGAACAGACATAAATAAAATCAAACAGACCTGTTATCAACTTAAGCACTTCACACAAAAGCAAACTGTCAAAAAAATTAAAATTGAAAATGCAGATAGTACGCCTGTCGTGATTTATAAATCACTTCAGCTAAATCACGTTGGTGGAAACATGGTATAAGATGGTCTCTCGCACAGTCAATAGTCTGACCATGACGTCTGACACTGACATCTCAGCTCTTAACTCTCACCCACAGCCAAAGTACGGTGGATTTGCAGTGCGGTCAAATGAAAATAATGAGTGTGTTTTTGGATGAATAACTCAAGTAAAGTGTGCGCCTGATCGATCAATTCGTTTGGTTCGCTGATGGTTTTCTAAAATACGATTTCGGTTGACTTTTGCTAATTGATTGGAATTGCATAATTCAAATAAACACTTTTTGTTTAAGAACAATTCACAATTCAAGAACACTGAATTTTCATCGGAGTTTCATCTCAATTTATTTAAACTGCCAACGGATTCAACGGACGCAGAAAAATACTTCATCCGTCATAATGAGTTTCTTTACCTGTTATTTGAATACGTTGACGACGACGGAGACGAAGGATTCTATGGACTGGTCACTTAAATTATTTAAAAGAAATAAAGTTACAAATTGCGCGTTGAAAAGTATAAACGTAACGAAAAGTGAAACGCAATGCTACGTCTCTTCCTATCACTCAATGCGCTTCAAAATTTGTTAAGATCGCTCTCTCAGTCACTCTTAGACAAGCGTTATTAAAGTTATTAAAGAGGCGTTCTAAATATATTGTTTGACTTTTCGTTACGTTCCAATCTTAACGTCACTCTAACGCTACAAGCTCCGTTTTATTCCTTTTTTGCCTTTACTAATTTTTCAGTGTCCATCTTTAACCTGGGTGTCAAAAAATGTAAAGATCTTTACATAATGTTCAGTGATTTTGATCCTAGTCTTTCGTCACGGCATTTAATTTGGCTTAAGCTGGATTACTTGAATTCAATTTTATCGTGGTTGCTTCTTTAGGTTTGACGAACGATTCGGAAAAGTTATTCTGGTTTGAACGATCGGTCTTTTCTGACAAACTCGTGGAAATTCTGACATACCTACAGTATGTAATCGGTTCCATTAGAACGTACATTTATATTTGTTCTAACATGACATTGCTAACAACGCGTGAAGTGCTTTTCTGTGACGGTAGTGTGAACCCCAGCACCACAAGACCAAGAGAAGGGTTTTTTTCTTGGTAGTAGAATGGCCTAGCATTTGAGTCATAGTGGCCCGGGCGAGTTTTTTTTTTAAAAACGATATAAGAATTACGTGGGAGCAATCCAGCTTAAGCCAATGAGAATTTGTACTGAAATTTTACGTGGTGGTCAAAATGGGACCGAACCATTTTTGGCAGCAAAATCCTTTTTTAGTTGACACTTTAAATGACCTGTATTTATAGACGAAAATGGGAAAGTGGAAGAAGAATCTGGAAGCCAGATTTTAAGATTTTTGCAAGGTCCATGTAAACAGGGCCTCATACAAAAATGCCCACCCAATTTCGGCAACACTTTTCACCCCCTCAGCCTTATGCCAGCAACCCCCCTTAATTATAATTGTTTCGCATTAATGATTCGAGCCCCACGTGCAAGCCGATTAATCAGGCGTTCTATTTGTTGTGCCTCGGGAGCGGAAGATGTTTGTGCCAAAAGCAAAGTTGAGATCAAATGTCGATGCTCTCGATTGTGCAACAACGACGAAGAGGACGAGGACGAGGAACATTATGTGTTGGCTTTGATTATTCGGTTCGACTATGGGTTTGCCTGCTTGTTTGTCCGCAATAGAGGTAGAGAGACAGAGTGTCCATCCGTATCGTTGCGCTTGAAAGGGCATACAAAGGATTACCAACCGGACTCTTGCTGCATGTTTGTTTATTGTAAAACATGCCGTTCCTATTGACTTTCGGTTCACATTCATTGATGTGGTTCGGCTCGGTTTGTCGAAATCATATCGGTTTCTCTGTCCATCCATTGTCCATTTGAAATAACGTTGCGAGATTGTGGATTTCGTCGTTGTCACTTGCCTACCTCCTTTCTCGCATCAGCCGTATAACTTTGCATGTCCATGTGCAAATGAGATTGTTATGTCTTTCGTATGAATGTCTGCATAAACAATGCAACGCATGTTCGGCAAATGATGACGAGTTGAAATAATTGGAAGTTGTTGATTAACAGGATGGCCCGAGATTGTAGTCCTTCAAATGGCTCCATAATCACACACGACGAGTTGTGCTAACTAAGTGAATTCAAAACTCATCTTTCTAAATAACAAAAGTGGACCAACTTTTCGAACGGCTCACTTTCGAGTCGTCAACTCTACACCCATCTTTCGCATGGCAACAGAATTATTAGCTGTTAGCTTGTTAGACGCTAATTAGGTTGTAGGATAATTGAGAAACTTGGTCCTCGCTAGACAATTCATACGGCGCTACAATGACAGTGGTACACATTTTGACGTTCGCATCAGATAGCGATGTGCGAACATAACGCGAATGGGTTTTGTTTTTGCGAGTCCTTTTTTGAATGTGTCCACAGAAGGTGACGTCGAATCGTTTCTTAAAGCTGAAACAGACTGTCCCAGAAAAAATAGAGTGTAAATGGAACTAGTCCGACGTCATAACTCGAATTGATTTGCTACTGCTTGTGCCTAGTGCAGGACCCGAATCATATCGATCCTGTGTGTAATTATTGTGCTTCGATGAGTAGGCAAACACGTGAAAATCCTATTAATGAGATGTGTGACTATGATGGCACACTCTTGTATAATGCAAATTCCCTTGTGCGTTGCATAGAAATTGGAATGATTTCGGCAGCCAACCGCTGGGTATAAGAGGGACACCGACATCGGTATATCGATTCGAGGTAAGCGGGTGTGACATGAGTTTTTCCGGCCAAAATTTGATGTGGTGGACTGCTACGGTTGATGCTTTAAGGTTCTTTGCAAAATGTTTCTTTCCACATGGGCTAACTTGATGAAGAACTTTCAAATTGGCCATTAAGGTAGCCAAAGAACAGTCGTTCTTGAAAGGATCGTGTTCAAAGATCTGCACGCAAGGTGTTCTGCCAGACAATAGGCTGGTAGAAATTTGATTATCATTGAAGGAGTCAAGTCGAAAAATAGTGTACTTAATATATCCTGCAAGACACAGTTTACAAAACTGTATCCAAATGTCAGGGCCTATTAAAATAGAAAAATAGAAGGACAGCGTGAGCATGTTACTGATTGACGTAAAAACCACTGAATATATTCGGGGGAAACATTTTTTGAAAGATCTCCTAAGACTCCGGGCAGAATATAGACTATGATGTTCATTGCCACGCCTACTTTTTGGGGGCGTTTTTAACCTAAATGTATTTCTTTTGGACTTTCATCACTTAGGTACATAAATCAATTTTTATTTATAACAAAAACATAAACTCTGTTGAATATTTTGAGCTGCCAATCAGCTTTCTGCTTCATCCGGAGACAGAGCTACAGATGAGAAGGCGTGTTTAGTCCTATTATCCGCCTCGCGATTAATTTAAGCGTACCAAGTCTCAAATTTGTTTCTAATAAGTTATTAAACAATATATGTATAGATTGCACAAAAACCATAATGCTCATGACTGATGTCAGTACCTGTACTTGGCAAATGTTCTCTGAGATCCATAGTTAACACAAAAACAAACAGTTGCTCCTTTTTTTGTCAAAATTTATCTTCGATGGACCGGTCATTTATTTCCCGAGCTAATTGTTTCGCTAAATTTTGTTTTTTAAGACATTTTTGAACGGGCGAAAAAGTTAAGCGCTATTGTTGGTCGCATTAGTTTTCTTCAACAGACCCATGTGGGGAATGATTGAACATTAACGACGCTAAAACTCGCGTTAGAAGCAGTCTTCTTCTGCATTTTGGTCTTAGAATATTTAATCATTTTAGCTAGTGCAGCGGCTGTCCTCGATGGATGCCATTTCTGCATTTCCTTAGAATGTGCTGGTTGAACGTAAATCGCGTTCTTTTCATTTCGAACACCATTTCTGTTGCAAAAACTCTGCAAGTTTTTGGTAATTCCGATCTTTCCGATACAAGTGTCCACTACCTCTTTCTTGAATTCAGCCTACCACCTTTATAGCTCTTACAATTATATCGTCAGAAAAGCCGATAAGATGACATCGGGATCTTCATAGAGGTAAGAGCTAACTTATAGTCAAACTAAAGCATAGTTTCTCGATTTGAATTAGGCTCAATAATAGCAAACCTTACACGGAACATTGTGGAACTCCACCAGTTACATTATACTGTCTCGGACCATCATCTTTTATATACAGCATCACCGTGCCTTTCAAAAGCTTTTTATAAAGGGTGTTTTCTTAAAGGTATAGAACTTTGAAATGGAATAAAACAAATATGTTTTTTTTTTTTTTAAATTGAAATTTAACATGAAATTTACTTTATACGAAAGATAATCTTTTGGCATTATAATTTAAATATGATTTCTGGCATATAAACGCCACGGCTGGCTCGGACGTAGTCTAATCTGGAGGTCCAATTTTCGATGACATTTTCCAACATTTGTGGTCGTATATCGGCAATAAAGCGGCGAATGTTGTCCTCCAAGTGGTCAATCGTTTCCGACAACCCATAAAGCACACCAAACAGTAAGTTTTTGTGTATGTAGCGGTGTCTCAACATACACTTGAGGATTATTATCATTCCACATACGGCTGGTTTGTTAATTGACGTATCCATTTAACCAAAAGTAAGCTTCATCGCTAAACAAAATTCGCTTATGAAAACACGATACGTATTTCGAACAGAACCGTGATTTTCAAAATAAATTTGCACATTTTTTAAGCGTTGTTCAGGCGTCAGTCTATTCATGTTGAAAAGCCAAACCAAACTAAAAATAAATCATTTGACAGCTGAAATAATGGCCGCCAGTTAAAGTAGTGTTGCCAACTTAAAGTTCTATACCTCTAAAAAACACCCTTTATATACTAGTAAGCTGGCATTACTGGCACTACTTTTATTAACTCCGTCCACTATGGAATGCATTTTTCGGAAATGCTATAGACCTCCAACCTCCAATCAGTTGATGAGCAGTATTTTTCTTACAGTGTCCATCCATTTAGGGGGCCTATACGAGGAACGATGATGTTGAGGTTTGATTCCCTTTGGTAAAAACATCAGTCACTTGTGTAACTACACTCGATCTTTTAGGCATGTGTTATATGTAATACGCATAAAATTACCGTGATTGTGTCAGATTGTGCTTTCATAAGAAGCCCAACCGACCAGTTATTCACTCTCAAAGTGATTCATAAGAATGCTTGAGGGAATGCTGACTTTTTCTTTTGTAGACTTGGAACAGTAATCATTCGAGTTTGCTGCCTTAGTAAGTGATTGGCGTTTCCTTTTTGAGAGCCACTCGATCTCTTTATAAAAGCTGAGCTGGTGCTGTATAAGTCTTTATAACAAAATCTTTCACCGTTCTCGCCATTCGTCAGGGGTGCGTGTTGTCTTCACTACTCTTCACTGTTCCCCACCTGACTCGGATGAAACTGGGATGAAGGTAATTGTGAAAAAATTCGAAGTGATGGTCGTCTCTAGAACGCGCGGAGAGTAGTTTCCGTTATGTTGAAATTTAAATATCTCAAAAGGTTCAATGCGGCGTTTTCCTAGAAGACTAATCACGGTGTGTATGTTTTTTAAGACAGCTAGCCATTCTGTTATTTGGAGGGAGGTATTTTGTATTAAGGCTAAGCTTTTGGCCTTCATTTTGGTAGTGTTAAAATCTATAGTCTCGAGTTTTGGAGACTTTCCGAAAGAATAAGACTGCGGATACAAGCTGTTTTAATGACATTCCTCAGTTGTTTTGTTGGGGTGTGTCGCAGAGATGGCCAAGGACCACCAAAATGTGTAAGGTACTCAATAACAAGTAGCTTCTTCTTTGAAGGGAGGGGTCCATATTATATTCACTTAAAGAACATGTCCCTAAGTCGGATTTCAAGACGTGGTTTGGAATCCACGCCGTCAGATAAGCTTCCTGCGTGCCCTCAATGAGTTAGAGTGACAGAAGATTGTTACTTCTATCCATGAAATCAAATCCCAGCCAGCTAAACCAAACACCCTCAAAGGGACATTCAACGATTTTTAAAAGTTAAATTACCTCCCCTCGGTTATATGTACCTAATTTGCATAACACCATTTATCCGCCGTTCGGAGAAACAAATCCAATTACAGGTATTACACTAAATGACTTCGGCCCGGACTACAATGATAAACCAATTATTTATGTCTCGTCAAATGATGACACGGCGGTTTCGCACGCAGACAGAGTGTTAACATCCTGCCCATATGCACAGCATATAGGCCGGCCTTATATTTATGATACTCCGCAATCTGCGGTGGTATATTAATTAACTCTCCGTACGCCATACCTACCATCGTAACCGCATTGGCGATTAAACAACTTGTGCATAGCTATGTCCGATACCGTCAAAGGTGGTTCGGTGTGCAGGGTTGATGTCACTCTGCAGAGGCGCATCACCGCAAATGTGGAACGATACTTTGACAGTTTGAGAGATGAAAACAAGCTGCACTTACTGCCCGATTGACAACTTCATTAGATCTTTATAGTGCAACAAAAACTTCCCTCTCTTTAAAGGACAACACTCGGTTAATGTTGTTTCAATGAAACAAATTAATTATCTCCCGCGGCAATTACCAATATTGGCTATGAAAAAAAAAACACAACTTCACTACACGATGGCATATAGCTACATAGTAAATCATAAACGTAATCCTTTCATTAAATATAAATCTGCTCCCATCCATACGGATCGATATCACTTACATTAATACGGAATTGAAATTCTGCAATATGCTGCCTGCAGTAATCGGCGAAAAGTGACCAAGAGATGAACTCCTTTGAACTCGCATATGAATGCGGAAAGAGAGAGGTAGTACTCGAAAAGTTTAGTCAATAGATTTGGAATTTTTTCCTTTTGAATTTCCCAGACTTGGATGGAAAAGTGGGGCCAAAGGATGTATGCGAAATACGAATGAAATGGATGCAATCTACTTTCGATGAAGTAAACAAAAATTATGGATTACCAAAAAAGGGTGGTGGATTTTTTAAAAAAAAAAACTTAAGTTGGCTTAAGTTGCTGGTTTCGCGCTTAGGTGACGTTTTGAAGAAGTTGATAGGGGGTTGCTTGGGGTACTTTCAAGGTCTTTCAAAATAAATATTAAAATATGCAAACAAACATTTAAAGCTTTACGAATTCACTCCGCTTATAAAAATCAGCAGCTTAAGAAGGATAATCATATATGCGAAAGAAGAGACAGCTACAAGGCGGCGCAAAATTTATTTAAACTTTTTTAATTACATTTTTACTAAATACAAAATATGTATAATTTTTCTGTAAAGTGGAAAAGGTGATATTCTTCAACTGGCTTTATCGCATTTTCAATGACTTTCCTTAAAATTTCCGGTTATAAGTGATAACTGTTCACATTCCTATCGAATTTTATCCCTTAGGGATGCGATTGTCTGAGGCTTATTGGCTGAAACCCACCACTACAAGTGGCCCCAAAGAAAGAGGCCTGGAATGGTTAAATCGGGTGATCTTGCCGACTTGCTGGTGATGATTTTCGACAGAAAACGTCCTCTTCGTTATTGACACAATTATTCCACGCTCTTCTTGTCTGTTTTATTCTGCAGCTGTCTAATTCACAAAAAAATTGATTAACGTACGACGGCATTTGTAAAAATTTTGATTCATTTAGCGGTACCCTTTATCTTTGAACCTGCGTGTAACTACGTGTGTGTTTACACACTTAGAAGTCTGTTTTCAATCCACCAAGCCAAAGAACAAGAAGCTACTCTCTCTGCTAAGGCGCGAACGATGATTACGGATTTTCGTAGAAGGGTTAAATGCAAGAACAATTTGCTATGGGAGGGGGTTTACCTCTACATTAGGCGGTAGGGGTAATTAAAGAAAAAAAAACCGACTCAAATTGAAAAACAAAACATTTAAAAACAACGACAACTCTATTTTATAACGAAATTGTTCTCAAATTAAGGTTTAGACAAAAAAAAATAAAAAACTTTGAGGAAAGGTACTTAATTAACATTAAGTGAATTCGCTGTTCCATATGGTTTTATGTTTTGTTGTTTAAAAAAAAAACGTAAAAAATAGGAAAAGTAAATATTAATTTTTAGGACTATAACAATCCAACTCTGCGGATTTTTTTCCATACTTTTTAATAATCGTAAAAGCAACATCTAGATATCAAATGATGCATACTTATGATTCACATTTAAATATACATTAAAAGGTATGAACATTTAAATTTGCGTATTTTGTTGAGGGTACCTCTGCAGCCCCTCTAATTTGGTCACTGTTTAATTCGGGGTGGTTACAAGATTGACTACATTCAAATTTCTCTTATTATTTGTTAATGAAATGGACCTTAAATATTGCTAAGTATTTAATCATACAATTTAATTTAAAAAATGTTAAAAAGCAGTTTTTCTTATTTTCAATTTAATTTTCTTAATCCATTAAGAATAAATAGGTGCAGTAAATGCTATTAACAAATTTGGGGTCGTAGTTCAGAATATTAAAAAAAAAACAGAAAACAACAATTTTTAATTATTTTTCAAAAAAAAATATTTTTTCCAAAAACTATTAATAGAAATAAGTGGCTTACGAAATAACATAAAGGACAAGATCTCTGGCTTTTAAAACTTATATAAAATTTAGTTGTATAGATTAGTGTTGCCGTTGCTTTTAGTATTTTTTTAAATTGTGCCTGCTGCACAGTCAAAACCGCTTAACTGAAACCAATTTAATTGAAAAACTTTTTTTGTTACCTATTGTTTTGTTTTAAATAAATGGATTTATTTATTTCGTTATTATAAGTTTATTGATTATTATGTATAACCAAATCGTTTTGATGAACAATTTTTCCAGCGTCCACTTTACTGAAACTATTTTTCAGTTATCCGGGGTTAGCTTAATTGAAAACCCCGGTTAACTTAAACTGAAGTTAATGTTTTTTGTCATTTAGGCTTGTACCTCCTCAATAATAATTTGTTATGCATTTTCGACGCCTTAGTTATCATATGTACTTCAACTACGACCAAACATTAATCTTATATATAAACCGTAACATTTTACAATGAAACTGTAGAAATCGGAGTCAGTGTCGTGTGGTAGTCTTAAAACCTTTTCCTTACAAACACCTTATAGTGTGAAAGGGCTTATTGTATCTACCATCAATCTCAAACAGAGGATTACAATTTGAAGAAAAAAAATCCTTTCTACTGTACACTATACACTCCAAACACTTATTTTAAATGACAACAGATTACTATCCCCCGCCATCATCTCATCGATGCGGTAGCCTCACCTAATGGTATTGCAGTCACGTAGAATATATCGTTTTGAACGGGCGCCATATAATATTCATGTGCTTATCTACAAAGCAAAATAATAATAGCCACATGATTAGGTGGTCACATGATAACCTCCAGCAAATTGGATTTTTGGTCTAAGATCCATTTCTCGAACTTGTTTAGAATTTGAATATTTTCACTAAATCGGGGTGCCACACAATATCATAAACAATGCTTAAACAATGAGCTTATTAAAGAGAAAAGACTCTTTACAAAAGAAAGGCGAACATTTTCACCTGTTAGCTGTTTGCTCTTTCAAAGTCCCTGGAGAAATTTACATAATCCCAGTGTAATTGCAGTCTGTTGACATGGGCTTTTCTAGTTGTGAGTCTCCCTCTGCGACTCTACCCAGCCACCCCCATTATATTGTGACAACGACATAAACATTAACTTAGGCAGCCCGTCTCCCATGCGGATTGCTGTTTCCCGTATATACCTATTACTTACCCTCCGCGATTTTCCTTGAGATATTCCCAGGAAATGCCTGAACACCATTTTTGTATACTGCCGCTTTAAGACGGACGATGCGTCTTACTCTTTGGTTGCTTCCTCTGAAGAACTAGACCACTTATATGATTACACCACTCCAACGATTTTAAACACTACACCCCAACAACATGAAGGTCAGTATTGTAAAATAGCTGCTTGCCAGCTAATCCAATGTCCTTTAGAAATTTCCCCAGCTAAAGAGCAAAAATTAAATTAAACGAGTTCCTTACACCTAGTTAAGCTGGGTAATTAAATTTCCACTTTGAAGTGGATTGTAATTTTGTATCCTAATAGGTCATAATTAACCCTCATTTGTCGACTGCGACGACAGTGGAGGGCGCGGGGCGGACTTCCTTCCAGAAGTGGTGGTGGTGGTCGGTCGTCGTATAGACGTCCCGAACAAAAAAAAATAACGCGAAGCACCAAATTGCGACCGTAAAATGCCTGCAAGTCGTAAATATTTCTCCTGGCTGCCGCCTATTGTCTGCAATTCTAAACTTTAGCGAAATAGAGAATTAACTTACGAGGGGGCACTTTTATTGAATTATTGTGCTATAGGACTCTAAACGGCGCGGCGGCATTGGAGGGGGAAAATACCTTCCCAAAGTAAGGGCTGTGGCCAGTTACTGCAACTTCGTATGCGGTCAAGTCAATTCGAGGTATTTCCTGAAAGTGTGATATATGACACACAGGCATTAGGTATATCGTGCGCTGAATTCGAATCAAGGGGTTAAAAAGGTATCAACGATAGCCAACAGTTTGGGACAGTAGACACCGAGGGAGAGAGAGAAGTAATGAATAGGAATTCAAAAGTATGGGGCTTAAGGATGTGGGACAAATCTTGACAAACAGTACCTGAGACTCTACTTTGGAGGATAAGTGACGAAGGCGGTACGCACCTTCTCCTAAAGTCTGTCACTTCGCCAATTGAGTTCGCACAATCTTGAAATTCACAAGCCAACAGACTTGCAAGTTGCAACTAAGCTTTTCTTAGTATAAGAACCAGGGTCGAGCACAGAAGTTTTTTGTCCTCAGTCTTTTCCCACCTTTGTACGCTTCATTGATGTTTCCCCCACTTAAAGTAACGTAAGTTTAAAGTCATCACTTTCATTTTCAGTTTGATTTTCATTTAACTCTTTTCTTTTACTTTCTTTTGTTGTTCCTCTAATTTAATTTGTACTATATTTTTCTGTTTTTATGTTATATATTATTATTATTACTATACTGTAAGTTCTACTAAAATTGTTCTGAGTATTTTTTGTAAACTGTGCACTCATAAAGAATGTATTTCTTATTGTACAGCAAATTTATATTTAATAAATACAAATACAAACGAGTTGTAGCACAAGTGGTATACTTCTAAACGAAAAATATGGTATGGGCCTTTGCTAAACCGCAGGATTTTTGTGGTCATTTTAAGTCACCAAATTTGGTAGTTAACAGGCGATTTAACTTAAAATTATATGATTGGTTTAAAGCTTTGCTAAAAAAAAAATAGAAGACACGAATCGTTTAGAATGAGAAGGGGTTAAGTGACAAGTGACAATACAAGTGTATTTTTTTTTTATAAATTTATTACTGTAACGCCTTTATTCAGAAATAGGGATGGATGACCATTTTTTATTCAAAATATATAAAAATGTGTTAAGTGCCAGTTTAATTTTCTATGCCTTTAAGTTGTCACATAACACATTTATCAAGTAAAAAAACCTCAAAATTTTCAAAAATGTCACTTAACCCCTTCTCATTCTAAACGCTTCCTTGTTAAGCTCAAGTGTAGGTTCAGAGATTTGCTAAAATATAGAGGGCCTCACCATTTGTGAATAATTCATTAATGTAGTCAATTTAAGTAGAAAATTAAACTTGGATGGCTTTGCAGCGTCAGTAAAAATAGGTTCAGATATTTGGTGTACAATTGGGGCTTTTTCTCTATCACAAATTTTATTCAAAAACCTACAAAAACTTACAAACTTTCTCATAAGTGCACATAGTTAGACAAAAATACTGCTTTTGTAAAGAGTTTTGAACTCAAGATGTTAATCAATTCTGACAATACGACGATAGGGCACTCAAAAAGGAGTTTTCTTTTCGAAATTTGCTCAATTGTCAGCTTGCCCCTAAAGGTTATAGCCTAAACGGGAATTGCTTCAAACTTCGTATCTGTGGGCCTACAGTTCGGGGACATTTTTAAGTTAGGCTTAATTATTACACATAAAAAAAAACTGTCAGATATTTAATGTCGGTTTTTTTAATATGTTTTTGAGGGCAACGGGGCGTTTTTTTTTAAACTAAAATGGCCCTATCCTGACTTAACATAAATAACTCTTATTCAATACAAAACTAACGAATTTTTAAGGCTACATCCCAAGCATCAACTAGATTTCTGCTTCGTCCAGCAGCTGAGTAACAGACCAACATCTAGCATCATCAAATGTGTGTCGTCTTCTCTGTTGGAGCGGAACGGCCTAGGACCTATGCACTTTTGCAGTATCGACGTTTGATTTCAATCCGGAAACGTTAACAAATGTGCTGCGTGAAATAATGACCAACTTCCCGGGCTGCACGTCCTTAAAGCTTCTTCTATGATGTGCCTCGCTTATTCTCTAGATAAAGGAAATAGGCATGTACCTTTCACATCGTACAAATCATTTCCTACTCCTGACACGAATTAAAAAGGAGGCTTTCCACAGAACATCCTCAGAAAATTGTGTACGTATCCTGGCACCATATATGCCGAAAGTTCTCCACATCCCCACAAATTGAATAGAAGCTGGTTTTCCTTGTATCTGATGGTGCAACAGAACAAGAGCAGCAACAACAACACCAACAACGCCACCATGGACAATGAACGTGTAATGTTTCTTTTAAAAATGAAAATGTCTCTGTTTCTCTGTATCGTGTTATTTTTTGTCCACCTTTTGGTTTTTTTTGTGAGTGTTTTTTTTTTTTGTTATCCTCCAACACGTTTTATGACAGAGACATGCACTTAAGGAGCGGAAAACAACTTGTTCAAGGGAATCATTGTTTGTTTGATTTTCCTCAACCACACCTCTGAAGCGCAAAATAAAATTCTATGCAGAACGTGAGAAGCACTGTCAATTGGGGGTGAGAAAAAAAAATTGTTTGGGTACTGTTCCGAGAAGGAAGTAGTGTCCTCATGCATGGATGGCAAATGTTCTTCCGCGCTTATGGTGGAGGTTCTATTTTTGGTTTGAAAACTCTTGTTTGGGAGTCCTCAAAGCCTAGAAAATCCTCCAAAGTGGGCATTATAATGAAATCCTATTTCTATGAAAATAAAAACATCCCGGGGCAATGCAGAGATGCAGGTGGCTTGGTAACTGCTTTTTGAATATGTGTTTTCAATTCCACTTTTGACAGCCGTTCCAATTGAAATGGTGAAAAAAAAAATTTGCACGACTGGGTCGCACGTTTTTTGCTCCTTTACACTGCAACTGTTGGATCCGAAGTAACGTTCATTTTAGGAGCTGAATTCTGTCAGTAAATTTGTAAATTTGTTTCAGCTTTAGCTCGAAATATGATCAATGAATGTTGTCAATTTAAAGGGCTTTCCAATGTGCAGGCGGCGTTGGACAACAGGCCGTGGCACCTTCCTTACAAACAAGTTAAAGTAAAAAAAACCTTTGAGACTCTATATCCTGGCATTTATGGCAGATTTGGTTGCGAAAGTCGGCTCAAAGATGCGTGTTCTTTGTATCAAAAAATTTGAAAAATGTTTGCGGAGTTGTAAAACTGGGCGTGGCACATTTCATACAACAAAATATACATTTAGAACGCTTTTTTCGGTGGAATTGCATTAATTATAAATGCAAAGATGTTTACTTAAAATGGGTGGGATTAAATATGGGGCGTGGCCCATTTATTAAAACAAATATAATCACAAAAGAAGTGCATTCCTTATAAGATTGTAAGGTTTGTAAAGGTTCGTTTTGTGTGAGTTTTTTGTTGTGCCAAGTTCGAACGGCTGAGTTCATAAAATAAAACTAAACTTCTGATGAACGAAAAAGGTTCCTGCGACACAGTCGTGCATTTTATTTATTTTTTCTTATTTCAGCCATTTTATAAACATTTTTTTACTAAAAATAAATACAATAATTACGTCCTGGCAAACTCATACTCACATAATTATTTCGCTTCACTATAATAGTCGCTTTGTTCGCAAAGTGACATTAATTTGCCTTAATTAGGGTGGGTATATCGTGGCAGCGCATATATTTAAGGTTATTCATTATAATTAGTAATTATGTGAAAATTAATATAAAATTGATCATAAAACGCAAGTTAACTATTTCCTGATGGCACTCCATGCGATTGTCGACCACAGCCTGTACCTCCATCGAATATAATGATGATGGGGTTTAGTTCCACTAAATGCGCTGAATATTAAATGGCGGACTAATTAAACGTTTTAAAATCGTTTTATTCGCTTTAGTTGACAACCAGTGTAGTGGAGTGTTAGTCATTCGCATCGTGTGTAGATGTGTACGGTGGGTGACAAGCAAATGGAGGGTGAAAATGTCTTTGAGCTTTTGATAGAGTCCATGCCTCTGCGCCATAGAGCGGGACTGGGACGACTAGGGTCTTATAAAGGGTCACTTTAGTTGTTTAAGAAAGGGCAATGCCGCTCAGTTGCCTTCTTAGCCCAGAGATACGTTTAACTTCAGCGCTGGTGTCATTGTCTGAGTTCATGACGATTTTTTGTCCGAGACGAAGGTGTTGGGTGTCCATTTTTGTTGACAGCATATATTTTGTCTTGCATCTTTGGCACCTCAGTCTCTATTTTCATAAACGCCCCATTGACATCACGCTGCGTTCTGCCCATTATGCCACTGTCGTCGGAGTAAGCCTCTGGTGTAGGCGTTTAGGTTTTGAACTATTCCTATGAGAACGATGTTGAAGAAGTCACATTACATCGCATCGCCTTGTTTAAATCCTTTTTTTGACATCGAAGGTCTCAGTGAGTTTTTTACTCAAAACTTAAAACTAGGTACCTACCTATAGCTCGGCCCTATAAATACTGTCATAGGCGGCCTTAAAGTCGACGAAAAGGGGTAGGTTTGAAGTTTGTGGATTTTCTCCTAGATTCGTCGCAGTGGGAATATTTGGTCCGATGGTGGACTTATTTAGTCAGAAGCCACCTGATATGGGAAAATCAGGTTATTTCAGCGGATTTGTTGGACTTAAGCTTAGCTATACATAGCCAGATTCACTTTGTCCACGTTGGGTGGATGTATATTTGTTGAATGGTTTATTCTGCCTGAAAGTTGAACTTAATTCGTCATCAGTCTGCAGAAGTAGTTGTTTATCATCAGCATGGACTTTCGACCCTTTTTCGTCCTTGCAAGCTTCGGCTCGGCCTTTGTTGTTTAAATTTTTTTGATTTATTTCAGACAAGAAATATTGCAAGGCTGTGACTCTTGCTGTTAAAAATGCCTTCAATTCGGCAGACTGGTCATGCATTAGGAGATCCCTGGCCAGAATGGAAACTACAGACAGGAAGTTGAGGTATACCATACTGACGATGGCGTTAAGTACTACAACGTCACCACGGGAGTACCACAAGGCACAGTTCTTGGACCCCTCTTGTGGAACATAATGTACGGCGGAGCTCGCGGATTAACGCTGCCACAAGGAGTTAAAGTTATTGGCTTTGCTGACGATATCACTGTGGTTATTGTGGCCAAACATATCTACATATCAAGAATTGACTGGCTAAAATTAGCTGACCACATGACCGGGCTATCTTGATAACCAGCCGAAAGACTGTGGAATATGTAAATTTCAAGTTGGAAACTAAGTCACTAGATAAAAGGTGTCTTTAATGTTCTTAGGAGTAAGGCTCGACAACAGGTTAAGCTTTAAAACGCACGTCACAGATGCAAGCAGCTCTTACCCGGATAATGCCATACATCGGTGGCGCTGGATACGCCAGAAGAATTCTTTTATCCACAGTGGTCAGCTCAAAACACCGGCTTGGGCGGGGGCTCTTACAACGAAGGAAACAAGAAAAATGCTCTCGTCATCATATAGGCTCTGCGCAATACGAACAGTAAGCGGATTCCCAAAAATTTCAGACGAAGCATCCTGCGTTATTGCGGGAATGGTTTCTGCCGACATTCTCGCCAAGAATCTCGCGAACAGGCAACCGGCAAGAGGTCAGGAGAAGGATAAAAGAAGTCCGGTGGGATCCCTAACATTGAGATCTGGACAAGAAGAACAAGCGGGGATTGCAACTACCACCTTACGCAGTTGTTGTCGGGACACGGCGGCTATTGAAAATTGTACTCATAGATCGGCCACGATAGCTCGCCCTCCTGCACGGATTTCCAGATTAAGAAGACCCGCCCATCAGATGTATATCTACTTATTAAAATCCATTCCATTTGGTAAGAACCGATAAAAGTGGTCCTGAGAAAACGTTCCTAATCGTTAGGGACTTTATTTAAAAAAATAAATAAATATTTTGGCGCGACAGGTCTGTGGGACCCAAGGCCAAGCTTCTCACAACCATTCGTTATTCGTGAGTTTTCATTTTTGGGACGAATGGAAGGGATCTACAATTTTACGCCGAGTCCAAACGGCTAATTTAGAAGCTCTTTCATGACAATTTTACTCTAGGATGTTTGTCAGACGTTCGCGAGAGGTGGCGCAGTGGAACCCCTGTAAGCCACTGCGTCATTACGGACTTTATTTACAGACTTTTTTAATTAGGCCTGCTTTTGACGATCGTAAAAGACCCGAGATTTAACTGGGCACAATCTATTCTGTTTGGGAATAAGAGATTTCAAAGTAAGTGAACCGGTTTTTGTAATCATGCCTTAACCGAGTGGTTAGGTAGCAGAACATGCCTAAAAAGACGTCATAAAAATTGTCTACGCTACGTTATATCAATACAATCAATACAAGTCAAAAGTGGTAACAGAATTTTCTGCAATATTGATTCAAAAGCTCTCAGTAGAGACATGAGCCAACCTACTCCTTGGACACCAATTAGACAAGCAGTCCCAAAAACCAAATGTCACACTTCTAAATCCACATTAAACCACGTGTCGACTTTCTCAGAATTTCTATATATTTCAAACGGCTTACTAGAGACCTACTTCTTTACAAATTATCCACCAGCTTATCAAACATAATCCCGCATTCGTGGCTTCTATTTTCAAATTAAATTTGCATACTCTTCCATCATTTGCAACACTCTATCTTCATGCCATCTATATATTCAAATCCCTATTGGCACACACTTTCAAAACCACGAAAATCTACGCACCAGATACTACCGCTTCTAAATGTGATTGATGTAACACACAGCGAAAGAAGGATGCTCACGAGGGCGCAGAAGAGAGAAGATAGAAAAAAATGAAACATCTCTGTTGGTAGGATCAAACTAATGTATCCTAAGTGAATTAAGTTGTTGCCGCACAGTGACAGTGTATCTTACTTAGATATTCCAACAGGTCGACCACAAGATTAGTCCTTGGAGATATCATTCGTTTTCGTTTTATTTTTTTTGGTTCTTTTTTTTTCCTTCTTACACAGTGGGTTTTATTATTTTCGCGAATGACGGGGGCTTTAGAATTGCGTGTAAATAAGGTGAAAACATTTTTTTTTACGAGCATGATTTCGAGATAATGCGGGGTTGGGAGGAAATGTGAGGCAGGTAAGGACTGCGTGAGCAGTTACTGGACCGAGTGTCATAGGCAACAGTTCCGTGGTGCAGTTGAGGGTATGTTGCTCATCACCTAGTCACTGATTCCATACATTCACTCAGGGCATAGAAATAAAAAAAAATGCACAAGCAAACGCTTATTGACATCCGAAAGTCTTAGCAGAAGACTGCGGAAGTCCAAATCACCTTGATCAACATTTTGATTGTCTCGCCTCATCTCGCAGCATCTTGAATATTGTATTACAAGGCGGCTCTACATTTCGGGGTGAACTGAGGCCTCGACTTACAAGCATCTATAGTTAGCCCGGTACTGTGTGTAAGACAATCACAATTTGCGTTATCACTTCGGGTTAAGCTCAAAGATTCTACAAACCAGAGCATTTGTATCCATCTGTTCTATACATGTCGTAGTCATATCTTAAGAACTGAAGTGGAATTTGTTCACTAGCATAATGTTGCTGTAGACTTGTATATAGTTCGTGGTTGAATCTCCTCCTACAAAACCCGTCAAGCAAGCGGGAGCGAACATTTGTCCATGAATCTTTCTCTCAAAATGGGCGACGATATCTAATTCTACTTTAGACAGACTCAAAGCTTCAGCCCATGAAGCTAGACTTGATTGATTAAGGTCTTATACGCTCTACAACTCAATTGCCTTCTCAGCTTTCTAGACGTATTGAAACTAGCCATGCTTAGCTCGTCTCTATATTATGCCGTTATAAGTGGCTTTACAATCCCATATGAAGAGTTGTTTCTTTGGTTCTTCCCATCATCTATCAATTTGTGAGGCAGTGGACTTTCCTGGCGCAACAGGTTGCTTCTTGCAACCATTCGTTTTGTGTGAGTTTTTCATTTTTGGAACGAATGGAAGCGATATACAGTTTTATGCCGAGTCCAAACTGCTAATTGAGAAGCTAAGCGTTATACCTTACTTAATTTAAAATTTTTATATTTAACTTTCTTGTATAACGTAATCATACCATAAATAATGTTATTTATCATACATTTTCATGATTGCTAATTACACGACTTAAACGTATACGTAAAATCGAACAGACACAAATAAAATCAAACAAACCTGTTATAAACTCCAGCACTTCAACACAAAAACGAACTGTTAAAAAATTATTGTTCATACCTATTATCTTTGGATTTATTCTGGTAGAAATGAATTATATACAAAGCATTTGAACTCATTTTAAATTGTTGAAGTAATTTTTCTTGTGCACTTTTATATGTACGATATTAAAAGTTTGCCACCTAATATCAAAGTTTACTTAGATATAACATTAAAAAACTTAAAGTTCGATGGTAGCGCCTATCGTGGTTTATATATCACTTCAGCTAAATAATGTTACCAATATATTCCAGTTAAAATCAAGAACATACCCTAACGGATCTGAAACTCCTGCTACGCTTGTCCTTGCACTCAAATTCTTATGTTTTTTTTACGGTGTATCTAGCTTTCTAATTTTGTTACATAATCTCTTCTCTTCTCTTCTCTATCTCTTCTCTTCTCTTCTCTATCTCTTCTCTTCTCTACATATAATAAAACTGTAGAATGAAAAATGCCTGACCGCGCATCACGCAGAAACTACTAGACGGATTTTGATGAAACTTGTCATAGAGATTGGTTATGTTCTGGGTCGGGCTTTAGGATACTTTTCAACCCGGAATATAACTTGGTTTTTACAAAATAGTCAAAAATAGTAAGGGAAATTTTGTTTATACAGACCTAGCTCAGTAATGGCTTATCGGATTGAAAAATAAAAAAATAGGTGAATTTAGTAAATTTTTTGCTGAATCTTTTAAGATATAAAACATCCTCCTGTGTTTTCCTGAAGCTGAGCAATGTTCAAAACAATTATTATGTGCGCGCTCTAACGTGATCATATGTTTTGCACTTCAATGAGCAGTCGTCTCTTTTCAGCGCATACATTCAGGTTGAACACGTTTTCAGGTGCTGTTCATTGGGAAAAGTTTGGAAATGAGCTGGGGTGGGGTTCGTGTGTCAATGTTAAGTTGTTTCATTCGTGTTGCTTCTTTTAGCCGACATTTGAGGTTGATAAGAGGGAACGAATAATAGACCTTTACGTAAATCTTTTTTGTTTAGACTTAAATAGGAATTAAAATTATGTTTTCATTTCGCGGTACTAATAATCGTTTTTAGTGTCCAGACTAAATTTTTCGAACTCACAATGGCGAAATTTTCCATACAAAATTCCATATTATGAACTACAAAATATATAAGTTGAAGGTTAAAAATGATTATTAGTAAGGCGGATTGTCTTTGTTTCTGCTTTAAATTGCTTTCAAAAAGGTCCAAGGGAAGGAACATATTTATAAAAATTGCTCGATATAGTTCGATGCGGGTGAAGCAAGGCGAGCACGGGTCAGCTAGTTAAATAATAAAATAAGAATAAATTAACCAAACTGATAATATGAACTACTTAGAAAGTTTCGGAACTCTGGCTTAGAATTTTAAACCCTTTGTTATGATAACGATCAAAATATTATAAACTTTTACAAAAAATAAAATATTTAGTCGCTGTTCTCCAAATGGTCAAAGAAGTAATGCTAACCCTATCAAGAAAAATTAAACAAAAATTGATTCCGCCGGAATCCTACTAAGCCATAACGATTGGCTATCAACTAATAGAATCAAATAATTCGTCGCTCTTCTCTAAATGTTTCGAAGAGTAAAAAAGTTAATTTTACGGCCATAAAAGAAAGCTGAACCTATCAAAGTAAACTTTTTGAAAAATTAAAATTCGTATATTCTGTTTCAGTCTAACTATGCCACATATCTCAAGGGAAGCGTTATTCTTTAGCTGTCGATAAAAGTGATTATATTGGTGATAGGTATCCACAAAAAAAATTCTTTAAATGTCAATGCGGCGGAACCATTAATAATTAATTAATTAATAAATTAATAAAAAAATTAAAAATAAATTAAATGTAGGTATGTATGTATAAAGTTTATTTTTACTTGTGTTATAATTACATTAAGTTTTCAAATCATAGAACAGTGGAAAACTTAGATGTACGCGATTTTCCCGCATATTTTTCTTACAACATGCTTCTTGGAACAAATCGGGCAATTAATTTTGAACTTAAAAAAGGAAAGTAGCTTTCAAATGAGATGTGCACCCCACGACACTCAAAGCGATTTAATAGCAATAAACTCCATTGTTTGGCAAAACTCCAATGTGGCGGAGCCAGCTTTACCCACGATATATTGTGGGCGTTGAATTTTCGGGAACTACACCGTCAGGACTGTCATCTCTACACATGCAATCTCCCCTGTTTTCAACCCACGATTAGTGTTTTTTTGAACGGACGTCGGTTTCAAGTGAGGTGGTGTACCACTTTTGTGCTGTTTTTCTCATCCCATTTCATTCAAATTGTAAACACTCCAAAATTCCAAACCACACAACAACAACAACAATCACTAAATCCTATTCCCACACTCATAAAAATGATATGCTCTCCACTTACGAACAAATCGCCATTTGTAAATCGGTTTATGAACTGTCATCCGTGTCGCTGTCATTTAATAAAGCTCATTGTGACTCTGTATACGGTATGCAAAAAGTCATAATTAGAAACCTGTCACCATGTGTGACAGCTTACCGAAAACTACCTTCCAAAGTCACAATTAATGGGAAAAGTTAGTACAGGTAGAGGTACACTGTACCTACCTATCTACGTGGCTTTTGGTGTATTTCAAACTGGCATAGACATCCAGGCGAAAACTATACTAATTACCAGATGCCAGTGAATATGAAACCCAGGAAACAATTCGGATTTCCTTTTCAAAATAAGAAATATACGGTTCGTTGTCCGCAGGCCGTATTGTTGCTGTTAGGCCACACACACCATATCAAGTGACGTTCGATTTAATGGTATGCTGTCGTGTTTAGTTTTTTGTTTGTGATTTTAGTTACCGGCTTCGGCAAAGTACCTACATAACTACCTACATACATTTTGGTAAACATGCGAAATAGCAATTTGTATATGGAGATGGAGTTTCTCGCGTTCCAATTGAATATGCCGACCGACGACGGAGAGGTAATTTAAATTTTCCATCGGACTAGCTACTCGGGGAAACAAATCAATTCGAAAAAAATAGCCAACGATGGTATAATTTTATGCTCTGGGGTTCTTACATATGTCAAAAAAATCAGTAGACAATAACCTGCAAACAGATTCGCAGGATATAGCTCAATGGATACGCAGAGAAGGGTGAAAAAAGGCGAAATCCTTTGCCATTGTCTACTGGGGGTAGATTATGTTATATAGAGATTATAACCCAAAAGGTAGGTCAGCAGTTTTTATGGACCGATAGTCCTGGAATCGGATGGTGATTGCCATTTAAATAAATTGGACGCAAACGGTTTTACCAGAAAGTTGTTCTGGAGGATTCTGATTTATTGACTTATGGTTCGGATAGGCAGAGGAGGGTGAATGCATTTAAAACAATAGATTTGAATTATTGATGCCTGTTGTGGTGGCCCTTAGCCAGGGATTATTCTTTCGAAAAAGTTGGAGGGTTTTAAATGGAAGGGGCTTTCTATACCTATACAGACACTAAGGAGTTGACGAGCACCCAAGAGCTGGGGCGGGATACTGTAAGGTGAAAACGTTCAATCGTTTTCGTTTAAACGAACGTTTTGCTTCATGTAACTTTAAAAACGAATGGAAATTTCATTTGCGCTAAAGCAAAAAAACGAAAGCTTTTTACATTGACGTTTTCTTTTTACGACATTGAACTCCAAAAAACAAAAGACCCTTCCTTTTATTCGAAAGGAATACGGCGAATGTTTTGTTTAACGTTTCTCATTAACTTTGGTCATTAATTAGTGGTTGTGAGTTTGTGACAAATTTGTATTCCACAAAAAATATGCTGGCGAATTATTTATTAAAAGCAAGCGATAGTGATGAAAAATCCGAAAAAAATTTTGGGTAGATTGCTCGGTTCTACGCTGCCTGATGGAAAGTTTGTAATTAATTAAAATAAACTATTTATATGTCGGTAATTGTTAATTGTACTTAAATTATTATTCGATTGTTCCCCTTTTGTTACGGCAAAAAATATCAAGAAACGAAATATTTGCAAAAGAAGCGTTCAGCGGAGCCGTCAAAACAACATAAATTTGATATTATGCACCTTCTCAAACCTTCACTTTTTTGTCACAATGTTTCTTAAACCTTAAATTCACCAAATTTTCGCTTTCGCGTGATTTCTTTAGTTTTTTGAAATGTGAAAGTATTTTTCGTGTAGTTTTTTTTTTCACAGAATCCCACCCCTGAATAAATGCAACACATGTCTATTCAAGGTACATATAAATTTTAAATCTACAGGGTCTTCCAATAGGGCCTTATGAACTTTGACAGTTGGTAGTTACCTGTCAAATTGGCTGTTCAGTCTTTTTTGACAAATTACCATGGGTGGAGGTAGAGTTCAAAAACACGTGAACATTATGAAATTGTTTTATCAAAAGCAGATGGAAACGGACCCTAAATTTCATCGAAAAATCATCTTCTGCGATGAGGACCATTTCTGCATGAACGGCTACGTCAACTAACAGAATTGTCGAATTTGGGACATACCAATCCACATGGGATCCAAGAGCGACCAATGCATCCCGAAAAAGGAACTTTTTGGTGTGGATTTTGGGCTTGCAACGTCATCGGCCCTTATTTCTTTGAGAACGACGTTGGCCAGGCTATCGAGCGCTATAGGTCGATGGTTACGAACTTCTTTTGGCCTGAATTGGAAGCAATGGACACCAACGACATGTGGTTTCAACAGGACTGCGCTACGTGTCACACAGCTCACGCCAAATTAGAAATTCTGCACAAGCGATTCGAGGGCATGGTCATCTTACGTGTAGGTGATATAAACGATGAGATCGAGCGACTTGACTCCGTTTTCTTGTGTTTTTTTAAGTCGCAGGTCTATGCGATTAAGCCATGCACCACAGCGGCCCTCAAAGCCAACATAACCAAAGGTTAAATTCAGCCAGATTTATGCGCCAGAGTCATGAGAAATTGGACTTTTCGGACGGACATTTAAACGATGTTATATTCCATTTATAATGGCAGTGATGTTCCTTCCAACGAATTTTTATTTAAATGTAAAGATAGGAAGCGCTTAATGAAATATCCTTTACAAGGATTATGGTAAACTATACGCTGCATGCGTGTCCACTGGCTTTTTAGACTAAAATGTCATCGTCGGTGGTCATCGGCGACCTTTGCAAGATTGTCTTCAATGTAAAGTACTTTCTAGCTCAAAATCGTCCTGGAAATGATGCAGTTCATTAGAATTGTCCACACAGTCTACACTTTCTCAGCATATGATTCGCAAAAATATTACTGCAGGCTGCGTTTACGTCGTGTTCAGTTAAGTGAAGTGGAACACTTTTGATCCCAGCGATCAAGGATGCGATGGTTGTTATAAGCAGTAAAATGCCACATTGAGTCCAGCAAAGAAAAACCTCTAGCCCGAGTTTCACACAGCCCACCTCCGATTGCAACGTGGGTACTATTACAAAATCCCTTACACACAATTCGTAAGCCATCCAAGTAAACCTACGCTAAACGACGAGGAAGGCAATTAAATACAACCACTTGATAGTCAATTCTGACACCCTCGCATAATTTGTGTCACGTTGGGTCATAATTAACCCCCATTTGTCGACAATAAGACACAGGGGTAGGAGGGGGGCAGCGCACAGCAAATAACCTCCTTCATTCGAATGGGGAGCTTATGCAAATAGCCATACACACGTCCTTACGCCAAAGAAACAAAACAAAAAAAAAACTCAAGGCAAATCGGAACTACGACAGTGGGACGTCTGCAAATCGTAAACCTTTTGGCTGCCAGCAGTTATAAATTTCCAGCGAAAGGAATCGGACTTCGAGGCAGTTCCGTTTGCCATTGTATTTAAATAATTTGCCGCTGTGTTTGTGTTTGGGGTTACCTACATAAAATGTCCAGCGCTTTATTACTTCGACTGGTTATGGTGGTGGGGTTGCTTTTGTTTGCGTATGCTCTGCAGTCCCAATTGAATCTCCCTCAACATCTTGTGCAGTATTAATCCATAATTTCTATTTCCATTTAAAAATTACTCAATACGTTACCGAGAATGACAGTGATTCCATTTAGCTAATCTATTTGCATTTGTTATGACCTTTATTCGTGTGCAGATACACCGGACTAATTTCCTGGACTCCGGATGCAGCAATCTCTCTCTCTCTATGTATGGACAAGGAATGCCGACGACGAGGACGACGAGGACGACCTAGACCACCGACGACGATGACATTTTAGTAATGCATCAGTTCGACGAATTTCCTTGTGTAAGCTTCGAGTACTTATAACCTGTGAATATGTGCGGGTATAGATACTTGATTCCCTGGACATAGAGGAATTATGCCTGTGCATAGCTCTCTTTAATGCCTCCTACCTAGAGTATTTCTATATCGAGATCGAGATGACCATCCTGAGAGTATCTGCCACTCAATGTCCATTTACTAAATTATTATTCTCTGTGGTAATGCGACAACCGGTCGGGCCGACGATGATTCCCTTGAATTCATATAACCGCATTGAGTCCTTCAGAGAAAGTCCTCCGCACCGAATTCAATTACAGGTAACAGTTGCAGCAAACACTGCAAGAGCGGGTGGTCGTGGTGGACTGCTTGAATTTAGTTAAAATTGAACACAAAGTTCATGTCACCAAAGTGAAAAGTAAAAGTCTCGTAACTCTCTCTCTCTCTGTCTCTCTGTGTGTGTCTCGGTTTAAAGGGATTCATAATCGAAAATGGTAATAACAGGTTTCGTCTGACAGCGGTGAGGAGGTTTATGGGGTTTGTGGACTTGGTGGGTGGTGCTTGCGCAATGTCATTGATCCGAGACAGAGTTAGAGTTCATTAGATTGTATATCAGTTGTAGAAAGTAGAATTCACGTCACTGCTCTGACTTTTCCAGATACATTTGCAGGAAAGTTTGTTTTTAATTCATTAAAATGCAAAACATGTTAAGTCGGTGGTAGGATCATCGATTTTTTCGTAAATAGGGATAGAGTTTTGTCGACCTGTGTGTTTTTCAAGTACACCAAACTGTTTGGGAAATTTCTAGGTAGGTAATGGGGGTAAGGCATTCAAAGATCGATTTAATTAGGACAAGAATTACTGATTGACTACATAAGGTCGGTGTCCCAAAATTGCCATCCAACGTTTTGTAAAATCGTTGGTTACATTTGAAATGGCAAAAGAATATAAAGAACTTTAAAGTGCGGATTCCCTCGGAGTAGACAGAAGTTCGAGGAACATTCAAGTTCTTTGTTTAAGTCCTATAAGCCAATTGTTGAGTTTAAGTCATATAACCACATTTTATTGACTTATTTCTATTTCTTTTTACGATTACATTATTAATTTAAGAAGTTCTTAATTTGAGTAGGTACTGACCTTTCATAAATGGACCTGCTCCCAATTCATATTACTCTGCGCATTTTTAAATTAAGAATGTAAAGACTGTGGACTGTAATACCTTTTAAAACCGAAGTAAACATCAAAGAGAGTAAGAGTGATATTTATTCCGAAAACCCTTAAATCAAGCATGCAATATATGACAAACGCTTTTAACACTTTATTTCTCTAAGTTCATTATGTTCTTAAAGTTAAAATGACTGCCTTATTTTAACTTTGCAATTTTTTCAAAATAATATGTTTATGATTAAAGTAGTAATTAACGTAATTTAACGTAAAAATGTAAATTAATAATAAACTGTGTTTCTGAAGTCGGAATATATAAAAATAAGTTTTATTGTGTTTGTCGCCAATGTTCTCTGTAATGCGTGAACCGATTTTGATTATATAAACTTCCCATGAAAGGTGACATTAATACCATGGTTTGTAAGTGTATACGGTCTTTGTAGGTATATTGGTTCATGAGTTATACGGGCGTGGCACCGCCCATACAAAAAATATATTCAAAATCTTATATCTTGAAAACCACGATTGAGTTTAAATTAACAAATAATCTTAGGTATTGGCTCAGAAGTATACCTGTGAAGATTGGTCAATATTGGACAAAGGGGAGTGGCGCTTTCCATACAAAAAAAAATTGTAAACGCTATTCTTCGACAGTCAAAGCCAAAGTTTGTAAAATTGGTAACTTTGATATGCACTGTCCTGATATACAAAAATATTATCTAGGCAATATGATTCCTGGAAAAACAATAAATGTTATGTAACACGCAGCACTTATTCACTCACAATCGAGCATTACAACCAACATTACAATGATTTGGAATCAGGTGCCTTTGCGTCTAAGCTGCAGCAAATCGGTGAGGGTGGTCTTGTAAAAGTTGTAATTTGTAAAATTGAATTTACCAATGATTTTTGCAATGCAGTAATGACGTAGGATGACTGTTTTTCCGGACATACATACGCGAGAGGTCATCAAAAAATAAGTCCTTTAATAAAATTAACAAACGATTCAAAAATTATTAAAAATTAGAAGAGTTTCTGAACAGCATGTAATTAACAGGCGTGTCTTCTCATAAACTGGAGCTGAAAGTTGGCGTCCCAGTATTACTGATGCGTAACCTTGACGCACCGAGATAGTGTAATGGCACCAGGCTACGTGTGACAGATTTTGGTAGGAATATCATGAAGACCACTATTATAAACGGAGCAGCTAAAGGAGAGTGTATTTTGATTCCACGAATCCCAATTATACCAAATAATTTGCCCTTTTAGTTTAAAAGACTGCAATTTTCTTTGAAGTTGGCATTTTCAATGAATATAAATAAATCCTAGGGCCAAACGCTAAAAGTGGCAGGGCACTCCGTGCTTCTCACAGCTTTATGTCGGTTGCTCGAGAGTATCGAGTGCCCAAAACTTACACTTACTGGCAGAATGCAATAAATCATAAAGTGTTGTATTCAAGTGTATTGACAAAAAAATATTATAAAAAAAATATTTTTTCTATATTTATTATCTTTTTCATGTTAAAATATTTTTTGAATTAGAACTACTTGCAGAAATTACATAGCGTTCCTTTAGTGTACTTGAAGTGATTGACAAAATCGACATTAACGCATGCGAAGCCGCGGTCAAAAGCTAGTTATTTTTAAAAGTAGGTTCTTGAGGATTTTCCCTCAGTTATAATTGCAGCCATTTTATTGTCCACCTAGACCACGAATGATCAGCCCCTACACTTGATTGCGCAATCTTAAATCTACCCAAAAAATGAAGATGACAAGAGTAAAAATTACATCCATTTCCATTTAGTCATACAGATCGACAAACTAAGAGCTGAACCTATAGTGGAAACAGCAACGTCACATATCGAATTTTATTTGAAGCACTCTCGGTAAGATATGTTTTGAATAATCAAATTCTCCAGAGCTAAATTTTGTACCCCTGAAATTGAGGGCTGGACTTACACGAATATTTTAAGCAAACAAAATTTTATAAGTTAGTTTTAATATCGAAAACTCGATCTCTAACATTTCCCAAGAGTTTTGCCAGATTGCAACTGACCATGACCACATACTCATACTCATTTGCGACGTCACAACAGTTATTCGTTTATTTAATCCGCTTCAAAAAGACCACCAAAACAAGTAAACATCACCATAAAAAATGTAAACACCCCCTGCTATAGGCAAAGGTACAACTTGCAAAAAAGAAAAAAAGTAGCAACAGCTGTAACATGGAAAGTTCCGTGTGTTTAGTCATTATGGCGGCCAGGGTTGTATTAATAAAAAACACAACCACTTCCACCCGCAAAGCTCTGAGAACAACATTAAACCCTGCCCGACTGAGATGACTGCAAGGACTCCTATACAACAGTCCCTCCTAGTGCCCCAATAGAGGGTGAACCAGAACCAATTCTCATTACCTACTTGAAAATCAATTATAATTAAGGATTTGTGGAGAAAACCTAATCGCATGCCAATTCCATGTTCCACACTGTCCGACGATGCAGCGGCAGGACGCAGGAAGTAAACCTCATGTCTAATAATTTCAACTTAATTGCTATTGGATTTGAGAACATGTTCGCAATGGTGTTTAGCGATTATTTTCTTTCATTTAATTTTTTTAACGACTTGTTGGCAATAGTCTATTTAGAGTTAGACATGGGGAAAAAAAGTCGATGGCGATTTAATGAGTCTCGGGCATGTTAAACTTTTCAAAACAAGATTGTGAGAGGATATTAGCACGGACGCAGGATAAAAGAATGCGAGTCACGGTAATTGGTGGTTGTTGTGGGGACTTTGAGAGAGTTTCATGAGATCGAGTTGATTGTTGCCCTAGACTGGGAAAGGTACAACGACAAAACGTAACACTTTGAAAGAGCGGTTCGGATATAAAGCAGAAAGTTAGGAACCGCCCATGATATTGCTAAAGACTCCAAAGCAATTGCTTTCGAATATTTGCAATTCGCGAGTGACTCTACATTTGTCTTAATACATTATCTCTGAAAGAGTTCAAAAAGAGTACTGCGCTTTTATAAATGAAAAAAAGAGTCCCATTCTTAAATTAATATTCTCTTTTCTTTTTTATACTTCACGGGCGCTAAAAATATTTGAAACAATATTAGAAACATCCTGGTATTTATTTGCGATAACATTTTTATTTAGATAAAAACAAAAAACCTAACATAAAATTATGTTACAAATATTACAAATAAAAAAAATCAAATCATTTAAGGTATAATTGTATACAATACGAAAACGTCCATCTGGTGGTGGTCTTTGGTTATCTAGAAAATTTTCCCGGTAAGTTATATTTTAAGACATTTCGGCAAACTGAAAATGAGCTTCTTCTGACATTTTGAGAATTAAGCTCCTTCTGAAACTCGTATGTGCGAGGATTCTAGACGTGACAGTGCCATTCAATAAAGTGTTCAATTTATAATTATTGGCCAATTGGTATCGGTGGACTTTACTATTCCTGTCCAACGAGTCTTTTTGGAAAGACAAGGTTTGAAGGTGAAATGTGAGCAAAAACCTAAAGATAATCCGAATAAAACACCACTCAAGAACTAGTTAAACAAGTCGGGTTTGACTGAAGGGTTGCCACTTGACACATATTTTTGGGACGAAGAAAAGGGATCTTCAATTTTATGTCCAGTCTAAACGGCCGAATTGAGAAGCTATCCAATGACAGTTAAACATTCGGCAATGTTTGAACAAGACATTTGCAAAAGGTGGCGCGATGTAAAAAATCTTAAGTTGTAGATAATCTGTACGTTTCCGAGGATCGAGACCGCTCGCTTCATCACATACTTACCACTCTCACTGTTTCCGTGTCAACTGCTTCAATTTATTTATTTAAAAAAGTCATCAAAGTGAAAATAGAATGGAACTAAAGGGACTTTTCGAAGAAGACTTTGCTTTAAACCAAAGAAATATAGATCAGCGGCCTGCACTACAAACGTCAGCTGAATATTAACGCAACAGCATTGTTAAAGATAAACAAAAAAAAAATGGAGTGCACGCGTATGATGTCAATATTTACACGTGTCAACCTCTACATTATTAAATCCGTGATGAAATTCGAATCTGCAACAACACGTGGATGTAACATCGAACAACATTAAACAGTGAAAATATTATGAATTTTATTATTTGTTCATCTCTGAGGTGTAAAGGATAAAATTGCAACGTGCCTCAGAAAAACCACAACATTGCAACGGGGGCGAATTGGAACATTTTAACCGACACTAGCACTCGCACAGATTACAACCGATTCGAAGATAAATATAGTTTTCCAGAAATTAATTTCGTCAACCTATTAAATTAATCCATTATCGAGATGACAATATCAATGGGAAAAATCGTTTACGAGTTAGCAAACTTGAGCAAGGAGTTGCTCAGCTTGTTTAATGAGTATGAGGCGCCTTTTTGCGTGTGTGTACCACAATCTCATCGTTGTGGAGATAATTTTCCATCCAGACAATTAATTTCACTCCAGGTTGAAGTTATCTACCAGAGGTAGACACCCCCCAAGGATGTTCGAAAACACTTGCCTGTGTCTGATAATGATAGCTAATCGGAAAGTTGGTATTTATCAAATCCTAAGCCTTTTACATAAATTATTATAGGTACAGGAAATTGAATAATTTTGGTGGAGAATGTGTGCTTATGACACGTCGTTTGTAGTAGTACTTGCAGAGACGATATGCTCGATATAACTTATACCATGTTCCCACCAGTGTGATTTAGCTAAATCCACTTGATTTTATACGTGTTTAATTTTTAATTACGTATCTGGCATCGCAAGGCCCCACAAAATTAATTCAGCACTTCACACAAAAACAAACTGTCCAAAAATTAAACTTGAAAATACAGATAATTATTGTCTATATAATTTTTGGATTTATTCTGGTAGATATAAATTATATCCAAAGCTTTTGAACTCATTTTATGTTGTTGCAGGTAATTTTCGTACTGAAAGCGTTGCAGATTTGTTTCAATAATCATTGCTAAAGTTTCTTCCCCAGTCATTTAACCAAGTTCAATTGAGTCCCTCAACGCTTTTCTGTATTTTTCAGCATTATTTGGGTTTTTTGTCACTTCACGCATTAACTTTGCTGCATCTAACTGCCCAGAAGCTCTCAAACCCATTACAGCCGCGTAAGTCAACTTAGCGATAGACGTGGACTTTCTCAAGAGTTCGGTTTTCTTTTGATCTTTCAGATGATTCCTCAAACACAGCCTTTTGGCAACCACGTTTAGAGTCTACAGAATATTTAAGAAGTATTGGTGTTTTTAGTCATGCAATGTTTGCCTGCATATCCCTGCTTAATGTCGCATACAAGATCCTATCCAACGTACTGTGTGAACGTTTTAAACCGTTCTGCAACACACTAATCGGCACGTACCAGTGTGGCTTCCGGCCCGGCAGATCGACAATAGACCAAATCTTCACACTGAGGCAAATCCTGGAAAAGACCAACGAATTTCAAGTCGAAACTCACCACCTATTCATCGACTTCAAAGCCGCGTATGATAGCATACATCGTCAGGAGCTCTATATGTCGATGGCCGAATTCGGAATCCCGGCAAAACTGATTCAGCTGTGTCGCGTGAGGCTGGAAAACACGCGCTGCAGCGTGCAGTTTGGAAGTAGCTCATCCGAACTATTTCAAACATGCACCGGATTTCGGCAAGGAGATGCGCTATCATGCGACTTCTTCAATCTCGTACTGGAGCAGATAGTGCGCAGGGCAGCTGTCAACACGGAAGGCACTATCTTCAACAGGTCTTGACATCATCGGTCGCTCCCAGCGTGCCGTGATAGAAGCGTTCACGGCGATGGAAGAACAGGCGAAATCCGTTGGCCTTGAAGTAAATGAGGACAAGACCAAGTACATGCTATCAACAAACAAACAAACAACTGTCCACCGCCTAGGACAAAACGTGACTATTGATAGCAAAATTTCGAGGTAGCTAGGGAGTTTGCCTACCTCGGAGTAAACATAAACTCCACGAATGACACCATAGTGGAGATCCGGCGAAGAATTACCCTAGGAAACCGTTGCTACTTCGGTTTGGCAAAACAACTGGGTTCAAAACTCCTAACTGGAAAGACGAAATGTATGCTTTACAAGACGCTTATCTTGCCAGTTGTGCTCTATGGCGCAGAGTGCTGGACCATAGGCAAGAAGGGAGAGCTGATACTGGGCTCCTTTGAAAGAAAAATTCTTCGGCGGATTTTTGGTCCTGTGTGCGAGGAGGGCGAATAGAGGAGAAAATACAACCGCGAACTCTATGAGCTGTACCAAGATGTGGATGTAGTCCAAAAAGCCAAAACACGTCGACTACATTGGCTCGGCCACATCGAGCGAATGGACAATAATGCTCCGGCTAAGAGGATCTTCGAATCCCAGCCCCCAGATTCGAGAAGACAAGGAAGACCGAACCTGCGTTTCAAAGACCAAGCCATCGCGGATGCCAGAGCGCTTGGTCTGGACAACTGGAAGCAACGTGCCCGAAATCGTAGAGGATGGAATGCTGCAGTGCCTCAGGCAGAGACTCTTCACGAATCGGGAGCCCTATAAGTAAGTAAGTAATGTTTGCCTTCAGAAATGTTGCTTCCACCTGATAAGCTTTTTCCCAGTGTGATTTACATTTCTATTTAAACTCCGTTGCTTTGTCATAAATATCTTTTTGGAAGCATCGCCGCATCGGACCCGTTTTTGAGTTTCTTCCCTTAAAAACGGAATTTGACCTTCTAATCCCTTCAGATTTGAACTTTTCATAATAGCATACAGATCTTCCCTTGTAATAGACAAAGTTTTGGAAGGCGTTCGTTCTAAGAAGTAAATAAAAACGTCAACAACAAAAATGTCACGGCCAACACATCAAAAACGCTTAGATATTTTACTAAATGCAAAAATAAATACATTTTTTACGTTTTTTCTTAGTTTTAATTTAACCAAATATTAAAAGGACAAGAAGAAAAATTAAAAAACAAAATCACCACACCTGAGCTTACTGATTTCATTATAATAATTTTTTTTTGTATAATAAAAAGCTGATAAAAAATGAATCCAGTTAACTGTCGCCATAAAAAACAAAAAAACACGTCTGGTTTCGATGAAAAAATTACCAAAATGCCAAAAAATTCGTGAGCTATGTACAATGTACATTTGGACTATATTATTTTCAAAAACTAAATTCCCAAGTTCCCCTTGTATTAAAACTTCGATCATTGAGCAAACAGCATTTTTTTATAACTTTATGCATATAACAATTTTTATTTTTTCAACGCAACATAAACAGGGGGCATGGACATTTCTTTGTTGCAGACACAACTCAATATCGAAATATATTTCAATTTCATCAAAAAAATTGCCCACAATGTTAAATTGCATTTTCTTGTACACCGTTGGTCCACTGGGCCTAATCGCTTACATGGGAATTTTTTTTTGTTTGCAAATATCTGCGTATTTCATTAATTATCTCATTTCATCAGTTGGTTTTGAGGTAAAGCCAACACATTCCACACCGCATACACTTTGGGGAGCACAGATTGGTCATTTGCTAATTTCCCCAAAGGATACGCATTAGGCTTGTGTGTTGAGTTGAGTTTTTTTTTCTACAACAACTCCCAGCCAGTGAAATGTAATTCACATGTAAAGCGAAAAAAATGCCCTCTCAACGATTTTACTGCGGATTTGTGTTAAAAAGTGAAATGGAGCATTTTTTCTGCTGTAGGTATCCACGTTTAGCGGAAAACTAGAAACAGCCGTATCTACTTTATGGAAACAAGACACAAAGGGATGAAACGACGACACCGTGAACATGAAAGCTGCCATCATTAATCATCTAATGGAGTCGTCGACAGCGACCTGGACCAGTTTGAACGATTTGATGGATGTTGTCGGCAGGTTAGGTATAGGTAGGCCAGCTAAATTTGAAGCTCAGCGGTTTCGAGTGGTTATGGGGTATTGGGACATTTTGTAGAAAAAAGAAAATTGAAAGGGTTGTGGTTAAAAGGGAAATTATTATAAGAATATAATAAGACGGAAGTCCTGACAAAATTGTAGGTCCCTTCCTGTTGTCTACAAAAATAAAAACTCACTTAAAACCTGTTGCTCCAATTATTTAATTTATTTAATCACATTTCACTAATGAAAACAGTCATGCAGTAGTTCACCTTACAAATATGAAAATCAGTTCCATTATGCTTCCAATAAAATTGAATTCCTCATAAATATTTAAGGAAAAACCAATAAAACTCCCATTGCAATAAAAATATAAATTATTCATTCGATGGACACAATCACAATATTGTGAAGCGATTAATTGTCAGGTATATCAATTAAATTCTTCTCGATGAATAGTAATTACGATACAATTTGTAAATAACCAAGATTGCGTTTTCCCCGTAAGCCAACAATTTACACTCATACCATTATCGAGTTCCCGCAATCATTCAGTCATTCGATTCCCCATTACCACCACCACCAGCACCATAGTATCCGGCCAACAACAATGGCCCAGAAACAGAATCGAAATCGGAATCAGAGAAACCCTTCGAAAATAATTTACCATTCATTCGAGTCGCATTGTGTTTTCCCAAAATGTCTGGAAACTTCCGTCCCAGCAATCCGCAAGTGGGTATATAATACTGTTCGACCCACTTCACTCAGTTCTTGACTCCTGTGTGCCGGTGCTTATGGAATCAAATTAAAATTCATATTCTCCGATAAATTTAATTGACAAATTGAATTTTAATGTTACTTTAATTGGTTTGGTACTTACCGCCGCATCCGTCGGTAAGGTGGATTAGCAGTATATGGATTTGGAAGTATTGATTTGTCGTGGCGGAAAGGATTTAAGAAAGGCTATTTTAAGAGGGCGGTTGTTTTTAGAACGAGTCAACTTTTTCTTTGTTGTTACCCGCAGTAGTGGGATTGCAGTGCCAGTGCTTTCAACTCCTGTCTCCCGATGGTTGTCTATTTTCGACTTCTATTAGCGAAGCGAGAGACTCTTCTTATTGATAGGCCAGTAGGTAATGCACCCAAAGGGAAAAAGGTTGTAGGAATTCTTTGAAGTAATCCAGCTTAAGTCAACTACACCCAAAAAACCATAATGGTCGCGGCTTAAGTTAATATTTTGGGCCGCTGTGGTTACCTGCCTGTTACGGCTGGAGCGACTACCTATAAAAATGGACAACCTCATTGGGCAATAATCTTGTTTGACTTGTAAGACTTATGGCATGTGAAACGACAGGGATGGAAATTATTTATAATTTTGGTTAATCACGAAACACTTATCGTCTGAGAGATCGGGCATATAGTTTGTTCTTCTGACGAACTTCATAAATAATTTCATATTTTGAGGGAAAGAATCATATGCCACAAAGAAGATGCGTCTTACTTTCTGCTGACTTTTGTCATCCTTTGGTAAGTAGGTAAGTAAAGAAGGAAGTAAGTAAGCCAACTTTGTTGAGGGAGTTATTCAAAGACTGTTTTAATAATTTTTAACCTTCAACTTATTTATTTTGTGGGTCACAATATGCAATTTTGTGTGGAAAATTTCGCCATTGTGAGTGCGAAAAATTTAGCCTGGACACTAAAAACGATTTTAGTATCGCGGTGATTATAGGTCTGATTGCGATGATTGAATAATTTTAGTAATAATCAAAAGTTGTCAACTTTTTATTCATTTCCTATATACGATAGACATGCTGTCAAATTAAATATTCGTTTAAGTACACATTTTTTCTACCAGATGGATTTTTCAAGCCTTTCCATTTGTCAATACGATTGCCAGAACCAAGAAGTTCTATTTTCTAATTAAATATAAAGAGTATCTACCGCTATAAAAAAATCAAATACACGGGCTGAAAATTGTTTCAATACACAAAAATTAATTTTTTTTCCAAAAAATGGCTAATTAAGGATCTTATCCCGCCCATCCGTTTGAATGCGTGAGATACACATAAGAAATTAATGGCAATTGAATCACAGCAGTTTCTTTCAGGAAACTTTTTGAAATATGTAAACTCTTAGAATTGTTTAAGTACTCAAATCAAACTTAAGATCATAGCTTTATTTATGTTTTACAAGTTTCATGCAAATAACTAAGCAGATGTTACCCCTATTGTTGGTCATGAAAGAGGTTCCCATCAAATGACCAGTAAAGAGTTTTGTCAGAGAATAGTTGCTAACGGTATACCATTTAAATTTATTTGAGCAAAAGTACGGGCAATCAACGACGAATGAATTGTTGGAGTTTGTATTTAACTCATTTTTGTTCTTCGATTGGGAACCTTTATGATGGTTGTAACAAATGAAACTAGTAAAAGATCAAAGAATGGTTATGACGACTTTATGAAACCTGTAGGTCTGGGGCTTATTACGTACGAAAATCAAGTTGCGATACAGTACTTTTAATTTAAAATTCGAGTGTCAAAGGATTTCAAAACTTCTACGTCACCTAAATCTAGTGATGACAAATGATGGAAGAATAAAGAGCTTGTAAATTGGCTGTTTAGATAGCCATAAAACAATTTTTAAATCAGTTTAAATTGAGGTCACAAATCTGAAAGCAAGGAGTGCGATTCGCTGAGTTTTTAAATCTTAAACAGGACATACCGAAGGTGGCAAACAGCCATCGCATAAAATATAAAAGAACACCTCTGCGATCAATTTGCTAAAAGTTTTTAGGTCTGCAGGAGTCTGGCCTGAAATGCTCTAGGCTCCTGGTTCTTTCAAGGCAAGGCAATTGAAAATAGTCTTTACCAGACTGTTAAAAATACGTCGCAGAGTTGTGAAAGCTTCAAAGTTGGTGTGCAGATTTTTTGCAAATATGCCAACAGTTATTCATATATTTGAATGGGAACCGTACAACCGGATTAGTAGCTGAGAGCGATAAGATCTCTTTAAATAAACTGTTGAAGCTTTGCTCGTGGTTGGATCTTGGATGTAACGGCGCAACTTATTTCGCATTGGGTTACCTAATTTGCTCTTTGCTGAAAACTTAGGAACTCAGTCCCCTTCTTTGGGTGCTCCCAGGCTGAATTTCAGCTGTCTGTGTTGAATTTGCCATACAGGTTAGCGTGAATATGCTGTAGACGTGGAGTCTTATTCACCAGGGATGGAAGGAGCATTGCTGAGGCTAATCAGATTGGGCTTACTTCGAGACAACTAGCCAAACCGAGTCCGTAAGTCAAGTATCTATACTGAAGAAGTAGCCGCCTTAGAGTCCAACGCGGAAGTGCTTTCTTTTCACCCACAAAACTGACCTTTACCGTGAAAATCAGCCATAGGCTGGAGTCTTTCTCCCCGATGACCTTCAGCCCGTTCTTCGAAATACAAACAAATTGCTGACTTTTCCTTTCCTAACTCTAAATACAGCCCCATACACACATTTTGCACTCGAAAATTTATTTATTTATATAAATGTATGCGTGTGTGTGTGTGTATTTGTTTTATTACAAACTCGCACCATAAGCAATTATACAAGATGGCGATAACCGTCACACGAATCTGCTGTGTAGCACGCAATAAACCTCTTCCGCTAAGTTGTTACTTACGTGTTCGTGGCTTGAAATAAATTCCCAAAAACACGACTGTGTATAGGGTGAATTTAAAAGCCAACTACATACACATAGACATTCCCAATTTGAGGAGCAGCAACATTACTTAAAAGCCAATAAGCTAAAATTAAAATATACACTATCGAAATAAATGAACTCCCATTCAGCTCACGTAACAGGATACTCGCGATGATGGCGACACTTCCGAAGTATACCTTAGGTCTGCCAAAGTACTCACCTACTTCCAACGTTGTCCTTTTATTTAAAGTTCGTCATAGCGCCGCGCATAGAATCATGATCCGTCGAATGTACACAAGTAGATACTGGCAGACTGCAATTACTTCCACTTCTCAACTCATTGTGCATTACAAGGACTCTTCAAAATGGTTGAAACGTGGTCGGCAAGTTAAGAAAAAAACAGGTTCTTCGTGTGCAATATTCACACTTCCGTTTTGAATGTAAAACATCCACTGATTAGAAATTTGATAATAGAACGAACTGTGTTTGCTTGGCGAGGGGATGGCACTGGACGGAACTGTGTGTATATTGTTGGCAGCCGAAGGACCAAGTTGTCCAATTATCGTACAATTTGATTGGCATTAACAAAACTAACTACTCAAGGAAGGAGGATTTTTCTTCTCTCCTTTTTTTCGAGTACAGAGTATTGTTGCAGGCATGAGTGTAATGAGGACGAAAGGGAATTAGTTACAAATCGTCCCTTTTGATGGGACTTTTTGAGTGACTCTGCTGTAAAAGTTGATTAGCGTATTAATAGGCAGCAATTTTCAAAGGGAACTTTAAGCGGGTTGTTCATAATGGTTGTGGGATACTCGCATTTGGCTAGAAACTCACTTTTGGTATTTACCGGACTAGTTGGCACTACTTTTTTGATGCTCAGCGGAATTGTAGTCTGCCTCTTTACGAAGTAGTGCGAGCAATTGAAAATTTCATGCACTTGGAAGGAAACACCGTTCCAGGTATAGGAGAGAGTTTCAACAAGGTACACACTGAAGCAATTATAGACGCCCGAGCATGTGGCAGAAAACCAGCAAAGCCATTGAATCGATTGTTTGTTGGTTAGTACCGCAAGCAGCACTAGGAAATAGCGGCGTGAACCAAATTTACCAGGAGAGGTATACCTTAGGGCAGTGTTATCTCACCTCCAATTTCTATATAAAAGTAAACAAAATCTTCTTAAGCTCATTTAGAAAAGAAACTAAGGTGGTCGGATATGCTTATGGAAGCACCTGGGACAAAAGCCAACCACTCACCTAAACCCCAAACTTATCTAGAAACTTAACTTAAAACAATGGGTAAAGAAGCTTCTTACGTCTGCAATAGTACCTTTCGTGCTGCCTTGAACCAAAATTTACGCTTTGGGTGTACACAAGTTAAACCATGCTTAAAGATAAATAAACATAGATAAAACAGTCGCTCTACGGCCAACCCTCACAGTCCTTGTGCATATTTTACCTCTATGCAAATATCACAAGACTTGGCCTGATCAGACTCAGAAAGTCGGATACTGGTCTGTGAGAACCTACGGGCATAGCAATATTCTACTTTCTTTATTTATCTATCCTCTAAAGGGATCAAATCAAAGGTGTACTCTTCACAAAAATTGAAGTTCCACTCTTTGCTATCCGCGAGGCCTGTCGTCAAAATAATCAGATTGCATGGAAAAATAAGCCCGGGTCAAAAGATAGACAATTGAAAGCTAAGCTGGGATCAATGTCGATGTCGCCCTAATCTATATATAGCCTCAAAATTAGTGTGCTAGAATAAAAAAAGAATAAAGAAATAAGGTGGTCTCGCTTGAGCAGTTCAATACTTTTAAAGAAATATATTAAAGACTAGCTGACCCGTGCTCGCCTTGCTTCACCCGCCGTTTTTTAATAAATATGCAAAAACAAAGACAATAAAAACATAATTTTAATTCCTGCTAAAAAGTCTACACAAAAAGATTTACGCTAAGTTTTGTTATTTGTTCCCTCTTACCAACCTCAAATGTCAGCGAAAGAAGCAACACGAATGAAACAACTTGACATTGACACACGAACCCAACCCCAGCCCATTTCCAAACTTTCCCAATGAACAGCATCTAAAAACGTGTTCAACCTGAATGTATGCGCTGAAAAGAGACGAATGCCCATTGAAGTGCAAAACATATGATCACTGCAACGATACTCACTGCTGCATAACTACTGGCAGTGGTATCCGCACTGAAGGAAAATTGCGGTCTATGTTTTGAATAATTGTTTTGAACATTGCTCAGCTTTAGGACAACGCACGGGGATGTTTTATATCCTAAATGATTTAGGAGAAAATTTACTAAATTCACCTATTTTTTATTTTTCAATCCGATAAGCCATTAATGAGCTAGGTCTGTTACTATTTTAAAATATTTAAAATACTGTTTTAACTATTTTAAAAGAACAGTAGTTTCCGCGTGATGCGCGGTCAGTCATTTTTTATTCTACATCCGAAGCCATTAGGTTTGTTTGACGTGGGCCCTAGTACGCACTAGTGCGCAATGGGTTACCCCTTATGTGTTCGATATAGAACTGAACTTGCCCTGGTACTGAGTACCTGTATTCGACATGACTTCTATGGCGCCCTAGTTGTGCCCTAAACTGACCCCAGTTAATTTGTCGGGACATATTATTGCAGGACTTTTTTATTCTTGGTAGTAACTAAGAACCGCCGTGGTTATTTTCTAGCGAAAAATTTGACTTGCACTTATTTTGCTATTAGCTCAGTTTGCTCTATGCTAGTCACTTTATTTATCTCTTTTGATAATTTGTCTCAAAACCCTCGAAGAAAACCAAAAATGCGCTTCCGTCTATAGCTCAAGCTTTTAATAAAGTCTGACACAAAGGATTACCCTCATCATAAACTGTATATCTTCGAAAACAATACTCACAGGAATGCTAGTACTAGAATATTTGTCATACTGCTACGATTATTAAAAACGAGGCAAAAAGATGAGTACTCGCGCATTAAAATGTATGAAAGCTGGAGTACCGCAAGGTAGGGTGTAAGGAACCGTGCTATTTCTTCTATATACATACAAACGACCTACCACAAAATGACGACATACTTGGACTGTTGCCACATTTAAAGATATATTTGGCGGGCTAAAAATCTTGTAAGGAGCTACAGAAAAACTGAAAAGAATCAGAATTGGACTACAAAATTCAACGTTATGGTGTCGAACACCCAATGCACAAGTAAGACGAACCTGCAATGTCATGGAACATACGTACCACTGATCTACATAGGGATCTAAAAATTGATATGTTAGAGGACGAGGTCAGGAAGGTCTAAAGATTGCATACGAACCGTGATAATTAAGAAGTAGTTGAATCTATACTTAAGTATAATGTCAAAATTAAATACTGTTCGTTAGTTTCCGCGTTACTCACGAGCACCAAGACAGATTTGCTTGGCTCTTTTTTCATTCTGTTCATTGGTGTCTGTGGAAGGTTTTAGTAAAAAAAATGGTCTTCCCTGGTGGTTTTTGTTGACAGGACAAGTCTCACAATGACCCTTGCGATGTCTTTTAATGATTTTCACCTAGCTACACCGAACAGAATTTGCCTCGAATTGTCTTCTAATAATTTTGTTTCTATAGCGTTTACCAAAAGTCGGGACCCATACAGGCGTACAATTTATTGACCTTGTCAGAGCAGCGGTCGCCTTCTTTTGCATTAACAGCTGATTACTCTAAATGTGATGTCCATATTTATGTATCTAGGTATTTTACTAACAGTTTCGAAACCACATCATATTTTTCTACAGTAAGAGTTTTTGCTCCTGGATTGCCAATACTCCTTTTTTCTGACAAGTCCTTGAGCAACATTGCCATCTGTTGGTTCGTATTGCATCTATCCGCGACTGTATGTCGTAGAAAAAATTACTTATTTTTAAAAAGCTCAGCAGTGTTGATGGTGGGTCTTCTTTCGTAGCTGATGACTGGAGGCACCCCTGGGGGTGTGCAAGCTTCCCTGCTACATAAGTACATAAGTCAGAACGTTCAGCCAGTCGCAGTCTCCATGCAGAGTAAATATGTGTACACTGAGGGTTTAGAAAAACGCCTTTCTACGGACTTCTAGCTAGATAAACCTAAGGTTATCATATAGACCCCCAACAAATCAGCATTCTTTTTAATCTAAGCTATGATTGAACTCAGTTCGCAGTCCTTCATAATGAGGCTACCGTGTTATAGACCGTCATCTCTTAACCTGGTAAATTAAACCAATTTTTGAATCTACTTCTCACACATTTCAATTATCTATAACCATCAGTAAGCCCAAACTATGAGCTTAACCCCCTTCCAGAGACTCCTTCGAGTCATGTGAGATGTGGCTTTCTAAAGTTCTGACATCCTCATTAAGGCTGTCTAAGATTTAATTACCAATCATTCTCACACATGTCTAATGGGGGTGAAAATGTATACTTAATGCACGAAGAGCAAGACGGTGCCAGGCGCCGAATAAAATTAAACAACTTGCGTGCAGGCCCTATCCACATACCTACGACCAACATGCATATGAGTGTGTTCTCACCACATTAAGCTGTTTATTGAATTTTCAATTTTATATCTTTGAAGATTTTCGTTTCTGAATTACAGGCGGACGGTGTGTATGACAATCGCTGTAAGGAGACTGAGGAAAGGATGGATTTGTTCTTCATAGACTTCGAAAATTCGCAGAGTAACTGAGTCTTACTTAAGACCAAGTCTTCTTTTAAATGAGAATAGAAAATTAACCGATGTGACCGTCATGTGTTTTTGCCCAGAGCTCACCAATTTCATGGGCCTTTTTGCTTCAACAACATTGCAAACCGTACTAATCATCAGGCTACAAAGGGGGATGGTATACATGGTATACCTATTACCATCCCACCCTTGTGTATACAAAGCAATACCTGCCGAACATGAAGGAATCAAATTAAATCCAAATGCACGCTAAAAATAACTTAAGTGCTCTGTCGAAGAGCGATAATTTGGCCAGGACTAATGACCGCTTATTTGGTGGGCAAAAATTTAATGGTCTAGCAGGTATTTTTCTTATAGTCCATCATCGCATACGTGTGGTACTGTACGTATATCGATCGACCCTGTCGAATGCCTCTCTCTTTTTATAATGTATCGCGTGATTTTCTGCACACAATGGATACTTAGCCGCATATAGTTGTACCTACTATTTCCCATATAACGTGCAATTGAAAAAAGGAAACATTTATGTGCAGACGTCATGATGTGTGGGAATTTTGCTTTTGAGCTAAGGTGAAAGAAGGATAGTCAAGTGAAATGATTGGAAACTGCTTACTGAAAAGATAGAATAATTTCATAAAATATCATTTTGACACAACAATTGCCCACGAAGTGAGGAAACTTTTGACAGATTTTCTAACTGTTGAAAACGTAGCTCCGGTAAGCGATCATGCAAAGTTATCCGCAGTTAAATGGGCCCCAAAGTACTTCAGACTGATAATCTATAAGTCTTGCGAGTTTTCGTTTTTGTCAAAAAAACGAATCGTTTTTCACCGACATTTTCGTTTCGTGCGGAAGCAGTACCCGTTTTTCATTTTATTCCGCTTTTAAGCTCAGATTTTTAAAAAGGCAGGTTTACTATATTCAGGTGTTGCTATTAAAAACCAAAGTTTGCAAACAAGAAGGAAAACGAAAGAAGTTTGGTCCTTACTTTCTTTCGTTTTCTAATATGCGAAAGCGTTTTTTGGTTATTTTTACAGAATTCTACAACAGAATACTATCCGGTTGTTAATTGGGAGTTCATTTAGAAAACTATTGCCCTCGTCTCTGAAACACATCTGAGAGTGTGAACTATTTTCTTTAATGACCATGGAAGATCACACATGTATGTGCATTGTTAGGTTAGTACAAATGGGTATTTCAAACATAGTCACAAAAGTTGAGCCACGCAATAGGTGAGGTGAAAACCTACGGTTTCTTGAAATTTCTTCGCAATCCCACAGTATATAATATAGACCCCTTATATGCGCCCATTAGCTTATAGCTCTTTGCAGTGGACTACAAGGATGCTGCCTGCATATAAAATGTTTAATTTTAACTTCTGTCAGTCTGAATTTTTAGAAAGTCTGAAAAGTGCGCCTTTATATCTCTATTTAAGCATTAAAAACTGCTTCCGAGAACATTTGCAAAACCTTAATCTGGCTGATCGCATTATGTTCTTCAGCTTGGGTTTTTGTATAAAGATGACGATTTTTCCTCCGATATTGGCTGAGGCGTTAACTCGTCCACATTAAATGTGTATCGTTCGTCAAAAGTTTAGTGCCACCATTTAAGTTGCTGAATGAAGATAATTTAAACAATTTTCTACGTTTTTAGGGAATTAAAAACTATTAAATTTTTGCTCTCCTTCTAAGGGGTCTACTCTTAGAGAATTGGTAGAGTGAAAGGATGACCTAACTTGGTTGGCGCATTTAAGTAGGCAGATTAACAAGATTGAATTAAAAATATTTCAGTATGGTGATTTGAAAAGTCTTTAAACAAACGTTTTAAAAAGTGGAAACGGAAGCTAAAATATATGTCTCAAATATTTCCCAAAATATATTTTTTTTTTTAAATTTTGCCATTAACTGAAATAAGGTTTTAAAAACTTACGACTTGAAATTTGACTGAATAACCTGACCCTGAGGTTGATATTTTCTTAGAAAGGTATTTTTTACAATCACCCATGGGTCTATAAATCTGAGTATTTTATTACTAATATAAATTGTAGAAAAGGCAAAGAGAGGAGGTCCAAAACGGCAGCCTTGAGGAACACCTGAGTTTACGAGCAAGAATGGGATAAAAAAATTAGCTGTACAAAGATGTAGTTGTAGTAATTTTTGGCATTAGGATGCCTTCCTTACTAGAAATGCATAATTAATTACAAAAATGACTAAGCGATCAGATTTAAATTAAATACTTCCCAAGGTAGCCCAGTACTCGAGACTGCAGGATCCCTTGCTGCCGTTTCGAAAGTAATGCATTATGCAAATAAGAAATTGAATATACAGAACCCACTGATAGTTTTTTTCGCTTTTGTAGACTCCCATTAACTTCAAGTTGAAACTAAAAATGGTTATCTGAAGGGCCCCCATTTGATCCAGCGTTTTTTTATTTGCAAGAGGTACCAAAAAGGTATTTTCATGCTCTGAGCAATGCCAGCTCAAAACCAGAGTTAGGAAAAAAGTATTAAATTAATCAGAAATGCAGCTACGCTCTCATAGAAAAAAAGTACAACATCAGGAAGCCATCCTTCTTCCTGAAAAGTATCAGGAAATTTTTAGTGAACATTGGAACTGTCGAATTACTTGGAACGAAAGAGTAGCCGGTAATGGACTGGAAGGCAACCGCCCAAGAAATCTGAAAGCCAACCAATAAATGGCATTTCAAGTTCAAGCCCGCACTAAGCGGTTTGTACTTAAAAGAGCTAGTGGCATTATCAAAACTAGAGGCGAGATGAGCTACAAATCTGACGTTGGAGTTTTAAGGTACGTTATACGTCCTGATAAAAGAATTGTTGGATGTACTTAAGATCATTGTCCTCAGGGCTTCCTATTGCAGAAGCTAAAAAGAAGAATGTTGACAAACTCCTCAAAAAATCATAATTTTTTCATGATTTTTTTGTATCTTAAGTTCCTATGATGAAAACAAAAGTAAATTGATGTAAACTATTATTAATGAAATAGTTATTATTTTATTTATTTGATTTATATTCTTTTTTGTCGCTGTCAAATAAATTTTGATAAATTCCAATAAAAATAAATTTTTCGTTATTTAATTTTTCTCTTACTTTCCTAATTTTACATATTATATGTATTTAAGAATTAAAACAAAACCATTAAAAAACGTATTTTCAAAATGCGCTAAAAATATAATTTTAATAAGCAAAACTGCTTAAAAAAGAAAAACGGCGAACATTAAAAGCCCTTATATTTTTTTTCATCAATCTTTTAAATAAACTTGCACAATTAAAACAAAATTTACTGTATTTAATTCTCTTGAATATATTAGAAGTTAAGTTAAGTTTTCGCCCTTTTACTGGATTTCACGTTCAATTTTGTTTAGCCTTTGTTTGACTGTTAACGTCACAAGTTCATAAATGAAGCCGAATATCTGTCTGAAACTCATTTAGTCATCCTACCAGAAGTAACATTATATACTCTTCTTCAAATTCACCATGCTTTTATTTAACACTACCACCCCTACCTTGCCTGAACAGAGCATGCCCCACTGTTACCACTGAGGGGTATACAATTTATTTCCCTACTGTTAAGCTTTCCTGAAACAGGCCACAACAACAAAACGTTTCTCGTCCACATCACAATCACAATTCAGTATTCGAATGACATTATCCACATTTAGTTGGGTTTTGGCAGTCGCAACAAAAAGTGGTGGCAGACCTTCCATTCCCGTACAAGAGAAAAATTCATACGTCCCTTCTTCCACTTGGAGGCGAATGTATGTTTGCCAACGTATCACGCACACATTTTGCTCTCACATCGTACACAGGATCCGGAGCTCGTTCACTAAATAAACATACGATTTGGCTATTCTCGGGCAACGTGTCGTGCTTTGTGGTTTTTAACTATACAAAGGACTAAGAAGTGGCATTTGCATTTGTTAATTATTGATAATCGCCACCTTCTTGTTTGGCAACTCTATACATCGGATGGGTGGGCTCAAATCTGGCCAAAGGTTGGGGTTTTCTATTTGCTTAGGTAAATTAGTCCAACGGGGATTTAATGAAATAGGGAAATGTTTATATTTAAACAGAAGTAAGACATTTCGGGGCGGGATGGTGTTGGGTTTGGATTTTATAGCTCATAATATGTAGTTTGGGATTTGCAGGTGTATAAAAAAACCGACCGAAGGAACATTCATTTAATTACTTACTTTCAGATAGCTCATTTCTTATTTTCAGAAAGTTAATTTCTTATTTTCAGAAAATTAATTTCTTAATTTCAGAAGAATTTGTTTTCTCATTTAAATAAATACTACTTTCGGAAATGGTGTTATTACGCTGCATCATTAAGGAAACAAGTCCTTTTCGAGCATGCCTTCTTCACTTGTGAGATATTCAACTAGGCAGTTGGAGTCATGTAAAATTGCGTCAAAAGTCAATCTCCAACTGACCGAGATGCGTTGGCACTTTCCCTTTTACAAATAATCATGTATCCGCAGTAATTCGTGTGACATAAGCCATCATAAGCCTGCGGGCTCAAATGTCAAACTAAAACATAAACAGCCATCGAACCAAATGTTTATTTACGTAATGCATTGTTATTGTCTAAATATAGGACACAATTTTCCAGAAATCATAATCAACCAGTCCCCGTCATCGTTGCGTGCATAGGTAATCACTTTCGGCAATATCCCCCCTCCGGCAGCGATTTGATTGCGCTTACCAATTGCACCCGGCGGGTTTTCGGGGGGTTCTTTCGCCAAAACGATTTGCCTGCTTAATCGGTCATCGATTACCATGCCACAAATCTGTCAGCAATAAACAAGGACGCGCACCCTCCGGCCAAACAACGAGCGTAGTTTGAGGCAATTTATTATGACGCGTGACAATTGGGTTCATGTTTTTATCGCTTTCGTGTGCGGTCAATTAAATACAATTCCGTCTGCAGCAAGCCAACACCTTTCAGATTGTCAGACCTGTTGTGTTGTATAATACCTGTGAAAAATGTAAAGGGACTTCTTTGGCAAACAAGGGAAAAACACTCCAGTCTAGTCAGCATTTTTCATTTCATGCTAATCCATTAGTGTCAAGTGGTGGGATCAAAAAAATCCCATTAGTAAATTTCATAATTACCATGCCACAGTTTTATGAAACTAATGGTGGAAGGGCTCTAATTAATATAGGGATTCACCACAAATTTCTATAATTACAAACGCGCCTCAGTGAATGGTATTGAGATGAAGAGGATGAATGGATTTATGCATTCCCGCACTCATTAGCAAGGATCCTTACTATCGATGCAGACTATTCCGCGCGGAATTTTGAATAGTTTATTGAAATTCATTGAACTGTTTGGCATTGGTTTGGGTTTATTATTTATTTATTTTACCCCTTTGATGTATACAAATATTTGCACTTCACTTTGGGCATGAAAAAGTTGCTATGTGTATACCAGGTAAGAGTGAAGCAGAAAAATAAAAATATGTGAACAAGCAGCAGTTCAATTGAAAGGCATGCTGCGTACTTTTAAACAGCCTCATGCAAGTGTGCACTTAGAACGTGTATGTTGTATGAAAACCACATAAATAAAATCCTTTTCAATTAATAAAATATGTGTTAGCGTGATGATACTATAAATGGAGTTATATGTGATGTGAATGGATTACATTGGTAGGAAGAAGTCCTAATGAACCCATTTGCCACCGTTGCCCGTTTGATAGCTAGCTTACTGCCGGGATGAATTTGTTCGACAGGTTCGCTGAGGTTACTCTCCAATTGAGTACATTTTGCAAGGAGTTCCTCTATCCTGTTGTTGCTATAAATGGGTTTGGGCTAACATTAGTTATGTGATGTGAAACTGTCAAACCCTCCCATGCCGAACTATTTTTGACACTATGATAGATCCTGATGGAAATATAAGAGGTTCAGAGCGACACGCACCATCGGTTTATAGATTTAAGGCAACTAACGACAGCATTTATAGTAGCAAGCTTTATAGAGCCATGTCTAGCTTTGACATCTGTGACAAATCTAAGTTGGAAATTGCTGGGTGCTCCACAAATATTGGAAACGAACCGGCAATCGTCAGCACACAATATTGACAAATCGTATGGAAGGTCATTAGCATCAGAGCCAGCTTTAACGTTGAGGCAGTAAGGACCTTTGACTTCATCTAAAAATGGCACCCCATCAGAAATCGAATGAAGAATTTTGTGCATTTGCCAATCGCTGTGTCAGTAGTGACAGTGAGGCTATTTAAAATGAGCTTTAAGTAAGTAAGTCCTGCTCATCGGAACGAAAGCTTAGACTAAGGCGAAAGTAGAAACCCTCAGTCCGGAGGTTTTGAATGTAAAATTCTCCGAGCCAGCGACATCTACCGGGTTGAGAAAAGTGCGAATAAATTGTCCAAGAAAGCTGGAACAAAGGAGAACAAATGGATACTTACTCTCAAGCCTATATCACTTCTGACTATATGACTACCCATCTGGACTTTGCCAGGATGAACTGGCGAAAATTGGGTCCGCAATGGACCGTGATAGAGCACTTCAGTCGGTCAAACCACCGCTTTGCAACCTTAGAGAGCGGGTGGAAAACAAAATTCGTATGAAAACCAACAAAAGGTAGAAAGAACTTACTACCTGTGAAATATCACGGAAATGTTTGGCCAGAATATAACAGAATATAAACTTTAACAGTTTAACAGGTCTTCGCTATCTAGGCTAGTAGGGGCTCTAACTGGTCATAACTTCCTAAGGAACCACACAATGAAACTTAATCTCAAACATGACGACATATGTAGAAGCTGCGGAGTCGAAAAAGTCCACGAGGACACACCTCACTACCTTGTCAGTTATATGGGGAACAGAACACTTGGGAGATATTACTTCCAAGATGTACAAGAACTTTCTGAGGTCTCACTGTCTGATCTTTACAGGTTTTTGAGGATATCGGGATGGCTGGACAGTCTGTTAAAAACAATGTGAAAAGGAAAGAGGACAACCGATGCAACACCAACGGTTAACCCCCCAAAAAAGGAATCACGATGGGTCCTAAGGACCTAAGTGTGGTATTGGAGGTTACGCCCTGGCTCTACCTACCCGTCTACCTAACCTAACCTAGTGTACTCTCCAGCAGAAGTTGTATTCGACTTTAACCTAGAGGGACAACCTTTTGTAAAAGAAGACTTCGCCTTAGGCAGCGGACAAACGTGAGAGGAGCCCTCAAACAACTTGGAGTACTAGATAAAGAAAAAGACTGCGCAAACCTGAGACGCGATTTGATTAAGGTCTGTAAATCCGACGAGCATCGCCAAAACACACGCTAAGTTTCTGCACATTGGAAAGCCGAGTACCTACTTTCCTCATGATTAAACAAGTCATGGTCAGCCTTTTTGAAAGGTGCAATGCGATGACCAAACGTTGAGAGGTATATATCTTTTAACTACAGGGTGCAAAGAGGTAGCGAAAATTCTACTGAAGCTATTTTCGGTTGTCAATTCGTCCCCAGATATGCCCAGAAAGTCACGTACTGTCTCTTTCTTCCGTCGATCGACAGATGAAGTTCTTTGTAGCAGATGTTTAAAAATTTCTTACAGCAATTGTTGAATAGTGGCGGGCAGTCCTTGTGAAAGTTGGTCTTCAAAATGTTCGCACAACGACGAAGTCATTAGATTGTCGACTAAAAGCTGTAAGGCAAATTTGATGCCACAGAAGTATGGATCCTCATCCTTTTACATCGGATTAAAAGATTTTTATTAAAGATTAATTAAAACTGTCCCGTACTCTAGCCCAAAATTTATGGCCAAATCGCCTGATCTGTCTACGAGCAAAAGTTTACGAAACTTTTCGAATTTAACATGCAACACAAAAAAAAAGTTGGGTCTCTTATTAGGTTGGCATTTACGGATGATACTTTCAGGCTCCTGGACGACACTAACCTTCCACCATATTAATAGGGCAACACCTCTCTACATTTTAATGTGACGAACAACTGAGAATACCGGTACGGTTGAAGCAGCTTCTGTATTTAAGAAGTCTAAAGATCAAGCCAAAAACGACCTTGAAAAAGCTTCTATCCTTATAACTTTCAAATTGTGTCCGCCTCTATAAAAAATTGCACTATAACCAACCTACTTCCATGAAAGTCCCCTTTAGTCTGCTCCCAAGTTCACAACCCAAAACTAAGAACAAAGAATGGAAAATCAATTGAAAACCGACTAAATGTCAATGTGTCTAAAAATAGGCCCTCAAAACTCTGTGCAACTTTCCCGCCACACATGTCTCTGACTTTTCGAATTTAATAGAATTTCCACGGTCACATTTGTACTCACACCGGCCTACCGTCTGAGTGCAACTGAAATGATTGACATCATGTGCGGTATCGTGACTTTTAACAGTAATCCAAAGTTTCATTTAGATTTCGAATTAAAGAGACAGAGCCGACTTTAAGGCGAAAAAGATTGCATTGCAATAGTGAAATTGATTGAAGTTCAAGAGGGTGTAGTGTGGTACAACAACATCGATGACGGGGTCGGCATTTCACCCTCAGCAAGTACGCGCTAAATGTTTCGACATGAACAGTATTGCTGATTTTTAGAAAAAAAAAACCTTTACCATGTTGTTAATGGAATTCCGTATTGGACTTCGACACGCCATATTCGATTTACGCTGATTTAAAAAGAGTTTACAACGACCTTAGAGGAAATTGCTTCTAGTTCGGTGTGGAATGGCAAGTAAGTTTCTTCTGTGCTTCTTTCTTCAGGAGGTGAGAATTGCTTAGAAACCTGAAGGCTTTATCAACTGATTGGCATTTGTTTCGTGTTGATGGGTAACCAGGAAAGAGTCACGCAGATTGAAGGCAGAAAAGCCTCACAGACACTTAAAGACAAACTGATGCTGATGACTGCTTTCAAGGTTCAGTTTTAAGGCAGCACCTGCAAGCGTTCTACATGCGGTGAAGGCAGCTGTCCCACAGTTTTTTTTTTGCAATATTTGCCTACGCATAATGTAATTTTCATTACAGCAATATACCCTTTGCTTCCCCCAGGACACCGCCGGAATAAATCATTCATCCTGCAATGTGAAACTATAAATTAGTAATTCCCCCTATATTCACAGAAGGCCGTCAATATCCTGCAGCGCTTTATTCATCAATTGTGGTGTGTGGGTGGGTGCATTCCCATCGAAGAGGGTCCTAATTTTGCACCGCATTGTATTTAGATTATTAATTACAAATCGAGTCTAACGACAGTCATTTGCTCGTGTTGAATCGGTGAAGAGTCGCTTCCTCAAATTTAAGTACCTAACTGACCGCTTATTTCTCTGCCTGAGCACAAATCCAAGGCTACATTTATATTTTTGAGTTATAAATTTTGCATTTCAAAAAAGTCCTTTAAAATAAAATCAATATACCAAATCCCTCTTCAGGAAATACACCCCCATATCCACAGAAGCAAACAACAACCATACTCGGAAGATAATCCTTTGAGAAGACTTTATACAAACGGACAGACAAAAACGGTCCCACAGTGTCAGTCATTCATTTGAATGTCCGCTTCCGGAGTCTGACGTAAAAGCGTTTATGACAAAATCAATAGGCCACAACCCGGAATGGTGGTCGAGATCGCTTCTCTTATTTTCTTCTTCGTTCGGTGCTTTATAAAAAAAAGGCAAATCCTTGCAAATCCTTTACAAATCCCCTGGGTGCGATTATGATTTTATTGACTGCCTGCTTTAGAGTGTACATACACCTTGTGCAGGGGGTTGGTTAATGCCTTTTTCGCTTGTTAACAATCAATTGCGGTGAACTGTCCTTGGGGTAACGTGCGCGCTGCCCATCCACGTTAAGTATGAGCACTTTTAGATAAGTAAAATGGCCAAGCATTGACAGTGTGCATGATTTTGGATAGATCCATTCTCATAGAATATTTCAATTTTTCCAAACAAAAATGGACTGACTATAAAGAGGGGCGAAATGCGGCTTGGGAATGACTGCACATGGTTATCCTTGAAGGGGTGATTATTAAATCTGGGCGAGTACATTCACAGGACAGGGTGGAAGTTCTTGGTCGACTCTAATTAAAGAGTGGACATTTGTTTCACGTGCAGGGTTATAATTAAAAGATAAAAAAAAAATTAATAAAAACTCCAAAGTTCAGTAAGTTTCGGTGAATTTTTCGTATCAAGTAAAGTAGAAAAAACTTGGAAAATAAAAACGAAAGTCTGCCAAGTCCAATTAACATTTTCAATTAAGAAAAAAATACTTTCAAGACCAATTCCATTCTTTTGAGACTGGGGTATCGATTTAAAAGTCCTGAAGTCCGAGTGTAAGCAAGCAGCCAGGGAGTAGCGTATTTACAATCAGAAAGCTGCTACATTTTCACATATCCGTCTCGTTTTACTTTGAAATTAAATAATGACAGGAACGGTCAGATTTCTGACAGTTGTCTATATTTTTGTTTGGGCGAATACCTAACGTTTTGACCTATAATATTCAACCCACATCCTTACTATTTACAAGAGGGACAAAAGAGACATTTTGTTATTTAAAAAGTGCCACACCCTGTTGGGGAAACTGCCCACTTCAAGCTCGAAGTAGTGGGGTGGAAGGACCACCAGAAGTATAGGAATGAGACGTGCTATAAGAATTTGATGATGAGAGGCGACACAAGAGATAAAAATCCACGAAGTGAGTGCTAGACTACTGAGCGAGACGTTTCAGGTTCTATCAACGGAAATACAGAAGGAGCTTCTCAATATCAGCCATTGAGACTCGGCATAAGAATAAAAACTCACGCAAAACGATTGGTTATCAGAAACAAGGTCTAGAGGTGTAGCGCAAAATATTTATTTATTTATTTAGACGTAAATAAATTGCAAAGGTTGTATGTGGCTTTGGAAAAGATTGGAAGGACCTACCATTTTACGCCGAGTTCCAAAGGCTGAATAGATAAACTTAGACAGTTACCCTTTCGGATGTTTATCAGACATTGACGCAGTCGCAGTGGAAAAAACTTAGCATTTTCCGCGAATTGAACTTAACAACCCTCATTCAGTTGCACGCAATAAGCACTGGAACACCGTGCCTTTATAGCAGCACAGTAAGCCATATCAGATTTGGAAAAAGTGTAAAAATAGTATCTGCAAAAGACAAAATTAATAAAAAGTTCTGGAACGGGTTGAACTCTGAATTTCTGAAACTTTCAAGTAGCAGATAAATCGCTAGGGTTCTACACGGACCTTTTTTTGCTTTTTGATATCCAAAGGTTCATTAGATTTACACCTTTTAAACAGATTATAGAAACTTGCTCTAAGACAGTATTGTATGGCACACTTTTCCACTTTGTCTGGACGGTCTCTTTTACAAAATTAAGCGTCGGTTTGGAGACTGGATTCAGTAAAATGTTACCAGACAAATTCATGGTCCTAAAAGTCCGGAGACACATTTTAAGAATGGCTCAAGTTAAACAGGGCATTCACAGTGAGTCTCATCGCAATTGAGAAAAGTCAAGTCAAGTCCAAAAAAAAACGTAAGCACTGCCTTGCAGACTGTAAGTAGCGCCTTGCAGTTTATTGAGGTGTAGTCTTGTTTTGCTTAATGGTGCAGTTATAGAGACACGAACACCACTTACACTTAATGGTTGAACTCAATCTTGGTCTTAAAATGTTGCTGGAATTGCAAAGTTAGTTCATCAAAAAAAGAAAGTAAGTAAATTATCTTCAATTTTTTTAGAAAAAGAATTCATTGCTTTTTCTGTACGAAGGAAATTTAACGTACAGAAAAATTAATAAATGTTTTCTTTTTTTTTTTTTAATTTAAGATAATTTGCATATTTTTTGATAAACTAACTTTAAAGTTTATAAGCAACATTTTAAAACCAAGATTGAGTTCAACCATTAAAAAAATATGTTTACGATTGCATTTTTCGTGTCGCTATAACTGGCCCCTAAGGAATTTTGTGGGTTTTCGGTATCTGAAATTTGGAGGGTAGGTATATCATGGTGGCTCTGAAGTCTTCAGTGTTTTTGTCACCGCAGAACTTGCAAAACCTTTTGGTCATATTTCACGAATTTTTAAGAGTTGATTAAAAAATTTTGTCTAACAAGACTCCAGTCTTCTGTCGTCCAAGAAAGGGCATACAAATATGAATCGCAAACTTGAACTTGTCATGTCCAATTACCATTTATAAACAAGTGACGGAAGTTGCTCTGATTGACATTTAAGACCTCATGAGTAATCTATTGGCCTCTTCTTCCCGATCGTAGACACCTAACCCCACAAAAACATCTCAAGATACTTGCAGATGTCGATAATAACCAAGTTATATAATCTGTGAATCACTTAGAGCATAAAGTCCATCATCGGATGTGTAAGTAAGTCCATCATCTATTCAATTGGGGTACGGCTCGGACATGAAAAATAATCCGACAACATCCGACAATCCGACAGGCCAGCATGCACCGGAATTTAATTCAATACATATATTTAATTATGAAATTAATATGGATGATGGTGCTTCAGAGATTTGGCTTTGAGCAATCTTATGCAGATTTGCGATAACAACGAGGCAGCAGCATACACGCTCCGCACTATTGTGGACAGGCAGAGCAGAGAGCCAGAGCTCTGCAAGCAGCAACAGAGGAAGGAAGTCCGAGTAGGGTAATTAGCCATGCATTGAGTGGTGATTTATCGGTGATGTTCCAATGTAAATTAGAGGCGAAACTATAATGGTGATGAAGCACACTAAATGCTTTGTGTCCTACAGATGTTCTATATGTATGTGTCGATGATTGATGGTGTACGAGTCGTGGTGCAGGAATTCGGTGTACAAAAATGCCTACCCATTGGTATGAGGGAGGGGGGTGTTGTGCACATTTGCATAGTTATTCCATCAAAGAGTAGTTGATAAGGGGATTATGATGACAGGATGACTTTTAGATCCCAATCACTATTTGACAAAGTTTCAATCGGACAATGGCTGGGGTTAGATGGGGTTTCCGAGAGTCATGAGAGTGGCAAATATTATAATAGATATAGTTGAGGGTAAGGCATGATAGATTTAAGTGGACTTAAGCTAGTTTAAGTTAAGTGAATCACTTGGAGTGGGCGTCTTGTCCTCTAATAGTCACGGGATGCAATTCAAAATCAATCTCTCTTTGGCTTAAGCTGGATTACTTGAAATCAGTAGTACCGCCACCATCTGTGCAGGTCGGACAAAAAGTTTCTCAATTCAGCCGCCAGAAATCTTACACAGGGATAGCTGTGAGAGGCTTGACCTAGGATCCTAAATTGACCTGTTGGTCTATGGTATTTTGGTTCTTCATTTGGAAGCTTTTGGAAGCCTAATGGAACGGGTCCTGCGACAATCTTTCGAAAAAATTTATCAAGGCTTCGGAAGACATTCGCAAGCTGTGAACCCAGCGGAAAAGTGGTAATGTTGTCACGCATGCAACTTACTGCCGTTGTTAAAAATGTAAACGGATTAAAAATAAGATCAGGTGACTTCTCCTAATCACTTTTTTTGGAGATGGTCTAGGAAGCTATAGGAGCTGTTACTGGTGCGTTTGCAAGCATCGAACGAAATATAGCTTAATGTGTTACTGTGGTTAAAAAGACTGACTCCTAATATTCGCGATTCGAGGAAAGCTTCAAGAGGTTGAAGATTTTGGATACTACTCCTCTTTAAAGACGTTTTAAAAGGAATGTACATCACTTTATATTCAGGCCATTTTGTACCGATGATGTGTTGAGGAGACAACGCGAACGGCTCCCTGAAATAACGCCAAAGGAAATTACGCCAAAAAATGAAAATGGAAAAAAAAGCCCAAAAATCTCCATACAAAGTTGTGGTGGTTTTTCCTAGGAAAAAACGCCCAAATATTTTGGCGCAAATGCCGCGGATTTTGTCCTTTTTTCCATAAATGTTTTTGTCATTTTTTCCATTAAAGGAAAATAGAAAAAGCCCAAAAAAATATTTTGGAAAAAACACCAGAAAAGTTTTTGGTCTTTTTTCCAAATTAAAAAGACAAATACGCAAAAAAAACTCGTGATCAGTATATAAGTTAGTGGCAGGAAAACAGGCAAAAAGCTCAGAGCTTGAAAACGTTATTTTATGCGTAGTGTGTCAAGCGCTTCAGCCAAATATTGTAATGTTCCCTAATAAATTCTGGAAATTATGCCAGAAATAAAACAGTTTTTTTGGTCTTATTTCCAATTCAAACTTGGAAATTATGCCAAAAGAATAAACTTTTTCTGGCGTTATTTCCATTTTATTTTTGGACAGTTTTTCCAAAAACATGGCCTAATTTCCTGTCATTCTGGCGAATTTTCCATTTTAGTTTTTGGCGTTTTTGCCAAAATTATTACGCCCCAATTATTTTGGTCTTTTTTCCAAAACATTTTTTGGCGTAATTTCAGGGAGCCAGATCCTGAGTTGATTAACTAGCCAAAAAAAAACTTTCTCCGTTTCTTAAGGACTAACCTGTAATCCACTTTTAGTAGCCCATCTCGAGTATGGACTTACTTTGCAATCAGCTCTTTCCAGATTTATTAGTAAAATAGCCACAAGTTATTAAAAGTGATGTAGCGTAGCTCACAAACCTAAGTGTCGAAGCTTTAACTAGTGAAACACTATCTGAGCTCAGAGAATTTTTTTTCCATTTTATACCGTGAGTTTGGACTTTGTCACTGATTGCTAAATAGCTTTTAATGTCTAAAAAAGACGCCGAGGTATATTTTTAACGCCATGTGATTTTTCTATTGTACGTAGGTAGATAAGTGTTGTAGGAAATTCAACCTTCAACTTCAATCTCGGTCCATTGTCTAGACTCTAGATATAGATCACAGATTCAAACAGCTCTTTAATACAATTACTACCTTACAAAGTATTATGGGATGAGATGTTGAGTCTTATGCAGTTGGGCTCCAAGGTTGTAAAGTTATGAAAGTTCGGCCTTTCGAGAGAGAGTTACGTCTTACGTCCAAAAAGTGAATATTAAATAGGATCTCTAAAGGCAGCAAGGTTAATGGAGTGGATCATCCGGAAATATTTACTTTTTATTTACAAGATTGGCCAGAGAACTGATATCCCTTGCTAGTATTAGCAAGTAACAACGCAATTCAGTTGTAAAAAAACTGGTATACCACAAGGCTCTATACTTTCTACATCGTCTACATCGTTGGCTTGAAAGGCGGTAATCTGTTAAAATCAAGGAAAAATATTAAAAAGGCAGATGAAATTCTCTTTCGAGAGAGTTTAATGAAGTCGTACAGGCATAACTGCGGGCATTTTTTATTACCTATCGTATTTGCCACCATAAACGTATAAGCAGCCCCCAGCAACCCCACACCTTATGTCCACACACATTTCAAGTAGAAAATTTACCACTCAACGAAAGGTATCAATTGTATGTCTATTTTAAGGACATAACCCACTACCTACCTACGGCAATATATAAAGAATAGGTATTTTAAGGTTGACCATATAATTAGTGGCCCCACTGGGTTATTTCTTCAGCGGGTATGTTAAGTCGATGATTTCCATGCCGACGAAATAGTCGCTTTTGAAGACCGTCCGCGGTAAATTCAAACCTATTTGATCTACTCGATAAATGTGATCGACAATTGGACCTTCGAGTGCATTGCGGGAATTTGACTGAATATCACGATTTTTATGGCACGATTTTTATTACACTTCTTTCGGTTGTGGTTATATGATAAACGAAAGTCAACAACCAACCATCGACCATCATTTCGGGGGGCGATTCCCATTCACCAACAAAGATACACCTCATACGTACCGCCTCCCCATTCCAATTCCGACTACACAAAGTAGCTTGTTACAACACATGAGCCCTCGATAACCCGACAGACCTCCCTTAAATAAATTCATACAGCGAGTATAGGAGAACAACTAATCTTTTATTAAAAGCGATTCCCATTGTCATTCCTTTGTGTAATGAAAAGTCGTTAAATTAAACGATACGCTATAGATGGAGGAATATTTTCTTTTAAATATTTTGGGGCGACAGACAGGCCCCCTTTAACAATTACGGTCACGTACGATATTTCATATATGAAGAAAATATGGAAATACAATTTTGTTTCCATCGTCGTTCAGAATATGCGTGTGGCGAAAGGAATAAACAGATTATTTGATTTTATGTGGTCACAGGATTGTGTCATCAAATTGGATTGCGTCTTGTGCGTTTCTGTATGCTTTGAATATTACATCTACTGTATTTAAAATTACCTATGCGATGCTGGATGAGAAATAATGGTTAGATACAACAATGCAGCTTAGAGGAATATAATAGGATCTTTTTTTCAAATGGAATGATGGCTAAGCAGCAGCGATGGGAAATTTTTGGGAAAGCTCACGTTTCAATTGCATCCGTGTTTGGAAAAAAAAATATATCAACAGTTTGATTATAAAATCGTGGGTGTAAGTATTTGAATTTGTTGTTCTCCCAAAATATTGGAGCCTTTTCATAATACTTATGACTCTAGTCAGGTAGACTTTACTAGTCTCCTATAAGGAAGGTTTCGCTTCTGTCGATCAATGCGATCGAGATTTTGGTTTTAAAAGTATCACTAAGCAACCTTTAAGTTGTATAAAGTATAACGTTAAATGGTTTTTGAGACGTCGTGGTATTAAGCACGACATATTAACCACGCAACATGACACTACTACTATTATCTATAACTGAACTTATATGGATATGAACACCCTGAGGTTAACCAAGAGACTGAGTGTTATTCCTGCAAGTTGTCTGTAATCTGCGTGTACGTTGTAAAGCTGAATATTTTCTTTTTTGGACCGCTATTGGCCACACTGACCCAGGAATCCTGGTCCTGGCTGATCCAAGAGTTATTCCTCTCTAACCGCGCTCAACATCGGGCTTCTTTGTGAGTTGTGACCTTGTGATACTGACCACGAAGCCCTATTTTGTTGCAGGGCTCTCCTAGCGTACAGCGGTCTCAAGTCCTAGTTATAGTTTAAGTGGCTTGTAAAATGAATATCGTAATTTTCTTCAGAGCTTATGAAGATCCCGCTTCGTCAAGATTTTTTTATTTTGTTTTTTAATTATTTTTTTTTGTAATTTTTAGTTATATCTTTTTTTCAAATTTTCTTTTTTGTTTTATAGAGGTTGCTATTTTTTTTTATTTTTTTTCGTATTTTTTCTATGTTACCTATATATTTTTTTTTTTTATTTTTTTTTTTTGTAAATTTTAATTTTATTATTTTTTTTTATTTTTTCTTATTTATATTTCTTGTTTTTAATTTTTCTTATTTGTTTTATTTTTTTTAAGATGTGCTCATTACGTGTAAGTTACAGCTGGCAGCTTTTCTGACTCTCGCTGGATTATTACGGTTTTTGTAATATTGGCTCCCTTCCACCACCACAAGAACACATCATACTGGTGGTTGATTGACGTCTATCCAAAGGACCCCATCAGCTTAGGTATGTCCAAATAAACAACTTATCGCCTTAGCAATGCAAATTCCAGCATACCTTCACCTCCATACCTCGCTCAGCTATACCTACCTAAACCCACTCGAAAAGTTTCCAAGAAGTCTAAACTGAAATTGTTCCCCCTGCCGCCATTTAAGCATTTAAAATCGAACACTTAATTACTTCTTGATAATTGGTGTCTGTTACCAGTTGTAAAGAAAGTCATAAAACTTTTTCGATTTGGTGCGGCTGCATAGTAGACTTTTGAGAAGTTTCCATAACACGCCCGCCCGGCCGTCAGTACACAGTCAATCCTCTTGGCATCTAACCCACCGATGAACAGCAAAAAAATAACTGAAAACCACTGCCTGCATGAATATGGAGAATGATTGTGCCTGGTGTTGTAATAAATCCTACTGTAACTGATTTGCGTGCCAGCCAAGCAAACTCCGTTGCCCCTACCCTTTGGCAGTGAGTTACTTTTTCCTCCTTGGTAGGTATATATTATATATTCGTAACAGCAATAGCTCTCATGCATATAAATATACAACACTGAGATACTTCCGACACTTGATAATTACATTTCAAACTTTTGCCAGGAAAATAATCCGTCAAAATGAATGGAGAAGTTGGCGTTGCTTTGCAGGCCTCTATCATTTTTTTTCTCGCCATATTATATACCTGGATCAATGAATCAAACCCCTGGTATGATTAATCAACATGCGAGGATGTAATTAATTATTGGGGATGGCTGTCAATGCTGTGCCGGTGGTTTATTGAATATTTAACCACTTCTGTGGTACGTATCCCATGATGAGCATGATTTCCTCTAATCTATGAAAGAAGTTGTATACCTACCTACTTTTTTTATTAGCCACAAATACGAGCCCACATACACACATTTTCATTTTCGAGATACATGCAATCATGCCAATAGTTGGAAAAATATCGAATAAATGATTTCGCCTTTTGGTCGGTCGGGGGTGGGTGACTGCGAGTCCTGAGAATCGCTACACATGTCACACGTTCCTTGCCATTATATTCACTCACTCACACGACATGGTAATGAAATTGGCCCTCGTAGTTTCTTTTTTTTTATAGAAGAATGAGGAGGAGGATAACAAATCGGCGCGCGGGAGTTTAGTTGGTGATTGCCTACGTGGGTCGTGTCAGTTGTTAGTTGCTGCGTTCAACTGTCATACGAACTAGAAGAGCATATAGTGTTGTAGATCAAAGCTTCAGTTCCTAGCTAGGAGCGCCATCTCCCTCTTGAGTTTGGACGTCCTTTGTGTACCTCCCACCACGACGAGTGACTATAATCAAAGTAAGAAATCCTCTTGAAATGCAACTGCACACATACCTGACCGCGGCCATTTTTCCTTCAACTCCAACCTGACTAAGCAAACAAAAAATTATTTGCAATTTCAGACGCCAGTAGCTGCAACTGATTATTACCGTTTGGCAAATTACATATCCCTTCCTGATATGAAACCATTAGGCTGCCGCGGCACAACTCTATTATACACGTCGAACAAAGGAAGAGCGAGCGCAGTTGCGTTGATGACGTGGTCTAACATTCAAATGCAAACAGAATTAGCCTGCGTCGCGTCTTTCTTCATATTTCCGTTGAAATCGACAGATTCGATACGGGTAATAAGCGTCTTATCGCCGGCCGTCGCCGTAGTCGCCCTCTCGGTGCAATGCACCATTTAATTTGGCATGACTCAAATAAGCAACCGCCTCGCCAAATTATCGTCCTTGGTCGGAGCGGTGCGGTCGTGGTAAGTTGCACCTAGCATGCATATGCGGAATACTACAGACCCCTGATGTAGTATATCGTTTCGTCGTAATACTTAGTCATTGTGTGTCCACACTTAAGATTCTTTCCCGTGCGACTTATACCGCCCACCCGATGCAGGAAGTCGGGTGAATTATCGTCACGGAATGTGCCTAATGGCTGAGATTCGCATGGTAATTTTCAGATTTCAATTGGAGTTTGGAGCAACGAAAACGAATAACGATTGAGATCGCATGAGAATGAGAAAGAATTTAGTGGGAGTGGGTTTTATTTTTGTTTGCCAACGATTTGGCGATGTCGTCGTTTGTTAGTAACTTATCCACGAGTTAAAGATCTCTTGGATTTTTTTGGCCAACCATTAGGGGGGCATTTCCAGCGGGGTATACTTGTAATTACTTTTGAAAATGACGAAGAGTAAGAAGTCTTGATTTCGATATTTATTAGACAGTCGGTGTGGAACTAAGTGTATGATCCTGGGACCGGATTTCGAATAAAAAATCACCTGAAGCTGTAGCAGTTCTAAAGTGATAAATACAAAGTTGAATATTTCTGAAAAATATCTCCAATACAAGTCTAAAACAACCATAACAAAATTCGGCAGTCAAACTTCTTTATAACGTAATTCTCTCTATATCGAATTTCATTTTGTTCCCCTTCCAAAATAAACTCTATGAGTTAGATTCTATATAACGAAATTGTCTAAAAAATCTCTTTATAAGGAATTAATTTCTTTGGCCCAAAGTCAAAAATATTTCTTTATAACGAAATGTTAAATTTAAAAACAAAGCTGAATATGATTTTTTGTTCCTAATTTTGAAAGGGAGTGTTTTGGCAAGAATTTTCTTAAAGTATCTAGGTATGTATGGATGTATGAATAAGTGCACGTGTATTTAAAAAGTGGAGACAAGAAAAAAAGATGTTGCAGAAAAATTTAGCGTTTCATTTTGAAATGTTTTTAACGAAAGTACAAAAAAAAATATAAAAAGATATATTTCTTTACAATGATTTCTTTTTTGTATCGATTTTTTTTGACTCCAACTTTCAATTGGAAATTATGCGGAGGCAATCCTGGTTAATCCAACGAGTTCAAAATTTTTTTTTGGATAATTCACTTTCACAACATCATCTTCTTCTCTTCTTCTCTTCTTCTCTTCTCTACATGTAATAAAACTGTAGAATAAAAAATGCCTGACCGCGCATCACGCAGAAACTACTGGACGGATTTTGATGAAACTTGACATAGCGGTTGCTTATGTTCTGGGTCGGGCTTAAGGATACTTTTTGTCCCGGAATATAACGTGGTTCTTACAAAGTAGTTAAAAAACCGGATATATGTAAGGACCTAGCTCAGTAATGGCTTATCGGATTGACAAATAAAAAAATATGTGAAATTTGTAAACATCCCCCTGCGTTGTCCTTAAGCTGAGCAATGTTCAAAACAATTATTCAAAACATCGACCGCAATTTTCCTTCAGTGCGGATACCACTGCCAGTAGTTGCAGTGATCATATGTTTTGCACTTCAATGGGGAGTCAGCTAGTCATTAATAACTGTATCAACGGACTTGTACGAAACCAAGTCGCCAGCAATCTTAGATTGTATAGCCATGTTTAATTCACTGACATCTTTGTTCTCAGCAGCTAAAATTGCTCTATCACTCAACCAAACATACCATTAATACTCTTGTTCTATGTTAGGGAAAACACTTTCAATCGATTCTTTTTTTGACAGTACAAAACGTCAAAAATCATTTGGCAATGTTATCAATCCAGTTTCATCAACTGGCATCGCACGACTTCCAATTTTCAGCAATTGCTTAACTGAACGCGAACGATGATAGTAAGTTTCAATGATTTAACAAATCTCCATAAATATGAAGGTCTTCAAGAAACCGTTAATTTCATCAGCAGATGTCGGCCTAGCTTTTCACAACCATTCGTTTTTGTGTGGGTTTTCAATTATTGGGACGAATGGAAGGGATCTACAATTTTACGCCGAGTCCAAACGGCTAATTGAGAAGCTCTTTAATGACAGTTTTACTCTCGGATGTTTGTCAGAGGTAGCGCAGTTGAAAAAAAACCTTAAGATGTAATTTGGCCCTTTCGGGATTCGAACCTGGACCCCTCGCTTTGTAGCCCAACAAACTACCACTAAACCACTGCGTCACTCTGCGCCAACACTGGTTAGCGTTCGCAAATATAATCAAAAACTTTATTTGATTTCTTTTATTAATTTCTAAACGGTGTGTCAGACGCTACACAAACTAAAACTGCAATGCAACTGAACTGAAAGCATGTACCTAGTACCCACTTAAGAAAAATTCATCAGGAACGGAGAAATCTTTCAAAAGAAAAACTGTCACCTCTAATATTGGAAGACCCTACATTTTAAGGGAAAACTTGACTCCTTTGCTCGTGGCTGTATAATGTTGGTACCACTGAGAGTTTGCCCACGTGCCATTTGTATAACAAACCAGGCAATTCCCATTTCGTTCTGGCGGGCAAGTGCATCTGACTCGAGAGCTATGTCGATGGAAGAATCGCCGGCCATTCGCCAAAACCCACGAGGAAGAACAAAAGGCGAAGAAGATTGTGCAAAATATGCTGCCCAGCTTTATCTATATTTTTCTGCTTAATTTAAAATATTGGAAGCTCGGTTAAAAGCGGATTTCTATACCAAAATGGTGTCGGGTTGGGTACGGTTGACTGGAATATTTAGGTTGGAAAAGCTGGAGAATAAAAGACTGGAAAACAAACAACCGAAATTGAAGAAATTACTTTTTGTCTCTGCCTTTCTCAAAAATGAGAACCCATTCCACCAATGGATTTTTAATGTTATTAAGAAAGGCTGGGATGATACGAAACTGTCATATTTTGGGGACGGATACCTTAAAAAGGTGAAAACATCACGAGGTTTTTTATGCGTAATACGATCCAAGTTATTTCAATTCAGACAGACAAAAGTGGTAGGATATTACTAATTATGAGCTTAGGCCTGTACCCGCGGGTATCCACCAGTGAACCCCAAAACACTTAGCTCTGAGTTGCAGACTCACAATTAGTGGGAAAGTTTCGTACAACACAGTCATGCACGTTGTCTCTAGCTCGTATCCAAGACTTTCCCCCCTTTGGAAAATGCAGTCGAATTTATCCTGAGCCCAAATTCTACCTCAATAAAATTTGTTTAAATGTTTCTTTTGAGGAAAAGAGTCGTTTCTTGTGTTTTTTTTATTGTAAGATGATTTTTTTAAGACAAAATAAGTCAGAAAACTCTTTTGTTTATGCCTATTTGGCTCAGTTCTGAGCTGTCCTTTGTGTATCAATTTTTATTCGTTTGCTACCTACCTAAATAGGCTTTCGAAATGTAATGAAATGTATACATGCCAGTAGAACAGATATAGATAAACTCTACAGTCGTTATTTCAACATGCCTGCACGTTGACACGAATCACTTAAACAAGAGCCCACTGATTAATCGCGTATAACTTTCTCTGACCCTCTTCAACTACATGGTACTTGGGTTTCCCTTTTACTTAGCGCAAGGCAATACGATAAACAACAAACTGAAATCCATCACTTTATGAATAAGTCATTACCAATTAAGGTGGCGAATGCCAGAGGCCTGATCCCGAATGCATTTGAATGAACATGCATTTTAATTCGACCTCAATATTCATATCGTCATTTCCTTTATGTGCAGGCATACCTTAGAAACATCACGAGGACAAACTGTACTACACAGAAACCATATAGAGTAGGCTATACACGATTACCTGACAATTTGTCATTGTCTTCCCTTTCGTGTATCTGTATATATAGCGAATTCTTATTGCATTCGAATATGAAATCAGTATGCAACTCCATAACAATTACCATGAACATGATGATGAATTCGCCAGCACAAGTTTCCAATTTGTTTGAATTAAGGATCTTCCTGGATGACGACACGGTGGGTGGTTGATTGAGGGCGACTAGGACTGAACGGATATCCAATCAAACAATGAAAGTTCTTGTTTTTGCTTACAAATTGAATCGTTAGTGTGCAATGAGGCGTTTTTAATTGATACTTTGAATTGGATTTTTCAACTCTTGTTCTTGTGGTTTTTGTTTTGGAGAAAGGATCTGCGAATATCTTGAAATTGCATTCATATAGTTGGAGGGTGCTTGGAAGCCTTGAATTTGAATCTGAATCTGAATTTGAATTTGAATATGCGAGTGCAATTGAAAGGAATATCAATTGGAACTCCTCAGACGTTTTGAGTATAGGGACCTTGATTCAATCAAAACTGAAAGAAACCACAGTCAGATGGGATAGTGAACTGGTAAATTTCGATGCGTGAATGCACAATCATGGCACCTCTTGTAATTCTCCAATAACCGTCATTTAATTAAACTAAATGTGTCTTGTACGAACCCATCCAATCAATCATTAAATATTCGCATCCTTATGTTGTGTACTCGCATGTACCTGATGGAGTTGATAGGTATTCGATAATTAGTATTCCCTTCGCGCTAATTCTATTGATGTGCGGTTAATCTGCTACTGCTCTCGAGTTAATGCGATGCACTGCACATTGATGATACCATACGTTTGTCAGTTAGATCTGGCAGGATGCGTCTATTCATTTCGAAGGTCAAAATTGGTTGAATTGGTTGGTATTGATTTAAGAGCTTCATAGGTAATCATCCAATCCGGCGCACGTTGGAGTGACGCTAATGCTTTTAAATTGATCACAAGCATTTGGAAATTCCAACCTTTTCAAATAGGTGTTAGCTGGATACAAATACTTTGCACTACTACAAAGCCACATTTGTCGCCAAAACTGTCAGAAAATGTGATTAGCTGGTTCGACCACATAAGTAACAACTACAACACAGTCAATAAATAACCTTCAAATGGCTACAACAAAGCGACACAAAGTTGGCCAGGCAACAAACACATTGAACAACCACAAAGCTACATTTTTCGCCATAATTGCCACAATGTCTGATAAAAAGTAGATCGGCCAAATCGAATGGAAATATAAATTTCAACATAATTGACACTTAATCAACTGCAATGGACTGATTATACCTCCTACAAAGCGACAAATACCAGCGCTAGCGACAATCACTTTGCTCTACCACAAAGTCATATTAATCGCCATTCATACCTGCTACAAGAAGGTGACCAAGTCAGTGCCAACAACAAATTGCCACACAATTAGCTACTGAACTGCAATCGACTTATTGTATTTCCTACAAAGCGAAAAACAGCAGCGCAAGCGACAAGCACTACCATAAATCATATCAACGACCATCATTTTCTTGAATACTGTGACAACCACCAAAAACCTACAGCGACAAAAGTTATTAACAACAACCTGACACAAAATCAGCAACTACAAGAGACTGACCCATAGAAAGCGACAAATATTGACTACATTTACTATCTGCAGTACAACGACTCCATCTACCCTAAGCCACAAAACTACAGACTAAAGAAAACAACAAGCGTAGAAGATGTGTGTTGAAACAAAAGTTTTCCGTAGGGCGTGATTCAACCCCAAGGTTTATGGTAAATTTAAGAACTACAAGTAGCTAGGTAGTGTAGCGCCTCACATATTTGACCGCTTCCAAACATCAGTTTTATACCGTCCAAAGTATCCCACGCATGGAATTATACCAAAGGCAAGTTTCTGTGGACAAGGAGGACAATGGAAATGGATCGATGGTGATCAACTCTCCATAGCCAGCATAAGCTACAAGCAACGTGTCATTTGTACCATTTCCGCGAGCGACCTAATGCAACATTTATCTGAAGATTTTTAACGGCAGATCGAATCTTTTAGACAAAGATTGCAATAAATCCCCGAATTGTTGCGTCGGGGAAAATGCACAATTTTCAACGCAAACCCGCTTAGCGTATTGTTGACGCGATAGGGAAAACCCCGCTTTATTGCATTACAAACGCAATAAAGTATTGACCATTGGTGTAACAAGTGTCTTTAGTGATTTTGTTAAAGCTGTAAGCACAAAAAGTTTTCAATGCTTTTGTTGCGTGCCGGGATTATTTAACTTTAAACGACCAAAACTATTTACGTACCTAATGGCAATACACTGTAAATCAATGCTTGGCATAAAAATTTAATTGAAGCTATTATATTGACCAGGGTTGTAATATAATTACCGCCCAATGAAAAAACAAAAACATTGTCCATAAAGAAATCCTTTAAAAAAAGTAATAAACCATTTTTCGGAAAAGGTAGGCGGACAAAGCCACGGGTAACTGCTAGTATGTACTTACATAATATTACCTCAACACCTATAGCGGTTAAGAAATATACCTAATCCTAAATACCTATTCTGAGAAAAATTGCAGCTGAAAAACAAAGTTTATTGCAATTTTACAGTTTTTATGATTTTCGTGAGAAAAAACTGCAGTGGAAAACCCAGAACTATAAATATATCACAACAGGATTTAAATAAAAGGGTTTTTCTACCTGACATAATAAAATGCATACCACCAAATGTCATAAAACTATTAATGGGAATTTTGAATTATACACAAAATTAATATTGGCAGGCAAGAAACTACTTCTTATCGAATGCTTATCTCTTGATTCAGAGTTCAGAGAGCATAACGAATTTAAATCAAATGCAAAATAATTTTGCAAAATAGTTATTCTCCAAATAAACCAAAAAGACCAAAAAAAATCATTTTTCGCTAATAAGATTAGGGATTTTTCCCTTCATGTATCATCACTATTCAGAGAAAAGTTTTAAGTTAAGTTTGTTGCATCTGTGTTCGCACAGACTTTGATACATATTTCTAGTCTCTGCTGGACGCTATGTTAAGCACGGATAAGGGAACTAAAAGACTCAGATGAAGGAATTTACATAATTTAACTTTCCAGTGGAAGGACTGCCTATCTCCTGTTTTCTCGAAAAATTCAAGAACTCACACACACATCTCTTTTGCAGGATATGTGAGTTCGCGAATTCTTCAAAAGTTATGTCTAGCCTCAAGTTCCCTGAACAGGGATGCAAACACACCTCGACGAGTTAAAATCATTTCCAATCCACACTTGCAAAGAAGTTATTAAAAATGACAGCCGTCTCTTTCTTTTCTATTATTAAAAGAGGATAAAGGTATCAGGTAGTTTTCTAGTTTCAAGAACTTTGCGAAAGGTTCCTCATCTGTGATGCAATCCTCAAGGCGTTAATGACATTTCCAGCCACCCCTGGAAAAAAACTCATTAAGAATATCTGTCTCTCTAGCTTACCTCTCTCTATCTCTTTCTTTTTTAACGAAAGGAAGGTAACGAGTTAAATGAAAATACACAATTCTATCAGTGTTTCCTCGAGATCGAAACTAACAAGAAGTACTTAAACTTGTTACAAGAAGAAGCTCATTTAAAGTGCAAACTTATCCGTTTTATTTTGATCTTTAATTAATATTAAACTTGTACCGACAATGAAATTTCCCACATCCGATGGCGAGTCTGATGGTTCGGGCTCCACTATCTCAGAGCAGTACAAACGAGTTCCCGAAGAATCTCTATTTGATGAGCCGCCAGCAAAGAAGAGCAGAACGGAATGGTCCGAAAGCTACCCCAACACGGATTACAAAACAAACCAAGGCCGACCAGAGCCAGTTGAAGCCGCCAAGCAAGAGCGTCGTAGAGGTGCCTGCTTAAAGTTGAAGAAGCTTTCGAGTGCGGCCAAACAATGGCATGAAGGCTTGGAGGAAATATGCATTCCAGAGCGAATTGATTGGATCAGGAACCGATCCGACAATCTGGACTTTCTGTCAATGGAAGATCTGTCGGATTGGGTACGCCGGGCACCGAAGAAACTTGTCATTGACGATGAAACAAACTTTTGCGATGAGGAGGTCCTCCAAAGCGTGCTGAATTCGAAAAATGCTTTCAATAAAGCCGATACCAAGAAGTTGAAGCAGGCTCGTTCCAGATCAAACCCATTCGAGACTATTCGAGGATCAATCTTCAAAAATCGTAACGCAGTCAAGATGGCCAATCTTGATTCGCTGTGTGACTTTATGTTCACTGAACCGAAGGACGAAAACGGCACAAAACTAGTTAAGGATGACGATTTGCTGTACTTTGCCGACATATGTGCTGGTCCTGGTGGCTTTACCGAGTACGTGCTCTTCAAGAAACGCTGGCAAGCCAAAGGTTTCGGCTTTACATTGCGCAACGAAAACGACTTTAAATTGGACGACTTCTATGCAGCGTCGCCGGAGACATTTGAGCCGCACTATGGCGCGGCTGGCGATGGTGACATTTTTAATCCGCAGAATCAGACTTCATTTGCCGAGTACGTCCTCAGGGGAACCGAAGAACTTGGAGTACATTTCGTTATGGCCGACGGTGGAATTTTAGCCGAGGGCGAGGAGAAAATTCAAGAGATCCGTTCTAAGCAACTGTACCTGTGTCAATGCATAGTCGCCCTGCAAGTCCTAAGGGAGAAGGGACACTTTGTTTGCAGGCTCTTTGACCTATTCACGCCGTTCAGCGTTGGGCTCGTGTATCTGATGTACAAATGCTTCGAAGAGATCACCATTTGTAAACCGAATACCAGCCGACCCATCAATTCGGAGCGCTACTTGATCTGCAAATGGAAAAAGCCCAGCACGGACACGATTCGTCGGCATCTCTTTGAGATAAACCAAGAGATGTGGAACAACCCAGAGGCTGAAAGTGATGTCAGAGAACTCGTCTCCCTGGAAGTGATCATGGCAGACCGAGAGTTCGTCGACTTTATTACCGAGAGCAACAATCGCCTGGGACACAACCAGATTGTGGGGCTGGTCAAGCTCGCCGCCTTCTATAAGAAATCCGACCTGAAAGAGGAACATCAAGAGGAAAATCGTGCCAAGTGCCTACAACTGTGGAATCTACCTGATCAAATGCGACAAGCGCCGGAAATAAAGCCCACCGAAAACCTCCTAGCAGAGCTGCTCCGAGATTGGAATAACGATAAGGCGTTTATGAGCACTCCTGTTATGCAACTTAAAAGCAAGCAGACCCTCGGCCAACACATAACCAACATCCGCGACTGGTATTTAGTGCCATTGGCTCACAGCGAGGACAACGGCCAAGACTCAGCAGCGTTTTATCTGTGCACCGGCCGTGGTATTACACTGAAACTGACCAACGGTCAATGGGAACCGTGCGATTGCGTTATCGAGTTGTATCCCGGTACCCTTGTCTATGGCGAAATAGTCCAGGAACAGATCGGCGAAGGCAGGAATGGCAGCATTGTGCGCTCCCTACACATCATCGACGGCATTTCACTGGGCGGAGATTTCATCGGCCGACTACCACTGCAAGAACGCTTAAGGCTTTGCGACAAATTCGCTCGCAGTCTCAACAAACTCAACCAAGTTGCAAGGAAGTCCAAACGCGAAAATGCCAAGATTACATCCTTTCAGTGCAAGAAGCTGATACCGTTGCGCGATCTCGACGATTTCTACTGCAAAATGCGCCCATATAAGATGAAGGACAATGTGAAGAGACCAGGCTTACGAGTTCGATCGAGCAATGATGATGCGGAGCGGTTCTACGCCGTTGGAGGCATGATGTTCCTCAACGAACTGACGCACGAGTTCATTTCGGCCATCTCCAACAAACACAACGCAATCTACTATTTCCATTTGCCAACCAAGCAGGCGTTCTTCCCGCAACACATTCGGGATAAGGCGGTCTTCAGTTCGTTTCGCAATTCTTTTGTACGGCGGCAGGTCTGGAAGTGGACAAATGTCTGCCAGATGGACGATGTGATCCTGGATGGCATGCGACAGGCAGACATACTCTACCACGTTGATTTCTGTGACTATATCAATGAGCGCCAATGAACTATGTGAACTTTTGTGGAATTATTTTTTACGATGTACGCTTATTTGTGTATTAAAACGGTACTGTAAAATTTATTTAAATGGCGTCTTATTTGTTTCACTCGCAACTTTGCGTTAGCGTCAAGTTGTAGGATCAGATTGTTGATTTGGACTTTTTTCTGGGTTGCATTTGTACAAGCTTTTTGAAGCCATACTTTTAGTAACTTTAGTTCATAACTCAAATTTTTAAATCAGGATCGAAGCACGATGTTACAAATTATCGTCCAATTTGCAAAATTTCACCTATACGTAGGTTATTTGAAAAAACTATTTATGAGAAACTTACACCTGTTTTAAAGGGAGTAATCTTTCATCCGCAACATGGATTTGTGGCTGGTAGATCCACCTCTACAAATTTTGTAATCTTTTGTAACTCGGTGCTGAATGACCTGAGAAAGGCTTACAATGTTATGTTGTTTATACTGACTTTGCCAATGCTTTTGACAGCGTTAATCACCATGCTTTAATTTCCAAACTAAAAAGATTTGGATTTCATTCCAACTTTCTAGAGTGGATTCGGTCCTATTCCACGGATCGTATCCAGTATGTTCGTATAAAAGATGTATACTTTCAAAACCAGTTTATATCACCCCCGGAGTACCTCAGGGTAGTCACTTCGGACCGTTACTTTTTCTTTTAACGAAATACCTGATCTGATTCACTGTGTCTGATGTTTGCTGATGATTTAAAAGTGTTCCGTCTTATTCAGTCTGAACAAGACTGAATACTTTTACAGGAAAATCTAAAAAGTCTTTCTTTGTGGTGTCATTATAATGACCTTAGTTTTTTTTTCAGACACAACAACTGGTGCATTGTACTGCCAAAACAGACACCCTACTTTGCTGTTTGGTTTTAGTTTTCCCGTCTTTCGAAGGAAGATAAGAAGGAGCTTAGATGTTCGGCACTCACCACACCAAAGATCCTCCACCTAATTCGAGCAAAGGCAGGACAACTACAGAGGAAGTGTTCCGCTGTATCGTAATCCTCTCCACAAGCAGGGCAGATGGTGGTGTCGCTCAAGCCCAATACATTTAAGTGTTTGGTGGCCCGAAAGGACACCCACAAGCAGTCTACAGTCGATTCTCTTGAGAGACAGAAGGAAAGACGCAAACCTTTTGCAGATGCTCGGACGCAGTCGTTTAGTTTGGTTACACCCAGCACAGTCACGCCACCGACACTTGTGTTCGCGAGAAACCCAAGTATCAATGGATGACCTAACCACAAATGCCGGCAGACCCAACGAAAGTTCAGGCCCTGAGAGAGCTTCTTCGGAACCCAGTTCAGAGAAAGCTACAGTTCAAGCACTAACTTGGACGAGGTATCACTGCAAACGTAAATGCGTCTAGCTCTCCACCTGTTTGTCACAATATAGTGCATAGCCAAAAGGATAGCGAAAATCTAAGCTTGGAAGACAGACGCATGGTTCCCTAAGGGGTAGTTGCTTGGACCAAAGAAGTTTTCTATCGAGGATTACTCCCAAACATTTAACTTCATCAGATATCGGGATAGTGACACCTTTAAGTACAAGTTGAGTCAGACCAGTGCCCTTTCTCCTTCTCGTGAAGAGAACAACCGTATTTTTAAGAGGACTCACTGAAAGCCCATTTCTTGTGCACCAATCATCGATCAATTCCAAGGATCTCTGCGCCAGAGAGCAGACAGTCCTTAGGTTTGAACCGACAGACAGAACGGCGACATCGTCCGCTTAGGCTTGTGTGTAGGTTCCAGGAAGATTGAGAACCGTTAGCAGAGAGTCTACTACCATACACAACCTTGAGGGCAGCCCCTGTTTACCCCTGTCATGACGCACTTTCCACAATCCGCTTCGGCAATCAACGTCTTGTGCATTAGCATTGCTTTAATCCACAACACCAATGTCTCATCTACACCATGATGTCTGTCTGCGTTGCATATGCTATCAAAGGTCGCATTGTCGAAAGCACCCTCGATATCCACGAAAATACCCAGCGCGTACTCCTTCCGATCAAGAGCACTTTCGATCCCACCAACAAGGCTCTGAAGCGCAGTTTCACAGGATTTTCCGCGCTGATAGGCACGTTGCAACTCAGAAAGAGGAGCAACCTTGCGCGCGTGCAGCTCAACTAGTCTTTCTAAACTTTTCAGCAGGAAGGAAGACAGACTTATGGGTCTGAAACTCTTGGCGAGAGTGTAGTCAGTCTTACCAATTTTTGGTATAAATACGACTTTAACAATACGCTAAGGAGAAGGTATGTAAGCCAAGGCCAAGCTTGAGGTGAAAATTCTTTTCAGCGTCGGCATCAGCTGACTACAACCTTGTTTCAGCATGGCTGGATAAATTCCATCCGGACCAGGTGACTTAAAACTCTCAAACGATGCAATTGCATATTTGAATTTTGAAAGCGTCATCAGTCACCACTCTGGAAGCAATAGACCTTCGCCTTAATGTCTCTTAATGTTGAAGTAGCGCTAAAGGACTTTATATTGTCCATTCAAGTGTGAAGACAAGGACACATTAATAGTTTCTTATTTTGATACCTTTATAAAGCGTAATCTATCCATGGGTCGAATCGCGTTGTCCGCAAACGAGCATTTCGTGACGGAATTTGTTTTTGTTTCACATGTAAAATCGATTCGACCCCAGATTTTTAAGAACGAGTGATAATTTCATAGGTTGGAGATCCTTATGTAGAAAAACTAGGTACCATCAATGCGGATACGTTTGACTAGTCTTGACAATATCTTTAAGCCTTTCATGGTTGACCTTTTTCGGCTGAGATCTGAACGAACCTTATTTGCAAATCGATGCCAAACTTCCGGCGAAAAGCGGTAGAAAATCTTCCCGAATTAATGATGTTGAACAAGGCAGAAGACACACAGCTTTCACAATATTAAAATGAATGTCATCCTGAAAAAATACTGCCATCGAAGAAGGAATCTTCCCAAGTACGTTCGCCAGTTTTTCGGCGGTAGAAACTCTTCGGTCACAGACAGACAGACAGCATTTTCATGGAACGGATAAGTTTCTTCTACCCAATAACTAGTAAACTGCTCTAAAGTAGGACTCCAAAAAGCTTGTACAAATGCAACCCAGAAAAAAGTCCAAATCAACAATTTAATCCTACAACTTGACGGCAACGCAAAGTTGCGAGTGAAACAAATAAGACGCCATTTAAATAAATTTTACAGTACCGGTTTAATACACAAATAAGCGTACATCGTAAAAAATAATTCCACAAAAGTTCACATAGTTCATTGGCGCTCATTGATATAGTCACAGAAATCAACGTGGTAGAGTATGTCTGCCTGTCGCATCCCATCCAGGATCACATCGTCCATCTGGCAGACATTTGTCCACTTCCAGACCTGCCGCCTTACAAAAGAATTGCGAAACGAACTGAAGACCGCCTTATCCCGGATGTGTTGCGGGAAGAACGCCTGCTTGGTTGGCAAATGGAAATAGTAGACTGCGTTGTGTTTGTTGGAGATGGCCGAAATGAACTCGTGCGTCAGTTCGTTGAGGAACATCATGCCTCCAACGGCGTAGAACCGCTCTGCATCATCATTGCCCGATCGAATTCGTAAGCCTGGTCTCTTCACATTGTCCTTCATCTTATATGGGCGCATTTTGCAGTAGAAATCGTCGAGGTCGCGCAACGGTATCAGCTTCTTGCACTGAAAGGATGTTATCTTGGCATTTTGGCGTTTGGACTTCCTTGCAACTTGGTTGAGTTTGTTGAGACTGCGAGCGAATTTGTCGCAAAGCCTTAAGCGTTCTTGCAGTGGTAGTCGGCCGATGAAATCTCCGCCCAGTGAAATGCCGTCGATGATGTGTAGGGAGCGCACAATGCTGCCATTCCTGCCTTCGCCGATCTGTTCCTGGACTATTTCGCCATAGACAAGGGTACCGGGATACAACTCGATAACGCAATCGCACGGTTCCCATTGACCGTTGGTCAGTTTCAGTGTAATACCACGGCCGGTGCACAGATAAAACGCTGCTGAGTCTTGGCCGTTGTCCTCGCTGTGAGCCAATGGCACTAAATACCAGTCGCGGATGTTGGTTATGTGTTGGCCGAGGGTCTGCTTGCTTTTAAGTTGCATAACAGGAGTGCTCATAAACGCCTTATCGTTATTCCAATCTCGGAGCAGCTCTGCTAGGAGGTTTTCGGTGGGCTTTATTTCCGGCGCTTGTCGCATTTGATCAGGTAGATTCCACAGTTGTAGGCACTTGGCACGATTTTCCTCTTGATGTTCCTCTTTCAGGTCGGATTTCTTATAGAAGGCGGCGAGCTTGACCAGCCCCACAATCTGGTTGTGTCCCAGGCGATTGTTGCTCTCGGTAATAAAGTCGACGAACTCTCGGTCTGCCATGATCACTTCCAGGGAGACGAGTTCTCTGACATCACTTTCAGCCTCTGGGTTGTTCCACATCTCTTGGTTTATTTCAAAGAGATGCCGACAAATTGTGTCCGTGCTGGGCTTTTTCCATTTGCAGATCAAGTAGCGCTCCGAATTGATGGGTCGGCTGGTATTCGGTTTACAAATGGTGATCTCTTCGAAGCATTTGTACATCAGATACACGAGCCCAACGCTGAACGGTGTGAATAGGTCAAAGAGCCTGCAAACAAAGTGTCCCTTCTCCCTTAGGACTTGCAGGGCGACTATGCACTGACACAAGTACAGTTGCTTGGAACGGATCTCCTGAATTTTCTCCTCGCCCTCGGCTAAAATTCCACCGTCGGCCATAACGAAATGTACTCCAAGTTCTTCGGTTCCCTTGAGGACGTACTCGGCAAATGAAGTCTGATTCTGCGGATTAAAAATGTCCCCGTCTCCTGCCGTGCCATAGTGCGGCTCAAATGTCTCCGGCGACGCTGCATAGAAGTCGCCCAATTTAAAGTCGTTTTCGTTGCGCAATGTAAAGCCGAAACCTTTGGCTTGCCAGCGTTTCTTGAAGAGCACGTACTCGGTAAAGCCACCAGGACCAGCACATATGTCGGCAAAGTACAGCAACTCGTCATCCTTAACTAGTTTTGTGCCGTTTTCGTCCTTCGGTTCAGTGAACATAAAGTCACACAGCGAATCAAGATTGGCCATCTTGACTGCGGTACGATTTTTGAAGACTGATCCTCGAATAGTCTCGAATGGGTTCGATCTGGAACGAGCCTGCTTCAACTTCTTGGTATCGGCTTTGTTGAAAGCATTTTTGGAATTCAGCACGCTTTGGAGGACCTCCTCATCGCAAAAGTTTGTTTCATCGTCAATGATAAGTTTCTTTGGTGCCCGGCGCACCCAATCCGACAGATCTTCCATTGGCAGAAAGTCCAGATTGTCGGATCGGTCCCTGATCCAATCAATTCGCTCTGGAATGCATATTTCCTCCAAGCCTTCATGCCATTGTTTAGCCGCACTCGAAAGCTTCTTGAACTTTAAGCAGGCACCTCGTCGACGCTCTTGTTTGGCGGCTTCAACTGGCTCTGGTCGGCCTTGGTTTGCTTTGTAATCCGTGTTGGGGTAGCTCTCGGACCATTCTGTTCTGCACTTCTTGGCTGGCGGCTCATCAAATAGAGATTCTTCGGGAACTCGTTTGTACTGCTCTGAGATAGTGGAGCCCGAACCATCGGACTCGCCATCGGATGTGGGAAATTTCATTGTCGGTACAAGTTTGATATTAATTAAGGAACAAAATGAAACGGATAAGTTTGCACTCTAAATGAGCTTCTTCTTGTAACAAGTTTAAGTACTTCTTGTTAGTTTCGATCTCGAGGAAACACTGATAGAATTGTTTATTTTCATTTAACTCGTTACCTTCCTTTCGTTAAAAAAAGAAAGAGATAGAGAGAGGTAAGAAAGAGAGACAGATATTCTTAATGAGTTTTTTTCCAGGGGTGACTGGAAATGTCATAAACGCCTTGAGGATTGCATCACAGATGAGGAACCTTTCGCAAAGTTCTTGAAACTAGAAAACTACCTGGTACCTTTGTCCTCTTTTAATAATAGAAAAGAAAGAGACAACTGTCATTTTAAATAACTTCTTTGCAAGTGGGGATTGGAAATGATCTTAACTCGTCGAGTTGCGTTTGCATCCCTGTTTAGGGAACTTGAGGCTAGACATAACTTTTGAAGAATTTGGAACTCACATATCCTGTAAAAGAGATGATCATGTGTGTGTGAGTTTCTGAATTTTTCGAGAAAATTCTGAGTCTTTTAGTTTCATTATCCGTGCTTAACATAGCGTCCAGCAGAGACTAGAAATATGTATCAAAGTCTGTGTGAACACAGATGCAACGCACTGAACTTAAAAACTTAAAACTATTATCTGCATAGTGATGATACATGAAGGGAAAAATCCCTACACATATTAGGGAAAACAATTTTTTCTCTTTTTGGTTTATTTCGAGAATAATTATTTTGCATTTGAAATTAAATTCGTTATGCTCTCTGAATCACGAGATAAGCATTCGTTAAGAAGTAGTTTCTTGCCCGCCAATATTAATTTTATAATACAAAATTCCCATTAATAGGTTTATGACATTTGGTGGTATGCATTTTATTATGTCAGGTAGAAAACCCTTTTATTTAAATCCTGGTGTGATATAATTATATTTCTGGGTTTTCCACTGCAGTTTTTTCTCACGAAAATCATAAAAACTGTAAAATTGCAATAAACTTTGTTTTTCGGCTGCATTTTTCTCAGAACAGGTATTTAGGATTAGGTCTGTTTCTTAACCGCTTTAGGGGTTGAGGTAATATTATGTAAGTACATACTAGCAGTTACCCGTGACTTTGTCCGAAAAATGGTTTATTACTTTTTTGAAAGAATTTCGTTATGGACAATGTTTTTGGTTTTACTGGGCGGCAGTAATATTACAACCCCGGTCAATATAAATAAATAAATATATTGGCGCGACAGGTTTGTGGAACCCAAGGCCTAGCTTTTGTTTGAGTTTTGTGTGAGTTTTCAATTTTTGGGACGAATGGAAGGGATCTACAAATTTACGCCGAGTCCAAACAGCTATTTGAGAAGCTTTTTAGACAGTTTTTAAATTTAAACTGTCATTAAAAAGCTTCTCAAATTAGCCGTTTGGACTCGGCGTGAAATTGTAAATCCCTTCCATTCGTCCCAAAAAATGAAAACCCACACAAGACGATTTTATTTATTTTTTTTTTTGATTTACGTATTCTGTATGTACACACAGACTGAAGAACAAGTCGCCTTTATCGCGAGCTTTCTTAAAAATACTTAAACAATTTCAGCCCAACAAGAAAATATGTTGTGTTAAATATTTCTTGAGACAAAATATCCTTTCAAAAATCTAATTGTTTACTCAACAATTCATTCTTCTTGTTACTTGCAATAACTTTGAAAAATGTTAACTTGTATCATTGTTGTATTTGTTTGAAAAAAGTAGCATTACAACTGTTTCTTTAAAAATGTATTCTGAAGGTTGTTCCGCTTTCTACAATTAGTTTTTGACACAAAAATGTATTCTTAAATTCAAAATTTATTTGAGATAGGTCAACCTGAAAATGTACAAGTGCTAATAAATTCTATTCAATTAAGTACGGTCGCACAATCTTGATTATATTGAAAAACGTCTTCAGAGTTTCTAAAGCATTTAATCGTGTGCAGCACCAGTGCTTAAAGTTTTTGGACTTAATTCTAATATTTTAAACTGCATAGGCAGCTCCTTGACAATTTGTTAAACTTGGAACTGCGTTTTTGAGTTATCTTCAAAATTATACAGGTGTACCTCACGGGAGTCAAATGGGGCCACTTCTCTTTCCTCTTTCTATACATGACTTACCCCCTTTCGAAACAAGCTCGAAATAGCTTTTGTACTCAGATGATGTAAAGATCTACTGTATTTTAGTGATGTCTTAGTGTCGCAGAGTGCTTTACACTGAAAAAACAACTGTTTTTTTACGTATGGACTTTTAGTAAAAACAAACCCCCATGAATTTGTTTGTCTCCCATTTGAAGTCCTTAATATTTTCGCCTTACTTTAAACACCTTCTAATTTGTCATTCTTCTTTAAATCCAACAAAATACCTTTCTCATACTTCCGCTTAAATTAAAACTCCTTTCAGACTTCCTTTGCAATTGCAGAAGCACATCCCTTCATCATATAAAGAAAAAAAATATCCTTTTTACTATAAAATCTAAACGACAATAGGCCTTGTCGCATTTTTCCAACAAATTGAAACGAAATTGCGGAAACAACCCTATTCTAAGGACAATCTTTCTTTATGTATATTTTCATACGTTCATAACAATCTTTTGAAGACGAAAATCGCGTCTATTTCTTTCACCAAGTCGACAACACCCGCATGAATAGAGTCCTTTCGCTTTATACGTTATTTGTCGTTGCAGAAACTTCCACGGGTAATATTCTATTTTGAGGCGAAAATTGTTATTCTCACAATACACACCAAGTGTTTGAAGAAAACAATTGACTCAGCGCCGGTATATTGTCATTTGAGTTTCCGAGTCCCTTTTCTAAAGTGTACCAAATGAGTAGGTGCCACCAGTCAATGGGTTGAGGTGGATACGGATGTGTGATAAACCTCAGTCGTGTGCACTTCCATCAGACAATAGCTTCTTTTCTCGTCTCTCAACTGAGATAATTGCCTCCGAAGGAAGTGTGAGTACTTATTATGATATTGAGGGTGATTAATAATTGCGAATGTTAAAATTCGCACCACCATCATAAATAACTAATCTATTAGTATTGGAATATTAATGAGCGGAAAAATTAATCCGAAACCTCATTACTTAGAGTATGTCGATTCCTTCTAGAAAACATGTCGTCCCGTGTATATGTGGAAAACACCACATCCCTTTGTCCGGTATCTAATCTGTTAGCCACAAAATCCATCAATTAATTAGATTGTGATCCCAATAACAGGATCTAATTGAAAATGGTCGTGTTGACGACTTGAGGAACTTATTGTTTCCGCACAAAGGTGATTAAGTAAAAGATTTAAGGGTTGTTCGACGGTTTCTTGTGCGGGTGTCTGTATATGGGGTAGTTCATTAAATTTCCAATTCACATTAAAGTTTAGTTGTTGCCAGAAAGAAATTGTTTTCGATCCCCATCGAGAAGGGAGCGTTCCAATAATAGACCAATAGTTAAAATTGCCAATCGTGTGTTAATCTCGAAAGAAGAGTCCCTTTTGGAAAAGGGAAACCAAAAACTGTGTAGCATTGTCGTGGACACACCGCACACGTGCCACAGATGAAACTGCGCATGTGTGGTTTTTAAAAACGATTTTCGTATAAGTTGTTAAAAGCGTGCATTTTGGACACAAAAGGAAGGCACTTTTTATGGATGAAACACTGAAGAAAGACATTTCGGTAGAATTAACGGCCGAATAACAATGAAGACAGCAATATTTGAAGTCGAAAAAAATATCCACCTCTTCAAAGGAATTCTCTTCTATTGGGTAAGATTTCTTTGATATTGTGAATTGGTATTTTTTTAAAAATTGTCAAAGAGCTATCATGGCAACATGATCATTCCTATAAAAATCATAAGACAGACTAAAGTCTGCAAGTCGAAAGGGGAAGGGTGAATGGATAATGCACCGAAAATTGCTTAGGAATGAAGGTTCGTGTCCAAAACATTTCTCTCAGTCTTTGCGATAAGAGAGATTTTTCGAAATTGGCGCTAGGAAGACTCTGCCTTTCTACAGTTCTTTTACAAGCTACCTCCTAGCCCCAACAAAAGATTGTCGCCGCATTCTGGGAACAAAATGTGAACCATGTACCATTACTCCATCTTACATAAACTTACACCTCAGCAAAGTGAAGGTGAAAATTCAATCAAACTCATTTCATTTTTGCAGAGGATGTACCTTTGAATTCGAAGAAAAATCACTTGAATTGTATCAGTGATTCACGAGTTATAAGCTGTCAAACGCACATACCCATAGAGAATTTTATCGAACAAAAGTTAACATTGTTTACTGATTTTTTTTACTCACATTTTACACTGAACGTTTTTCACCTTCCTAGCTTTCTTAGCTTCAGATATCTCCTATTGACAGGGTCCAGAATCTCTATATAAAATCTGAGAATAGATTAAAAGTTACCTACGTAACAAGCGGAGAAGAAGATTTGTATGAAAACCAATAACAGGTCGAAAAAACGAAAGAAACGTGTGTTGGGCTACTAAGCGAGGGGTTCCAGGTTCGAATCCCGAGAGGGCCAAATTACATCTTAAGGTTTTTTTCCACTGCGCCACCTCTCGCGAACGTCTGACAAACATCCGAGATTAAAAATGTCATGAATGAGCTTCTCAATTAGCCGTTTGGACTCGGCGTAAAATTGTAGATCCCTTCCATTCGTCCCAAAAATTGAAAACCCACACAAAACGAATGGTTGTGAGAAGCTAGGCCTTGGGTCCCACAGACCTGTCGCGCCAAAATATATATATATATTTTTTATTCTTATAAACGGTTTACATATTGTGCGATCCGCCGTGTCAAACAAACGGAGTCCGGTGGCGTAAGGTCTGATTAAATGACCATGTTTGGTAGTATTTATGACCCTTCTCTCTTCCATTGATCAGAAGAGACTCCTTCACTCAGTCAGATGTCCATTTAGTTTGCTTCATTCAACCAATATCTCTTTCGACGTTACCCAATCAAATTTGTTGTGATTCGTCCTTCGTAGGCCTTCGAATATTTTCTTCAACTAGTCTTTTAAACAAATCTTTAATTTGTCGGTCTGAAGTATGACTTTAACTTTTTCGAATATTTTGTTTGGATTCGGCGTAGAATTTTAGGTCCCCTCCATTGGTTCTTTAATAAGAAACTCATAAAAACGTATGATCGGGAGAAGTTAGGCCGAGCGTCCTTTCGATGTGTCCCCCCAAAGCAGAGCTACAGTTGAAAATAATCGTTTTTACATCATTCCGCATTTTTTTAAAAGTGATCTGTTTTACATTTATTGGTGCTCAGCCTTAAGCCTTTAAAGGAACGATGGCTCAAAATTTTCGGGGACGTATTGCCTACAAGGGCTTCGATATGTTGAATTGGATTTATGAATCTTAAGACAACTTTAACAAAGTAGGGTTGGAAAAATATCAGTTCATTAGAATATTCATTTTAAGAATGTTCAAAGAAAGCCAGCGTTTTGATATAGGTACCTTATACCTATGGCCTACTGCACGCAGACCTACTTTACCCATACCCTAGTGAAGGTTTCACCTACAGGGGTTTGATTAATTTCGAACGTAGAAACGGATACATATTTTCCATATTCAATAACAGCTCTTTAACATTTTGCTGCACTGAAAAGTTGCCTTTTTCATTTTTCTTCTGTCTTTGTTCAGTTCTTCTGTCCACCAAGGGTGACAATTAAATTTATAGCAATCAGCAATCACCCTTAAGCTATATCTCATGTGGACATGTCTGGCATAGTTGCAGCTAATGTTAAAAATGTAAAACTGTTGCGTTAACATACACAGATTTCTGTTAACATCCACCCACCATTTCCCCTTCCTTGTTCAACAGTGGTATGTTATTGCTCTGCAAATCTATTCACCAGTCAACATTTCTGCAAAGGCAACCACTGTTAGCACGCGCTGCAAAGGCGGAAAACTCACCATACATTTACACTAGTCCACTGCCACTCTGTGTAGATTGGGGGGTTGCTATTGCTATTGGATTTGGAGTGGCGGTGGCGGTATCCTTCTGCCACAGAGTTCACAGGACATTATTTAACAGATTTTCGAAATCACAGAAAGCCATCGTGGTGCGAACAAACCGCGCTATCCGATTCAGTTCACCGGCGATGGTTGTTGCGTTCGGTTGTGCCATCTCGTCGCAGTTGTGAAATTAATTTATTTAAATTTTTCCACCAGGCACGTTTCCCGATACTGTAAAGTCCATAGTTGTTGTTGTTAGTCCTGTCCAGTCACATACGGCCATAGTGGGCCCATCGAGATACTCGTACTTATGCAGTTTTAATGTCGTGTAACGTGGGTGGGTCGACAACGACAATAACGACCAAGAAAATTGAATAAAGTGCCTGGTCAGAGTTGAAGTTTGCATACCTTAATTATTGATAAGGATCGGTTTGCCCGCCTTACCCTGGTTGATTGAAAAGTGAAGACTGTGCGCCGCACACAAAAGAAGAAGGTTGATGGTTTTCTTTTGCACTTCATTCTGCAAGTGAAAATAATATTCCCAAACAAAAAAGTGTAACAATAGAGTGTTAATCGAGTGAATAAGAAGGATCCATAAACACCTGCATTCTGACCTTTGTGGATATATCCAAGTTGTGGTGGTGCTGCTGGTGGTGGTTGTTGTTTGAAATTTCACATAGACCGCAAAACAAAATTATTCGTCGTGGCGGCGATAGTGGGTCGTTCATACTTTTTTGTTGACATCTTGGGGTAAAATAGTTTCTTGCGGTTGGTATTTAGGTGGAATGCATTTTGCCATCACGAAAAAAAGGACCTCTACACACACATGACGTAAAGAGGCAGCCACAACGTCAGGGTAATCAATGAGAAACTCTGTATTGTTGGGCTTCGCAACTGAGTTCAATTATTCCGACTGCCAATTGAAATGGTTTCGAACAGCCTAATGGAATTTTGCATTCATTTTTGATGCAACCTGATGGGAGGGGGGCTGTATGCGATTGTTAGAATGTCAGTCTTTGAAGCCATAACAAAGTCCACAGGCAACTCTCTAAGTGGATGTGGTTAACTGATTTTTGGATTTTTTATCTGAGGGCAGTTTGAAAGTTTCTGCCATGAGTCTGCTTCTGTTTTTGAAAGGCTACTGATTCGGTTGACCTGGGATTTTTAAATTCGAATTTGGCATTTGTGTATTTGAGCATATTGATTGTAAGGACAGTTGTCAAATAGAAGTGGAGCTCCAGTTGAGTGTCATATAAAATAAGTTAGATGCAACTTTTGAAACAATTCTGCACTTGTGGCGGGGAATTTAGAAGGCTTTTGAAATCGCTTAGATCTGATGACCTCTTTCTCGCCTATTTATCCACAATCAATGATTGATGGTTCTTGGAGTTTGAGGACCACTGCCTGAAGAAATTTTGATGACAATTTTTGTTTTGATCTGATTGGGACGTTCGTTTCTGATTTGCCCAAATTCTGTCCTTTTTCTATTACCCTTAGTGACTTTCTGCAAGATCAATTTTGGTATAGCTTTCCCAACGCCGGACTAGCCTTTTAGCAATAAAAAAGGTTTGTGAGGTTCCCTTGTTTTTTTTAGCAATGTTTCAAGTGTCCCTTGTCACGATATCACTTTTAATGTCCCGCCAATAAATTACAATGGTCGCGGCTGTAAGACCTTCCATACAAAAGGTCAATCCTCATACGTACCTATAGAGACCTCATCCTGGGTCCAGCTAGTGGACGTTCACAACTTAGATCTTGGACAGTTCGCGATTGTGTAGTTTTCTCTGCGCCCTATTTTGTTCATCCGGTTTCGCAACAAGACCGCAGTGTCTTTGGGGTAGAAAGCGGTCATAGAATCGAGAGAAATTGGCCGCGCTCCACTGCCCGCTAAATGACTAGCGGTATGTCAAACTTCATATAAAAAAATTGACATTTCACCATTGGCGCTAGACGTTTAGTGAAATATCCTTTTCATGGAAGTTTCCCAATCTAGCGCAAAAATATCCGCTGCATATTGAGAGAGAAAAAAAGACCAGCCAAAGGAAAATCGTCCAAACGTTTGCAAAATTTGCCGCTGGCGCTAAGGTTTGAGCGCTAGCGTTCCTTCATTTGGGATATTTTGTACTAGACATCTAGCGGGCAGAGGAACGCGGTCATTGAAGTTAGTAAGTTTGGTGCCAACGATTTTCTCTAGAGGAACGTTAAAAATGCTGAATTTGGCCTATCTTACCATGTTCAAAGGTTTTTCTCGTTTATTTTTGTATGGACAAAAGCAGTATCCTAATCTGAAGTAACCAACTTACCGCCCGTCTGTATCGAATTTCTATTGAGATCAACTGCGTGTCTTAAAATACTTGCGAGCATCCTCTTCTCATCAAGATTTCTGAGGTTTGACTTCTATTGGGTAGCTTTCTAGGCCGAGTGTTTTACTAATTCTGTCTGGAAAGCCGAACCTATGGCAACACCACCTCGAGATGACAGATGTCACTTTTCTAATCTAATCTACATCTAATTTAAGTGTTGGTTATGAGAGTGAGTTAGAATTGTGAAAAGTTTATCCTCCGTAAAGAAATCAACAAATAGTGAAATGTGACGCAAAAAATGCGTTCCATCATCGGTGTGTCACGAACTGTCAAAATTGAGGCGGATTTTCAAGTCAGTTTTGAAAAAAAACTATTTGGTGTAGTTTCAGCTTTTACTATATAGATGGCACTTACAGTCCGATGAAGCCTTTTCAGCTTTGTTCTTGCAATCTGCATTCAGTAAGACGCTTAAAGTTTTTTTTTTAATAGCCCTCCAACCGTGCGCGTTACCTTTAGCTGGAGTCTTACTCTACGTGCCTAAAAGAAAGCCCTAAAAAGCAGTGTCTACATTTAAGCTTTATAGCCCAAAAAGTTTGTCTTTAAATCTTTATTTTTGACCCTGAATCGATCTAAAATGAAGGGAATCTTTCTTTCGAAACGTCCTAAGAACTTCGCGTCCGCTTTTGACAAAGTCTATGATCTTGCAGTGATGATGAGGGTCTTGTATTATATCTACTTGGTTATATGAGTGACGCCTTACTTCCTATGATGCCCGTGATTCTTGTCTTGATCTCTGCACCGGTGTCAATTTTTGAGATACAAGTGAAATCCAGACAAAGATTTTAACCACTTCAAGGTTGTTTTATCACTCTCCATCGTGATGTTTTCCCCGAATCGGTGGTATTTACAGTCCTGTCTCGTCAACAAGGGCGAAACGAAGTATTACCTTTTCACATTCCTTAACAGCTAGACTCATATTCGCCCCCGTTTGTATACCTAGCCTAGCAAAGCTGGCGGGGGTCCACTTGGTAAAAATATGTTCGTTCATTAAATGCCCAGCTGGAGCAAGCTCCTTCTCCCAGTGAACGTTGAAGGGTACATCGTTAACAAATTACCTCTTTTTTGTAAAAATGTTTACTACCATCTTGAGATGATTGACTGGAGGCGTGCATTTCTATTGCCCCATTTATCAGTCGTGACATAAACATTCGCATAGACATGAACTTGAGCATATATCATACAACGAGGGTTGACTTAAATAGCAAATTTGAAAACCTCCAGCCTTACCAAGTCCTTTTATAATTTGTGTAGCAGGAAAGTGGTGAGACTGGTCCGCCGAAAATTCTGTTTCAACTCGCTTCAACGGCACCCCGAGGTGCTTGCAGATTGGAACAATATTCAAGGCCTGGGCTCTCATCTAAAGAAGGACAAGTTGCTTCGGACTGAGGTGCCTTTTTGCTTTAAACAGTCATCTGAACCTTTAGGACTGTAAGAAACGTGGTAATCTCATGTTAGTCCCTGACTCTTTGAGATATTTAAACTGTAACAAGCCGCGATTCACCGTCAGACATCAGATTTTAGAAGAAGTGAATCGCCATTGGAAGGTTTTCGCTTTTAATGCTTCGAAACTACCATCAGATTTTTCAAGTGGCTTGAAGTTTTTCTAAAACGTTAACCTGAGTGATATGCCTTTCGACTTACGAACAGGTATTCTATAGCACCCTGCTTTGATCGGTAAAGGTTTAAATCTCCCTCCAAACTAATCTTGACAAGGGTTTTTAAAAATGTTAAGCCTACAGAGACGAAAGTTACGCCAAGAAAACTGGTTCGTCAGTTATAAACTTACGTGAACAATCTACCCCAGGTCATATATAAACAGCGACTTCTAATTTCGGTCTCATTCAAAGCTTATAAAAGATTCCACAAGCTGCGACTTTCTGTGGTTGCATATTATTCGTCGTGAATGGCGCTGAAAGCATAGACAGAAACACGTCAACAGAGAGGTTTTAAGATGAGCTGCTGTTGTCAAGAAGCTAGTGTTAAAAAATAGTGCTATTGCGTTCAGAAGATTTGGCTCTAAGTTAAATAAAATACGCCTATAGAAGTGCATAAGTCAAGACCCTTCCTCGTGACTCTTTGCCCTACAGGCGCACAATTTGTAACCACTCTACGTCCAAGCCATCTCTTTAAATCTGTCAACAAAATGCCCACCAGTATCGACCGGCCAATGTAACTATCGACTTTCTGCACTCATCCCTAATCTCAGACGCTACCTAAAGTCGTTTTGCATTCCCCAACGAATTTGAGCAACAAACAAAAAAAATTATATAAACCAACTCGGGAGGTAACTTACTGCCTGCACTTTTGCCTTTAATTTTCCTAATTGACTTGTTTGTAAATATACATCTCCTGTTCAAATAATCACCATTAATGTATCCATTTTACTACTGTGCTGCATCCCTTTCGTCCTGCCATAGATAGAGCCCTCGTATCTCTCGCTTCCACTGGTATGGCTGCGCGACCAGAAATGATGATTCTTTCAAGTTACAGCAAAATATTTTCATGCTTTTATGTGCGGATATCTCTATTGCGGTCCCTTTGAGAGTGGAAAAACCTTTAAAAGAGTTACCTACTCTCGGTCTCGGTCAGACAGTAGTTCTTTGAACTCATAATGATAGCTGAATGCATCTAGTTTGCATAGTGCGCGAGCACACTGAATAAATACCATGTCTGCCTGTATTTTACTTCTTCAGTAATGTAACGCAGGCTTGAGGTATAGGACGAAGGTTCATGGGTGGACTATCAAAGAAGGTGAACATTTTTTGCCAACCAAACTGACACCATTTCGAGTGAGCGGCGTATCAATACACTACCGATATGACTAACCACAATGGTTTACAGTCCTGTGGGAGGAGGGTGTTGCCTCACAACAATGTTGGGCTAGGGTGGGCGCCTATATCTCACCTAATGAGTATAAACCATTTTACCCGCGAGTGTTTTTAAATTCTTAACCATAAAAAGAGGCGAAAAAAAATATAGAAAAACAGACGGGAGGTAACAAAACAATAAATCTCTGAAACTGGACGCTTTTGGTGGAACCATAAAAATTCCCAGCTCGCATGCTACTACTATACGTTACTGTGTGGAGAGTGTAAAGTGTTGCGTGCTCAACACTACTAAATGTTTCGAAATTAAATGAGAGCTAAACGATATATATATATTTTGTGGTTCTGTTCTATTTTTATGTTTTGTTTGACCGCAACCTAGCGCTCTCCTGCGAAAGCAGAGCCTTACAAAGTTTTGCATTGAGAAATTCCACGTGACCACCACCCACCGCTGCGACCGTTTTTGTATCCTATTCGAAAGGAAGCACACATCTTAATTAAATTGTTCTATTGAACCTGATTACAGAGCAGTGCAAGGATGTACCGCAGTGTTTCCTGCTGACACATAATAACGAAAATTTGCGTGGAGTTGACGGCTTGAATGAGTGCAATAGGAAAATGTTTATTTCTAACAAACTGGCGAATATGGTCAATGCATTTGAAAATCATGCAAAATTCCAGTCCCATTCGTGGCTAATGATTGTGTTAATAGTGTTGTGCCATAATAATTATAATTCACAAATGGAGACGGCCGCTGAAGTTGTTGGTAAGTTGGAAAAAATATTTATTTGTGCACGACTGGATCGCACGAAACTTTGTCGTTCTTTGGGATTTTTTTCTTTAAAAATTTTTGAGTGTAAAGTAGAGTTTTGGAGATGCGGAACCGTAAGCGGTGCTAAAATATCCTTCAAGGTTTCTTATATCACTCGCATAGGTAGATTTAAGGTCCTGTTGACGGGGATATTTTCCTACTATGATGTGCGTTTCGAAGGGCCCATCTTTTTATGACTTAAATTATAGACGATATGGAAATATAGTAGAAGAGTTCAAGGAGCTTCTGAATCTTTTCTAGCAAATTCATCGGCTTTTTTCGTTTCCCTCGAGACCTTCATGGTCAGGAATCCATCAAAGCTGGTAACAGTGTAAGACTGAGGGAGCCACTGGGTGGCCGTCTATGATTTTATGGATGTAAACGCATTTAGTTTATAGAAATAGGTTTGGCGCATTCTTAAATGTAGTGAAGCTCTGCTGTAATATACTGTGGCTTTTGTCCATTGGTATTGAGACGTGTCTTTGTTCGGTCCGTGGAAGCCGATCCCATTCGTATACCACTTTAAGCCAGTTAGGCAGTTTGGTGGGCAATTGCTTTACTTAAACAAAGAAGGATAAGTCAGACGTATTATGAGGGATTTAAGTTTTAGGTATGAGAAACACTTCCCCCTTAGGCACATCAGTAAAATATATCCCTGGGGTTGAATTACAGCATCTGTGATCAAGTATTACGTGTCTGAATTTGTTATTATTTTGCATGTAAAATTAACAAAATTCAGTGACGTATTGCTCGCTCACGGGTGCGATTATTCGGCCCCTTATCTAATTGCCATTTCTTTAGAGGACCTCTATCTCTAGGTTTAACTTAAATCGAATCAATCGGTAACTAGGTAAGAAATCTTCTTAGCATAAGATCACAAAATTTCAAAATTTACAAATCTTTGTTAACAGCGCACTAGTTCTTAACCTCCTTCCTACAAGATAGCAGAAGCATAACCGAACTGGCTTTCAATACGGTGGACCAGACTCTTCCCTCAGAAAAGTTATTAAATCAATTTGGGGTTTCTTTCAAACAGTCAAACGAGAGTACTTGGAGTATGTAGAAGAGTGCCACAAGGTTCCATCCATGGGTCGTTATTGTTTTCCCTTTATGCCAATGAACTTGCCCGAATCATTAAAAATTGCAATCATTTGTTAGCCAATGATGTCCAAATATTTTTGTGCTGTAGGGTAGATGGTATTAATGGAGCTTCTAGAGACTTAATTGAAGTCTGCGTTAAAACACAACTTGACCTATAAATAAAAAGAACCTGGATTCATAAATTTTTCTAACAATTATATTAGGACAATTTTCCATAGAATTCGTTTAAATGGTTAGAAATTTGGTCGTAGTATTTAATGGAAATCGAGCCGGAAAGGTCTGCAATGGTCTCCGTTTGCTTAGGTCGCGATTGTCTACTCAATGCACTGCTCCTAGGGTTGCCATAAAATAAATTTGCACAATTTTCTCAAAAAGCGTGACATGGCGGGAAATTTACTTAAGCGGGACAAAGGTTCACAAGCGAGACTGTCCCGCCAAATGCGTGACATCTGGCAACCGTATCTGATTGCGTTAAGACTAAGATGTTTCATAAGCGTTACTTTGACCAATTTTTTGTTGGAATGGCTTTGAAGTCGTCGCAAGTTAAATGTAGTGTACAAGAACTAAGCAAGGTTTGTGAAGAAAAATATTTGACCACATATCTAGGCCTCAGCTTATATAGGTCTTCTAGAGAACGCTACCCCACGACACATGACACATAATTTATCTCGTTCGTTCCGATGATTGACAGTTCCGCCCATAGTAATGTGCGCCCCCAAAAGCAGAGCTACTATCGAAACGAGTCGTTTTTGCATTTTTTTTTCGTTTATTTTACAAGTAAGATCTGTTTTGAATTTAGTACAGCTCAGTTTCTAGAATTAGGAGAAAGGATTTTGAGAAAACTTATTTTTTTAATTATTCCAAGGGAAGGTAGGTAAGAGTCGCTTTTTGGAGAAAACTAAATATTTTTAGGGAGTAAGGCCATCATCATAATGTGCTCAGCTCATCGCGATCCTCATGCTGTCAAGATTGTTTGCCAACGCTCTGGCAACCTTTTTTAAATCATAAGTCTGATAAGGCAGATTTTGGCACGAACAAAACTGTCTCATTCTCATTTGGAAATTCTTAAAATTTAATAAAAAAGTAAAAGAGGTCGGCTCGGAATAGGTTATCCGATGCGAAAATTCTGGAGAATCTGCTCCCTCACTCTTCCGACGAGAAAGGCTTGAGGCACATACAGAAATTCTATGAAAACGTTGTTGCAAAACCAATCTTCTTGTAGAATTTGCAGGCAATACTCATATTGACGTTTCAGAAGCTGAAGAAATACTGACAACCCTCCGAGTTGACGTGAAGGAGCTATACGTTGATGGAATAAAGTCAATTCATTCGACATTATATACGAAACAAAAACAAATTCCCTCATATATTACTTGTTTACGGATGACGCAACTCGACCCAAGGTTTTAAAAAACGCCAAACCTTTCCCCTACATATAAAAAACATTAATATAGTGTCTAAAATTAAAAAGTGTAGGACTGAGTCGCACGAGACTTTTCTGTCACAGCGTCAGATATTTTATGGAAAATGTATTTTTTATTTTTTGAGTCTCACTTTACCAACTCCCACTCCAACCGCTACGTTTATGGCCGCCTGGTCTGCCTTAAACTTCGGTCGAGTCTATAATGTCAGTCGGGAAATTCGAAAAAGAGTTGGTAGTCTATCTGCATCTGCATCAGGGTTAAATTAGGAAGGATCTTCTACTCCTCAGAAGGAAAAATAAAGAGCATAGAAGCAGAGGCTATAGCTATTCGTCAAATCTTCCCAAGAAACACACGCCTACATAATTCTGAAAGATTTGGCTAACTTGGGATGATAGTACTACATAGTCAAAATGTCCTTCCACCCGAATAACACGATATTTGAACTTAAGTCCAACAAGTGCTTTACAAAGTAGCGGAAGATGACTTGGTAAGTATGAAACGGGTCACTGATATTTGATAGGTAGGCATGCAAGTATTATATAAGAATTTGTAGAAGCTTAGGGGATTACTGAAGATCTCAATGACCCGTTTCGAACCTACATCTGCTGTATCAACAAATTCTTTAAAAATGTCAAATGACATTAAAAGGTACGACTACATCGGACGCCTCAAAACGTAACCGTCTCCTCTTCCGAAAAATCTCGTGCATAGATTGCTTCAATGAACCAGTTTTTGCCCTGCTTCTTTATCTCCGTAACCCTAAAAAATGGCAACTAGTTTGATGTCAATTTTCTCAGCGCTTGCCAGTCCATCCACTGATGATCTATCAGATGCTATTAACGTGGAGCAACAGACCCGTATGGATACCCTAGGCTAACGCTTTCACAAAACTTTATTTTAAGCCGAAAAAGCTTTTCCAATACAGTTTTAGGTACATTTGTCAGAATTTCTAGAGAGGTGGCACAGCGGGAAAAGCATAAACATGTAATTGTGAACTTGAGACCTACCGCTCATTTGTACTGCCCACTGAACAACTACGCCCATCTTTACCCTTCTACTGTTTCCAAATATCCTACCTACAAAAAATAAGTAATTGGTATGACTGCTTCAGTTATGCTCTTCCTGTCTCTCACCAAGGCCTTTTTTACAGTTCCTCAAAGATAGTGGTTCGGTGTATCCAACAACAATGCTGCCATCAGACTTTTTGGCCACTTATCTCACTTCTGTAATAATAAAACGTTCAATCGTTTTCGTTTAAACGAACGTTTTGCTTCATGTAACTTCGAAAACGAAAGGAAATTTTATTTGAACAAAAGCAAAAAAGCGAAAACTATTTACATCGACGTTTTCGTTTTCTTTGAAAGAAATTTTCGTTTAATGCGAAAGGAATACAGTGAATGCTGTTCGTTTGACGTTTCTCATTAACTTTGGTTATTAATTAGTTTTAGTGACTAAACGGGAAGAAGAAAACGAAAGCAGTTACATAAAGCAATTTTTCGCTTTCCGTGATTTCTTTCGTTTTTTGAAATGCGGTTTTCGTTTCATTTATTTTTTACAGAATCCCCCCCTCTCTTCTCTTGCTCTGTCTTGACTTGTTTTGATTTTAATAAATATGTTCGTTTTGTTTCCATTTCAGCGGATCCGAAGTTCAGCTCTCCCATATCAAATGTAACAGCATCAGTGGGACGAGAAGCGTTTCTAACGTGCGTTGTTCAAGATCTAGGTTCATATAAGGTAAGTTACACAAATTTTATTGAATTGAAAAGAAATTGAATAATTTACGCCTGCGATATCTAAAACTGTTCCCGAGACTCCCCAGTGTCCTTGTGGGTGGGTAACATTTTATTTAAGAGCGATGCCAAAATTAGCTATTGCGACTTTCAACAACTTTTTACTGCGTAGATTTATAAGACCCAATACCGACCGCCATCAGAAGTAATTGATATCGCCTACCACCTACCACCGACCGCCTCAACCCCTACTGAGCTAAGAAATTTTTAAGGGGACGTGCCACCCTGGAGGCCTCTTAACTAAAACGATGTAATAATTGCTGACGTTGTTAAGTAATTGTTGTCATTAGTGCGAGCGAACAATGCCAGAGAATTGTATCCCACCTAATGATAGCATGCCGTTTGCATGTTAGGTAATATACTCTTTGGAGCAATGTTAAACGAAATCGTATATACCTTGTGTCCATCGCCTCGCATCGGGGTAATTACTGAATGGGGCATTTCTGTTTGCACAAATCGAAACAGTCGAGGGAAGGATTTTTCTTTGATGTACCAGCAATTAACGAACGCATTAAGGTGATCCGGGTTCAATTGTTATTTTGTTGGGCCGTCATTTGTCATCGCATTGCTTGAAGGATTTCAAGGGGTTTGCCTAATATTGTCGACATAATGGCGATTTAATTATCGTCTTCTTGAAGGACACACTTGTGTTGTGTAAGTGTGCGAGGTGGGCAAATACATTTGAGTGCGCAACCATTAGGCGGTTTATTGGTTGTAAATTGTGATTTTGGGAGCGGTTAGTTATGGTTTATGAACAGGGCTAGTCGTTTGGAGAATAAATTGTAGAGTGGTTTTTCAGTAAAGCCAGGGATTCAGTGTTGACAGACCGGCAGAATGAAATAAGGACAACGACGATGGTCGGACAGTGTGCAGTCGAAGGTCCCTTAAAAAATAAGTTCATATGGCTCAGAAAGTGCAATAGGACGGTCCGGACGAAAAACTATGACAACAAATTCGGTGACAGCTATTAAAGAGCTGGGAGGGCGTCCATTTCGATGTGAGCTTGCTAAAGACAGAAGACTGAGTCAAAAACTGAGGCTGGCACGTAAGTAAACGTTTTTTTGAAATTCCGCTCGTAGCCCACATTAAAAAGAGACTTCTGCGATACCAAAAACTGTTTTGACGACTTTTTTAAACATATCTACGAGCATTGGCCACAGCATCAGGGCTTATAAGTCAAAACTTGTGGTAACACACTGAGGCTAAGTGACTTTTCCGCGATTTGATATATATTTGGAGCAAGCACAAGCTTTCCACGTCATGAGGTGACACGGCTGTATTTGGATCTGGATCAACAAACCGTCAGTTAACCGTTGAAATGCATGCACTTAGTACTCTCGATGTTGAAACCCTCCAAGCAGCGAACCTTGAGACCTATGAGAACCTCTTTGAGGCCAAGATGAGAACGGAAAAGTCCAAATAAAATACGACAAAAAATAAATAATCTGCGAGAGTATGACGTCGAAAAGATGTCATCGCCGATCTCGTCCTACCGCGCAGCAATAGAGATGGTAGCACTGTCAGAAAACGACTACAAATGCCGCGAATGATGTTTGACTCGACCACCACCACGAATCCCCTGGTATGATGAACAATGGCGACTGTCCCTTCCTTTCGTCTCAAAAATTGTATCTTACACAAAACAAATAGTTGTGTGAAGCTAGGCTGAAGCCCCAGGGCGACTATAAGGGCCTGTTGCGACAACTATTTATTTATTTTCATATAGAGAAGATGCCAAGGTAGCGAATCACGTGCAGAAATCTATAGAGATTGGACGAGAAATCCTTGTTTCAGAATCAAAGACGGTGCTGAGAATGTTGGAAGAGCTATTTTTTGCATTCTCTGCTATGGCGACGAAGACCTGTATAAAAGTACCATTCAGCAAGATCCATTTTAACGAGTTTACAGGCTATGACAGATTGCCCGCCGAGCTTCTTAGGGCAGCTGCAGACGATCTGGGTGGAGAGTGGCACCAGATATTTTTTTTTTTAATTTGATCTTATAAATGCATGCCTGATCTTAGCATCGTTTACGCGTTCCGCAAGTAAGAAGAATACTTCAGCGACACCAACTATAGAGGCATCAGTCTCTCGAATATCGAGAACAAGATCCCATCTGCTTTAAAACTCATCATAAGTTACTTTACTTGTCATCTACTAGTGCAGTTTAAAACAAGGAAAGGACACCGCCGATCAATTTTGTACACTTAGACAGATCCTTGCGTTTTCACAAAAAGTCCAATCGTCGATATCAAAGCCGTTTCCCTTTCTACGACTACGGAGCCATACCTAGGGAAATAACAAAATAAACATAATTAGAATCATCCTAGATGAGATAACACAATAATTACCAAAATAGGACATAGGAAGAGTACCTGCAAGAAAAAGCAAAACAAAGATAAGAAAAAAAAAAACGTAAACAAACGCTTGCATTGGAGATTGGCCGCTAAACCGCTTATTCAAAGCGCGTTTGGAGGACAAACTCCAATGCGCGAGTTGCAACTCACCTGTGCAATAAAATAACATAATTTTCTGAAAAAGACAATAAATAAATATAAAACAATAAAATTAAAATAATTCTTACCATGTTGACTCCTTCTGTTGCACTTCCCGAAGTCGATTTTGACGTTTTGTCTTATCCACTTTCCCCTTCGTTCAGTTTTCTCCGTTCCATTTCATAAGTGTTCCAAGTTAGTGGGTGATCGTAAAGATGTAGTGGGAGGTATATTTTTTTTTATTGTAAGTTACGTTAGTTTCTCTATGTTAGGTATCGTTAATTTATGTATGTATTTTATGTAGACGAATTGTTACAACACAAACACGACTTGACGACAAGGAATTAAGAGACCCCTCGCTCTCATTCCAAAAACTTTGTAAAATGACGGGGAAATAAAAACAAAGCAAAGAGAGAAAGAAATATAATTCTAATAGGGAAAAGAAAGACAGGGTCTGTGGAGACTGTAGGAAACAAAGGGAGGGGTAGGAAAACGCAGAATTGGTTGGCCGACAGGCCTTCATAATTATCGGTTTCCGACAGCAAGCAGGTCGATGCCCTCAGTCAGCTGGAAAATTGATTTGGTCGTTTTGCGCTCGTACAGTGACGAGAAAAATAAAATATCCTGAATATTTATTACGAGTGAGTTAGAAAAATCGATTTCCCTTTGACTATATTAAAAACGTTTCCTCATGGTGCAGGTGACCATATTGAAATTCAAAAATTTCATAAAAATTATTGGCGATTCCGATCTGACGTTGTAAAGGTAGGCAAACTATCAGGCATTTTTTGTGGTTAATTCTAACATCTCCTCCATTTGGGTATAGGTTAATTATCAACGGAAAGGTAACTCGGGCTGCTGTTTGGCCCAAAATAAGCCGTGCCACGAATTAACCGTGGGTCCGTATTTGCGCTATTTTGCCGTTGGACTGCTTGCGAGGCGACAACATACCGCCAGCCAACGGCCACAGCAGACGCAACGGGTCCAAAGCCCACAGTTGCGGCACAAAGGCACCCAACAGGCCCGAGTAACTTACCCAGCAAGGGGCATAATTTTGTTACGGGTGAAAGAAAGCCTCTGCGCTTGTCTCCCCGCCAAACCATCAAAGCGATTGGCGAAATCAGGGTGCTCCGCCACCACCACCACCAACAACAGCGTCAGGAACAAAAGCTGCAGCACTTAGTGAATTTTTTTTTTGTGTGAAGTGCCACAAATTTAACGTAGTTTTTTTTAATTTTAACGTAGTGATAATTTTTTTGATTTTGATTTTGATTTTTAACGTTAACGTAGTATAATTTCAAATTTTTTTTTTTGCTTTTGAATCTGCTTTCAATATAGTTTAGTTTTGTGCGCGAGTAGTTTTAGAAATAGGTAGTTTTAAGCCAACATTTTTGCAGCAAATCTTCGGAACTCCTTGTGCTGGCGCCAGAACAACGGGGGACGTATAAAAACCGTGAGTAATTTTAGTTTTTTTTGTATTATATTTTGAATTTTAGATTTAGTTTTTATTACATATTAAGAGCAGAGGATTCCTTTTAGTTTTTATTTTTAATTATTTTGTTGTATCCCTCAGATACAATCCTTCTTTTAGTTTTAGTTTCCTTTAATTTTTTTTTTTGAATTGATTTTGGTTTTGGTTTTATTAGATTAAGTTCAATTAAATTTTCTTTTAATAAAAGTGGCACTAATGACAATTTGTATCGCCTACCGAAATTTTTCACGTGTTTAGATACCTCTTAAGTATGATTGGCTAAACTTAATAGCTTACGGTGTGTGTGTATTCGGGAAGGCCGTCCTTTTGTCGGATCGACGATGACTTTACGCGACTAATACTAACGCGACGACAAAACATGACGCTTTACAGCGTTGCCTTTCAGCCTTTACGGCTGGACTAGGGTTGTGACTGGAGGGTTATCAAGGGGCTATCTCTCACAAATTCGGCCAGAGAGGGATAGCTTACGGATATGTCTAAGGACATGAAGGGTGGGTTGGCCATCCCTTGCCATTAACAGCTGGCGTGTTTCGAGGTCATGACGAACCTCTATCCTCGGGAGACTACGGAAGGACAAGTTGCGTTTAGGGTAAATTAGATAGGTTAGCTTTAAGTATTTGTAGGCATAGTTTAGGGTCTAGTTTTACTTTTAGGTTAGTTTAGATATAGATTAGGCTAGATAGGTTAGTTTCGCGGTGTCTCTTCCGTTCTTTCGTGAGGGTATTGGTATAGGTCCTTGGACATTTTTCCTTTTCAACGCTATCATTCATTTTTAATGGTCCAATTGTCCGTCCGACGTCAACGTAGAGTAACTTTCTCCTTTTTTTTCTCTTCGTCTTTTATCTTTTGGCATGAAACAAATGTTTGTTGAGCAGGTGGTATTTGGTGAGGGGGCAAGAACACCCCCGTCCGACGAGCTGAGCCGAGCAACCACAAGCATGCCGCGCCTTCCTCACCTATGCCTAAGCTGCCCCTGTGGCTCGACCCTGGCTCACAACAACGGGCACCAATAATGCAAAATGTTTGTACCAGATTGCGATGTTTAAAAGCATCTGCGAGCAAAAAAAAAACTGCACAAACAGAACCTCACGTCGGCGTTAGCGAGCATAAAAGACAGTTGGTCCTTTCGGAAGATGGCAAAAACGCTTGAGGGTGCGCTTTTCGCTATGAGCATCAAAGTTGAAGCGGCCAATTTAGCTGATTACTTCGAAAAATTGCTAAATCCACCGCAAAATCCAAACCAGATGCAACTTGCACTACCTCACTTAGAAGTATAAACATGCCAGACCGACTTATAACATTTCAGGATGTGCCAAAAGTTATAAATAGATGCAGCTTAAATAAGGCTCCAGGGGAAGATGGTATTCCTTACGAATTCCTTACAAATGCGTCTGATGTCTTCCTACAGAAGCTCACGAAGACGGAGATGGTGAGGTGCCATCATACTTTAAGATAATATTCCCAATATTTAAAAAAGGAGACCCAAATGAACCAACTAACTGCAGAGGTATATCTTTCCTTAATGCCAATACTAACTTCTTTACAGGAATTATCTTGGAACGCCTTACAAATTGGATAAGTTAGATATAATGACTTACTCACCGAGTTTCAAGCTGGGTATCCACAAAGATTATTCGACAGTCGGTAACATCTTCTCCCTTACAAGCATTGCCCGAATGTTTTTGGATAAGGGAAACAATTCTTCGTTGATCTTAAGACGGCTTGTATCGACAGAAGAGCTGTATTCTTTAAATTGAGCAGTCTGGGAGTTTCGACAAAAATACTATGAGTGATACAAGCAATATGGCAAGATAACACCACAGCGGTTTGGGATGGAAACGTTTTATCAAATTGGTTTCCATTGAATGTTGGGCTGATACAAGGCAGCTACTGAGCCCTATTATGTTCTCGATCTTTCTGAACGATCTTGTGGCATATCTTCCAGCGGAAATATTACTCGATGAACTACGTAATAACCTTCTGCTCTATGCTGGCGATATTATTTATCGGGGAAAGACTAAACATGCTACAAATAATGATAAATACGCTGCAACAATATTGCCTAATTCGGAACTTACAACTTAAGACCAACAAATCAAAGGTTATGATTTTTCGTAACGGATGGGCGCTACGCAATTAACGAAAATTGGACGTGGTAAAATGAAGAATTGGAGAAAGTCAAAGAATACAAATACCTTGAAATACTGATTATAGTTTAAAAAAAACACCTTCAAGGGAAGTTAAATGAGTCAAAGGAATCTTGGGAAAAACTAAAATCGTGCCAAGTGTAAAATTGCAAGTCTTCGAAGCAGTTATAAGATCAGTCTTGTGCAATGCAGGACAAGTATGGGAAATCTGACAGTTCGAGGAAGTTGAAAAACTCTTGCGATACTTCTTAAAGAAAATGTTCCGACTGGCTGAAAATACGCCAAACTACATGCCTTATCTGGAAACTGGATCACCACCGCTGCATGTATTCACGCTTAGAATACACTCTTATCACAACCAAGCCATCGTCTTCCATATAAAACTGCTTTGCACCTTAAAAATAGAAACCTCCATTTCTTTGCCGAGTGGATTAGGCTGGGACGCGATCATAATGTACGCCTTCTCGAAATATACGTAAAAACTACAGGGGTCGAATCGTGTCATCCGTGAACGAGCATTGCGTGACGGAATTTGTTTTTGTTTCACATGTAAATCAACTAAATTCCGTGAACAACGCTTGCCAATCGTGCAAATATATTTCGAAAATAATCGTCCATCAGAGCAATTAATTTTGTTAACCATGGATCGGTTTCGCACTACGCTTACTCTATGTGATAATATGCATCCACAGAGACGCCCAACAGTGCGCGCCGAAGAAACAATTGCCGCTGTAGAGCAAAGTGTTGAAGAGGACCCGAATGAATCGATTCGCCACCGTGCACAGCAATTGGAGCTTTGTCCATCAACTTTATGGAAGATTTTGCGCAAAGATCTTGGCTTACGACCTTACAAGATTCAGCTTGTGCGCTACATGCCACACAGCGCACGATTTATTGAAGGAAAACATTCGATGAGCGCATAAATTCGCGGAATGGACCTGTCAATTGCCCACCAAGATCGTGTGATTTGACACCATTGGATTATTTTCTTTGGGGAAATGTGAAGTCGCTCGCCTACGCCAACAGTTGGGACTTGGAAGCCAACATTCGTGGCGTTATTGCCGACATACAGCCCCAAATGCTCGAAAAAGTGGTTGAAATTGGACCTCTAGACTTGGATTTTTTCGAACCAGCCGTGGCGGACACATGCCCACATGCCCGAAATCATATTTAAACATTATTGGCATAAAATTATCCTTCCAATAAAGCCAAATTCATGAACATTAAAACGATTTTCTTGTGTTTTATTTCAATTCGAAGTTCTGTAGGTACCTCTAAAAGAAACACCCTTAACAACATAGAACTGATGTCGAAAGTGACGAATGTATACTGTGCAACCATCAGACAAGACAGTCTTCATTTCAACGGAACGGCATTAATAAATTTATACTACTACTACTTCTCAAACCCACAGCATTAATTTTATGTCAAAAAGGTTTAAGGCAGGGAGACAGGCTGTCATGGGGACTTCTCCAACATCTTACTTGAAAAAATTGTGTGGAACTTACAGGCCAAATCACAGTGCGATCCTTCAAAAGCCTCTCCAACTACCTAAGTGTCTGTCCGCCGATGATAGAGAGATAGAACGCGAGGTGGCGTTCGCGTTGCTGATGCGTTTGCCAGTAAAGAAACGAAAACTACTTAACGAGGGCAAAACCAGTTGTCAACAAGAAGGGACACATAACATCAACGAATCTGACAGAACGTCATGATAGACAGGTTGTTTGAGACTTTGGCAACCTCGGCTCCGCTCTAAGTTTAGAATATTACACCGTAGTAGCAATCTAGCTAAGAGCCCCTGTTGCCAATAGCTTATTCTTTTTCATAAGAAGACAATTGATAAGTTGGTGCAGAAGCTTGTATTTAGCAAAGATATCCTTGGTCGCTTCGAACGCAAAATTTGACTTTCGGGTCCGTTTGAATTGACGGGTTTTGGAGGAGGAGATTCAACAACGTAATCTTCGAGCTCTGCAGCGACAAAAAAGCACGAATCAGTCCTCTAAAATGGCAAGGACAGGTAGAGTGAATGAACACCAACACTCCGGCCAAATGAGTCTTCGGTTCCACCCCGTCAATGCTGTAAAGTGTAGTGGAAGATCCCGGCTTAATAAGGGGACCTCAAACAACTTGAGGTGGGCATCTAGAGGCAGGTACCCAAAGATCGCTCCAACTGCAAAGGAATTTAAACTGATTTCTAGGCCCTCGAGAAACGGAAATAAGTACCAGATCTTCATCTGTTCTCACTTAAAATTCACATGAAATAGGTACAAAAAGAAACCCTCTTTCGATACGAAGCTTATCTTGGTTCTAAAGGTTTCTTAAGATCGTAGAAAGGAGATCTTCAGGTTCAATGAATGGAAGACTGTTAATGTTGTCTGAATTTTCTTACCCAAAAGTTGGTTGGTTGGTTTATCCCTCCGCTGGGATACGTTAAGAGAGACACTTCATATCAGGGGCGGAGACTAGGTGGGTGAATCTGACGAATTGTGTCATTTGAAGAAAGATTTGGTCAACCTACGATGATGGCGGAACAAATAACCTCTTAGCCAGAACTCGTGTAGATGTCGCCGGACTAATGGCAAATGGAACGAGATATTGGCCTTTAGGAATTCACTCAGCCAGGCTTGGCATCCCTTATAACACCCAAAGCCGCAGCGCCGCTGACACAAACAAGAGTGAAACGGTGTTCCAGCTTCTTTGTGAATGTCCGGCCGTAGCCAAAACCAGACACAGTGGAGTAGGTAATCCCTTCTATGATGAGCCCTCGGCCATCCACTTCAATAGAATCTGATTTTGAGCTCCCATAACATCCTTCTCTCCCTTTTATCTTCTGGTTCCGTAAGTTTGGATTTGCAGCCACTTAAACCAACCAACGACCCAACCAAGAGTACATCACAGAAATTTGAAAGAGACTTATAAGACAACAAGAAAAACCCCAGAGAACTCCTTGTCCTTAGTCCATCCGAGTCTTCATCGTCCCAGGTCGAAAACAAAAGGCCAGTGGTATAAAACCCGCAAGTAGCCCCACATCATTTTTTTTTTTCTGTTGTTAAATTTCCAAACTAACAACGTGTGAACGCAATAAAAATGCCAAATAGCGAAAAAAAACCCATCCCATTTGCCAAAAATTCCTAAGAAGCAGTGCACTTTCCCGCTTCTGGTCACTCGCCGCCTAACCGCTCGCCATTCATTCTCTTGTCAAATTTTTTACCTCTAATTCACCATTTCCCTAATCCCCGACACCGCTGCTGATTTATCGCCTATTAAACAAAATTAATTACACTCGCCTTTATGAGTCGCTCACCATCACCAAATATACCCACACCAAAAACGCACACATTTTCCTGCCACTTAATTAAAACGCACATTTAGTCGAAAATAGCCCCGGCACAGCAGATTTTCGCCGTAGCTCACCCAATTTGCGGCTTTGATTGACTGTGCGGACAGTGCGGGCCCCCAAAACGAAATTCTAATCAATAAATTTCAACTTTGAAAAAAAAAAAACCACCAAACACGAGTGAAAAATATCCGCAAGCGTTTCAGACCTCAATATCATTTGCATTCGTTCGTCTCTTCAAACGAGACGCACGTTATAATTGAACAACATTGAAACCCCCACCATTCCCGTTCCAAAAAAAACAATTCCCAGTAATTATGTTAATAACATGGCCTCGAAAACTTTTGTTCTTAAAAAATGGAAGAAAAAAAATCCAAATCCAAATTTACAAAGTTCCTTACTCGAGTCGAGTCTAATTTTGGTGTTTCCCTTTGTGTCTAATTGCAGGTGGCTTGGTTGCGTGTCGATACGCAGACCATACTCACGATCCAGAACCATGTTATAACGAAAAACATTCGAATCGGCATAACGTATTCGGAGCACAAGACGTGGCAGCTGAAAATCAAGGACATCAAGGAGACGGACAAGGGATGGTATATGTGTCAGATCAATACGGATCCGATGAAGAGTCAAATGGGCTATCTGGATGTTGTAGGTACTTGTCAAAGGACCAAAATAAAATACACGAGGGACCCCCATTATCTGAAATCCAAGTCAAAGTCCTTCAAACGTTCCTTGTTCCCAGTGCAAATCCTTCCCGTGTGTTAGTTGAAATCGAATTTTCAATTCATTTGTTATGTCCTGCTGTGTTATCCTTATAATTACTGGATTCGTCATCGACTCACCGTTGCGTTGATATACTCGACTCGTAATGATGCATGCGGTAGGCACTGCGCTGCACTATGAATATTCCCATCGTGCCTGATCGGGTATTGGAGAGAAATCCTGAAAGGACATTATTGTTTTCTGTGGTAATACGCTGGGATGTGGTTTCGGTACGACGACCGGCACTGACGGTGAAGGAACTTACTCGCAATTTAGTTACTTGGTAATTGTGTAAACTCGTTTGTTGCAGACGCTCGTCTAACTGGTTACAGTTACAGGTACAGGGAATCTAAGGGCGGCGCGCCCTATATTTACTGGGGGCGGGGGGTTGGGGCAAATCAATAATTGAACAGTTATGCCTGGCAAACGTGACGCAGACAGAAGTTTTTAATGAATTGACGAAAGGCAATTTCAAATCGGTTTTCTGGTGGAGTTCGATTTTTTTTTTGTTGGTTTTCTGTAAGGAACGAGGACACGTGAAATGTGACTCTGGGTCGGAGTGTATTGGACTGAAGTCGAAATGATGATTGCACTTTGGGGAGGTTTATTTGAGCGCCAGCAACGTGAGGTGGCGACCCAGAAAGTCAACAGCGAAGGTGTGTAGTTTTGGTCAATAGTTATATTTTGGGCACCACTGGAACGACTGGAATTGAGAAGCTCTTATTTCATGGCAGTTAAATTGTCGGGTATTTGTCAGGCGTTTGCAAGAGGTGGCGCTGTGGGAAAAAAACCTTTGGATGAAATTTGTGTCATTTCAGGGATCAAACCTAAGACCCCCGGCTCAGTAGTTGAGCACACCGAGCAATGACTGTGTCCAAACTTGCTTTACTAACGATTGCATAAATGTAAAAGGTTGTCGAATGTTTAAATAGGCTAAACTGGAATCGCGTTTCACTTTTCGTTACGCTCCTTAATCTTTGCAGGCATGCCAATCTACACAAAAGCAGCATAAGAACTTTCCCAAGTTGAGACGTTCGTCCAGTTTGTTTGATAGGGTCTTTTAAGCTCACAGTGTTATGTGATTATACATATCGCAGTTGTTACGATTTTGAGGCTAATAATTCAAATACGCCGCTCCGATTTTTGAAATACATACGATGCAGAAAAATATTCTTTTATTCATTTGGAACATAATTGCTAAAATTTAGATTTATGAACGAGTTGTCTTATTTTATAAGTTCGAGTAAGTAGTGCAAGATGACGCTTTGACAAAAACGGGCGGTGGAATGACGAGAAACCAACAAGTTGACGTCAGCCTAACCTTGAGTATCTTCAAGGGAATTATCAAGAGGAACATAAAAGAACAAGCAGCCCGTAGATAGACAGACATGACCGCCCATCAAGTGTCTTAAGCTTTGTGGCCGGAAATGGACCAAAAACAAACTAAGGAAATCCTTAAACTCAGCAGCACAAAACTGAGAACAGCGATAGGAATCCTGTCTACGCACTGTCTTCTCGGAACGCATGCCAAAAGACTGGGACTTTCGGACACGAAACGGGATCGCGATGGGCCACTAAGGTGCCTAGTGTTTTCTGACGGTTCTCCTCATAAATTAACCTTACCTTAGTAGTACTAACCAGTTAAAGATAGGAGCAGTACCTACATAATATAACATCGGATTTGACTAACCAAAGCTTTACTTTTGCAGAATGAATGTTGAGACCGAATGTTTTTTTTTTGTCGGTTATCGATGACTTTTTTCGAGCGTGTTCAAGGCCTATAAACGTCGTACTCGACCCCATGCCTGCCGACTCTGTAAACAAATGTGACAAAATGGATCGCTTTATCCTCCAGGAATGCTTCTTCCTCCCAAGATGGTCTAGTGAAAATGGAGACCTAGAAGTTTCTATCGAATTGTAGTACTGGTGTGGTATAGTCGATGTTTCCTGGAAGGTTCTTGGAGTTGTAATGGATAGCTGGTCCATTGCGAAGTAGTTTAGAGGCGTACAGCTGCAGAAGCTACCTTTTGCCTGCTGAAGATGTCAATTGGTTTCAAATGAAACAGGATGTCAAGTGCAGCGATTGTCCAATTCAGTCCACCAGACAACCACACCGTATGTAAGTATCGGTCTTATGACAGAGACGTATAGCCAGTGAGTGATACGAGGCTGTGCCATTTATAGATAGACGTTCAATGTGTGAAATCTTGTATTTCCTAGAGAAGAGGACAAGTCCAGTTTTGTGAGGGTTTATAAGCCTAACCCACATCTGTTTGTCCATTTTATTAGCTTGTTACGAGCGTGTTGTGGGAACGGATAGGACGCCACCTTGTTGGATTTAACTATTGAGCATCAAATTGAACAGCTCTCTAAGTGAGGCTTCCACGTTCAGAGCTGCCAGTGCACCAGCGATTGCAGATAAGTCGACGTTGTTTTAAGCGCCTTCAATGTCTAGAAATGCAACAGCAGCTCCTGGTCCCGAGGAGGTACCCAAACTGCCCAAAGCACCTTGTCTCTGGTAATCATACCATGTATAGGTTGGAAGGTTGCAAGTTTGATCTGTTTGATCTCTGTTGGCAATACACTTTGAGCTGCCTGGGTAGTGGGTATCGAGCAGCAGATATTAAGCGATTCTTCTCTTGAAATCGTCCAAGACCTATCTGTTTCATTATTGGGTTTGTCGAGAGGTTCTTTCTTAACCTTGATGCGTCAGAGGATTCTTCTATCTTACCACAGAAGAGTCTCCAAGTTACTCGCTTGGCTTTTCTTAATTACTTCTTATATATCTCTAGGTCTTCCTTATAGGAATGCCAGTCGGTCGACTTTCTTTCGTCTTTAGCACGGTTTCCTGCACTTAGACTTTCTCAGTCCCATATCTAAAGTCCACTATTGGGGCTTCGTCTTTCGCCTTGGCAAAATTAAAGGCAGCCCATTCATGTTGCGATCATTCTTCTCCTTTCTTTCACACAAAGCCTCAAAACGGGTAGAGGACTTGGTCTCGCATTTTGATCCAACCAGGGATTGAAACCGTCAGGGTAAAATACTCCACATAATTATGTGCATTGTAATACGCAAAACAGAAACAATTTCCGTTAGATAATTCTTCTTCTCGGATGCGGCAAATCAACCCCTGACGAACCTAGAGGCTAATTTTGACGTTACAGGAAATTATTCGACACTGTTACCCCGAACAGGCTCTTCTGCTAGTTATTCTGTTATCTGGCAATGCCTTAATCGGAATGCGGTCCCTAACTTTCAAATTGACACAGCGAATATATACCCAAAACCTACAACTTTTAAGCCATTTTCAGCAGTTATTTGGTGCAGCCTTCTCAAGCTCTGACTTTACCTATTGATTGCAAGCTTTGAATTTGAATGCAGCACAATGAATTGCATCAATTCCAGCAGAATGTTCAAGGTTCTTTGAATATTACGACTATCCCCCCCACCATCCTCAAAAGGGTCCTTCTGCGAACCACTCACAACAACATCAACACGCGGCAGTATTCATTAGGACCACTATAACACCGAAACTTTTTCTGATTACCATTGTGGTGGAAAGCAACTTCAACAAACATCAAATCACGCTCTATTAACGAACAAAAATAAAAACAAAACAAAAAAAAAAAAAGTTAAACATATTCCTACCACAGGAACAATGCAATCATCGCGGGTTATAATGATTTTTCGCTGGAAAAAAAAGACCGACCGTCCACCAGCAGTAACTCGAAAAATTGTTTTGAAAACCACGGACCAGAAAACACACACACATACCACCACCATCTCCACCACCACCACCACCACGACCATCGCAGGATATCATGAGTTGAGAGTGAATTTAATGTACAAAAACTTATTCGTTCAATGGTAAGTTAATGGTATGGCAGTCCTTTGTGTAAGAGCCTTGTACGGCTCTGTGTATATTTTTGTTGCAAGTGCCCCCATCGACTCGCTGTACGAATATCGCCTGAACCGCAGAAATCGTGGGTATGATTCGATTTGAAGCAGCCGGCTCGACCGATGGGCGATGATGGTGTGCCCTACAACAAGCGTGCACAGGTACCTGTACCTGATACAGGAAGAAGGAGAGTGGAGAGAGTGGTAAAAAAAATGGCCAACATCTATGGAGTGTGCCCACCTGACCGTTGGTCTATGCGCCACCATATACGGTGTAGCACGCGGACGGCACACCGGTGCGGTGTACAGAAGGAGCGCGCTCTGTTGTTTTCACATTAAGTACTTTGTGTTCTCAACAATTTCGTGACTGAGAGCATTAAGTGGTCCCGGCTATTCAATACGAAAATCGAAAATGCCAAGCATTTTCCACCCTTGACTGGATTAACCCGTTTTTTTCGTTTCGTTTCGTTCGTTCGTTTCGATGGACGAACGGTATCGGTATGGTGGGCCTGGGATAAGGGCTAATAAAGCAGCGAAAATCACGGTTCGCAAAAAAGAGAGCGGCCTGCCATTGTGTATAAAAATACATGGACGGGTAGAGTCTGGCTGGATAAAGCCCGCGGCCTTGTTGTGATTTTGGTGCTGGGGGTAGGTGGGTTTTATGTGGTGCCAAAGTAACGAGTGTAAATTTGTGTACATTCCTGTTTTGGTGGGCATTGTTTTCAGTTGGGGAGCACTTTCCGTTTCCTTTGCGGTTGTGTTGATTTCTGTTAAATGCTTGATGGAGCTAATGTGTTGCTTGGTGGTCGTGGACTGGGCTGTGTATGTATAGAATACGTTGAGCGGAAAACGGCAAACGGAATTGCAGGCTCACTGGTGCGGACACACGTAACCATTTTCTTTAGCGATTGACAAAAGTCGCCTAAAAATAAACGCGACAATGTCCTGTCGAGGTATGGGTGGGGAGTTCATTAATATGGTAATTTTGGGAGTCAATTTGTTTGCAAGTCTACTAAGCGAGGGGTGACAGGTTCGATCACCGGAGAAACAGAAATGAAATCCTGATTTTTTTTTTGTAAACGCCTTCGAAAGTATAACTATATAACTTCTATCAGCAGCCTATTGAGCAGCCGAGCCGGTCAGACATGATGCTTCTCTTCTATGATGATCTATCGGCCATCCAGGGTATCAAAACATCATCATCAAACTTCTCAACTTCTCAGGCTGGTTTTGATTTCCCATAACATACTTCTCCCCCTTTATCTACAGGTTCCATTAGTATTGGATTAAAAAGGTATTCCATTAAAAAGGCGCCAAAGCCTTTATTGTGTTTTTTACTTCTTCAAGTCACAGAGAAAGCAACACCTAAACCAACACACCATCTGTCAAAGGTACTTGAAAAAATATTGCACAACCAGATGTCGAGTTTTATTAAACACTAGCTGTAGGTACCAAGCCGGCTTTGCGCATGCCTTCCCCGCCCATATTTAGCAAAGTGATTTTTGTTGAAAAAAGGTGCAAAGAACCTTTCTGTGTAGAATACCATTTACAAAATTAATAAATCTATAAACGTATTTAAATAATTTTGTTATTCTATTTCGAATGTTTTTTGTTTTTTTTTCCCGGAAGTGGCACGCCCTTTATCTTATTTTGACCTTAAAAAACAAAATCCGCACCAGTCTAGTTGTAGGAAACATCATAGCTGCACATCATTCATCTTAACTGAACTGACGATATCAGACAGGCAATGCACCATGACCAGGTGTCCCTTCTTTGGCTTTTCAATTTTTTTAAAAATCATTTCGATTTCAAAACTGAGAAATCAATTTGGTTTTTTAAAAAGCACTGCTTATGTATTTATTGTCTGGAGTGCCACAGGGATCTATACTCGGCCCACTACTGTTCAGTGTGTTCATAAACGATCCTCCGCTTGCAGTTACAAACTCTGCTTTTCATAGGTATGCCGATGATGCAAAAATCCGCCTTAGATAGTCGAAAATGGGGTCCAAAAACTTAACAGAGATAACTAGTTCGAAGACATTATATATATAAAGAAGAAGAGAGAGATATTCGAATCAGACCACCAATGTCGGGTCTCTTTTCGTCTCTCTTTTCTTAATTTTGGTGTAGTGGGGAGAAACTCTGATATTATTCGTTTCTCTTATATGTTTGGGTGGCCGAGTAGCGAGTACTGCTGTCCCCCGGTGGGGCTCGAACCTGCGCCGACCGGGTCACAAGCAATGACTCTACCCACTACACCATTGCCACCCTCGACATTAAAGTTTTATTAAACATAAAAAAATCCAAATGCATAGATAATTATCTTTAAAACCAAACTTGAAATAAGTTATTTTCCTGTCGTTTATCTCAGCAATTCTGTTCTACAATATGTGGAGAAAGTTAAGAATTAGGGCAACCGGTTTAACTATACCTACCCGTATCAATAGAACTCCCTACCCTCTTTCATTAGAAAACTGCAAGGAACCAGTGTATTCGAAAAGGCGTTGTATGGATTTTTGGCTGATAATTAATATATTGCTTCCCATTGCATCAAGGAAGCTTCTCCTTCTTCTAATTTTAATGTAAATTAAAAAAATGGACTATTTTATTATTTTAACTTTAACGATTTTAAAGGTTTTAAGTTTTAAGTAACAGAAATCGTTAAAATTAATGAATGAATAACTGCCATAAAGGAGGCTCTCAATTTAGCCATTCAGATTCGTGATAAAATTGTAGGTCCCTTCTATTCGTACCAAAATTAAAAAAAAAAAAAACTCAAACAAAACGAATAATTGTGAGAACCCAAACCTAGCTTACCTATACGGACCTATTGCCCCAACTTTTTATTTTTAAGTGAAACGATCAATCGATTGTGTGAATAGGGATGGGCATCTGATTGGCATCAACTTGGCGATGTCCAGTGTCGCAACTATCTCACACTCACCAATTGTGCTTATTTTACCTCCCCGTGGTCACCACCGGGTACTGGTCTATGTCCACCCGGACTTGACTTGCTAAACTTATAAGCGCGAGTGTTGAACACGAAGAAAATAGCAACACTATAATGCTCTGTCGGATTGACTGTCTGCTCGAGTCTCAGAAGTCTAACATGAGCCCCTCAGAAAGAGGACGTACGGCGGATGAATTTACATAGCTGAATCAACGGTGGCGTCAACAGTCAACATGGCAGATACCTCAATGGGCTACTCTGACGTATTTGGAGCTGAGGTCATTGAGGATTTTCAACACTAGTCAGGGTGTTGAAATAGAGATGGTGGCGGAAGAGCCCTTAATGGGTCAACGGCAGCTCTCACATCCCCGCAGCGGGTTACTGACTCCGGAATATTCCGGCTCCTTTTGTCCAAGGGGTCGCAAAAAGGGCCTGGTCCTCCAGGTTGGGGGTTGTACGCCGGGGTAACTGCCCGACTACGTAAAAATTACATAGTTGCGAAGCATCAACAAGCCTCGGATACGGATGATCTTACTGTTGACGAACCTGGCAAACGATTAAAGGACAACGAATTTCGGATCTGTACGTGGAATGTTAGGTCCCTTAACAGACCGCGTGCAGCCGAACAATTAGCGGAAGCCCTGAACCACTATAAAGCAGATCTAACCGCCATCCAAGAAGTGCGATGGGATGGCCCGGGCAAAAAGAGGATGAAAAACTGCGATATTTATTACGGCGACTGCTATCGGCAACAAAAACAGCGCTTATTCGGATGTGGATTCGTCGTTGGCGCCAGACTTAGGCAAGAAGTCTTAAGTTTCAACTATGTAAACGAGCGCATCACGACAATCCGCATCAAGGCTAAATTCGGCAACATTAGCTTAATATGCGCGCACGCCCCCACGGAGGAGAAAGACGACGACACCAAAGAAAGGTTCTACGAGCTCTTGGACCACACTTACGAGCAATGCCCTAGCTATGACATGAAAATTGTCTTAGGCGATTTTAACGCCAAGCTAGGAAGAGAGGGCATCTTTGGTAGTACTGTCGGAAAGTACAGCCTACACGACACCACCTCCGACAACGGATTTAGGCTGATCGATTTCGCGGCGGGGCGAAATGTTGTCATAGCTAGCACACGGTTCCCGCATCTCGATATTCACAAAGGCACATGGAGAGCTCCTGATCAATCAACCGTCAACCAGATTGACCACGTTGCGATCGACGCAAGGCACTCCTCCAGTATTATGGATGTCCGAACGTTCCGAGCGGCCAACATTGACTCGGACCACTACCTTGTTGTAGCCAAGGTACGACTCCGGATATCCCGAACGCCGCCAAGACAAGTAAATACTGTGAGGAAGTTTGACGTCGGACGGCTACAATCGCAAGAGATCACCAGATCCTTTTCCGATCGAGTCTCTCTCAATCTCTCAAGAGGTCCTATGCAGCCAGCATCAAGTATTGAAGACCAGTGGCAACATTGCCAAAAAGCCATCAGAGACGCCGCCTCTGATGTGCTGGGTTTCACCCGACCACCACAACGAAACCCCTGGTTCGACGACGAGTGCCGGCAAGCACATGCAGCGAAGCAAGAGGCATACAAAGCGGCGCTGCAAAGGAGGACAAGAGCTGCTCGTGAGCTCTACGCGCAGAAGAGAAGAGACGAACACCGGCTTCTAAGGAGAAAAAAGAAAGAGCATGAGAAGCGCGCGATCGAGGAAATAGAGAGATGTTACAACAGGAATGAGGTTCGGAAGTTCTACCAGAAGGTAAAAAGAACTTCACAAGGCTACAGAACCCGAACCGAAGCCTGCAAGGACGAACAAGGGAACATCGTAGTAGAATCGCAGTCGATGCTGAGGATATGGAAGAACTACTTCTGCAGACTGTTTAACGGCGATGACGACTTAAATTCCGCTGTCAGGCAGAATGAACCGTTCAACCTGGACGATGAGGATCAACAATACCGTCCACCCGACTTGGACGAGGTTAAGATAGCTATATCTAAACTGAAGTCCAACAAAGCCGCTGGAGCAGATGGCCTAGCCGCCGAGCTGTTCAAAGCGGCAGGCGATGACTTGGTTAGGAGCATGCACCAACTCATCTGTAAAATATGGTCGGAGGAAAGTATGCCCGATGAATGGAACCTCAGCATTGTTTGCCCGATCCTCAAGAAAGGAGACCCTCTGAACTGCGCCAATTACAGAGGTATCAGTCTTCTAAACATTGCCTACAAGATCTTATCTGCCGTTTTGTGTGAACGCCTGAAGCCTTTCGTAAACAACCTGATTGGTCCATATCAGTGTGGCTTCAGGCCAGGAAAGTCCACCATAGACCAAATATTCACACTGCGGCAGATCTTGGAGAAAACCCAGGAACTTCAAATCGATACCCACCACCTTTTCATCGACTTTAAGGCCGCCTATGACAGCATTTATAGGGACGAACTATACAGAGCAATGTCTAGTTTTGGCATCCCTGCCAAACTCGTCCGTTTGTGCAGGATGACGATGGAGAATGCACGCTGCTCCATCAAGGTCGGTAAAGAACTTACCGAGACCTTCGATGTCAAAAAAGGATTTAGACAAGGCGATGCGCTGTCATGTGACTTCTTCAACATCGTTCTTGAAAGAATAGTGCAAAACTCAAACGCCAACACCAGAGGCACTATCTTTCAAAAGTCCGTCCAATTACTCGCATACGCCGATGACATTGACATAATTGGCAGAACGCAGCGTGATGTTAATGGCGCGTTTGTAAGTATTGAGACTGAGGCGGCGAAGATGGGTTTGGCGGTTAATGAAGGCAAGACGAAGTATATGCTGTCAACAAAAAAGGACACCCAACACCGACGGCTCGGACAGAACGTCGCAATAGACAGATATAACTTTGAGGTGGTTAAGGACTTTGTCTACCTAGGCTCCGCTATGAACTCAGACAACGACACCAGCGCTGAGGTTAAACGTAGAATTACTCTTGCCAATCGCTGTTTCTTTGGGCTAAGAAGGCAATTGAGTAGCAAAGCCCTCTCCCGAACAACTAGAGTGACCCTTTATAAGACCCTTATCATCCCAGTTCTGCTATATGGCGCAGAGGCATGGACGCTATCAAAAGCGGATGAGGTAACTCTCGGTTGTTTCGAGAGAAAAATTCTTCGTGTTATTTTTGGTCCCGTCTGCATTGACGGTGAATGGAGAAGGAGATTTAACGACGAACTGTACGGGCTGTACAGCGACATCGACCTAGTCAGAAGAGTGAAGGTCCAACGACTGAGGTGGCTGGGTCATGTAGAGCGAATGGACACGAATGCTCCGGCCCGGAAGATCTTCGAATCCATACCCGAGGGAAGGCGCAGTAGAGGAAGACCGCGACTCAGGTGGCGCACGCAAGTGGAAGGGGACCTTAACCAACTTAGCGTGCGAAACTGGAGACAGCTAGCTAAAGATCGCGCTGGCTGGAGACGCTTGTTGGTTGAGGCCCAGGTCCACCCCGGACTGTAGCGCCACCTTAAGTAAGTAAGTAAGATCAATCATAGACCCAATTTTCAATGACTGCAGACGAAACGCCTTTTTATTGACTTCAAACCGATATATAAGGCCATTGATCTCTGATAGCTCTATATCACGATCACTACTTAGTTTAGAATTCTCGCAAAACTAATCGAATGACACTGTCGGTAACTCCAATCAGGACGAAGCATTGGCTTTTACTTTCTTCTTTTTATAAAAAGTAATTTTATTAAACGAACTCCACCATTTGTTTACTTAAGTGGGATAAACATAGAGCTGTGGGTGGCACCAATACCGGGCCTACCGTGCTTAACGGGTTTGTATGTGAACGAGAACTCTTCCAAGTAGTGTCCAATCATTTTTGGCTTGATTTCAACCTGGCTGAAGTCTTTGCCGTTGTAGACACCAATAATGGATCCAGTCATCTCGGTAACAATAATCATGTTTCTCAAGTGAGTCTTGACAATTTCTGGCTTCTCATTTGGAGGAGCCTCCTTCTTGGCTTTCCTCAATTTCTTAATGAGTGCCATTGGCTTACGCTTCAGACCACGGGAGAACCTCCTGCGAGCACGGCTGTGCATCAATTCGATAAGCTGGTTGTTGGGCATGTCCAGGAGTTGATCCAAGTCGACACCACGGTAGGTGAACTTTTTGAAGGTACGCTTCTTCTTGAGAGTTTCATCGACCTCAGCCATCTTGAAGTTTGTAAATTGCATCAGAACGGAATTGTTTTTGGCTTTTAAAGCGATTGAAAAACATGCCAAATGGGTTGGCTTTAAAAGGAACGAAGAATGGAAAAAATATCTGCTAACAAACAAACATCGGTTCTTTCAAGAATAAAAGGTATAAGCTAAGGAGGAATCTGAAAAAAAATATAACTTATCACCTTCACCTAAGCATTTTTTAAACCCTCCATAGCTTGGAAAACTTCCGAAAACAAATTATTGTAGTGTGATTGTCTCGACTTGATTATTGATTAACTCGATTGTTTGGTTGTTTGAGAAGAGCAAGTTCGTCACAGTCTCCGCTCATAGGAGCAATTGATTTTCTGAATGAAGCTGTTTGCCGTTCAGGCGTCGTCGTTTGAAAAGTAAGAAGGGTAAAGCAGGACACATGCCAAAAAATGTAGGGAGGTTTATATGTCTGCATTTTCCAAGAACCCACCAGCTACAAAACTCTCTTCAGTTTTAAACCCATCAATGAATATTGGCAGCGGACATAGTGACACTTTTATTAGATTTGTCCCGTCCCTCAATTAAATCTGATTCAGTAGACATCTGGTCTTGTAAGCTTAGGGGTATGACTTTGCATTGTCAATATACTGTCGTAGACAATAGCTAACTCATTGTTAAGAGTTGGTTTATTATTGCTTCCTAATGATGCCGATTTGGAGAACGTTGAAAATGCTCTGAGGTAACGCTGTTGGAGTGGTTCTTCCCCGCAAAACGAAGAAGTTTTTACATAGGTATGCTTTTTGTTAAAGTTGAATACCGATTGATTCATTATTTATGCCTAGAGCTCCATAAGAGCACTCGAAGCCCGTGTCTAACATATATATTGAATCCCCCCCTCCCCCCCCCCCCCCTACACCTTATGAGCTTCTATTCCAAAAAAACTCTATTCAAAGCCCCACATCTTCCATAACAGCTTATAAAACCTACTCGAACATAATAGGACACCAACGGTCCAACAACCTGCCGAAACCACACATACAAATAATGCCCTTGTTAATCCGATTGCACACCTATACAAATACATCGACGTGAATTACAAAAACAAATGTTTACACACACGTTTCGCAGTCCCTCGCCCTCTGGCTATATCCGAGAGAGTCCACCTCACTAAAAACTCTCTAACGATCCATAAACTATTACCCATATCAAAATGGGTCCGCTACCCCCAATATGCCCCATACCTACCTAAAAATAAACCACCCCCATGCCAGTGTTGGTCGGATAATATGACAGAAATAAAACCACCGGAACTAACCTCAAATGCAATAAAATTTCACGGCCAATGCACAGGATGATCCAATATTCATCACTTGTCAACATGGTCGAATGACCATATTTCGGCCCATTCACCCACACTGAACGTTTTTCCGCCACCAACCACCGGGACCAAACGTTTGCAGTTTAGTGCAGTGACTCATGACGGTGTACGAATCCTCCTGCGCGCCGTCCCCAATACCAAATGTGGTTTACCAAGTTGGTGGTGGCCACAAAAAAAAAATATCCCCAAAAATATCCTCCTCTGTCAAACCTTTAACACTTTTAAATCCCAATAAAAAATTTACACCCACGACCAACAACTATATCGTCAACGGAAAAACATTGAAAATAAAATAATTTGTTTGTGTTTTGCTTCCCTTTTCTCCATGCATATATGTATTTGTTTTTTTTTTTTTGTTTTTTTGATTTGTCTATTTTTTGTGGATCACTCTTCCTGTCGAATTTCATGTGAATCGTCCACACTATCACACACACACACACATGCTGGTCGATGCTGTTTGCTGTATTGTGCGCGCTGCCAAAACTCCTGCTGACGCTATTATCCTTTCATGGTGGCTGCATTGAATGCTGGTTTGTAAATTTCACTCGTCCTTTTGATGGAACTCGTCGGGAATTCTATTCTGTTTTGTTGTTTTCTTTTTCTTCTCTTTTTTTCCTGTTCGGTTTTACTTTGGACAGAATGATGGCGATGTTGTTGGTGGTGGCGTCTGGTGTAGTACCGCCGGATATCCTGGATTATCCCACAAGTACGGATATGGTTGTACGAGAGGGCAGTAACGTGACGCTAAAATGTGCTGCTACCGGATCACCAGAGCCAACTATTACGTGGAGACGTGAAAATGGAGTACCCATTGGATTGGCGAACGGCTCAGAGGGTAAGTTTTCTGTTTTCTCCCTGCCTTGGCAAAAATTTAAAAATGATCTAAATAGAGGGCAGCATGTTGGGAGAGTGTATTTGATAAATTTAGTGTTGTCTGGGGAATCAGTTTGAAAAGAGGTGGGATGAGAGAGAAAGTGCGGTGAACTTTAAAATGTTTTTGTCTGACGATTTTAGTTGTTTTATAAACAGATACTGGTAAAAGTCTGACCTTTGTACAACTCATCCATGGCTCCTCATAATCATGTGGCTCATTTACTGAACTACTACTGGACTTGGTCGATTTGCCTACATGTCATTTCGTATATAGTAGCTACTTCATTTTCGCACCCATCTGGGGGCTGAACGTGTTTCTTACAAGCTTACAACCGTAAAGATCTATTCAGTGTGGATGAAAAGTCCACGGATGAGATGGGAGCCTAATCGCGTTATCCGTAAATGAGAAGTACCAACCGTCCTAATTCCGTGAGTACCTATTTCCATTCCATAGGGCAACAGGATTCAACAGTCTTTACCATGTCAAAACCTTTTAAATTTTGATGATCTAATATCCTCTGTTTTCAATCGTTTGACACTGCGAACAGTAGTCTATCAATTGAGTTGGTCGTGTAGACAGACAATCCCTGGAACCAGCAGACAAATTTTCATAAGCTTACAAGAACTTAAGTGCAAAAGTGACACATATTCTTTTTGGCGAAAGGATAAATTGACCTGTCGAACTCTCCACTAAACTTAAAACGTGCAAATGCACTTAGATTAAGGAATAGTTCAGATGATAGCTTTCAAAGGCTTGAACATTACTTTCACTAGGAACCTTGAGCTAACGTCTCTAATATGCAAACCGCTGCATTGAAAACCATTTCCTTGGTGAAACCCTGATCTATACAGACATCGCAAACATACCAAAAAGCTTTTAACTAGGCTTCTCATAGCAAATTTGTAAGTAACAAAAGGTCTATAAAGAGGTTGGGAGGTCGAAAAATGCATCATATTGGGATTTTTATTTTTTAATGAAAAGATTGAGTAGTTGAGCGCAACTAGTAGCGTCTTAAAAATTAAAAAAAAACTAAAAACCGATTTAGGGGCCAGTTACCTATAGCGATACGGAAAATGCAACCGAAAAAAAAATCTTTTGCTTTTTTGGACCACTTAAAGGTAATTCTTGAACTCAATCTTATTCTTAAAATGTTGCTTATGAATTATAAATTTAGTCCATCAAAAAAATAAGCAAATTATTTTCACATTTTCAAAAAAAAGAAACATTTATTAATTTTTCTGTACGTAAAATTTTTTTCGTTCAGAAAAATAAATGAATTCTTTTTCTAGAAAAATTGAAGATAATTTACTTCCTTTTTTTTTTTTTGATAAACTAACTTTGAAATTCCTAAGCAACCTTTTAGGACCAAGATTAAGTTCAACCATTAGGTTTAAGTGGTTAAAAAAAGCAAAAGAAAAATTGTACGGATTGGTTTTTCGTGTCGCTATACCTGCACTCTTAAAACGAAAGTTTTAGACAGTCTTAGAAAGTCTGACCATCGGTTTTCGGTGAATCGTGACAAGAATCATTATTAGCATCGCGCGTGGCATCTGAAAAGCTGCCATTTATTCTATTGCAACCTTTGTCAGCTTCAAGTCGCCTTATGCGAAAGGCATTAATAATGCAAATGCTTCCCATTTTGAAACGAATCCTTACTGCCGGTTTGGCTCACATCTTGAAAAATTTTGAAAGCGGTTTTTAAACCAAACATTGACAAAGATGACGGACTACCCCCTGCAAGAATTTTAAGCCTTTAAGTCTCACATATTTCCAGCTAAAAAGTATTAGAAGTCTGCTAGAATGGAGCAAGTTCCTATTCTAAAGACATCGTCTCTAAGAGACGCAACATAAGTATCACCAAGAACTATCATCGTCGGCATAAGGGGCGTTTTCTACAGCTTTACTTTTTTACGGATTAAAAGCTCTTCTAATAGGATTCTGATAAGACATCCTCTCTGGATGAAGGCTAAGCTCAAGAGCAGGGTACTGGTATGCTGAGACGGAATACGGTTAATGTGTCAAGACGGGTACTAACAAAGGCTGTCCTCAAGGTGGCGTTGTAGTCGTCTCATTGCTTGGAACACTAAATGCTACTCACCCTTCTGCGGTTGATGTAGATGTGCTAGAAAAAGTTCTTGGTTCATGTTTTGTGGAGGCTTTCTGCAAAAGTGGAAGGAGCATTGGATATGATTGATGAATGGGGTACAGTCTAACGAACAATCCGTTTAATCTCATGCAAATGCGAAGCCAGTAACTGTCTTCTTAGTCTTCTGTTATCACCCGCTTAAAGACACAAATTGCTTAAAGTCACATTATTTCGTTGCCCGTTTGATATGACATTATGCAGGTTCGACTGTATTAGGCATGTACTTTCAGTCAATCACCTCAACAGAAAATTTGGCCTTTGTTTAAAAGTTGATATAAAAAGTCTGACACAACCAGGCCTAATAGCTATCACCAGCAGCGATGATAGAACCACTCGTCACATATACAGCGGTTATTTAGTTAAAGTGGCCCGCAAGCCGCAACTGATTGTGCTGTTAGCTCTTTGCCAGAATTTTAAAAATTATGTGTCTCAGCATCTTAGGGACTTCCGAAGCACCCCTAATATCTGAGTCTGTTTTATATGCTCGGATGAATCTTCCTCCTATGGGTTTATTTATCAGTCATAGGCTGCAAGCTCAAGGCTATCTCTCAAATAAGACGAAGTGGCTTGGTACAACTTTCATTGCCAGGAAAAATATCCTCCATGAATTTGGATTACACTGAAAATACCAACTATTTTGAAGAAACTATGAACTCGTTCCCCTTTCCACCAGGATCAGAACTGGAGCATTTTAGGTTCACCTGAGCCAAGAGAAGTATTTGAACAACGCTTGGTACTTTCATCCACCGATATTCTTTTTTTCAAAAGTTTCAGCTTTTAAGCAGTCTTGTCCCAGTGGTGGAGCTCGAGCTGAACGCCCTTCTATTTAAAGTGGCCCTTGGGTAACTGCCTCAACAAATTGTGCGCGACACCCGACACCTTCCGTGAACTCATGACTAATTCACTATTGCGGTGCACCTCCGTATTAGAATCGAATACTTTTCGAAGTCACAAAAAGACCCAAAGGCTAGTGGCCAAGTGTCTAAGACATCTTAGAAGATTCACTGCTGAATCCCCTTTCCCTTAAGAACTGCTGTATTTAAATGCAAATTCGTGTGACGCATTTTGTCATCGACTCAGTTCATCTATCTTCAGTTGATCGTCCGCAAAAATTGGAAACCTTCGAAGCATTATTTATGTTGGACATTGTTTGGTGTTCTGATCACATCTAAGCATTTATGCCGAAAGGGTTGATGCTTCTTTAATTTTTTCATGTGCCAAACAGCGACTCAAATCCCTTAAAATGGTGGGGCAAGACGTTTCCGGACTGCAGAGCATTACTGTCCCGTGTTACTCATCCGACTGTGTGTATAGTTAGATTCGGTTAGGTGGTTGTTTAGCAAGACATAGACATATTTATATCCTAGCTGTTGGTAAATTATGAGGCAGAAATTCAGCTGGACGAAACTAGTGAAAGACCTATTACTGCGTGCAAAACTTTTTCAAGAAGCTGGGAGTAATAAAGTTTATTTCTTCGTTCAGGGATCTGAAGCCTGCTTTAAAATACTCTACTAAACTACAGAAAGCTTCCCAATTCAGCTGTTCTGAATGGACAAAATATAAGAAGGTCCTTTTCATTTAAATCGGCACAGAAATCATTAAGTCTTTTGTCGATACCAACTCCAAAAATGTACTTTTGATATACCTAGTTTTGCTGTTGAACAAATTACCGCTTCATATACCAATACAGCGACTGCCTTAGGTATTACAAAACCACTGGACTCTTTTGCGACTTAAAGTTGACGTGCACATCCATTTTCGATCCTACGACTTCGCAATAGCAACAAAAGGCCCATCACACACTCAATGCGAACATGGCGAATTTGCGAACACTGAAAAATCGCAGCGTTCCCTCTTCTGCGACTTTAATCCCACATACGCATAAGGCCTTAATTCCGATTGTTTGCTAAAAATCAGGATCTTTTCTTATTTTCTGAAGAAAAAGAAAATATTTTTTAGGAAATATTTAACAAAGGATTTTCCAATAAGAGGTGTTATTTTGATATTCAAAGAAAAATGCCATTTTTGAGATAAATGATCGGATATTTTTTTCGTTATAAACAGAAAGGCATGCCGTTAACAATGAAAAACAACATCAGCCAAATGGCCACCACGACCACGCTTACAGGACCATATCCTTTTCATGAAATTTTCCACAACAAAATCGCAAAGTGGCTGCCCTATGTCCTCGATAGACTCACGAATTCCATCTTTGAGGTCGACGCTGGGCTGTTGGCGTAGACCTTATCTTTCACGTGGTACCAAAGGAAGAAGTCGCAAGGTGTTAAATCACAAGATCTCGGTGGCCAATATTGTGATCGCCTCTTCGAGAGATAACACGGCCGGAAACTTTTCCCGTAAAAAGTCAATGGTTTCGTTGCTTGTGTGGCACGTTGCGCCATCTTGTTGAAAGTAAACGTTGTCCAGATCAATACCATCCAACTCCGGCCATAAAAAAATCATTAATCATCTCTCGATAGCGCAATCCATTCACCGTATCTGTTGATCCCACCTCATTTTCGAAAAAGTAAGGTCCAATGACCCCGCCGGACCATAAACCAGACCAATCAGTCACACGTTGACGATGGAGAGGCTTCTCAACAATAACTCTTGGGTTTTCCGAGCCCCAGATGCGACAATTTTGCTTGTTGACGTAGCCACCGAGGTGGAAATGGGCCTCAACAGTCAAGATGATTTTTCGATGGAATTCCGGATCAATTTCATGCATTTCAAGGACCCAATTTGTATAATTTCATATACCTAATTGTAACGTTTTATTAATGGCATAGTTTCTACTTGTCAAATGTCAAAAAATAACAGCTTCAAAAGTGACAGCTACCGAAATTGCGGGCTATTCAAAAAGCACCTCTTATTGGAAAACCCTTTACTTGAAAACAAGGTCCCAACTCGTAACAAACAAAATGGTATGTGGTTGCAAGCATGACTGCATCACCCTAGCTTAAAAAAAGCGTAAACCAAATTAAAAAAAAAGAAGATAGTATGTATCTATTTCTATACAACTGTGCTGCTGTCAAAAATTGGTTCATCATCAAAATTCATAACATGGCAATCAACGCACCCAAGCAAAAGTATCCAATAAGAAAATTCCTTAAAAATGCCATATACCCGAAAATACTGCACCCATACCTATTTCAAAGGACATGCTGATACCCAATATATTCGAAATATTTTCTCTGAATCACATAAACAAAACTCTCCAAAAAGTTCGTCCTTTACCACCACTCTTCAGCGCGCAGCGTACTGTTGAATCGTTTCACATCATCCCTTATCGACTTTTACAGAAACTCTCTGTCATTATGCCACCCCTTGTACGAGTTTTAGTCTCCAAACTATTACACTTCAATAAGTCAACGTACCGCACTAGAAAAAGTTCAAAAAACTAAAAATACAGGAAGCGTCGCGTCATCGATGTAGAGTAGGTTGGTATAGGTAATAGGTAGGTGTATGTTAAAAAATTCATTCCGTGTCCATTTTGTACACTAGGTCGACGGCACTTTCCTTTGTTCTACATACGACTCAAAATGCGCTGTAAAATTAAAACAAAAAAAAAATAAACAAAATTACTATGCGACAAGAAGTAGGCAGTGCAGGACAACATTATTTATCGATAATATTCCCAATGTGGTGCCGCTTTAAAACCTGACCTTGTGTACATTATTTTTATGCCTGCTAACACTTTTTATTGTTGGTAACGTTTCTGGTTTAGTTTCAAGTATTGAAGGCCTTAACCTAGTTCTGCCGCATGTTAAGCGACAACATATGGGAGCGTACTTGTGCATTGCATCGAATGGTGTTCCGCCATCAGTGAGTAAAAGGATAACTCTGATTGTGCACTGTAAGTGATTTTTGTTGGGTACATGTGTGTGTACTTAGTTGACTGTGTTTTTTGTTCCTTTTTTTGCAGTTCCGCCAATGATAACAGTACAAAATCAATTAATCGGTGCAGTCGAGGGCAAAGGTGTCACACTGGAATGCCAATCGGAGGCTTTCCCCAAGTCAATTAATTACTGGACGAGGGAACGAGGCGAAATTGTGCCACCGGGTGAGTACTTTTAAATGTTAAATACTTTTCTCGTCCCTTATATTATGGAATGTTAAGAGAAGGGGGTTTGGAAATGATTATAGGTTAGGTATATCGCCTCAGTTGGTAGGTAAGTTTCATACAGATGGGTTTTGAATTTGTACTAAAAATATGGGTAACCTGACGAGGTTGAGGATTAAAATTCACTGGAGAAAACAGACTATGTGAGTCATATTGACGTCAGAGGTGAACGTTTTCGGCTGGTCCAATTTACCATACATCGTTTGCTAAGGTACTTTTCTAAACACTTCACTACTGGTTTTAATCTGAATTACACTACATAGAGCCTGGGACTTTTAGGGGTAGATAAATAAGAATGGACTGTCAAAATTACAACTGCACAATATTTTGGCTTTTCAAAAAGACACGAGGCAAAAATTGAACAACTTTAAACTCGAGTGAGAGCGACAGCGATGAGCGAACGCATAGCCACTTAGACATTGCAAGATTTCAAATGTTTCAAAGTTTCACGCCGCACGCAGCTCTATGAACATAAGGGGCCCATAAAGCAGTCAGGTCAAAAATGAGCCTTCATCTCAAGACGCAATCATGTGACAAAATAACGGCTTGACTTCCACTTTCCAAATTTTAGTAATGCTACTGCCATGCTCAAGCTTGGATCTATTTTCGATGACTTTCTAGTGGTCATAAATTTCAAAAAGATCGATCTGATAGCTTGGTTCAAACAAAACCTTTATGAGGTTGTTTCGCTCAGTGAGAGAAAGTCCACTCACGAAGCTTAAAACCGGGTCAGACTAATTTGTGGAGAGCTGTATTTACTAAGGGACCTTAGCGGTCAAAACCTGAACCAGCTCTCATTTTTCGTATACAGAAACTTAAAATGTTCTAAAGTTCATTTGAAAACCAACCTCCTGTTTAAATGTCGAAGAAGTACCTTCCGCGGCGCCGTGGCTTGACATTTATATCTATTTTTCGTTTCAGTAATTCAAGGTTTTGTCCATATCCTCATTAATAATCTTGGCGAACTCGCTGCTATTAATATCAATCGCCTCCGCCGCTTAACTTTGAGCTTCTGTTGGCTCAACGGGTAGTTTGAGATCATTAGATCCTGTGGTGTCACAATGGGCCAACTCTGGCCTAAATGTGGCCCGCCACTTGAACCTAACCGCACCTCATTGAAAGAACTTATTTCTTCGCATCTTTTATTGTCTGACGTTAACTGCGACTTGTAAGTCGTCAAAGTAGCTGCATCTATTCATATTCGTCTTATTTGAATCATATAACGTGCTTCCTCAGAAAGTAAGACCCAGAGACTTATCCCTATCGCTAATCTTTAGGTTTTATCGATTCTTTAGATTTTTCTCGACCTAGACCTTCGAAGCCTTCTAAGTGAGACCAACTTGAGTCTGAGTGTTATATCGCGAATAAATATGGGCGGTCTGATACTCTGATATCCCTCAATTTTAACATTTATTGGGAGTTACGCTCCTCTTTTTTGCCAGAACTTCGACTTTTTTAAACTGACTTTAGAGTGGACCAGTGGACCTGTAACACAAGATGACCAAATCAGTACCTGTTGAGCGGGCTATACGTTCCAAGGGCTTATTATGGCGATTAAGCGAAAGAAGCTTGCTTAGACACTGTACCACTCTCAAGATATAATGAGAAGCTCTTCGCTTACTAACTTTGGTCGGTAGTTTATAGTCCGGTTTTTAGATGACACTACCATTCGCTTCAAAAAACCTAGGCCTCTCTGATCAACAGAATTCAAATTGTTCTGGAGTTGATATCAGCACCCTTACGACTGCCGCCCGCAATTGGGCTGATGGAGATGAAATGATGGCACAATTCACTAAGAAAGCAGGCCTTACCTACTGTAAAAATATTCAGCTCAATACAGGTCGATAGTTATATCAATTGCGTCAAAGTAGGGTTAACCTATATGAATCGTAATAGTCTTCTAAATGTCTCAGCACGGTCTTAGTGGCGCAGGGACATAAGTCTAAGTGACAATTATCCAATATGGGCATATGTCCCATTTAAAACGTTGTTTTTAAAGAAATGCTATACCTGACGCTTAAGTTAATTTCAATTAATAGCAGAGCTGCCAGACTCTTCTGCATTCAGCCCCCATTCTACTATTGAAAAAATTTTGAAATGGAAATCAAAACAAAATGGTATTTTGGACGATCGCGAATTTCCGATTTTAATTTTCTACCTTAAAGTTAAAACAAAAAGTTTTTTTTTGAGAAAATAAATTGACTTTTTGCTTCAGATTGTTTCAATTTGCTCCAAGTTTTTCTACGATTACTCATAAATAAATAGCAAATATCAGCAGATTTTAAATATGGTCTTTCAGGCGATTGTTCGTTAATTCACCTTTTTGCATCGCAAAAAATAGCCCAAAAAATTTTGACAGAAGAATATATAGTAAAAACTCGCTCCAAGTTTGTCTTTGAAATTATCTCATTCTTTTTAACTTCTTACTTTTAACGCTTTTTTTTTTTACTTTCTTGGTATAGATGGTAAGACAATTCTGACATTACGATAATAGGGGAAATCAAAAAAATGGGGGTCTCGCAGTTCTATCCCTCTACTCCTGAGATCTACAGCTTAAATGGCTGGACGGATTTGCTTCAAACTGCGGATTTGGACTTTTTGGGCTTACAATTCGGGCCACCTTGTACATCCGTGTAACTGTTTCAAGTTTTATTTTTTCGGAAACGGCTAGAACGATTTCACCAAAATTGATATTTAAACTTACGTACCTACATAATGTTTTTAAAAATTTGACTTATTTCGAAAACGGTCAATACGATTGTAACAAAAATTCATTCCTAATGTAATATGGTCATCACTAACTTGACTGCAAACCAAGTTTCTCTCTAAATGATGCTAAAACGGATTTTTGAAAAAAGGCATATTTTGCGAATTTAGTTTTTTTTACCTACATGAAAACGGCTGCAACAATTTTGACCATACTTGGAGTAAAATGTATGTTTTCAAAATGATTGCGTCCTTCATTTAACATTCGAATCACCAAAACCGCTTCTTTTAAAAACTGTCCATAAACGCAATTATCCATTTGGATAAAACTTAAAAAAAAAACAAGTAATGCTAAAACTTGAACGATACCCTATACTCAGTTTTTAGCTTAATAGTTGCGCAAGAGCATTTTTCGAACAAAACATTGCAATATTTGATACTATTTTGTTTGCATAATTTTTCAAAAACCGCTCTAGTGATTTTGATTAAAATATGTATTTAAGCTAATATTATGTATTTTAAACTAGATCCCGTACTTAGTTTCTAAAAAAATGCAAACAAAGCCGTATTAAAATTATTTCTCAAAAATGACTACCCAAATCTCGAACTGTTTTTATATTTGGTATAGATCTTGATCTTGCGAAAAAATCCCTGTTTAAACTTCTGACTCACCAACGCGATAAAGAGGCACGTCGACCTAAAAGATCTTTTGTGCCAAAGAATGCCAGAAAATAAGTTTAGGCTAGCAGAGTTTCCACTACCCTAATGTAGCTGATAATGTTTTCAGCAGAGGAATTCATCAGTTCTTAGGAATTAGTAATTCACAGAAGAAGAATTTCCTTCTAGTACTGGATAGAGCTAGGCCTTCGAACATCATGTGCTCAGCTGTTTCGTCTTCTTCAAAACATAGCCGGCACTCCGGGGAGTTGACTATCTCCATTTTGTTTAGGTGGTATCGCAAACCGTGTTGACCAGTTAGGTATCCTACAAGGTTTTTGATATCGTGCCTTAGGATTTTTTTGAATGGCAGAATTGTCCTTTTGGCTTGTCTGAGGCCTGGGATGTCTTCCCACTGTTTGATTTGTGTTCCCAGCTATTTATGATGACGGCGCAGAAAGGTTCTGGTCCAATAAAATGGGTCCCTGACGCTTTCCTATCAAGTTCGTCAGCTTTTTCGTTTCCTTCAATACCCTCATGTCCGAGAACCCACCATATTTTGGTTTTATTTCTTTACAAAACGCACAATGTGAGTTCATTACTTGAACTGAGCGACCATTGAAAAACTGGCAAAAATGTATCCGTCACAACTCACGAAAATATTGAAGGCCGCACTTATTAAAATAGGTATAAAATGTGTCGCCACCCTCAGCCGCAATTTTTACAGGACCTCTTTCGGGCGATATTCCAAACCGAACACCCTACAACTTTATTCAACTTTTCGCATTCGCCTCTCGAAAATTGCAAACTCCGCCCGCGCACTCTTGAAACTACCGCAATTATGGTTGCAAAGGTTATAATTAATACCGTAAGGACTTTAAAACACGCCAATATATCAGTCTACACATTCGGCGCCTCTGTCCCTCGCAAGATTGTTGAATGTTACTTAACCGCCTATACTTACATGCACCTAGAAGGCGCCTTAAAAGCTGTGCCTACGAAAAAAAGCCATTCCACGCCATGCATAGCCGATGTAATAATAGCACCGCTATGCAGCGATGTCTGGTGGCGTGCACACCGCATTGAAGTCTTACTCTGGCCGTTAATGTGCATTCAATGCACCGGATAATAGCAACCTTCCCCCGTCTTCAGCTCAAAAGAAAGCGCTCTAAATTGCCTTTTAAATTGCCAGTTTCGCGTTCGCCTTGGCAGTTAGGGGCAGGGAAGAGGAAATTCGTTATTTAATGTACTACCCCGCATAATCCCATACGCCCTCACCTGTGTATACCCGAGCATTTTCGAAAGGCGGATGCAGTTCTTCACCAACTCAACTCTTCACAGCAACAACCTTCGGTTTGGGGGCCACCAGTTCGGTGGTTAAAATGTTCTTCAACAGTTTGGAATTTTCACATTTTTCCGTTCCGTTTGGCGTTCTTTCCTCTATGGATGCGCGCTGATTATTTATACCAAAGCGGGCCAATGTCGGTCTTCGGCTACCATCTACCATGTGCATAAATCACAGACCCAGAGGGTGTTGGATTTGCATTTGGCTAAGGATGTGCTATAGATTTACACACGTGCAGGAGGGGTGAGTCCGTGCGAAATAAATAATAATACATCCCATACATCAACATGTGTTTGGAATCTCGCTGTATACAGCTTCAGAGAGCTTCAGAGAGTCGGTGTTGCAGGGGGTGGCTGTTTGGTTATTACGTTCGCTTCATTTAGCCGGGGTAGGGGGTGCAAATTGACTCGTGGAAGGGCCTGCAGTACACCTGAAGTCATCGGTCCATGTATAGGCGAATTGACTCGATGTAGATCGATTTCGTTCTTTTTTTTGCTTTTTGAATGTGAAATCTCCTCAGGTATGGTTTGTTATGTGTTAATGATGTAGGGACACGCACTAGGCGGAGGGAATTTCAAGGGAATTTTGCTATAGCACTTTGTTCGGATGAGCAAGACAACGTAGGTAATTTGAAGCCCCTAAAACCGGTTAAAATATAGGACATCGTAAAAGTGCGATAGGATGGTTTGGCTTAAGTCCATCCCTCGTTTAAAATTAACAGATATTTTGTACAATCATCGGAAGTGAAAATCAACATACGGAGAGGGACATCCATGTGGGTTTGTTGATAAAGTTTTTGATACTCAAACGACTTTTCGAATTAAATCGTAAGTGGGAAGTTATTGTGTAAGGGAAGACTTCTTTTTATTATTCGGTACCAGAATATAAGGTTGATTGCAACAAACTGCGAGACTTACCAATTTTTCATACAGTGGCCTGTAAAAAAGGACAGTAGTATTGTTAAAATTTATTTGTTTATAGGGTGCTCTTTTTAAAAGCTTTAAAATTACATACAAGTTACGGTAACAGCTTGATTTTAGCCTAGTGCTTAAATATTATATCAACTGATGGAATTAAAGTCGAATAGTGGGCATTCTTATAGCCCTATATTTTTGACAGCTTTATCGATGAGGTGGGACATTATTTTAAGAGCAATAACGAGTTGAAGCCTCTACATTCATCGAACGTACGACGCACAAATTGGTCATGCGGCTTAAACTTTTGCACAAGATGTATCTTGCAAGGTGGTAAAGCAAGATCTTTCCGTACAATTGTTACTATATTGAAACCCCAACTCTTTTTCCATCTTTAAGCTGTTTGCCCGGAATAGATCTGCCCGAAATTACAGACGGTTTTCACATTTGCATTGCAAAAGATCGCGATTGAGAGATAGGACACGTTTTATTGTTATCCGCTGTCCAGATATATCAGCAGAGGGCATTTCACCAATACCTTCTAGCTCCTGGCTTTGAAAAGCCTTCCTTATGAAGTTTAATTCTGTACAAAGATTTTAAGTTATATATCAACTTCGTAGGTTATCTTGACGTAGAACAAGCTATTTACTTCGTCATTTTAAAATCAAAACTTGTGAAATATGGACCAAATTGAAGCTAAAGATTTGTAGATAGGAAGAATGTAATTTATTTCTCAGATATGTCGGCAGAAATCATAAAATTTAGGGATGCAAATATTTTTTTACCTACATAATTCACAAATCACAAAAAGCGTTGCATTTGCATTTCCTGTAGCAATATTTGGTTCCTTTTTAATAAACAAATTTCACGGGCTTTTTTTAAATGCAACTTATTTTATTTTGAATTTGAGAAGCTACATAGGTCAGATAGTCTTCCATAAAGTGAACGGGCACAGCACGCTTTTTAAAACGAATTTGAACTACATTTGTTCCGACTTTAATAAAATTACAAAATTAACTGGCTATGCATTTTATCTGTCCATTGTCATTTATTAACTTCCACTCGAAACAGTGTTACCAGTTTTAAAACCAAACCTTTGAAAAAGGTTTTTGACTTAATTTCTTAGTCATTTTCTATTTTCAAATTGACGCATACAAAATTTGCCCAAATTTGTATATCACTTCAGGAAGGAGTGACCAGTGGCATAAATTTTGACTGTTTTGCCAACAACAATCTTGAAGTATGTATGTTCCCAGTAGAGGGCCCCGTAAAGCTTGAAAAAAGGATAAACTTAAAAAAGGGATCTCTGTCGCGGACAACATATACTTTGTTTAGAGTTGTAGCTATTTCGAACAACGCCACTCAGTATTCATCTGGCTGCTTTAAGCAGTTGTTCAATAATTCAAATAACTTAAAAGAGCTTGATGATGAACTCGGCGTACTCATAGTTTCTTTAAAAGAGCTATAATTTTTGTTGTCAAATCAAATTTTGTCAAACAAATTTTTTTAGTTCAACTAAAATTTCACTACAGAAAATATTAATTTCAACCTAACTTTCCACTATTCAAGAATCCTTCTTTTAGGTCAAAGAGACTCTAAATCTTTTTATGAAGAAGTATAAAAAATACTGAACTTATCAGATTCGGCAAGTAACTTGCTGTTTGGACTCAATATACATAGGTATATGAAATAATAAGTAAGAACTCTCTAGTACTTTACGTCGACATAATGTCAACATACTCATATTGACCTGTGTTGAGTGAATTTTAGAACGTTCGTTGCCCCATATTGGATTGGGACTGCTTGGAAGCTTTGGATTATAGCTACTAACTAGGGGCTTTCAAAGACGTTTGGCTGTAAGAGTCCAAAAGCCTGTTTACGAAATACCCTTCTTTGTAACAGTTCGGAATATAAAAGACCGGGTATAGAATACCGGATCCGGAATTATTATTAATTTAGGGTAGGTGGATCGTTTCGCAAAGGGCAAATACATAACATATTTTTGAGGCATCACCCTTTACGACTAGCACCTGCCTTATTAAAAAAAAACATTTTTTTTCTCAACAAAAGTCCGGTAAAAATTCGGACTTCAGAATTCTGAAATTTTGATATTTTCGTTTTCGATCAGACGTACGGTTTCACGTTATGTTATTTTTTTTTCTATCATAACCTGGAGTGGGTTCACTTCACACTTAGTTGTGGTTCTTCAAAAGAAACTCTTTTCTGGATTTGTTTAGGAGTTTTCTTAAATCTTAAAAAAACTCTTCGTTTTAGTAATATAGCTACGTATCACTTGACATGTAGATAAGAACTTTTGAATAATTTTTTTCCGAATTTCAGACCCATGAAACTTAGCCCCGCAGATTCGCAAGAGATCATTGAATGTAAAACAAGTCATGATTTGTGATCTTTCAGAAATTCTACAAGGTAGACTTGCCGCTTACCATAAAAATATGTATCGAGTTTCAACAGGGTATATCCAAGAAAGCATTTAATAGCGCGAATCGGGACCTCATTTAACGCGTTTCGCATTGGAAACTTCAAAATCTGATAAGTTAACAGAAAATTGTAGAATCGAACCAAGACAAACTTTTGAACATGATCATAGAACCTTTCTACAAGTGACGCTAAGCATTTCGAATGTGTTTTTTGGAAACTTATGAGATCCAATTTTTTATCAATAATCTTGAGCTATGTATGCATCTTTAAAAAGAATATCATGAGAGACTATACGATTTCGTCCATCTAGAAGAGTCAATATATTTTGAGCAACCTCTATCGATCTATTTTTAGGACTTCGAGTGAAATTTTAATGGCGATTGTCCACTATACGCGTGCAATTCTTCAGCCAATTTTGTTCAACCGTTAGTAAGCTCTGCAGTTGAACAAACAAATGTTTTTTAGACTGAGGCAGAAGGTTGTTCATCTTGAGCGTAGTAGTTTCAATTTAAACTTAACATTGTAGTCTTGAATGCGTTGCGGGCATTGGTACCCCTAGTTGATCAATTTGTCTGATTTTGTTCCTTGAATTTTTCAATGACTACGTTTTAATTGTTGTCGATGGATGGACTCATAGATATCTTCGTACACTTAACCACGTATGATTGGTTGGGCAACCTATTTACAGCTGCTTAAAGTTTTATGAAGTAAGAAACACGAGTTGGTACACTACCCGTACGTACACTTGTGTTGAGCAATGCGTTGAGCAGTAACTTCCAACCTGGTCAAACGCATTAAATGCATAGAATTGTGAAAGCTTAATTTTTTTAACTCGATATTTAGAGGACGACGGGCATAAGGACTTTATAATATGTGATGTTGCTCCGTCAGTGTCGGAAATTGCATGAGTTTTATTGTTAAATAGTGCTGCTCGCCTTTAATAAAAATAACAACAATTCCACTTCTAATCCCCTCTAAGCAAAAACGCTTATATTCGCTGAGGGGAGGTGTGTGTCTGGACTAAGAAAGATGGCATACAACTGGGAGTTAGAACAGAAGTGAAAAGTACTTTTCGTCGGTTGTTAAAATCTTTAAAATCTTCCAAATGACTTACAGACCCAATTCCAATTGAGAGACATTTTCAATGTAACCATACAAATTTTGCTATGCACCCCCCTTATGAATATGCCACCCCCACCCCCAACAATAAACAAAAAAGAAAAAACAAACCTAATCGTTCATATTCAAACAACACTAACAAGAAGAAAAAACAAAGCAAATCACTTGATAACGATGATTCAGTTATCACATTAAATCAACCCCTATAAGTCAAGCATGTGATTTTAATTCAACCCTTAACCGGTTGCTCACATTTGCTTCCAATTCAATGGCGTGTGTGTATATTTTTGCGGGGGTGTACACTGAACACACGTCCATATAAAACAGCTATATAGAGATCCCTGAGATTGTTTCCATTTCATGGATGAAAAGGTGCGAATGGAAATGGATATGTTCATTGGTTTCGGGCCAACATGAGCCGCGCGAGAGGGGTGCTTCGAATCGGTTTGGTTGGTTTGTTGGCATCGAGGTGATGGAGGTGAATGGTGGTTGTGTCGAACCAAGTGTGAGAACTAAGAACAGAATGCCGGTGGTTTTTTCTCCAGATGAGAGTGTGAAGTAATTTGCCATAACGAATTCCGGCAGTTGCCGCTTTACAAAAAAAAAAAAAACAAAAAACAACAATCCACTGAAACTGAACATTGGTATCAATTTGTTTTTACCCCTTTTTTGCATGTTGCTGCTATTTGTTATTGCCCGGAAAGTGGCAGATGAATCCTCCAGTTGTATATGGGATTGTGTCTGTTTTTTTTTTGGTTCGTGTGCTGCTTCTCTGCGGATGATGTGGAATATGTTTTCCCTTGTTGTTTGCGGATCGTAAACAGGAGATTGATTTTATTATGGGAAATATTGTTTCATCGACCAGAGAAGGGTTTATTATTTGTTTGACGTTGTGTCGGATCGGCAGAGTCCAATTGGACGATATTTTTTATTTGCGCTCACTATGAAGCGAGAAAACCGATTGATGTTTTGGTTGGGGTTGAGTTTGGGGGTAGTGAGCGTGAGGCGAGTTGTTTTAATGTTTATTTGCTTATTTGAGTGTGAAAAACAAGTATTTGCCTTCAGAAAAAAAAGGACACAGTGTCTGGCATGGAATTATACATCGGGCGGGTGATAATTTCATTTTAATACTCATTGTAACAATGGAAATGTTTGCATAGGTAGGGGATGATGATTAAAAAGTGGGTCTGGGATTTTTATTAAATATCGATTTGTCAATGGGATTTATACATTCACTGATGAGCTATGAAATTAATATAAGAAATATGCGTTGGAATGCGTTTCATGCAGGTCGCAAGTGCGGGATGAATAAAGCCGAAAGATTTGCCGGGGAAAATCACTGGTTTTGCAATCTAATACCTAGTCGCTTAAAACCCTTATCCTGTAGGTAGGTACCTACCTACTTCAAAATTAAAACGCACATGGTACCTATTTGCGGGTCAAAATTTTCCCAATACAATTTTTAGTTAGCGATCTCAATGTTCGCATTTAATTTTTTTAGAATGTTTTCTACAAATAAATATTTTGAATATTTTATTGAATATTTCGTACTGTTGGAGCGATTTGGACACAAATAGCAGCGGGATCTCTTTAGTGTTGACACTGTAGCTTCTTCTGGAGGGTTTCGTGCTTGCAGATCTTGAACCACTGATCTTCCTGGAGCACTGTGTAGAAGAAAAGTTCGACGGGAGATTTCAGCTTGAATTAAAGCTTCCCCTAATTCTCCCAAAACAATTCTTCTTCTGAAATGTTTGCTTTATTCCAGTTTGGAAAATCACGAAAGCATTTCAGGCTGATACATATAGGTATCCAATATGTTATAAAATAACGTCTCTGGCCATCTGTTTGTTCTACGCTCACAGGTGTAAATTCGAGTAAGTTGGTCAAGAGTGTCTACCCCTGATTTTGTAGAGTTGTAATGTTTTATTATCTCCGTTTTTTTTTTGCATCATCAGTTAGCTCTTTATCGTGGTGCAAAACGCTCATTAGATTGACTAGCCGGTTTCGTTTCGGGACATATATGCAACGAGGAGGTTGTATTATTGTCATTATCGAAAAATAAATGGAAAAATTGCTCCGGTTCATTTTTCACATCCCAATTTTGTGGCGGGGAAAATCTTTCATTTTTTCGCACTGTTCCAACTAAGGTTAGTTTTCTTCTAAGCAATTCTATTCCTAGTTCGTGAGAAGTGAAGAAATTATCGCACGTAACGTTTCTACCTTTTAAGTCTTTTAAGAGGTCTAGAACTAAACGATAGCCTTGATTTCGTTCGGAACGACAATTCCTATCCTAACCGGTGTAGACTTGCAAAGACCAACCAAAACTTGTTTTACTGTCGCACAGTGCCCATACTTTACTTCCATATTTTTCTGGCTTAAATGAAATGTATTTCTTGAAAGAACATCTCCCACTATATGTTACTTATTGTTCATCTGGGTTGAATGCTTTTCGTATATTACATTCCCATTTATTCCATTTATTCCCGAGCTCGCCGTTAATTCCTATCACACTTCTTATCGAAACGGATGACTCTCGATATATTCTAAAATTTTCAAAGACTCATTGTAGCTTGGAAATTTGGCCTACCCTTGCTGTCATTTAACAAACTTTCTAAAGCCGAAAAGAAAAAAAAAACAGAGAGCGTGCTTGTGACCACACGCCAGATGTGAAACTTCTCTCGCTAAATGTGGATGTTAAATTGAACTGTGTTGTATGTAGTTGAATTTCATTAAGAAATTTAATTTAAAAACCAAAAATATTTATAATATTATAATCTTAATACAGCGCATCAGATAATTATGTTCATTATATTTAAAAAGTTTTCGTAACGCAATCCAATCTAAAGTTTTCTTTTTCGAGAGTTTTTGTTTACATTTTGTGTTCATAGCGTCAACTGATTCAGTAGTCTAATGTCTGCGTAAAACCTAGCTTCTTCAGTTCATTTCAGCGTGCCCATACAAGTATTCATACTTTGACAATTAAGTTGAAAAAATTAAAAAATATATCTTCCATATTACCAAGCAAACCCACAAAACTTCATTGATATCGGTTGAGTGGTTAAGAAGATCGACAACAGCGCCACCTATCGGGTCCAAAACTATCCTATCTATCGATTTACAACCAACCATACCCACCTACAAAATTTCATTGAAATCGGTTGAGTGGTTAAGGAGTTTTAGGCGGCGGCATAGCGATGGCGACAGGCCAATTTCCGTCACGCACTTCCGCTTGGTCATTTCCGCTTTGAAGAATCGATTTTACTCCCAAGTCGCGCCATAAGATGTTTCACATCAAAAAAAACACTTCTTACCTTCAATGTTTGTCATTTTACAATAATATCAATATCAGGTGGTAAACACAAATGAAGAGCCGACTTACTCAGGAGAAAGCATATCTACTGAGTCGGTCCTGGGGTGGGGAGGTTTTCATAACATTTTCTGCTCTTGACGACCGACCGAAAAATCTCTTACTGGCCACCATTTGAAATTTCCATCCTCTGAAAGAAATTGTTGGAGTGGGAGGCGCTTCGTCATCCGAACTTCTAATGTGATCCTCATTTATCAAGGGTAAGCTTTCACCCTCTGAAGAGTCAGTTCCGTTTAAGGAACTATTATGCGAAATATGTTTCCCCTCTACCTCGCTTGCAGTATCATTTGCAATACTACCACTGTCGTCACTATTAAGCATTTGCTCTATTTATTTTCGACTCAATCCGGCCATGTTGATTCTACGGAAAATAAAAACTAGAACAATCCTAGGTATCATTTCCCAAATAAAATACTCACTTCTTCTTGATTATAGATGCATGAGAAATAACTAATAACAAGTACAGTGGAAGTCACTTATAACGACCTCGCTTATAACGACCAGTTGCTTATAACGTCCAATTTGATTTCAATTGGTAGGTTTATCATATTTTAAGCTGTTTTACCATCGGATATAACGTCGGCGACTCGTCGTATATAACGATCAATTTTTCGGAAAGAATTTGTCCTTGTCGTCGGTTATAACAACGAAATGAAAGAAAATACAAACAAAATTTGTCTGTAAAAGCTGCTTTTAAATTAGTTGGAGTTTACGCTTCATTAACAAAGAAGTTAGCATTTTATGTGATTTTATTTAATTTTTTTCCTGACTATTTGTGGAAGCCAGATATGGCAGACGGATATAGCGACCGCCGGTTATAACGCCCTCATTTCATCGGTCCCTTCACCGTCGTTATAAGCGACTTCAAGTGTAATTCGATTTTTTTTAGTATTTTTATATTATTTAACTTGTAACAAAGATCTACACGCGAAGAATGAATTTTTACTGTGACACGTTCAGCTTTCTGTTTGCTGTTCAATTTTTACCGTCTCGATTTTAGAGATTTTGAATGAAAGTTGTGTTTGGGCAAGTTTGAGCCATGAATACAGGATAAGGGTTAAAGAATGAGGAACAAATAAGTCTCAAATGTGACACTCAAAATGACCTAGCAGTGATTGTGCTCAGCTTCTTGGTGAGGGGTCTTAGGTTCGAATCCTTAAAGAACTAAAATTACATCCAAAAGCGTTTCGAACTGCTCCAAAGTTTTACTCGCAATCCTTTGGAAGTGCCCTAATTCGAAAATTATTTCATGGCTCAAGATATGAGGTGCATACTCAACTATATTTCAGTTACCCTCATGACACTCCCAATTTACTCATTCATCATTTGTGCTTGACCTGCTTTTGTAAATATAATCCCCACAACATCGACTAAAAATTTGCGGCTTCCTGCCTTGAATCCGAAACAGTTCCTATCACCCCTCCGACTGTACTCAAACTTTATACCAACATACCTATACCTATGCAAAAAAAAAAGGTCAAATTCAGCTTTGTGAAACCTGCTAAATAATGCGATGCACTTTGGCCCGCTTATGTGATTAGCACTCATAATTAAAATAACTTTTTCCACATATTAAACATTTTCCCAATCCCAGGAGGAAGCATAGTAAGCCACTCCATTCATTATTTGCGCCGCACGCGGGACATGCAACATGCAAGTTTGAGTTTCCCACCGACAGGGAGAGAGAAAAACTTTAAAAATCCCATTCATTTTGGCGAAGTAAATGGTTTCTCTGATATTCCTGTGAACTCCTTTGTAAGGAGCGACCCATACGCATATGCATTCAAATTGTCCATTCAAATTGTCTCACTGTCAGCTCGAATTAGTTGTGTGTTGGCGCGAATTAGCATACGTATAATAATGGGAAAGCATCCCTACTTCACACAGTGTGTTTTTGGGTTACTACAAGGATTCACCAGGAGAGAACATAAATTTCCATTTATATGCACTTGTGCGCTGTGTCGCTGGGGGATGACATTTAAATGAAATTATTTATGAAACTGGCCCGGGGTGCTCTTCATTTTCACATATGGCATGTGTTAAAAACCTAGGTGTATGGTTTATTAAATTAAAATAAATTTCAACATGTGTTTTTGTTTCATTTCCTTGCAGGTGCAACATTCATGTCGAATTCAACAGAGATCGGCGACTACAAAGTCGCTATGAAGCTGCACATCCATCCGCTGACGCAGTCGGAATTCGGATCGTTTAGGTGTGTGGCGAAGAACTCATTGGGTGACACCGATGGGACCATTAAGTTGTATCGTAAGTATAAGAGTTGTTATATTTGTTTCTTAGTTATAAATAAGCCATTGGTAAGTGGGGTTTGAGACTTTAGACAACAATGCCACTCTAGATGGCGGACCGATAACCCGTGAGACTCTCCAGTAACAGACGACTTACTGGATTTGAATTCCCCTTTCGCCGTCTCACCTTGTCGATATATAAACAGAGTCGAATATCGCTCAAAAAAGTCTGCATTTCACTTTAAAAGTTTTCATTGAACATGCTTCTGATATTGGAGGAGGTAGAGTGATAAAAGGAGTCCATAAAGTTCAGAAAATCATCAATTTCCAAGATGTGAACTACATTGCCAACATTCCGCTGGTATATCTTGAGGTAACATGACGGACGTGGCGGCCATTTGAAGCCTTAATATGACATAAAGTAAGCGTATCCTGTGATCTTTCTTCATGCTTAAAAGAGGCTCATGTTTCTCGATCCCCAGACCCAATAAACGTTATCTTGTGTCTACTTGCTCTCCCTCTAATCTAGACTCTTAATCTTTAAGCCTTCTTAAACGTAGTGACTCATCAACTTTTCTTCCAAAGCTTCTATTACCTTAACGGTCTTTACGGTCCATTTTGTAACTTATGTCTGAGGCTACAAATGGAGGTATGTGCCGTGACTTCTTCGCAATAACCAAAACTTAGAAGCTTTAAGAATTAATTGAGATCGGGATGGATTGATATTTTACTGAAGTTTTTCGGCTGCAGAAAGTTGGGCCAGATTTGACTTGACTTTGACAACATCAAGATCCCTCCGGAATTTTACGAAGAAGTTTCTGGGTACAAGAAGCACTTGATCGCAACAAAATTAGGTATGGACGTATGGTATATAAAATGTTTTAGATTTGTGACTCGGCATTGGTATGAGTAGAACTGGCTTGAGAAAAAAACCCTTACCATGCTAAAAGTAGCTCCTCGCAATCAGGAGGACCTATTGCCTCTACATCCATCTTTATATGAGTAGCCAAATCAAGGCATAAGGTCTATATAAACTTCAATTTAAAAAGCTTTAGGTATACTTCGATTACAGAGGTTCGGTCTACCTTATCGTATCGAAGCTGAGGGCTGGCATTCTTGAACCTCTTAGCTGGAGCATTATTATCAATTCGAAGGTCGATGTTGCCGAGCAAATGTAGTTGACGTATTTGGGCTTTTTGTACTAGATCCACATCTTGATACAGCTCATAGAGTTCACGGTTGTATCTTCTCCTCTCTTCGCTTTATTCGTCCTTTCCTATCCATTGAAGGAGCCGAGATTTAGCTATCACTTACTGTTTATCGTCCAGCATTCGATAGCAGACATAAAGCAGATTTGGACCATTAACGTTCACTTTTTACAACTCTAAGGCTCTGCCGGTCAGATTGGAACTATTGAGTGCCTCTATTGAGCCTGAAAATTCTTTGATGGTGCTACTCCGATATCAATAGTTTATCATGATCAAACGCCTTTTCTCCATCTTCTCTGCACTTGTTTGGCTCCCTCACAAAGACGTGAACTCCATCTGGGAGCTTATAACTATAGTGATCTAAGCGATCTGAAAAAACACTGATATTCAATATCTCCAACGCTTCATCAGAAGTTCCAACTGGTTCAACGAGTAGGAAGAGTAAACTAGTAGGGACCTTATAATGGTCTAAATGTGCCGACAGCCACTTCAACCTAACCTAACCAAACCTTCTCTGAGAAGGGTAAACCGAACATATTAAGTCGATATTTAACAATTTTCCCAGCAAGCTTCGGGTCTTTTCCTGTGAGCAAAGATATGTTTGATGAGTCTTAACCCTACTTATCCTACAAGCTGGTCAGTTTACACCACTGAACTCTCCAAGAAGATATGCTATTTTAATAGACGTTGGACTTCTTTATAGCACCATGGCATATACGGGCAGGTCCTAAATTCCAGTCCCCTGGACCTGGAAGCTAATTCAATTTAACAAGGAGGTCAAGTTCCTTTACTGTTTCCAAGCTAAATGGAACTCTACTCGACTCTGGGACCGATTCATGATAGAAAACTAAAAATAGTTCAAGACTCCTACAAATCGGGCCATTGTGGGCTCCAAATATGGTCTTCCACATAACTCTTTACTTCGGTGTTGCATGCTTTTCTTACGTCATCGTTGCATGATGGCCGTCGCTGGACCAAAGTTCCCAGTTTAAGGCCCTGCTGAAGACTAAACGTTTGACTTGCCTGCGTAGAGCAGGTGTTTTGAGAGAAATGTCTGTTTCTCAGTTATTTCCCCTGTATAGCAACAATAGACCAACCGACTGGACAAGCTTTAAGCCTTCTCATGACATGCGCTTCTCTTAAAATCAAACTAGAAACCGCTTTCAATCATCTTGGATGGCTCAAAGGCATTCGGTATACTAGAGTCTTTTCATAAAAAATGCCTAAATCTTGTTTTCTTCTTACCTGCCTTCGGAAGCATTGAAGCGGCTTTGAAGCTACAGTCATTCGCCACAGCCTGGCTCTCGATTAAAATGAGGTAGGTGGTCATTGTGACATCCCAGGGAGGAATTGACATTGATCAGACTCCCCTGGCTTCAATAGTTAAATGTCGTAGAAGGCGAATGCCTCACTGTCAAACTGTTAAACAAACCACTCTTGTTAACAAAATTCGAAACTAACCATATAGATGGAAACATCTTGGCCAATAGCTTAGCTATACTGAAAATGCTTACTAAGATTTGTTCAGGCCATTAATGTCATCAACGAGGACTACGCATCTTCGTGGACATACCCAAAAACTAGGTCTGACCAACAATGAATTTTGCAGAAATTGCAGAAACGGGGAGGAGGAGGAATCCATCGCCCACTTCCTCTGCACCTGGTCTACATTATCTTACAAAGGCTTAAGCTAGGAACTGAACAGTTTGTTCAAGGATCTTAATCCAGATCTATTCAGCAAAGGTACTTAACTCTAGTGGTACACAAAATATGGGCTGATCAATAATTTTGTTTACAAAAGCTACTTAAAGCTTAAAGCTATATGCCCCTATTTTGGTGAAAAATAGATACACCCTCTGGCACTAGCTGTCACGAATGGTATGCGGGACCAATGACTGGTAGGTTAGGTTAGGTTAGTGGGCTGACTGGAGATACTCCGTGCCACACTCAGGTCAATACTGACCCATTGTGATGCCCGTTGGGGAAAGAGTTTGTCATTTACCCATTATGACCCGGTCTAAGTGTTGTAATTAACTACTTACTTTGCTGTTACATACAAACCATCCTTTCGATTTGATGAATCCCATTAACTTGTCGATTGGTGCGCTGAAAAGTTCGTCTAGGTCACGGAAGAAGTTTCTTTCTAGATATCTGTGCCTAGTGTGCTGTAGACTTGGGCAGTGGCATAAGAAGTGGGTAGTGTCCTCCAGAGCTTCCTCATCACCGCAGCATCAGCAAAGCTCTTCTTCCGTCAGGCGCATTTTTTTCATATAGTACCGTAGAGTATTGTGCCCGTTATGATACCTACGAGAGTGGAAAGAGATTATCTGTCCTTGCGTATAAGACTCTCGGTTCTGGCTTCATTGAAGGTCGTGGTCGGCCATAGCGTTTTTGTGGTACGGCAAGTTTCTTGTGCAGCCCATCTAACGTTCGCTTCTCTTGTGGTTTTTCTCCCTGCTTCAAGCTTGAGTGTACAAGCTTAGATTTTATTTCTGGTGCAGTTAAGGCTTTTATTGCTGCCTGGTTGTCGATAAAGAAGGTAATACCTTCAGGTGGTATTGCCTTTACCACAGACTCACGGGCTGCTGTTGTCACTGCCAGGACCTCTGCGGGAAGGCGATTTTGATATGCCCAGCGTTTCGGAGAAGACGCCTGACCCCACCCCGGTGTCCATTTTCGATCCGTCTGTAAACACGGTCATGGATTGCGTGTTGGGTACGAGTCCGTCTCTCCATTCTTTCCTACTGGGATAGGTACTCGAGAAAGGTCTTGTAAATTCTAAGAATGGTGTGATGTAATCCGTGATAGGTACACAACCAAAGTTATTCTGTAGGCTCCGCTAGACATCTTTATTCAGTTGCTCTCAACGCACTGGTGGTGCCGATGCACGCTAGTCTTTGAAATTTTGTAAAATCCTTTAGTTAGGCGGTTTTATTAGTTGCCGGCCACCATACGAGACTGCCATTGGTCAGTATAGGTCTTACTATAGCCCCAGGTTTTTCCAAAAATTCTGCTGCAGGAGTAAAATGCTATTGTGGCTTTTTTGATTCTTTCCTCCGTATCCATTTTCCAATTTAGTTTTTTTCTAGGATAAGTCCCAGGTATTTGGCACTGTCAGAGATTCTGAGGGGTGTACCACCAACAGAAGGTGTGACAAACTGCGGTATTTTCCTTTTATTTGTGAAAATTACCAGTTCAGTTTTCTGGCGGTTAACTGTTAGGCCGCAGTTCCTGTTCCAGATGGCAAGGGTATTAGAGCGCCGTTAATTTGACTGGTAGCGAGCGGAACTACTGAGCGACCCTTGGCTTTTAGAGCGTCAAGGTATTTCGAATAGTTCCAATAGTAGAGTAAACTAAGTCCTCATTCCTTGCGGCTTTATAAAGAATCATACCAAAAGTTGAGTAAGACAATTTTAAATTAATTCGACTAATACGCTTCGCTTCAAAGTCCATTTTTAATACCATCGCGGATTAAACAAAACTTTAAAAATATATATTCCTACTAGCGGACCCGGCAGACGTTGTCCTGCATGCTTTTTCAAGCCACGTATGATTAATATAATTAGCTTGTAAATCGGGAAATATGCTTTCAATCAAAGCATCTTTCGTATATACCATGTTGCAGAAGTTGTCCGGCAATTTGATGCATTGTATGCAATGTTGAGCAATTGCTCGGAGAATGATAGTGCCAATGGATCGTTTTGTAGTTGAACTCTTACATTTGTGTTAAGACGTAATGTACAGACATTTCGCCATAGATATGATTGTTTTATACATGCGTTAATTTCGTCCGCATATGTAGCGCGTGGAATGACCGGCAATGTCTGTCTAAAATCACCGGACAGCAGCAGTAAAGCACCACTGAAAAGCCTGGTGTTATTATTTAGATCTTTTATCATTCTAAAGCTTCAAGTGAATGCTTGTGTGCATAATAATTTTGAATTTTGAAAAAAAAAAAAAACGTTCTAAATACCCACAATTTGTCGCTCCTCCATCTGCTCGATATGGTTGCGCGTTTATTTGCTGTTCCTCATCACCCATGAAGTAAATTTGGAGAAATTTTGAATCGGTATTAGGCATCGGCATTAAAGAACCAATTTGATGATACACTTGGCCCAGAATCTTAAAAGTTGATTGAAAATTGCGACCATCCGCATTCTGAACGATATTTGTTGCTCCAAATGAGGTCATTTGAAATTGAATTTGCTAATTTTACGCAAAAACAATTTGGATTGAGATGTAGCTCCAGCCAATTGGCATTGTTTGTTCATAGAACCGATTACAATTTGTGAATATGACGAATAGTCGATGTCCGACTCATATTCAAACGCAAGGTGAAGAAGTGATGCACGTGTCAATGCGCGATACACTTGCAAACGCTGTTGTTCACGTGTTCTGAATGTATATGTTTCTTAAATTTTCATTGTCCGTCAATTTATCTTCTGTCGATCTTTTTAACCGACGGTTCTGGACTATTTGTGAATTCGGAGTACGTCGACCAATATTTTCTCCTCGTTCCCGAAGACGGGGCATTGTTGTATGTATATGTGAATATAATACACTTAATATTCACTCAAATGCGACACCGGAAAACGGCTCCGTACAAAACGGCGTTTTTTTTACAATTTTGTTTTTAATTAATGCATCGATTTTTGGGGCACTGTGTTTGTATGTTCCCTATGAACAGTGGAGTGTGATATTGTTTCAACTTTTTTTGTCTTATATATTCCAAATAAATATATCAATTTTGTATTTTACTTAATAACTCGCAGTTACGATTTGATTAGTTTTGAAATACATATAGATAGCCCCTTTGTCCAATTTTTACCAATCTTCACAGGAATACTCCTGAGCCAATACCTAAGATTATGTGTAAATTTGAACTCGATCGATTTGGTGGTTTTCAGGATATAAGATTTTGAATGTAATTTTTGTATGGGCGGTACCACGCCCCTTTGTCCAATGTTGACCAATCGGCTTCTAAACCATCCAGGGCGCCACCCAAACGCATACAAAAAAAATTATTCAAATCGGTCCAGCCGCTTAGGAGGAGTTCAGTGACATACACACGTACAGTAGAATTATATATATAAAGATATATATATAACAGTAGGTAGTCCTAATCTGTAGAATTGGTTTATTTTCTTTTGAATACGAAATGAATTCCTACACCTCACACACTTCCGTTTTGTCTGTCTTCTCCCATCAGGAATACCTCCAAATGCAGTCAACTTCGTGGAGAACATCGAGGGAAGACATAAAGGTGAGTAAACCATTTGCGACTTAGTTATGGGAAACTGAACCGATTGTGTGGCCAAAGCCGACGACTCCGTATGAATTTGAAATAATAAATTCATTTTAATTTTTTTCCCCCACCTCCTGCATCAAATCCTTATCCTACTGACCTTCTCCATCATCCCGCCGACAATAAAAGAAATCACAAAAAAATAATTTATTCAAATCCTTCACCATATCGACGGCTGAGGTGCCCTCCGTTTGGTTGACACACAAGTGAATGGCAGTTATGCGATTTGCATTACTCACTCATCTTTGAGTTTCTTGTTTTTCGTTTCTTTTTGTTGCATTTAAATTCAATTTCTATTCTCATCCTCTCTTCGTGGTGTATCCTTTAGGTAAAAAACGAATAAAGAGCTCGGAATTGTATCATCAAGCGAAGAGCGTGGACACAGGTGATGATCCAGAAAATCCTGTTAAAAGGAAAGGTATGTAAAGTGGTATAAACGTAAAATAAATACAGTTAAAACTCGACCGAAGGACCAAACGAATGGTTTTAGAAAGATAAAGAACTGAAAGAGTCGGGGACAATAACCTTTGTCGCGACGTAATTGTAGGCAAACATGGCAGACGGGGGTGGTCCTTTTTTTTGTCGCCATTTTCAATTGACATTATATCTTGGCTGGGGGTAATGAAGTTCCAATAAACCTCAGAGTGATGTAATGGTCTGTCAATAAGGACAAAAAAAAGGACAATGTTGACATAGGCGAGGTATAATGTTTGATTTGACATAAAACGGGCGTAACGATTGATGCAGACCATTTAAGGACCATTAACAGAGACGATGTTGGAGTGTATACAGGGACAGTTGATTTGATGAGGTTTTAATGATGCAATTCATCGTAAAAGTTTGCCCTAATTGAATTAATTGCTTAAAGGAAACGAGTCGTCCGCTTGTCATGTTTGCAAAAGCCTATGAAATGGAAGGCTTGAATGGAATGCTAAGGCCTTCTTAAAATACTTTAATCTGAGCTTGCATTCTGCCTTCCGAGGTATTGCAATGTCTTCCAAGTCATAAATGACGTTAATAATCTTATTGGAAGACTGAATTCCCGGGTTAAGTCATCTTCAACTGAAATTCGTGGCTTAAGAGTCATAAAGCAGGCTTTAATCCTGATCAACTCACTGTTCATTTCTGTTAACGGTCGCGAGGTAAGTTTATGGATCGATCTACCACAATCGACACAAAATCTTGAGGGGCGACCCTCATAAAAAAGAGACGTCAGACTTCTACCTCAAGACTAGTCTGACTTGATTTTTGTCCAAAAAGGGAAAGGGCAGAAGAACTTAATACGTATGCACTACTACTTTACAAACCGAAATTTTGAACTTCTTGTCCCAGTATTTAAAAACTCCTTTAATAATCCCAAACTAATACTTTTCCCGTTCACAGATGTTATCCTTGGCGACAACGACGATACAGTGTATGACGCCTCATCAGCACATTCAATACACAACCAGATATCATATCAATTTTGTGAGCAACTGACATTGATACTCATGTCAACAGCATCGTTCATCATACTTTGACATCACTCAATTGCTTCATCATCGATATAAAAATTCACACAAGCGAAAAGGACTCGAAAATCTCTATCTCTCGCTTAAATAGACGACGGCGAAGAAAAAGAAGAAGATCGCACAAGCAAAGCATAACCAAACATAAAAATCCACACTCAGCTAAAGGATTCCTGTAAATCAATGTCAATTCAAACGCTAATAGCTGATGGCAACAAATCAGGATATTTTTCGTTTCTTTTTTTTTGTGCATTTTTGTGTGGTGCCACTGCAAGAGGAAAACGAAGTAGGATGTGCTAATCTTTCATATTAAAAAGAATAAAAAATCGCATGTCATGAAATGCCCCATCGAAGGCAATAAATTAATTCAGGATTATCTATACCATATATATACATTATACCGTAGACCGTTGACTGACCAAAAACAAAGCCACGAGAAAATCTAAGAAAATAAAAACAAAAATTAATAAAATTTGTAAATACACCGCAGTATTGTTATAGTAGTAAAAAATTTAAACAATTGTACAGGCAAGTAGTGCTTCTTGTTTTTAATTTAATTTCCGCTTTAAAAGCTTGACAAATTGTATTTTAAACTGACATTGCAGAAAGTTACAGCTAAATTAAATAGCCGCTAATCTAAACAAAGACTGTAATATAATAAAAAAAAATATTTATATAAACAAACAATATATATACAAAGAAAGAAGAATTAAATAAAAATGTATAATGCAAAATATAAATTTATATATTTATAGTGAAATATTGTAAGAAAACAAAATAGAACTATATACCTAAGCAAAATTTATATACAACCATAAGGAAAATAAAGTTATTTAATATTATTCGCGCATGCAAAATGTTATATTATACATTATTGTAGAGATGAGGTAGAAATTTAATTTTAGTTCTAATGTTGGATGATATAATAAAAACAAAGAAGGCAGAATAAAAAAACAATTGAAACATATCAGTCAAATTGAGGAATGAAAATATTAACATGTTATCCATTATGATAAGAAATAAATGAAAACCAATGTAACAACGCTGAGGATATAATTATATAAAATACAAAAGTAATTAAAGTATAAATGAAAATATTGAAGTATACAATAAAAATGCTATTATGATAGAAGAAGGTTTGTGTTTTTATGTACAGTATTGACAGACGTTTTATGAGAAAATTCCCTCAGAGAAAGCAAAAATTCCCCTACTTTCTAAGCAATAATTTAAAAATGCCCCACGTAAAAGGAGCTCTCTGCTAAAAAGGTAAACTGTCTAAGCTATATTTTTATAATATTTTAGGAGGGCAAATATATTGTAAAAATAATAACTATTAACTCTAAGGCAAGAGTTTGTAGGAGCGAAATTTTACCTAGTCACATTTGAAGCAATATTAAAAAAAAATCAGCTATTATAAAGGTAAAATGTTGATATACCTTTCGCGTGTTTTATTGGCATTTTATCTCAAGTTGACTGAGGTACACAATTTTTTAAGTTTACTTGAAGCAAATATAATATTCTATACCGGCCTAGAATGTTTTGTTGAATTTACGAATCGAATTCACGCAACTGATACAAATTTAGTTAAGTCGACTTAATAGAGTATATCTTTTCGGCAGACAAGAGACTACTATTAACCAATGAGATAGAAATTCTTGTAGAAACGACCAGAGGCATAAAGGCTCTGACTCATTTACAAGGGCAAAGTCATTCAAAATAGTTTCTGAACTCAAAACAAGAACAACAAAATTTAAGAAGGGTGTTTCTTATACCAAGGGGCGACTAATTGTTTCAAAAACAGCTAAGGGGTTTCTGTAATTGACCTTGACTTAAGTACGCTTTAAGTTTACTAAATTTCATTCTAAAATTTCGATGCATGAATTTGCTTTCCTCTTTTAAAAAACTGACGTCAAGTTGAGTTAAGAGAACCATTATTTTCGTTCTTATCCGTTTTGTCACGTTTCACGACCGAAATTTCCCACGATCTGGAACCACTGACATACTGCCTGCGAAGTCGTCAATGAAAGGAGTACTTTTTTAACTTTCTCGCATTACGTAGTAAGAGAAAGGTATTGTATTCGTACAAAAAATCGAACTCGAGATTTTAATCAAATCTAACATTACGATGATAGAGGAACTCAAAAAAGTGGGTCTCGCAATTCTGTCCGTCTGTCCGTCTGTCCGTCTGTCCGTCTGTCCGTCTGTCCGTCTGTCCGTCTGTCCGTCTGTCCGTCTGTCCGTCCTTCCGGAGCTCTACAGCGCAAACGGCTGGACGGATTTCTTTCAAACTTCGGATTTGGAGTTGGTGGGCTTACAGTTCGGGGCCACTTTTTTTTTTGCACGTTAAGTGTTGCCGTTCTAACGGTATTCAGCAATTTTGAGTTTCTCGAAAACGGCTCTAACGATTTCAACCAAAATTGATATTTGGGCTTAAGTAGGTGTAACTAAGATGGCTGCATACCCAGTTTTTCGCAGAAAAATCGAATAACGGTAATATTGAAAATTGGTCATATCTCAAAAACGGTTAAAACTATTTCGACAAAAATGCATATTTAAGGTAATACGGTCATTCCCAACATGATGGCAAACTCAGTTTTTCCCAAAATTATCGTTCAACGGACTATTTTGAAAAATTTTGTTTTTTTAAGGCTTTATTTAATTATGGTTTACTTGAAAACGTCTTTAACGACTTTAACCAAAATGTACATTTGCACTACAATATACGGGGTTTACATGACTGCATACCCAGTTTTTGGCTAAAAAGTCGAATAACGGTACTTTTGAAAAGTGGCCTTATCTCGAAAACGGTCAATACGATTGCAACAAAAATTAATTTTGTATGTTATATGGTCATACCTAACATAATTGAAAACTTAGTTTTTCTCTAAATTGTCTATAATCGATTTTTGAAAAAAGGCATATTTTGAGAATTTGGTTTTTTATTTTTTTACCTACATGAAAACGGCTAAAGCGATTTTGACCAAAATGCATACTTGGAGTAAAATTGACGTTTTCAACATTATTGCGTCCTTCATTTTCGATTCTAACCACCGGAAACGCTGATTTTGAAAACTGTTCATATCTCGAAAACGCCATTTTCGATTTGGATAAAACCTTAAAAACCAAGTAATAATAACATCCTGAACAATACCCTATACTCAGTTTTTAGCTAAATAGTTGAGCAAGATTATTTTTCGAACTAAACTTTAAAATATTTGTTACTACTTTGTACGCATTATTTTCCAAAATCAGCTTTAAAGATTTTGACTAAAATGCTTATTTAAGATAACATAGGTATTTTTAATTAAACCCCATTCTTAGAGAAATGCAAATAATGCCGTCTTATAAACATTACCATAATGCAATCAACTACTAGAAACTTCTTTTTAGCAAATATTTCCCACTTCTTCTTTTTTCAACCATATTTATCATGAACCTTGGAATAATTCCAACCAATTCGAGTCTACCCTATCAGAAACCCGCACTTCATTTACCCCAAACACGTGCAAATTCAAAAACAAATCTCTGAATTCTTACATCACAAACCCTACTTCGAGTCATGGCCACCTACCAGCATCACCAATTTGAAAAATCTTGTTTTATAGCCTATAAACAATAATAAAAGAAAAATAAACCAACCAAACTGATGATATGAACGAGAAAGTTTCGTGCGATCCAGTCGTGCACTTTATTTTATTTTGTGTATTTACACGACCAATGCTTTATGTGTTTATTAACTTTGCGAATTGTGTCGCTCCGATTTATCTAAAAATAAATCTGTTAAGCTTACGGTGTTGCTAAATTTTTACTGTAGGCCAACTATGTAAAAAGAACTGTTCTATTTGAAAGTAGAATCGGAACAACTTTCCAGATAACCCCTAGTAGCGGTTACCAGATTGCTAAGAACCCATATAAAAGGTAAGAAAACTCTTTAACTAAGTTGTAGGCTTAAAAAGGTGGGGCTATTGCAAGCTTGTTCTTAAGAAATTTACCTCAGCATTTATACAATCTTAGGAGGACTTGCTGTAGTGAAAATATTGCTGATAGACTAGAAAAGACACAAATTTGAAAAGCGCTCATCATTAGAATTGTGTAGGGTAATCTACCTACCTTTGAGCTTGAGCTAGTGATGTACCAGCTAGATTTGGAAATAGGCCAAGTGAGCTGGCGAAATCCAATATATGGATAAATTTAGCTTCATTCGATCTTCAAACCTTGGAAATGGAGGATCGAAATGTCAACTCTGTGAGGCGCTCTCCACTGTATTGCTAATGAGTTGAAAAAAAAGACAATACTCCAGACGAATTGCCCAATGTGCCTTTCGTAGACTCCTCTGAAGGTTTCGTCAACTCCGGTTACATGCGTCTACAACAGGTCATAGAGGCTAGAAAATCGAATCGTCTGTCACCGCAGTCAAAAAATGCTTGCATTGCAGGAAGGAGAAGTACTTATGGTAGACAGTGGAATTGGTTATGCTGTTGACCGGTCGATTATGCTTAGTGAACATTTCAACCAACGCTTTTATCCTGCAGAGGGTTTTATTTAGAACTATGAGACCAGAAAAGACTTTCAGCAACCTCTAAAGGACCATAATCGTTCTTGTATGTTTTTTACGCTAATGAGACTGGCAAAAATTTACCAAAGTGAGGTTAAACATCTTGCGAACGTCATTCTTAACTCGAACCGAAACGTCAAGACAGCCACGGTATGGTATACATGGGCATCAGTTCCAATATCACGGCGTAAGTTCTATATCACGGCGTAAGACCCATGATTACAGCAGGTTCATCTAGTTTAAGAGGTCTCGTACATGGAGAGTTAATTAAAGTTTTGGCAACTACTTTTGGAGTAGCCTGCCTAATAGGACCAGCGGCAAGAGTTAGGGGTTTTTCTTCAGGGGGTTCGGTACCCACTCCAAGCCTGACAATGGCTGAAGTAAGGTAACATGTTATTTGGACCTCTAATGCTGAGCTCCATTAAGTGTCAGAAGTGTTTTTAATATACCTTCGTAAACCTTTCGTGAGAAAATCAGATCATAACAGTGAAAACCACATCCAAATACGTTCCGAGGTTTTCAAGATTAGCGGCAACAACTTTTTTTGGGGACTTTCCTTTAAACCTACTGAATAATGCAAACAAAAATACCTAAAGTCAAGAAATATAATAGAAAAGAAGGCCCTTCAAAAGTTAAAGCTTTAAAGGTTATAATTATCTATCTTAAATACCAAATACTATTTCAGCAGAAAGATAAAATCTAAATTATCAAATCTCTGTAAAATTTGCAATAACAATAATCCTGTAACATTCTTTATATACGAAATAAAATTCATACTTTAAAGGTAATAACATTTGTTTATTAATACGGGGGAAAATGTATATTTCACAGGACATATCAATCAATCATAAGAAAAGTCTTAACGTTCACGGTCACAGTTTAACTGCTCTGAAGAAATATTCAAAAGAATTCAAATGTTCCTGTATAACTTTACCCAACATGACAGTTGGATTCTGCGCTGAATATTTTAGTTGCTATAAAATAGCTTTCAAAGGGTAGCTGAAGGATACCAAATTATATCGCTGACACCAACCAGTAGCACACAAATTCGATTCTTAGCTTTTGAAGCTTTTTCGTCAAATTTGAATATACTTTGACAAATTCGACTACTTCTTCATGTTCCACATGTTCCACAATTTATTCGATGCTGAGGGATTGTTCACATTGCGTACACACAATATTTCATTTTTCAGTTGACTTTTAAACAGATATTGGTTATACGAACGCGGTATCTGGGTAAGTTGAGTTGTTGTTTTTATTTTCACAGTTTAGTTCTGAATTTTGACACTTCAAAATGTCAACTGAGTATACAGGGAGGATTTTCTTGACTAGATTTGTCGACTAAAAAACTTATTACGTGAAATCTGGGGCCTATTTCATAAAATTATTAGTTTAATAATTATTAGCAAATTTTTATAAAATTTTCGTATATTAATATAATAGGGTTTTATAATTTTATTTCTACAGCGACAGTAAATATTAGTTGGTAATTATTACTGTATTAAGGTTATGTTTCAAAGTAACAATTTTATTTATATATCGTACATTTAAATTATTATAGTGCATTAATTTATTAAAAAAATGAATATGCTTTTGAGAAGTTATGATGAGTTTAATACAAACGATCGGATATTCAAACAAAGAACCAACTTTGTATTATGTATATGAGTTTAAAAATGGTAAAATATAAACAAATGTGATTATTATACGCTGATACTTATTACTTATTTGTCAGCAATGTTTTGCACTAATAATTCCTCAGCTGGGTACCTACAAGTGATTAATTTATAATTTTTGGTAGCATTTTTTCCGACGCGAGTATAGCGGTATCTACTTTCGGTTTCGGAATTCGGAGTAAGGATTGTGCGCTAGTGTGTGTGAGCTGTATTCTTCTGTGCATGCAGGGACAATTGAATCCATTATTGAGGTGGAATATTGAGATCGGTGAGTTGATTTCCCCTTTGAAATTGTTTGGTTTCTATCAAAACAAAAATCAGACCGATTACTTTTCGATTTTTTGAAATTTATTTTAAGTTTAAGATATTCGCAAAATTAATTTTAAAAACTGGGTCGTAAGAAAAAGCATGTGCGGGGACTCAAATCTGAGTTTTGAAAGCTTTAACTCGGTTGCAAATATCAACTGACATTGCCTTATAATATTTTTAGTATGCGGGTGCAAAGATGTAGGTAGATAGGTGCAGAAGGCTTTTCTGCGTTAGTCATTTGGTCGCAAACGAAACAAGTTACATACGAGATACGAACACGGCGACTTGACGAAATGTCAAAGCAGAATTGCATAAAATTAAAGTTTGATGGTAACTTCGCTCGTAAAAAGGAATCTTAACTCTAGTCTTTCATTTCCTGTAAGTTTTAAGGCCAAACTTAGATATTGCTTAACATAGGTACAATTTTTAATGAGTTTCGTCGATTACGTATAGCCGTGTCCCAAACGTCAGTCTGTACACAAAATAGGGCGAATAGCCACTTTGAAGAAATTATGCTGAGCGCAAGTATTCTGACAGACTTTTTCAACATACGTAACCTACCTATATCAGAAACAGAATTACCACATCCGTAAACGAGCTATACGTTGACGGAATTGAGTCAATTTTACATACGAAACAAAACAATTTCCATCACGTACCTATTGCTCGTTTATGGATGACGCAATTTAACCCCAGGCCAAGGTTAAACAAACTCGTGAATAAAAAACAGATGGGCTCATCATTGTAGATGGACCTTAGACTAGTAGGATCTCTTTTTAGTAAAACTGCTTCTCCGTCGGTTTGTTGTAAATATGAGATCCATATTATGGGAGCAATGTTCGACTCCTGGTTCAACTTGTACTTAAATGACATATTGTGGTTCTTTGCGAGTTTTGACACTAGCTACTTCGAACACCTCAGTAAGGTTTGGTTTTTTCTCTTTATGTCATACAGGGAATAGAACTGGCTTCTCTCTACTGCTGCGGTAGCTGCGATGCTAGCTTTAGGTTATTTTCGTTTGTTGATCCCCTCACATACTGTATATCGTCTCTTTCAGTAACCGATGAACAGAGGCTTTAAAGAGCAATAATAGTTGTCGATGTAAGCGGATAGCTCGTCCCTGTTCTTCAATAGTAGGCTTATTGATGACTCCTTCTTAATCCTTCTTAAACAATTGATGTTACTTGGAAATTCGATTGCTTTTGTTAAGTTTTCGGGCGGCAGCTGTATGTAGATGAGCGTTTACATTCATAATGTGCCTATAGTTGCCTGGCGCCTCGATTTAAATTAATTAACAAACAAACAGTGAGGTGCCACTTTGCGGGTTGATTCGGTTTTATATGCGCTTAAGAACCTCGATCGAACTATTCACTATTTCCCCCTACAATCACATCTGTCAGGACTATAAGTTGGCTAGACATCTCTAAGATACCCGTATGGGAATTTGCTTGAGGCTTCTTTTGGTCTTCTGAAAATGGATGTGAGAAAGGCAGATCAAATTGTAACCTACATCAACATTCAAGTACTACCATCTAAAGCTGCACTAATAAATATATTTTAAATTATAGTGCAGCTTGTCATTTCTCCTCTCATCTATGCCCACATACCTATAAACGCCACGTCAATTGACAATAAAAACCCGCTGGCAAATGTTTACACTATCTCCTCCCATGGTAATGCCTGTCATCCTCTTCCGCGCAATAAAAATAACGAAATGCTGCTAACCAAAGAGCAGAAAATAAAACTATGTCCTTTAAGGATTTATCAACGTTTATCTCGCACAAACAACAAAATAGCTTACGTGCACTGCATACACTACTCAAAATTGCATTACTCACACATCCTAAACCTACCTGTGTGACTGTTGCTTTTGGTAGATACTGCACAACAATTTTTTTTTGTTTGTAAAAACCGGATCAAACAAACTCGCATTATAGCGAAGCAAACTCATTTAGGTCCGCAAAATGTGCCTCTACGGCAAACACACAAGCTACTAGACCACTAGACAATCTAATTAGGTTTAGTATGCAAAGCGAGCTTATAAACACGACCGAATGCAAGTCCCCCTTTAACGCAACAAAAAAGCACACTCGAAGCAAAAAAAAGACGCGGAAGTTGGATGGTTTGTTTTGCCATAAAATTAAAAAAAACACAAATTGACAAACGCACAAAAAAGCGAAAAGTAAAAGAAAAAAACTGACGAAAAGTTCAAACACTTTTCGGCCACATTTTCCACAAGTACCCGGCGGCAATAATTCGAAACGAAGGACGACGAAGAATTTACGCGAAAAGTACACTTGACTTGCAGCTTTTGAATTTTTAGCTTTTGCTCATTCCTTCGCAGTTCGCAGAGTTTCTCTTACCTACCGGCAGCGATAAAAATGCAACCAACCAGACTAACTGGCAGTAAATAGCTTACCTAATAAGGACGGTAGGTCTGGATGTGACGGGACGTCCGGTAAGCTGAAAATGACTTTGTTGGTTGTTGTGGCTTTGTTTTGGAAAAAAATTGTTTTTCCTTATATTTTGTCCACCTCCTTCTCGATTGTTAGTCAATTTCCGTGTTGGAGACGATTTTTAGTAAACCGCAGGTTACATAGGGTAGGTTAGGGTGGATTGGAAGCGGGACGTTTTTTTATTTTTATTTTTGGTCACAGTTTTAAAGCAAGTCGGAGAAATGTGCGAATGTTATCTGTCCTGTGGAAGATTCTTGCACTTGCTTGATTCTTGCTTCTAAAAAGCTCACACGAGACTAATCGCTGTATGAAGCCAGGCTTTGGGATCTATAAACCTATTACGGGAACAAGGCTTGGCAGTTTATTACGTCAGTTATGGTTTTATTACCTTTTAGGGGACAGATTAACACGATCTTCTTGTCAACAGAAGTTCTCGGTAGATTGGTTATTCCAGTCAGGGTTGGCTAACAGCTATTCACTGCTTTTTGAGATGGCTTGAGATGGTGCCACGCTTGTCTACAGTCTACATAATAATTCGTAGACCTGCAGAAGGCCTATACGCTGAAGTATTTCGCAAAAGCATTCAATTGACGCTTCTCTCCCGAGAACCATATTTGCGTTATCTTTATACCAGCTCTAAGAGCTGTGTTTGAAATCAGCTTTTGAATTTGTACCTTTGATCTTCCTTGATTGTTTTAAAATCACTTGGATCTGGATTTAAATTTTGTGGACCGTTTTATGCATCAAGACAAATCTGCCAACATTAGCTTGGAGTTAATTCCTCCACAAAGAAAAAGGACGACGCTTCCAAAGTTCGGTTCTACGTGCTCCCTCAAAACGATTTTAACGCCAGAATAGGAAAGTCGAACATTTTTGGTTGGCAAGTTGGTAAGCACAGCCTTCTTGTATGTTCGACTGAGGTTGATTGACTTTGTAACGTCAGGAATGGCATTTTCACTTCAAAAGGAGCCATGATTGTGCCCATCAAATTGATCCCAATCGACGACTCAAGGCATGCCTCCATCAGTACTCTGAATGTCTAAACCTTCCGAGCTGTCAAAATGAACTCGTCCACTATTTTCTGGCATCCACAAAGGAGTAATGCGCGATAGTGCAACAACTGCCATCGGAAAAGACTCCTATTCTTCGTCAATTTGGTATCACGACGTCTTTCGATGAGACCGCCACGATAACTAGCACAGAAGCCTAGAAGCGGCTCCGCCAGAAAGTGACTGATGAGCTAAGTTCTACACCACTACCACCAGATATGTCAAAAAAGTGGTAAATTTCTCATTTTTGAAACCATTTATTTAGCTCCATCTGTTAGTGAAATGTAGGTAGCTCGTAGCGACTTTCCTTAGAGGTACACCACTTTAAAATGCAACAGAACAGAAGCGAATCATTTAACTGACCACGGTTTTGACTTCATTAGCCGGATATTTGATGCGATTTCAGATAGAGTATGACTTGCGGCAAATAGGGCCTCGGAAAGATCTATCAAAGCGCAATATTGAAGGCAAGTTTTAGACCAGTTTCACGAATAGCCGGGTCGTGTATCTAGAGCCTAAACTCTTGCCGAAGTGGCAAATGTTTGTCTGTTTTAGCTGTCGGCTGTCAAATTACTAGATGTCGCTGGATGTCCAATCGAACATTACGCACATCACTCTATGATAGTGTACACCCGCTCTCCAAATCATAAACCATTCGATTCGCTTCCAAATCGTTTTCAAGTGAAACGTTCCACCTAATATTTTGAGCGTGAAAAAAGTGTACTAATAATTTACGCTAGTATAAAAGAAAAGCACACAACGATATAACGAAATAAAAATGAAAATATCCTCCTGGCTAACCATCCAGGTAAAATTTTCATGGACAAAGTTTTCACCTCAGAATTGTCCCACTTTGATTCCGGCAACTGGTCGTGGTTGGTTGTTGTTGTTGATATTTTTTTTTCAAGCTGTTGGTGTCCAGTGACACTGCTGGTTCTGCTGTTTGGCCACTCATGTACACGCTAAACGCTAAACTTTGATGCGGATAAAGTTTTTCGTTTTTCCAGCAAAAAAAAAAGAGGAGTATAATGTGCCCAGTAACGAATTTGGACGTGGTCATGCAGTTGACACTCTCATTTTGGGTGGCGAAAGGTTTATAAAATAGGACGAAACCACGATGAAATTGAGAGACATGGTCCGATGGTAACTGAAGCGGAATGTGTTTTCGTATAATTTCTAATTATGTGTGGTAGTGGTGTCTGTATATGCAATGCATATGAAAGTGTAATGCTTGCGTTGGGATATTATTAAAAGAACTATTTATTGGGGAACATTTATTTGAAAGCAGATGTTCAGTTCTGGGGACCTATTCGAAAGGGGAAATTATTGGAGTTTCCCGAATGCGTTGGGTAACTTTTTTGCAGACTTTACTTTAGGAAGCTCGAAGGTAGTCACAATTTTAACCATTTTTAAGAGATTACTTGAAGATAGTTGAAGTTAAAAGTCTTGTGGATGGGGGAATCTTTATCAGTATATCTAGTTTGTTGATTTTTTCGCATACTCCTTACAGTTTAAAATATTGTCATTAGATAAACATTTTTTAACCTAATGGGTCAAACTAATTTCGACACCCATCTTCACCGATGGTTCTTATATTGACTGTGGATTGGGAGCGGACGTATATTCTCAACAGAGAAAAATATTTCCAAAGTTTTCGCCTTACTGCAGCTAAGCGTTTTTTATTCAGAAGTCATGGCAATCAGAAAAACATGAAGACTGCTCCTGAGTTGCAAGGAATTTGTCCTCACTTTTCCCTTCTTACCGAACTCAAATTGCATCGATACATAAAGAAAATCACATTAAATTAACCTTAGGTTTTTTAACATAATTTTTGCTTATTTTTCAGCAGCAGAACAATTTGCTAAAAGGCAATTTACATGAGTTATTTTTTTATGATTGTTTGGTAAGTTGATACTTATGGTCAAATCCAAATGTTTTAAAGAAATTTCATCAATTATTGATAGCTTTTTTGTAAGATTCCTTTAAATTCCCAACATTTTTGTTCTTTTTCTCTTTTTCCCCCGAAAGGCTTTTCAGACAATAAAATTCCCACAAAACTTAAAAAAATTCCCATGATCTTATAACACTGCTCCTGAAACAAGCGAAGCTCAGACAAAAAATGGTTATCTTCGTCGACAGCTAGGTCGCGATTGAGGCTCTTTATTCGACCGCATCTACGTCCAAACTCGCTGTAGTCTGCAGAGAGATACTCGTCTGTGTTCCCGGCCATAGAAACATAGATGGAAATGAGAAAGCCGATGCATTTTGGAGACAATGGTTCGACCTTCTTAGTAAGTTTCCTGCCCTATAGCTAATACCTACCGTAAAATTCGTTCCTTTATGACCTCCCGACACTTTCAGGCGTTAAATGCAATACTCCACTTTGAGCTTGAGGCTTTGAGCTTCACCAATATCTCTTATTGTCTTGTGGTGAGTTGTGGTTCCAAAGCACCACTTAAGCGCTAATTGTCACTGAGAATAGCCATATAAACTAGGAAGGCAATCAGAATTCTGGTCTTATGCATGAAAATATGTAAAGATCGGAGCGGTGCAGAGACCTGGAAGCCTGTTTTTTATATTTATAGAGTCTGCTGATAGACTTTTCAGCGACCGCTCGCTATTCAATTGAAACCTACGACTTTGACTCTAAGTTAAGTCTCTTTGTAAATTCGACTTTATTCTGCTAACATTTATGGTCTTCGAGATAGCATCACTTACAAAAGCCTTCGAAATCTTAGAGCTCTGGCTCACTGGAAGATTGTTACTCAGCTAGGACCTACGCCAAAGACAAGCTATCCAGAGAATGTTTGGCCTTTTGTGTAATTGTGTCTGATGGAACTAGATTGAAGAAGTCGTAGATCCACATGCTGAAGGAAAAATAGACTTATTAGTCAGTCTTTTTTATCGATCGATGGCTATAGCTGTTTAGACGACAAAGCAAAGCGACCAGCTGTATGGACCTTTGCAAAAAGTTTGCGATTAAATATAAAATACTGCCTGCAAGGTAGATGTTCGTTTTACTAGCGCAATATGTAGCTTTTTGTTTTCACTTTCCACGAAGACCAAGAATGAACCATTTTAAAGCCTTCCGTGAAAAATCTGTTGTACTCTTTTCGATTCAGTTTAATATAGTATTTTCCGTGTCTTTTTATAAGTAGGTACACCCTTGAGACGGAGGTCAAAGAAGATTCCTCATGAAAGCTTTTAGCGTGCAGCTCAATAAATATAAATAGGTAGGTATGTTAAAAGGAGATAAGTTCATCCGGATTGTCTAGATCAGATTTCTAAACCTCTAAGGACCTGAGACATATTTTTTTTTTTAATTTAGCGAAGAACTTAAAAACCCATTTACGTGATAGCCTACTACGCCCACCAACCGTCACTTACGAGTTCAGTGGCCTTCTCATCAACGTGTACAGATTCAAACAACCTTTCTCAGTAAGGAGTTAGCAGCTAGCTGTCAAGGCTTACTTCATGACATTTGCCCTCGAATGCGTTTAAAAAAAGACAGGTCAGTCATATATTTTTAAAGGCGCGACTAATCGTAGGGAATACTCACCTTTTAGCAAATTATCTAAGACAGTGTTTGTTTTAAGTAGTTTTTCTTTAAATGTAGGTACAGGACCTTGATAAAATCTTGCAAACGATTTAGTTTCCTTCCCTGCAGGATGGCAGCACCAACTGGATTGGATGTTGCCTTTACTTACGGAAAACTGTTGACACTAATGTGATATGCCGCTGGCGATCAAGAATAAAGTAAGTCCCCATACAGGAAAATTTTAAATTCGTGTATTTTCGGAATAAGTCGGCCGATTGCGAAAAAATAACAACTAAATGTAGCTCCAATGAGTCCTATGTTGTGGCTACCAAATCCATATGGATTAGGTGAGCAGTTTTAACTTGAAGGGGTAACAAATCCAAGACCAAATGCAAAGAGACGTATAATGTCTTTGTATAAAGGGATTGATTCAACATGTCAAAGTTGTGTTGGAAACTCATTCAACGGCGTTTTCTGAAGAGCCTATAAACAAGTGGCTTATGGTTCTACCTGCGACTTTTCAGCTTTTCACACAGCCTGCGAGATTAAAGATCCAGCATTCCATAGTATCCACAGCAGTTTGGTCCTTAAAGGAGGTTCATTCTTCCTAGTCTTCTTTAAACTCAAGCTGGGCTTCGAAGCTGTTTGGCCTTTCATTTTTAATTCGCTCATGTCTTGCGTTGTTGACGTATTCAAACCCTCGATGACTTTGAAACCTGTCAATGTAGCCTCTACTACGGCAAGCTTGGACCTGCCCATTATATCGATTTCGTTCGTATTCCCAAGCAGCTAAATAAATAAATAAATATATGGGACCAAAGGCCTAGCTTCTCACAACCATTCGTTTTGTGTGGGTTTTCAATTTTTGAGACGAATGGAAATGATCTACAATTTTACGCCGAGTCCAAACGGCTAATTGAGAAGCTCATTCATGACAGTTAGTTCCCAAGCAGCTATATGGAGAGCGCACGTTGCAGAGAGTAAATTCCAGATTGTGGGCAGTAAGTTGTAATTTTTCAAGATGTCTTCTTTGCCTCTGGTCGACTGGTCGAGTCTTAGTTACCTTAGAGACCCCTTCTCCGGCTTTGGTCAGTGATGTAGTCAAGAAGCTTGTGGCCTTAATTTGTCTTTGATGCTTTACCTTCCAGCAAATGGATGTGTGTATCCACTTGCTTGAGAACAAAGTAAATCAATCGTTTAAAACTCCGACTTTTTTTAATGCTAGTTTTATTTATCTTGCCTGGATCGTCTTCAGGATTTCCATAGTCCACTAAATATCAAGACAATAATATCTTTAAAAAACGATTTAGGGGAGCTTGTGCCTTTGTTACTATCTTCGACAGAAGTTATTGCTATTCAGCAGCTGTTTTCCATGACCGATGCCAGTCAGAGTGGGTCTAAAAAAGAACCATCTAGTTGCGCTTAAGCTAAGCTCTTCACACGACGCCCTCTGCAGAACTGGGCATTTTTGTTCCATTTGACACCACTTGACATTTTGTCAGCCAATCGCAGCTATTATGCACTTCTTTTAAGCTATGCAAAAACTTTCGCGTAACAGGTCATTCCGTTAGGGTTATGTTTGTCAGTAAGGCAAGTGGCTTTACTTTCAAACTGACGACACGTAATGGGTGGATGTGTTTTCTCCGACAAACTTAATCTCAGTCTCTCCCCGACTGTCTAACAAAACAGTTTTCCGTGATTCGGGTGTAACGAAGAAGTCCTACCGTGAGTCTAGAAAAACTTTGTATCCGCTAATAATATTTGCATCTTTTCAGACAGCTAAGCATCTGTCAAATCGATCCCAAAAAATTCGAAGTACTGCTGTTCACTGCTGTTTTTGTCTTGGGAGAACAGTTTAATATTCGCCTCTTTTGGGTTCCGACAGCGGGATATTTCTGGGAATAATAAGACCGGAAAACTCACCAAACCTAGAACTATTTGAGAGACAAAAAACTTCACCTTGGCGGCCGTCTTAATGATCCCAGTGATATTGTCTACTTCGCCTCATTAGAAGCTCAAATTGGTTTTGCGAACCTCTGTGTCCCAGATTGAATTTCCTGAAACAAAATCCCCTCCAAACAATTTCCAATACAACGCCCCCTTCTTTTTCTAATAATTGTCATTTATTTTTAATTTTTACACTTTTTCTATTATCTTATTATAATATTTTTGTTTTTGTAAGTTTTCATCATTATTTTGTAATACTTGTCATTTAAATTTCACATCCATCTTCTGTTCACAAATAAATAGTTGTTTATTCTCTGACATGTACAGTTGTACACCTATTTGCATGTCAATTTCTCATTTATAACTAAATATTGAATATTTTCTTGCATTTTAGTTACAATATATATATAATTTGTGTATATCTTAGGTTCTAACATTTTTATCTCGCTCAACGGGATACACGCTTTACAAGCTCATATTTATATTTTTTCCACCTCGGAACAACAAACGAAAAATATTCTAATTTAAAATTTTAATTCATTAGCCTAAAATGAGTAAATTTTGTGTTGCTCTTAAACTTAAAAATTAACTGTGCAAATTTGTTTCCTTTAATAAAAAAGAATAAGTTTCACTGGAGAAAGTTACATTTCTTCAAGCAGATGATATATTTATATTTATATAACTTGCAGTCTTATTATTTAAATTTAAAAAATATTTCTTTACTTTATGCGTTATAGTAATTTTGTATTTTAATGTAGTTTTTTTTTGTTCTTGTGTTGATAATAGTATTTATACAATATAACAACTTAATTTTATTTTCTATATACTCTATGTGGTATGTTAATTAATTTTTGTGTTTTGTTCTTTATACAGAAACGTAGATTTTTTTATTTTATTTCATTTTATACAAAATTTATTGCAAAAACTCTGTTACTAAACATTTGCTACACTGTGAATTGGTTGATGAACAAAAAGTAAGCTAAACATAGGGTAAGGTACAAATTCGTGTGCGCTCCTATTGAGCGTTTTGTGCTTGACGATGACTGCGATGAGCTGTCGTCGGTCAGTGAGTCGGCGTCGTGTTTGGGTGACGGCTTCGAGCCGTCACTGCGGTAGTTGCTGTGATCGGGATCTGAAAAGAAACAAAAAAAAAATCAAAATCAGCCTCGAACGCCATTAGATATACATCTATATTCGATGTATCAATTATCGAACATGAACTCGACACTAATTCCAATTACCGGCGGTGTATCCTTGGCAGGATTCAACAACTCACAGGGATACATCGTTAGACGGCGCGCTGGCAGGTACACATATTTCTATATACGGCTATGGACATGAAATGCATTGCAAGGATCGTCGCATCAAATCGTAATTACGGCTGTGTGCCATTGAATATTGACGAGGGATTAGCGGAGCAATATATATGTGTGCTCTATCCAATTAGTGCTAATATTCGTGTACAATGGGACTAAGATGGTTGAGACACACTCGTGTATCTCAGCGCATCACACTACGGGTATAAATGCGTTAAAATTGATTCAACGTCAAACTGATAGCCATATGGAACATGATTAAATCCAGCTTTGCATCAAAACGAATTGGGTTGGGTTGGGTCAAGTGTGTAGGTATATGTTCGGATGGGTGGGGAGTGTGGTTAATTAGACAAAACGTTTTGATGGCAGATAATTGGAAAATTAACTGGGAATAGGAAAATGTGTTCTATATAGTACGGTGGTTGTGATGGACATGCGGGTTAGTTGTTATTTCTAAAAATGTAAACAGAACTCTGCAATTATGTTTGACAGTAGGACCTGAAGGAAATTGAGTGGGATTTTGTGATTTAAATGGTAAGTTAGGTGGCAGAGGTGCATTTACCTTTTTAAATGGTTTGTTTTTCGAATTGGCAGTATTTTTTTAAACGCCAATAAATTTGATAGGTGAGAGCTAATTGGTGGCCAATTTACTATGCCTTTTGAACATGGGTTTGCTTACTCTTTTACCTTCACAGTGCGTACACGATAAATGGGGTCAACTGTTCGAAAAATTAGAAAAATTGGGTTTCTAACCTGAAAAAACTGTTCTTTCTAAAAAAGCAAGAAAAAGTTCGAAAAGCTCGATTCTTAGACTGTTCCATTCGAACAACATTAACCCTTATTTTTATCAAGCTGGCAATTTATCTTTCATTGACGCTATGTACCCTGAAAGTCCATTTAGGATACCTTGCTACCGGAATATGGCTTCCATAAACATTTCCCTATCATCGTCCCACCAAGGGAAGACTGGGAAAAATACAAACCAAATCCGGGACACAGATGGCTCTAAGATGAAATCAGGCACTGGATGTGAAATCTATGGAAAATCGCGAACGATTCAGTCAGCTTTGGCAAAAACTCATTCACATTCCAAGCTGAAGTTATTATTAAGAGCCACTGATCGCTAGAATAAAATTAAGTTTTAATACACGTGGTTAAACCATATTCAACTTCTCAAAGAGCCATGCAGCTCTCAGAACTTGTCCTGGGAAAATATATGGCCATCCCGGAACTTACTATGAAAAACCGCTTTTCAGTGGGTCCTTATTCACAGCGGCTTTAATAGTTATAGAACAGCAGACTCACTCGTTAATGACGGCGCAACATAACCACTCTTAGGGCCGAAACCATTCTGTGGTGTGAACAGAATTTTTTTTAAAAACAACGTAATGAGCCTGGCTCGCATCGAATCCAATTAAGTCTGGCTTTAATATCCTGGGCCTGAACTGCAACAACCAATTCTTTCCCAAATTCTCGCCCAGGGAATTCAGCTTCCTATACCTGAACAAAAATAATCTGAGAATCCTAACAGAAATATTCAGTGGCCATATTGCATCCTGAAAAAAATCTTCACCGAATTTACCCCTTACCAGACCATACATGCTGACTTTGTCTAGAGAATGATGAATCCCCTCTTCACAGACTCATAGAATTTCCGGCTCTCTTTCGTCTCGGAAGATAATCGTCAAATCGGCACACCTTGCTGAAATTCTTCCATCATAAAGTTCTTTGTCTTCTTGAATGCCTCCGGGTTGGAAAGATTGATCTAGGCTTTTTTTTAAAGATACCGCAGTGTCAGATCACCAAGAAGTCTCTCCCGTTCTAAAAATCGGCCTCTAAAGTAGCTAAACAGAGTCGGACGTCTGTAAGGCCAAACCCAGCACTTCGATTCGGTTCAGGGCATGTTCAACTCAAAGCAACGTCTTCCTCTACTCTATGATCCCTCTGTACATGTTACATGTTTTAGACGATTGATGCACACTTTTAATTTAGTCGAAAGCCCTTCAACGACTGAATATTTTAAGAAGAATAGCCCCTCAATAGCGACCGAGGATATTCTTAGTCGTATTAGATAGAGTCCAATCTTCATCGCCATAAAACGGAATAATGTGATCAGAGTCTTACACAGAAGCTCCTTACTTGTTCCTGAAGGCCATAGGTAATGGCGAATTGATGAGTTCATTGAATCTTTTTTCCTGCAATATAAGTTAATGGTGAAGCGTACAATGAGGCATCTTGCGCCTTTTGGTCGAAGCTATAGCAAAGTTGCTCTACTGAGGAAAAAAAAAGGTCGGCCCTTCATTGAATGTAACATTCTTTTTAGAAATATGAGCCTTCTGGAGGAACTCTGCTTATAGCCGTAGCCGTTCAACGAAAAATGAAACTCATCAATGTTAAAAATGTTTGGTAGAAATGAGGATCCACAAAATGTAATCTTTGACCAATCCATGGAATGTGCAATGTCACATAAAAGCTTTATTGTTTGATGAAGCTAAATCGACTATTTCGGGTTTACTCAGAACTACTTCCGCCATAGCAGCGACTCGCTCGACAGCTCGCACTCTGTGACGTCGCTGTGGATGCTTTTATTATTAACAAGTGTACTGCATGCTTCCAAAATAGGTTTTTGAAACTGATTTTCAGTAACTAGTAACTGATTCGGATAGATGCTTATGTCGACCGTACATCGAACGTAGAGCGCACAGTAAGTTTGGCGAACTGAACCACGATTTTCGATCTAATTTGCCCAATTTGCAACTGATGTTCTGTTCTTTAGAAATGTTTAAATGGAAAATTATACCAAGCGGAAATCATCTGTTGTCTCACAGCTGTCAAGTTGACTATCACTAAAAACTGGGGTCGAATCGCGGCATCCGTGATCGAGCATTACGTGACGGAATTTTTTGTTGTTTCACATGTAAATCAACTTAATTCAGTGAACATATCGCTCGATGTAGTTGAAGCATTCACTTCAAATATTTAGTTGAAAGAACCGACCTATTGAAGAAGATTACGTTACTTCTGTTGCATCGCCAAAAAAAATGTTGATTCACATTTACCAGTTCACTCCCCAGGTCAAGTGTGCCTATGCACTTCAAAAGCTGCAGTCTTATTGATCTATGCACATCCGAGACCATCTAATCCACCTCACAAACATCTCCGATAAACTGCGCGATGTTGCGTTATGCATTTTTTGCCTTTAATGCCCAGAAAGTGGTCGCCAATAAATCCAAAATTAGTCCTCCATATCTACATTGGAACGAAGATTGGCATGTCCCGAAAACTATTTCAAATTACATACTTACAACGGACCGTTTGCAGTCCATTAATAATTAGCTCTAACGACTCTCTTTGTTATTTATCAAAAAACTTGACAACCATCTGAAAGGTATATGCTTGACGCTCGTGACAGCGTATTTCGTATATCGATTTACTATGCTGGTTAAAATTTTCTAGTTTGTCCGTGCTTCTGTATATGCATATGCATTCTTAATGATTTAGCGCGTGCGAAAAGCGCACACATGCCATGTAACGTAACTGGATACAGCAATATTCTGACCCATATGCACTGCAATTTTGATCGATGTCAATCAATTTGATGAAGTATGGAGTATGAAATAATGGAGAATGCTTCCGTGAAACACATTGCGGTTGGGAATTATATACCTAATTGTACATTGGGCGCATTTCGAATAGTCTTGTTTCATTGGGAGAGATGTGGCCATACATTTGCCCGATCAGTTGTACAGTTGCGTACGTAAGCAAAGGACGGTGAAGAAAATTTAGAAATACACGATCGGGGTGCCATTTATGGTAGGTGGAGTCTTCTCTACCTTTCCTGTAAAATGCAAAATTTCGAAAGCAACAAAAATCGCGTTACGTACGATTGTCAATTTGTCATAATCTCTGTGAAATTTTTTATCAATGCCCTAATGCTCATGTGTCAATTGGCGCGAGTGATAGGACTTTGTTGAAGCGAAGTGCATATGGTTGACTTCCTGTCAAAAATTTATTCAAAAGTGTCGAATGACTGAATTCAACTGTTCAAACAATCACTTAAAGCTTTCCAATCGAAGAGTTGTACTCTCATAAACAACACTTAAAAGTAGGCACAAGTTTCTCAACAAAATCTGTCAGGTGTCGCTGTTTAATATATGAGAGAAACGTTGCTGCTCCTCGCTTTCCAACACTCAGCCATATATGATAAGGGTCGAATAAATATTAATAAGTCGGGACATTCAGCATCGACGTCCGCACAAATTCCACTATCGTCAGCAACACCGATGTTTGATTTGAACCGAATGCATCGCTCTAAATAAATCACTGCTACATTAATAGGCTACACTTGCTTTTGTCGTACCAATGACAGCGTTTCTTTACAACTGATTTTTATGTAATATGGACCAAATGAAAGGTAAATATCTTAGTTGAAGCGTTCTACGCTGCTCTTTTGGAACGAAAAATCCTATATAAAACATTTCGCTCTCCTTTTCATTTTGCAGTAGTTGTAATATGTAGTAGATTGCTTGGTACAATAATTCTCCACTTTATTTTCGCACACATTCATTGTCCGGGACATTAATTGCTTGCGAAAATTTTTACATTATTTTTGGTTGATTTTGTAAAAATGGAGTCTCACAAAGTGGACAATATTGAATTTTTCTGAAGAATTGAAGGTGTAACGACATGTATTTTTAATGGTGAAACAAAGAAACCAAGACTTGTAAGAGAAAAGACCAAAGACGTTCACAACGTTATAAAGTATTTATTGGAATGATCTCGAAATGTCTTAAAATTAATTGTACACTAATCGTACACTAGTTCCAATTATGTATATTGTGTTTTACGTTATAATAATATATATGTTTTTACATGTTTAATGTTTTTAAGTAAATGTCAGCTGTTTATTTATTGTTTATTTATTCGTTCTAAATGTCATCGATGTTACAGGTCTTCATGGATGGGTTTGGGCATTGATTTATTAGGAATGTGCATCCAATTCGCAACATTCTCCCCGCCCGTGAACGTAGTTCGCAAAACATCCTTCATTTGATTGAGTGTGATAAGGCCTTAACGCTGATCAGATTTGCTCACATCATTAACGACCCTGTATATTTGGACTACCTTGCCGACCTTCTTCACTTCCATGTTCCACCATGTACATGTAAAGAGAAACACAATTAATATTCTGACATATAAAATAAAAGCTTTCCACATAAGAGAGACAAAGACAAACATAATCACGAAGTACCACAAAAATTATAAACATTGATACGAATGTGCAATGTGCATCTCCCTTGCACTGATTGTCTCGTACTCCACTCCAAATCCAGTTTCGTTTGTATTTCTTTGCAATGAATGGCGATCGCGCTGTGCCGGTGAAAAGTGTAATTTACGTTTTTTTTTTATTATCGAGCTAATGTTTTAAAGTTGTGTTAATTGTTTAAATTAGGTCGGGATTAATCGAAACGAGTATTTTTAAAAAGTGTTTGATGTGCCGCCGTCCGTCGAGACATAGAGGAACTTTACCTATGTTCTCATTGAAGAAAAAAAAAAGTTCCTGATGATAATTGGAAGCTGCAGTCTAACAGGTAACATTATAGTAGTTTAATTTGTTATTTATAATGGCATGCATCTATAGAATTCTAATTAGATTTGATAATAGTGGACGTAGATTCCCGTATTATTTGATTACATTAATTACATTAGTGTGTGTGTGTGTTTGTTCGCGACGGCAAATTGATTCACAACTTGTGCTTGACATGGGTGCATTTTGTTTTTGCAATTAGAGTGGTTAGGGTTGTGATTGGGTCGATAACTTTCGATAGGTAATCGATAACAACGTTGTTGTGTTCGATATACATATTTTACTTTTATTTTTGATATTTTGATTTGAATACGTTTTAGATTATAAAATTAAATAGAAATATTTGTTAAATGTTTCGTTATTGCGTGTTTTCGATACGACGCGATTTGTTTTCGTGAAATTTCGAGAATATTGAATTGCATGTTTGGCACAGTGCATAATTCGAATTTAATTTGCGAACGCTTTGGTTTGTTTGAATGTGGACTGTATTTATGTGTTTAGGTTACTAGTTAGTTATTTGTTAATTATTTTTCCATTATTTATAAATTGTTTTTTCTTTAATTTTTCAGATTTTCAGATTAGTCTTGTATACGTTTTTTGTGAAATCCTCGTTGTTTTTGTTTGTAGGCAGATAGCATATTTTCGCGATCGTTCGTTTTTGTTTTAACTGTTAGAACCCGAGTTAGTCCGTCCGTTCCGAGGTGCGTTGCATATATTCGCGCTAGGCTCCAATGAGACGGTGGAAGACGTTCGTCCTTAAGTAGAACAAAGTCTCCGATTTTCGCTTCCTTTTACCATTTCTGGCGTTGTTGAAGTCGCGACAAATCTTTGTTCCATTTATGCCAAAACGAGTCTATAAATGATTGCAATCGTTTTTAATGATCGAGGTAGCCAAACTTTCGCAATGTGTTGTCCCCTTGCGGAGTGGTATGAAATGCCTCAACAATAAGAAAGTGTGCTGGCGTGATGACTTCCATGTCATCGACGTTGTCGGAGAGAGGGTAAAAATGCCTTGAATTCAGACACGCTTCTATTTGTGACAGAAGCGTGGTGAGTTCCTCTAGGTAAGCCTCTCTTTGCTGACAACTCTTTTTAAATGGTACCTGACCGACTTCACTCCGGCTTCCCATAAGCCTCCAAAATGAGGGGAAGCGGGATGAATGAAATGCCATTCGTTACCCAAATTCGCCAATATGCCAGCGACCTCCTTCCAATCGTGTTTAGCATCTCGTAATAATCTTCGCAGTTCCGCGTTGGCTCCCACAAAATTCTCCACGAGCATCGATCAATGCGTTTAACGACGTAAATGTTTTGGTATTCTATCGGATGTCTCAAGTTTCATGAGCTGTAATAAAAACTTCTGTATTTCTGCTGCTTTGACTGCGAGCATAGCTGTTGTCTTTAACTCTTGTGAGCTCAGTGGCTGCGACCTTCTTTCATTTTTGATGGCTTTGCAGTTGTTGACGAATCGCAAGCAGGTTGCTAAGACCCTTACCACCTTTGAAAGCTGAGAAAAATGGTGAACCACTTCGCTGATGTAATTTTTGTTCTTACTTTGAGAGAAATGTAGGTACTCTGAATACTCGTCTTTCCTCCTCTGTATTGGTGCTAAAGGGTTGTTCAGAAACTTCTAACTCCCATATATTGCTCTGCATCGTATTGATCCACCTTGGAATTTTGATGCGTTCGATCATAGGAAGTTTTCGGCGAAAAGCTTCCCATTGAGCCTTCAATTTTGATGGAATATGTTCATCCCAATTCGAGCCCAGACTCCAAAGATTATACATCATAATTTTGGCAGTGATGATAAACGGCAATATCCAGACAAGTATATTAAAAAGCTTGACGATCGCAGACAACAGAGGCCTCTTCTCCAAATGAGCAAACCAACGAAATGTGCTGCTGGAACCCATCGCTGGATGACCTACCTCCTTAAATGGCTGCATCACTTTATTGTACCCGCTGGACAAACGGTTGGTATTTTTACTGAAGTGCTCTTCACAGACGACGTCTTCTTCAGGATGCCTGGTCTGGAACGGCTGCTCTTCCATTTTCCAAAATGTTTGAAACTGGGAACTCAGATCCGTGAACTGCACGAAGTTACAATGATGTTGCGTATCCTCTACTGGAACCTTGCCAAAGATTATCCATCCAAGTTTTGTTTTCTGCGCTATCGGAGCTGAATTGTCTTCACAGCGCATGATGTCTGGAAGAAGTATTTCGGCGAAAACGTCACTTCCAAACAATAAATCGATTGGCGCAGGAACATAAAAATCGGGATCTGCTAAGCAAACCGGAAAGATGTTGCCATTTGTCGGGTATCATCCGTTGGGTCGGAAGAAGCCCAGTCAGTGACTTGAAAACGAACGCCTTAACAGCGCTCTCAAATGTCGAATGTTGCGAAGCAAACATTATGTCAACATAATTTTGTGCTGTGCCACTGCTGACCATCCCCAACCCAGATACCTCGACAAAGGCACGATGCCTTTTCAATCTCAACAACTGTGCTTGAAGCAGATCTGAAATTAGAAGAATTAGTTGTTGTGTATGAGCAAATACAGGAAATTTACCTGGAATATCGCAGCGACTTGTTGGAAGCGTTGGAAAAGTTTTCCCAGGCAGCGCCGGTTGCGACGTCAGGTGAACAATCGGCATCCAGCAACAAAATCAGGCTTCCAGAAATCGATATTCCCAAGTTCAGCGGCTCGTACACAACATGGAGGTCGTTTCAAGGTCTGTTTCAATCCATGGTTCACAACAACGCTTCGTTGAGTGATATAGACAAAATGCATTACCTCAAATCGTGCTTGAAGGGTGAGGCTGAGCGACTGCTACAACATCTACCTTGCGATGCGGGCAATTACGCAAAGGCATGGGAGCTGCTTTCTTCGCGCTACGACCACAAACGCGTTTTGGTCAATGCCCAGCTGAAGTTGCTATTCGGGCAATCATCATTATCCAAGGAATCAGCGAACGGACTGAAGGAGTTGTTGGACACATCTCAGGAGTGTGTTCATGGGTTAGCGAACCTCGGCTTGCGGGTAGAACACTGGGATGCTATTTTAATATACATCCTGTTGCATAAATTACCCAGTTCTACTCAGCAAATGTGGGAAGAGAAGCTGGAAAACCTCAAGGAGCTGCCAACGTACAAACAATTCACCGGATTTTTGGAAACGCGCTTCCGCACTCTTGAGGTGGTCGATCAACAGGACCTGAAGGGGAGTTCCAGGCCTTGGATAAAGGGTGATACAGCTGTCAATACGAGGAACCGGTCGTTTGTAGAGACACCAAGGGTTTTTTTAGCGAAGACATCTTCCCGGGAGACGATTTCTTGTAAGTTGTGTCATCAGGGTCAGCATGCGCTCAGGAAATGTCAACGTTTTTTGTGAAATCCTCGTTGTTTTTGTTTGTAGGCAGATAGCATATTTTCGCGATCGTTCGTTTTTGTTTTAACTGTTAGAACCCGAGTTAGTCCGTCCGTTCCGAGGTGCGTTGCATATATTCGCGCTAGGCTCCAATGAGACGGTGGAAGACGTTCGTCCTTAAGTAGAACAAAGTCTCCGATTTTCGCTTCCTTTTACCATTTCTGGCGTTGTTGAAGTCGCGACAAATCTTTGTTCCATTTATGCCAAAACGAGTCTATAAATGATTGCAATCGTTTTTAATGATCGAGGTAGCCAAACTTTCGCAATGTGTTGTCCCCTTGCGGAGTGGTATGAAATGCCTCAACAATAAGAAAGTGTGCTGGCGTGATGACTTCCATGTCATCGACGTTGTCGGAGAGAGGGTAAAAATGCCTTGAATTCAGACACGCTTCTATTTGTGACAGAAGCGTGGTGAGTTCCTCTAGGTAAGCCTCTCTTTGCTGACAACTCTTTTTAAATGGTACCTGACCGACTTCACTCCGGCTTCCCATAAGCCTCCAAAATGAGGGGAAGCGGGATGAATGAAATGCCATTCGTTACCCAAATTCGCCAATATGCCAGCGACCTCCTTCCAATCGTGTTTAGCATCTCGTAATAATCTTCGCAGTTCCGCGTTGGCTCCCACAAAATTCTCCACGAGCATCGATCAATGCGTTTAACGACGTAAATGTTTTGGTATTCTATCGGATGTCTCAAGTTTCATGAGCTGTAATAAAAACTTCTGTATTTCTGCTGCTTTGACTGCGAGCATAGCTGTTGTCTTTAACTCTTGTGAGCTCAGTGGCTGCGACCTTCTTTCATTTTTGATGGCTTTGCAGTTGTTGACGAATCGCAAGCAGGTTGCTAAGACCCTTACCACCTTTGAAAGCTGAGAAAAATGGTGAACCACTTCGCTGATGTAATTTTTGTTCTTACTTTGAGAGAAATGTAGGTACTCTGAATACTCGTCTTTCCTCCTCTGTATTGGTGCTAAAGGGTTGTTCAGAAACTTCTAACTCCCATATATTGCTCTGCATCGTATTGATCCACCTTGGAATTTTGATGCGTTCGATCATAGGAAGTTTTCGGCGAAAAGCTTCCCATTGAGCCTTCAATTTTGATGGAATATGTTCATCCCAATTCGAGCCCAGACTCCAAAGATTATACATCATAATTTTGGCAGTGATGATAAACGGCAATATCCAGACAAGTATATTAAAAAGCTTGACGATCGCAGACAACAGAGGCCTCTTCTCCAAATGAGCAAACCAACGAAATGTGCTGCTGGAACCCATCGCTGGAAGACCTACCTCCTTAAATGGCTGCATCACTTTATTGTACCCGCTGGACAAACGGTTGGTATTTTTACTGAAGTGCTCTTCACAGACGACGTCTTCTTCAGGATGCCTGGTCTGGAACGGCTGCTCTTCCATTTTCCAAAATGTTTGAAACTGGGAACTCAGATCCGTGAACTGCACGAAGTTACAATGATGTTGCGTATCCTCTACTGGAACCTTGCCAAAGATTATCCATCCAAGTTTTGTTTTCTGCGCTATCGGAGCTGAATTGTCTTCACAGCGCATGATGTCTGGAAGAAGTATTTCGGCGAAAACGTCACTTCCAAACAATAAATCGATTGGCGCAGGAACATAAAAATCGGGATCTGCTAAGCAAACCGGAAAGATGTTGCCATTTGTCGGGTATCATCCGTTGGGTCGGAAGAAGCCCAGTCAGTGACTTGAAAACGAACGCCTTAACAGCGCTCTCAAATGTCGAATGTTGCGAAGCAAACATTATGTCAACATAATTTTGTGCTGTGCCACTGCTGACCATCCCCAACCCAGATACCTCGACAAAGGCACGATGCCTTTTCAATCTCAACAACTGTGCCGCAGATTCGGAAATAAAAGTAGCTTCTGATCCAGGATCGATCAAAGCACGCAAATCGTGGAAACGTCCATCAGCCGATCTCACTCTTACAATCGCTGTTGCTAAAAGTACCTTGGACCGTTGCGAGAGTGAGTAAAAGGTGTTTATTTGCCTGCTCGTCGATGGCTGTGGTTCCTCCGATGGATGAAATGCAAGTGCGTTTGGATTTACGGCCACCTGGTATGATTGCACGTTATTCGATCTGGGCTGTTGAGAATATAATGTCGTTGGTGCCTGTAAAGTTGTTGGCAAATTGCTGTTTTGGTCATTGTTGATATAGCCGTTGTTGTTGTTGTTGTTATTGTTGTTATTATTGTTGCTGTTGTTGTTGTTATTATTGTTGCTATTGTTGTTGTTATTATTGTTATAGTTGTTACCTGTCTGCATATCATGAACATGCAAAAGGGAATGATGACGCTGTTGGCAAAAATAACAACACTTCGGGCTAGGGCACTCTCGCATAATGTGATTGTAACCGAGACAGTTATCACAAACCTTGATGTCCCTGACTGTCTGTTTCGCTGTTCAAATTTAAAAAACGTTGACATTTCCTGAGCGCATGCTGACCCTGATGACACAACTTACAAGAAATCGTCTCCCGGGAAGATGTCTTCGCTAAAAAAACCCTTGGTGTCTCTACAAACGACCGGTTCCTCGTATTGACAGCTGTATCACCCTTTATCCAAGGCCTGGAACTCCCCTTCAGGTCCTGTTGATCGACCACCTCAAGAGTGCGGAAGCGCGTTTCCAAAAATCCGGTGAATTGTTTGTACGTTGGCAGCTCCTTGAGGTTTTCCAGCTTCTCTTCCCACATTTGCTGAGTAGAACTGGGTAATTTATGCAACAGGATGTATATTAAAATAGCATCCCAGTGTTCTACCCGCAAGCCGAGGTTCGCTAACCCATGAACACACTCCTGAGATGTGTCCAACAACTCCTTCAGTCCGTTCGCTGATTCCTTGGATAATGATGATTGCCCGAATAGCAACTTCAGCTGGGCATTGACCAAAACGCGTTTGTGGTCGTAGCGCGAAGAAAGCAGCTCCCATGCCTTTGCGTAATTGCCCGCATCGCAAGGTAGATGTTGTAGCAGTCGCTCAGCCTCACCCTTCAAGCACGATTTGAGGTAATGCATTTTGTCTATATCACTCAACGAAGCGTTGTTGTGAACCATGGATTGAAACAGACCTTGAAACGACCTCCATGTTGTGTACGAGCCGCTGAACTTGGGAATATCGATTTCTGGAAGCCTGATTTTGTTGCTGGATGCCGATTGTTCACCTGACGTCGCAACCGGCGCTGCCTGGGAAAACTTTTCCAACGCTTCCAACAAGTCGCTGCGATATTCCAGGTAAATTTCCTGTATTTGCTCATACACAACAACTAATTCTTCTAATTTCAGATCTGCTTCAAGCCTTCCGCCCCCGACGATGGCCTCATGATATTGTCTAGAGATCCGCATATTTTCCTCTAACATATCAAGGCGACTGGCTACGTAGGATTGCTGCTTACGCTTCTTTGTGCAGTTCTTAAAGCTGGTGAAACTGTTTACTAGAACTGTTAAAACGCCCTTTTGCAACATACCACAATTAAAATTACCCTTATCCATTTTGTTGCATGTAGAATAAGTTATTTATCTTATTTATATAATATAATTTTAAGTTAAAGTAAAATCAAAGCAAAACTTACTTGCTTTTGATGATGCTCGTATCTCGTATGCTATTTGTTGTTGTAGTCGACAGACGAATGTTCCTCAATCCTTCAGGTTATGGATGAAGCTGGATGTTGTATCTGGCGATTTATTCGTTACACGACGCGTAGAATACGATTAACACACACACCAAATGTCAATAGAATTAAGATTTATGTTTGTTTAAGTTCGTTAGAATTAGATATAAGTTTTGTTTGTCAAACAATGAATTGCACTTTGTATGCACTTCCTAACCACACTTTTTTTTTTGTCAAATTTGTTTAGTATTGAATTTATTGTCAAAGTTCAATATCTTTAAGAAACAATTAACAATTAACATTAAATTAGACGCGAAAAGGACCAAATGTAACGACATGTATTTTTAATGGTGAAACAAAGAAACCAAGACTTGTAATAAGAAAAGACCAAAGACGTTCACAACGTTATAAAGTATATATGTTTTTACATGTTTAATGTTTTTAAGTAAATGTCAGCTGTTTATTTATTGTTTATTTATTCGTTCTAAATGTCATCGATGTTACAGGTCTTCATGGATGGGTTTGGGCATTGATTTATTAGGAATGTGCATCCAATTCGCAACAGAAGGTGACCAACCTGCTCCTCCATTCGCAGCAGTACCAATATATCTATATATGTAATTTTAATTATAATTTCCATCAATTAAAAATACAAATTCTGGCTGTTGTCAAATGTCACTTGTACTTGTGTAGCAGCTGATGGAACTCTCCACAATTTTCACTGCATTTTCGCAGACGTTTCATCTTGAGTTCATCTTACCGGTCGAGTGCGCGACAGTAATTTTCTGTCTTCTTGCAAATGTCAACTTAATTGAACTCTGCTCTCACCATAATTTTGCTTTTGCTTTAAATAGCTTTATGTTCCATGTTTCTGCCTGGTCTGGTATAAAACAAAAATAAATAAACAGATGTCGCAAACGGGTACCCTAAACCTGTTTTGGGACGAACGGAAGGGCAAATTTCACGCCGAATTGAGAAGCTCTTTCATGACAGTTTTACCGGTGGATGGTCGTCAAAATGTTTTCGAATGGTCGCGCAGAAAGCGGTCTAAACTGCAAATTTTGTTTTTCCGTGGATCGAACCTGTCACACCTGACTCAGAGGTCCAGTAACCACTTAGCCACTGCATGCACTTTAGTCTGACTTGCAGCTATTTATTTTTGAGTTCTTCTTGTCTACCTTACGTTTCTACTCGACGGGACAAAACTGAGCCAATCTTGAGATAATTCTTGTACAAAAAATATCTCCGCTGGTAGTAGATATCCGTCAATTATCCAATATCGTCTTTGAACTACATAGTTATAGCTTATAGGGTCTTAGCAAGTGGACCGAAGTACAAGCAGAGACGTATATAGATTAAAATTGTTTTCATTAACTTCCCAGGATTACTAGCTTGAAAAAGCATGTCTTTAAATTTCTAACTGACTTTACTAAGCTGGATGTTGCCCTTTGGTGATACCTCGTCAATCTTGGAATTCGTTGTTTCCTATTGTTTGATTATTCGATTTGAAGTGCCGATAAAGCGAAAGAGACCTCTTTCACGTTGTTCTTTGAGCGAAGGGTGCACCCTTCGACGTACTTAAGACACCTAACTTTGTTCCTCATCAAATTGAGTTAGCTTATTTTAGAACCTGGCTTACATTCCTGCGTGTGGCTCCTATTTCTGTTGAAAATTGGGTTCCTCTTCTTTTAAAGGTCGAACAATATTTACACATTTTAAAGAAATTTGCAAACAATCCTAAAAACTCAAAGGACTTCAGCCTTATAAGCCTGTCTAGTCTAGCCATTTCAAAAAAACTGACAAGAAAATGCTTGACTCCAATCAGAGACATTACAAAATAAAAACTCTATACAGCAAATAAGTCAATAATCGGAGATCAAAGTCTCTGATGCCTTTAAAGCTCGACAGTCCCACTTTTTTGCTCCCCCGCCCCCTCCTCCATCTAGCAGAGGTTATAGGTAGGTATTTTTCATTTCGTTAAATCCATCATATGCACTTGCATCGGCATCGGCGCCTGCATTTGAATTTAATTTATTTCGATGCTTTGTGTGTGCCCGCACAATTAAAATAGCGAAGCACAAAAAGGAAGCTTAAAGAAAAACACCATTAAAATGCACTTCCGCTATTATGCATACGCGCTTCGTTCCTCTAATAGCAGCGCAGCAAAGCCAGCATCAGCAGTAGTCTTTGAGCCTTGAGCGTTCAATAATTGCATATGGTGTGCATTCTCGCTCAGCTCCTTTGTACGGCACACCTTCGAGGAGGTGCATATATACAACATACGTGGCTTTTTTGTTCCCCACGCCCCACCTGTATCAAAGCATAATTACATGTGTTTTATTTTTTTTTTGTGTATTTTCCTTCTCTATTTTCTAAAGAAGGTATAAAAGTGGAAAAACTTTTATAAACCTCTTAACCCATCTGCTGCACTGTGTGAGTTCGGCATCGACATCATCAAACACAAAGCAGAATTAAGAACCACAGGGAATGAGGAGTAAAATGCTGCAAATGAACATCCCCGAGCATGGATGATGTGCAACAAATAATGCGCTAGAGTGGAGCTGAGTTCAATAGAACAGTGCAAGGACTCGGACGAAAACAATGGTTTCGTGCAGCCATATGAGTATGAGTGGCGATGTGCGGCCCCGTTTCAAAGACACAGTATATAGTTTATTGTTGTTGTTTTTTTTACGAGAAAAACGATACTGAAAAATCATTGATCTACCGGGACCGGCAACGGGAGAGTGTCTAAGGGAGCGGCGACTTCAGCAGTAGTGCATGGGACGTTGACAAATATTATTCATACAAAATGTGATGCAGAAAAAAAATCGCAAACAGTTTGTGATGCAAGAAATTGTCAAATTGGGATATTTTTTTTTGGAAAATCTATAGAAAGAGATAGTCCTGAGGTGACTAACTGATGGAATCATCAACAGAGGGTCTAAAGCTCCAAACGGTAGAGTCATGCTACTTTTAGGGAGTATTTCACTAGTGAGCTGAGAAAATACGCTTAGCCGCTCGCCTAGAAGACTGTGGAACAACACGAGATGCTGTTAGGTGTGGCCGGACGCGAAGAAGCCGTTCTGTTAAGAATATCGCAGAGGACCCCGGAGTATCGACCAGGCGACTACTGTGGACGACGGGCTCTACAGAACCATGCTCAACGACTTTTTCCATCCTCAATTGAATGAATTGGGGCTGAAGAACATATGGTTTGAATAGGGTGTAGCAAAGGAGCATACTGCACGAGCCACAACCGAAAGTCTGAGGACTGCATTTCCCTGTCAACTTTTCTCTCGTTTTGGCGATTTGCACTGGGCGGCAAAATTATGGGTTTTTTATGGGTTTTTCTTTTTAACTCACTAGTCTATGTCAACAAGTCTCAGACCCTTCAAACTCCCAAAGACAAAATACGTCAAAAATGCGGGGAGCTACCGCCGAAAGTTCTGGCAAGAGTGATGGAAAATGCCTTAAAACGGGACTGAATGGTCATTCATTTTGGCGGCGTCCAATAAGCCCACATAATTTTCTTGACTTAATGGAAATAAATGTAAGACATCAAATAAACATAATCCAAAAGCAGAACCAAAGCTTTTCATTCGTAAAAAAAAATGACAGCCAAAGAACATCGGGTTACATCGGGTGCCAATTTGGGTCATTCATTTTTCGGTTTCGAAAGTAAAGCTAAATAAAACAAACACAGAGATACAATTTTGATGAAAATCTTATTTCATTATATTTGAACTTTTTCATTAAGTGTGAAAAGCAATATCACTCAAATGGCCGCCTCCAGGAAGATTCGAAGCATGGGATTTTTTTGAGGTAATTTTCAGCCACTTTTTCACACATTTCGGGCAGTATCTCGGCCATAACTTGAATAATATTGGTTTTTAATGCACCTAGAGTTCGGGTATTATTTGCGTAAACACAGTCTTTTGCATAGGCCCAAAGAAAAAAATCTTACGGTGTCGAAACGCATGATCTTGGTGGCCAATTGCCTTAGTTAAAACCTGAAATTTCGCAAGCAGGAAACTTATCACGCAATAAAGCCATAATTGGTCGTTTTGTGTGGCTCGTAACGATCCATTATTGCATATGGCAAACATTCAAGCAATATAATGACACTTTAAATGGCAGCTGAGTTTGACAGATGTCAAATGCAAGCGCTACCAACTTGAAACCACGAAATAAATGACCCTTTACTTTATTATATGAGGCCGAATATGAAGGGTCAAATTGAGAATCATCCTCTGGATAGTTATACTTGCCTCACGGATGTGAAGGCGCATTAAAAAAATCTTAACGTGCTGTTGAATGAACGAGGAACCCCTCGCTCAGTGACCCAATAATATTAACCGGTGAGACACTGTGTCTACCTACTGACCCTTCGTCGTAATAATTTTAAATTTTAAACGTTGGTAAAAAAGTACAAAATATTCGGAAGAACATTTTTAAAACTGACCCCCCTTTAACCCCCTTTTGAAGGGTTTAAACAATTTCATTCCTTTTTAACCGACAAAAACGACGTGTGTCTTACGGTAGTGATAGGGACTACAAAATAATATAACAGGTATTCCAGTAGAATTCGATTTTAGTTACCCAATAGCAGTTTTGAGGGGAGGGGCAACCCTTAAGGGGGTATAGTACTAAAAAGTATGGAAAACAAAGAATTTTTTAATGTAATGGGTGATTTTGTAGAGGTTTACTTTTTGAATTGACAAGATTTCGTCCATAGGCAGTCACTTTGACGGCTAACATTTGCTGAGACTTGTCACTCAAGAATTAGCGAAACGGAAGCAGTTTGTTTCTATCTTAACAATAACCCTGCCAATACAAAACTGTCGAAAAAATTTCACAACTCCCCGCTTCTCTTTTTCCGCTGAAAACAACACCTCACTGAAAACCGCATATAAACTCAAATGACACAAAAACATCATACAGAAGTTGCCCGTAAGGACACAATGTCTTTCAGCTTAAACATTACGGCCCCCGTGGATTTGGTTTCTTCTACTGCTGAATATTGGGCTCAGGTATAAAGGTATGATGATCACACCAATCAAGTAGACTTGAAACTATTTCTTCTATCCTAACAAGGTTCCTCACGGTATTGAGCAACATCCCTACAGCATTCCTCCATCACTTCGTCGAATTGCCTTACTATGAGAGTTGAACAAACTTGATTCCTGCCAACTTCCTCTTCGGACATTATCAACGGCATCTTTTTTACGTCAGGAGAAGTCGGCTGCTCTCGTCAACTCAGACATTATAATCTAAGAGAGCGGATGCAAGCATGCAAGCAACGACCCAAAGCCAGAAAAACAGATCTCTGATGGTCTGGATGGCTTAGTATGTAAAACTGGTAAATGAGGGATCGGGTTAACTTGGGTTATTCTATGCTGGTTTATGTTATTCTGACTGATTCGATGAATTTAAAATTTGATCGCCTTTCGAGTGAGTCTCTACTCACAATATGAATAACCAAAAGACCGAATCTCCGCATCCGTAACAAGCCATTTATTGACGAAAATTTGGACATTTTAAAACCCAAAATAATAAGGATCTCCACCGCCTATTCCCTTTTACGTAAAAAGTCCTAAATGACCGCAAAGCCCCACATAGAACTTTTCTAATGGGTACACAAAAGTCCTAAAAATGTCAACCTAAAATGTTCCCGCTCAAAGGACAAGACCAATTTCAACGGAAAATTATCAAAATGTTTAGTAAACCTATAGAAAAAGCTTTAGCGCGCTAACTGAAGATCATTTTCCTAAGAAATCACAGACTCTGTCTAAAAAAAGCTGTTTCATTTGAATCTGGGTCCTTTTCTGTCAAAGAATGAATTTATTTTACAGAGGGAGCTACCAAAAAACTTCACTATCTTCAATTTTCGAGATAAAGAAGACCTTCTGGATCCATTAAGCGATTTACAACCAAGTTTAAAACGATTTATCCCCAATCTACAGTGAATACTCAGCTAAGTTTTATTTATTTTTGTGCCTTCTTTAAAAGCTGTATAGCCAAGTCCACCTTCATCTTCATATTTTGCAGAGTCCTCTAAGTAAAGGGATTTTTCCATTGGTGCTTTTTAGCCAACCTTACAAGGTCAACTGAACCTTACAAGTTCAACTACACCCAGAGAAAAAACAACGTAAAATCAAAGAAAACCACTTCGATTTAAATATTTTTCGGAACGATTTAGCTTCGACTACGAAAATTTTTAAATCAAAGTGGCATGACATTAATTCAAAGGGTTTTCATACTCTAAAAAGTATATATTTCGAATTTAATCTAACCACGTATGTACATTGATTTGATGTGGAATCATACTTAAATCAAATTCATCTATCTTTAAAACAAAGTTTATACATTTCGATTCAACCATAATGCATCGTAGATTAAAATGCATTCAACTTTAAAAATTCTATGCTTCAACTTTAATTTGACAATGACTCATCGTACAATCAAATCGATTTGACTTTAAAAATACTACAGCTACATTTTGAAGTAATCACTGTGCATTGTGTATTCAAACAAATCCAACTTTGAAAATACTATGTTTAAGCTTTAATTTCACTTCGTTAAAGTATTGATTCAAAGTGAACCCATTTTGAAAAAGCATTTTTTAACTTTAATCTTACCATGCTGCATCGTAGACATAACTTCTTTAGACTTTGAAATTACCACGTTTATTATTTGATACGACAATAGTTCGTTGTAGATTCAAATGCTTTTAACTTTCAAAGCTGTATAATTCAACTTTGATTTTATTTTAAATATGTATTTTCAAAATAAATCAAATTTTAAATTTGAGTAGATAAATCTTGTTTTTTTTAATAAAAATCAATACAACAATAATTTGGAATTCATAAATTTTATTTTCAATGTAGGTACATAATAACATAAAATTCTTAAATTATTCATTATTAACCTAAAAATCCATTAAGTCTATTTTTGTCTAAATGAAATTATTTTCGAAATATGTTTTCCCATTATTTAATGGGTATAAATGGAAAGGTGAGCTCGAAAAAAGGATATATATCTTTTGTCACTACATGGTTATGGTTAAATTTGTTGCCAATTTCAATGGATGATTTTACTTCAATTGGATCGAAATCGTCTTCATTTGGATACTATAATGCATTTGATATAATAAACGGTTATAATTTTAATTTTTGCTAATAATTCTTACCTCTATTTTTTTCCACTTAAACAGTTTACCCCTGAGTTCTGCCCTCTGTCCGATTAATCTCTTAAACGTTACGTCATTGGCTGAAATGTATAAAAAATTAAAAGTTTATACAAACTAAAAGTAATAAAATTAAGTGCAATCCCTTGACAATTTTTGGTTGAGCATTCTTGTTGACTGCTTGAAAAATTGTTCAAGGTATCAAGTTAATACACATTTAAATTGCACAATTATGGTTCTTAACAAAATTATTTCCACACATGTTTAACTTTACACTTTATTTGTTTCGTCTACCATTCATTGCACTTAATTTTATTTCTACAAACCAGGAATTGAATTTAATCACACAAAACTCACATTTTAGCACCGGAAACAGGTATTCCATTTTTTTGAGATGGAGTCAAATCAAAAATATAAATAAGCTGTCCATTTTCGTCGACTACTTTGATTTGCTCCATCTTTATAAGGAGAAACAAGAATAACATCGACAATGAGTTCAAAGTCGCGTCGCGACGCGACACTTAGCGGGACTTACGAGTAAATAGTTTTCCCTTTGAATCTACGTTGATCGTTATTGAAAAGAGTAGCATCAATGTACGAATGAACATATTCTACTTTGATTCTAGATTGTTGTCACTTAAAAATGAATATGCAACACTTTAAGCTGCCTTCATCCATATTTGAAACAACGTTTTGTTAAGGAAATGCATGTACATTATTATTTGTTTGCACCGTTCAATTTCGGCATAAAAAACATGAAACGTTTTGAAGTGAATGGCGATTAAAAACAACGTTAAATTAACTATGCAACACTTTGAATGTACGTAGATGTCATTTCGAAACTTTATTTTGGACAAATATTAACATCTTACACTTTGAAACTACGTTCAGAGTAGTTTAAGTATATAAAAAAAATGGTTTCAAAGTAAAAGTGAATACGTTTCACTTTGAATCTAGGGTGACTTAATTTAAAATAACATTGCGTATTTAAATCAAATATGTTTTAACGTAAAAAGAAATATTATTTTCGAAATTGAATTCAACGTAAAATCAAATAGAACGTATTACATTTTAGTTTTCATTTTTCCCTGAGTGATAGTTAGATAGGGAAATGCCTGATCACAAAATGCGTAGCCCTGTTAAACTCTGCCACTTATCCTGTACATCATACTGTTCCGAAACCTCTTTCATCATTTCGATTTTTACCACCTCGTCCTTCAATATGACGACTTTGATGTCCTCTTTGGCCAAGTCCAAGTTGGATGGTGTTTTTTTATCTCCGAGGCGTAAAATACTCCTCGGGGAGCCCTTATAATCTCAAAATTGTCGATAAATATGCGACAAAATACAGAACTTGCCAACGTTATTACCACCATCTACACACACCTATATAGATCAACAATGATGAGTAGTAGTGATATAAAGAAGAGAAAAAAATTGCCAACAAAAACATTGCCCGACAAAACTTCCAACCAATTTCGCCGAAAAGTGAAGAAGACACTCTCGTTCACGTTCAGTCACTTGTCCTTGCATGGTAGTGCGGCACCCCCGCATCACGCATCCGTGCAAAAAGCACAAAATGACAGAAATATGCTGTCATCGCCTTTTCCTGTCGATGAAATCGTCGGTCATAAGAAACGAAGCGAATCGACTGCCATAAAATACATTTCGATCCGCACCCTTTTTTTAGTTTTTTTTGTTGGCACATAGTGCCCCCCAGTGCAGTGGCAGGAGTTTTCCCCGCCCGCACATAATAAAGACCGTGTCCGCTGTATCGTCAAAAATGTGAGCCCCTAAACAGTAAAGCTGTTATATGTTTGACATACGATTGAAACACCCACCATTTTGGGGACACAAGGGATTGTGACATTTTTATTTTCCTTTTGTCACCTATGGGTATGGTTATGGGTGTGGGCTATAGGGGGAGAGGCTGGGGCTTGAAAAATTATGAAACTGCGGAAATCATATTTTCACGCCTCGGAAAAAAGTGTCATTTATTTTATTATTATCGCACATTCTTGTTAGGGAACGAAATGAATTTCGTCCCTTTCGTCCGCTGCTGGGTATGTAGTTGGTTTCATCTTCATACTGTCTCCTGGTACCTACAAGGTTCGTTTTAGTCTGGTTGTCGTAATGGGAAATGGACATTACGGACGGCAGTGAATTCTGCACGCATCTGGATATTGTTATAGTTTTATTCCCTCTTCGGGGCAAGGACATTTCTTTGTTTTAGCCACCCCCCAAGGGGATATTACGGATTGAATTGGTGACAAATATAAAAGGGTTGGCAAAGTTTTGTCTTTCTTTTTATTTTTGAAGTCGTCGTATCTATCGTTTGGGGGCGAAGTAAATTAAATTGTTTGTCATAGGAAGACGTCAATTGGGTTATATGTTCGGAGAACTACTCGAGTTTTTATGAATTATATTTGAACTCATTTTCTTGGTGATGCTGCGAGGAGTACGTATTTGACATTCATTGGACGATTGCCATTGGAATTGAACTCAGCAGAAGTAGTTTGACTGAAGAACTGTATGAAATGGGAAGGGAATTGGGTGAATTGGGTCAAGTTGATGATTTGATGTTGATTCCATCGGCAAAGTTTCGTAAGAGAATGTGACGAAAATTCTACAAAAAAGCGATCCTATGTCTGAAAAATCGAGGCATAGCCCTGCTGCTCAATATCGCATATAAGATTCTGTCCAACACCTCAAGCCGTTCTGCAACACACTTATCGGGACGTAACAGTGTGGCTTCCAGCCCGGCAGATCGACTATAGACCAAATTTTCACAATGAGGCAAATCCTGGAAGAGACCAACGAATTTCAAGTCGAGACTCACCATCTTTTCATCGACTTTAAAGCCACAAATAATAGCATTCATCGTCAGGAGCTCTATTTGGCGATGTCCGATTTCGGGATCCCGGCAAAAATTTATCCAGTTGTGTCGCGTGACGTAGGAAAACACGCGCTGCAACGTGCAGTTTGGAAGCAGCTCCGCCGGGCTATTTGAAATATGGACCGGTTTTCGTCAAGGATCTGCGCTATCATGTGACTTCTTCAATCTCGTACTGGAGCAAATAATGCTTTCAACAGGTCCGTCCAACTACTGAGATATGCGGACAATATCGACATTAACGGTCGGTCACAGGGCTCCGTGATAGAAGCTTTCACGACGATTGCATAACAGGCTAAATCTGTTGGCCTTGAAGTGAATGAGGACAAGACTAAGACGTATCAACAAACAAACAAGCAGCTGTCCACCGCCTAGGATAAAACGTCACTATTGACAGCAAACATTTTGAGTGTACTTAAGGAGTTCATCTACTTCTCCTGAGTGGAGATCTGTCGAAGAATTACCCTAGGAAACCGTTGCTACTTCGGTTTGGCAAAACAATTGCATTCAAAACTCCTCCTAACTCAAAGGATGAAACGTGTGCTCTACGAGACCCTTATCTTGCCAGTCCTGCTTTAAGCAGGAAAGTAGAGCTAATACTGGGCTCATTGGAAAGAAAAATTATTCGACAGATTTTTGGTCCTGTGTATACAAAGGTGCAAGGAAGTCTATTGGAGAAGAAGATGCAACCGCGAACTCTATGAGCGGATGTAGTCCGACAATAATGTGGACAATGATACTTCAGCTTAGAGATTCTTCAAGGAAGACCGAACCTTCGTTTTAAGGACCAAGCTGATGCCAGAGTGATTGGTCTGGATAACTGCAGGCAGCGTGCTCGGGATCGCAAAAGATGGAAGGCTGTCAATGAAATCGAATAACTTTTACTGTGTCAGGGACCTTCAAGCCTCATCCATAGGATTTTGTAAGCTTCAGGTAATCTAAAAGTGAAATTAGTCCGAATAGGAACCCTGGGCGTAGCTTCTCATAACCACTTATCTCGTGTGGATTTTTATTTTCATTTCAGGGACGAATGGAAGGGACCTACAATTTGATGCCGAGTTTAAACGGGGCAATTGAGAAGATCGTTAAGACGACTTATCTTCAACAAAGAGATACTCTCGCCAGCAGAAATTAGAAAAACTGTTACTAAGGACATGCTGGCCTTAATTAAGGAGGTCAATCGTCTTTTAGTCTAAGACACCCCTCCTTGATACAATAGTTCTTGTAGGGCGCAGTGTCGGCCATTGGGCAGGTTTAAAAAAAACATTGAGCAACTGCGCCCTCTTTGCCGCTCGTGGCTCATTCCGTGTAAGTCTTCCACGTCTCTATCGCTTTTCTGTCGCTTTTTCGTTTCAAGATATAATTCGATTTATTTTTCTTCATTAAATTTTAATAAACGTTAAATTAATACCGCTTAAGCATGGCTTTCAATAGAGTTCGAAATTAATTTCCAACTTCCTGTTGATTTTTCGTTTCAATGGTGTTTGAAACCACCGCCTATCGAGTCATAAGAAGATTCACTTAAATAAAATTCGAATGAATGAAACTAGTTTCTAACCAGTAAATTAAATTGTAAAATTTAGTTAGTAAAATTTTGTTGGGAAAATGTTTAAGTTAGCTATGATCGTAAACTTAAGTCACTTAGGGCCATTTGCTGATACGACTCATAGCGAATTAAGTGTCACATAAACTCTTATGTGACAGTTTATGCCCTAGAAAAAGTAGCCCATAAGTATTTAAGTAGAACTTAAATCGTAAAAAATCGTATGAGCAAACGGCCCTTAGCTTCCCTTAATAGGTACCCCGATTATGCGCTTCAAGTTTGATTGCTTTCCGATAGTATTTTGGCTTTGTATTATTCGCAACAACAAAATTAAGAGCTGTTTTAAGAACAGCGAACTTTTGGTGTCTTGCTATTACCTCGAAAACTCAAGTCTTACTAAGCCACTGCAAGAATTTCTACCTTAGACCGCTTAACTATTATTCAAGTATATGAATTGTATACCCTCAACTAAGGTTTGATATATTTTTTTGTGCGTCAGTTTGATCTACATAACCGACGGGGCAGTAACTTTCAAATGATTTACATAGTTTAGTTAAAAGGTCCCAGAGTCAGGTTCTTCTTATGTAGACTGATGCTTCCTCTGAAACTTTTTAGGTTTCTTTGGTCATTCATATTTTTTTCTTTTTTTGTAAGCTATTCTGCTCTGAAGGTGAGGAACCCTGTCCAGCGAAATGGTTAAGGTACTAAAAAGAATATTGCTATCCCATATTTTGCTAGGGAACTGATTTCTATAAGTAAAAAAGATGCCCAGGAATTTAGCAGACTAATGTATTTTAGCACGACTTCCTGAAAATATGTGTGTGAGCATTTATTTTAGAGCTGTTCGGCAGCTTTGCCAATTTCTGCTGCGCTTTCCGTTTCTAAACATATAACGTCTTTCGAATCTTAGTTTTTACAAGTTATTGACAAGGCATATCTTGTTCTTGACTGCCCCTTTTCATGTTGAATGGGCAACATGTTTGTCAAGGCACCTGTTGTGTCCCCTTCTAAATTATCTAGGCCTAAAGAGTGTGATCGAACTTGTAAAGCCCTTTAGATTGATTTAAACAAAAGATTACTTGATTTAAGTTTCGGCCACCCTTTTACCTATTCCTTTTAAAAAAAATCCACAAAAAATAAAAATCCCTTGATCAGAAAAAAAGAACTTAGCCATACTTACTTTGATCCCGATTTATTTGGTCTGGTGAGTTCCATAAGCTTGATGTTGCTCCAACGAAAACATTGTTCAGTGATGAGGCAGAGATCTCTGCTTTTGACTTTGTGCGATGCACTTTGTTGTATCGTTGATCTAAAATATACAAAGCAAACATTTAAAACGGTCTACCAAAGTTTTAAGCCAGTCATACATGGTTTAAGCGTTAATAACGTTCACAAGCCAATGATTATAGGGAAAAACTTTCAAAGAAAGTCAACATGAAACAAAATGCAACAAACAAAAACCAAACCAAAAGAGTACAAACGCAATTTTATTCATTATAATTTTGTATAGTCAAGCTTTATAACCGGGACAATAAAATACTGGAACAGGACATTCAAAAATGCGTATTTCGTAAAATGTCAACCCACCTTTGTTGTATTTGAGTATAACCATTGGCATTGTGTTTAGAGGGACAGTTGGTGCTACTGTCGTAACAGTTGTCGTCTGGGGGATATCTGCAAGATAAAAGTTACGATGTTGAAACAGATAAATAAAAGTTTTTTTCATCGCTTTTCGAATGTCACCGTTTTCGTCAGATGAATGTGTGTTATATGGTTTATTGAATTATATGACATGACACAGTTCTCGGCAAGGACCTACTCCCTATGCACAGTTGATCATTTATGGCGGCACCCATCCAAGTGTCATTAACACACACAGACAAATTGGAAGTGGCTGCTGCAATGGGATGAATGGCGAAGGAGGACGTTGAGGGCTTAGGGTTGAGGGATGTAAACATTTTATATTTATGCCACTTACTTGGGTAAGGATTGGATTGCAGTGCGGGATTGGGGATACAGAATTTTCTAGCTGGCATTCTGTTGGAGAGGATGTCTAGCGATAAAAGCGTGCAGATGATGCGCGACTGTAAAGTGCATGCATGTACATTGTACATGTATAAATAATTGGATGGATTGTTGATCATAAATTGAAGGATGGCGTGTTATTGGAATAGCTAAGCATTGAGAGTGTGAATGCTGTTATTTGTTGCGCGACGGTAGGTATGATGGATATGCTTAGTTGATGACGGTTGTATATTCTCATGCAACATACGAAGTCGCTGGGGTTCTTGTTGAGGGTTGCAAACGGGTTCAAAGTTTGCAAAAGGCTTTAGACGAATTATGCTATGCGGAGGTAAGTCACCCAAAAGGCGACAAGGGCAATGGAGCTTTTAAATAAATCTGATCATCAGCCAAATGATCACAACTAAATTAGGCCCAACAGAGATTAAATCGGGTCTCGGATTTGTATATGAGACGCAATGAAAACGTGTTAAACTGCAGTTTTAACAGGCACAATGGTCTACCGTCTGCATCTGTAGAAGATACCTCCAAAGAAGAAAGCTGTTTGCAATGCCCTTGGGCTTCCCATTATATTAAACCTTAAAGTAGACAACTTTGCACTTCAAGATGATCCTGTGATCACAATATAAGACACCGCGTTAAAAAACTTTTGTCCTCTGGTAGTCCAAGATAGCTACATGTGACTGTCGAACATGTGAGCCAACTTGTAGAGCTCAATCTGACTGACAGTTTCAAAATGAAAAATGATTCAATTGGTTGTGGAGTCTATGCATAGTCCATGGACCTGGGATCTTATAAGTCCGTGAAAAAATTACCTTAAATATTTTGAGCGGAGATCCACGGTTTAGAGATTCAAATTATGCTTACAGAGATGCATTTAAATTCCTTTGGGACAGTCAGCAGCTCTTATGGCCTTAAATTTGCAAGTTTTGGGATTGTTTAAACCTTCAAAAGGGTCTTATAAGACCAAACTTTAGCGTACACTCGCAAATAAGTTTGCTAGCTCTATTTTCTAAGGCTGGTATGGTGGAAAAGCTTATTGAGGTACGCCTTTTTCTTCATACACCCGCAAATAAGTTTGCAGTAAATTGAAATTGAAAATGACACAAATTCCGCTGTCAGGCAGAACGAACCATTCAACCTGGACGATGACAGCCAAGACTTCCATTCACCTGACCAAAGTGAAGTGACGATAGCAATATCTAGACTGAAGTTCAACAAGGGCTGCTGGAACAGACCTGCTCGGCTAGTAGGCGAGCTATTTAAAGTAGCGGGATATGACTTGGTAGAGTGCATACATCAACTCATCTCCAAGATTTAGTCGGAAAAAAGTATGCCTGATGAATGGAACCTCAGCATCGTTTGTCCGGTACACAAGAAAGGAGACCCTCTAAACTGCGCCAACTACAGAGGTATCAGTCTTCTCAACATCGCATACCAGATCCTGTCTGCCATACTGTGTGTGCACCTGAAGCAATACGTCAACGAACTGATTGGGCCTTATCAATGCGGTTTTAGGCCCAGTAAGTCCGCAAACTACCAAATATTCACACTACGGCAAATCCTGGAGAAAACCCAAGAAGTCCAAGTCGGTACACGCAACATCGACGTATCGGACAGAACGTCACAATAGACAGCTATAATTTTGAGGTAGTTAGGGACTTTGTCTACCTCGGCTGGTTGAGGCCAGGTCCACCCCGGAGTGTAGCGCCGCCTAAAGTAAGCAAGTGAGGATTGAAAATTGATGCAATGGACTCCATTACTAAAAAATAAATTGAAGTTAGACAGAAAAATATTGGTATCCGACATGGAATAGTCAGGAATCTAACGAAGCTGTCACCAGTGTTCATCCGAGTTCGTATTATGGCGCGGAAGAAGTTGACGAGACACTGGAAAATTGAATGGGAATTGGGAATGGCTAAGAAGGTACATTTTTTTGGAAACATTTTGGTGGAAACCTTGCATGAGGCACCGATAGTCCGATGTCCATTGATAGTGCCGGATTCCTACCGGCTAAAACCACCTCCCTTCCCAAACAGACCGATTGGTTTTCCCCGCGGAACCGCCGTAAGGCATTACTTGGCGGGGGTCGCTTTAAAGACTAAGCATATTGCTCAATTGTAGGAACTAAAATCGCAGAGTATACGCACCGCCACGTTACTTACAATAGTCCAGTTTTCGTCATTCTGAAGCATATAATTTACGATGTTATCGGGAGTGGGCCACTGACCGAATTGGTCCCGTAGGGATATCCTCTCGGTTTCGTACCGTTGGCAATGAAAAATCACGTTTTCCGCGTTTTCAGAAACATTTTTGCAATGCGGGCAATTTGGGGTGTTTTCATGTCTGCGTTTAAAAAGATATTCTCTATAACGGGCATGACCCGTCAAGAACTGAGTCAGATAGAAGTCGATCACTGATATAAGCCTGTGTGTCCATCTTCCCTTTAGAGATTCATTCCATTGTTGTTGCCAGGTTGCTATACTCAGACTCTTTTCGTATTTTCTTTTGTCGTTATCTACCCGAACATTTTGGACTGAGAAGCTAAATCTGGAAGACAATATGGTAAAGAAGCCACCTTTCACTTCAATACTCATAGGAGTCTCGGTTCATGTATCTATTATCGTTTTAAAATTTGTCTAATTAGAGTTCTTTGATTTGAAGAACCATTAAATCTCTGGGCCTCTATTGGTGACATTCAGTCTGAAATGCTCGAAGATGTAATATGAACAAAAGTCGAAGAGATTTGCGTTTGAATCAGAAAAGGCTACACGTCCGCAGTGATCATTACCCAAAGACAGCTGAGTTTTGATGACGGGGAGACGCACTCCTATGTGCCATGGCCCGAACTTTCGACGTCAGCATACCCCTTCGGGTAGGGGTTAGAATATACCCAAGGTAGGCATGCCTGGCGTAAAAGGCGACTAAAATCCAACCTCCGTATACAGAGTGATAGTGTATACAAAAAATGCAATGAAGAAAACGAAAAGATTAATTACCCCAGGTGGCAATTCAGCTTAACTGCAAAATCAACCCTCTTCGGAGATCGGCTCTATGGATTCTGGGGAGAGCGGCTCATTGCAATCCATTGACCCTTTTATTATAAGTTTAAGGGTATCTCGATCTCCTCCATCATGATCAAACAGCCCCGGTAAAAGAAGTCCGCCGGGAGCGCCAGCGCGCGAAAAACAGGACTCAGTGAAAGATAAAAGTATTGTGGAAGAAAGCAACAAAGCACTCCGAATCAAACTTAAGGAAATGGATCTGCTCTATCAATAGAAAGATCTGTTAAAAGAAGAAAATGAGATTCTAAGGAACACTCATTTGCATAAAGAACGCGAATGTAATCCACAACGCTTAGCTAGTCGGGAATACCACACCGACGAAGATGAGCTAGAATGCGAAACGGATCGGGTCCCTAAGAAAAGACCTATTAAGAAAAGGAGAGACGGTTCTTCGCCCAAAGTCGAGCCCCTAAGAGACCAAAAGCGTAAAGTACCTCAAGAAAAACAGCTCCGATCGCAAATTCGCGCACCGCCTCCAATAAACGTCGTTGGGGTTACGGAGTATAATAAGTTGCACAGCCTCCTTAAAGTAATTTAAGGTTACATCTTTACGTGGAAAATTAACGTCTTTCATGGAACTAAAGTAAAACATCCGCAGTGAAATTCACGACACATAGCCACGCAGTGCATGACAAATGTGTGCAACCGACAGTGTGTGCAACAAGATTGTCGCCATTTGCTCGACTTAATGTTAAAAAAAAAATAAAACCCGTATTCTTTTTGATTACGACAAACTGAGCAATTTAAAAAAATCCAGTTCAAATTTTTAGTTTTATTCACTTTCGAAAACATAAATCTGCCACCTGGACATGGACACCCTGTATTAGCGTCAAGAGAGCCAAGAGCCTTTATTGACATTTTCTTATGAATTTACAAATAGCTGATATCAACCTTTGTAGCACGTCGCATGATAGTCCGTCACTTGTTATTTTTTTGCTGCTATTTATTTAAAAAAATCTGTTTTTTCCGTAATAATTGAGCTTCACCTTAAAGAATCTTTTGACCCAAAAATCATTTTTTAAATTTAGGTACTCAAGGGCCTGCTTGGCAGCTTTAGTTTCCTTATAGCTGTGCAATGCTTTACTTTAAAGTGAATGAGTATCCTGTTTATTTTTGACGTCGTAACTTTGAACTTCTTGCTCAGAACGCAAATAGATAGACCCCTCCAGGCGGCATCGTTTGTAGATTGTAGACTTACTATCCCGAGCACATATTTAAATTAACACTCCTTTAAATCGATCAGATCACACCATCCGACAAGGTGTCCCCTCCTGAATATTAAAAGGTGCTCCCACTTGTCCTCATGCCTTAATTAAACCATTTCTATCATACACTCTAATTGAATTCATTGTCCATGTCAACTGCCATTTTGTAAAACCACCTCAGTCATCTAATCCAGTCTCACCCACCACTCAACTCCGGCTGGCCACAAAACGTCACAAGTATAGTGTCAGAAACCATACCCCATCCAATATAGACTCATGCAATTCAAACAAAATTCCAGCCGAAAGAGAATCACTTACGATATAATTTAATTGCTCCATCGGTATCCCCCAGCGAATTCTTGGCCACACAACGATAGGAACCAAAGTCCCTGATGTCAACATCATTCACCGTCAATCGCATTGTAATCTTGTAGCCATTATCCACTGCTCCTTGTACGAAATGGTTACCTGAAAGAGAGAGAACAATTGCAATGAAATAAAATTCAAATGTCAAATAGCCGCAAACAGACAGAAAGAGAGTCAGTCAGAGAGTGACACCTAATATCAGGTATCTCAGACTTTGCCTAACCAAAGTCGATCTCAAATTGATTTACATTCGCTCTCGCTCGGCCCAGAGGCCACAATTGTGTGAATCTGAACGAGCATAGGTAGACCAGTCTATGGTTTATTCATGGATCATCCGTTGCCGAGAGGTGAGACCATTGGAGTGTCAGAAGTCATCTCTGGGCGGCTATACCTTCCATCCCATAGTAGTTCTACTCTACTCTGCTTCTACATCTAATTACACAATGGCGATGGCAAAAAGGATTTATATCCATGTACCTATACGGATCGGAAACAAACGGAAGAAAATAAGAACCCCCACCTGGCACAATAATGGTGTCATTCTTCATCCAGTAGTTAATGGACTTTGGGTATGCTTCCGACTGACATTCCAATGTGATATTCTGACCAATGGCAGCTCCAACTAATTGATTCTGAATCCAGATCATTGGTGGAACTGAAAGAGAAACGTTTGTTTGTTACGGCCAGATAGATAGATACTGTATCTGCATATATTAACATTTTTAGTCGCATTTACCATGCAAAAGTAAAGGGCATTAAAGTTTGTGTATCTGATTGGGTCAGCGTATAATCTTTTCATAAGCACCAGGTCCATTTTCTGGGATTACTCTTCGCAATTTTTCCCCACCCACCCCTTCAGATACACAGACGATGGTGAAATTTTCATTTTTCTTTTATCTTTCTTTTTGTTTTAATTAAAACTTACAGTGAACAATTAGCATTACCCTCTTGCTGATAGTCGGTGGTATACCATTCGATGCTATACACAGATATGCGCCCATATTGAGACGATTCACTTTCGCAATAGTCAAATACGATCCATTGTAGCTGATGACTGCAATTGTAAAAAAATGTAAAACAATATTTTATTTACATATAGCTGTATGTGGTGTCTTTGAAGGACTGTGACTGTGAGTGCATGTATAATGAAAAGGACATGGCCGGAAAGGATTTTACACCATTCGGAGAAATAATTTTATGGTAAATTTTAAGGAAAACGAGTGTTTGCACGACTTTATACCTACGAGAAAGGAATAAAGCCGTGTGCTGTAACAGGTAAAAGGAATTCATAAATATATAAATAAGGTGTGGCCGGGTGGAGGGTTTTACATTTTACATCCGACGTAATGTGAGTAGACATGGCGCTGTGTAAAAAAAGAGAACTAAGGCTTTGTGAGATGGCTTACAGAAAGACAACGAATGTGCAAAGGAGGCTTTAGCTCGTAAAGGAGGGGACAGTTACGTGTTGCGTATTTAATTTAAAGTTTTCAGGACGAGGACTGGAATTTAAGTGCAGTTTAAGGGAACCGTAGTGCAGTTTGGACAGTTTAAATTAATTTAGCACTAAGATATTTAACACATAAATTAATTAAAATGTGTAAACTGGCAAATGGATATGATTTAGAAGAAATTTCTTGGGCGGTCAGGGAACTTTTGTCATTTAATCATTATGTTAATACGTAAACATCAAAAGTTTCCGTGCACTTTTTAAGTATTTATCATGAAACGAGGAGAATGAAACTTATATCATTCGAAAGGTACTGTGCCATAGATGTGCACAAAAAAAAATCGTAGGGATATGTCGCTATTAAGACTGGTAAAATGAAGTTCCTTTTTTAAAGCGGAAAGGTATATGAATTCAGATTTAGCATATAAATAAATTAAAATAAATAATAAATAAATTATATAAAAAACAAGTTGGCTTTCGTTACTTTATCTACAGACAATATTGGTCGAATTTCGACCACGGGCGGTATTCTCTGGTATAGGGATTCCTTGACTCATGCTTAGAAACCTTCTTTGAGTGGAGGAGGTCGGACACTTGATTGCCATTTTAGCTTGTCTACATTATTCCGCGGTTGAACACCTTCTTAGGTGTTCTACCGAGATCTATTTGTGAATCAGCTGTTCTACCATTCCTCTGTCAATTGAAGAGAATGGTTGTAGTCCCAGCTACTGCAGAAATTAAGCGCCACAATTGTAGAGAGTTACGTAATTTTTTTAAATATCGTTTCAGATTGGCAATGGTGTAGTGGGTAGAGTCATTGCTTGTGACCCGGTCGGCTCAGGTTCGAGTCCCACCGGGGGAAAGCAGTACTCGGCCACCCAAACATATAAGAGAAACGAATAATATCAGAGTTTCTCCCCCACTACACCAAATAAAGAAAAGAGAGACGAAAAGAGACCCAACATTGGTGGTCTGATTCGAATATCTCTCTCTTCTTCTTTAATAAATAAATAATAAATATCGTTTCGCATTTATGACTTGAAGCATTCCTCTGCAGCCATGTGTCTACTGATTGCAAGGTGGAATATAGCGCACGCTTTTTTGGACAAAGACTGAAAACTTAGAACAATCTGCAGCAAAATGGGCAAAAGCTATGCCTAAAATTGAAAAAAACCTAAGAGAACTGCCCACAAGGAGGAGTGCACTCGTCCCTATTTTATTCATTGGTCATTGAAGATCTGCTTCATAGGTTAAGCTTTAACAAAATTTGTTCCGTTCATAACTTGGTCATCACTATAAGCAAAATATGAGACTTACGTCAAATATCTTAAAGCCAATCATATACTGGAGCACCAACAAGAAAATCTGTCACAAGATAAAGGGAAGTATGTACTATGTAGCTTTTCTGCCCCAACCCCCAATTAGCAAGAAAACGGGTCCAAATGCTGCTTTAAAAATGCCTGCTTTTAAAAATTCTGTCTTCTGTTTTACAAAAGTTTCCATTTCAAATTTTTAGTAATAAAACTCAGCTCATTCTCCATTTTTCGCAAGCTCTGCTTCATCAGCATGGGCAGTAATAACCTCCATTTTCAAGTCTGTATATTTCGTAACGTTCTGGATGGCAACGGCCAACTAACAGCTTTAATCTACGATGCCAAGACTTCACGTTTTGCGTTCTGGGAAATACTTCTTTGGTTGGATTTGAGCTGTCATAAGTCGATCAAAAAATTCGCTTTGGTGCCAGGCGAATACCAAAATCGTTGGCAACTCTAAGTAACTCTGAGTAAAAAAAAGTCGTAGAGCGACCGTGATTTATTGCTCTTTAAACTAAAAATGAGAGGAACTATTTTGCGTTAAAATCTTCCATGAATGGCAAATAATTGTCGCAATATTGTCGGCACAACTTTGAATGTTCCGGTCATCATCCAGTAATCACTCTCTTACAAAAGCTTTAGAGGAGTTCTTGTTCCTAGGATAATTATATGCTCCTCTTCCAATCAGTGTTCACACAAACTGAACAATTCTCCCTCAAGAACATATAAATTTAAAGGGACGTCTATATCATTTTAAGTTACTGGCTCTTTTCGTACATTGCCCTTTAAACTTTAGGTTTTTTAGCATTTTTTGAATGAAGAGAGTAACGGCTATGAACCGGAGTCTCAAAAACAGTCTGCTGCACTATTTTGTTAGCTGCAAGAGATGTTGTTTTTGCCACTGACTTAAAAGTGTTGTTTGATTTTTTGTACATACTTTTCAACAGCACGTGGCTGTTGGGTGTATTGGCCTGTCTACCTTCACAATTCAATTTCGCCTTTGCTCATTCTTTGGATTAATCTTTTATGCGGTTTGCACAAGCAAATAAAATAAATATCCACCCACGAAAAGCTCATCTTTTCCTTTATTGGATCCACGGGATAGCAAAAGGCACTAACAGAGTAATTATTGTTTAAAACAAGAGTGTTATCTTAAAAATAAAAATAAAAAGTTGGCAAGGTTATTGTAAAGAAGGTTTCAGATCTAATGGAGCGAAAACAAAAATTCAACAATCTACCAACACCGAACCGATTCAAACTGCACAGGTCCAAGAAATCGTTCTAAGACACCTACCATTGATTTTATACTGACAACTACTAGCATGTTGAAAAAACTTTGATTTTGTTTCGTTTGGCTAAATGGATAGCTTTCCGATGCATTTGGATTCTGTAAACGATGATATAAAGACTGCCCCCGGTGGGTACAAACAAGAGACTTGGGATCCAATAATACCCGTTTGGTAAGGACTACGCTGACGATCTCTTTCCTGGCAAAAAAAAAATTGATGCACTTCACAAAATGTGTCATTCACTGCAACAGAATGGGAACGGTGTCTGACTTAAGGATACGCGACAACGAGACAAAAATTATTCACACTAACTGAGGCCAACAACAGCAGGCTTTCTTGAGACGGAAGACCATAGAGGCGGTCATGCAGTTCAGCTATCTGGGTAGTTAAGTGTCAATCGATAGTGGAACTGACCTGGATGTCAGAAAAAGACTAAATAAACCTCATAGTATTCATTCGGAATCCTTTCTCTAGTGTAAAACTCTACAAAAATATCGCGTTGCAATAAGTTGAAACTGTTTGAACGTGGAAACACATTTGAAACTTGGAAATGCTCCGCCAATATCTCAAGCAAGTTACAAACTTTTGTTAACCGTTGGCCAAAAACAATTTCCAAAAATGAACTGTGTCTCCGGACTAAAGAAACATAAGTGGATGTTGACATCAAGCAGAGAAAATCGCGTTGAATTGGGCATACACTGAGGAAACCAGATGACAACAATGCGAAGCAGTGCTTCCAATGGAACCCTCAAGCTGTAAGACAAAGTGTTATGACGAAAGCCCCGTCTTAAAGTAAAGAGAGATGGAAGAACTTTGCTGTCACCCTATACTCCAGGAGGAGTTATAGTTCGTTGCCAATAGCAGTTACCGAAACAGAAGAAGAAGAAGTTTTTGTTTACCAATTTCAGCAATCAAAGTCTGATGACAGGAAAGTTAACCGTCGACCTAAGATTGAAAAAGACCAAGGAGTTGTAAATAGGTATCTTTGCACCGCCTGCGTCTATGTTTAGGGAAGAGTTAAACAAAGCCCTGTAGAGCTTTGAGTCCTTCGTCTAAGCAAGATTACGATGGATAACTCTCGCTTCTTCAAATCAAGTCTGCACCTGCATCCTCTTCGGGTAAGCCGTACTCTTTATCATGCTGTAAGCGATTCGCTCCTAGTAAGTTCACCCTAGCTTTAAATTACAACTGAAAGATACCCCTTATGGTTAAGATCCAGCAGCATCTAGTGTATGAAAAAAACCGAGCAGGTAATCTTCCCCTAATTTGCAAAATATTGTGCAACAGCAATTTACAAGAGTCTCTCCTACCTCCTAGAAAGTACTCTCGAATTAATTGCACACCTCATATGATATTCGCATAAGAACAATAATTCGACAATGAGAAAAAAAAAAAAATGTATTCCCTCCCAGCGAAACAGCCACCAGCAGCTCCAGTTGTAATCACAGGACGAAGACAATCGATCTTCTATGCAAATTCGCAAAATTTCCAAACCGAATTTTTAACAGCATTCTCGTCCTCTTAATTTTGTCGACAAATTTTATTGCTATGGTAAACATACACATATTTCGCCCGCAAGCCCTCGGTCGTCGGTCTCTATAAACGTTCCCCATTGCCATTGAAATGAAGCCAATTGCTTCTAACATTTGTGAAAATTGGTTCTACATCTAACACTGGCGCACATGCATCGCATATTGCTTACGTCTATCCACCATTGAAAATGAAATGGTTCGTCCAAAACGGACGTTCATTTGGCAGATGAGGGTGGGGGTGGAATGTTTGTGTTTTTTTTTTGTAATTTTCTTTTTACTTACCATCTGGTCCATTGGGCACTGGAATCGGATCACCACTCTCTCTGCGCCATGTTATCGTTGGTGGTGGAGATCCTGTCGCTGCACATTTCAGTGTTACATTGCTGCCCTCCCGAATTACCATATCCGTACTCGTTGGGTAATCGAGAATGTCAGGTGGAACTGGGGTGGGGTATCGCGCACATACATTGCATGTGAGAATTTTCAAATTGTACACACAGCACGACAGCAAAGGATATGGCATATGAACGGTGCACGTTGCATACGACATTGACAGCGAACAGTGGTGGTGTGGCGTGTCGGTGGATATGGTGGGAACAGCATCATCGTGTTTGCCAGCAGGAATATTGTAACGAAAAATATGATGGAAAAGGATATTGTGTTATTTATGTCACTTTTTGGTGGAATATAATTAAAATGCACATAAATCATTGCTCTTTCATTATACACACACTCTCGCACGGATATAAAATACATACGAAGAACAACAATAAATTGAAATTTTGTTGCACAGAGCTTATCTTCGTGGGGATAGGTTGGTGCTTTTTTTGCTCCTGATTTTACCTGGCTACTGTTAAATGAGAATATTATCCCTGCATAGATACGTGCTATTTTTGCGTTCATTACTGCACTCCACATATACCTGTGGAATATTCAGTGAAGCCACATCGTTAATGCGAAATATAATTATGTTAAATTAATTATCAGAAATTATGCAAGCATTCTTGGGCAACGTGTTGTTATTGTTAAATATTTACATATTCAGAGCCGATAGGGTCGCAAGTCGCAACCAAGTGCGAGGGAGGGGAACGTTTTATATTCATTGGTGGAAAATTGATGTACCTAGATGTAAGTCTTGTTTTTTTATCTGCTGAACTACAGGCAATTTTTACACATATGGGTTGATTTGATAATATTGTAGAAAATATTTGTTACACGATATAGCTTATTATGTTTGTTGTGGAAGAAGTGGCCCAGTTCAGATAAGAGTGCTGGATTATTGTGCGAAGGATTTCAGGTTCGATCGCTGGAGAACACAAATTAGATCTTAAGGTATATTCCAGTAAATAAATGTCTTGGAAACCTTTTTAATTCTGCTTGGAGTTGGAAATAAATTGTAGGTCCATTGTGTTGGTAAATTAAATAAATAAATAATTAAAATAAAAATTGAGTCATTCAAAAAATGGTTGGGAACATCTTCTCCTTGGTTGCTTTTCGACTTAGGTTGAATTTGACTGTAATTTTTTTTTAGTAGACAGCTCAGATATACAGAATTTTAATCGCAGATTTATAGAGGATACCATAGGCCACAATCTCGCATTTGGATTAAAAACTATGGGGTACATTTAAACACAGTAACTCCTAGCTTATAGTATAGCTATACCTGGGGCTATGAGTTATGACATAGGACTTCCATTAGCAGATTAAATTAATGGATTTTAAAATATATAGGCAAAGTTTGAGCAAATGAATGCTGATTGCAATCAAAACGATTTGTTAAAAAAAAATTAATTTGATGGCAATGAAACAGCAGACTCACTCGCTAAGGACGGCCCATCAACAGTGCTCTTAGGACCTGAACCGTTCTTCGTTGTCAGCAAGGCAAAACTGTGTTATAAACCTGGCAAGCATGTAATCCAGTGAAGTCCGGCTTAAATAACCTGGGCCTGAACTGCACCAAACGATTTCTTCTTAATCCCCTAACAGGGATGTCTTCACCGAATTGGTCTTTCCGTTGACCTTTGCAGACTTTTTCTAGAGAGTGACAAATCCCCTCTTAACATACTTTTGGAATGTCCGGCCCACTTCAATCTATGAAAAAACATCATTGGCGAAGAAATGAAAAAAGATCTTCGTATTCCTGATTGCCTCCGGGGTGAAAAGATTGCTTAAGGAAGCCACAATAGGCGCCTTTTAATGTTTTTAATGTGGCCGCAGGTCCAGAGCCCTAGGAAGGCTCTCTCATCTTAAAATCTAAAGGAGATACGGTGTGCCTATATGCATACGAAAAATACAAATAACTTCCAGCAGTTAATCGCTTCAATTTAAGAATTTCCTAAATGTCCGATTGATATCAAATTAGTTCTAAAACTATGATCTCCAACTTTTGTATTTTAGTCGTAATAGTTGTACGACGCCACATAGCTTATTTTCTGTTAAATTTAAATTTCACTCTGAATGGAATGAGATTATGAAGGTTTCTCTAAATTGTTATAATATTTATTTATTTATTTATTTTATGTACATATTTATTTATTTGTTTATGTATTTAAACATTTATTTATTTTATGTACATATTTATTTATTTGTTTATGTATTTAAACATTTACTTTTATTTCTTTATTTATTTATTTCGTTTATTATTTACTTATTTCATCAGTTATTAATTTACTTTTTATTTATTTATTGTTTTATTTATTTACTTATTTATTTATTTATTTATTTATTTATTTATTTATTTATTTATTTATTTATTTATTTATTAATTTATGTATTCAACAAGTTAAAATAAAAATAACAATTTAAATAGACAAAAACAAAGAAAAAAAAATCAGTTGTAATAACATTCAGTATTAAAACAAAAATTATTAAAATGAAAGATATAATATTAATGCCAACAACCCATTGTTTGACTTTTTTCATAAATGTTTATAAAATTTCTATGAAGCGTATATCTTTAGAACGACTTTTGAACAGTTTACAAAAAATAATGGAATATGTTATTCTAGAGCATGTGGTCCGAAAGGGAGGAATGAACATAAGCCGTATATGGACTTTGCAAGTTACCACTTCTAATGAAAAACATTTAAGAACCTTATAATAAAACAGAAGTTTGTTACAAGTCAATAGATGCGGTAGTTAACCTACGGAAAGTCAGGTCTCATTTGGTCCATCTCTATCTCTTCTCTTCTCTCTCTTCTCTATCTTCTTCTCTTCTCTCTCTTCTATATAATAAAACTGTAGAATAAAACAAGCCTGTGCCTGACCGTGCATCACGCAGAGACTACTGAACGTATTTTGATGAAACTTGGCATAGTGATTGGTTATGTTCTGGTTTAGGATATCTTTTTATCCCGGAATATACATTGTTCTTACAAAATAGCAAAAAACCACGGATATAATGTAATTAAAATTCTATTTATACAGACCTGGCTCCTTAATCTTTTAAGATATAAAACATCCCCCTGCGTTGTCCTGAAGCTGAGCAATGTTCAAAACAATAACTCAAAACATCGCTTTCCTTCAGTGGACATTACTGCCAGTAGTCATGCTGGCTGTCTTTGTTTTTGCTTTATATTGCCTTTAGAAACGTCCAGGTTCGATGAAAATACTTTTTGTGTTAAAAATAGCCGGCGGGGGCGGGTCAGGTAGTATTTTATAAAAATCGCTTTTGAAGTAATGTCATAATCGGTACGACAAAAACGGGTTTCCTGTGAATGGACTGGTTTTATTTGCAACAGAGTTTTGAATCTGAATCTGATCCGCTGAGCAATTGCTATTAACGAAATTTAATACTGCACAACAAAATTTGTATTGAAATTCGATCTCTATATTTTCAGCGAACGACGTTTTCTAATATCGCTCCAAGTTATAACCGAACCTGGAGCCTGGAATAAAGCGTGAAAAGCAATTTGTTTATATTTTATCAGTTTATAATTTGACAACAAATTTGACACAGATTTGCTACGCACTATTTTATTTTATTTTTTTAATTTCCCTATCGTTCCACTCCTCTATTGGATATCGCATTTTAAAGATTTATTTCCAAGTAAAGGTATTAAAGACATCTCATAATCGCCACATATCTATATTTTTGCGTACATCTTAACTACTCGAAAGTATTTTCCACGAAATCTCAATATTTGGAAGCAACGCGGTAGATTAATTTGTGTCCTTTGTTCTTTTTGATTAAAAAAAAGCTCCTTACAGCCATTAGTTTCTGTTTGTTTTTTTATTTTTGTTTTGGAGATGCCTGAAGCCCTTAAAAGTGGTAAAGAAGTTGACCCCTAATGCAACACAGTTCTGTAAGAATTTTGATAAGACACCAGAAATTGTCTGCACTCGGATGCGAATGGTTCAAATGTGTCATAGAAAATCTGTTCTTATAGCCCTTTTTATCTGGGATCCCACAAGGGAGTCATCTAGGTGCCCCTTTCTATTTATCCAAACTGTATTTGATTTTGAAGATGCCATTAAAAACTCTGCCCTCTCTCATTTTGAGCTGACGATTTCAAATTGTTCAAACCCATCTCTTCGCCCAAAAGACTGTTGCTAGCGTCAACAAGATTTATATAATTTTTCTTTTTCCTTAAAAATAAATTAGCTAAAGCTCAACATCAAAAATTGTCACTCTATTAGCCCATAAGTTCCCGACATCTACTTCTCAACGGCCATCTCATAGCGTTAAACGGTCTCCGTGGCTCAAAGGGATTTTTACTTAATTGTTTTGAGTGTAATTATATTTCTTTCTTTTTGCAAGTTCCTTCGATAACTCTCCCCAAGCGTTGTCACACTTTTAGCGACTTTTTTGTTTGCTTTCTTTGCGCGGTCTCTCTTTGAACGATCACCTAAAACAGATCCTCCCTAATAAGATGCTTTTAAACGTAGGCACGCGGCAGTTATTCCCTTCATTCATCGAATCCTTTGACGCTTCCTCGATCAAAATATGTCCCAACAAGTCATTTCAATTTTACTTTCAAACACAAACAAAATTTCGCTTTAGTGGAAATGTTATCCACTTAAAAAAAATACACAAAAAAATGCTTTCCTTAAGCCGAGTGTGCACCTTTTCTGAGAAAGCGTAAATCAGGTCAAAGAGAGGCCACCGGTCCTTGATGGCGCACATGTTTCACCCCAGCAAAGCTTAACAAGTAGCAACGATAAGTTGCCCGGAAAAACCTCTCAACCACCTCGCCGAGGAGTGCAACTTTGCCTGATGTGGCCGTAAATTCGCACTACGTGCATCACATTCGCCTCCCTTCCTCCAATTAACATTTACTGACACAGTACACGGTTTTAATTAAACAAATTGGAAGCAGTTTCCTTGACGAGCGTGAAATGTGTGTGAAGCTCTTTTAATTTCTGAGTTGTGTTTTTTCGTCAACCTCGTCCTTTGATTGGCACGCATTTAGCTCCAAGCGGCTAATTGCATTGCGAGCATTTCGGGGACAAAAAACACACACACACACAGCGGTGTGGCGGGATTACTCAGTCATGATACTCAGTGAAGAACACTTGAATACAAATAAAAAAATATAAAACCATCAACAAGATAAAAAATAAAACCCATAATGGCGTTGGAATGGATTCAGTGGTCCTTTCGAAACGACATCACGTGCCCACCTGATAGTTCACGTTTTTCCTGCCGCTCTGCGAGTGCTCTTTTTTTTCTTGTTCGTTTGTCTTTGATTGCTACTGTTGCAAAATCTACTCTGACAGACAAGAGTAAATATTTAATTCCTATCCGAGAGGAGGAAATAAAACAAACAAAAAAGAACCTACCACATAAGTACGTGTCTAACTGCCTTTTATATCCTTAGCTGCACACAAGCATCCTTTGCTCCTTGGAAGGGTATAATTTAAATTATTTATTTGCGGTGCTCTCAGTTCATTTGTTATAGCAGCCGATGTAAAGTATTGTATCTGGGAATTGAATTTACCTTATACCAACCGCAGATACAATACCGAAATCCTTTAGAGATGAAATTTCTTGGGGGAAACTTTAATTGTTTCGTTTTGATGTATATCTACTCTGACTCTGACTTGTAGTGTATGGATGTACCTAACCTATTGATGCTAGTTCGTGTGCATATGATCGGCCCGACTAATTCCGTATTTGGTCGCATGGGAGATGCCATAGATATCCATCAACCATTGGATGTTGATTGGTTTTAAGGTCGGACTGGTCGGTCATACGTGACGTATACGTAATCTTTTTATGCTAGTACCTACTGCTCTCGGTCGGCATTATGTTCAAATGAAAGCTGGAATTGATTTCAAAATCATTCGATATGTTGGGAGAGACTGATTTCATCTGTGTGTGTATTTGCGCAGGCAGAATGACTTTCGATGAATAATTGATAAGTAAGAGAGCATAAAATGTTACTTTGGGTGCAGAGGTTGGGCCAACTACTTAGGTACTTACATTCGACATTTGCGAATCGAATAGAGACCAAGGTTGTAACCTAACCAAAGGAATATGTGGTTTACATTGATACAGCAGATGGGAGATGTCCTGATTGAAAAGGGAAATTATTCAGAAAATAATTTTCGGCGCTGGGTTGGGGCGTAGTCCTTTCACTTTGTCGAATTGATAAATGTTTTCAATGGTTTTGTGTGACTGGGAGAGGTTTGAGGATGGCTAATCTTAGAAGGACCAACAACATCGGGCTTCAAATTTAACACCAGCTTATTACATGAATGGAGGTCACATTCCCCTTCTTAAAAAGAGTTACTGTTTGCATTTTGGAATGAACTTGAGCCGCATCCAGCAGGGATCAAAAAATCTAGAATGGTAAATAATGATGACAATTTTGTCATCAGGAGAAAGCCGATGTTAAAACCATGTGCTTTTAATAGTAACATTCCGCCCCAGGATATTTCATGTGCAGATTCGAAGGTCGTTATTTCTTTTTCAAGATTTTCAACAATGAACCCGTTTTTTTTTCCAGACTTGCGGTTATCTCTGAACCGATTTCTGACCAGATTCTACCTCCGCAAAGCCCCCTTTGTGAAATATCGCCCAGAAAATGTACGTCAGATCGTCAAATTTGAAAGAGGAAGCATCCATAAGGAAAGTACCCACCCCTTGTCTAATGCCGCCCATATTTCCAAATTTTTAAACGATGTACCAAATTTTTAAACGATGCGATGGCTGGAAAAGGTGCCAAGATAATCGTTTGTTTTCCTACAGGATTAACGTTTTTAGTACGTTTGTTGATTAGGAAGTGCCACGCCCATTGATCCGAAACTCTTCGAACAGTAATAGGACTGCTCGCTGAAGAACTAAGGATGTTCGAGGGTTCGTAGATATCTTTTAGGATGGATACAAATTCTGGAAACGTATAAGAAATTTTTTATATCGTAGAAGAAGATAAAAGATTGAAGATAAAAGATGAAAGATGATAGATAAAAGATAACAAATGACAGATGAAAGATGAAAGATGAAAGATGAAAGATGAAAGATGAAAGATGAACGATGAAAGATGAAAGATGTAAGATGAAATATGTACGATGAAAGATGAAAAATGGAAGATACAAAATCAAAGATGGAAGATGAAATATGAAAGATGAAATATGAAAGTTGAAAAAAGAAAGATGAAAGATAAAAGATGAAATATGAAAGATAGAGGAAGGAAAATGGAAGATGAAAGCTGAAAGATGAAAAATGAAAAATGGAAGGTGGTAGATGGAAGATGGAAGATGGAAGATGGAAGATGAAATACGAAAGAAGGAAGATGAAAGATGTAAGATGAAGTATGAAATATGAAATATGAAAGATGAAGGATGGAAGGTGGGAAATTTAAAGGTAGACGAAAAAACGTAGAAGATAAACACTGAGGACATAACATGGCAGTGACTTAGTGGTATTGTGTTGGGCTGCTAAGCGGGGGATCCCAATTTCGAGTCCCGAAAGGGCCAAGTTACGTCTAAATTTTTTTTCCACTGCGCCACCTCTCGCGAACGTCTGACAAACATCCGAGAGTAAAACTGTCATGAAAGAGCTTCTCAATTAGCCGTTTGGACTCGGCGTAAAATTGTAGATCCCTTCCATTCGTCCCAAAAATTGAAAACCCACACAAAACGAATGGTTGTGAGAAGCTAGGCCTTGGGTCCCATAGACCTGTCGCACCAAAATAGTTATTTTTTATTTATTCAAAACCAGCAGAAACCCCTTCTCTATTTTGAAATGGGATTAGGAGCTTTTTACAATCCTGCGACCATTCTTTTCAGTCAGCAGTCAACTTATCTTTCTATTCGTTATTTCTCTGGACATTACATTATGTTATGAGTGCATTAACAGAGTCGCACGCAAGGCGTAGTTTCTTACAACCATTCGTTTTGCATGAGTCCTTTAAATTTTAAACCGAGTCACAACAATATTATTTGGCAACTTAAACTGTCCTCCTAGTGCATGCAGGATCAAACAGTTCTGTATTTATTTTTTTGTGGAACTATTTGAAAGAAGCGAAAATCCCGCCATGGCTCAGATTGAGACAGCACTTCTTGTTCGTCCTCCTATCCAAAGACCCGCCGATTGTAAATTGAATATCCGACTTTGAAATGCGGAAAATTCTAAACACAAACGCCGATTCGACTTTATTAGTAGATTCCTTTGATTATCATCATCATCCACTCACACAAATGGTCAAAGTTCATGTAGCTTAACTAATCAAAAAGTACCCAAAATTGTTAACCATTCAAACTACATCCAGACACACTCTATATATATATACAATCTGCACGCTGTGCCATTCAACAACAAGCGGATAGATACTCACCAACTACATCCAAATAACCGACTTGGCTCTTCATCGGATCCGTGTTTATCTGACACATATACCAGCCCTTGTCCGCTTCCTTAACGTCACGAATTTTCAATACCCAAGCACGTTTCTCAGCGTGAGTTATGCTCATTCGATGATTTTTGGTGATTACGTGATTTTGTATCGTTAGAATGGTTTGTGTATCCACACGAAGCCACGCGATCTAAATGGACGAAGAGGGAAGAAACGAAGAAAAAAAGAAAAAACCCACACACAACCGGTGATGGTGAATTAGAGAAACTACCCTCAGACACATGTTAGTCAGTGTTAGTTCCGGAAAAGCAAGCAGACAGGAAGGAAGTTAAGTTAGGGCAGTGTTATGTGTGTGTTGTGTATCCTTTTTCTTGGACTTTGTGTTTAGTGTTTCTTTTGTTTGGCGATAATCGCAGGATATCATTATTTTGTTATTGTGTTCCTTGTTATTCGGCCCCTCAATTTAGGAAGGAAGGAAGATGTGTTCACCTAATTATCATTAGGAAGAATGACTGACCACCAAACAGTATATATAGGCGGGCAGGACGACCGCAGCTAAATGGAAATGAAGGTAGTAAATCAATTTGGCCTTCCTTTCCCGTTGAAGTCAATCAATTGACCGGAATTTCGTGTGTCCGTATGTATACGGATGGAACGAGGAAAATCGAAAGCAGAAACTTTGATTGGGTGTAAATTGTTTTGTGGCGAATTCCTTTCGGACCGAGGTTATGTGTGACTTATTGTCAAAGGAATTGTCAGTAAAAGGAATCGTATGGCAAAGTGTAAGGATATAATATATGTGAACATGAACATGTGCGGGAGGGAATTGAAGGAAAAGCTGTTGCGAACAAAGTTTATGGCATTACCTTGTAAGTCTGTAGATTGTCGACGACACATTGAAGGATAGCTTCTCGTCCCACAGGGATTGTAACATTTTGTAACAGCTCACCGAATTTTGGCAGATCTGAAAGGAAACGAAGGAAATAAGTGTTGATGGCTTTATTATATTGAGATGAGGCTACAAGTAGTTTCGATGATGTATGGCAGTATGGGGAATGACAAACAGAACAATAGGTTCGCCAATGATTGCGAAATGAGATGGCGTAGTCCTTTACTGTGATTTATGAGCGGGGCAGATATATTCAATGAACTAGTTGGGTAATAGTGTCGGGGTATTGTTGGAAGAGTTTCGGGAGACTCAAAACTGAAAGTGCGGACATTTAAAAAAAATGTCTTGATAAATTACGCTTGGCTAGCAAAAAAAAACTTTAAAAGTAATAAGTTGGTCCCTAATCGTTGTCCAACTGAAGGGAGCCTTCCACTTCGGTGTACCATTACTCCGATCTTTTCCGACTTAAGGCGGCTAATCAAACCCCAATCCAAGGTTGCTTTCTGAACAAGTATCGAATGCATATCAACTTGGATAAGTACAAAAAAAAACCTTTTAACGAAATATACGAAAACTGTGCACGCATTTTCTATCCGGCTCGAAGGACCATATCAGCTCCACGTACCTAGTTGATAGCTATTCATATGTGAAACTGACGATGAACAAGTACTGAGTCTGACTACAAAAAGGGAACTAAATACCCAACGAGGTGGACCTCGGAACGCATATAATTATGAGGACGAGGTACTTAATCTTTTTGGTTGGAGTGTGTCTCTGGAAGCAGCCTTGACCAACTACTTGCAGTAAAAAGAAAGACAACTTGATCGACTTGAATATGTCTTGAAAGCTATAGAGTTTGAACGCTACATCAAGCGCCGGCAAGATCCCCAAATATGCATCGCCTAGAGCCTCAGAAGCTTACAAGAACGAAAATTATTTTGTTTTAAAAATAAAAAGGCTGATTTTATGAATTGACCCATGAAAAAGAAATAAGGTTGGACCTTTTATTCAGGAAGATGTTAGATGCCTTCAAAGTTCAAGTCACTGTCCTCCAAGAAGTGCGATGGAGTAGACCTATGATGGGGTGAGTTTGACAAAACTGTGACATCTACTTAGACGATTGCTACCGGGAGCAGAATGGCCATGTATTGGGATGTGGATTTTTCATCTGAAGCAGACGAAAAGTCTTGAGATTTGAATATGTAGCGACAGTCAGAATTAATACTAAATAAGCTGACATAAGCTTACTTGAGAATAAAGACGACAAAGCCCAGGAATGCCTTATGGGAACTGACGGAGAGGACGCTCGAGCAGTGTCATAAAATCGTACTTGATGATTTCAACGTCAGAATTTGAAAAGAGGGCGACTTTGCAATAGTGTTGGAAACGGAGAAAGGGCAATGGGGCGAAGCACTGTGGAAGCGTTTCCTACATCTCAATATACACCAGGATACGTGGCAGTTCATTAAAGAGGAACACGAAAGGCAAATTAATGATAGCGATTCGACGGAGGGCTGGTATTTAAGACATCTGCTCATACGATACAAAGTTGTCAAAATTGACTCTAACGACTACCTATTAGAAGCCAACACTCGAAGAAGGTTCAACTTAGAAAGGTTGTTATTGAAAAAGACTGCCCGCGTTTCTTTTTACTTCTCTAGATTCAACAATAGAAAAACCAGCCACTGCGCTTTGAGGACGCCATCAGAAGCGCGGCCTTTCAGGTGCATAGTTTTACCATGAAACTCATGATTCAAAAAAGAATACCTTCCATACTCATGATTCATGAAGCTAAGTAAGAGGCATATCTTACCGCACAGAAAGACTATGGCCCAGTAAAAAGGTTTGGACAAAATAAAAATGTCCGATGAAAAAGGTGCGAATACGATTAGTGCGCCTTTGGTTGAGTGGACAGAGACATCTTTCTCGAATGCTTTACCAAAAGATAGGACGCACAGGTCAAAGCTACAAACAACAAACCGAAGTCTGGAAAGCGAGGAGAGGAGAGTAACCAGTTGGTTCTAAAAATGAGGAATGACTCTCTGCTGAAAACGTAAACTATCTTAAGTCAATTTTCATAGTTTTTCAGGAGAGCAAAAAAACATCAGAAAACCTAGTTTAAAAAAATCTTCTAACTTTTAACTCTAAGGCAAGGGCTTTTTAGAAGGGAAATTTTGTCTTCTTTTTTCCTAGCCACGTTTAAAAACAATATTTTAAGAAATCAGCGAGATATGAGACAAAATGCCAATTTAAGATGATTTACCTTTAGCGTGTTTGCTCATTATTTATTTATTTTATTTATTTATTTTATTTATTTATTTTAATTCGCATGCTTGCATTTTAAGATACAATATCATTAAGAAATCTTAAGTTGAGATAAGATACTTTAGCAGATTTTGTGGAGTATCGATTTCAGTTCTTAAATAGACTTAAGATGAAGTGCGCATTACAGTGCTTTTCAGGAAATGCTAATTATATTTTGAACAAAATATCTTAACTGAAATAAGACGTTTTTTTTACAAGTAGTATAATCATCTTATGGGTGTTTAAGATAATTTATTAAATGTTAATACGCATTTTTATCAACTTAAGATGATTTGGATTTTCTTAAACACGGTACTCGGCATACAATTCAGATACAAGGACGAGGGTTTGGTACAACTATGCGTATTGAATAGGGGAATCTTTTGCAATAAACTGTTAAAAATTCACTTAAGTCGACTTAAGATAGTTTACCTTTTCAGCAGAGACTTATTCTGCTGACTCTTAATGGGTTATTCAAGATTGATTCTGACAGGAACGAATCCAGGTAACTTAAGCCAAACGACGTACAGATATACCTAGACACTTATGGCTGAGCTGTTTTAAAACTTTAGACGAAATTTAATCTTGCAATAAGTCATTTGTAAAATGTGGCATCGTTTCCCGTCCTGGTGATATGACATTCGACCCTAGCGAGGTATCCGTCGGAACGGAAAATTCTTCGCAACGCATACTCTGTCGGAGACGCAAAACCAAATCGTAAACAAATTCCGTAACCAATTTCTGTCGGAGGATATCGGAACCTAGCTGTCATTTGTCAAGAAAAAAATGCACTTCATCGCACTTCAACGTAATTTGCCGGTATGCGTTACAAAATGTCGGAGAAATATTCCGAATAGATGTTCCGAAGAATACCTCGAAGCAAAAACCCTCCGAATCGTATAAAATCGGCCAATTTCCTTTCCTACGGATACCTCGCCAGGGCCGATTATTTGATATGCGCATGAATCTCGGACCAAAGACCAAATATTCACACTAAGGCAGATGTTGGAAAAGACCCAAGTCTGAGAAGTTACTCGCATACGCCGGCCGATTAGAAGAGCTCGTCGCGCTATTAGTGGTGCATTATTGAAACAGAGATATAAAAAACATATTATGTAAACCCCTGAAAAGATGGGCCTAGCGGTGAATAACAGCAACACTGAATGTCACACTTATATAATTTTGAGCCAGGTAAAGAGCTATAATTACCTAGGTTTATGACACACTTTTGCCAATCTGTGTTTCTATATGCAATTGACTACCAGAACACTCTAGTGAGCAGCATGTCAAATTCAGTTGAGAACGAGCAGAAAGTTATTCATGTGATCTGAGATTCAGTTTGTATAGAAGGCGTTAAAAGACGAACTGTAAACTGTAGAGCTATGTAGACCGTATCAAGAAGATTTGACATAATTGACTTTAACGGTTGGAAGACATATGCCGGGGAACCTTTATCTCTCAGAGGTAGAAGGGTGTAGGAGACTGCACTACCTTACGTGGTCTCCTGAATCTATCTATGGAGGCAGTAAGATCTTATGCAGTATTAAGCAGATGCTGTACAATACCCTCCTCCTGTACGATGCATAAGCATGGACCCTGTCAAAGTTGGTGTAAAACGGGCTTAGTTGTTTTGCGAGAAAAAATGTTCCGTGCGATCTTCGGCCCAGTTTCTATCGATGGCGTTTCGAGGCGTTCAATGATTAAAAAAATGGTCCAAATAAAATGGGAATATTTGCCAAAGTTGGCTGGGAGATTTTAGGCGGACAATCTTCAGCTCACCTCCATATATTACACAATGTAGAAAATGACTCCAAGTTAAAAGGGACATCCAGTTGAAGGGGGAAATTAATTAATAAGGCCGTCCCGGACTGTACCGTCATGCAAATTCTTAAGAGTTTTAAAAATGTAAGATCACCTATTGAACTCGCTTCACGAATTTATAGTATTCACCGGGACAACTGCTCGTCTCTGTAGGATAAGATTAAGATTTACGACCGATCTTCATGCATGGAAGCAATATTCAATGCCCTGTCTAACCCGAGCTTCGTAGAGAATCAGGTGCTGCTTTGGGCTGAATAAATTTCTCAGTAGCTTTACTTTAAAATCGCTAATCTTGCGATATTGAATAAGCGGTCTTGACATGGACATCTACAACTCGACTGTATGGGAAATGGAGCAATTCGATGGACTCTTACATCTGAACTCAACACCTTGACTACGCTGACGATGATTGCCTACTATCTTAAAGAATAATGGACCTTCATCAAATGACATCAAATGTGGAGAGGGAAGCAGACATCGTTGGGCTGAAACTTAATTCGGCAAAAACAAAAATTATCAGCCTGAGACCGAACTCATCAACTCAAACTCGTGTATGCATTGCTTGACAAACGGTTGAGAGAGTAGAGAGTTTCCAATACCTTGGGAATATTGTCTCAACTCTCAACAGATGGCGGAACCGACCTGGATGTAGCCAACCGAATAGGTAAAGCGAAGTCTGCGTTTGAGATGCTATACAAAATTTGGCGAAATACGACTGTTTCGTTCCAACGTTGAGTCCGTGCTGCTATATGGTCCGAAGCTGCAAACGTTCGTTAATAGGTGCTTGCGTAACATCTTAAGGATTTTCTAGACAAACCGTATCTCCAACGAACAGCTTTATGAGAGAAGCGGAACCAAGAACCTATTGGCACAACCATACAATGACGAAAGTGGCAGTGGATTGGTAGCACTTTCCGAAAAGGTGACACGTCCATAGCTAGCCACGGGATGCAATGGAATCCGCTTACTCATGATGGCAGGATACCCGGCGGTCCTAAAAGAACATGGCGGAGAACAGTCGAGAAGGAAGCACGGCAACTGGGAAAGAGTTGGGGAGAGCTGAGGCACATTGCCAGAAACCGCACTAGATGGCGCGTAGGCGTTGCAGGGCCCTAGGACCCACAAGGGGATATAGGACATAAGTAAAGTAAAGTACGAATCCGCTGTGACTTTAAGGACGTGTATACATTTTGTTCAGATCTTTCTTGAAAAAGCTTAGTTGATCTCTGTAGTAAAATATTAAAGTTTTGTCGCACTATTGTTCATCGCCCCAAGCTGGTTATTCAATTTAAATCTACCTATTATGTCAACATTCGTTTGACAAGTCAACGACATAAAGTCCACAATCAGACTTCGTCAATCCTCGGACTTATTTAAAAAAAAAAAAAACCAACTGCCATTTGGCAACCAACCCCTGCGTAAAATGTCTCTTAAAACTTGGAGCGCACAAACTTCCTCACAGCGCCACTTTGTTCGGCCAATTTAACATCCATATTCGCATCACTAACTCTCAACGTTTAACCCCTGAATGAAGACGAAAAATGCACATTGTTGGTTCAATGGACGACCGTATCCCAAAGTCAAAGAAAAATATTTATAAGCACGATTTTTCAACTCAACTGCTGCTTTCTACACAACCTTTTCCTTTTGCATTCATGCATCCGTACCAATCACTCAGATTCGAAATATTACCATAATCAGGCGAAAAAAAGCTGTCCGCTTTCACCCAAAGTATGCAGCACAAGAGTCCTTTGCATTGAAGTACGTTTAAGGAACCGTAAAAATGCCGGCAGTGCCCCCTCGTGCAATGATATGTTTATTTGACGATGCCGCACGGACATTTATTAGATGTCATTAATTTTTCGTTATAGTACCGACAAAAAATATTCCATACCTACTACCTACACCAGGAAAAAACTCCCAAAAGCCTTTATCTACAAGTGTACGAAAAAATATGCTCCTCCTGGCGGGATGATAACTTACCCTTTTCAGGTATTGTATTCACCGATGTATCTTCTCGGATGTCTTCCAGCAGCTCCTCATGATTTTTCATTTCTATACGTTAAAAGAAGGAGAAAGAAAGTGTAGGTAACAAAATTTCAATGAAAATAACAAGATGGTATAAAAATGTATGAAGAATGGTGGTTGTCGCTTGTTGGTGGTCCGCCATAGGTAAAGGCAGCACGATACTCTTATAGTATGAAGAAGCAGTTTAAAACCATGAGTGGTTCTTCGCCAGAAATATGCACGATTTACTGTGGAATTTTATGCATCTTCCGGTCCGGGTTTGGGAATGAAATACACCCCACCTACGTGAGGGGGAATTCATATTTTTTGTTTGTGTGCTGCGAGAGAGGGAATGCGAAATTAGGCAGGGAAAGAGATAAAATTACAAGAGAGCAATCAGTGGAAATGGCTGTGCGGATTGTTAGTACCTATCAGCTACCAGCCAAAAAAAAACCAGATGAAATGGAAATGCGAGTTCGGGTTATTATGATTGGTCGTTTCCGTCGCAGAGAATAATGAATGGCAAGATGAATGAGTGGAGGGAATGAATTCTTGACCCAGGATGTTTGTTTGATTGATATAAATGATGGTGTAAATTGGAACTGAATGGTTTACAACAGAAGGGAGTTGTTTTTGGTCATGACTTGGGTAGTAGCTGTTGAAGTGGAACTGTAGTTGGAGTTGATGGTCTTTTGAGGGATTTTTTTTTTTTTGGCTAGAAAGTGGCTAGTCATGTGGTGGATTTATATGGACAGGCGCAGATTTTTGGAGTAATGAACTATGAGAAGTGACCTTCACTAAAAAATTAAGCTGATGTGATAAGGTAGCAAATACTCTCACATATTCTCATAGAACTTATCTCCTTGGGACTTGGCACGAACTGCCTGTAAATATATAAACTGATGTTCCATGTTCGAGCATCAAGCTTACAGTCTCCGAATACAGCATTGATACCTTCCATGCCTTTGAAGTTATTTCTAAGAGGTGCAGGGGTTCTTAAATCGTTCTAGATATAGGTTTGATCCGCTTTATAGGCAATCTGATTTTAAGGACAGAATGCAATGCTGATGGCGATTTAAAAAAAACCCTGCAGGCAGGGAAGGTATCAATCTCCTTCTAATGCTTAACCTCGTTCCGAACGTAAAACGTGGACAGAGCCGAAGAAAAACTGGGGTCGAATCGCGTCGTCCGTGAACGAGCATTACGTGACGGAATTTGTTTTTGTTTCACATGAAAATTAACTTAAGTAATGCTCGTTCATGGACGACGCGATTCGACTCCTGTTCAAAGTTTTGTCCTTCCTGTTCATCTGAATCGTTTTTGAAATTAGCGTCAATGATAACAAAACTCTTAATTCTGGCGAGCCATAAGTTAAATTATGGAGATAGTTTTTGTACGTTCAAATTCAGGATGTTCAGACTTTACCGTTTGACAAGCATATAGAGCTACAACTGTTATAAGAGGCGTTGGGTCCAGCGTTGCCCTTAAAATCTAGAGCAAATGTAGTACGTAAGCCACAAAAATGTATTACATTATATTCAAACAAAATGTAGTACGAGCCAATCTCCCATATGTTTCTGTTTGGTACATAAGCAATATTAATTGAAATTATCTTTTATAAGCTAGTAAAATATTTTGAATTATTTCTTGTAACCTATTATTTTTTCATCTTTTAAAATACTTCGTTTGGAACTTTTGCTCAGAAGAAGCACTTTTCTGTAGAAGATATGACACACACAGTATCTAGGTAGGCCATTAGCTCTTAAAAGATTAAGTTGCCTAAACCATTTGCTTGTTTATTTACTTCACATAAGGAGATCTGATTGGAAGCCCACTCAATAAATGCCACTGCTCATTTAGAATTTCCAATTCTACCGGAAAAATATGGTGAAAATAAACGTAGGGTAAAAGCCCCAGTAGTGAGCCCCCTTAACTATAGTTTTGAGTTTGCCGCTTCCGCAAAATTAACTGTTTGCATATATCGAAACAAGTTTTACATTTAATAAATGGTTGATTAATTTTAATTTGATTAAATGACTTATCTTTTTGCTAGGTTTCATATGATTTAAGTAAAAGGAAAATATTTAAAAAACGCGGAGTGGTCTAGTACTGAGCCCCCATGTTCCTAATTTGAGCTATTTCAGTTCCAATAACGAGCCCGCTTATAAATCCATTGTTTTTATCAAAATAAGCGTTGCTTTTAAACATTTTTAAATACAAAATGCATTTTTAAAACTCTTTTTATTCAACGAAGCGAAATAAATAGATAGGATAAGAAGGGAGATGTTAAAAAGAATAAATTAATAATAGTATCTAATGCAAATGTGTAGGTAGGATAAGTATGTGTTTACAATACTATCTACTGTATTTTGTACCTTTTGTTGCTAAACAGTTCAATTTCGTTCGAAATTTTGGCACACTTAATATGGTAGATAGGTACTTAACAAGGAAATCTTGTAGTAGAGTCACAGTCGATGCTGAGGATATGGAAAAACTATTTCTGCAGACTGTTAAACGGCGAAGAAGACACAAATTCCGCTGTCTGGCCATTCAACCTGGACGATGAAAGCCAAGACTTCCGTCCACCTGACCAAATTAAAGTGAGGATATCAATATCTAAACTTAAGTCCAATAAGGCTGCTGGACCAGATGGCTTAACTGACGAGCTTTTTAAGGCAGCGGGAGATGGCTTGGTGGAGAGCATACAACAACTCGTTTCCAAGATTTGGTCAGAAGAAAATATGTCTGATCCACAAGAAAGGAGAGCCTCTAAACTGCGCCAACTATAGAGGCATCAGTCTCCTAAACACTGCGTATAAGATCATATCTGCTATACTGTGTGAACGCCTAAAACCATTCGTCAACGATCTGATAGGTCCCTAGCAGTGCGGTTTTAGGCCCGGTAAGTGCACACCCGATCAAATTTTTACACTACAGCAGATCCTGGAGAAAACCCAAGAAGTCTAAGTCGATACATTTATATAGACGAGCTATGTATTTTTTTTATAATCAACACGCGCTAAAGCGCGGTCATTAAGTAAATAGGGATAAGGAATAGAGCCATGTCTAGTTTGAGCATCCCTGCCAAACTCGTTTCCCTTCACATCTATTTTAAATAAGTTGGTAAATTCATGGATTGGTATGAACAAGTAAAATGATCTCAAGTGCTGATAATATTATTAATAACAATACAAAAGCATTTACGTCAGATATCTTATTCACAAAATAAATATATTAATAAGAATGATTTTATAGTTCTAACTAAGCAAATGTGATATAAACAAAAATCAGAAAATGGCATTTTTAAAATCTGTACTAAATTACTTTATTCCCAAATTTAATATTTCAAGGCTTCAAAAGTAACAGATCTGCGATGAACAAATAATTTTATAAATATTTTATATAAAAACCGGTCTGGCTCGTAAATGGAACAAGGGTTTTTTTGAGCTTGCCCAATAGTGAGCCCCCCCTGGCTCATTATTGGATTTCTTTGTTTTTGAATCCCAGTTATGAGCCCCACTGTATTTTAATAAATAAACACTTTTCCATAACTTTTAATATAAAAATAATTGCTATTAATTCTAATTGTTTATATAAACATTTATGTGTTAATATAAAATATAAACAACATACCTACTCACTTGCTTTAAATAAAGGCTCTCTTAACAAAAATGACTGAAAACACTTTTGCTCAACACACGAATGAATCGCCCGCACTTGACCAATTTCTGTAACTATTTGCAAAGACCCAATGTATGAAAAATATTAAAACAATACAAGTAAAGAAGTAACGGAATTTAAAAACATATATTTTTTGTTGGTTTTACTAACAGGAACTTAGCTTTTAAACGAAAAACATACAGGGGGCTCATTACTGGGTGGGGGCTCAGATTAGGGGCTTTTACCTAGTTAAAAAATGTAGTACTTCAGAGTAACGATGTAGTATGTAGTACGGCATACAAAAATCAACCGAACATGTAGTAGGTACAGTACTACATAATGTAGTACAAGTGGTAACGCTGGTTGGGTCCTATGTTAGCCATTTGATATTAGATATGCAATAAATGAGTTTGTATGCCCATTGGTTTAAGACAATTTGAGTTAGGTATTGAAATGGTTCAAATAAATGCTTGCATTCGAGAGTTGCAGGTTCGATTCCTAGGTGGATAGAGCAATAATTTTTTCCGGAGAAGCACGATCACTCTAAAGTACGTTTACCGATTTGAACGATTTTTTGGCTACCTGAGAAATTGAAAGTGAGTGAGACTTCCATCGAAGCTAAAGCGGCCACCTTGCATATTTTTTGTTTCCTTGATTTTGATTTTACACCTAAAACTGTTGATAAAACTCTCAGATTGCTGGGCTCATAGATTGGTGTTCTGGTTCACTGAGCAGGGACTTCCAGGTTTGATCCCCGGAAAAACTTAAATGACATCTTAAAGCGTTTTTTATTGCACCGCCTCTTGCCAACGTCTTGCAGATATCAGAGATGGACACACTGGAGAAAGGGTTTTTTAATTCAACCGTTTGGACACGGCATAGAATTGTTGAGCCCTTTATATTCGCCCCAAATCTAAAAACTCAAACAAACGAATCAGAAGGTATCCCTACGAAAATTTATTTTGTCTTATTTTCTTCTATTTGAGGTACTTCTTCCCCAATTATCCCCCAATGAAATTCTCCTCATCTATATCTACTTGCAGTTTGCAGAAGCCTTTTGAAGGTAAGAGTAGAGAAGCTTTTGAAGTTGTGACGCAAGGGCCGATATTTTCTATTCATTTGTCAAAACTAAGTCAAGAAGAATATACCATAAGCTGGCTTAAATTTGGGGGTATAGAACTTGCTTTTATTTAGCTTAAACTGCGTACGAAGCATAGCCAAACTCTTTTGCTTAGTTTTGTCTTTAGAGACATCTTAGTTATCAACCTACCAACTGGCTAAAAAACAAAAAGTACTCAACAATCTTATAAGAAGTGTTTGTTTTTAAATAGATTTTTCGTAAACGGCTTTCATATATATCTAGCTGGCCCGGAAGAAGTTGTCATGCCTTTTGTATTTTAATGTAAAAGTTGAGTAGCTATTTTTTGTTCATACAAATATGAGCCCTTTTTGTATTCTGAATTCAGTGCCACCTATAGACAATTTTTACAGTGTTTTTTTACACGAACGATAAAAGAATGATCTGAAAATATCAATTGGTTGAACCAGTAAAAAGTTATTGACCAACTTACAGAAATGTAGATTCAAAATTTTAAATTTTGTCTCTTTGTATGTGGATTTGTTCCCTCATCACATTGAAACTACTCATCCCATCGGAGTAAATTTTTCACGAAGCCATTAAGGCCTAAAACAGAGCATCACATTAAAAATTTTATTTAATCGCCGTCAACTATCAACTAATTCTAATCAACGAAAACCGACAACTTGCTTTGTCTGGTTTGTCTGCTCGTAAGTGTTGACTGTTTATTCGCTTTTGTTAACATTTGACGTGAGTAAGAAAAGAAATAATGGAAAATGTTTCAGTTCTCTATGCGTACCTACTGGTATTTACAACTAGTTTGACAGGAGACAGTTTTCTGAGCTTTTTATATTTGCCAAAGGGGTAGAAAAATGTTACTATTTTTGTTAAAATAACCTACTCAGTTTTTGACATAATGGTCTACCTACGGGACCTTACTTATATGTACAACATAATGTGAAGACATTGACCTAACCCAACTATAAAAAGTCGACAAAAAAAAATATTTCTCGTTTATTGCAGGAAAAGAGCATGACTGCGTCCCGCGAAACTTTCACTTACACTGCAAATATAGCTACAACTATCATCTGAATCGGCTAGATATTAACACAAATAGGTAATCATGCTAATTAAACCGTCATCTAAACACCCACAGGGTATGTCCTTCCAAATAAATTTGGGATGGGAATGGTCAGTTATTTAGGGGATGTTTTCGTATAAAATGTGAAAAAGGGAATACCTACCTAATTTAACCTACCTAATTTAAAAGATACACAGTTTTGTGCTCCTTATTAGATGATGTTTTCAATGCTGGGAGTTGATGTGCGAACTTTAATCGGATATCGGGATGTGAAAGTCGATTTCCTCAGTAGAAGGGACAAACCGTCTCCTAGGTCATTTTTAATCTCAGTTAGACGAGTCCTTAACAAAGAACTAAGTAAAATAAGTTTTCCATCCACATGCCTCAAAAGTTCCCCAACAGCGTTTCCTAAATCACTAACTGAAATAGCATTCTCTCACCTCTACTTTTGGGTTTTGGGTTTCTATTCTCTAACTACGGTAAAGCTTTTGTGTGCACAATTTATTAGCAAACCCGAGATACCTAATACCATGCTTAACACAATTTACCTTCTAACGCAAAAGGAACACACAATTCATTCGTCGCCTTGCAGGATATTGTTGCGGAAATTAATTAAAAACTATTTGTGCATATACATCTTTCTCCCCAGTTCCATTTCTCTGTTGCATAAAATCGATGCCGCATCCATCGTTGCATTGGGTACCCTTTTTGAGTATACCTACAATGCAAGAAATTAGCATAAATACACCGGCAGACAACAACAGCGAAAGAAGCGATACAAAATTGATCTTTTTTGATTTGAAATGCACAATGGGTTGGTTGATAGATATACCTTCGGTACGACAATGCAAAACCCTCTTGATGTCTGTTCTTGCATTTGAATTCCGAGTGTATATGCGTCCGTGAGCGACCGTGGCAATACAACACAACTTTTGCTTCATAATAATTTTGTAAACAAAGTTAAAGGGAAAAATGTTGTACATTTTTGCTTTGATGATGCAAGAGTTCACCTGCAGCAGCATCAAGTGCTGGCGGTGGGTTGTCTATATTTATACATATTCGTTCAAACCGTCCGTTTCGACAAGCGCACCCCCCCATACCAAAAGGCAACTGCACACCGAAATATATATTAGTCAAGGATAGGTATTTGCTTTTTCTATGCGAGCACTAATTAGAGGAAATATGTTGTTTAAAATGTTTTCCACTTGAGTTGGAATTTTGCGCACGCAATATACACATGTTCAGTGCAACCCCTAAGCATGTTGCTAAATCCAGAGGAGGTTTTATTCCTATTCAAGAAACAGTCAAAGTTTGGTAAAGTTAAGTATGACGAATGTCCCGTTCCCGTAGCTTATTATGTACTCGAAGAGGAGCGGCAGTGTTACTCTGTGTTTGATTGGAAATAAGATTTATGCGCTTTGCGCGGCTTAGAAGTCGTGTATTTTAGCCTTGGTACTTTTTTTACTGTAAATTTTATTATACATACATTTGCTTTTGGTGTCCCGCATATGGATCTTCCTTTTGGGGTTCGATTCGACTTTGGGACAGACGTTTAACGTGACCTAAACATCGAAGTTTGAGCCTTGGAATGGTGGCCAGAGTCTAGAGATATGCCCCGGAGTGTCCAATTATCAACATGGCATTAATCATCGACTGGCGCCAACAACCAGTGGCTCCAGTATTGTGACACAAGAGGTCTATGGTTTGCTTAACGTACGTGTAGACCGAAAATTGGAAAACCAAATGGATATGTGCAAAAGAGTATTCAGTCAGAAGAAGGAAGGAAAGTTGAGGCTATTATCAATCTCCCAGACCAAAAAATCGAAACAACATCTGGAGGTTTTAAACTGTAAGAAAGCCAAGAAACTTCAAGACCGGAAGCTGAAAAAAACCCTAGACGCAACATCTCCCTCATTACGCAGAGCAAGTGAAAGGACAAGATGATAATGCAAGAACCAGCCCCATAATTATATGGATGTTTTCTTAGCTTTAAATAAGCTTAAGAGCTAGAACAAGGCCTCGTGGTCTGATGACCTACCAGAGGATCTCTTCGAATACATGGGTTGTCTTTTTGTAAGGCACACTAAAATTTTTCAACTAAGTCTGGGTGGAAGAAAGCATTGCCTTGGACTTTGAGTTCGCAGCTCCTGATAACCCAAAAAGGGTCCTGAATGTGCACTTTCAATCACGACTCATTTTTAAAAAAATATCATCAAAAACTGGCAAATATAACCAAACTATGAGGTTGCTCTTGAGAACATTACCCCATTGGCATCATTGGTTTTACGTGCAATAAGACCGTGTGAATTGTATGGTGAAATAAAAAAACATCCATACGGTGGAAGATTTTGTAGATTGGAGCAGGTACTGCTCCAGAGCTATGCGAGATCCACTTCACAGCGCTTTGAGCTGTCCGGAGCATGCCTGTGTTGTTGTGGTTTTTCTTTTTACTTAGTGGTTGCTCTTGCGGTTGTTGTTGTTGTTGTTGTTCTTGCTGTTGTGGATGGCAGTAGGTATATTGCGAATTCGTGATCTAAATGAATACTATTTAAAAACTGCGTGCTCGGGTCATGGGGATTCGTAACATAGTAGAGTGTGTCCGCCAGAAATATACCATTAACCAAATTTTTACTTTGAGGCAAATCCTGGAAACACTCTAATCAAGTTTAAGACTAGCGTTTTTTTAAACTTCAACTTATGGCAATATCCAAATTCATAATCTACCCAAAAGTAATTCCACTTTGATGCCATTTTATCCGAGCTTAGGCTCTGTTTGCTGTTGGTCTTTTCCGTTTAATTTTACAGCTCTAAAAATATAAATTGTAGTCTTGTGACATAGACCTAGCTTTGAAAAGTTCCTCGTCCCACTTTCTGCCAAATATTTACAAATTGATCTGCGCTTTGACAAGTTTTGCCGATCTTTGCGAGATTAAGACTCATTAAAGTATGAACCTATTCAACTACAGCAAAGCTCATTTCCTTGAATACAATAATAAAGCTCAGGAGCACAATGAAGCTATTAACTACGGTGGTTTTAAGATAATGCGTTTGTAACATTTTTGCAACAAAATGTTATATTGAAGAAGGCGAAATTTTTTTCTGAGGGTAGGTGAAAATCTTTCAAATAAACTATGAGAAGCAAGCGCGTGCTCATAGTATAGTGTCAGATTTTTACTGACTAAAAACACCACCCTTCGATAGATTGTTAGATACTGTTAGATATAATTTATCAAGCAATTTTTCATCACGAAATAACAACTTTTGGCGGGTTACTCTTCAATGAAAGATCCTGCAATTTCCGCAATTTGGAAGCGGTTAATCTTATCTTGCCAAGTCGAACGGTTTCCTTCTTTGTAGTTGGCGAAGTAAATTGCTCTCATCCAAAATTTGTCGGACTGTATTGTTGATATGTCCGATAAGTCGGTTTCTATGTTTTCTCGCAAAGCTTCTAGTTTCAGCTTCGATTGTTGGACTTCAGAGATCCCTGTGAATATCGTCGTTTCTAATGTACCATGGTGCTTGTACAATTTCTCTAAGCACTTTATTTTGAAAAGTTTGTAAAATATTTGCATTCGTTTTTTTTGTACAACCCCAAAGTTGTATACCGTAGGTCCATACCGGATTTAGCACTTGCTTGTATAAAAGCAGTTTATTCTCGGTACTCGGAATAAAAAACTTTTTTGAACACATCTGATAAATAAAAAGCTCTATTTAGCGAAGTTCTGAACCTATTGGCTCGAAGTGGATAAGTTTGCAAGTAGTTTCCTTACCGAAATAAAATTGCTTCCACCACGCAACATCGACTTTTCCTCTTTTAAAAAGGCCATCTCCTTACTGGAAGGCAACAATCACCGACGATTAGACTAGTTTTGAGAACCGGACTGGTCTGCGTAACAAATATTTCTACCTTTCACACAGGTACCAAGCTTATTCCAAGCTAATCCGAATTTTCTCTGCATTTTTTTTGCAACAACCGACTCAGTGTCAATAACAAAATTCACCCCTCCCCCCTTTTTTCATTTCGTAGGTATTTTTCTATTAATTTCCCTTTTTGAGTTGCACAAGCTCACTCCTCTCCTCACCACCATTTTCTCAACAGCGGTAAAATTGCAGAAAACCATTTGATGGCCCTTCAACGAACGAGAAAAACCAAGGACTAACGAAAATCGTAGAGAGCACTTTGTGTAGTCATTAATGCAATGCTCCCCTTTGCCAGATACACATACGTTCCTTCCACATCCGTCCACTTACAAAGACAATCTCTAGCATGCTGAATGTCGAATGTATCCTCCTGCAGGTGGAGAAGGTGAATGTGCATGAGTGCAACCCACAAGGTATAGGTTACAAATTATCTGCACGAAGGTTGCGTAGTGATACATGCTATACACGCTTACAGTTCGCCCACCATCTGCTAAGCCACAGCGGAACCCATGCGCTCTCAGAGAGTTTATTAAATTGAAGCCTTCATAAATCTCATACATCTCCGAAGAAACGATTTAATGATTTAATATGTAATTAAGTTACGTTACATCGCTCTGAGATGTAACGCTAAAGCTACCTACCTCCATGCGGTGCGGTGGTTGGTTAGTGGTACGTGCGTAATGCACAAACGTATGCTCCGTACAAATTGGCGTGGAGCGGCGCAGATTGCACCAGAGACACGTGAACTAAAAAAAAGGATATACTATGCAAGGACCTCTACTATAGGGGAGTAGTGTGTTTCCTCCATGTGAATGCTTAGACTTTATGTAGCTGCACCTTTCAAAAAGCGCTGCACTGTGAGAATGAATGAATGCCAGAAAAGGGGATTACTTCCTCGTCGTCGTCGTCGTTGTCCTCGTCGTCGGCTGCCGGAATGCTCTGAGTGTATAAAGTGACGTGTATCCTCCAGTGAGCGCATGATAAAATTATATATTATGTTGTTGTGCGTATACACTTTGACAAAGGAATTTAAAGTGTGTTGGAGGAAATGTTAAAGTACCTAGAGAGGGCGGGGAATTACTGGGATTAATATACGGAAAAAAAACCTGAGAGAGTTGGGGATGGCATTCAAATTGATTTTCATTAAAGCACAAAAGGAGATCAAGTTCTTTGAAGTGGACCACGGGTGACACGGGAATTGGGGAGTTTGTGATGCCGTCTCTGGGGTATTTAGTTGTTTTCTGTTTCTTGGAATTGGCAATTGCAAATTTTTTCTAGGTAGTGGGGGTCTTCCCAAGGCTTTAAGACTGAAGGTATATCTGTGCAGCCTTTAAATTAGTGTTGAGAATACTCGTAGGTATATTAAGGTGAGACTTTCCATTTTGTTGTGACTTAAGCGCTCAGTAAGGGTCCTAGAGAGGTTCCGCTTCTATCCTTAAATCATTTAATACCTTTTCTCCCATCTAATCTCCGGATTAGGTCCTAGCTTAGTGGAGAAAATATTTTTGAGACGCTTTTGAGACAAAACAAAAAACTCTTTTGAGGCCTCAAGGTGAAGCATCTTAACAACACAATTTGACTGGCTCTTGGAAGACTTATTGTAATTTACTAGTCTGCTGCCTGACATTTATGGTACAGGCAGCTTTAACAGACACGTAAGAAAAACAAACATTCATATCCGCTGCAACAGGCTGGTACCCTAAGACTAGCTCTTCGCAACCGCATTGGGTTTATGTGAGTCTTTATTTTTTGGGACATATAGAAGGCGCCTACAATCTTATTGCGAGTCCGAACGGTTGGGCAGAGGTTTGCGAGAGGTGGAGCAGTGGAAAAAGCCTAAAGATGTGTGCTTTGCTGGGAAGCGAACACGAGACCCCTCGGTCAGTAGTCCAAAAATAGATTAACTACTTTGAGCTTTAAGTACCTTACTCAATTGACCGGAACAGACAGGAATGCAAATGATTTCGGATATCCTTAGGAGCTCTAAAGATCTGCTTCTCATTTCTTCGACATGCTCTGACAGCTTTATCATTCCTTTTAAAAAGTGTGGAGTAACTTATTCAATTCCGCTTTGGCAAATGCGCTGACACGAACCTTTTGTACCTTGATTAAACAGCTTAAGGTGAAAATAGCATAATGTAGGGACCTATAGCTGGAGTCTAGCCAAGTCTCTCTTAATCTGCTACCTTTAGACCTAAATACATTGAAGAATCTGGTGTCATACGTTCCCTTAGGGTCAGCTAAATGAACAGCTGGAAACCATGTTGCTTCGGGCAGAGCTTCGCAAGGAATATCGTCACTTCTGACTATACACAGAGATGGGGAGCCATCTGGATAGACAATGCTCTTGGTCCTTCTCCCGAATAGAGATTATTGGAGCACAGATGAACGACAGCAGTGTCTTTCTGGGTCCCAGCAGAGGTTTTAGCGTGAAGAGCTTAAAGTTCTTTCCTGTACTTAGGGACAACGCGATCCAAGTGAATTAGCCAGAAATGGGTCCGTAATGGAATATGATCGAGCGTATAAGTCTTATAATCTCAAAGAAAGAAGATTCGAATGAAAGGCAACTAGAGGTGGAGCCAACATGCGAAATATCCTGGAAGCTTTCGCTAGAATAAGCCTGACAAAAAATGTTCTCCAGTTTGTCGGATCATCACTGTTTAAGTCGGTAGAAGCTTTCATGGGCCATAACTTCCTAAGAAACCACGAAATGAAATCTCAAAGATGACGATATAGGAGGTATACACGAGGACATACCTTACTGCCTCTGTCAATGCTCAAGTCTCTGATGGCAAAGAAAACTTTGAACTTTCGGATGTATCACGGTCGAATCAGGATTTTAAATTGCCCATAATGCCTGGCCAGGGTCGAGTAAACTCAAAGAAGGGAGCATGTTACCAACGGCTTACTCTAATTAAGTATTTAAAAACAAAACCTAATCTAAAGGTAAATCGTTGCAAATGGGTCTGCATACAAGAATTTCCTCATCACAAGGAGTAGTCCAATTTTTAGACGTAGACTTCGACAATGCGACCTTGGAAACTACAGGCAACTCATCTTTAATCGCAAATACGCAGTCGACTGCTCGAGCTGCATCGACAACACTATCCGGGAAACACAAAATTCCACCAACTGAGCGTCCTTCTATATCAGTGGCATAGAATTGACATTCTTTATGGAGCAAAGGACGTGGAAAGCTAAGCTGAAAGGCCAACTTCCGATTACCGACTTTTACTGACGTTCAATGCGGTTGTCTAGTGGACTGCCTTGGACAACGTGATAAATCCTTATTGTCCAAAGAACAGCTTGTTTGTACATAGGCTTCACTTGGCAGCGTGTTTCATCCTGAGAGTAATTGCCATCCAGCAACAGGTGGCCTTAAAATAATTTCACTGCGGACTTGCAAACCACAAACCACGTCGCTTTAGTCTTTTCAGGACTCTTCCAAGAATCTTATACTGCACCATACCCCAGCTGCAGTTTGATAAGAACATTCAAGACACCATTTTTTCTAAAGCTAATTCTTAAATAATAAATTCAAAGCTGCGGACGGGGTAAGTAGGGGTGTCTTGCTCGATATACTGAATCGGAACCTTTCCGTCGGACTCTTTATGGCGAAAATATTGGCGATAAAAGAAGTTTTATTTTGATAGCTTGTGGCAGCAAATTAAGTTCTTAAAATCAGTCTTTATAACCTCTATAGTAGCCCGAGACTGTCTGTCATTTTTTTAGCAATATAACGGAGCAGTTACATACTCGCAGAGCTGAATATACAACTGGTTGTCGGCGCAGAGACAAGTTCCAGAAAACTGTTAATGATTAACTGATGATGATTAAAAACCTTCCGTTCCGATCGCAATCGCGATCGTTTTACGTTATCGAATTAGCCTTAGGTGGACAATCGGTGCACTTTTTATGTTCTGAGTGAAAAATTGTTGGATCAGAAAAAGTTTCTTTAATCAACAAGAAATTATTTATTTTTTAAGAATCAACTTACTAGTTTAAAAAAAACCCTTGTTCAACCAATTTTAAAATTCTTCAACATTTTTAGAAACAAGTTATTAGCCCAAGTAGAAAATTGTTGTGTTAAATATTTCTTGGGACAAAATATCCTTTGACTCAACAATTCGTTCTTCAGTTAACAATAATTATCAACAATAAAAAAAAACTTGCCATAACAATGAAAAATGTTAACTTGTGTCATTTTTGTACTTGTTATGTTGTACTTGTATTGTTTGATACAAGTTGCTATACAACTATTTATTTAAAAATGTATTCTGAAGATTTAAATAAATATTTTTACGTTTTCCACAATTCGTTAAATATTCTTAAATTAAAAATTAAATTTGAGATATTTTAACCTGAAATGAACAAGTGTTAATAAATCCATTGATGATGCAACCCTTGAACTGTTTATTAGTTGGGGATTATCCTGCGTCAGGCTAAAAACTTTGGAAAAGTGTCACATTGCTTCCCAGGAACTGCTTAGAATCATCTATTCACATGAAATTGATGAAATCTTCATAAAAAGGGAGTTGATATGGCGGATAGGATCAAATTATTATAGGATAAAAATTTCATTAATTTTCAACATGTGTAAAAAGTGTCACTTTAAACAGTTTTGAAGAAGTTAATCGATTTTAGTTATTTTGTAGCAAGCACCTGAGCAACGTACCATTTATTTGTAAAAAAAAGAAAGAAAAAGAAACATAATAATCAATAAAGAAAAGTATTATCGTAAAATTAAGCCCTTCTGGCAATACCCTATTTAGTAAATAATTTAATATTTATAAGATCTGGCAATGCTGTAATTGAAATAAATAAAGCTCCGAAAGCTCTCACAGCCGATCACAACAAACAAACAAAAGCTTTGTAAACTAGTATATAAGGCAATGAAAATTCTGAATAAATCAGTTGAACTTGCGACGTGGACAGCACGGTAGAGCACCTCAGCCTCTGTCTCACCACCAAGAACGACTTTTGGTTGATAAACGATCTTTCTTGTTTAAATTTGTTTTCCCATACAGACTCTGCGGTAACCCAGGACCCGTCGTCTACGTTGTTTCGCTCTCTCTTCCGATCATCCTACTTATACCTGCAGTACGGTAGAGTACCTCAGCCTCTGCAGCGTGTAAGTGAAAAATCAGAGCAGCGACCATCGAAAACACCGTTCCTCTTGGCAAAAAAATCTCACCATTACAATTTTAAAAAAAAAGTTAAATCTGTGTTTTTTAAAGTTTAACATTTGTTGTTTTTGAACCAAGATTTTCTCTCTTAAAATTTTAAATATTTTCGTATATGGCCACACGATTTAAATCTTTGATCTTTTTAACAACTCGTTCTTCAGACAACTGTTTATATTCTTAAAATGTTGACATTTTTTATATTCAAGATTAAGTCAAGAATAAAAGTTCTGGCATTAGGCTTACACTTGCATTCTCAAATTAAGAATTCTAAGTACTTGGGTCTATTTAAAAGAACGAAAATTGTGGGGCCAAAGAATACAATTTTTGATATTCACAGAGACTTGGACAAAGCTAGGTCTGACACGTTCTAAAAGTTTGGTCTTTTTCGCAAGACTGTTTATCATCTCTGAAATTAAAAGGCAAAATTCGAAAAGACTTGTATTTTCAAGGGATTTTTAAAGGCGACTATTTCCAGCTTTTCCAGCTCTCACAAAAACGAAGACCCCAACTGGGAGCTTTTTTACTATACCTTTCACCATCTGGTATTGTCTTTTACTACTACGATCAAAACGATCTAACAAACATTCAAAGTCTCTTACGCTTCATTAGAAGTTCAAACTGGTTCAACATGAAGGGTTTAACAATTTCTCCTTGAGCCATGTGGCATCATTTCATTTGGACCCCTCAAACCGATACCAGTTGGACGTCACCTCCCAATGGAACTCATCTGCGGATTACCAACAGAAAACGCAGTCTCAGCATCGCAATCACTTTGCCGATTCCATTTCCTGCAAAGTGCCCGCAAGGCTGATTGATTCTCAAAGATTGGCTGAGTTGTAGTCATACATTAAAAATGCCATACCCACTACCACCCCCCTTCGATGAAATATGAAATATCATTCCGATTACTTTTTCTTTTTCATAAAGTATCCATTCGATTCACCCCTCCAGCTTGGTCGTTACTTATTCCAACAATTCTTAAACTCTCTTAAAACTCATCTAATATTTATTTATGATTTCGCTTTTTATTTTCTGCTCCTTTCGGGATTTTCCTCACCTTTCAATTTACACCCCCACCCAGCCCTTGCCATATGACCAGTTTAATTTTTTATTTTTCTTTCTGTTGCTTCATCTGCGGCAGAAGATGAAAGAAAGCAAACACAAAAACAGCGTACGACCCTATACATAAGAATGATCCAAATTATTATTAAGGATAGTACCCATAGTACCGAGAGCATTGTCTATGCGCAGCTATGGGTGTTCTCGGTTCCTGTTCCTGTGAACATGGCACCTGTGCAATAAATGCTATGATTTATTATTTAATCCTGCAACCAGCAAAGTGTACAGCTTTGTGTTTTGTCTTAGGAAAAAAAAATGTATTAAATTGTAGCAAATAGAAAAGAAAATCCAAAGGATGTTTTGGATCAGGAGACGACTTGCAGCTGGCGGATGGATGAATGGAGCAGGAGCTGCTCCCTCCATCTATTTGTATTGAGCTTTCGTGTTCTCGATTTATATATTGGAATGGAATCAATTATTTTAAAATAAATCGTTGTAGCAGAAAAAGGAGCTCCTAATTGAATTTAAAAACACAAGGACAGTGGGGGTTGGTAGCGCCACCAGAGCAAGGAAAGAAAAACCTCAACAAACTCGGTTGTCAAGGTAACAGATACAGATTGGAGAAAATGAGTGCGGCGGGACCTTTAAAAATGTTTCAGACCTGCCGTAATCGAAGTTGGTATTTGTGTTTCAGTTGCTGCCAAGGATTTGATTTTAATTGATTCATGAATAAGTGACATCGTATACCTACTACACACATGTTGCTGTAGGCGAGTACTCGCAGCTCGGCTCGTATAGTGCTGCTAACTACACTTGGGGTTGCGGATTGGGGTGTGGGCTAGAATAAATATCATGATTGTGCCCACATAACAAGGAACGTGAGTGGCGCACAATTGATTTGTTGAAAAAGTCATCCTCGTCGTTGTCGTCGTTCGTTGTTGTTGTTCTCATCATGGTCGCTGTCATTGTGCAAACCACTAGTGCTTATGGACGGGACACTCATACAGGATTTTCCACAGGTTAAACGTTTTATATGTGCGCCGTGCAAACAAATACACTTGTCTGCCCTCTGCCACAAAAAAAGCGAACACTGGTGGCTCTGGGCTCTGGCTGGTGGTGGCGCTACTGCTATGCACTACGGCCCTGCCACTTGACAGTTCTCACAAATGTGTTATGTGTGTGCGCGCGCGACGGGAATACATATACCTATGCTATATGGAACTGTGTGGATAATATTTCTGGCTTATATCTCGTTGCGAGTCACATTTAAGTTAATGTTTGCTCGTTGTGTTTAAAGTAAAGGATACTATCATGTTTCTAAGTGGTTGACATGTCCCCGAGCAAGGTATAGTGACACATACTGATACTGATACCATACCGCTCTGCGCTGCGGTGGCTTTTCGAAACAAAAGTGCGAGAGTTATATCACTCTTCGGCAATTTGCTTTTATTGTATCATATTCAATTGTTTATATGACAAAATGGAGGAGAAAGGGTGTAACTCAAGAAGAATATGCTGGGACGTTGTGTGACCTATATTTTATTTTTCTGTAATTTCTGCCTCACGTGTGATGCAATTTCAGTTAATTTAAATCAGGAGCTGCAGCTGGACTGGAGACGGTTGAAGTTCTAGTTGAAGATTTCGCTGCCAATGAACTCCTGGCACTTATACATTCGGGGACTAAATACTTTGCGAAGTCGTTTAGTACCGACTCGGGAATTCCCGGAGAAACCGTATGTGCAAACTTTTGCGGAACTTTTAATCTCATTGGTGCACTACGTAGGTGGATGGGAGCGGAGTTTGAACTTATGTAGATATGCGTACCTAGATGGGAAGAGGACAATATTTGTGGTATTGGGTTAGCTTATTTTATGTGTGGGATATGCTCTATAGTGTTCAAGGTGACATAAGTGGTGGTGATTTGTGGTGAACTATATCTGGGAAATGCATTTAGCTTGGGACGTATTTTTGGCATCTATTTAGTTGGGCATCTGTTTGGTAGAGAACTTCGGAACTCACTTTGAATTATGTGCAGCACACATAGGTAGACATAGCGATAAAAATCTACACCGACAACGGCTCAGGAATGGAGGTCTTTACTCGGAGGCACTGCACTGTTTCGATGCGTGCAACAGATACATAAATAAAGGGTTTTCCAGTAAGAGGTGTTATTTTGAATAGCCCGCTATTTCGGTAGCTGGCACTTTTGAAGCTGTTATTTTTTGACATTTGACAAGTAGAAACTACGCCATTACTAAAAGTGGAACGATACACGCTTCAACAATGCACTGAAATTATAAAAATTCACTATAAAAAATGGTGAAAATTTTGCAGTCACAGTTCGCAAAACTAAAGCTTTTTGAGTCGTCGTGAAGTACCGTTTCAACAAGCAAAACTGTCGCATCTGGGGCTCGAAAAACCCAAGAGTTATTGTTAGGAAGCCTGTCCATCCTCAACGTGTGCCTGTTTGGTGCGGTTTATGGTCCCGCGGGGTCATTGGACCTTACTCTTTCGAAAATCAGGTTGAATCAACAGTTACGGTGAATGGATTGCGCTATCGAGAGATGATTAATGATTTTTTATGGCCGGAGTTGGATGGTATTGATCTGGACAACGTTTATTTTCAACAAGACGGCGCTAAGTGCCACACAAGCAACGAAACCATTGATCTTTTACGGGATAAGTTTCCGGACCGTGTTATTTCTCGTGGAGGTGATGACAATTGGCCACCGAGATCTTGTGACTTAACACCTTGCGACTTCTTTCTTTGGGGCCACGTGAAAGATAAGGTCTACGCCAACAGCCCAGCATCGATTTAAGACCTCAAAGATGGAATTCGTGAGTCTATCGAGGACATAGGGCAGCCACTTTGCGATTTTGTTGTGGAAAATTTCATGAAAAGGATATGGTCCTGTAAGCGTGGTCGTGGTGGCCATATGGCTGATGTTGTTTTTCATTATTAACGGCATACCTTCCTCTTTATTATAAAATAAATATCCGATCATTTATCTCAAAAAATTGAATTTTTCTTTGAATATCAAAATAACACCTCTTATTGGAACACCCTTTACAAGACAGTCACCTCTTTCTATCAAATATAACTCTGCTTGTTGACACTCAGACAAACCTAAGCTCCATAAAGTTCAAAGCAATAAAGTCAAGGACGGTTTAGAAATGTATCATGATGCACTGATTGGTATCATTGGGTAACTTTCGATCAAACTCTAGTGGGCCGCGATCATGGGAAAGCATATAAGCTAACGAAAAGTCTCGACTCGTCTAGAATACATATTTTTGGTACTTGGTACGGCTCTAAAGATTTCAATCAAAATTCATATTTGATCTAAGGTAGGTGGGGTTAACGTTCCTGTAGATATAGCTCAGTTTTTCTCTGGGAAATTGAATATGGGTAGATACTTTTGCAAACTAGACTTATGTTAAAAACGGTCCATACGATTGTAACAAATATTCATTCCTAAGGTAATATGGTCACTTCTTACTTGATAACAAGCTCAGTTTTTCTCTATACTATCGTTCAATGGATTTTTGAAAAATGAAGAAATTTCCATTTCTTACTTTACATGAAAACGGCCCTAACGTTTTTGACCAAAATGCAAATATAGAGTTAAATTTATAACAGAGAACGCTACTTTTCGAAACTTTTCATATCTCGAAAATGCCGTTTTCAACTTGGATAAAACTTTAAAAAATAAGTAAGAGGTACAGCCGTTTAATTACATGCCACAATCTGAATAGCGCATGTTTCTGGATTAAGAAAACCAAGTAAAGGAGTCGGTAATGTGCATAGGAGTAATGCTCGACAACAGGCTAAGCTTTAAACTGCACGTCCAGTACGCCAGCAAAAGGGCGTCACTGATGAAAGCAGCTCTTTCCCGGATTATGCCAAACATCGGTGGCCCTAGATAAGCCAGAAGGATCCTGTTATCCAGAGTGGTCAGCTCAATACTGGGGGCCGGGGCTCTTACAACGAAGGAAACAAGAATGAAGCTTTCGTCAGCATACAGGTTCTGCGCAATAAAAACAATAAGCGGATTCCGAACAATTTGGGACAAAAGACTGCGACTGCGACTGCGTTATTGCGGGAATGATTCCTATCGACATTCTCGCCAACGAAATGCAAAGGATGTACCTACCTTAGGCGAACAGTCAACCGGCAAGGGGTTATCGTTAGGATAAAGATAAGAGAAGATGAAAGGGCAACATCAATAGCACTGTGGCAAGTTCGGTGGGATAACACGGCAAAAGGCAGATGGACCCACAAACCGAACCCAAACTTCGAGGTCTGGACAAGAAGAACAAGCGGGGATTGCAACTACCAACTTACGCAGTTCCTGTCCGGTCGGGTATCGAAGATATCTTCACATATTCAGCCACGATAGCCGCTGTAGTCGCTTTTCAGGAGGAAGAGTGAACTTACCTATTCCGCAGCTTCTCATAGACCATTTATGTTGAGGTCAGAAGACGACTGGTTGGAAATATGTTCCTACATAACGAGCATACAAAACGAGCTAAGAAGTGTCGAAGTTGCAGACGTAGATGATTTAGCATGAGTTGCTTACTAGCCGCAAACGGCAGTCCCGCGGGGAGAGTGGTAGAAGAGTACAGGAGTGTGGTTTAGTAATGTAAAAATGTAAAGCGCATGGCACTGGAGAAACATTTCCCGCGAATCGTGAATGCCAGATAGTACGGCCTACTATGGTATCTATGAAGACTACACATCATTTGGACGCAACCGAAAAAAAAACCGGAGTGCACTTGCACATTTCAATTACCCAAACATTTATAGCACTTGTAACTTGATGCGTGCTTATTGGAGAACACGTCAGCGCGTCAATGCATTGCCCACCTAACGCGACATTATCCCAAAGCGAATCGTGTGAAGTATGTTTTCCTTCCGGTTGCTAGGCCAGCAGATTTTGGTTTCGCACGATGCGAAGCTGCGTAACTATGAGCCATACCTATATGTGAAATCATTGGCTGTATGAAAATGACAGCTGCTGTCAGTTCGAATTGAGCAGGAAATATAACCAGCTATCAGTGGATGGGCACATGAATACAGCCATTCAAAACTTTGTAGCTACGCAAAACCAGTGAATGATTTTTCTTTCTTTATATCCTTAGATACATTATCCGTCAAGCTTCAATAAACAGCAAAATGAGCACTTAGTCCCAACTAATGCTCAGCGAAAAGCGGTTTCGCAGCAGTGAAACATGAAAGGATTGACCTCAAATCAATCTGAACGACAACAACTCGTACAAATCGAACTGAATTGATTTAAGTACACGCACACATGGCTTAATCTTGCAGCACTGAATGACTGAACACATCCGACTTGATACAGATTGAAAATCTGCTTCCATAAAATTGAAAAGTAAACTGAAAGCGGGAAAAATTTCAATAAAAGTGCCACTTTTCTCTGTTGGCGGCTTAAGTGTCTGTAATCCTCCTGTCGTAGGTAGCATTCGTGTTCGCCTCGTGCAACTTTTATGCTGGGAATTTCTGCGCGTCGTTGCCAAGGTGCAAAAAATACCTACCTACCCCCTCACGGGGTAGTAACGTAGGTCGTGCATCGAATTGAAACATGATAACCGAGCGGAAAAAACAGCAGCAATTCCTCATCAGTGCCCCAACACAAGAAGTATATACACAGTATACGTTATACGGTATACCCATCTGTGGATTGTCTGCCACTCGCTCACACCGTATGTAACACTTCCCAAGGCGTGTTTCCTGATAAAGAAGATATTATATTTGTGAGCCGCTTTCCGTCTCCGCAGTCTCCACCCCCCAAACACGAGACACAGTTAACAGTTTGTTTGCCGTTTCATCCTGGCTGCTGTGCGAGTTTTCTTCCTCTTTGGGTAACGGAAATTTTGCGGCTGGATCCTATTCAGATTCACTTTCTCCCTTTTTGTTGGGTCTGCTATCCTGTAGTGCCAAAGTCTGTATGGGAATTCTTGTGGTCCTAATGAGTGCAAACAGAAAAGTGTTAATTTGTGCCTCCTGCTATCCCCAGCGCCACACAAGGATATGTATTTTGACACTTGCAAATAAGAAGCACCGTATTTTAATTTATCTATCTCCTTTTTTTCGGTCTTCAGTTGAGACACACAGTGAGAGAGAGAGAGAAGGAGGGCCGGGTCCAGGTTTTCCGGGGTACTCCTTCGTCCTTCCTATTGACGTTGTTGCTCGTTGGCGGCGGTTATCCGGCAATCGGTTGGAGTGTGTGTTACTGTGTGTTGTGAAAGGCGAGGAAAAGTTTCTATGCCGCAGTTAAAAGCAAACGATGGTAGGATGTAAAGTTTTTTTTTTCGGTTCTTTTTATGCTTTAAGGATTAGGGAAACTTTGTAATCTATGCTTTTATGTGGTCTTTGGTGGATCTTGTAATTGTGTAATTTATCGAGGATAATAGAGATGGCTAGAGTTGTGTGGTCATTTTGCTGGAATTTTAAAGGGGACGTTTTCTATTATTATAACGTTGAGATGTGCGATAAATTCGGAATATGTTTGCTTAGCGACTTTTGTTTGTTTTTGATGGAAACCGAATTCTTTTTGATAATAAAAGTTATCACTTTAAAGGGAACTGGCTTCACGACAAAGTTGGGACTCTAAACACTGGACCATCATGCTGGTCGCTTTGATTGTGTGCAACTGTGCATTTTTTCTAAGTCCTCGAAGTATAACTCGCCGGTTTAAAGACTTTGCTAAAGAAAAACCAAGTTTATGGGTCAAAATCGCTTCTAGAACCGAATTCTTCGGCAAATAGCGTCACTTATGCACTTAAAAGGACGAGCTACATTGTGGATGCGCCATTAGACCTAAGAAACGCTGATCTACCTACTTAAAATTAAAGCTATTGCCAACATCACATTTTTGTATGTTAACTGATGTCTCCGAGCCAACTTTTTTGTGCACCTTTGGCGCGACAGGTCTATGGGACCCATGGCCTAGCTTCTCACAACCATTCGTTTTGTGTGTGTTTTCAATTTTTGGGACGAATGGAAGGGATCTACAATTTAACGCCCAGTCCAAACGGCTAATTAAGAAGCTCTTTCATGACAGTTTTACTCTCGGATGTTTGTCAGACGTACCTTAAGATGTAATTTGGTCCTTTCGGGATTCGAACCGGGTACCCTTCGCTTAGAAGCCTACACACTACCACTAAGCCACTCAGCCACTAAAAAATGTGCATGACTGGATAGCATAAAACTTTCTCGTTTATTGTACGGTAGGTTGCTTCTTGAATTGTATTTGTTCAGTAGTAGGTATAGCTGAATCATATTCATTTCAAAAAGAGGTTATCCAAAAGAGAGAATTTTTCCAAGTTCATGTTTTGGTTGGTATGTTTTATGCTATAATTATGGCATTCTACCTTATTCATTTATTTTTTTAATTAAGAGAAAATGTGTCTTAAATATTACTTGAATAGTTTAACTTGTACAATTAACAAAAATAATGAGTTTTTTTTTTTTTTTTTTTTTTTTTTTTTTTTCCGAGGGTAGGTGAAAATCTTCTAAAGACACTATGAGAATAGCAAGCGCGTGCTCATAGTAGTGTCAGATTTTTACTGACTAAAAACACCACCCTTCGATCAAATGTTAGATACTGCAACTAAGATATAACTTATCAAGCAATTTTTCTATCATGAAATAATAACTTTTGGCAGGTTACTTTCCAATGAAAGGACCTGCATGTTCCGCAATTTAGACGCGGTTAATTTTATCGTGCCAAGTCGAACGGTTTCGTTCTTTGTAGTCGGCGCAATAAATTGCTCTCATCCAAAATTTGTCGGACTGTATTGTTGATATGTCCGATAAGTCGGTTTTTATGCTTTCTCGCGAAGCTTCTAGTTTCAGCTTCGATTGTTGGAATTCCGAGATCCCTGTGGATATCGTCGTTTCTAATGTACCATGGTGCTTGTACAATTTCTCTAAGCACTTTATTTTGGAAAGTTTGCAAAATATTTGCATTCGTTTTCTTGGTACAACCCCAAAGTTGTATACCATAGGTCCACACAGGCTTTAGCACTTGCTTGTATAGAAGCAGTTTGTTCTCAGTACTGAGCTGGGAATGTTTTCCAAGTAACCAGTACATTTCTCTATATTTGATATCGAGTTCTTTACGTTTCATTTTCACGTGCGAATTCCATTTCAGCTTTGCGTCGAGTGTCATTCCCAGGTATTTGGCTTCGTTTGCAAAGGGTATTCGTGCCAAGTTTAGAAAAATTGGCAAGTCATTAGTTTTCTTATACGTAAAATTCACGTGAACAGATTTCGTTTCGTTGAGGGCGATCCGCCAGTCCCTCGTCCATGCGTTTACCTTATTCAGTGCGATTTGCAGTTTCGAAGTCGTTTCTTCGATTGTATTGCCAACTGCAAGGATAGCGGTGTCGTCGGCGAATGTAGCAAGGGTAGTGCCATCTTCTCTTGGTATATCGCGAGTATATAACAGATAGAGAAGCGGCCCAAGGACGCTTCCTTGCGGTACGCCGGCCGAAATTTCTTTGAGCTCCGAGTATTCGTTTCCGTTTCTAACACGGAAGAGTCTATTCCCGAGATATGATTCTAAAATGTCATACATGGATACGGGGAGAATTTGTCTTAATTTAAGTTTTAAACCGTCGTGCCACACCTTGTCAAAGGCTTGTGAGACGTCAAGGAATACGCTTGAGCATATCTTTTTTTCTTCAAATGCCTTCTCGATTACGTCAGTAATTCTATGCACTTGGTCAATTGTCGAATGCTTGGTTCTGAACCCAAACTGGTGATCGGGGATAAGATTATTGTCTTCTATAACCGGTTGTAGGCGCCTTATTAATATTCTCTCGAAAACTTTGGATATGATTGGGAGAAGGGAAATTGGTCTATACGATTTAACTTCATTTGGCGGTTTTCCTGGTTTTAAAACCATTATGACCTCCGCAACTTTCCATTGGCTCGGCACGTGTTTTAGTCTGAGCGCGGCATTTATAATATGTAGAAGCTTAATTAATGCTATTCTTGGTAGAACTTTAAGAACTTCTCCGGTGATCAAATCATACCCAGGTGCTTTCTTAGGTTTTAGAGATTCGATTTCTCGTTTAAGTTCCCTTAGTGTTGCACTTGTGAGTGTTAAATCGTCAGATATAAATTCCGTGCTGTTAATATTATCGTGGACCGCTTGACCATCGTATGGTTTAAAGGTTTTTTCTAGATAAGCGGCAAAAACATCCGCTTTTTCCTTATCTTCCCTTGCCCATTCATTTTGATTTATTTTTATTGGCGGAGCGGGGATTTTGGGCCTTTTGGTGCCTTTTACTGTTTTCCAAAGTGAATAATTGGAATCTTTTTTCGCTGTTAAACTTTCTAGGTAAGAACCTATCGCACGATTTTTAAAATCCTTTAAAGTTTTCTTCAACAAATTGCACAAATAATTCAAATGTGCTTTATGTTGCGGAGCGCGACTCTGTTGCCATTTTTTACGCGCCTTCCTTTTTTCGTTAACCAATTCTTTTATTTCAGGAGGATATCGTAAACCGTTTTTGGCCGGCGTTTTCCTTGGATTTGGCGTATTATTCCAGGAGGCTAGCTGTACGATCTCAACGAAGCGATCAACTTCAACCTCAAGTTCATAGGGTGTCGTGAGAGGGACGCTCAGTTCAATATTGTCTTCAATTTCGTTCCTAAAACGTTCCCAGTTAGTTGTTCTACCAGTTAATCTCGCTGGCTCCAGGTTATTGACTAGTTTTACGCTCAATGTTAAAATAACCGGTGAATGATCAGATGATAGATCAAAGCTCTCCTCAACTTTAATGTGGTTGGTAGATATTCCTTTCACGATGAAAAAATCTATCAGATCAGGTGTTTTTGAAGTATCAGTTGGCCAGTAGGTCGGTTTGCCCGTCGAGTGGAAATCGCAACTGTACTCCATACCTGCTTCAAAGAGCATTCTACCTTTTCGCGAGATGTATCTAGAACCCCAGAACGTGTGTTTCGCATTAAAATCGCCACCAATAATGAAGTTTGGTTTGAGCGATTTAAGCAAGTTAGTATAATCACTTTTATCGAGCGCGGAACGCGGTGGACAGTAAATAGATGAAATTCTAAGAGTGCGCTGACTATATTTTACTCTTATCGTGCACACTTGCATAGTTTCGAGCTCTATCTTCAGGTCTTCGTATTGTTCAATGCATTCTTTAATGAACAATGATGATCCACCTCTCGCGTTTCCCGAAGGGTGACAAGCGTGGAAATCGTTATAGCCTCTTATTTTTAAATTCGATCCCTTTTTCACGTGAGTTTCAGTAATCAAGCAGATGTCCAGATCTTTCTCACGTATGTATAACTCCAATTCGTCGAGTTTTTGCAAAAGTCCGTTTGCATTCCAAGTGCATATTTTTAACATTGGTTTTTCATTCATCTTGTATTTGAAGTACGCGTTTTTAGTGAATTATTTTCGAGCTTAACTAACCTATCGAGAATAATTTTATTTATTTTACTTTGTTCCTCAAGTTTCTCGAGAATAACCGAGAAAACATGAGAAACAGGGTCCGGTGAAGTTTCGACGTTTTTCGCTCCTTGCACTGCCGCTGCCTGAGCGTAGGTCTGCACTCTGGCTGATAAAGGGGCACTATTCGACGGCTTTCCAGGTGGTAACTTTTCGGAAGCGTTTCTTTTGACAACAGAGGTCGCGGGCTTTTCTATTGTCTTTCTCTCTGTGACATTTTTGCGCTCTTGAACCGGAGGTTTTATTTTGTCTGCTTCCTCCATGGCGGTCTTACGTTTTGTTTTGGTTAGAGGTTTTATTTTTCTATTTTGCCTTTGAGGCTTAAAGAGCGCATCTCTCCGTTTTTGCAGCTCCTTAGCTACTTCACAACCTCTATAATTTGCCGGGTGCTTTCCCTTACAATTAGCACACGTAGCGGAGGATTGCTTATTTGCTCCACAGTCTTGGGAGAAGTGACTTCCGGCGCATTTTACACATCGCGGCTCTTTTTTGCAATACATTTGCGTGTGATTAAATTCTTGGCAACGTTTGCACTGCGGAATTATTTTCAAATTTCTGCGCAAATAATGAGTGAACAGTTTGACGATCCAAGAAGAACGAGGGAAAAATAAGCCTTACCCAATCTCATAACCATAGGTAAGAAGATAATGATCTAATGACCAAACGGACAAGATCAGGCATACAGCTGCCAAACTAAGATTCCTCATTTGCAGAGCTGGTGATACTTGCAAAGTTCATACAAGGAATACCAGATTTCTTGAGGTACTCCTTTATTTTTAACGAGTGCTTTATACAACTCAACAAAGGGATAACATTATATAAGTCCACTTCCAATTGAACTGCGTTTGACGCGGTGTTTTTACATTAATGCGAAATACCACTTCGGAGTCCAGACAGAGAACAAAAGTCTAAAAAAAGAGGACTTTGGCGTGGGTACACATTAAATTGTTTGCACTTTTTGGATGTATTAAATTTAATATAATATAATTTAATTTTTTTATGCAATCGAACAATGCATTCCAAAGGTAGGAGCTTACATATCCACTTGTGGAAAGCGGATAACGATAAAACACGTCATATCTTTTTTCAAGGCAACTGTGAAATCCAAAGTTAATTTCGCGCAGTAGTTTTGAAAGCAATTTCGGACAAATGACTAACAAAAATAAATTTAAATGTTATCTGATACCTATATGAGAGGTTTTTTCTTAAATCATACATACAAAATGTAGGCAACCAGTAAGCTGAAAACTAAGTGCAACTTGTTATTGATAATCCAAGTATTAATTTTAATTTTTATCGAAATTAAAATTGGGATTGTGGAAACACGAACAGTTTTTTTTAAGTAGGTAAATAATTTTAATATTAGTGAACATTTTTTTTTGATTAAAATCGTTCTGCTCGTTTTTGTTTAAACAATACACCACAAAATATTTAAAATAAGTTTGTCAACTATTAAAAAATCCTATATAAGTGACAATGTAGAAAAAAAACGATTTGCTTTTAAGCTACCTAACAATGACTGTCTGCCTTAAACATTACTTCTTGTGTTACAATCGTATACACCCCGTTTTTGGAAAATTCAATTCTGAAAAGTGCAATTGGTCGCATTTTTGACAAATCATTTAGTTGTTAATCAGGTCCAATTTAATTTAAAGGCTTTCAAAAATTTATAAGACTCTTGTCTTATTTTGTAAGCGATTTTGAAATAAATAAATAAATAAAAATAAATAACTAAAAGTAAATGTCGGATATAATCATTATGAATCAATTTTTAATAATATACCTAAATATTTTAATACCTATTCTATTATAAAAACAAAAAACAGAGAGCGTGCTTGTGACCACACGCCAGATGTGAAACTTCTCTCGCTAAATGTGGATGTTAAATTGAACTGTGTTGTATGTAGTTCAATTTCATTAAGAAACTTAATTTAAAAACCAAATCTTTATAATATTATAATCTTAATACAGCGCAGTAGATAATTATGTTCATTAATTTAAAAAGTATTCATAACGCAATCCAAACCAAAGTTTACTTTTTCGAGAGTTTTTGTTTAGATTTAATATTTTGTTTTTATATCGTCAACTGATTCAGTAGTCTAGTGTCTGTGTAAAATCTAGCTTCTTCAGTTCACTTCAGCGTGCACTTTGACAATTAAGTTGAAAAAATTAAAAAAAATATATCTTTCCATATAACCATGCAAACCCACAAAATTTCATTGAAATCGGTTGAGTGGTTAAGAAGATCGACAACAGTGCCACCTATCGGGTCCAAAATTATCCTTTCCATCAAGTTACAACCAACCATACCCACCCACGAAATTTCATTAAAATCGGTTGAGTGGTTAAGGAGTTTTAGGCGGCGGCATAGTGATGGCGGCAGGCCAATTTCCTTCACGCACTTCCGCTTTGAAGAATCGATTTTACTCCCGAATCGCTCCATAAGATGTTTCGCATCAAAAAAAACTTCTTAAGAACAACTCTTTATTAGATATCAACGTAATCTATTGCAATGCATAAAATATTTTTTTTCGTTACATTTAACTATAAATTAAGGCTTGGACAGTTTTTGAATTTAATAAGATTTCTGAATGTAAAAGTAAACACCTAATATTTACCTTCTTAAAGGACGAATTTTTTAAAAACTCCATCTTTCATTATTAGTTAAGTACCTACTGTCACTTTGTTCACGCATGTTTGCAAACGTTTTCTAAATAGTTGGCATTTTTTCACAAACAAATAGAAAGTCAAGGTAAGTAAAAGTTTGTCTAGATATTTAAACCGCTGGTCTCAGGATCAACACCGGACGGTCCAAAAAGGGATATTCACTTTTTGTTGAAAGCTGACATTTTGTTTTTGTTTCTCCTACTCCTATAAGTAAAAATAGCCGTATAAGTGTTGCGACATTACTGACTATTTTAACAAAGCTACCCTATTATTGTCTTAACTTCCAATAGCAAGGGGTGTTCAATAATTACTATAGGTAGGTATAAAGGTAGCAATATTTGTATAATCCCTTTGGGTGATTACTGTAACATATGATTACATTTTTATGTAATTAGTTCTTGTCCATATGTGGGGGGGAAAGCTCAAAATAGCAACAATTAGTGTCGCTGGTTGAAGGTAGTAGTTTTTGACTCCCAAATCAGGACTAAGTTCTGGCGGAAAACGATTGAAAGGTCAAGTACTCCAGGCTCTATATTATTACTGTATCTAATGGCTCTGCTTCAAAAAGCAAATCATGAATTATTTACGTAATAAATGAGTCCTGAGGGTGCATATGGCTTTGTTTACATTATTTATTGAAGAATATCATCGGACGCAATAAGGCTAAATTACAGGAAAATATGGGAAAATTCCCATCCCCTAAAGTCCAATTTTTATAATTAAAACTAAATCGCAATGATAAGAAAAGTTGGGTGCGACCCAGTCGTAAACTATGTTTTTTTTTCAATAAGCGGTTGAGGTACAACCGTTCGGACTCCGCATAAAATTGTAGGCCTTTTCTATAGATCTCAAAAATAAAAACTTAAAATTAAAGCATAGTAGTGAGAACACAGACCTAGGCCCTAGCTTTACGGACCTGTTGCACCAACAATTTATTTATTTTTATGTTGAAGCTTATATCCATAAAGCTATACACTCCATTTGCTATGCCACTAAGGAACAGAAAACTTGAGGCTATGAGTATGTCACTTTGAAGCTATAATGTATTCAAAAATCCTCACTAGGTAAACTTTAAACTTTCCCGGGGATATTCAAGACTTCTGGGACTGGAAATCAAAATCGAGAAAGGCCAACAAATGCTCAAAACGTTTTATTGTTGTGGTCAACATGCACCTAAGTGTGAAGGGATGGTGTCCGATCGCTTTGGCAATAAAACTTTTGAAGTGTCAGGTTAAAAATCAGATGGCTAGAGTAAGTTTCCGATTAAAAAATAAATCAGTTTCCCATAGAGCTCACACTGAACTGATGAAGACGAACGATGTTGTGGATTTTATATTTTTCATAAACCTTACTCCTTATTTAAAAAAATAAGTATGCAGTTTGCCAATATTCCTACCATTCGATTGTTTAAATTTTTGTTTTTGGCGCGAAAGGTAGGGACCTACAATTTTACGCTGAAATGAGAAGCTTTCTCTAGGCATTTAGACAACATCCATTAAAGGGCATTTTGTGTTCTTTTGAAATATCGTTACATCCCCCGTTTTCTAAAACTTTGAACTGGATGAAGGAACGTATCTCTCCCTTAAGCTTGTCTCAAACCAGCTTCTTACAAAAATTGCTGGAAAAGAGCATATAAATAAATGAACCGCCCAAACGTATGGAACAAAAAATGTTAGCAAGCAATTTATTCGATTGAAGTGGTAACTTCAACAAAAAATAAATATCTGGCATACATCACATCCCTAAAAAAATCTCTGATCCTTAATTTCACATAAAATCTGATCGAAATTGTCACTGAAATCGAGTTATTTTTTAAGATTTTTAAAGATGTTTAGTCAATTTAGTCGATATCTTTATAAGTCACATTTGTGTCCGGCGGACAAACCAGAGTTTTGTTAACATTTTTTTGTTTTAAATACGGTGAGCGCCATAATTCGCCTAAAAACCCACATAACCTTCCAGTGCAAGCAAGACAGCTTGAACAGTGGGTATCAAGTAGATACTGGAAGGATTCCGTATAAATTACAAAACTAAAAATACCTTCCATCTAAACAATTTTTTTTTTAAATACACTACTCGCTAGGAGAAAAATTTGTTGTTCAAAGTATGGAGCCATTAGGACCGACAGTCCTCCTCATGAAATCAGGTCCCCAATTCTCAAGTTCCGCTTACCATATATTCGTAGGTACTTAACGCGCAAATTCGCCTGCAATTTTCGCATGAGACAAAAAAATTGTCAAACTTGTACGGCTTTCATCCGAAAGCAGAAGCTTAAACCAAGTGTTAGATGCTGTGCAGTCCAGTAGACTTATGTTTAATTCCAAAGAAATTTACATAAGTTAAATGCTGCATGAGGCATGACAAAAGTAAGAAATTTATATTTTGTTTGTCAAACTCACAATTGTATGCAAATCCTCATGAAAAACACACACGGGTACAATCCGAAGTGAAATTCTCGTATGCGGATTCCAGAATTGCAAATTTTTGCATGAAATCAAGATTTAGACAGAGTACTAGGCTGAGCCCCTGTACCTGTGACTAAACTCTCTTGCTTATTATTTCCGGTTTATATAATTGGAAATTATGATTCACACTTTCTTAAGATGGTCAGGATTGTAGGTAAATATTTCTTGAATTTCCATACAACCAACTATTTAAAATTAGGATGCTCTGAAGACACTTTTTCAGGGACTTCGAAGAGATCTATAAAAAGCCTTATTGAATTTGTAAATTTCTCGGGAGGGGTAATCATAATCATAATTCCCAAGAGCATCACATTGAATCTACATTTATCTCAGTCTAGCCAACCGAACCCAACCTAACATTATTTTGATTTGAAAAGTAACTAGCTCTTCAGAAAGACTCTTCAGTTCGAATAAGCCACAAATAGCACGATAAAAGTTCATCCATGTTCGTCCTTGCAGTCATTACTAAAACAAACAATCTGATCAATATCAACTGCCCAACAAGAGCATTAGCCCTGCTCCCATCGTCAATTTACAAGCCTAACGAGTCATAAAAACCCCAGGGGACATGTGCCGGTGCCGGCCACGTCAATCTCATTATAATTGGCGCCCAATGTAAGGGCGTACCTCCAGCAATCGCTCCATAATTACACATTTCAATGCCAATCAAAGCAGTCCCTATATACTGCCACAATGTCTATGTCAATGACCAGGACCACCAACACAACAGAAGAACAAGTCCTTCCAAGATTAATGTAAACCCCAATAAAACTCTTACCAAAGTGTAACATATCCTGTTCGTCGGAATTGTTCGGCTCACAGTATCCCCAACGTATCAATCCAACAATATTGATGACTCCCATCAAATGAAGAATATCCTTACGTCTCAGTTTTATTCGCGTCATTTTTCTTCACTTTAACAAACCAAAAAAAAAAAACAACGAAAACTTTTTACCACGCATCCACCACAACCATATTATTCTACATCCAACACTTGAACACGCGGAACCGCAACAACACAAAATCCTCCTCCCATTGTCGATGTCTATTTGCACGGAGGTGTATTTGGATCATACACCCACCACCGCTACACAGAAAGAAAATCCTACACAAAAAACAAATGTATCTTTTCGACTTTTATTCGCTGCAAAAATAAAAAGGAAACCAAATGATCATCATTCAATGAAATTCAAAATAATAGAGTAAAGGACCAACAAAGTGTCAGAAAAAAATATAAAAATAAAAGGACAAACGACAAATTCGCACTTGTTTATCTTTTATTGCAATGACTTCAACACTAAAAAAAAATACAACACACAACAAAGGCAAAGAGCGCGACGACACGTCACTAAAGATATACGAGAAAGTTAACAAGGATTCGTTTTGGCACTTGGAATTTTTCCTTAGCAGCGTGTAGAGAGAGAGAGGTATCCCTTTTTGTCTCCCCTTGGGGTATAGTAAATTTACACCCGCCGATAAGGACACACAGTTCGAGGTAAACTGGTTAAATTGTCACCTCAATTGTTGGAACGACTACGGTTTGTTTGATATCCTTGCTGGGGTGTATACAGCCTGATTAGATTATCTCCGAGGGTAGGGGAGGGTTATGAACTTTGCAAGGGACGATTTTGACCATAATGACACTGGTAACAGATGTTGCGGATTGAATTACAAAAGGACTCTCCCTTCGCGCTGATAAGCTTAATGGTTATCCCTTTTCCACTGCCCCGCAACGGGGTTATCACTCGGGCTTAGAAATTTATTATCCGTCAAATCCTTGTCACTTTATATTATTCATTCAAAGGCAACTCACATTAAGTCCTCTCTTCTTTTTTTTTTGTTATCAAACTTGGGCAATCACTAAATTACGAGTGTCACGCGACGACGACGATTGTTTTATTTCGTTCGGTATTCGCAATGCGGTCTACGGTAATAGTACGCTGTGAATGGGGCCACCATGGTTCGGATGATTGGTGCTATCCTGCTATCCCTTCTGGCGGTGTTATTCATTTAATGCAGACTGACTGCATGCAATGGATAATTGCCGCGGGGTAACCATAAAACTAGTCGCGCTGCTATTAAGTAATAAAGCCAACAACACGAATTTTGGAAAATTTCCGCCAGGACATACACACGAGCGCAGTCAGCAGCCACTATGCACAGCGCACACTGGCGGGTGTCAAATGTTGTCGTCGACCTACTTCTGTTCAAAGTCCTTTACATTGTATGTGGATACTTGTGTATCCTTTCACTTTGCGGAAGATATTCTCATGGAAATTTCTGCTGCACCGGGAACCTAACGCGACCACAAGCGGCAAAAGTTAAGACCAAACTAAACTAATTTACTTAAGGCACGCACTGATTATACAAGGATCATGGGAATATCTTTCCGACTGCTGCTAGTCCTGCTGCAGCTGTTTTTGTATACCCAAAAGAAGAGAATCCTTTGCAGACCGGCATGCGCACTTCAGTTTTAGTACAAAAGTTGCGCTCTTTCTAGAGCATGTAGCAGGCTATTAGAAGCAGCTAAGAGCCTGTTTAGTTGAGCTGTCAAAAATCATACGCAACAACATCAATCTGCCTACGATTAAGGATGAGAGAGAAAAAACACAAATTCTTTCGAAGGCGGCCGGCAGTTTGCCAAAAATCGTTGACCCGACTGAATGTGGGCATTCATCATGTGAGCCGATTGGCCCCCGGGCCGGATCGGAGCGTATCTCAAGCGTGAAACTGGTTATGGGGCTTTCGGCACGATGTAAATTTTGTGTTTGTGCGACACTCAATACGACGACGACGACGCGATGGGGCGATGCCCAACGATGATGATGATGACGATGACGATGATTTGCGATTACCGCATGCGGTTTATTGCCGAATAATGAATGTGTGGCGATGAGTTTTATGGATACAATCCTGGCTGGCTTAAGTGGACGAGTAAATATTTGTACTGTGCGATATTCATTTATAGCCATCTTAATGGGTTATTGCAGCTGTGATGTGTCTTTATTGTTAATCGCTATACAAAATGAGGCTGATGGCTGGCAGTAGACTTTGCGGATGCGATTTTACTTGTTTTTAGTGCCACCGAATGTCCTTTTTTTCGTCAAGTGAAGTGTTATTCCAGGCCGTCTATTATTTGTGTAGATTAGATCCCTTTTGCGGCCTTAACAAACTTAACAAATGAAGTGTCAAAAGTAGGACCTATTCCTGGGGCAAATAAAATCATTTTATTCAAATACTTCAAAGGAAATGAAGAAGTTATCTCATGGACACATCTTCTTCTTCTTCTTTTACAATTATAAATGTGGATGCAAAACTTCTGTCTGTCTGTCTGAATGTGTTTTATACGTTCCAAGAGTCCGTATCCGATCGGATATCCATTTATCGACAAAAATCTGCGGGTATTTAGAGACTTTATCTACCTTTAGGGGGCGTGGCACCTTAAAAAATGTGGTTAGGACGCCAATCTTGATGTAGAGAAAAACCTTGAAGCGATATGTTTGTGGTGTCTGTTGCAACCGTAGTTGTAAAATTTCTCGCATAGATGTATATCGTTTGAAATAGGCACTTGGCAAAATTTGGGCGTTTTTGGACAACGGGGCGTAAAACCTCCAATATTAAAAATGCCCTTCCCATAAATTTCTTGCAACGTGATACCTAACAATTTTTATGACAAACATCGAAGACTAATTCTTTGCTGAAAAATTCCTAGTTTGGATGCAGCAGACAAACTGCAGGTTCCTTGGTCAAAGAAATTAAACTAATGCCGGTCGCCCACCAGGTGCTCAATTTTTCAATACTTTACATAGTTGAATAAACTCACGTTGCGATCATGTCGAGCAAAGTTATTACAATAAAAAATTAACATTAACGTGTGGAATGTTTCGTAAACCTAGTTGATCAACTTTTTCAACAATTTATGACCGCGTACTCTTAGTTGGTCAAAAGGTCTGGTTGTTCCTTGCTTGTCAACCGCATTTTTGTTGACAAGCAATCATGGGTGGGATATCCTGTTGAACACAGACAGGAAAATACTCACTAAATCGAGGATAGTAAACCGTACACAATATGCGTGAAGAGTCGTGAGTCGATTGATTTCAATAGCTAACTTTTGCAGAAACAAATTACGTCGCGCTCCCAACCCAACTCAATCGAAAATATTTTTTAACAAATTAAATAAGTTGACTAACAGGTTGAACAGATAATGAACATCATCTTGCGATGTACAACCACCTTCAACAAGCAGTACGAATTCGTACACTAGGTAACTGTACACTTGTTGAGCAACGCGTTGAGCATCAATCTCAAAATGTTTGAAGAGTATTTTACATTAGAGTAGCACTTATTGGATGACAGGCATAACAGAAGCTGGGCATAAATTGCTATAGATATATTGTATGTTGGCTTTTTTTGTACTGATTTTATCGTTTTTTGGGTCAAGGCTAAGTGTGTGCAGGACTTTTGAACCTCTAGCAAACATCTGGCTAACATCCAAATTACGACTTTTTTTGAAAATTAAAAAGAAGTGAAAGAAATTGGAATAAAATACTAAATGCATGCAATCTTCAGCTCAACCTTACAACTGGAATCATTAATTTTGATTGCAAATAGCTTCGTGATGTTTCAATTCTTCTTCAGGTCCAGGCAAATTGTGTCCGATCATAGGTTTGTTAAAAATAATTTTGGACAAAAAAGTCAAAGAAGAACTATGAACTTCCGAGAGGTTTTAACAAAGTGTACCCTAAAAGCCCGGGTCTTCTACATACCATAAGGATGATTCTGTCTCAACATTTTCATCAAAAAAATATTAGCCAAACATCCCACACATCGCGTTAAGTAAAACACTTGCATTTTGTTGATTTTCCTGCTCAAATAAAATTTTATTTAGCTACTTATAAAATTAAGATCGCAAATTCGCAATGCTTTGAGTGTTTTATGTAAAAAATGTGCGTAAAAATGTCAAAACCGAAGCAATTGCTACGATTCGTATAATTAAAAAGTGATTTGAGTTACCTCCAATTTTTGACATGTTCAAAAAGTGGCGCCGCTTACCTTTTACTCAGAGATATTTTGCAATACCTACCTCTGAGTCAGCAAAATAGGAGACTTGGACTTTCAAAGCAATTGCTACGTTACTTTTTTTTCATACCGATTTGAGTAAAAGTTAGATAGCACCGCATTTCGAACAGGACAAAAATTGTAGGCAGCTCAAAAAAAGTTTTTATTTATAGGAATCGTAGCAAATGCTTCGATTTTGACATTTCTTTTGAATAAAAGCAATTGCTACGTTTTATTCATACCGCCAATTGTCGTTGGGATCTTCTTATCTGATGTTAGATTTAGATTTGCTGTGCATTGTCATAAAATGTATTTCTCAAGTGACGAAAACTTGTGACTTTAGTAAAGACAGTTTTCAGTACACAACCGTTCCTTGAACCTACTTCCCGGATGTTAGTAAAATAATGTAAAATGTAGCAGTCTAGAACCTTTGGTAACTATTCTGGTTTTTTGTTGGTTGGTTACGCAGAGTGTCAGTATGCTCATCAGTATGCTTTGACAACTGTGTTGGAAATATTAAACAATGCACAAATTAATTTGAAAAAGTATTACTAACGCCTTCCCAATCTCAAAGGTTTCATTTCGTAGTCTTGTAGTTGAAATATGTTGGATTTTGGAGAGCAGTCAATATTATTCGTAACTTCGTCAAATACCATTTACTCATATCGACCATTTATACGACACCCACAACTCTTTGACCAGGATCAGTTTGTCAATTTAAATTAAATGAATTCCGTCAACATCTGGACGTAGATATAAAAATGCGACCTCTGTCAATATTATGTTGCATCAATATGGAAAAATTTAATATTTGCAAACGAATGTATAAATAATTGTGAGCCTGACATGCAACCCTATTAATTCAGTTCTTCAGAAAATCAATCTCCAAATATTATTCATGCCCTCGGCATCAACTACCTACTAATTTGCATCCACATTGAGATACATAATATTTTCATCACATTTCGACGGCTTTAAGTACATTGCATTTCATTGCACTTAGTGGTTAGCTTTGCCCTCATTTATAATCAATTTATTTCATATTTGTTTTCATGTACCTACACACATATTTACTTCATTATCTGCGGTAGGTAGGTAGTTTTTTTTAACTCTTATTTTCGTTAAATGTTTACGACCTTCGGAACCGGAAAACAATAAAAATTCATATACCGATTGGAGGGCAGCTTGCCTTAATCATAATGCATCTATAGTGTTACCATGGATTGTTATCGAATAGAATCTGGCGAAAAACAACAAGCACACGTGTGCTTGGTGAAAAAAACAGCAATAATAATGATGTATAATATTTTTTTATAACAATTTCATAGTCGATGGGATTAATTAAAATTTTATTAATAAGCGATTTATTTTCGAATTTCCCATTGCATGTGAGCGAGTTGTATAATATTTGTTAACATGAGTCTTATGCTAATTAGGGGAGTTTATTGTTTCCTCTTTAAACGTGGTAGGTCTAATTGAATGGAATACATTTTTTTTCTTAATGATGTATAATGACAAATGACAATACAATTAAAGTCAATTATACTACAGTCCACTGGGGTGTTGAGTACTGTAGAAATGTTAAACAAATGCGGGACGGGTGTTATTGTTTATAATTTATAATCAAATGAAAAGGGAATCATTATAGATATGCGACATTTGTTTTACTGACATTTCATAAACCTCTTTAATGGCCTAAGTAGATGACGATAAATTTAATAATAATTCTACTCCGGACGTCCGCATGCAAAGTTGTTTCTACTATACGAACCTTATTCAATTTTAACATACCCCTTGTCCACAGTTTTTTTTTTTGTCTTATTTTAGTTTCTGCCACGACACTTTAAAAATTAAAGTACCTAGCTATATATGGTTAAACAGAATGTTAGGACTGTGATAAAATAAAGCAATAAAGTGAGCAATGGCCCATTGCTATATATGCAAGACATTCAATGATTTTTTTGTCATTAAAGGCTATAAAAAGGTTTCATAAAATATTGTCAAGCCAGTTGTAGAAAACCGCAAACAAAGTTTTCTATTTTTTAACTCCCAAACTTTGTGGTAGATTGGTTCCGAAATTTTAAGGTAAATGTAGACAACATTTGAGTATACCAAGTTAAAGGACGTATAATTTTTTGTACGGAAGCTACAGCCAATTTTTCCCAATAGTTATACCATTGTCGTGTGTCACCAAAATTATTGTTTCCAATCGAAATACATAAAATAACTCTTTTCAAAATGCGACAAAAGTCTGCCTTTGCAATTTCATGAGGGTTTGACTTACTTTGAAATACAAAATTTGTTAAAGAACTTGCTTTGAAAATTTCAAAGCACAGTTTATAAAATTCCTTTATTTTGTTAGCAACGAATTGAAAACCACTTTTGGGAAATTTGTTTTTAGCATTTTTTGACTTTCGGTTGTGATAAGTTTTTTTTTGAACGTAGTCAACTAACACAGAGAAAAATTCGAATTTTCCTCTTTAAAATTTTGAAGAAGTGCAGTCAATGTTTTCCCATCTTTATTTTATGGAACAGACAAATCACTCCACCAAGCTATATTTTCAACGTAGGAATGATCTCCTAATATTTTGAACAGTGGTTGTTTTAACGCACTTGCGATGTTCTTAGAGATCCATACAGCCGCTAATAGTTTCGCTTAGAGCCCACATTAAGTAATTTTACCACACCAAGGAATAATGAGCTTACTTTTGAGATCCTGTACACATTTTTTTTGTATGGAAAGTGTTTCCGTAACAGCATCACAAAAGACTGAAAGTCTTGGTATATCTTTAGGTTATGCATTGTCGCATTGGTCTTATAGTGGAGCATGGACATTGGACATATGCCGCATTGATAGATAACATATAAATCATACGTCTTTTGAATTTTAAAGTTCTTCTAAATATTTTCCAGATATTTTTGAACTCTATTACTCTTTATTTAATTTAAGATAAGAAATATAAACAACGACGTAAGTGCAAAAAATTGATTTCCTGAGTTAAGTACCTATATGTCAAAAGCATCAAAAATTATAGTTCTTTCCAATAAAACAAAGATCTACTTGATAAAAGCTAATTTTGCCACTATAAGGAGCAGATGCGTCTTTGTTCCGTTCCAAAAAACATCCATGTAGAATTTGATTTTATCTAAAATAAGTTATAATTAGGTTTCAGAAATTCAGAAAAATTAAACATAGCAAAAAAATTAATGATGGGCACAAGTCCCGGTCGTACGTCGTGTTCGTTCTTTTGCCGCTCGTCTCGATTGCTTTCCTCTGTTCGAAACATGAGAGTCCGTTTGACAACCGAACCAGTATAGGCGTAGGGTTGGCGTGGAGAGTTTAAATATAGGGTGACCATGAATCCCACGTCCATGACATATCACATTTCACATTTCGATGTCAGTCAGTTATGTTTTACATTTCGTAGGTGAAACAAGTCAATCAGTTCAAACAATGTCTTTAGTGTAGGTAGATTCGCTAATTTTTTTGATTTTTAAATATAACAAAGACGTTAGAGTTCATTATGACAGTTTTAAACAATATTTTTAGTTATCTTCACTTCGTTTTCAGTGGAAAAACGACATAAGTGCTTAAAAATAGTCCCGAGCTTTTATGAGCCAAAAGTTGCAATGACCATTTTTTTAATTTTGTTTATTTCTTTTTTTCAAGTGAATTTACTACACCAGAAAGTGTTTCAATTTTTTTAATGTTGAAACTATATTCAATTATTTTAAGAACTGTGTTTTTTATTTATTTTTTTAATAAAAACGATCTAACAAAATTCAAATGCGTTTTTTCTTGAATCAACATTTTTGCATTTACGTCGTTGCTTTACTGGAGGTGCGTATATACGACATTATTTTACTAGCGCAACGAAACGTGGACTCGGAAACAGTAGTCTTAAACATTCGCCCTAGCGAGATATCCGTCGGAACGGAAAATTCTCCGCAACGCATACTCTGTCGGAGGCTTAATTACATTTGAGGTACCTATCCGCTTTCGGAATAGAAAACACTTCACTACAAATCGTAAATAAACTCCGCAACCAATTTCCGTCGGAGGATATCGGAGTATTGGAAAAATATTCCGAATAGCTGTTCGGAATAATACCTCTAAGCAAAAATCTTCCGAATCGTATAAAATCGGAGAATTTTCCGTTCCGACGGATACCTCGCTAGGGCCGAATGTTTAAGACTACTGTTTCCGAGTCCATGTTTGCATTTCATAGCGCGAGTAAAATAATGTTTTACATACACACCTCCAGTAAAAAACGACGATCGCGATCTCGATACCAAAGATCTGGGACTTTTTTCTTAGATTATTTGACATGGAAAAATATTTTGAAAAATAGTCCTGTGTATGCGGCTACTGTATAGATGACTCTGCTGCGGACGAAAAAGAGTTCAAGCATTTTCGTCAAAATTTTGGTCGCCATAGCTCAGTCAGCTACAAAACTTGCTTAACGCATTGATCAACGGTTGATGCTTGGAACCTTTTTCCAAAGAGACAAGTCAAATCGCAGCTTAAGCTGAAAAGAAGCTACTGCATTAAGGAAGTTTAGCTTTCGTTTCTATAAAACTAACCCAACTGAAGAAGGCTGCCCTTAAATTTAAGCGTTCCTTATTGTAATCTGACCAAAACTTAAGGCAAAATATATATATTTACTATTAAATAGTATCTATGAAATTAAAGATTTTGGCGACAGTTGCTAGCTTGAGAGCGTCAAATATACAATGGAACAAGTCCATTTTAACACAAGTACAGAAGGAAGTTTCGTTTAAGACCTGAATTTAAATTTATATGTTAAAGGTATCATTCGTTCTCTCACTAAATTTCTATCTTTTCCTCCCCATATGGTTTCAGGTGTTCGAAGCAGCCCGGTTTTGCGGCAGGACAAACATTTTAACTTTTAAAGATAACCAGTGGAATCAAGTGGGACAAATTTTGCAGTTGTTCAGGAGAGTTTTTATTCAGTTATTCAAAATTCGACTCTTTGTTAGATGCACCTAAAATCACCCAAACCTATTGTGATAACTTGGTTCTCATATGTAACGACTTTTAAGCTAAGGACTCAAAAGAAAAACGCTTCAAAATGGTATTTTTGAAACTAATTTGTTAAGCGATGATGATTTACATACGGCAAACTCTCGCTCAGTCACGTAATGCATGACATAAGCCTTAGAGTAAGACCAGTTACCTATAACCTGAATTTAAAAAAGACCTCTGTAATTAGCGCGATCCCTTTTCTCGATTATTTCTCTAACGCGTTATTGTTATACCTTAGGTGGTGCTGTTCGCACTTTTTTGAAGAATATTCTATAACATTTACATCTCGTAAAGTTGGCTGCTAAATCTCCTTCTTCAAAACTTGTCACCGTAAACGGCTTCGAAAATCACTCAAAAAATGTTGAATTTCAAATGGCCAAAGATTTCTTCATTCGTCAGAACAGGAATACATATCGAATTATTCCCTATTGGTATACCTAATAGTCGCTTCAAGCCTAGCTCTTTATTGGAAACTTCTCCAAGTATTATTAAAAATACCGAAACAGATTAATGTGATCGTGATCTTGACATCCTTCCACTTTTACGCTTGAAATCTTATCTGAATGAAGTTGCAAGTCTTCTTTCATACCTCTCCAATACTGGCATATGGCGGTGACAAGAACAGGAAGTATGCGACGCAAATCTTAGTTTTGAACCGTCTTTGTGGGTCTTCACCATCTAATGCTACAAGCTGCAATCCCTTTGCATCAAAAAGAAATTGCATGTGCCTCTATCAGAGCTGTTCAAGAAAAATTTCATGAAAAAACCACCTAAAAAACATAAGTCCCCTCAATTGAAGACAATCCGCACGACAATAAAAGACACACGGATACTTGCTATGATAGGGCAGGCGCATGATTTCGTTCCACTTCATCGTCAAAGTGTCACCTATTTTCAGTTCCTTTGTTACGGAAGCACCTGTCAACTATTAAGCACGTTTTTCGTCTTCGTCTTCCACTTCTCGCAGCACCAGCCATTCCATTAGCAGTTCACCTTTACCCTTAATAGACCGTAAAACACTTTTAGCGTGAAATTTTGAAATCGCGTGTCACCGTCACCGACCATATTCCAATTAGTCAAGTATTTCAGGTTGTTTTGTAGGTGTTGCTCCGTGAGCGTTGGTATTTTTCGAAAGTCCTTCCCGTATTCACTATCATCCCGAAAATGGGCTAAAGCGAAAAAAAGAAACTCGTTACGTTACGTGTCGATGATTTGGCGAAATACCATAGAACCCCTTTCGTAGGAAACAGCTTTTAGGCACGCGTTGTATTGCACTGAATGCCCTCTTCGAAAATTTTACAGGTGATTAATCACGCCTGGGTCAGTCGAGGGATATACCTATGGGTTTTGGCGTTTCGCTTCGGTTTCTTGTTCAAGAGGCGGTTTGGTTTCAAATACGTGTGTATATGTGCGTTTGTGGCCGCGGTGACACAATGAACATGCAATGGCGTGTCCTTCGCACGACAAAGACTTAATCACATTGTCATGGTTTGACATCTAAATGTATATTCCGAACACACAGAGAAAATTCGAGTAAAATGCCCGTGTTTTGGGCAGAACGTCTTTCTTTCTCATATAACTGAAAAGGTTTACAAAGGCTTCACTAATTTGAGTTTATCCTCAACGGCCTATATGCTGGAAAGCAATTATGATTACAAAAGATATCGTATATTATGCTGGTTTAAATTCAATCAACAATTAGCTTACGCCACTTGACTCGATTGCTTTCACAAGGTACAAGTATGGGAGTATATAACTTGGGAAACGTATTTGCGAGGATTGAAAGGGTTTCTGGTGTAACGAAAAATTGATTTATTTACAAGAAAGCGCTGTTCACTTGATATACCAGAGCGTTAATAATATCGCGGTGGGGGTTGGTATTATGCAGGCAAATTGGAAAATTGAAAAGGATAAGGATTCCTTGCGGCAAATTTGGCGATGGCATGTGTATGGGTTGTGGACTCTGCTCTGACGTAAGGCGGGGTTTGTGTTAATTGATAGCGATCTGTGTTTTGCCATTCGTGTGTGAGTTGTTGATGAACATCTTCGTATCGAGCTCCCAAAAAGTTAGTTTTTCACAGCAAAGAAATATGTCGAGTGAACAAAGGATAATACTACCCGCCTTTCTCAGAAGAAGCCCCTGCTTTTGAATGAAATCTTCAGAGCATTGTCCCCGTGTACCGCTTTATTGCTCGGTTATGTAAGGTAGCCCTAGACCTATTATAATTCGCTATTATCTGCATGTAGATAATTGGTTGCCCGCACTATCTAATTTATGGTAGCCTGCTACTCCGTCTTGATTAGATTGTTCTGTAGTATGTTATATGCGAATTACAGCATCGATAGCCATGGAAGTAACAATGCTACTGTTCAAAAAATGTCTCTTAAATTTCGACTTATAACTAGCTTAAAACGCTCGATTGGATTTGTTAAATTTAAGTTCTTTAGGTTACAATTAATGCAACAGTATTTTTTTTATGAAAAATCTATTTTTAATACAAATACAGTTTTTTTAAGAAACAGCTCTAAAAATTTCCCCAAAAAAAACATATGAAGAGTCTTAAAAAATACTACAGAAAAAATTTCAAAGAGCCGGCCTCCATCTGCGTCAAAAAAAAAATAATTTATGGAATAATGTTTCGAAAGAGGCCCTTAATAAAGTCGACCGAGGAAAATATTCGGGAGCTTAAAATGCTTAAAGGCTCTTTTGCTGCTGCTGCAAAAAATAAAGACACATCAATAACCCTTTAAACTGCCTTAGAAAACGCTATAAAACCACATAAAAAGCTATAAAACTACAAAACACGGCTCAAAATATCTTTACAATAGGTAGGTGCTAATTATTCAGAATTAAACCTTACGGAAATCGTTCCGATCGCCACCGAAGTACATAACCAATCGAAGAACTCTGCAAACAAAAGAGTCCGGGAAAAAATCCCATACTTACTTACTTAAGGTGGCGCTACAGTCCGGGTGGACCTGGGCCTCAACCAACAAGCGTGTCCAGCCAGCGCGATCTTTAGCTAGCTGTCTCCAGCTAAGTTGTTTAAGGTCCCCTTCCACTTGCGTGCGCCACCTGAGTCGCGGTCTTCCTCTTCTGCGCCTTCCCTCGGGTGTGGATTCGAAGATCTTCCGGGCCGAAAAATTCCTGTCCATTCGCTCTACATGACCCATCCACCTCGACCTCAGTCGTTGGACGTTCACTCTTCTGACTAGGTCGAAGTCGCTGTACAGCCCGTACAGTTCGTCGTTAAATCTCCTTCTCCATTCACCGTCAATGCAGACGGGACCAAAAATAACACGAAGAATTTTTCTCTCGAAACAACCGAGAATTACCTCATCCGCTTTTGATAGAGTCCATGCTTCTGCGCCATATAGCAGAACTGGGATGATAAGGGTCTTATAAAGGGTCACTCTAGTTGTTCGAGAGGGCTTTGCTACTCAATTGCCTTCTTAGCCCAAAGAAACAGCGATTGGCAAGAGTAATTCCACGTTTAACCTCAGCGCTGGTGTCGTTGTCTGAGTTCATAGTGGAGCCTAGGTAGACAAAATACTTAACCATCTCAAAGTTATATCTGTCTATTGTGACGTTCTGTCTGACTTTAAATATGCTTTAAAACGAATCCTTTAACTTAGAACAGGCCCCTTTTAAGCAATTGAAAGCATTAAAAATGCTACAAAAACACTCATAAATGATTAGTAAATCGACACAAAAATGCTAAAAAAAAACAATATAACACACACACCAAATTTCACAACGAAAACGCTTTCAAAATAACCGAACGCTTCAAAAAATTAATCAAAACTCACTAAATCACATAGCTCTACTTAGAGCTCCAAAGATCTCCTCTAAGAAAGGTGCTTATCCAAAATACGCTTCAAAGGAAGGCTTTAAAAAAATGTCACGCATTACGATCTAAGCAATCAATATGCACTGAAAGGCGCCATAAAATCACCAGGAGTATGTTCAAAAAAATGCACTACAAAACTTCTAGAAAAATGCATTGAAAAAACTTCAAAATTTGATCCAAAGCCACGAAACGAGAGGAAAAACGTTTAAAATACGCACACAAAATAGCTCCGTAAACTATCACAGAAAAAAAAAATTAACCTTTAAATAACACACGAAAAAAAGTTCCGGAAAGGCATAAAAATTGTTTTAAAATTACCCCGACAAACGCCTCAATAATTCCTCCAAAATTGTTCCGAAAAACGCTTTAAAATGTGCCTTAAAACGGAAAGAATCCATCTCTCAAACGATCAAAAAAAGTTGCGAAAAGACGTCCCGTTAGGATACAAGCAGCTTTAAAAAATTCTATTGGGCTGAAAAAAACGCCACAAAACTTACTAAGAAATATCAATTAAAATAATCGTACCCAAAAAAGAAAGACGGTCTAAAAATCCTAGCAAAATCCTAAAATGCTAAAAAAGTCTAAAAAAAACTTTACAATATTCCACTAAAAAAAAGTTCCAAATTGCCGACTCGTACTCATTTTTGACCTCACAGGCCATCGTATTTCTCATGCAAAATCCTTAGTTGTTGAATTGTAATATTTGTTTTTAAAAAATAGTTTTTATTTTTAAGGACGAAAGGAAGGGAACTATATTTTATGCCGAGTACGAACGGCTAAACGGAGAATTTTCCTGAGAACAGTTGGTAACCTTAACCTTAAACTGTAATTTGTGTTTTTCCCGGGATCGAACCTGAGACCCATCGCTCAGTAGACCAGCACACTAACCTAACTAATCTCTCACCCAGAGCGAATTGTGACATTACCCAACCACACTTAGTACGCAATTTGCCTCTCCCATAAAAAGCTTCAACTTGTGTATGAAATGTTGACAAGTCGGCAATAATAATTGCTCTTTGTAAACTTCACTTGGACACAATACTTCACGAATTAAAACAACAGCCTACTTCCTGTTCGTATGCCACAAACTAAGTACATCCTCAGGACTCTAAACATGTCCACACAAACAGAGTTCTTGTGCAGTCAACCCCTATCGACATCAAATCGAATTGTTATTAGAAACATTTTCGAAGCACTCAGCACTTAAATCGTCTCTGCTTAATGAACTAAATGCAAATATACTGCCAATGCATTCATTGTTACCCAATAAACAAGATATTTACTCATGTACGCAGGTAGGCACCTACCCCAACTCGGTACTCCCGTCCGTAGAATACTGTGTGCACACAAAAACCAAGTTTCCATCTCAGCAAATAGCTTGCTTTAACCACCTACAGATATAATGTGCAAGGCAATGGTAAATTAACTTAATGTGCACACTATTTTATCTCTTATATTCCCCTACCTACCATCGCATCGCCTAGATACAATTTATATTGTCTGCCTGTGTGTGTGGGTGTGTGTGTTTGCGGATACATTCTTTTGTGGGCGTTTCAATCCAACCATTTAAGGTTCATTTGTCCGAACAGGAATACCTACATAATGCCCTGCTCATATATAGCCCGCCATAAGACAGAAGCCCTTTTGATTAAGCACCAAATCACATGCAATCGGTGTTCGGCTAAAGTAATTAGGAGCCATGGCTAGATGGAGTGAATTCGTATTTATCATCAAATTGCCTGGCGTTCAAATGCGAATATCGCTACATATTGTAGCTCTAGGCAGAGGTTACCTACCCTCAGAAGAGGTGTGCGAAAATACATAAATTTAACATCTAGTTCTTGGTAATTTTTCAATGTTCACTGTTTGTCATGTCCTGGGCGATTTATTGTCTCGCTTTACTGAATAAACAGAAGTCGGAGAGTGAGCTACGGGAAGTTGTGTATAATTATTAGTTGATGTTTGTCCTTTTGAGCCGCAAATTGATCATATGGAAGACTAAGCTTTTGTTAAAGGGCGCAGAAATAGATGGAAAGAATAGCTGTTTGAAAAACGCTCCGAAGTTCGAAGCTGGACCTCCTTACAAAGGGAGCAGAGGGTTTGCCCATCGTAAAGACCTAACTAGAGCGGTTCAGATGAAGCTCAAGTTGTCATGACTTCAGCTCAACGCTAAAAGGATCCGATAGGCTTGAAAAAAAGACTCCGGAGGTTTTTGGTTATACATTTCACCGGTATTCGATTCTGAATTCTCATAAAAACGGATACCTGTATTACGTCACGTAGATTTGTGTGTTGGACTACTAAGCGGGGGGTCCCAGGTTCGATCCCCGTTAAAACAGAAATTACATCTGAAGGTTTTTTCCACTGCGCCAACTCTCGCGAGCATTTGACAAACATCGGGGAGTATAAATGTGATGAAAGAGCTTCTCAATATGCCGATTGGACTCAGTTTAAAATTGAATATCCCTTCCACTCATGAGAGACCAACTATTAATTTATTTTTTACTACTACGCCGCAATTTAAATCCTAGTCCATCGCAACCCAAAACTGGGATAAGGCGTACATTGATCAGCCCTTCAGCAAATAACTATTTACAATTTCTCTCAAGGACTACCTACATTCCTTCCATTAGCATCACTCCTCCGAAAGAAATAATATAATTCAACTTGTAGAGCAAAAAAAGGAAGAAAAAACCCCATACCCAACACCGCATCTACCTACCCCCATCACCTAAACCGATTAGAGAAGACATTAAAGCAGCATAGATAAGGGTGTCATTGTAAAATGGGTTTTAAAGTTTTCACGTTTTCATCACTTCCTGCAACGATACAAGTTTTCTTTCATTTCTTTCTGTATCCCTCTCTCTCTCTCCTTCTCCGGTGCTGGTGTTATAATCATCAGAAATAACCTCTAAAACTATCGTTTCATTCTGCGCACTATCTATAGCTAGCTGCCTTCAAGTAGACAGTTGACGATTTTTCAAACCCAAATCAAGGAGACTGGGAGCTAGATAAAAATGTTCCATTCACGTGTATATCTCTATATGTGCGCTTCAAACCCGGTAGACGAGTAAAAAACTTTCCGCCAAAGCGCCCAAGAAAAGATGGTAAATGTGCTTATGCTAAAGAAAATGTTTCTTTCCAGAACAACGAGGGGCAAAAAAAAGGAAACTTTTCACTTTCCAACTATGTGTGTACATGCACACACATACACAGATCCAATGGTGCGCAGAGTTATCCTTTAAAAATAGAAAATAACATTTAAATAGCTAATGCTAAGAGTAGAGCAACAATGATGATGAAGTTGGCGGCGAGTTGAAAAAACAGAAAACAGTGGAACCCTGCAAGTTCCTCATGTTGCTCAATGCTTTGGGCCATTTGCGATGCGGATGAGGTAATAAAGTGTGCCACTTGATTTAAATTGTAAAGCTAGATCCTGTGGCCTAGTAGTAATAGTTTCCTATTGTCGATCACAATAGGAAATTTGTTGTGGAAAGTCTCAACATTGGGCTTTCGTAAAATGGGAGGTGGTTATACTCTTATGATGCATTTGAATCTTCTTCATACAAATACTGGAGATACTGTTCAAATTTCTTGTAAAGGGTGTTCCAATAAGAGGTGTTATTTTGATATTCAAAGAAAATTTTCTTTTTTTGAGATAAATGATCGGATATTTATTTCATAATAAAGAGGAAGATATGCCGTTAATAATGAATAACAACATCAGCCAAATGGCCACCACGACCACGCTTACAGGACCATATCCTTTGCATGAAATTTTCCATAACACAATCGCAAAGTGGCTGCCCTATGTCCTCGATAGACTCAGGAATTCCATCTTTGAGGTCTTGAATCGACGCTGGGCTGTTGGCGTAGATCTTTCACGTGACCCCAAAGCAGTGTTACCAGTTCGTGGGGAATTCCCCTTTTCGTGGGGAATTTCGATACAAAATTTTATGAAAGGGGAAAAGGGAAATCTTCTCTCTCCTAGCGCGAAATGTGGGGAAATCAAAAAATTAATCTTAATTTGTCAAAAACTCGTTAAGTATCTTGTTCTTGGTCCTGATTCTTGATTGGGATTGAGACGCTGAGCGCTTGTTGGGTAAAACTTTAAACGCTTTATATTTTATAAGATCAGGGTTCAGTAATAGAAATGTTTAGTGCTTTAATTTCAAACCCACTACCGAAAATTTCTCTTTTTCTGATAATTCTATATATAAATAATTTAAACATAACAAATATCCTTTGAATGTTCTTCTTCTTGTCAATAATGTACCTTAATTTTTTATTGGTTTTTTAATCGTGAATTTTTGCAACTTTATTTTTGTTTATTTTAATTATTACTAGTCTGTTTATTTATTGCGTTTAATCTTTATTTTGAAATGCAGTCTGATTTAATTTGTATTTTTTTTTTTTTAATAAAAACTACAAAACAACTTTTTTCTTTCGATTTTAATTTTGTATACCTATACCAATTAGTGGGAAATTTTTGGGAAATGTTACTAAAAAAATGGGGAAAAAGGGGAATTCTATGGTCTGTGATGGGGAATTTCAATTAAAGCGGCTGGCAACACTGCCCCAAAGGAAGAAGTCGCAAGGTGTTAAATCACAAGATCTCGGTGGCCAATTGTGATCACCTCTTCGAGAGACATCACGGTCGGGAAACTTTTACCGTAAAAGATCAATGGTTTCGTTGCTTGATGATCGGCCGGCTTGAGTTCTTGTGTTAACTGAACTTTATAAGCCTTAAGACCCAAGTCTTTATGCAAAATACGGTGTAATGACGTTTGTGGAATGCCCAATTTCAAAAAACGACGTGGAATGGACAAACCTGGGTTTTCTTCAACACTTTGGGCTACAGCAGCAATATTCTCAGCTGTTCTTGAGCGACGTGCACGGGTTTTATTCTTCACATCACTAACTTGTCCCAACAGCTCGAATCTTTCCACCAATTTCTGTATTGCGGTCCGACAAGGTGCTTCACGACGACCCAAAAATCCTTTAGTTTTGCGAACTGTGACTGCAAAATTTTCACCATTCTTGTAGTGAATTTTTATAATTCCAATGCGTTGTTGAAGCGTGTATCGTTCCATTTTTAGTAATGGCGTAGTTTCTACTAAAGAGTTCTGAACTTTAAGGTAGTTTCTGGGCGCCAGTTACTGGCGGAATCTTCTATCTCTCTTCTATCTTTTAATTCAATAGTTTAAACAAAAGGTCAGTTTAAGAAACTTCTTACAACCATTTGAGTTGTGAGTGAGTTTTTAATTCTTACAACCAATTTTACCCTCGGGTATCGAACCTGAGACCCCTCGCTAAGAGTTCTGCACACTAACCGCACTAAGGCACTTGTCTTTGGACCTTAGTCGACCTCGACCGCTGCGGATGTTTTCTTTTTTTGATCTTTAGTAGTTGTTCAGTTCAGAGAGAGTTCAAGAAGAAGTCGTAAAAATATTTTTTTTTTTTTTTTTTTTTTTTTTGTAATCAAGTCTAGTTACATACTTTGAGACATTCTATATACACACTGGGTTGTAGATAGTAATGTAATTTATTGACTTTCTTGGAAGTCTGAACACTTACTTAGCATGGTTAGGAGTCTCGTATAGGGTTAAGTTAGGTTAGGTGAAATGGGGTATGAGATACCTAGTTCTGCTAAGGCACTAGGAACCAAATGGGCCCATTGCGATGCTAAGGGAACCAATTTTAGCAAGCTATAATGGACAACAGAACTATAGCATTTTCCCTAGAAAAACACTTTATCTCCTTACAGAAACCCAGTAGCCCTTTGTAGTTTGTGTGGTCTATCTCCTCTACCTTCCCAGAAACTTCATTCGGTTGCGTGATATCGATTCGCATTAACACAGTATGTGTGGGATATTTTTATCAGCCGCAAGTGTCCGTGACTGCCAATCCAAGTCTTTTTGCATGTTTCCTTAGAAGGCAGTGCCCTGACAGTAATCCTACCAGTGTTCTGAGTATTTCCCTGCCTAGTTTGCCTAATTTCTTTGGATCTCTTACTGTCAAATTGCGGCCAAAGTGCCTTGGACATTTTATGCCCGGTGATGCTTGACCACCTTAGATCGGCCTTCATTTGTATTTGATTTAAAATTTTACCCTTTAATAAACACGGAGCTGGTTTGATATTTATTTCCTCTTCTATGCCTAGGTCCCCTCATTTCCCCGCTAGCTCATCAGTTTGCGCGTTTCCAATAATACCGGAGTGTCCTGGCATCCAGCATAGTTTTTCTCGGTTCTGACTGCATAATGCCTTAAGCATTGTGCGACAGTCACTGACTATTTCTGAAGTGATGTTAAAGGAGTCCAGCCTAACTATCGATGTAGATGGCGATATCCCTTCCAAATATACAGATCTCATCTGCAGTAGCTCTGCCGCTGTAAGAACGGCAAGAACCTCTGACTGGAAGACGCTACTAGTATCCGGTAGTCGTATGGACACTTTTAGTAGATACCAGAACCCGTGCCCTCCCCTGTTGTCGAGCCGTCTGTATAAACTGCTATTTCACACTGCTAAGTATCCTTGTTTAATTGCCACTCACCCTATTCTGGTTATGATACTTCATAGGGTATGTCTAAATCAACCACAGGAAAGATTTCGTCCGTTTGTATCTGATTTCCGGCAACAGTTCTGTTAGGATAGAACAATGACTAAAATTGCTGTCCTTGAAAAAGCCCAGAGTAGCAAGCCTTAATGCAGTACTTCCCGCGAGATTTTAGATATACAAACCAAGCGGAATTAAATGCAGAAAAGTGTCCAGCGCCGCTGTAGGAGTACTCCGGAGTCCACTCGTTACTGCTACGCATGACGCCCTCTGCACCAGTCGCCAGTTTGCCTACTATTGTTTTCTTGGAAATGTCCTTCGACCACTCCAATGTGCCATATGTGAGTCGGATTTAACCACCACTGTGTAAAGCCAACGTACCATAGCCGGTTTTAAACCCAAGTCTTGGAAACCCGTTTGCTCGTATAGGCTTACCAGATTGAAAAATGAGAAAAGGGGAACTACATAATTTTTTCGTGGAACCATGTTTACATTGGGGGAACAAATAATTTAATGAACATCAAAATGCTATTTGTTTTCAGTTTAAGATTAAAAATAAAAAATTAAAATACGAAATATTTCAAATATTTTATTAAATAAATTCTTTAGATGTAGTCCCAGCTGAAAGCCCTGGTAGCTAGTGCTGCATAAATTTTTGTATTAATATTTCAATTTATTGCATATTAATAAAGAATATAATAATAATAATAATCTTTAAATGTATGCGTTCAGTTTTAAAAATGCACATGCATGAGTGCACAATGGCTTCGCAAATCCAAATATTAAAAGAGAAGTAAAATAGGCAAAGTGGAAGCTGCTTTGTTTAGTAAAAAGATGTATGACAGAAAAAGCTCCTCTTTTGAATTTTTGGGAATGAAGTCATTTTTAAGACGACCCCCTAAAAGGATACTTATGGTAGCCCTAGTATTGTAGATTTTTTGAATTTTTTAAATATCATTCTTTCTTAGTACAGGCTCATAGGGTTCGTGATGTTTTCCTCGGATATAGAGAATTCGATGGCATAAATGCTCAGCCTTTCAACCTTTCGAGCATCGCCATATAAAGCTTCTGAGGATGGATGGGCGCATCAAAAAGATCTTTATCGAGAGTTACCTGTGGCCTTTACTACTCTTAAAATTTGTGCTCAGCAGAAATCTATACCTTTACGCGTACGTACTATACATACCGCTTCCTTTCACACTCGTTTGTGAATGTAAAACAGAGTTACCGTGGTGTCCTAAAAAAGCTCTAAATTATTTGCGATTTTCAAGTATTTTTGATGTGAAACATCTTATGGCGCGACTTGGGAGTAAAATCGATTCTTCTAAGACGGAAATGACCAAGCGGAATTGCGTGACGGAAATTTGCCTGTCGCCATCACTATGCCGCCGTCTAAAACTCCTAAAACACTCAACCGAATTCAATGGAATTTTGTGGATGGGTATAGTTGGTTGTAACTTGATGGACTTGACATTGCTCAGAAAGCATGAATAGGTCCAACTTCTATATCATGTTGTTCCCATTGTTTGCTCTTTATATTTTTTTGTTCAACTGATGTTTATGTCAAAACAGCGATTGCCTTCTTTGCTGACTTAAGCGACGTTTGATGGCAAATTCAAGTATCCGAAGGTACTTTGTCCTTCATTTGGACACCTTTCGCCGATAGTAATAGTAATAATCCAACACGTTGGTCCTAGTACCCAACCTTAAGGAACGCCACCTATTTATTATTTACTTATCTATTCCGTTGCCGGTGTCGTATACGTAACATATTTTTTTTAAATAGTTTATCAGTTCGTTTTTATAAATACTCCGGTACTTTTTTCTGCATCATATTTTCTCAGTTAATTTTGATAAAAGGGGTGGTAGGGACCGCCTTCAGCAAGCTCACTGGATACCTTGTATCTTGGGGTCAAGTCCTTCGATCCGAATTGAAGCAATATATCCAAACAACTTTAAATAAAAATATGTTACTGACTTAGTTGTAATCCTGACTGTTGAGTGTTGACATCATTAACAAAATCCTTCCGCGTACGTCATTGTTAGAGGAGGGTTATGTTGGACTTTTGAGATTTATTTCGCCAGTTATATCTGATGGGCTTTACAGTGGTGGCATTTTCTAATTGCTGTATTATAAATTAAGCCTGTCGAGTTGATATCCAAGGGTCCCTTCTTAAATCGGACTCAACAAAATTAAGATCTCTCTTTGGTGGATCTTTTACTACATCCGAGACGATCCTTAAAAACATGTTTTGCAAACTGCACCCTAAACCTCATCATACAATTTTCAATATGCCATGTGTCCGCAGTGAAATGGTCTGCAATAGAGAACCCAAATTATCAACAAATCTCACCGCTGTCGACATTTAAGTGAATCATTCTCGTGTTGTTTACAAGTTTTTATGGCGTCCATAAATCTGCACCGATTCATATCACTTAAACCTGCCATTCCCGCCGAGCATATAAATCATACATAAGCCCCCCCAAAATGTTCAAAACTTCACAACCTTTGGCATGCCGATTAAAAGTTTCTTCGCCTTGTCCAATCGCAGATCATAGCAATCGCCCAAAAAGTTACACTTTCAGTTAAAAATAAACAAAAAACAAGTTCAAACTCGGCCGCCCCCAGCAGCAGCACATCTACCTACTAAACACATCTTAATCACGGCCAACCTATATCGGATACTCGAATATTATAAATCTTAAAATGCTGCACATAAATCTTAATCCAAGAAAAGAACAAAATTATCACATACACTCTTCCAACATTGTTTGATGATTTATAACGCATTTAGTTATCCTTTCGGTGCCTGCCTTCGTCTCCTTTTTTATTCGTAAACTTCTCCTTTTTGCTTCCCTCGCAGCGGCAGATATATGCTACATTGTACACGACGACGACGACCATATGTTGTTTTAAGGAGAAACTTATGTTTTGACATGAACCGAACAATGTAGTAACAGACACCATCATTGATGGCGGAGAGCGCCACCGAAACAGACAGTCCCAAGAATCCAATCTGAGTTTCGCGTTTTTCCTAATCAAAAAGTTTTTTTCCCATTTTCAAAATATACACCGCCTCCCCCCTGCTAACTGGCTGACTATACTTGGCTTGTAATATTTTTCCAATGAATTACGTTTCGCGTATTACAATGCTTTTACATGGCTACGCGTAGTAGAGATAGCTACCTACTTTGGTTCTTTGTTTGTGGGGATAATTTATGATTCCGTTCTCGTTTGAAGGACGACAGGTTCCGAACAAATAATCACATTTTTTCTATCTCACTTCTTCATATATCTCTGGGTTTTTTTTTTTGTTTTGTTCTCCTCTCTTTCGGGTAAGTAGATTTGCATAGATGAATAAAGTTTACATAATGAAAATGTTACCGCCAATATACAAAACACCATCAGACAGAGAAGGACCTTAGTCAGATGGTAGAAAATTTGTTACACAAAGTCGTGCTTACCTAAACTTTTTTTGTGTGTGTGTGTGTTTTTTTTTGTTACCAAAAAAAACGAAAATAAAAATAAAAGAAAACTTTTAAATGGTTATAGGTGTTAATACCTTTTTTGTTCGGGTATTTAGAGTTTAGCAAACAACGGGGAAAAAATGCTGTTTCAACAACGAATCGAATTACGTGAGTTGTGAGTGAAATAAGGAGACTTTTACTTTTGCCAAAGTTGATAACAAAGGGAGTATTAGGCTTATGCAAAGTCGTTAACTCCAATATTGACTTTGTCGAAAAGGTGAGAGCGAGTATGTGCTTATTTTTATGAAGAGGACTCAACTTGTTGGGAAAAATTTCAAGAAAAAAACGTAGGCGCATGCAGGATTATATATTTATTGTTGCTTGTAGTTGCTACAAAGGGACTGGTCTTATACGAGTCGTGGAGGGGCTGTTCTACTAGAAGCATTCTCTGGTAAGGATGCTGTTTAAGCCCAATAGTGTAATACCATGTTTCCACCAACGTGATTTAGGTAAATCATCTCATAAATGATGTGATTTATCATACATTTTAATGATTACTAATTACGTGATTTATACGTGTTTAATTTTTAATCATGTATCTGTCATCGCAAATACACACAAAATAGAATCGAACATACCCAAATAAAATCAAATAGACCTGTTATCAACTTCAGCACTTTACACAAAAACAAACTGTCAAAAAATTAAAATTGAAAATGCAGAAAGTTATTGTTTATATAATTTTTGGATTTATTCTGGTAAATATAATTTATATCCAAAGCATTTAAACTCATTTTAAATTATTGCGGGTAATTTTTCTTTTGCACTTTTATATGTAGATACGATATTGAAAGTTTGCCAAATGTCACACTAAAACACTTAAAAAATCGGTGGGAACGCCCATCGTGATTTATAAATCACTTCAGCTAAATCACGTTGGTGGGAACATGGTAAAAGGCTGTTACGACTTACGAGATGCTAGCTATGCTAGATACGTCGTATTGCGGCCACGATTTAATTCAGCACCAATACTGGATGACATTCAAGCGGTTAAAATAAAAGTCAACATGCAAGGTCCTAGAAGGAATAATGAATAAATATGAACATTCCTGTGCAACAAAAATCTGCTATGTGTTAATCAGTCTGGTTTTCCCAAACATAGCTGTACTACAACTCTTGAAAACATAAGACAAGATGTTGACAGTAATAATGTAAGTCTTCTACCTAATTCTTTTGGATTTTTATAAATGGAAAATGAATTACAGCAAGCAAAATGACAGCCAAACTCAGCACTGAATTCTTGCCCCGACAAATTAACTGGGGTCAGTTCAGGGCAGGTTCTCAATTCCAGGGCGAGTTGAGTGCTATATCGAACACATAAGGGTTAACCCAGTGCGTAGAAAATTTGTTACTAGGGCCCACGTCAAACAAACCTAATGGTCCAGTTTCTTGAATTCTTCGACAATGTTAGTGCAGTCCTGCCTAAATTTTAGATAAATCAGGCAGTTACGTCAAACTGCTCCATATCTGAACTTCTTCTGTTAAATAGAAGGGTCCCACAGGGGTCAATTTTGGACCGATTCGATGTACATAAATGATTTACCCAATTGCTTAAAAAACACTCAAGTTATGATGTTCAGATACGGAAAAGTTTTCCTCCAGGTCTGTTGGAAAATGCAGTCGTCGAAGTTAACGAAGATTTAAACAATATTCACAATTGGCCGCGGAAAAATGGTTTTTGTTTTAACCCACTTGAGTCCAAATGCTTGGTTATTTCAAAAAAGTCCATCGATACGTCAGATTTTCCCAAAATATACTATGAAAGTAATCACATTGAATTCGTCGATTCAGCTAAAAACCTTGGCATTACTTTTACAAAAACACTTTCTTGGAATACCCATATCAGATTGACAATTGTGAGAGTTTGTGGAGGGCTCTGTATGCTGTGGACCAACCATAGAATTACACCCTTAAAAACAAGAATCGTACTAGCTAAAACATTACTCATCCCATTACCACCAAGTACTCCTAACTACGCCGGAGCCGAAGATGGACATTTCTACTCACTAGAGCTACATCTAAGGTATGTCAAGAAAACACTTTTCAAATATAATGAAACTAGGTTACCACACCAACTTACCAAAATCCTATTGGAAAAACAATTTTTTTGGGTGAAAGAAATTAATAATATTGGAAATCGGTTTGGTTTACACTGGGATCAGAACATGCCGCTGAAAATAGACTGGAATATAAAAAACTTACAGCTTCTGGATTGACTCAAAGCAGATAGCAGACAAGAAACAGAACGGAGAGCGAAGGAAAGCAGCACAAGGATTTTCAAGTTCCTGAATTACTCTAAAGGTCAACATTATCTCATCGATGATATCGATATCAACAAAATTTCGTGGATTTTTAAAGCCAGATGCGATTTGATCCTTCTTATTGCGCGGAGATTTGGGGGCAGCATTTCAACGTACTAAGGGAGTTAAGAGTGAGATACTTTGAAAAGGCAACTTTGAGTGAAGGTGAACTCATTAATGTACTTAATGGAGGGAGCGTAAATGATTGGAACAGGCTGGTGAACTAGATTACTGTTGCCATAACCTACAGAAAACAACTTGTAGCTGAATTCAATTAGTTCAAAGATTGGTTTCACTTTATTTCATTATGTTTACCTTTTCCATTATTTAATAATTGTTTTTAAATCAAATTCCAAAACAAATTTTATGCAATTTGTAAATTACCCGACGGACAACTGTTTATGGTCATTGTCGTAAGTTTTTAAATTTCAACAAAAACTTAATACTTTAATGTCAAAATAATGTATAAATATAAAAAGTTGAAAATAAAGAACATTTTACTTACTCATCCCATTTTTGCTTTACGGTTGTGAACTTTTTAATAATTGTGATTCCGGGCATAAGCGTAAACTCAATGATGCGATGTACAACTACGGCGTAAGAAGGTATGACCACATTTCTCAATTCCCTAAATCAGTTTATTAAGCTAAGAACTACAACTTTACTAAACAATATATTCAATTGCTACAGCCACCTTATATTTTTAATAAGATCTGCCAGTCGCGTTCCCTTAGATCTAAGATTGATAAGCTGTACGGCCCTTTTCGGTAGGAGGCTCAAGGAGTACTTGGAGACATTAATGTGATGATGATTTCTCTCTTATATCTGATTTTGTCTCTATCCCTTTTTTTTTTCTTTTTAATTACTTTCTTTATCCTTCTCTCAATAAATAGTTTTTATTATTTTCTTTTTTTTTCTCTTATTGAATTCAAATAATAATATCTAAAAAATTTGTTAGCTTCTTTTTTCCATTGTTGTAACTTTGTAATACATTACGTATTTAAAAATATTTAAAAAATAAAAATATTTAAGCTTATGCTGTCTAAAAATATATTGGATCTATAAGTGTGTACCAATAAATAAATTATAAATTATGCTTAAAATCCTCACTGAAGAGGCGTTAATTAAGACTAGAGGTATAGGAGACTTCTTTACCTGGGTGGTAAATACCTACATCCAGGTTGGTAACAAGAACACGCCAATCTACAGTTTACCCCTGAAATGGTGACACGCAACTCACTTACAATGCACATCAGGATGAGCGAGCCCGTTGAAAAAAAGATGTATTGAGTCATACTGGAGTTTTGCGAATAACTCAATAATGACTACAAGAATAAAGCTTGCAAGTCACACAAATGAGTCAAAAAGTTTCCTGTTTGCAACAAATTTGAAAGTAGAAGGCGTAGAAAAGGCCTGAAACTGGATTGTATTCCCAGTCGCAACTATAAAGCCTTGCCCGACTTATTTCTAAATTGTTTAACGCGTATCTTAAGGAGGACATTTTTTCCTTGAAAGACTTGACCTACTGCTGATACAACTGCAAGTTCTATAACCAACATAATGGATGATGTCCAAAAATTCAAAACAAGTTGACTGCATTCCCTCGGTCACTGGTACTTACCACAAACATCATTTTCGAAATTTTCTTGGTTACATTCCTCAATCAACTACTCAATTAAAACAACTTGACTGCCCTGGATATGTAAAATCTCTCCAGTCGTCAATGATTATGCACATGGGTTCCTGGGGAATACACACATCACTCCTTCTCGTCTAAAACTGAAACAACAGTCCACCTCATTTCAAACGAAACATAACTTTTGGTAAATAAACCATATATAACTGAGGGTCATGAGATAAACAATATCACCATCTCCCTTGAGAGGACATTTTTCGGGTCAACACTACCAAAGGAGAGTAAACATCAAACCGGTTCATATTTGCACAGGCCAACAACTCTTTTGTTGTGCCAATAATTAAGCTATTAAGAGACTCATTGTTCGGCTATCCCACCCGAAGGTACATCTTACACAAGGGCTCAGATTTAGTCATCTTTGGGGCATGCAACCGCCCCTCCCCCCAACCGTATTCATAAATCCAAAATCAATTTAAACGTTCCCATTTTGGTAGTTAGTGTCGAAGTGCAGTGTAATCTCAAGATAAATAGAAAAGCTTTAATTGAAAATAACCAGCCTATACAGATACACCTCCCCGGGCTATACACGCACACTCTCAGAGGCAAAACATCTTATTGTGCTGTCGCTGTGTATAGAAACTGGAATATTCCCTTTGCTGGTAGATCTTATCGCTCAGTAATTAACATAGCACTCAAGGAGCTTGTGGGCTTAGACTTCTGGTAGGTTAGGTAGCGCTGCCGGCTGCTTGTCCTAAATGACCATTTTGATGATTTAATCAAACAGAGCAAACATTATCCCCAACGAAGCAGTTTTCGTCTCATTGTTCCGAGAGGTAACAATTAATGTCAAATCAAGGCAACAACTATACCACCTACATTATGCCACTATGTATCTCTGCAAGGATATCCGATAATTATGCTCGTACACAATGAACGTTTGGATGAGTGAAGAGGTGGCTCGAACGACGATGGGATGTAATGAAATCTGGGTTGTGCGACTGTGTTTCCCGATAAGAACTTGCGATGAGTGAATGTCCAGGATAAATGAGACTATTTAAATAATTTCCTCGCCGGGAGCATCTGTGTTTCGGATAATGGTTTGTCATTATACATTATGTTGATCGTATCAGATGGTCGTTTAGGGCGGCGACATTGAGATAGAAGATTGTTTCTCCCGGTCCTTTGTTCTTTTAATAGTTTTTTGGGGAAGTCACCAGTTTCTTGGGATTTGCCAAGTTCCCATCGGGCTACTTGTAATGAGTACAATACATTCAAATAATGTCGTAAGTGAAAACCAGCTAAACTTGCTACCAATACTTTTCTGAAGTGAAAGAACTCTTGAAGAATGCCAACATGTTTTAAAAATGGAAATACATCGCCAAATATTTAAATTCTTACAAAACTTATTAAGAAAGCTGCACCAGCAAGACCGACAACAATTTATAGGAACAAAAATGGGAAGCAACGCAGTGGTTGGGAGAAAAAGTCGTCTGTGCTCTTAAAAGTTTTGAGCCTACGCAACGTTGATATTTTTAAAATTGTGTATGCGAATTCGAATAAAAAACAAAAGAAAATCTGTCTTACAGAAAATGTTTCTTTTGAACAGCTTAACACATCTTCACCCGGCTGCCGCTTTTGAGACAAAAAGTATTTTCATCGAACATTGAATCGTTTTTTTATAAATATGTTCCTACCCTTGGACCTTTCTGAGAGCAATATAAAACAAAAACATAGGCAATAAAAACAAAAAATCTATATATATAAAAATGGATCTTGGTTTGTTCGGATGCTTAAAACTTGAGAACGGCTCAACCGATTTGAATGATCTTTGTTTTGTTTTGTTTGTCTTACATCAGCGATGGTTTAGAAGAAAAGAAAAGTTGGAAAATTCTCACAGGTGGCGTTGTAAGCACACATTACATTTTTCATGGGGAAACGCACTTTGAAAAAAAAAAAAAATAAACTGGATAGAAATCGAGTAGTGACACTTCAAATATAGAAAAAAAATATTTTCAAAATCACAGTTTGTTGATCTTTTGTGATAGAAACACTTTACTGCTAAGTGCGAGAGAATAAACAGGTGGCGCTGTGGTCGATCTTCAGAGCCGCTCAACCGATTTCAATGAAACTTTGTGAATGCGCATGGTTGATTCCAACTTGAAAGATAGTATAGTTTTGGGCCCTAATGGAAACAAAGTGCAATCAAAAACAATACAAATAGAAAACCTTGGATTAAAAATAAATAAATAAATATTTTGGCGCGACAGGTCTGTGGGACCCAAGGCCTAGCTTCTCACAACCATTCGTTTTGTGTGGGTTTTAAATTTTTGGGACGAATGGAAGGGATCTAGAGCTTTACGCCGAGTCCAAACGGCTCTTTCATGACAGTTTTACTCTCGGATGTTTGTCAGACGTTCGCGAGAGGTGGCGCAGTGGAAAAAACCTTAAGATGTAATTTGGTTCTTTCGTTAACAAAGCCATTTGCAAAAAATGCCATATAGGTAACAAAATAATTAAATTACTATAGGTATCTGGACATTTATGAAGCCTTGAATTTTTGTAAATGGTGTTCAACACAATGGGGCAGTACCTAATCAAAAAGGGCGCCGTTGCACCTCCCTTAAAAAACGACTCTGCGAATTGTGGCGGGACTTAATACGAAAGGCACGGGCAGCGCCGTGGGAGTACAGCTAGTTTTAATATAATTTTTCCTTTAAGACCATTTGTATTGCTCTAAAATTCAAAAGGGTTACCAAATGATTTGAACAAATTTTTGGTCAAGCAAGGTCATCTCCTACACATTACAAGTCACTAGTTACATTGCGGTTACTGGTATTTTACGTCCCAGTTATCTAATCTCCAATGGTTTTTGAATTTAATAAAAAATTGCATCATGATATAAGGTACCTACAGTGTGTGCTAACTGATATTGCTTTAGATAACATGGGAGGGCGTTAAGTGGTTCATCCTTATTTTGAGTTTGAGCTTGAGCTCAGAAATTAGAGAGGTGCCAATGTAGAAACTGAATTTTATGCTAGAGGAGGTTTTACAAACAGCTGTTCAACTTAGCTTGTGTCTTGACTATAAAGGATATAGGATAGGTTGGCTCCTATTGCCCAGATGTATATCATAATATTTCCCTTAAACTCAATCAGCCTAAATTCCATATTAAAATGGTTCTCCCAATCAAAAAAACGTATCCCAAGATTCGCCGAATGACATAAGTGTAAACCTATCAAAGAAGTGAAATAATTTCCCTATTAGATTGCCTATACCTCCTCGAAACGTAACAGGTCCCATTGACGTATACCTTCACAAGTTCATACTCTTATATATATTATACATCGTAGGGCATCCTAAATGTCAAATACATCCCATGGATTAATTCGTTTACTTGCCCTATACGCCGCACACAGTCAGTTAGTCAATCTCCCTTCAGGCACCCCTTTATTTGATTTGAATGCCACTACAAGTCATATAATTAGATTTTATCCCTCCAAGACATTTGTTTGCATGGGCGAGTATATTTCACTGTCATATGTTGTCGGAGAACGACAGCAATATAAAATGTCTGTGTCGACTGTCGAGCGTATGCTTACGCTACGATTACGCAATGTAAAGTGTTAATTCAAAGAAATAATTTCAAAATCCATTTTCTGCCACACACACACGCTGACATCCTCATTCTAGGTTGTTTTTTTTTCGCCCATAGACGACATGCTGTGACATATGAAATGACACAAGTAAGACAAATTAGACATTTAATTTGCCAAGAGCTCCTCAACAGGAGCTTCCATCATGGATCGGGTGATTTGCCATTTAAGGGACAGTTACACGGAATATAGTCATTATTACCTGCCAACCTAATAGTGTCAGCTAATTTCCCTTTCGAATTAACCCGATGGCGTGTGTTCGCCGACACATGAACAGATTGAACTGAGTACACTTTTAATTAGTACCTACAGTTTAATTTGACAATGATTTTGAGGAAATCGTTTTATATGGTGTGGTGTTTTGTACGGCGGACGAGACAAGAGAGTGATCAATTTGACGAAGACTGAAAGGGATTTTTGAGCTATTAACTCAACTTTTGTAGAGGTTAGCTGTCAAATGAGTCTTTAAACAGATTTTGTATTTGTTTCTGGTGAACTGTGAAGTTTTCGAAACCATTTAAGGATGACCAAAGAGAGTCTTACAAAACTTAGGCATCAAGACTGATTTTAGAAAAGCTTGGCCTAGGATACATACTCAGAAAAGTTCCGCCAAATATTTATTTCAATATTTTCTGGTGCTTTCTCATATTTTACAAAAGGATTAACTTAAAGCATTGCACATTGACAGAAAAGTAAAAACGATTAACCATGGTTTCGTTGTTTTTTAAATGACCCCCTGCCCCCAATTTGGGGCCAAATATTAAGTGTTTGTAGTATTTGGAAATATTTTATTTGGATACGTGGTTCAGAAAATTTCGAATACTCCAGTACCCCTTTTTAGGGGGCAATATCCAATCCATATGTGTGTAAAATACTTGAAACTTGGTAATGCAAAGTGTTTTTAACGTTTTTAGGAATTTTCCAACTTTAAGTGTTTTTTTTTGAGCGTCTGGGACGTATTTAGGAAGAGTTTTTCTGAAGTTTTTTGGTGCGATTTTCGGTGTATTTCTTGCAGCGAGTTTAGGAAGGTTTTTTGAAATATTTTCGTACCGTATTTTAGCCGGCAGTTAAACTGCCTCTTTAAACGTTTTTTTCGGGGCATTCGCAAAGCGTTTTTGAAAAAGTTTTTTGCACCGATTTTGGGTTTTCTTGACGCTTTTTTTGTGCATTTTTAAAGCATTTTGGAAGAATATTTCTGGGCGTTTTTGTAACACCTTATTTTAATAGGTTCTTAAGACTTTTTATGATTTTTTTTTGTAGTGATTTTTGGAACATTCTTAGGAGCACTGTTATTAGGCGTTTTCTGCGAAGTTTTTATGCAGTTTATGAATGTTGAGCAACATGAAAAAGTGCAGTTTGGTGCCAAGCAAAAGGATTTGCATCAGAGTTTCTCCACAAGTACAACAAGTGGGGCAGTAAGGCACCCGAAATATGGGCCATCTCAAAATTTCTCAAGTAGAAGAAAGTCAAAAGACAAAACTTCCATAAAATCCTCTTAGATCCTAAAAAATTAACTGGGCCTCTTTATACGCTGTTCGTGTTGGCATTAAGGGTCCTTCATGTAATTCAAATCTAAAGCTGAAACTAGCGACTCTGTAAATGGATCCCATTATAGAAAGACAATCAGAGAATAGTTTTTTCCGAATTTGTTTCACATACAACTGAAAGATATTAATATTTTCAACATGGGAGCAGTTTGTGAAAATATCTGCTCAATATGGGGGACAGTCAAGTAGCTGGGTTATTTTGTGATATAAGTTTCATTTGGGAAGTATACAGTGGCTGGTGAAGGCCGCTACCAAAAAAAATTTGATTAACCATTTTTGTCTATTTAATGAATCTGGTTAATTTTTTCTAGTTTTGTAGATTGATTTTTAGTTTTAACAAAAATGGATACCTGGGAGCAAGAATTCGGATTGTCCGCCGCTATCACGCACTGGAGTCCGTAGTTTCGGTTCAAAGAGAGTATAGGCGCACGTTTGGCGGCAATCCTTCGAGCAGATGGAGTATAAAGAAACTTGTTAATAATTTTGCCGAGCATGGGCAGTCAAAAGAAGACCTTACCATCGAAACCCTTCCGTTCGGACGGAGGAAACAATAGCTGCTGTTTCGACAAGAAGCTTATCTGCTTAAATGGATATAAGGAGACAGTCATTGTAGTCAATTATGCACAATGATTTGGACTTATTCCCATATAAAATTCAAATGACCAACAAACTGAATGCAGCAGACTTGCCAATTCACTTGGAATTTTGACCGAGGATGCTTCAAATGGTGGAAGAGAACGGAAATATGTTGAACTGTGTTTTTATGTCTAACGAGGCCCATTTCGATTTAAACGGCGACATAAACTGTCGAATATGGAGTGTGGTGTGCAGTTTCATCACGCTGCATTGTCGGGCCCTACTTCTTCGAAGAAAACGGTCAAACATGCATGTTGAGAGAGTTTTTCTATCCAGAATTACGCCGAATGAGAATTTCTTTCAACTCTGTGTGGTTTTAGCAAAATAGTGCAACTCCTCACGTAGCCCGGCCTGTTATGACAAAATTGCTACGAAAATGTCCCAATATCCACAAACTCCACATTCTGTTTGCCCTCCCCAGGTCGCCTGACCTTACTGTACCTGACTTTTTCTTGTGGGATTATTGCAAGCAGGAAGTCTACAAAGCAAAATCAATAAAATTAAAGGAACTAAATCCATTTGAGACAATTGCGGCTATTCCTGTCTCAACTCTCCAAGCAGTAATGAATACATTTTTGGTAAGATGCCGCACACGCATCAACGAGCAGGAGGGGGCATTCAAATTCCATTATTTTTAAAACTAATTTAGCTATTTTTAATATCATTGAATGAGCTTTAACATGAATAAAAGAAAAATGAATTAAATACACTGGAAAAAAGAATATTGCTATAGTCATCAGCCACCCTGTATGAATAAGCGGTTTTTTTTAAGGATTGGACTGCCTGAACGATCTGTGAGCTTAAAACTAAAAAAACGCTGCCTACCGCCAGGCGTAAGTTGAAAACCAACAAAATTTAATTCCAGGCCGATTTAAACCAAACAATTCCAGCAATGTCCTCAAATCAAGGATGCACAAAATTCCACAATTCCACACAAATAAATGGTTTTAAAGTGAAACCCATATCTCCATTGCTGGGCAATTGTACGCTTGACAATATCCCCGGTTACCACATCCTATACTAGTTAGGAATTCACAAAATCACATTGCCACCCAAACACTGTCTGCCAGAATGGTATAAGCCAACATAAGCATCTGTTGGATATAGAATATCTCCTTTGGTCTCGATTTTGTTGGCCTAATTTTGCTACAGCAATCGTTCTCTGCTATACATCCCCCGATGATGGCAACTGCAGTCAGCAATGTCAGAATTTTGCTACCACCCTTCGGGAAAGACTTTGATTTTCAAATCACCGCATCGAACAAAGAGCAACTCATATCACAGACAGAATAGACAGGACGATTGTAACAAAAGTCAGCAGCATGTCTAGTGGAATCCTTCAGTGAAAACCGACGATGTCGGCTGCCAATCGATTTTCATTACTTCGACCATTTTGCCTGTCATCGAGAGAGTTGGTCGATCCAAGGGAAAGTATCAGCGAAAAGCGTGATGCAGTTTTCCCTGCGATGGATCCTGAATCACAATTATTTTCCATGTTGCCGACAGAAGGAACATGCAGTGGTTTTTGATTGGAATTTAACCATTCTGATGAAGCTTCAACTCTTTGTCTCTCTTTGTTGAATGTCGAATGGTAGGGCTGCTTTTGTACAAGGGATACATGTTGGTTAATTATTTTGCCGGCGCTTACCTCAAAGGTCTCTAGATGCAGATAAATGACTCCTAGATAAAACCAAATACCAGAAACCATTTACAACCACGAAAAGACGTGAATCTTAATTAAAGTTGAGAAATTCACACAAAACGCCAGTCGGAAACAGGGACATTCCCGGGGTATTTCAAATCAAAATGAGGAGGAAGGCATTTGCATTGAACACCTGCACCGTAAGCGCAAAAATCCCAAAACATTGCACATTGCCACTGCTGGCGCAAGATTATTAGTTTTCGCTTGTGTGACGTTTTTGTGAGTGAACCCCCCGCCGCCAACAGAGCGCGCAGACAAGGGAAAACACCGACACAACAATAAGTCTTGTTCTCGGAAAGAAAATGGCAAAAGATTTGTCTGAGCAAATATGCCAGGACGACGACTCCTTACTGAATACTTTCGCATGGAGGGAGAGAATCTGCAGTCGTTGACGTCGTCAGTCGTCACGTTGAAAGTCAAAATGTTTTTGAATGAAATATTTTGCACTGTTGCACTGTCTCGGGTATGTGTCAGCTAAATCAGATGCACAGCAGGATTATGCGAAGGAATAAGCATTTTGTCGATTGAATCACGTCGACACAGATTTTTCAAACTGCACAATGCGCACATGTGCTTACATGAAAAAGAAGCAAACTATATTTTAAAACCTTTTGCTATAAACAATTTAAGCGAACTATTAACTACTAGCTGTACTCCCACGGCGCTGCCCGTGCCTTTCGTATTAAGTCCCGCCACAATTCGCAGATTCGTTTTTTAAGGGAGGTGCAACGGCGCCCTTTTTGATTAGGTACTGCCCCATTGTGTTGAACACCATTTACAAAAATTCAAGGCTTCATAAACGTCCAGATACCTATAGTAATTTAATTATTTTGTTACCTATATGGCAAGTGCCATATCCCGATTTCTATCCCGATTATTTTTTGCAAATGGCTTTGTTAACGAAAGAACCAAATTACATCTTAAGGTTTTTTCCACTGCGCCACCTCTCGCGAACGTCTGACAAACATCCGAGAGTAAAACTGTCATGAAAGAGCCGTTTGGACTCGGCGTAAAGCTCTAGATCCCTTCCATTCGTCCCAATTGAAAACCCACACAAAACGAATGGTTGTGAGAAGCTAGGCCTTAGGTCCCACAGACCTGTCGCGCCAAAATATTTATTTATTTATTTTTAATCCAAGGTTTTCTATTTGTATTGTTTTTGATTGCACTTTGTTTCCATTAGGGCCCAAAACTATACTATCTTTCAAGTTGGAATCAACCATGCGCATTCACAAAGTTTCATTGAAATCGGTTGAGCGGCTCTGAAGATCGACCACAGCGCCACCTGTTTATTCTCTCGCACTTAGCAGTAAAGTGTTTCTATCACAAAAGATCAACAAACTGTGATTTTGAAAATATTTTTTTTCTATATTTGAAGTGTCACTACCTACTCGATTTCTATCCAGTTTATTATTTTTTTTTTTTTCAAAGTGCGTTTCCCCATGAAAAATGTAATGTGTGCCTACAACGCCACCTGTTGAGAATTTTCCAACTTTTCTTTTCTTCTAAACCATCGCTGATGTAAGGCAAACAAAACAAAACAAAGATCATTGAAATCGGTTGAGCCGTTCTCGAGTTTTAAGCATCCGAACAAACCAAGATCCATTTTTATATATATAGATTAAAGATCCCGAAAAGTCCGAAGGCTGTGTGAACTACGCGACTGAATTTTGGCAGCATTATTGACCGAAATGTATTTTTTTGGTGGCTTCACTGTCATTAACTGGCCATTACTCAAATAATTCTTAATCAATTAAAAAAACTATTAAATTGATAAAGACGGCAAACACATTCTATCTATTGATCAACTTCATTCCACTTCATTCAGAAGCTGAAGCTAACAGGTCAAATTCTTAAAAAATATCAGCGAAACGATTGTTCTTGATCGTTGTTCTGCTTTGGAGAGTCAGAGTGGTCGGCTTACAACAAAACCACTGTGCGTCCTTTTCATTTTTGGAGCAGAATGAAAGCGAAATAGTTATTGTGAATTGAAAGCGATAATGTTTTTCTGAGGAAAATGATTGAGATGACACATTTGGACGTCTGTTGTTTTTAATAGGTACTAAAATACATATGGGGAACTCTCGATTTAGTTAAAATAAAAACTGCTTTCGATAAGCTACTCACTCTTTTACATAAGGTCAAAAGCAGTGTTGCCACTAAAAATAAGGGAATCCGGTGAAATATGACTGTATGACCGATTTTATTTATTTTAAATTTTGTTAAAAAAATCCGTCCAAAAGTTAAAATAAGAATTTTTAATCAGAAATCCGAACAAAAATTTAATATAGCAATATTATTTGACTATAAATACTAGTGGTTATGTTTAGTTTCTTTATTTTATTAAACAAATCTTAAAAGTAAACAAAAAAAATTCAATTCATTAATAAGTTTTGCATTACAAAGTTTTGCTAAGAAGGAGATTTCAATAAAATTCAGGTGCCGCTATAGTTTTCTAGGTTTATTCGCAATAAAACGGATTTTGTTTGATATAGTGAGTTTCATTTAAATTTTGCAAATCTTTCTTTATTTTTAGTCTACAAAATAATATAATTTTTCCGGCCAAAAACTCGGTTAGACCTGATTTTAAAATGTTCTCCGGTCAGAGTAAAGAGAATTCTGTCACATATGACCGGAATCCAGTCAGAATGACAGCATACTCTCAAAAGTAAATGTTTTGTTCTCCCATCTTGGTGTTTTCCTTTCGTGAGTATTTAAAAACAATGCCGTCAAGGGAATACACAAAATTTCAAAAAATCACCACAGTTTTTCATTTTACGAGAAATGGATTTCTTACTCTTGTAAGACAAGTCTTAAAAAATATTTAGAAAGAGAAATACTGACTTAACGGACTTTTACTTGAAAATTGTTCTAAACATTTTAACATCTGAAAATGAAAACATTTTTTAATGGACCGATAAATCACTCCTCATCTCCTATCTCGCATTCTTTTAAACACGTTCGACAAGCTACCCCTTTCCTGTCGCTTTTCCGTTTCATTTGAATGCGAAATTATTGCCCAATGGCCTGTTTTTTTTTTTTGTTTCATCGGAATTGGGACTAACTGCCCAACCAAACATACATTCTGTTCAAAAACCTCACATCGGGGGCCACCTATTTCGTTTTCTGTCGGTTTTTCGTTTCAATGGAGTTGTAAATTTCTTTCAAATGCGTCACAAACTCTGCATGAGCTGAACCATCATATATCTGCCTCTCCCGTTTCCTGACGGTTTTTCGTTTCATTTGGAGTTGGGACTTACTGCTCTTACGTTTGAAGTCTCATTTTCGTTTCATCGGAATGCGAAATTACTGCCCAACGGCCTATTATTTTTCAAGACTCAAAGTCAAACCAAATATCATGCCAAGCGAACTCTCTGTAAATTAAATAAACATTTTCTCTTGCTGCTGTTCTAGAACTCTTTAAGGCATTTTCAAAATGAGTTTACACTTAAATATTATACACACAAAAATAGATATTTAAGACTACTTTTAACCCACTTATGTACTCTGATACGAGTCTTTGAATGACGCAACACATTATACCTCACTTGAAGTTGTGTCAATAATAAAAATCGCCATTTAAATGTATTCTTTTAGAAATAGAACCAACTTCTATAGGTTTATCTCCACAAGTTCCAACAAGAGTTTGATACCTCTTTTTAGTGGGATCGTATCGATAGATACCCAATACCCATCATCCAACCTACGCACCACATTCACCGACTGATGTTCACCCAATTTTCGATTACCTACTCATCGTTCGACGAATAAACTTCAAATGTCAATAGCGTTTAAATTACATAACGTCTACGTCTCGGAAGTAGTTCTGCACCTTTTTCTTCTCCTTATTAAAAGATAAATATTTTTTATTTAAAATTTTTGATTCAAATTCAGTCCATACCTACAACAATTTCAGTTCAGTTTTGCTTCTACTTTCTTTTCTCGCTGCCCACGCACAATTGTAACAAAAATCAGAAGAAACAAAAACATTTATCCCACCACACCACAAAATGCGAGCGATTAGTAATAGATTCTCTTATATCACCGCTCGCTCATCTTCTGGGCAAACACTTGACGTCGCGTCGTTCCATAAAAGAGCCTTTCGAAAACGGGTCAGAATGACACTTCAAATGGGAGCACTCTTGAGTACGCGTAATACATCAATCAGTGACACCGTTACCGCTACGTTTTGTAACATTTTGCGTTGTCTGACTGTCTGTCTGTCTGTGTTGCTTTTTGTGCTTTTATTGGGGCCAAGCCGATCGACGGATCGTGTGATTCGCAAAATGCGAACAACTCTCGTTTAGTGATATAAAAGCGAGCATTAGGATGAGATGAGCATCAGTTAGAAATAAGAAATTAGTTGGCCAACAATGGATCTCTTTGGCGACGTGAAGGTAGGTCTGCTTGACGTGTGGATAGGTGCGGGATGTTGAATTGAAAGTCCATTTGCAGATGCTGGTGCTGCTGCTGGCGTATTTGGCATCTAGTTGCGGCAGACCCACGGGATTACCCAACCAGGGATACAGCAAGAACGTGCAACAGCAGCCGAGTAGTCTGGACAAGATTCTTAAGGCCGTGCTGGTCCACGAGTCCACTGGCAACGGCGTGCATTCGGGAAGTGTTGCCAGTGAAACTGGAGACAGTTTCAAGGTGACAAAACAAAACGGGTACCGCGCTGGACCGAGTCCCAGCACCGGCTATACGTACTCCGCGAAAACTGGATTACAAAACATTCGCGTCTTTCACAAGTCGCATGGAGATACAGGGTACACCCAGCCTCAAGTTGTGAGAGAAGCACCCAGGGGTTTTTCCAACTATGGAGGTGGCACTTCAAAGGTTGATCCGGATCAAGCCTTGAAGTCTATTCACGATTCGCTCTTCAGGCCTAGATCTGGGCAGTCGTTCTTTGCATCCAGTGAGGGCTTCCGACATGAGACCCCGAAGCAGTCGGGCTATTTTTACGCAGCTCCCCGGGAAAGTGGGTTTGCTCAAACTTTTAACAGGGGCGGTCCATACCCAAGCCCTGGTCCATCGCTAAATACAGGCTTTGCGAACGAGAATCCATCAAACACTGGAAGTGTAGGATATCCATCGGTTGGCTATCAGTACCCTAGCCCTCAGAAGGCCGGTTTTGCTGGTGAGAATCTGTCAAATACCTTCGCAAATGCTCAGTCCAACTCAGCGCATGCTCTAGGAGGGGGCTTCGAGAGTTCGAACAATGCTGGCAGTGGTTATCCGTTTTCAGGCTTCTCTGCTGCAGTGCTTTCCTTTAGTGAAGACCCCAAAGGGTACAATGGATTTCAACACACGAGCCCGGCCCACGCACCCAAACCCGAGGGCTTCCGGTACGAAAAACCGGTGAGTGTGGGCTACACTTACGAGAAGCCCGCTGCAGCGGACCAAGTTGCCATATCCCAGTTTGTCAGTAGCTTGGCGCAGCTGAGCTCCGAAAATCAAGGCTATCGCTATGAGAAGCCAACTCAAAGTGTCGTGCCCCAGGGATCCTACGCTGTGAGCGAAGGCTATCAGTACACTGCCCCACCGCAGTCGATAGCAGCACCCCAACGGTTCGAACAACCTTTAAACTCCAACTACAACTTCAATAATTTTGCTCCCAATTTCGTCGGCAGTCCCAACTCGGAACAACCTCAAACCTATCAGAACGAAGGATATCATTACGATCAGCCTAACAGGCCCGACAGTGCAAAATCCGTCTTCAAAGGTCAACCCTACCTACCTCAACCACCATCCGCAGCCAAAGACACCAGCTACCCGACTAATGGCTATCGATATGACAAACCGGATGAGTCCAGCCGACCGAAGACTACTTTCAAAGGTCAGCCCTACCTGCCCATACCTCCTGTATCAGGCGGTTTGTAAAGGCTGTTAGTAAAATATTACTTCTAAGTCCACCTAGGTTAAGTCTTGTTGTTCCTTTGACATGTCAAAATAGAATTTTGCTGTCGATATTTTATTTATTGTTTTATTCATATTTTTATGCAGCCATGAAATCAAACAGCGTCTTTGATTTGTAAAAACTTCAAAGTGATGCAAACTGCTTGAAAACAAAGGCTGCTATCCTTCTCATAAATGTGTTGGTATGGGTTATCGGTTTGGCAATTTGGATTTGCCTTTTCAACCCGGCATGTGGGCCCTATTGGGGAGGAACAAACGGAGGCTGTCTGCAGTGTACTTTCGCACTTGTGTGCGGAAATCATGATAAATGTTTGGCATCGTAGAATAAATGTCCTGCGGGGAATAGAAAATATTAATCTCAGCGGGAATTTGCAGCTGTTTATGGAAGTTCAATTATATTTTAAAGATTTGCCTTAACTTATTTTTGCTGGCCGTCGGCAGAGACAGGGACTTTAGTCTGGGGACTTGAATTAAATACACTTTAAGGGATAAGCGCAGCAAGTGGCAAAGAACTTTTTATGAACCGATGGTAAAACCATAAATCTCCAAGCTTGGTGAGCTTTTTAAAAATAGGCATTGACTCAAAAGACTCCTGCATGGAAAGGCTAGACTTACCCATGTTGGTCAAAAATGTATCCACCATTCTAATGGAATAATGGAATCTTCCGTGTCAAGGCGACCCAATATAGGGTGCAGCTTATCGGGAAGTTTGAATTTTGTCCATCAGCGTTTAGCAAGGTGGTGATGAGATGACGCTTAGAAGTTTTTTTTTCTTAGATATGTCATCCTAGCTTGGCACCTCTTTTGGAAGCCTTTGGTTCAAAATTTAAGTTTCAGGACCGTATACCTCACGAACCTATCATAGAAAGTAGGTCATATGAAGGTGAGGTTCTTAGAAATTTGTCTGTCTCCTGTTATAGAAATGAGAGGTCTAGGTTAAACTGATGCTAAGCGGAGTATACTGGTACAAAAGCGGACTGAAACAATGTGCCCCAGGAAGTTGTTTTTCTAATATTCTAGGCTAAGGAGCATATCTAGTTCTCAGTGAAAAAAAGAAGAAAGTTCGTTTATTCCATCATCTTCGCTGTGTTTTCAAAAGCTGCGTTTACATTGTATATTTTTATGCCAATTTTGATGACATTATGTTGGATGGAATGATGGTCGTTTTTTATTTATTTATTTATTTATTTTCGTTCCCGACAGACAGTGCTTGAAATGTCCGCCCATCACAATAAACGAAGACTGTCTCTTATTTTTCTACTTAGTTAAATAAATTTTAATACCTGATTAATATTATCTTAACAAATTTTATTCATCTTCTGGATGAAGCAGAAATTCAATTAATAGGTAGTCGAAAATGTATTCTTTTTTCTGTATTGATAAATATTTGAGTAATCAAAAGGCACTTAAGTAAGATTAAACACATTTTTGTCAAAAACGCCCATAAAAAGTAGGCATGGCAATGAACGATATAGCCTTAAGGCTTCTCTAAAACAACGAACATATTTTTTATTTATTTTATATTGTGGGCTAAAAACCTACAATTTTATTAGATGTACAAAATAATTTCTCGTATTGTATTTAAGTAGACAATCGTTGACTACAAGGAGACTTGTTTTTATACCATTTTGAAGTCCGTCCAAACAAAGTATAAGTATTCATAAACTGCTCTGACGAATTAAAGACAATCAGCTATTTATTATCTCAAACAGTAACAAATTAGATTTGCACTATAAAAGTCACTGAATAAAATATAAAACGTCTTTATATAAACGTTAGTTATTTTCTTTTCGATAATCTACTTCGTTTCTTACAACGAAAAACGTTTTTTGGTTTCGCGAAAAAATATTTCGTTGTTTTTTGCTAAAATTCGTTTCATTTTCAAAGCTGCATGAAAAGAAAAAAAACAGAGAGCGTGCTTGTGACCACACGCCAGATGTGAAACTTCTCTCGCTAAATGTGGATGTTAAATTGAACTGTGTTGTATGTAGTTGAATTTCATTAAGAAATTAAATTCAAAAACCAAATCTTTATAATATTATAATCTTAATACAGCGCAGTAGATAATTATGTTCATTAATTTAAAAAGCTTTCATAACGCAATCCAATCCAAAGTTTTCTTTTTCGAGAGTTTTTGTTTGCATTTTGTTTTCATATCGTCAACTGATTCAGTAGTTTAGTGTCTGTGTAAAACCTAGCTTCTTCAGTTCACTTCAACGTGCCCATACAAGTATTCACTTTGAGAATTAAGTTGAAAAAATTTAAAAAATATGTCTTTCCATATAACCATACAAACCCACAAAATTTCATTGACATCGGTTGAGTGGTTAAGAAGATCGACAACAGCGCCACCTATCGGTTCCAAAACTATCCTATCCATCAAGTTACAAAAAACCATACCCACACACAAAATTTCATTGAAATCCGTTGAGTGGTTAAGGAGTTTTAGGCGGCGCCCTAGTGATGGCGACAATAGGTGGCAATTTCCGTCACGCACTTCCGCTTTAAAGAATCGATTTTACTCCCAAGTCGCGCCATAAGATGTTTCACATCAAAAAGTTCGAGCAAGCTAACATACACAAAACGAAATCTGTTTCGTTAGCGAAAAACGTGAATGAAGTAGCTATACCTAATTTTTTTCGCGGACCAAAATTTGTGTTTAGATCAACATGAACTAAAAAACGAAAACGTGAATGAAATTACTTTCGTTTTTTTTGATTTGATAAAATTCGTATCGATTTCAAAGTTACATAAAGGAAAAGGTTTTCGAAAATTAGAAACGTCTATATAAAAGCTGTCGTTATTTTCTATTCATACAAAACGAAAATCACCTTTGTTTTTATAGCGAAAACGTTAAAGAAATAGCTATCGTTTTTCGCTGTCTTTTTTTTTTAACTTTCACAAAACAATACTTGTTTTTAGAGCAACATGGAGTAAAAGAATAACCAAAACATTAATACAAAAGCTTTCGTTTTTTTCTAAACTTAGTTTCGTTTTAAAAGTTACATAAAGGAAAATGTTCGCGCAAGAAAGAATGATTGAACGCGTTCATTTTACATTGTCTCAACTCTTGTAGGAGTACACTATCTGTTTTTGAAAATATAACTCGTAAGAGGCTATAGCGTTTCGGACTATTGATCAACGAACTGCTAAGCGGAACCTTTTAAAATCGGTAACTGGCTTTCCTATCTACTTGAATAAAGTCACAGAAAGATGGATGAATTATTGTGGCAAGCTTATACTAGGAACAAGCGTCAGCGACATGGTATACACCGTCCTCTTGAAACTTTCTAATTGAATTACCTTATCAATCACTATTACCAACTCTGTTCTCAATGTTCACTATCAAGTGAAGATACCTTGCACTCTATAGTGAAAAATATATTCGCTCGTTATTATTAGCCGAGAATAATTTAATTGCTACCTGCAGCGCTGCATCACCTCATTGTCATCGACTGTGCTTCCGTTAACTTTATAATGAAGAAATGCGTTCTTGACGTATCATACCGAGAACAAACTACCCGCGTACGTTGGTGCCGATTGCCGATAGCATGGTGCTTCTGAAAAGTTTCCCGCCATAAAGTTCAGGTAATCAGTATCGAAACAATGAAGAAGTAGAATTCTCTGAAAAATCAATATGAGGTATTTGTTGTTAACGCAATTTAAAGAAGCCCTAATGATACTTATTAGGTTCTGCAGTTTCCCAACGAAACAACAGCAATGACGCCTCGCCCTCGCCTCGGTGCACCGAGCGCAGCCACAAAAAGGATGTCACAAAGAAAATTGATGTGCGGCGAAAGTTCTATCATAAACTTTGTTTGACAGTTTGTTGTTGTTGTTTTTTTCCGTCTTTTATCTGTATATTCCCATCAATGCAATATAACTTTTTTTATGCATTCATGTTGCAGGGTGAAGAAAAATAAAAAAAATAGACAAAAACCAGTTGAAAAGTTTTTCCATTGCTCTCTAAACAAATCACAACACACAACAATATACGTTTTCTGTATTTTATTGAAGTGAATTTGCATATAATTTTCCAGCAACTTTGAACACGGCAATGGAATGCACACGAGGAGGAAATATTCATAAATGCGAATCGAGTATGTGCGAGAATCTCGTTGGTCCTTCTCTGCGTGTACAGCGTACGATTGTATGTAGGGTCTCTCTGACATTTGAAAAATATGTATATTTGAATTGCAATAAGTTCAATTGGCGTTTCGTAGCTGTACAGAATGTAGATTATGCGACAAAGTTGTTTGGTACAAGTTTGTTTGACCAAATGCAATAGAAAAGCGAAAAGAAGCACATGCTCTGGGGCATTAAAAATATGTCACGACACGAGGTAAAACAAGATTTGAAAAAAAAGTATTGTTTTGAAATATAATTCATAAGTGGATACTGGATATGGGTGCGTTCACCATCCAGGTGCGGGTAAAGTTGTGTTCTTTCAAACATTGCCTACAAATTTAAAAATGTATAGATACAATTCACAGAGCACCTCTTAATACAAACAGAATGACTGCAGGCACTGAATGAGAAGTCAGTTTAAAGATCAAGTCAAGATCAGCTATAGATGTGAGCTAATTTGGTGAATTATTTCTTGTTTCATATTGTGTCCTTTAAATTGTTTCAAAATAGTCCCAAGCACATATCAAGCCGTACACAAGAAATGGGACATTTTCACAAATTCTGCATAACTTAAAGTTGAGCTGATTCGGAGCAACAGAGCATTTGACTGTAGATTGTTTTATTGGGCATTTGTCTACTCCACTTGGCTTCCAGAACGTAGATTTCAGTCATAGAATGCAACAAAATTTGTTGTACATATTGCTAGGTTAATTTAAAGCACCTTACTGGATTTACTGCACAAAAGGTGTTGATGTTGGAAGTGGTTAGTAGTACGGCGTTGGCCATTGCCTGTACCTGAAATCTCACAGTCCGTCAATGCGAACGCGGCTGAAAATCAGAAATGCGTCGGCGATATTCCGTCTCGCAAGATCACCATATTTTCAACTTGCGTCAAATTCCAAGGTTTTACTAAACTTTTTGCAAACATTTGGAGTGGAATCTTGTAACATGAAAACGTTCATTCGTTTTCGTTTTCGTAGATACATTTTCCCTCATGCAACTTTTTTGCATGAAAGCAAACTCTCAAAAGCCTTTTCATTGACATTTTCGTTTGATATGCTTTATGTAGGTAGCTCAAAAAACGAAAAACAATTTCGTTTCGCGCAAAAGGTAAACAACGACAGAAGTTTCGTTGACATTTTTCATTTTCTTTGTGGCTTTTCCCTCGTCGCAAACCCAAGTAAGGTGTCAAAAGAAAGAAGTAATGTTTATGGCTATATGTTTTCAAGAAAACGATTCTAGTCGTGGCTACATTGTGTAGAAAAACTGCACAATTAAATTAAAGTATTAGTCGGCGCAGTGGCTTAGTGGTAGTGTGTTGGGCTACTAAGCGAGGGGTTCCAGGTTCGAATCCCGAAAGGGCCAAATTACATCTTAAGGTTTTTTTCCACTGCGCCACCTCTCGCGAACGTCTGACAAACATCTGAGAGTAAAACTGTCATGAATGAGCTTCTCAATTAGCCGTTTGGACTCGGCGTAAAATTGTAGATCCCTTTCATTCGTCCCAAAATTGAAAACCCACACAAAACGAATGGTTGTGAGAAGCTAGGCCTTGGGTCCCATAGACCTGTCGCGCCAAAATATTTATTTAATTTTTTTTTTAAATAAAAGTATTAACCTTAACATGAAAACCAAATTTCTACTGCTACTATTTGGAGTCAAATCTCTTCTCTTCTCTACATCTCTACACAATAATGAAACTGTGGAATAAAAAGTGTTGGACCACGCATCGCGTGGAAACTTTTGGACGGATTTTGATGAAACTTGACATAGAGATTGCTTATGTTCTGGGTCGGGACTTAGGATACTTTTTATAAAGAAATATAACGTGGTTCTTTCCAAATAGTTAGTACAGTATTTTAACTATTTTAAAATAGTTATACAGACCTAGCTCAGTAATGACTTATCGGATAGAAAAAATAAATAAGTAGATGAATTTAGTAAATGTTCCCTGAATCTTAAAGATATAAAGCATCCTCCTGCGTTCTCCTGAAGCTGAGCAATGTTCAAAACAATTATTCAAAACATCACTCCTAATTTTCAGTGTATACTACTGCCAGTAGTCATGCAGTAGTGTGTGTGTGAGTATATTCAGGTTGAACACATTTTCAGATGTTGTTCATCAAGAAAATCTATATTATAAAAATGGTGTGAAAAAACTAGGTATAGTAGTAATTCATGAATTGAGAACGGCTGAGCCGATTTGGCTAAAATTTTGAGAAAACTTTCTGAAAAAGTCGGGAAATTGGAAAAATAAAATACTGATTTTTTGTATGGAATTTTGTGTGCAAATGGCCTGCAAACCTCTGTTCAATTTCACTGACAGGTCCTTCCACTGACACCAATTTTTCAATGATTGCTATAACTGACTTGCCAAAAAAATTAAACCACCATTCCACTGATTTGTTCCAATGATAGCTATAACTGTGGCCTAAGAGTACATTAGGTAGTGCTGTCAAAAACTAAAGCTCCTGGAACTGAAAATTCTCCTAAAACTTTGCAATTTAAACTGCACTGCTTCGTAAGCATTTGCTAATATAAAGACGAAAACGAAAAGAGTTACATGATGCAAAATTTCCCTTTCGCATGATTTCTGTCGTTTTTTTTATAAAATTTTCCACCACTGATTTCTGATATAAAATTAAATTCCCTTGGAGACCTAATGTGGGATCGATCTGGCAACACCGGTCGACAACCACAAACGATAAGGAAACAGCAACGCAGGCAACCGAATGTCAGTCAGTCAGTGTTTGACCGCAGTCTCCTTCGCTGATGCTGCAATCGAATTTAAGTCACTTAAATAAATTAAGGCTACATTTGAATCTTATTGGAATCACTTGAGTTAAAAGTGAAGGAAAGGCTCCAAGTTCCAAAAGCTCATTCCTGTTTTTGACTTATTTTCAAATCGAGCTCGGGTGGTGTGCAACAAAAATTGTCGCCTGATTGTAACATGAAATATTTGTTCTTTTGAGACCATTTGACCATAATTGACACTATGTCCGGCAGCATTCAAATTAAAAGAAGAATATGTGAGTTATGTCTGGAAGTTCAGCTGTAAACATTGATGGGAAAAGGGTGCCAAATAAAGAACCTTGTGGGACACCAGTCACATTGCCTGCCACAACTGCCAGATTTCTGATGTAGCGCGAGTTACGAGCGGCCGCGACCGAACGAACATAAAAACAAACAAACAACATTTAACAAACAATAAATGATCTTCTTTATTGGAATGCTGAATCAACACTGCCTTGTTTTTAAAAAAATGACAGAATAGTTATATGGTTATGGTGTTATTGTTGTTGCACTATTAGTGGCCTCTTCTGGTGGTTGCATTTAATCTTTCCCTGAATTGCTGCAAGTTCAGCTGTTGAGTAATAAAGAGTAATAGAGTTCCGCAATGCGGAATAAAATTTAATAAATTTTGGAGACGCCCGATTACAACTCACAGAATTTTGTTCAAAGTTACTTATTTCTAATTATTCACTACACTTGGTTTGAACACGTAACCTACCTTCTACTTAAGAAGTAAACTATCATCTATCACTGCGGCATGGCTTCAACTTGAAAACTATCAGTTTGCAGTTTTGAATATGCGTTTCGATATACAAGGTTGGAGAGGGTCTACATAAAATTATCTGATATCATATGTCGACAATGCAAAAAATCGTTTCCTTGCCATTTATTAGAAAACGTATTTTTCCCCAAAACAGTTTAAGGTAGTAAGAAATGGTTGTACCTCAGTCTCAGATTGTCCTTTATACTTTTACTAGTTTTTCCATAGTTGAAGACTGAACCCTGACTGACAACTTGCCTTAAAAGTGTAGGCACGTAAATATTTGGCTCTGAGGTTTGTTAATTAGGCTAAAAAATCCACGTCGGAATACAACTACAGTCATTTAGTCCTTATTTCATAGGCATCGGTTTTAAAACAACACAGTAATCGATTCGAAAAAAAATGATACTGGGAACTGACACTCAGGCCTAGGTACAAAACCTACCCCTACACGTGTGCAATCTAAAATGTGTTTCCTAGAAGCACTCTCGTCATAAATATTATAGTTAGTATGCCGATGTTGGATGTTCTATATTTCTTCAGACTTTACAAATTACGTAGGTAATCCATTTGGAATTCATGTGAGGAACGAACATTTAAAAGTCTTCGCGCCCAACCCCAGAGGGCTGCATATTTCCTTTAGTCCTTTCCTTAACATTTTCCTTTCTTAATCTGTTCTAAGCGTATGGAAATACGTTTGCAGGAAGTTTTTAAAGAACTTTTCGGACGCAAAAACGAACTTCCGTCCTTTTTTTTTTGCGTGCGCCGTCAAATCCCAGGACATATTTAAAAATCACTTAATATGCAGTGAACAAAAGAAATGGGATTTATTTAAGTAAAAAGTTACTTTAACAACTTTTTCCTTTCGAAATTTTTGTTTTTACGTTTTTATTTTTTTTGTTAGTTGCATCCTTGAGTTGGCTGTTTTTCGTGCCCGCTTTCGAGAGGTCGCTCGCATTTTTATTGGAAAAATGGATGGCAAAAGTGACGGGAGTAGGTATAAAAATGATTTTGATGGTGATGATGATGATGATGAAGGGGTTTGCAAGCGCACACACGTTTACCGGGAGGTTTTTCTGCCTTTTCCTATTTTGAATTTCATATTTGAGGTGTGAGAGGTGAAGGTTTACTTGCAAGGCTTTTATTTAATTTTTTTACAAGATTCACATGTACCTATGTGCGGTTTGAAGAGCGCACTGTATTTGGGAATGGCATTAGATGAAAGGAATGTTTATATGCGTAAAGCAAATCTCTGGCGATGTTCAGTTTATGAATAAATGTGGATCTCTGGTGGGGTCGGGGTCATCAAGTGGGTAGGTAGTTTGGAAAACGTACCAAGGTAATAGGTTGGGTCAGAAACGGACTTGCAGTGGTTAACCCTTTAGCATGAAGAGTGTATGGTTGAGTGTATTACTTCTTCCTTTGTCAGAGTGAACATGGTGAAGGGCATAACATCAGTCGATGGTGCTTACAAGTTCAAGCAACCGCATTCCTTATTATGTATATCGTTTCACATGTCGGACGATCTCATACCTAGATGTCTGAAACTTACCGGATGCCGCATAAAGAAGGAAACTTGCAATCCCTTTTGAAAGTTAACTGGATTGCGTTTCTTTACAATTCATTGACTACCATGCAAGCTCAATGGAATGTTATTGGGATGGTATTTTCTTTTATTATGCTCTGAAAGAGCTGGTACAAGAACAAGGGGTAGCTGCTTTGTCCGTAGTTTCCATATTTTTGAGCGATGTAGGAGGAGAGTTATTCACTATAGCAACCGCATATTTTAAATATTTTTTAACAAGGAATGTGAATCTTTTTCTAAATGGAGGGAACGCACAACTCAAGTAAATCCGCATTGTTGGTGGTTTTGTAGGACTTTACCTGGTTTGTCGTCGGCAATTGTCTGGGATCTTGTGACCACCAAAAATACAACTATCATCAAGTAGAAGTAGTTTTTTATTGTGTCCTTTTATATGATTGATAGTGAGGTGGTATAGATTTCTGACATTACTTCCGAATTTCAACATGACTTTCCTCAGCCACAAACTGTCATGCGACAAAGTTGTGACAAATTTTGAACGTGTTCCTGAGACTGATATAATTTTTGACGATTTTGCTAAGCCCTTTTACAAAACAAATCGTACGGTGCTAATTGGGACCCAATCTGCTATACACCGAGAGAAAAAAAGAGTAATAGTAAGCAAAAACACGCTTAAACTAATCAATTTTCAAGTCATATTCATCGCTATCCGATCTGTGCCTAAATCAAGCACGTCGGTCTGAAACTGGTAATATGCCATTCTTTCTTTTAGAATTCGCATGATTAATTTAAGAACTTTTGTAGTAATTACACGTCCTTAAATTGATAGCGAAATTTCTTATTACTAAATCGCAATATTATCGAATTAAGTACGATGTGTGCTTAATTTAAGTTTAATCATTTAACTAGGCATTCTTAATTTGAAATTGATTTTGATTATTACTATGACCGTGTGCTATTGAATTCAGAACGCTTTTTCTTAGTTTAAGTAAATATCAATCGATGTTTTGATTTGACGTTCTCAATTTAGTAATTATATTTCTTGTTACGAATACGATTAATACTGACCTTTCATACATGGATCTGCTACGTGAATTAAAAAAAACACGACATTCGTTTTAGAAACAATTTTATTGTTTTAATTAACAATTTTTTTTTTGATTTAACAATTTTTTTTAACATAAAAATGAATATGTATTAACAAAAAAAAATATAATTTTGAGTGTAGATACCTACATAAAACATATTTTGTATACATTTTTATATAAGGATATAATTGCATGAGAATTCTGAAAAAAAAAGGGAAATTCATTAAGTGATTTGCAAATACCGAGGTTTGCAAAAACTGAGATTACAATGTATGTATATATAAAAAAGAAAAGAAATTTACTTACCCAGCAAATACTTATAGATATCTCAAATATCTAGCTCTTTCACAAGATTTAAAAGCTCATTGTCTTCTTCGTTATTTTTATCACTATTATCGACCTTACAAAATCACCAGCCTCACAAAAATTATTATTAATTTTTATTGCCTTGGGACAAAACCGAAGCGACACGAACACTTTACTTAACAAAGTCAGAATAAGCTGAATCGATCGAATGCAACCCAAATTGTATTGAATCCACGTTTTCTTAATGTGACTACGTACGTACTTCATAGTACTTTTTTACTCTGCACATTCTAAGAATGAGAATGTACGAACTGTAATAGCTCACAAAACCGAGTAAACATCAAACAGAGTAGGAGTAACATTAACTCTGAAAACCCTTAAATCTAGTATGCAATATATGACGAAAAGTTGATCTGCTTGTAAAACTTTATTTCTTACTTTGAACCTATATTTTGTTAGATTTAGAATCACTGCGTTAATTTAACTTCGCACGTTTTTACATTTAAATTTTTGTTATTGAAGTAAGGAAAATCAATTTTAATTTAAGAATTTTGATTAATAATGTGTGTTTTCTAAAGTTAATTTTAAAAGTACTTAAATTCGGGTCGTGGAATTTCCCTCAGTGTAGTTTCGAGTCTCAGTTCCCAGACTGGATATCGTCGTACCTAACTTACCGTTTTCAAATTCTTCTTCTATTAAAAATTAAATAATTTCTGTTCCCTTTCATCAGTTTCGAGTTGTCAAACGGATCTCGTAACCCAAATTGATTGTGATGCTTTGGCTTACTTGATGAAGTCGCCTTTACATTATGCGACTACTTTGAAGACTCGTGAAAGGTAGTACAGTGCTTTTTCAAGTCATTCAAATTTTCCGCATTAAGGTTGATAGATTTGGCCAGAGAATAGAAATATTAGTAGATAATCCACCTTTACATGAAGTCAAACTGATTTGAAAGATTAGTAATCCACGTTTACATGAAGTCAAGCTGATTTGATAAAAGAAGTCCATTCGAAGTAATTTGAACCATTTGAGACAGGTCCTATTTTTCTTGTAATAAATATTATTCTGCTGAAGCAGCTTGGGTTTTAAAAGGAAATTTTCCGGCGTGTCCAACTCATTGCCAATTTCAAATTTTGTATAATTCAATATTTTAGACGAGTATCAAACGGATGCTTTTTATGTAGATAAATAACGTCGATTTAGTTCACATTTATGTTTTGATCTTAAAATAAATTGTTTCCAAAAGGAGATCTCTATCTAACTAAAATCCTTAAATATTACCTGGTAATAATAATTTAATGGAGTACCATAGGGGAGCCACCTTGGGCCCTTCATATTTCCTCTTTTTAAAAATAACGTTGCATCTTCTTAGGAGCATCACTTTTAGGTACTTTCTGTCGGTGCTAAGTTGGTTGAGGTCAAATTCTACTTGTGCGTGCGTAACTTAAGGATCGAAGATTTTAAGAGCCCTTACAGTTCTCCCTTAAATCGCTTTTAAACGGGACGAACAACTATTCAAAGAACTTTGAGGTCATACCGAGCATGTATATTTTTTCCAAATACAAAAAAAAATTACCTTACAGAGTAAAACAGAAGTGTTTTGATGAGGTTCTCTTAAAGAGTCTTCTTAATACGTCTTCATAAGGCTTCTCAATTGCCTTCTTGTAGGCGATGATTTGCTGTGATCTAAATTCTCCGACCGAGCCGAAGTGGATAAATTCTCCAACTTCTTCAAAGTTTAAGTTATACTAGCTAACCCGTACTCGCCTTGCTTCGAACATTTTTTTATAATCGTTGCTGCAGAAGGAGGACACAAAAGTTATTAAGTAAAACGGTGCCAGTAAAACCATCGTGATTGTACTAAAATAAATTTTTTTCGGCTTTAAGATGCGTTGAAGAAGAAAAATGCACTTGTGCAAATAATTTTGCCACCTTTTTCCAATGTTACAATAATTTTGCCATTTTATTTTTCGCGTTTTTTACGACTATTTATAAAACTTGTTTTTTTTTTTGTGTTTACTGTTTCAAGAAAATGTTAAGACTTAAGAGTTAATAATAAATAAACCAATTTGTTAAAAATTACCTTCCTTTAAAATGGAACCAGTTTGTTGAAGAGATACAGTATGAAAAACACATTGTGCAAATAATTTTGCCAACGACTGTATACCGTTTTTTGACTATTTCGTAAGAACCACGTTACAAAAAGTATCCTAAATCCTGATCCAGAATATAAGCAATCACTATGCCAAGTTTCATCAAAATCCGTCCAGTTGGTTCTGCGTGATGCGTGGTCAGGCATTTTTTTATTCTACAGTTTTATTGTTATATGTAGAGATAGAGAAGAGAAGAGAACAAGAGAAGAGAAAATATTGTGACGTTGAGAAAGTTTTCGACCTTACTGGAGCATCAAGTGTTCTCTAAACTGCGCAGTCTGATGAGTGTGGCAGAATTTCAAACTCTAAATTTATAACCATTATAGCCTACGTCTCATTAAAAACGATCTTCAGCGTCTTAATGTGGGCGAACAAATGTTGCACATCCAGCTGGTCTTCTTGAAGGTTAAATGGTCGGTTGTGCGCTAAGGAATTAGTTAACAAATAAATAGTTGGCGCATCAGACCCGTATGCTTAGGGACCTTTAATTTTTGATAAAAGTAACAAGGTGCTCAGTAGATACAGCAGACAAGAATCGTTTGCAATGTGAAGGAGACTCGATGGGTTGACGGAATAAAGAGGTTTTACATTTTTGCGGGTCAGTCAATCGTTCTCACTGTTTTCAGGCAATAGTTCCGCCAGTACGTCCCAAGTTCAGTAGGCCACTTGTTCGAATTGAGTCTATAGAAGTGCGGAAGTGTCCGATGATCACCGCTTCAGTTCTGTATTTAAGTCTTGTTGCCTTGCACTTTCACACATTCCTTGACATTCACCTGCCTATTTCCTTCAACCTTTTGTGGGCTTTATGTTTTTTTAAGGGGAATTCGAGTTGAGGAAACCGTTTGCGAGTTAAGGCATTGTTACCACCCGACAAAGTCCGTTTCAGTCAATGTTTTCCGGTTGATTAGTGTGCTGAACTAGTGAACGAGGGGTTTCAGGGTTGAGCCCCCAAAAAACACAAATTACATCTACAGGTATTTTCCACTGCGTCATATCTCGCCAAGGTCCGATGACCATCCAGGAGTAGGTACGACTGTCATGAAAGATCTTGGGAATGCAGCCATTCGGACTCAGCATAAAATAATTGTAGGTCCCTTGCATTCGTCCCGAAAGCAAAACCTCACACAAAACGATTGGTTGTGATTGTGAGGACCTGTTCTATTGCGTCAACTTCCATATTTATTATTTTTTTTGCAGTTAATGTTAGTTGTCGCTACCCCTCACCTTTTCAAAGCCTTCAACTCAATCTGTAAGCTATGAAAATAAATCCCCAACAATAATATGGACACATTTGGGAAGGATAATTATTACGCTCACATAGCTGGGTACAGTTAGATATACACAGAGATTTCACTCCTCTCATCTAATCGTAACCTCACTTAATACACATTAGCATCTTCTATGGCAATAGTTACACTAATCAAACAGTAATTACACATAAAATCCGGTCATTGTGTTCAACATCCCAAAGCTGTAAAAATATCCTGTCGCCCAACGAGAACTAGAAAAGAAATCCACTCAAATGTAAACATTAACACACCAAAAGGAAGCCAGAATAGAAAGCAAACAGCAAGGACACCGTATTACACTATAAATGAGAGATGTAAATATTAGCAATAATATTTCCGTTGTCCTCAATATCCACTCAGAGACTCAGAGAGTAGAGCGTATACCTCGAGCACACCCAGCCATAGTGATTCCCTAATATCCTTAATAAATTCAAATAAACTTAGCAAATAATGGAGAATAACCGTTCATTTCACGCCTCATTATTACATTTTCCGATTGTTGATTTTACTTATCATAAGACCCAAGGGGATGAAGCACCATCCCCCAGCAGCAAGGCGTGCGCATACCCACTCCAATTCAGCACAGCACAACATAATCCCATAAAACAGTGTTTCTCAATGGCTTTGCTGGATGATATGGCGAGGAACCAGGAGAGGATAATTCGTTGAATCCCCTCCGCTAGTCGCAACAGAATGTTTGCTAGGTGATGAAGTGGGTGGTAATGGTGCACAGGGAGGGAATGGATGAAAAGTTAAACGATAAAGAAGGCCGCAGAATTATGATAATTGGGAAAGTTTTTGCGGAGTGCCATCACACAGCGAGGAGGCAGAGACTCAGACGGGTAGAAGTGTGTAATGTCATGTCGTGGTGTCGACAGAGGGCTTACACACTCTGATTCGCCCCCCGCAAAAGAATGCCTTTCCATACGGAGCCTAATATCGGTTCCACATGTTGATTGGGTATATGATCCTGATGGGTTCGTCTGCGGACTAGGGAGTAATATCGAAATTAGCAACAGTCTTGTGTTGTGTTGATTTTGTCTATTAAAACGGGTAGACCATTACAACTTTGTCAATCTGGTTAAATAATTCTGAAGATGGGGATCGTTTTGTCGTAAATTTTGGAGTAAACAGATTATGCCAGTAATTGGCAAGGAGTTTATAGTGTGGTATGGTATAGTAAGTGATGTGCAATTTATTGGAATTGACGGTTTTGTTCCTTCGGAATTGTTAGTGTGATTGAGCTAATGGGAGTTTCCCTTTCTATTGACGAATGTAAAATTATCACTTCTTTCGGCCAGAAAACTCATTTTGAACAAGCTCATCATAAAACCAAGCTACTGTGGCTAGGGTGATTAAAACACACACAAGACTGAGTTATTTAAGCCTTTTGATGGGACTCAGAGAAGTTTTAGGTAATGAATGGGTGGGACATTGAAAATTTATGAATTTATGAGGACCTTGGCTGCAGCAGCTCCTCATAATCGCATTGTAACACAACGCCCCCGTTAGTCACACGTTTATGGCCGCATAGACAATTGAAGCTTTTAGAATAAAAAGGGGTTAAGTGAAATTTTTGAAAATTTTGAGGTTTTTTACTTGATAAAGGTATGTGACAACTTAAATTTTTGTCTATTCGTCTATATACTCTACTGTACTTACTACAGGATCTGGATATAGATTAAAGTTGTAAGTGCACACTTTTTTTTAGGTTCCGTAGCCATCTTAATCACTTTACCAAATAGAAATCGTATAAAACATTTAACACTTAACACTTTCCTGAAAAAGTTTTACGCAAACCTGAAAAAGTATGCACAGCAGAAAAATAAGGAGACAATAAGGACTGCAAGTTGCCAAAACACTCGTGCAATTTATGAAAAAGCCCTAGCTGCGGGTTCTAACGATATAAAAGTTAAAAGGCATACAAAATTAAACTGGCACTTAACACCTTTTTATACAAAAATGATTATTACTTTTGAATAAGGGCGTAAAAGGTATTAATTTGTAAAAAAAAAATACTACTTATCATAACATTTCATAAACGAAGTCGTATTGCTTTAAATAATAATGTGCTTTATTTACTTTAATTTCATATTACCGATTTCCAGTTGTTTTTATAGGGAAATTTCTGGGCAAACAACTTTAAACCTTTCTAACTCGAAACTTTAAATTTATCACTTAACCCCTTTTCATTCTAAACGCTTCAACTTGCATTCGTCACTTAGAAGTCACACTCTATTAGTGATGTCAAAACCATGAATGAGAGTGTCATTCAGGGAGACTTGTCTACGTGTGACTTGTACCAATCTTGTATACCAGAAGAATAAGGCTTCCGCATAGAAAGTGACTTACCGTTCCCACTTTCCTAGTCCCTGTTCTAACTTTTGGCGGCTGAAATCCCTTATGGGAAATCGGCCTTAAATTAGCAGTGTCAGCAATCTCAGCTTCCTTCACCGTCCTAGGAACCGCGTCGTTGGGCCGCTAAGGAACTACGCCGCCGGCCGTTGATCCATTTCTCCCTTCCTAGGAACTAAGGTCGGCGTCGCCGTCGTAGGACCACTTCGTTTATACGTAGCTTAGGCATTATCAAAAACATTGTTAATAGTTTGTATAGAATTATATGAAAACATTTTAAATATCAATGTAAAAGCACCTACTGCCAATAAAGAGTACTCACTTAACCAGAGTTTTGGTGTTTCTTTGGGTAAACGCTGTACCCGGCGAGCAAATACCCTGGCCCTCGCATAGTAAGATATACCTACTAAGCGAGGCCTACCGATCAATTCTGATTGCCCTCAAAGCTTTTCAGTGGCAAATATGACTTAACTCATCTCCAAATTTACCCTGTGCCCTAAATGTATCCGAAAAAAATCAGCTCTAAAGGCAAAGTTCCGCTCTCGTTATATTGTAAAACAGCCCAAGCAACAAGTTTACTTCGATAAGTGTTAAATTTGTAATTTTTGAAGGCAACAACTTCGATAGAGCAACCATAGTTGCCGAAGCGTAGCAATTTCGAGGTAATTGTTTCGAAAAAAAAACTTCTATACGACCTTTGCAAAGCATATCCACAGGCTTAAAAGAGGGATATGAAATATTGTTTCGGTAAAAATCCGATTTGACTTCTGAAAATGTGTGACGAGATGTGTGGAAAGTGATTTGTTTCTATTAAGTTTTATGCTTCCAAGAGGTGTCGAAAAGTTCTTAGACCTTTAGACTCGGGGGACTATGTAAGCAATGAATTTTCACATGCAGTCAAGAGGTTGCTATTGAAAGCTGTCAAGTGGCACTTACTTCCTTCTCACTTACTTATGGAGGCTTTATAGAGGTTAACATTATTTTTACATGTTTCATTGAAGCACTGTATAGTAAAGCGAGTTGTATGAAATTAATGACAGCTGTTTAAAGAAACCATCATTCGGAGAAAAATGACAAAAAATAAAACACTTTTAACAAAGTGAAACATTTGACAATATGTCTTTAAATAAATACTTTTCGCTCATAAATATATTTTGTGACCCTAAATGTCTTCTTAAAAACTTCGGTGGAGTAAGCTCGAAGTTATTTGCAAGCCTTAACGAAACTCTAGTTCAGAAGTACCACTGCTATAGCATTATGACAAATTAGCCTACAGGATTGGGTACTGGACTACTACGAAGATGCGCCAGATGTGTTTCTGTGAGACCTATGACCTAATGCAGTCAATATCGCAGGACGGGACATAGCTTCGATAGAGCCTTGCCGTGTGGAGTGGAAGGACTGGTAGAATAACGCGCAGTGACATCGGAAGCTGTAGTAAAAGTCGTTCTCTTTTTATCAGGAAACAATCTGTGTAATCGTTCAAAATATAAATATCTAAGAAAGGGGCACCCTCGTTTGACAGTTTCCAATGAGAGTAAGAGTTCATAGTACAGATCCATACGTCCCTTTAGGTGGCAGACCCCATTTGTTTGATAAGCATTTCCACTGGACAGCGCCTTAGACGTTTTTCACTCATTCTTTGAGCTTCTTACTTCGGTTTCACGTGACATCACCAGTCTGACGATTTAATACTAAAATCACATTCAATAGATTCGAAAAACATGTCTTCTAACAACTAGGACAGTTCCTACACTACCTTCTGGCAAAATTTGTGCATAGCGCTTGTTAAATCATTAACAGTATATAAAGGTCGGAAACAATCTCACCGAGAGCTTTGATGTCAAAAAAGAATTAAGAAAAGATGACGCGCTGTCATTTAGCTTTTTCAACATCATTCTTGAGAAAATTGTGCGAAACTCGCAAGCCAACACCAGAGGCACAATTTTCCAAAAGTCTGTACAACTACTTGCATACCTATGCTGACGACATCGATATCATTTGCAAAACACATAGAGCTGTCACTGGTGCGTTTGCAAGTATAAGTAGATACGGAAGCGGCAAAAATGGACCAGATGAATGAGGGCAAAATACAATATATGCTGTTCACAAGAATGTATACCCAAAATCGACGAATCCTACAGAACGTCACTATTGACAGCTATAACTTCGGAGTAGTTTCGGACATTTTCTACCTCGGCCCGCTTTTAACTCTGAAAATGACATCACCTTAGAAATCAATCGATAAATCACACTTGCCAACCGCTGTTACTTCGGCCTTAGAAGGCAATTGATTAATTAGGCCTTGTCGAGAAACACTTAAGAGCCTCTATATATGAGACTCACTATCCCAGTCCTGTTATATGGTGCAGAAGCATGGACGCTGTCAAAGGCGGACGAAGATCTCCTTGGTCGTTTCGAACGAAATATTCTTCGAGTGATTTTCTGCCCCGTTTGCGTTGATGGGTTCTAAAAGAAGGAAAAGTATAACAGCGAACTTTACGAGCTCTACAGCGATATCGGATGTAATATTCCTTAATATACCCCTTGATCTTCGTCACCACATATAGCTCTTTTGAATTCCGGAAATAAGTTATGGAGCTGCTTTAAAAACAAAAAAAATCCTAACAGTTCACATGCTGGCAGTGGTATTCTGTCGAAACTTTAAAGAACCGGTGATGAACAGTGTAAATAGCCATTGACTGGCTAAGAGTGGCAGGCAGTTACATTGATCTATTGATCACATAAGCTCCTCGTTGTCCCTGGTTCTTGTTTATATAAAAACCTAAAGATATAGCTGATGCTTAGAGCTGGGTAGGTGGAGAATAGCTCATTTGTGCCTCCCCTCAATGAAGCTTTTTAAAATCGTTTGCAAGGGGATCCAGCCTCAGAGCAAGTTTTTGAAAATGTCAGGGGATCGAACCTGAAATCGGTCTCTCAGTAGTCTACCACTGGAGCTAGTACTTAAAACTCAATTAGTACGTCGTGTCGAGCAGTTATGTAAAATGCATGCACCTACATAATATTTCCCGGAACTCAAGTGAGGTGAGTCTCCTTAAAAGATCAGCAATAATAATTATAGGGTAAGTTGTAGAATTGAAGGTGACCGACTCCATGGACTTAACCGCGCCTTGACTATCAGTACAAAAAGCGATATACCTCACCGGTATTTCAGTAAACCTCAGTCAAAAGAGATATTTAAAAATGAGTTCTAGGGAGTAACACCTCCTTATTTTGAACCAAATGGATCCATACAGACCTTGAGACCTTGCATAACTCTCCCAGTGAGGCCTAGAGGGTGTAGTTTCAAAGTTTTTTTTTTAAATGGACCTTGGGAGGGGTGGGATGTATTCCCTTGTTTTAAATAGGCGATAGGCCGCTTTTGCTGTCACTTGTTTTCAATATATATCAAAATCTGGACCAATTATGTTCATAGCCTTGGTTTGAGTAGCCCGCAAGGCTCAACTGATGCAAACGCATGCTTTTCCTATTAAAAGCAGTTGTATATTAAATAACTTTATCCAGCCTAAAACGAACAAACCAACAAACAGCATGCCCCTACATGCATGAACTACAATTATCTCAAACCTTCCCATGCAATATTCAAGCAAAGCTCCCCACCTAGTTAAATCCCTTTCAACACCATCAGACTAAATCCGTTTTCTGTTTCTAATAAAGTAATAACAATTAATCACACAAGCAAACTCAAACACGCGCATATTTTCCCGAAAATGTGTCCCTGGATATAACATTTGTATCAATAGGAAAAGATTTATGATTAAGTACCTCTTCCCATTTGGGTTTGGGGTATCTCTACTCTCAGGCACGCGATTACAATACAACCAAACCAACTCTCAACAAAGGCAGAACACACGAGAGGAGAATTATTTGTTTTTAACTTGAACGCTTCGCATTAAAAACATGCAAACGGCAAACCTAATGTGTCCTTTGTTGCGGATAATTTATATGGTGTCGTAATAATATACTTTATGGCGTTTAATCCGGAGAACTCCCAGCGAAAATGTTTAATCAATTAGTTTTATTAAGTTGCGAACAATGCCAAAGGAGTAGTTATGAAAGTCCAAAGCAATCGAGTCGATTTCCTGCGTGCGTCCGGGCGAGTGCTTTGTGTTCGACACGATATTCTCATACTCCGCATCACGCACTAATGGATACTCGGGAAAAAATTCGCAATATCATACAACATTTATGATTCAGTCAGTAATTAAACTTTATCCATGACCGCTTTTGAAAAGTGTATAATAAAGGTTTACCCAGACCAGAGTCCTATAGAAAAAAACTTGGCGCTTCACACAGCTTATTCGGTTGAAATTTTTCAATTCGCATGTATCTATTATTATTGTATAGAAGACTATGGAGCTTCATGACACGCTTAACTGATTTGCATTCCCATTTGGTTTGTAAATCATCAAAAATTCAGCAGACAACCTTAGCGGGTATGGTGTGGATGGCTGGATGGCTCTACAATCAGCCATAAAACAGAATTTGGCCAATTTGTACAGAGCGACAGGCGACATGTGTCGTGGGCAGACAATCGTCTCCCTCTCAAATTTGTTTTATATTTTCGACTGTGATCTCGTATCATAGCAGCAGTTTATTATTTTTGCATAGAATCAGCCATGTGAATTTTTTTTTGTTACATTGTTTGCCAATTATGTAGCTACCTACTTTTTTGACGATTTTCTCGTTTTGATACCTAATTGGATTTCGGTGTTGAAGTGTTTGAACTTTGTTTTCACAAATTGGTAGACAATTATTAAGGGAGAGGCAAGGTCGGAAGGTATACTTTTCGAAACGAAATTTAAAAATAATTTTCAGTGTTGGCGGAATACTGAGTATTTTGTTTACCTACTTTATTGATTTATCGACAAACGTTCAGCGTGATTTATTCAAGTAATCATTATTTTAAGGTGCCCGGGGTTAATTTAACAGACGAAGCTTTTCACGTGAAATTATTTACTTTGACCTACGTTATATTTAAGGCGGAGATTAAAATTGACTATCAGCAAGGACTTTGTAGACGTCGGTCGTGTCGGCCATACGAATAACCATTTTTAAATATGTTGTAGGTGAGTTTTAATGGATAATACAGGGTAGGCCAAATATAAGTTTCTTTTTAAAAATGCAATAAAATGAACAAAATTATTTTTTTTAATGCGTTAGGATTTAGTTGTAAGAGCAAACATTCCCAACGTCGCTCAAGCGGCTGCTTCGGCTGGGTTTGCAGTAGAGCATCCTGCCTCTCAAATTTTCCAAGACCTTATTGATGGTATTGGGCAGTAGCTCACGGATTGCTTGAATGATATTGGCCTTGTTGTTGCGCTTTACGCCGCTGACAAATCCAAGACCAAGAATTTTTATTGAGGTGGGTCTGGCTGAATGGAAAACAACTAACTAGACCACTTAGAACTCAATTTTATTGACTATAAAAAATTGTACAATATAATAATTCTATACTTCAAATACATGAGATTACTTACATTGGTTTTGAACTGTCTAAACTTAGCGGCTTAGTACAACGAGTGTATCGCAAAGTGAAAAGGGATCTAATTTACATTAAATTAATACCTGGTTCAAAATTATATAAAGTTACATTTAAATTTACTTTAGCAAACTCTTTCTTTTGACAAAAAAAGACAATTTTTCACTCACGAATATAAATAGCTGTTGCCTTTTAACTTCAAATTTAAATTTACAGAAAAGCGAGGTTGTCAGCCTTCACCTCTCTGTTTAAAGAAAGAGACGACAACCTGCTTTTTAACTGGGACTTTGCATAATTCATTCAGTGTTGCTACTTATTAGTTTCGTTACTTACAAATTTACATTTAAGTACATCTTATAAAATTTATGAACAGCTCGATGATAGGCCTTAAGTGCTTGAATCGTTTCCGGATTGTTGGCATAACATCGGTCCTTCACGCTTCCCTACAAATAAAAGTCCAAAGGGGTGAAAATTGATAACATGATTTGGGAATTCAGTGCGCAAAAGATCGATTGTGGCATGGGCTGTGCGCTATGATGAGTCATCCTGCATGCACCAAAGGTCGTCCATGTCTTCAATTTCTGTAAAGAAAGATCGATTAAGATGGCTCTGTAACGGCCACCGTTGACCGAAAAGTTGTTCCCAGCCTCTTTTTCGAAGAAAAATGGTCCAATGATGCCATCACTCCACAATCCGCACTTAACTGTCACTCTCTGTGGATGCATTGGCTTCTCGACAATAACGTGCGGGTTTTCCGAGCCCCAGATGTGGCAATTTTGTTTGATAACGTAGCAGCAGAGATGAAAATGTGCGTCGTCGTATAAGCAATCACAGTTTTCAACAATTCCCAACGTTGTTCAAGCGTAAAGCAATTCATTTCCTTCCGCGAAGGTATAATACTGACTTTCTGTCAAGATTTCGAGCGGGAAAGAGCTGTCAGTGTCAAAATAACCTATGATTAAAAAAGAAATCAACTTGATGTTCCACCAGTTATATTACGTAAAAGGTCGTCATTGCGAGACTGAATATATTGACAAGTACTACGCATTGTGTATTTTTATTTTCTCAGGCCCTTGAAGGATGTCTCGGCCTGACTATGTTCAAATATTTTTTTTGTTCTCGTCTGTTTCGGACGTTTAGAATATCAGTAAAGGAAGACTCGCACAACTATCAGATAAGGGTATTTTTATGCAACAAATTGAATGTTATGCCGCCAACGATTTCTTTGTTATATATTTATTTATTTAACTACTAACATTTAAGCCACAGTTAATCAATTAACAAAATTATTTTTGAAAAAGGTCCTTATTTTACAATCCACTCAATATTTTTTTAAACTGAATTTTGTTAGCTTGAAATCAATCACATGGTTGAACTTATTAAAATCCTTGGTAGGTTATTGATGGGTCCATTACTTCAATCGAGATGTCCTTTGATATAAAAAAAACTGGATTCCTTGTTGTCCTCGGTCTGGTATTGGTGTTAATAGAACTTAGAATATAAGAGTTTATGTTGGTAGTCAGGACGCCAAACAGAAATAAAGCATTTGATGTTTGTCTTCGTTTTTCCAAGGACTGCAGATTCAGTAACTTTAATCGATTTATGTAGGGGGGAAGATGTCTTTCGGGGTCCCAATGTAAATTGCGTAAAGCAAAAAGGAGAAATTGTTTCTGAATATTTTCAATTCTTGAAATTCCCGATTCGTAGTTCGGACACCAAACCGGACTACAATATTCCAAAACAGGTTGGACTATAAAACAGTATAGAAGTTTTGTGATATAGGGGTCTTTAAATTCCTTTGAAGAACGTTTTATAAGTCCCAATCGGCTTCTTGCCTTACTGACAATGGAATCCAGATGGAGGTTAAAGTCGAGCTTATTGTCAAAGATGACTCCAAGATCAATAAAGTGATTCACATATTCAATAACTTCATCATTGATGAAATAAATCGGTATAGTTGGATTTTGACGTCTCGTGAAGGAAATTCATTTAAATTTTTTCAGGTTAAGCTGCATATAGTTCTCTTTACACCATTCCGGTCAATATCATGCTGTAGGAAAATATAACCTTGTGGGTTGCTATAAGAGTAAATTAGCTTACAGTCATCCGCAAACAGCAACATTTTTGAGTAAGTAATAAAAAGACATAAATAGTTGATAAAAAACAGGAAAAAAATTGGACCAAGGTGGCTACCTTGAGGGATACCAGATATTTTTTGACAAACAACCATTTAGTTTTACATTTTGGGTACGATTAGCTAGATACGAACCGATCCATAACACGATTGACTTTGTCGAATGCTTTACTTAAATCAGCGAAAAACTTACGATAAAAAAGGGAAGATATACTTTCTTACTTACGAAGTTACTTGCATAGATGGCGCTGTGGGGAGCTGCGGCTCAACCAATAAGACTCTTTAGTTACTGCCTCCATAGTAAGTTGAGGTCTTTTCCACTTGTGCGCGCCATCTAAGGAGTGATATTTCTCTTTCTCTGTCCCTCTGCGTTAATGACTCTATGGGCTGGAGCATTTACAAATATTTTCTAAATGTCCCGACCATTTCAGACAACTAATGCGCATAGCGTTGAGTATCCTTCTCCGAAGCCCATCATTATAGGTGACCCTCTCTTTTAAGATAACTTATTTTTGGCAGGAATTAAGAGCATCTTTCAGTAGACTCGCTTCAGTCTAAAAAGAAAAGAAAAAACAGAGATTGGCATGAGGTATTTTCCGTTAAAAAGCAGAGTTTGAGATGTCAATTGTGGCCTTCTCTCAGATTCTTCCATGCTGCGTATCCTCTTTTTATTGGCAGCATACTTGGTGTTGTAAAAACATGCATAAATCATGCTGTGGAACAATCTTACAGATCTGAATTATATTTAGTCGCCGAAAATAAAAAACGTTTTTTCCTCAAAAGAACATCGTTAAATTTATTAAAGTAAAAAAATGCGCGAATACGTCTGCTCGGTATACTGGTTAGATAAGGAAAGAGAACGGGAACTTGTTTGCGTTCTTCTCGTGGTTGCCTCTTGCCTTGTCGGCTTCGTCGTGGAGAGCGCTGATTGGCTGGCGCAGGCGGCTTCTATCAGATAGCCGGCTGTCACTTGTTGTCGACGGTGTTGCCAACAGAAGTCTCAATGAGTTGAGTCTAAAGCCTTCGCCACATATATATCCACTCAAACAAATTTATTAAATAAAATATACGGCCCTAGCGAGGTATCCGCCGGAACGGAAAATTCTCCGCAACGCATACTCTGTCGGAGGCTCAAATCCAAATCGTAAACAAATTCCGCAACCAATTTCTGTTGGAGAATATCGGAACCTAACTGTCAAAAATTGAAGAAAAAAATGCTCTTCATCGCACTTCAACGTAATTCGCCGATATGTGTTACAAAATGTAATTTATTTTTATTTTTGAAACTGAAAACTTAATGTATTTTAATGTTAGTTAAAGTCTCAGTCCGCGAAAATGTTTGGTCTGCTAAGAACAGTATCTTTCATCGAAGTTAACTTTTAGCTTAACGCGAGCTATAGCGCAGGAAGAATAGTTCCTACTTCTAACATATTTTTGTATTGCAAATGGGACATGCGTCCGAAGTTTGCAGGAACACTAGGAAACTTTGTTCGTTTCAAACAATCCCATTAAAATAAAACCACAAAAATAACAGCTCCCAAATTTGTTTTTATTAATTTTATTTCGTAACGCCGCTGTATATCTATCTAAATCATTTCATCATGCTCTTCATTTTCCGTACAAATTTCGCTAAAAAAACACAAAATCGACTTTTACCGATTTCCGGATTTTTATTTTGAATTCTTCCAAACTCTTTTCAGCTATAAACCTTCTTCAAACAACAACAACTTACGAAAAAATAAAACCTGTAGCAAATCCGTCAAGCCATTTGTGAGTTGCGTGGACACAAACGAAAAGAAATTAAATTTTATAATTATTATCAATAAAAATTATATAATTAAAAAACAATTTTTTCCGACTGCGAGCTGTTTGGAGCGAATAAATTCAAAAACTAGGTAGGTAGGTAGTGCATGATGCTCCAAGTTGCATTGAAAAAGTGTCACGATTGGTATAGGGTTATCCGTTTTCCAGAAGCGGAGTTCTCAGCAAATAAATACGTAGAGCCAGATATTGTTTTATTAACACTTCCTTTAGCTTTGGTAAGCATTTGCCGATTGGCATTGATTTTTTTATTATCAAGTCTAACTGCAGAAAGCTTTGCAGTTTCAGTAGATACTTAAACCTTAAAACTTAAACAAGACTACAAAATTGTACATCCATTGACTAATAACTTAATTTAAATGACATACGCATTTTAATCATTATCCATTTTAAATATTTGCAGTATTTATCTATTTTTGTGCACTCGAAAACCCTGGTCGGTTTTGTAGTATTTTAAAATAAATAGATTTGTCAAATGTGTTGACACTAAAATCCGAAACAAAAATAACACCATCTAAATGAGTTCTCATTGAAGTTTGCACACAATCGGAATTGTATCCAAAAACTGTATATCTATAGATATCTCTAGCACTTTTAAAACACAACACAAATATTTATTTAAATCGCAATCATGTCCACATTAAACAGGTTAACATTTTAAAATAACATCAACACAAAGCAAATCACTCTCAATTATCCGAACCAAATTATTTACAAAATTATACGCACATTTCACCAACTACCACCAGCTGCAGCGTGTACACAATTTACGCAATGAACCATTGAAGCAATTCGAAATTGATTATTATTATGTTAAGTACGGCCATTCGGCGTGTGGTCCCAACGCCAAATATTTACTTTTTTTAGCATCAATTAAATTGCTTAATGTGCTGGTCGTGCATGTAGGTATAGAGATACGAACCACTCGAACGGGACGTGGTACTCTCTCTAGAGATGCTATTGACTTTTGGTACCTATTTCACTTTTATTCGGCAGTATTGTCAAGTTGACCGTAAAACATGTATCTATAATATGAAATTACTTACAGTGTAAGTTTTGGCCGAACATTGTTTTGTACGAGTGCACGGGTATTACGTGATCTCTCTGAAGTGTGTTCGGCCGAAGCGGTCAATTTGTTAAATTGGACCGTTTTTGTGCGCAGCTTTATAGCGCGCTTAATTTTTGCCTCAAAACGTTAACCTGTTGAGTGGGTAGTAAAAGGGAAATGGAATTCGATATAATAGGTTCGTAATTGTTGTTGTTTTTTCGGGTATAGGGAGCGAGTTTAATGATTACGAGGGCGTTTCGACGGTGGTAAATTTGTAAGTAGGCTTTATTGTGATGGGGTTGGAATGCGAACCTGGTTATAAAATTAAATAATTGCTATATGCGGCTAGCAGTTACATTATACGACAGCAATCATTTAATACAATTGAATTTTAAATGAACACAATTTTAGATCATGTAGTAATTAGAAGCTCGTACATCAAGCTGACAGGTGCATGACCTCTTTTAGGCCATGTCGTTCAAAAATGAATGAAAGTATGAGTAGAACTGCATAGACAAAGCAAAGATCCATGGCTTTAATATTTATGTAATTGAATTCAAAGGGAAATTACACAAAGAACTCATTTTAGAAAGATCTTAGATAGATATGGTAGATACATTTTTTCTTTGTGTTTTTTTAAATATTCTCTCAAATTTTTGGAAAATTATAGCGTTTGTGGCCATACCGGTTACCAATTTACGTTGAATTTTTCAACAGAATTTCATGCTACACACTTCCAAGATTCAATAGATTTAAGATAGGAATCAATTTATTTGATCTCTTTGCTTAGACGATGGTATATCGCTTTAATAACTTGTAAAAAAAATTTTGTTTACTGACAATAAGTCCAAACTATTACCCCAAATGGTCATTAATTCAAATAATTTGGGGTGGATATGTAAAAAACAGAAAACTGTAGGAGAATCTTAATACTTAACTCAATTAGAAAAATGTTTATAAGTGTTCGCTATGAGGGGATCTCAACTTGGGTTAAAGCTAACAGCCGACTTAGCTAGTTTCCGGGCCGGATTTTCTGAAGTGTTTTCCAATAAGATGTGTTATTGTGAATAGCCCGCTATTTCGGTAGCTGTCACTTTTGAAGCTGTTATTTTTTGACATTTGACAAGTAGAAACTTCGCCGTTACTAAAAACGGAATGATACACGCTTCAACAACGCATTGAAATTATAAAAATTCACTACAAAAATGGTGAACAGTTCGCAAAACTAAAGCATTTCTGGATCGTCGTGAAACACCTTGTCGGACCGCAATACAGAAATTGGTGGACAAATTCGAGCTGTTGGGACAAGTTAGTGATGTGAAGAATAAAACCCGTGCATGTCGCTTAAGAACAGCTGAGAATATTGCTGCTGTAGGTGTAGCCCAAAGTGTTGAAGAAACCCCAGGTTTGTCCATTCCTTGTCGTTTTTTGGAATTGGGCATGACGCATGATCAATGATTTTTTATGGCCGGAGTTGGATGGTATTGATCTGGACAACGTTTACTATCAACAAGACGGCGCTATGTAACACACAAGCAACGAAAGCATTGATCTTTTGCGGGAAAAGTTTCCGGATAAATTGGACGCTAGCAGACAAAACACTAAACCTAGGAAACAATAACTAGGATATTCTCCTCAGAGGTCAAAATTGCTGAATAGTCTTAGTGTAGACGTCCAATAATGTACAGACGACATAACAATCCTAACCAAATTTTAAATTAATAGACACAGTATCAATGCACTATAGTCGCATTCAGTAAGAGAAGAAACTAACATAGATTAAAAAACGCTATACTGCCTCTGTATACTACAGCTCTGTATTTGGAAAATCATTATATTAATACGTAAACATCAAAAGTCTCCGTACACTTTTTAAGTATTTATCATGAAATGAGGAGACTGAAACTTATATCATTCGAAAGGTATTGTGCCATAGATGTGCAGAAACAAAAAATCGTAGGTATTTGTCGCCATTAAGACTGGTAAAATGAAGTTAAGAATTTCCCATACAAAATGCTTAGCAGTTAATCGAAAGCATTTTCTTGCCATTCAATTTGTCGCCGTCATGTTTCCATAGTAACGAATTAAATCATCTTAGATTAGAACCTGTTGGAGAGTCTCATTACCCCATAAAGGTATGCAATTTAATTACCCCTAAAAGCAAGCAATCATATGGTCTTATTTCAGGGGCATTGAAGAGTTATCTGCGAGGTGTTACTGTGGAAACGAACATTCATGTTTTGCCCTTTTCCATTCTTTTTTTATATGAATTAAAATTTAGCATAAAAATAAATTAAAATAAATAATAAATAAATTATGTAAAAAACAAGTTGGCTTTCGTTACTTTATCTACAGACAAAATTGGTTGAATTTCGACCACTGGCGGTACTAGTTTGTAATAGATCTACAAGATTAATAAGAGGAGCATTCCACCAAATACTGGCTAACACAAACAGATTCCACTTTCCGTCCTATGGAGAATCTCTCAGTTCATACAAAACGTTGGCCAACCTATTAACGAATTGCGACATCATGGACGAGCTCTGAATGGAATTCATCGTAATGAGCCCACTTGTGGCTGCATTTCTCTTGCAACATCCTTCAGTCAGACAATTAAGTTCCCAATCAGACTAAAGTCTGTCATTCATGTTGCGACAAAAGTCCGTAGACATTTTAAATGGTCGCGTTTTTCTCACATGCAAAGTCTGTAGTCTGTAGGGGCTACAAAGTAGGTACCTATACGAAACGACAGCCACCGGAGAAAAAAATTACATTTCTTCTAAAAAATGTGGCTTGCTTAAATAATAACTACTCGCCTTAGCGCTCTGACGATTTGTTGTAAAATGTAGCCATTTTATAGAGGTATTCACAGATACGATGACAGCCTATTTAAGTAGTAGTTGATAGCGGGAGCAGGAGCTCTTGTGTTTATGCTTGTGATGGAAATATTATTCTTTTCGTTAGGCTGTTCTATTTTTATAAACTGTCAAATGTGAGTAAAAGTCCCAAAAAATCTAGGGCTAACACAAATCGTGATATGTACTTCTCATCAAGAGCAAATTGTTGAGGAAATCCTTAACGACATAAACTGAACCGCTTGTCATTAAAATGTTAGCAGTAATGCGAGACGCATTTGATAAACTTGAACGATTTGTGGCGCCTTTTTCTTTTGAAGAAATATCAAATAACTCCAAACAGTAAATTGCCTAATCTTCACTCGCATTCTTTAACCATCCACAGACATTCCATTTGAACGTCTTCATCAGCGCCTTCCCGTTTACAGCAATTTTTGTTCTTTTTAATAAAAATGTTAACTTTCTTCGAAAAGTGTCAACAAAAACGCTGGGACTGGGACATTTTTTTTTTGTAGAAGGCGGCACAACATATTTTGTTAAAGATCTTTCTTCATCCTTCCAAACAACATGCTCCGGCACCGACACATACCTACACATAGGTATACAACACACTCGTATCACATTTCACATGTCAGGGCAAGACCTTGGCGATACCAAAAGAAAAGAAAAGAAAATGTGTGAAAAAGAAACAAAACAAAAAATACAAATCCTGCCATTTATTTGTTTATTCACCCCAAATCCTTAAACGAATGCGCTACAGATTCTCAAGAAAACGTTAACTTTTGGCATACCTACCAACCGACCGACCGAATCCGATTCTTAAAATGTCAAGTAGGTAGAAGATTGGGCGGGGGATAGGAAAATGCACAGCAAAACGAATCGTAGGGAAAAATTCAAGCACACATATCCTGAAAAACATATTCTGACATACAGATTTCAACGATGTCAATTTCGAGTTATGTAAATGCAAATATTTTGAAAATTTTAACTCCCTTAAGGGTGCCAAGGGACGTATGCGAGTGACAGCCTAAATAAAATTTGTCGGTTTACTGAATTTGAGATGTGTGGTTAGGTTAGGGCCTGTGTAACCGACACACTAGGGGGGCGAGTTCATGGAAATCACATGTGGGTGTGGGTATTTGTTTAGGGTTTACAAATCAATTACAGTTATGGTTATGTCACGTTTAATAGTATAGCTGCGTTACTTACTGCACTTATTCAGTTGTTGGTAATGGCAATTGATTGGTTTGACGTTTTTTTTTTGAATGAAGTTTAAAAGCAGTTATGTCATTTCCTACGAAGACCACTGCAAGCATTTTATTCATACAATACGAGGAAAGTTGGTGGGTACCATTTCGACAGCTTAGGTCCGTAATATTATTCCTTCGACCACAGGGAAGAGTTGGAACAAGAATGAAGGACCCATTAATTAGCTTTGACAGCAAGTTTGGTCGGAGAGGTCTACCAGTCTAAAAATTAAATCAGCCTGACTGAATTCTGCATTAAGACTCTTACCATCAGTTGTAAATATGACAAAATATCAGAGGCGTCGCGTGAATTATTTAAATGGGTGTGCAGTTCTTGAAAATTGGAAAATTATATATTTCTTAAAAATATAAATTAATTGCCTTTTCATTTACTGTTTTCATTTACTGTTTTCTCAATTAAAATTAAAAAAAATTTGGAAATTAAAAAAGGTTTGATTTTTTATTTTTATTATAAAAAGGTTCCACTAAAACTGTAACAAAAATTTTATAAATTATCCTCCACCAAACAAAAAGCTTAATACGAAACATAGTTCATTATTATTTTTTTATAAATTAAATAGATTTTTCTTTTTGTAAATTGTTCAATCACCCTCTCAATCAATGATTGTTTTCTTTTCGTCATACGTATGAGATCTAAACGCTTTTTTTATAAATTATTCACACGATTTTCGACTTCATTTTCACCCATTGTTCTGATTTTATTAATATCTTATTTTATTTTTAAAATTAAATTTAGAAAAAAAAACAAAGATGACCAACTGCTGGAGCCATTCAAAATGTCATAAGCTACTTTTTTTGATGAAATTCTTCGCGATACTAGTATTTGGAAATATGTGATCCATTGTAATGGATTTTCCAATAAGAGGTGTTATTTTGATATTCAAAGAAAAATGTCACTTTTTGATATAAATGATCGGATATTTATTTCATAATAAAGAGAAAGGTATGCCGTTAATAATGAAAAACAACATCAGCCAAATGGCCACCACGACCACGCTTACAGGACCATATCCTTTTCATGAAATTGTCCATAACAAAATCGCAAAGTGGCTGCCCTATGTCCTCGATAGACTCACGAATTCCATCTTTGAGGTCTTGAATCGACGCTGGGCTGTTGGCGTAGACCTTATCTTTCACGTGGCCCCAAAGAAAGAAGTCGCAAGGTGTTACATCACAAGATTCTGGTATCCAATTGCGATCACTTCTTCAAGAGACAACACGGTCCGCAAACTTTTACCTTAAAAGATCAATGGTTTCGTTGCTTGTGTGGCACGTAGCGCCGTCTTGTTTAGAGTAAACGTTTTCCAGATCAATATCATCCAACTCCGATGTAATGACGTTTGTGGAATTCCCAATTCCAAAGAACGACGAGGAATGGACAAACCTGGGTTTTCTTCATCACTTTGGGCTACAGCAGCAATATTCTCAGATGTTCTTGAGCGACGTGCACGGGTTTATTTCTTCACATCACTTACTTGTCCCAACAGCTACCAATTTCTGTATTGCGGTCCGACAAGATTCACGACGACCCAAAAATGCTTTAGTTTTGCGAACTGTGACTGCACATTTTTCACCATTTTTGTAGTGAATTTTTATAATTTCAGTGCGTTGTTGAAGCGTGAATCTTTCCATTTTTAGTAACGGCGTAGTTTCTACTTGTCAAATGTCAAAAAATAACACCATTAAAAGTGACAGCTACCGAAATAGCGGGCTATTCAATATAACACCTCTTATTGGAAAAGCCTTCTGTCGATTCTATTTATTAGGATGGTGCGCTCTCGTTTACAACAGAACGGAAATGATATTCCTTCAAACCTAGCTATGCTTAAAATTTCAACTTCCAAAGCTCTTACTAAATGTTCAATTCCAAACAGGGTTGCTTATATGTACACGATAGAAATGGTCATTTATTAATAGAATTTTTAAATAAACACTTTACAGGAGAAGTTACTTTGGGTGGATGGTTCCAAATTACGCCAGCTCACTATTGGACCACCACAAGTCAAATCGTTCACAACTATCTACTCTATTGTGACAACAAACTGTCTTGACATTCTGTGGAAATATTCCCTTCTCCCACATGATACACAACTAGAAAAACAAAAAACTATACCAAATCGCGTGCAACAAAGTTTTTCAATGACTGCCACAACACCAAGGCGCGTCCAAAAGGGATACAACATGAGCCTCGTTTAGAGCGAAGCAAATAGATAACGATATCGCATCCGACAACGCAAATGCAGACAAAAAAGTTTTCTTAGACACTTTGCCCCCCAAAAGTGATGAGGCTATATTTGAATACATAATCTTGGCAGTCGGCAGGGTGTTAAAACTTTCTTTGAACTGCACAAAATGAGAGATGTGTGCAGTTACTTCATCCAAGGATATAGTTGCAGTGCTGCAAGTTGAGCCAATCGCTTAGATGGTAGATGCTTTGAGAGGAGAAAAAGTGATATTCTTTATCTTTGTTGTAAAAAAAGACTGCTGGAGTTTCCTCTTATCCATGGTTCGATTCATAGTTGCGAAGATGGATATTGGATACATCCATATTGGTTCAATCGGAGGGGTTGCAAGTTGAGGGATTTGGAGACGCAAAAAAATCATTCCCACCCTTATAGTCGCCAGTCGACCAATTAGTACCGAAATTAGGCCAGACTTAACTGGTGCCTAAATAATGGAATTTAAATTCGGTTAAGCTAATGGCCATGTTAGCCGGATTAGCGTAGAGCATTAAAAAAACATTTTCGCGTTCTGTCTGCACCCAGACCGGGTGCAATTAAAACGCCAAATGCTCTGTGGTTAAGCGTTAAAGTGCTTCGAATACATTTTCGCCCGGAAATCAAATGCGATGTGTGCACACACAAATGTAGTGGACATTACGTTTGAGTTGGATTATCATTTATTTTGATACTGTTTGGGGGCGAAATTAAATTATTTAATTTTTGCAGGACATACGGGCGACAGGGTTTGTTTTAAATTGATTTAAATATCCCTCTAAATAAATTTTTAAATATGAAATCATCTCCTTCTGTACTTACTTCCATTTAAGTGGAGCGTGATGCTCTTAAAATGTATACGAGCTGCCCACATGAGTCTAAGCTCTAAGAACACCCTCAGCTTCAAAGGTCCTAATTAATTCCAAGGCTCCCCCGCTCGACGGCGCCAACTTAAGCTTTTAATTAATTAAACCCTAATCATCCACTTTCACTTCATCTAAGTACAGCACCTACAATAATTATGATACACCACCTGTGCACACAAATTATTATTATAAGAACAAGTCAAGAGAGCTCCTTGCCAGAGATCATAATGCCAAGGATGACAATGTAAATTTTAGAAATTATAATCTGGTATACGATACAGCACAAATCCGTGTACATTTTAATTTGTATGGCTTATGCTGGGGCATAAAAGTCCCTCTTGGGAGGTGATGCTATTGAAGGTCCTTTGGATTTGAATGAGCTGTTAAATGAATGCCTTTTCATCTTAATTTGATTTAGCATTCATAAGAATAACGTTGAAAGGATAATTTTAAATCAAAAGAGGCTAAACACCGGTGGCAAGCTATATTTAAAATCGTTTATAGTAAAACGGTTAAGAGGGTTCGTTTCTTTTCACAGAGTTCAAGTGCTTAACTCAATTATAAGCGTTTTTATTTATTTTTTGGTATCATGCCAAAAAGCTTCGCATTCAATTTCTGTTTAGCGAATTTTTTCTTTAAGATAGATTAGTAAGAGAAAATTGTAAAAGGCGTGTATGGACTGTGGGCTTACGAAAACCCTTTTGAATTGTAATTTGTATTGCATGCACTGAATCCCATGAAAAGATTTCTCAATTTTATTCAGCGCATTGCTAATGTTTGGAAAAGGGCTTTCGAAAGCAGTCTTAAGAGTGTTGGATATGGATATATGAAGGGGAAGGGTCTTTCATTAGGCGATGCCTACCTTAAAATTTAAATAAAACAAAATGCGTGTGAGATATCATCATCATGTATCATGTATGGAATATAGCGTCCTTTAAATGTCCGCAGGGGCTTCCCTGGGTGGCACGTATCCAAAATGTCCAATTTTCCATGACTCTGACTCATAAATCAGGCTGAATTTGACCAATGGCATGGGTTATGTTGGCTTTGAGGGGCGCAGTATTCCACGGCTTATTCGCATAGACCTGCGACTTTAAAACCCCACAAGAAAAAGACTAACGGGGTCAAATCGTACGATTTCGTTTGGCAGTTCACGTCACCTCCACGTGATATGGACCATACCCTCGGATAGCTCGTTTACAGAATTTTGCATGTGGCGTGAGCTGTGTGACACGTAGCTCCCTGCTTAAACAACTTGTCGTTGGTATCCATATCATCCAATTCAGGCCAAAATAAGTTGGTAATCATCGACTTTTAGCTATCGATGGACCAATCCAAATCCAGCGATCAAAATGGACCGATGACGCCGCCGCCAGCCCAAAATCCACACCAAGCAGTGACTTTTTCAGAATGTATTGGACGCTCTTGGATCTTATTTGATTGGTATCGTCCCAAATTTGACAATTTGGTTTGTTCAAATACACATAAATAGGCGAAGCGCGCCGAACGTGTCCCAAACAGGACACCCATTTTGATAAAACAATTTTATTATTTGCACGAATTGGTGATCCCTATGTCCATCTATGATGATTTTGAAAAAAATACTGAATAAATGACAGCTAATTTGACAGATATCGCTTTAACAATTTGGCTATCAACTGTCAAAGTTCGGAATTCCCTATTGGAAAACCATTTATATATTTATAATGTATGCACTTACAGTTTATGTGAAAAGTACTGCATGGATTTTGATAAAAACATTTTTAAAATGTTTCTTAAGACTACCTATACGCTATGCCACATATTGTCTTATTATATTTTTCTTTTCCCGATTTAACTACCTTAAACTTTCCACTATCCACAAAATTCATCATCAATACTAAAATCAAAAAGAATGAGCTATCTCACAATCCGCTTTTTGCTTTAACAGGAAAATCTCACTTATGTAGTGACTGTCCAGGTCCATTCAAAACTCTAGTCATTTTAAATTGTCTACATAAATTAGTCTGGACTAGAACGGAAGAACTATATACTTAGTTGATATGCTGTCAAGAAATTTGTGACAAGATTTGCTGGCTACCCCTGCTTAGACGCCAACTCGAACAACTGTTCACGTGTTCCCAGAGTAAATTAACTACTAGAAAGGGCCAGCACCCACTGTATTTAAATAGCAAGTTTAATGGTTTCTCTGGACGACATTAACCACCACTATAACTTTTGGATGAGATGTGTTACCATTTTTAAGAAAATATTCATATTTATTAGATAATATTAACTATTTTCTTCATACATTTAGTTACATCCTACAGCATCTTTTATATTTTTTACTCTAAATTTATTTCAATTTATTACCTTTCCTTTTACTTACACTGACTATACTCCCTTTCTATTTCCAGAAACAGCATAAGCTCACATAAGATAACACAAGTGCCCTTATATATTTGTCTCAGAAGAACCCACTCATTGAGGCAGCATTCCAGCCCAACATACAAAACAATGGACCAGGAATATTAACTCAACACAAAAATTAATTACTATTGTCAAAATAGAACCGAAACACAACTAAAAAAACTGTCTTGAAGACTTCTTAATTCAATTCATAGCATAGCATAGCTTATGTTCGAAAAATTCCCTTCATTTTGATACTAAAAATGCTAAAATCCGTTGAGAAATGCCAAAGTTACAGCGAAACAAAAATTCTGAGGCGAAAAACAACTTCTCACACGATCGTGTCGTTCAAATTCAAAAAAGCTAAGCATACCCGTAGGCGCAGTGATAATTCCCCTCATGGATGTGTTATGTGCTAATGTGTAGCAGCTAATAATTCAACCACTAGCTGTCGTACTAGCAAAAGTGCAATTGAAAAATCTCACAACATTGTTGTTGCAAGCAGTGTACCTGCTATTTTTCTGATCATTTCTGTGCGCCTGGTGTTTTGGGACGATTGTGGGTGGAAAATTAAGAAAAAAAAAACTGAAAATTCTCATCGGGTGCAAGTAAATTTTTCGCTGCGAATATCTCGGCTTCCAAGCAAGGTATTTCGATGAAATAAATTGCAAAATATTGCGAAGAGGATGTAATTTTAAACAGCCACTTGAATACTAAAATATTTTATTTTATGATAAATTTAGATACAGAATTGCCGCAACATTTTGTTTCATAAGCGTTACTCTGGAACTGTACGTAGATATGCAGAGAAATTTGCGCAAATGATTTTTATTTCTATATTAGGCTTTTTTAAAAGAAACAACTGCAGGTTTATTTTCAGTGAGGAAAATATCAACACCGGCCAAAAGGTATACCTCAGAACACAAGATTGTTGCTTGAGAGGGCATGACGATGGGGTGTTCCATAATTTGGTACACATTTATTATGAGTGAATGATAGTAACTGTTGATGAAATGAATTTAAAGTTGGTCACAAGGTGTATATGAATTTGAAACGAAAAAAGGCTATTACGGGTTGTCCAAAAATATTGTCTTTTTTCTGTTTTTGATAGTTTTAGATGAAGCTTAAAAAATAGCCATTTACGTAAAGGGTGTTCCAAGGTTTCGTATATCGCTTTATAAACTGGTTTTCGACAACAAATATCTCAAAGATATATGTTGGAATGTAATAGCCAATAGAATATTTATGGATAGAACGTATTTCTGTGCAACTTATGAAAAGTATATAAAATAAAGGTGTGGTTGGTTTTCGAAAGATGGCTCCAAAATCGGTTATAAACGATTTAGGAATTCAGTTGATAAGCTGTTGTCTGTAGTTAACTTTTATTTTATAAATTTGACGTTTTGAATTAATACTTTTTTGTTTTTTAATTTATTAATTGACTCTTGCATGGAGAATCCCTGTTCTGCTTTCTGTCGGAATTTCACCTTTTCTGAGCTCAAAACTCAAATCCTTCTGCAATGTTGTAGAGATAATTCCGTGTAGATGAATTTTGAATTCTATTCTGTGTAATTACTGTACTAAAGTACAGCACTTGGGTTCCAACTTACTGCTGAATTATGTTACCATGCTTCGTTTCCGTTTTGCAGTATAATTGCAAATGATGTGATCCAGTGCCAAGGAATACGCCCCACTGGTATTTTATCTACACTGAAAATTTGGCATCTAATGCTATCATCATCGCTTTGCTTTTATAGACCATACATAGATTGAAGCTCTGTTTACACTAGGCAAAGATCTGCAAGACAATTAAATAGATATGAGTAAATACGATCAACAGTAAAGAAGGCCAATGATTAGCTAAATGGAAATAATGTGACCAGCTTTGGACATTTTAATAATCCCCAAATATAATAACAACTGTAGGGCATAGGTGGCTTAGACTTAAAACATAATACAGACCTTATAGAAAAAAGTTAAAGCAATATATTTTTGACCCTTAGTTTTTTCCCAAAAATTTTCTAAGTATGGTTGCTAAAATTGTAAAACATTGGGTACAAAATGGGAGAACTCTTACACCAGCTAGTAACTTATGTGGGGAACCCTTTTTGAACCCTATTTGACGACAAAGTTTATTAGGACAATTTGTTTTGTATTCTGAATTAAGACACCTGTTTTATATTATCGATTAAATTTAAAATATATGCTAAAAATGGTGGATTCTAATTGTTGTAAATGATTATAAATCCAAATTTAGGAATAAGCAGATCGCAATGACTTCAATTTGGAAAACTTCTAAAACTGTCAGAAGTACATTGGTTTCAGGTTCTCTCTTACTCAATGAATTGCGGAATAATACGTCGGTGCCTCGGTAGTGTTGGCGCAGCGTGAATTTCGGCATAGATTTCCAAGATTATCGCTCGTTTTGGTGATTTGCAAGATCGCCTGATTTAACCATCCCGGATTTTTTTTTAAGTCACAAGTCTATGTCAACAGACCCTTCAAACCTCGAAAGAGAATATAAGTCAAGAATGCGAGAACCTATCGCTGGAAGGTCTGGCGAGAGTGATGTAAAATGCCATAAAACGGACCCGTATGGGCAAAAATTCTGGCGGCGGCCACTTAACCGACATCATTTACTCGACTTAATGGAAACAAATTTAAAACATCAAATAAACATTATACAAAAGCAGAACCCAAGTTTTTCATGCGTAAAAAATTACATCCATCACTGATCACTGAGCCTTATATTAAGTACATAGTACATAGACCAACTGGGAATGCGAACTTAATCGATCGCTCTCTCAAAAAAACTTTGCTTTGCAATCGATGAGCATTTTGGTGAGTCTCGATTTGAACTGGTTGTGTTTTTCTTATTATCTGCCTAGTCTCAGCGTGACGATGGTTGACTTTCTTAAAAGAAAAAAAACCAACAAAAAAGGAAAGGGTCTGGACTTCTATTTCCTTATGGTGTGACCGATAAGATTTTGTAAACGAGGATACTGATTGCACTCTGCAGAGCTAAAATACCATTTCTCCACGTAGACTCTCACTGTTCTTATTTTGAGTTGTAGTAGCGGCCACTTATGTCGCTTTCGGCATACGAATACATCACAATCTCTCTCATGTGATCTCTATAGACTCCGACTGAATCCTACATCACATATATTCCAGTTGTCCCCGTAGACTCTGTTCAGGATGTCGTAAGACTCCTCCAAGTAAAACTTGATAAGGTCTTCAGCCTCTTTGCCTTGCTAACATAAGCTTAAGTATCGAAACGTATACTTTCGATCGGTATCAGTAACGCACTTCACTAAGGCACATCTACCTTTCAAAAAGTTGATTAATTCCATTAAATTCATACTGACCTCAGCTTTAAATTTGTCGAAGTACTCGTAGCTCATGTACAGTTTCTGTGAGGGACTGTTGACGACAATGCTGGTTAAATTTGGTTGAGTCATTAGTCACCGTAGGGGGCTTCATCAGACTTCTGATAGGTACTCCAGGCAGTCCTATTGAATAAGCTCGCTTCTAAAATTTGACAAGTGGAGTTCGGGTGGACAAGGCCAGACACAAGAACCCCGTGGCTTCCGCCCGGACAGACATAAATTAAGCTTGCCTATGCAGAAGACCCAACCCAATTAAATACTTCTGCAAAAAAGGACGATTTAGCGAGGGCTTATGGAAACTTCACTCAATACCGAATTAAAGACGAATTCATATCTTTCATCCAATTTACAAGTACAGAGTACAACCCTTCCTCGAAAGCCCTTTAAAAGACGGAAATTATCTCACCCAAATTTGTATCTCCCTCTTTCTCTCTCTCTCCATCTCTCTATCAATTTAACTAGTCCAAATAAACATTTATTCTAAGGGAAAAAGGAAACAGAGAAATTACTGACATTGTGGTCACTGTCGGGAATAAATGGTTACTCTATTTAATTCCTTTTTTATTTCTTGCCACCATTTGCCGCACTCTAACTCCAGTGTCTACCCTCCATCGCATCGTCCGGTTCGATTGTTGAGAATTCTTTGCGACTCCTTTAGCTGGCTGGAAATCCCTTAAAACTGTCTAGGGATACATTTTCAATGCGGGTCGTTTCGTGAAAGTCGTAACCATAGCCACAGGACCAGACTGCGGATAACAATAATAGCCATGGCCATTGGCAGACGAAGAAGGGTTTTTTATCACAGCGACCAACTGAGTGAGAGAGATAGCGCGACACAGATCGTCTGTTAAACTGTGAATGGCAATTGATTTTTATTGTTGAACTGTGATTTCTCTACTTTATGTGCGCTGGTTGCATACTGAAAAGATGTGTCAATCAAATTGGAGGAAAAACCATTTCAGAGTTCTTCCTTCGTCCTTTGGGTCGAAACGAAAAGTTTTCAACAGAAATGTTCAAGGGTTTCAATTTCAATTATCGAATTGGGTGTTAAGTTCACATGGGGGGTTTTCTCTGGTGATATGACCCAAAATGTTATCCTTTTTTCGAAATGAAAGGGAATCCCATTTTTGTTTGTGTTTTCGGCATCGAAGTTGTATGTGCCACTTTGAACAGAGACAATTTTTCTATTATGTCTGTGAGAACGGAAAATATAACAAAGAGAACAAGAGAGGATGCAGTTCCTTAACGGATGCTATTTGCCCAACTCTAAGGCGAGGAATGAAATTATTTGCTCAGTTTGTATGGCACTGGTGACACACTTCCTTTGTTCAAACAAACATGATTCGCATTTGGAGTGTAAGTGTGTTTTAAAAATGAGGAGTTGCAAGATGGAGTATGCATGAAATGGGAGGACAATCCATATTGCAACCACTTTTTGTTGGCTCTTTTGATTTGATAAGGTGTCCCAGAAGAAGCGAATTATTAGAGGGCTAAAACATAACACGGTACATAATGTCAACAGGTTTGACAACTGATTGTTGAATTTTTCAATTAGTGGCATATAAAATCGTACGAAAAGTACAAGTGGATTGATCCAAATGTGGTACTTTTCTACAAAACCTACAACTCCAATGATGCTCTAAAAAATCTACAATAAATATTTGAACGCAACAAGTCTGTTTGTGTTCTTAATATTTCCAGAATCTTTTCCGATCATATAGCCATGATTCGTTGAACATCCGTGGGTCTTAATGTCTCTAGGTCTATACAAATAGATTTTGGAAAAGAGGCGTGGAACCTCCTATACAAAAAATCCAATTAAGACGCTAATTTTGGTACAAAATACATTTTTACGCAATATCTTGTCACAAAATAAGATATTGTTAAAGATATAAGCATAAATTGATTTTCGAAAATGGCGTTTTCGAGATATGAATAGTTTTTAAAAATGCCTACCATTATTCGACATTTTTGCGAACGACTGGGTAAGCAGACAACTTAACCCCACGTACCTAAGCGCAAGTTTACATTTTGTTTGAAAGCGTTAAATCTTTTTTCATGCAAACAATAGGAAACCAAATTTTAAAAAACGACATATTTTTAAAAATAGTCCGTTGTACAACCAGTACGCCTCTCCAGTTGGCTCGGTCTTTTGCTAACTGCCTCCAGTTGCGCACTCAAAGTTGGTTGAGGTCCCCTTCCACTTGTGCGCGCCATCTTAGACGAGGTATTCCTCTGGGCGATGTCGCTGTTAAATCTTCTCCTCTAAAGCCCATCAACGCAAACGGGACCAAAAATCACTCGAAGAATCCTGCGTTCGAAACGGCCAAGAAGATCTTCATCCGCCTTTGTTAGGGTCCATGCTTCTGCGCCATAGAGCAGGACTGGGATGATGAGGGTCTTATATAGAATCGACTTAGTGTTTCTTGACAAGGCCTTACTAGTCAATTGCCGTCTTAGTCCAAAGAAACAGCGATTGGCAAGTGTAATTCTTCGTTTGATTTCTGCTGTGGTGTCATTATCAGAGTTTATAGCGGAGCCGAAGTAGACAAAGTCCCTAACTACCTCAAAATTATAGCTGTCTATCGTGACGTTCTGTCCGATTCGTCGATGTTGTGCGTCCCTTCTTGTTGACAGCATATATTTTGTCTTGCCCTCATTCACCACTAAACCCATTCTTGCCGCTTCCGTACTAATACTTGCAAACGCGCCAGTGACAGCTCGCTGTGTTCTGCCAATAATGTCAATATCGTCCGCGTATGCAAGCAGTTGCACAGACTTATGGAAAATTGTGCCTCTGGTGTTGGCTTGTGAGTTGCGCACAATTTTCTCAAGAATGATGTTAAAGAAGTCACATGACAGCGCATCACCTTGTCTAAATCCTTTTCTGACATCAAAGGTCTCGGTGAGATTGTTTCCGACCTTAATGGAGCAGCGAGCGTTCTCCATCGTCATTCTGCACAATCTGACGAGTTTGGCAGGGATGCCAAAACTAGACATGGCTCTGTATAGCTCGTCTCTATAAATGCTGTCATATGCGGCCTTAAAATCGATAAACAGATGGTGGGTATCGATTTGGACTTCTTGGGTTTTCTCCAGGATCTGCCGTAGTGTGAATATTTGGTCAGCTGTGGACTTACCGGGCCTAAAACCGCACTGATAGGGTCCAATCAGTTCGTTGACAAATGGTTTCAGGAGTTCACACAGTATAGCATAGAGGATCTTATATGCAATATTAAGGGTCTTTAGAGGTTCTCCTTTTTTATAGATCGGATAAACAATGCTGAGGTTCCATTCATCAGGCATACTTTCATCTGACCAAATATTGAAGACGAGTTGGTGTATGCTCTCTACCATCTTGGTCGTCTTCGCCGTTTAACAGTCTGCAGAAGTGGTTTTTCCATATCCTCAACACCGACTGTGACTCTACTACAAGGTTCCCTTGCTCATCTCTACAGGTCTCTGTTCGGGTCTTGTTGCCGCGACACGTTCTTTTTACCTGTTGGTAAAACTTCCCAACATTACTCCTGGAGTAGCACCTCTCTACTTCCTCGATCGCACGCTTCTCGTGCTCTTTCTTTTTCCTTCTGTGAAGCCGGTATTCTTCCCCCCTCTTTTCCTCGTAAAGCTTACGAGCCGCTCTCGTTCTTCTCTACAGCGCGGCTTTTTAGGCGAGTTGCTTTGCTGCATGTGCTTGCCGGCACTCTTCATCAAAGCAAGAGTTTCGTTGTGCTGGTCGGGTGAAACCTAGTACATCGTGCATCGATACCATTGCTCCTCGACATTTGATGCTGGCTGTATTGGACTTCGGCATAAGTTGAGGGATACGCGATCGACAGCTGTATGTTGCGATTGCAGCCGTGCGACGTCATATCTCTTCACAGTATTTCTCCGTTGTTGTGGCGTCTGAGATATCCGTATACGAACCTTGGCTACAACAAGGTAGTGGTCCAAGTCTATGTTGGCCGCCCGGAACGTTCAAACGTTGTACAATAATTTAGGGAAAAACTGAGTTCGTGTCATGTTAGGAATAAGCATATTACCTTATACCTTATGCATTTTTGTTAAAATCGTATAGACCGTTTGGGTTTTTGTGATAAGTCCAATTTTCAAAACCTGCGTTTTTCGATTTTTTAGCAAAAAAAAAAATAGGTATGCAGCAACGTTAAACCTAAGCTCAAATATCAATTTCATTTGAAATGTTTGGAGTCGTTTTCGAAAAAATCAGACTTATTTAAATCCTTTACCTATATGGGAAGTACCGTTAATAAAAGGGTTGACGTGAAAAAGTGGCCCGAATTTTAAGCCCAGAAAGTTCAAATCTTGGACCTCAGGAGAGGACGGACAGAAATGCTATTCTGCATGGCGATTGATCGGGAAACTTTTGACTGTCCAAAACTTGGATTGGGCCAGTAGCGCAACAATCAAGTTTGTAATGTAGTGCTTGCTTTACCTCCTCGTGGTGGTCCCTGGGCAACTCCATGTATGAATCCTTATACATGTAGGCTAAAATTGAAGGTGCGAGATTAGCGGATAAGGACTGATAGGCGTTGTAGAGGCCCTAGGACCCACAAGGGGATATAGGACATAAGTAGTAAAAAGTATCATTCTAACGTCAGAATGTAACAGCGAATGTTTCGATGTTTCGCCGTTCAAGTACTGCTACCCTTTTGTTGTTGTACACTGCAGAGGCTGAGGCACTCTATACCGTGCTGCAGATAAGATAAAACTTCGAAATAGCAGAGCAAACAACGAGTCCTTGGTTGTGCAGAGTCTTGGCGGAAGTTATATTCAAAGAAAACAAAACGCTGAAAATATATTTTCTTGCGAAAAGTCGTTCTTGGTGGAGGAACAGAGGCTGAGGTGCTCTACCGTGCTGTTTAAATTTTTTTGTTTATTTTGATTTGTTATGATCGGCGGTGGTTAAAGCTTTCACAGCTTTCGTTTATTTATTACAATCGTTGCCAGATCTTACAAAAGTTTTATTAAATATGGTGTTGCCAGAAGGGCCTAAAATGTATGTTATTTTATTTTAATTTGTAATTTATTAAATTATCGAAAATGATTAATATTGAATTTCGGTGCTTGCTACAAGATTTGATTAGAAACACTAGTTCAAAATTTTGTATGAAGATTAAGTGCTGCAAATATGGCCCACCCTTAACATTTTTTGAAATAAAACCATGAATTTAAGTCGAATACATTTAATTTTTTTAATATAGTCGTAGAAATTATTTTTACTGCCGTCTTTATTAATTTTAATAATAATATCAAACTTAACAAAAAGATTAAAACAAAAACGCAAGGAAACTGAATTTTTCTCTTTTCGAAAATGTGCTCTATTATGGCCCACCTGATGTTAAATATGCCCATCCCTTTTTTTCTATTAACTACAATGATTTGTGGCATCAACGTGGGCCGTATTTGCCGCACTATCAATATCTTGTTGTCTTAAAAATGGTATCAGGAAAACAACAACGCTGTCTCACTTTTATGGGATATTATTCCAAAACTCAAAAAGTGAATTTAGAGCGAAAAATATCCCACATTTACTGAATTCACGTGGCATTATATCCATGTACCACATATGTCTGCTTGTTTCGATTTTTTAGCCCGTAAGGCTTCCCACATTTTCATTACCACGAATCACCACAATTTGAAGTGAATCTGGTAAATTTTCTCTGTAAACTGCTGGCTGGTTTTGTGGCTGCTGGCGTGGTATGTGTACTACATGCCCAACTACATTTTATGTGTTCAAATATATTTTAGATCAACAGCGACTCATACGCATGAAGTATTGTATTACAAAACGATTACACGGGTATCAGTCATAAACGTGTGCTTTTGACGCAGCTTATATGTACTCGTAAAGCAAAGCTTTATAGGTGCGATACGTTCTAATTTATTTATGCAGAATTTGTGTAGGAACAATATTTCATTAAAACTAATTAGTTGGGTGCTTTATTTGGCGAAAAATGCTTCAAGCTAAATATATAAATCCAATTATGGCCTCTTCTTCGATTATAATCCTAAATAAAGTTTAACCGCACTGCAATTTGGTTGTTCGCGCAGCACGCAAAGCAATATTTTTGTCGGCTGCCCGCCCCCGCCCGGCTTCAACTAGGTCATCCTGTTATTATCACCACAAGGTATATAAATACCACCGACTATATAGTGTTTTTTTTTTAGAAAAGCAAGAGGCGCATGAATTATGCCAGCGGATAAGGATATAATTTATTTCGTTAGTTTTCCCTGGTGTTTCATAAAGGGAAAGAGATCCATCGAGGGCATCCGGCCCCTTTCCGCATACCCGCTCGATTGAATAATCGTTTAAACACAATTAATTGCGACTTTGCTACGATTTTGGTTTCGCTTCCGTAAGATGGTCGTGCTCAGCGGTCTTTTTTCTTACGTAGCCTTCGTGCTCCCCGAGGATACATAAGTTTCATAAATTAACCTATGCTTGAGGAGCGATTGAGCTAGAGAAATATTACGCTTATAGGAGCATGCAGAGCCAATAATTCTTGGGCAAGATTCTGGTAACAAATAAATATTGGTACCATCAATACCAACAATACCATCGAAAAACGTAAGTAGGTGTAATTTACTTGCGGCAACGGCATGCGGTGTGTTGGATCTTGGATGATGGTGATGATGATGATGGTGGGTGGAAACAGTCGAGTCACGTACCTCGTGGCAATTGATTTGATTTACGAGCCGGTACTTCATAATTGTGGCTAAGCGATAAGTTAACTCGGTTAGCCGTAGAGATAGTGCGAACACGCCTATCTGTGATTTACCAGTTCAGGATGAATGTGGCCTGGGCGTTGCGGCGGTAAAAGTGTCAACAAAATGGAGTTGTTTTGTTGCAGGTTGGGGTTAGATTTGGACAAAGAGCCATAATGGTTCATTATATACCTTCCTACCTACCTAACTATATTGTATGAAAGATTTTTCTATACCTTTCTACTGCACGACAGATTTTGTAATAGAAGAAAGACTCGCAGAAAGTTCTTTCTCAACGTTTTAGTACAATAAAAATAAAGGGAAAACAATATTAGCCTACATGGATCCTATATTCAATTTTTGCAGTGAATAGGAGGGGCCTACAATTTTTGTCGAGTCTGAATAACAGCTGAATTGTGAAGCATTTCCAGATCAGTTAAACCACAGATACTACAGTTATAGTAATTTTAAAACCTTTGATTAAACTCTCGGTTTTTTGTCAGAATTTCCCGTAGCAAAAAAATCTTAACATAAATACTCGTAAATTACGATTTCCCACAGATCGAACCTAAAACCCCGCGGTCTGTAGTCTAGCACGCTAACCATTGAGCGCAGTTAGTAATAAATATGTTTGTATACCGAGAAAAAAACCAAACACGTGCTTAAACTAAATTTAAACAAATATGATTTGGCGGCAAAATGTTTAAAACTTTTATTTTAATTACTTAAAAATAATTGAATCGTCGATTTTTATTTTCTAAACAAAATATTCGCTTTGAATTTTATTTAAATGAACATGATTTCCGTTTCCGACTAACAAAATCTAAATTCGAAATATTTCTCTATTTAAATTAAATTTAAAATGTTTAATTTGTTTTAATGGGAGGGTAGGCATCATTATAAATAAAACAGTTTGGTTTGAGAAGCTAAATAGAAATCCCTTTAACTAAAAATATTTGTCAATTTAAATGTTTGTTTTGTTGATTTATGCATTTTTTTTTTCAATTATGTAACCAGTTTTAATTTAACCGCTTCACCAGTTGTTTTCTACACAACAAGACGACGTAAATCGTTCCAATTGCTTGAACTCGAAGTTGAAGAAGAACCTGAAAAAAAAAACATTTATGTAAAACAACCGACTTCCGTTGAGATAGTTAATTAAATAAATTTAGTTTTATTATTACAAAAAAAATATTCTAAAATAACATTTTCAGTCAATAATTGAATTTAATATTGAAGACTTGTGAAAAAGAAAATATTTTTTTATTATTAGGATTTTATTCAACTTTTTACTTATCTCAAAAGACTGAAAATGTTCATAATATTTTTAAACACCAATATGGCAACAGTACACGAATTGATCGACACTTGGGTAAAAGCGAGATTTCGTTTTTTAATCGGTACATTTACAAGATTAACGTTTATTGACAAAATATATATAAATCTGTTCAAATATTTAATTTCAAAACGGTTTAAATATAAATCTGTTAAAAACAATATCAGTCGCATGATTTAACAAACAAAGTTCTGTTTAAAAGAATGGCTGATGGTAATGATGATAACACACCGCGATACTAATAATAACGTTTAGTGTCCAGGCTAAATTTTTCGAACTCACAATGGCGAAATTTAAAGATGATTATAAGTCAGTCCCACAGTGTAACAAAAGCTTTTTAAAAGTCGATAAAAAATAGCGATCACTATCGCATACAATAATGTAAAAAAAAAACCTTACATCTGTATAGGTACATTGAAACAAAACATATATTGTACATTTGCTTTCCACATCAACTAAACAAAAGTATACATAAAATTAGAAAAGGATAAGTAGAAGAAAATCGAATAATTTGAACAAAAGCGTGTGTTGACTGGTGGAAATTGAAAAAGGGAGGCCGGTAGGAATCGGGTTATGTGGACGCCACGCCACTGCTACGTAGATTTTCTCCAAAACCATGTACTATCATCTTATCCTTGTTGTTAAAACTCCAAGTAGTTGATGTAGGGTGACATGGTCGTAGGTGCACTAGTTGTGCACCACGCACCATAGGTCCATAGCTCTATCTGCCTAACTGACAGATGTATTTGTGTCTACCTCACTCAAATGTATTCATTTTTTGCAGCAACAGATTTATGTCTGGTAGTGATTTTCTTTGTGGGCGGACGTGTGCGATTGTTTTTTTACAATTTCAGTAAAAAAGGAAAAAAAAATATTAAGTTAATTTTTTTATTTCTTAAGTGGAAGTGGCTGTGGCTTTTTGCTTTATTTAGCTTTAATAAACTTATTGTTTAGCCTTTTATTTTTGTTTTATAATAAAGAGTTTATAACGTAGTTGCGTTGTCTAAAAGTTATTTCAATTTTCAACAAAAATTCCGTAGTAGTGCATAATGCACCACAGAAGCGTAGTGTTAAATGCACCATGGTGCATCTTGCATATACACGGTTATAACGTAGACTAAAGTTAAGTTGTTTATTTTGTTAGTGTTTAGATACCTTATTTATTTATTTAATTTTTTTTTATTGTTAATTTATTTTTATGTTTATATGAAGCCATTTTCATTTATTGTTTTTTTTGAATGAACTGTTCTTTTTTATTTCTAATAAAACTACGTTTATCAATTGAAATATTTAGTTTTAGTATGTAAAATAATAGCTGGTGCATTATACACATACAACTGGTGCATTTAGTACCTACCATGGTGCACGATGCATCATTTCCCATTTTTTGAATATTTAATTTTAACTTAAAATGTTCACATGCTATCGACAAATTTACTATGTACATATTTCCATAACAAATTCATAAAATGTATGTCAAAATACCAAACAAAAATAATCTTTTTTAAAAATGTTATGGTCGTTTGACAAAAGGGTGGTGCATTTACGACAACGTCACCCTATATACCTTTAGCTTGCCCAAATCCGAATTGACCTTATAGTTCTCAATCATATTTCTACAATTTCTAGAATTTCAATTTGCATTATTTTTCGAATTGCTTCAATTTCATATATTCAGCATTTCGCTTCTGTCAGATGCCAAACCATTTGAATTTAATTAAGGAGTCTGAGTGTAGTTTCATCTAGTGTCCCACTGATGTATTTTCCTGAACTGAGTTAAATTTGATCTCAACTTTGGATACATTGAGTGTTTCATGCTGTTTAAGGGACCATTTCACCATTTGTATTCATATTATTTGTGAATTGTGTTGATTGCTGCTTTTCGTTTGAAAATTGTTTAGCCAATACTTCATCTTAGTCGCTGTAGTTTATTAAGGACTGCGTTGACTAGTTTAGGATGTGACTTCCATTTTTTATGTTCATTGAAATTAAAGCCCTTGGTTGAGTGTGAAACCCATAAAAAATATTTTAGCTGTGTAGATAATCCAAGAAAATGACGAACTTCAAGGGAAAAGTGGATCTTCTTCCGAGGCAACGTAAAAAGAAAATTCATTCGAATTAGCAAAGCGTTCGTTATTCGTTCGCACAAAACGATTTATAAGGTTTTCGCCTTACAGAATTTTGCCCGTGGAATTAGGTTTTATTTGAAATTATTCCCTGTAGGCACCTCATTGTTTAAGTTTCCTTTCACACTCAATATTTCTTCTATCGTTCTTGATCCTTCTATACAATCAAGTTCTTTGCAGAAATCTATTTTTATTTTTGTTCGATTTTTTCGATTTCGATGTTTGACTTCAATATACTGGAACATATTTAAGTAGTGTAAGTTATACAAATGTTGAGTGTTTAATTAAAGCATCTTCCAACTCTACCCTTAGGTATCTCAATAGTTTGTTAGGTAATAGAGCCAACTGAGCGACGAGGACCTACACCTAGGTCACCAGTTATTGAATACGTCAGAGAGGTTGATAAATCTTCATGTAATTTTTGTGGGAACGTAAACCCTAAGTTAATATATATATTTATTTTCAATTCTGGATGGCTAAGCAAAATTTCAGAGTTATTGAAAAAAAAATGTAAAGTCCCCTTCGTTTAGTTTTTTTAATTTTACTTTATATCCCCCCAAATTCTGAAAATGTTGTATTTTTCTCCTTTTTTTGGTTAGAACAATTTATGAAGTTTTTGCGATCTCTCGATGATTTTATTTTTTTTATGGGAAAAGAGAGTTTTTTTAATACTTAGTTGTTCGTTTGAAAAACATATCATGTATCTCGGCAACAAATTTTTAACAGGCTTTTGGCAACAGATAAAGTTGATTCAATTCAATTTTCCAAAAAAGAAGTTTTAGAAACACAAACTGATGATTTATGTTGTTTTGTGTGTTCTCCGTACAAGTTTTTGAATATCTAAATAAGCAGTGATTGTGCAGCAGAAATAAACGGCAAATGTCAAGGATGAAACTTCAATTGCGTTTTTTTTTTTTGTTAGATCCTTACAAAGATTATCTACAATACCTATGTGTGTCCTTGCTAAACACAAATTCCTTTGGATGGTAGATTTCCACTTCTACAAACCACTCCTTTCAGGTGAAACATAAGAGTTGTGGTATTTTCCAACAATTTGCAAAAGGGATATAACTCACAGCAATCCGACTTATCAACAAAATTTCACACATTACCTTGTGACTCTTTCCGGTCACCAAGCTTGTGAAAACTTTTCACTAAAGAACCCCTCATCTACCCGCACCTATAATGGCATTAACAAACCTTTCACAATCCGTGAGAAAAAGTTCACATGTGAGCTGCACATCCATTTACTTTCAAATCCACGTCCTTATTAACCCCCAGTTAGTCCGGGCTAAAGCCGGCTCCAAAGGTAAAAAGTACTTAATAAATAAAAACGAAACACACAAGTTGAGGTTGCGAGGGATTGCGCGCATAAACAACCCTTTAGTGCTCATAAAAATTCAACTAAAAGGCGAGCTAAAACAAAAGTTTTATGGGCTGCGAAAAGTTACCAAAGTGTTCCTTGAGGGCATTTCCATGTTTCCATAGCGCAACACGACACAAAAAAGGTGTAAACTCCTCAAAATCTATACACAAATATAATAAATAATAAATTATCTATACATAAAAAAAAGGGTCCACCATCAGAGATAGATAGAGTGGCAACGGCGGCGGGCCGGTACAACTTTCCGCACATCCATCAGTGGTATAGGGTTTTTCAAAACAAACTTTATTCTCGGTTCATTCGAATGATTCGCGATTGCCTGAGTAACTTTTCACTTTTAATTTATTGAACGGAGAAATTTATAGAAAAGTTCGAAAGGGGATTACGCTAAGGAGACTTGAACAAGTTTCAAGATCTCGTTCTCCCGCTAAAAGGAGCAAGGAGTAGGTGGTATGCGATTCGCTTGAATTGCCGCACAAATTTTAACAAGCAGCAACAAGCTTATTATTTCAAGTCTTCCTGTTTCTGTTTGTTAACAATTCAAATGATTTTAATTATTCGGTGTACGCAGAGATGTGTAGTTTAACTTTGCTTTCTTTTTTTCTTATTCATGAGCAATGGCGGTGCAATTATTCGTTAACATGGAGTGCGGCTGCTTTTGCAACACGTCTCCTGTGAAAGCGGAATGAAAACAAAAAGTATTTACTGTGTGTAATGCCTTATAGTGGCATGAAAATTAATTAAGCCCCAAAGGATGTGTACAGATACACACGAACAGGTGGAGATTTTCCCACACCGTGCGGTTGTGTGTTCGCACACGTGTGTGTATTTAAACACGATTTTCTATCGTACAAATTGGAAAATAGTTACCTATACGCGCGAGAACGGAGTTATGTTACAATAACGATCGTAATGAGGTTTCCGTGTTAAAATTCGAATATATTCCGCATGGCGTAACTAGCTGTCAAAGTTTCATTATGAATATTTGCGGTGAAAGCGAGGAAGGGGAGGGGGTGGTGGGAATGGGAATATCTGCCTGTGAATTTTATGAAAGGTAGAGCGGAAGCAATTTCAAAATTTATATCGACACCAATGTAATTGGGAATATTTGTTCGATGGACAGGGACAGTTACTTTGTTGACCTGTTGTGTTGTTACCTTGTGACTCGATTAAAGTTGAGTGGCGCTATAATCGGGGTAGCGTAATTTGGCGCATGGGACAAATTAATAGACTGCAGTTAGCATGTACCTCTAGGATAGGTATTTGCAAAAGTAGGTATGTCAGCGTCACTGTCTGAAATTTTGAATTTGGCCTTACCATTTGAATAGTTTGAATTTTTTTCACGTCATCGTCGGACTTGACCATTGTTCCCACCACAGTTGCCTCGCTTCAGACACTGCAGCCTTCTAACATTTGCGATCCCAAGAGTCTAGCAGTCCACATCGAGCTCTCTTGCATCCACCATGACCTGATCGTAAGACTAAATACAAAGTTTGAGACTTCCTTAACCTTATGCCCTTGTGATGAAACAGGGGTTGAATTACCGCATCCGTGATCGAGTACTACGTGACTGAATTTGTTACTGTTTTGCATGAAAAATCAACAAAATTCAGTGACGTATTGCTTGCTCCCGGTTGGACCCCAGAACTGGTGGCAGAGCCAAAGCAGGCGACATGTTTTGAATAGGTTGTTGTACGGCATGTTGTAAAGGGTTTTCCAATAAGAGGTGTTATTTTGATATTCAAAGAAAAATGCCATTTTTTTAGATAAATGATCGGATATTTATTTCATTATAAAGAGGAAGGTATGCCGTTAATAATGAATAACAACATCAGCCAATTGGCCACCACGACCACGCTTACAGGACCATATCCTTTTCATGAAATTTTCCATAACAAAATCGCAAAGTGGCTGCCCTATGTCATCGATAGACTCATGAATTCCATCTTTGAGGTCTTGAATCGACGCTGAGCTGTTGGCGTGGACCTTATCTGTCATGTGGCCTCAAAGGAAGAAGTCGCAAGGTGTTAAATCACAAGATTTCGGTGGCCAATTGTGATCACCTCTTCGAGAGATAACACGGCCCGGTAATGTTTCCCGTAAAAGATCAATGGTTTCGTTGCTTGTGTGGCACGTAGCGCCGTCTTGTTTAGAGTAAACGTTTTCCAGATCAATATCATCCAACTCCGATGCAATGACGTTTGTGGAATGCCCAATTCCAAAGAACGACGAGGAATGGACAAACATGGGTTTTCTTCAACACTTTGGGCTACAGTAGCAATATTCTCAGTTGTTCTTGAGCGACGTGCACGGTTTTTATTCTTCACTTCACTAACTTGTCCCAACAGCTCGAATTTGTCCACCAATTTCTGTATTGCGGTCCGACAAGGTGCTTCACGACGACCCAAAAATGCTTTAGTTTTGCGAACTGTGACTGCAAAATTTTCACCATTTTTGTAGTGAATTTTTATAATTTAAATGCGTTGGTGAAGCGTGTATCGTTTCATTTTTAGTAATGGCGTAGTTTCTACTTGTCAAATGTCAAAAAAAAACAGCTTCAAAAGTGACAGCTACCGAAATAGCGGGCTATTCAAAATAACACCTCTTATTGGAAAACCCTTTATATGAGATATAGGAGCGTAACGAAAAGTGAAACGCAATGGAATACCTCCCTCCTCCCAAAGAAACGCAACAGGGAATATATTCAAACGTTTTTAATATTCGTTACTTGCTTACTTTAAGACAGCGGATAGTCAAGCGACACTACACATTACATCGTTTCACTTTTCGTTACGTTTCAATGTAAATTTGTTACACATGTCGCAGGTGCAGTAGGTCATTACTACTATAAATCAGCATGTAGAGGAGTGACTTCGGACATGATCAGATCATATTATCCTGGGGCTACCCTCATAGGTGATGTTTCATAAGACATATAGGAGCGTAACGAAAAGTGAAACGAAATGGAATGATCAAGTGGGGAATTTTCATAGAACGGGTTGCAGTCCGAGCAGGGGGAGAGTGGAACTTGCATTCAACATACGAGCAGTGAAGCTCTCGACGCATGGGCTGATCTATTTTGAGAAGTATCTGGTCGAAATTTTACTCTGCTGATTACTCAAGAATAATATGCAAGGAGTTGAGTTTGAGTGGCCTGCGAAAATAAAATAAAAAAATAAATAAATATTTTGGCGTGACAGGTCTGTGGACCCAAGGCCTAGCTTCTCACAACCATTCGTTTTGTGTGGGTTTTCAGTTTTTGGGACGAATGGAAGGGATCTACAATTTTACGCCGAGTCCAAACGGCTAATTGAGAAGCTCTTTCATGACAGTTTTAATCTCGGATATTTTTCAAACGTTTGCGGGAGGTTGCGCAGTGGAAAAAAACCTTAAGATGTAATTTGGGCCTTTCGGGGTTCGTACCTGGGACCCCTCGCTTAGTAGCCCAACACACTACCACTAAGCAAACTAAGCCAGGGCGCTCGGCTTTTTAACGAAGTAATTTACTAAATCAGCTTGACAAATTCAAATGAGGTGGGGAGGGAATTGTTCTTGCCCCATGGGACTCCATACTAACATCCACAGGCGCACCAGAAAAAAGCCATCACTTTAGCTTCATCAGCTGCAAGAACTTCGAGTCAAGTTTCTTCTCGTTACCGAACTTAGTCGTTATTGGGTCCTCCCAATCCCAAACCGCATTTAAGCACGCGACCTAGAAATGCTTGTAGGTGGGCAAGTGACTTATCCCTAGTTCTCCCAACTCTACGCGTTCTACGCCACTCGCAAATATTACCAGTCCTTATAAAAGTAATACAAAGCAGCGTCGACAAAACGCACGCCTGATGAAGTTCAACTGTGACTGTTTTAATCTAAAGCCCGCTTCTGCAGGTTCCTTAGATAATGGTAAGAGCGAATTGTTTACCCTTTCACCTCCCTTTAAAAAAACAACACAACCCCCTGCAACTTTAAGCCCAAATTCCGCACTACGAACACTCATCCCTTCGTATCGATTTTCTCACTTTAAAGCCGCATACAGTCGGTATGATGTTATCAGTGTATCGAACTGCATGAGTATTGCAACTCTGCAGTCGATGTATTGAAAGAGTATACATATAAACTTAACGAAAGAGCGAGAAGGATCTAGTAATTGTATAACGAGAGTTAGTCTTTCAGCAAGATCGAGCATGAGCAGGTCACAGGCGCAGGTCTAATAAAAGTGGTTTTTAATATTTTTCCACTATAGTTCATTGTGTTTTATTTGTTCCGGCGGTTTTTGTTTTGTGCTTTATTCTTATTTTCCCTGAGCTACGATACATTATGGTCCGTGTCGAGCCGGATATTATCCCAGTGACGGAATAGTGCAGGTTTAAAACAAAAAAAAAAAAATATATTGTGAGTGCATTGTGAGTGAGCAGGGCTTCGTTTTATGACGAACAACAATTGTGAGAGTGAGATGTGCAACGATGAAAATCACGTTGTCACAAAACAAATCAAAATGTGCGCAGGAATCATGTTACGACATGATACGTGCAGGCAGGAAGTTTCATACCACCAGCAGGCAGTGCGAGAAACGGCACTACATATATACCTACTATCGTGTAAGTAGTTTTGTTGTTTTTCCTTTTGCAAGGCAGAAGCGACAAGCGACCGATAAAAATTCTTCGTTAAGAATTAAGAGCAGGAGCAGGTAAGAGAGTTGTATACTCGCCCACAGTGAGGGTAGGTATACACAGTGGTGCCAGATGAATTTTTACGAAATCTGCATTTTTTGACTTAAAAATCGTCAAAAAATCGTCATTGTCATAAAAACAATAATAATTCTCGATTAGCGCAACTAACAGAAATCGCGGGTAGTTGTAACAAGTGAGGCTGTTGCTATAACCAAGTCAAACACTTTTTGGAGGTAAATTGTTTGGCGATTACTTCTTCAGAAATGATGAAAATTTAGATGCTGTGTCAAAAGCAGGGTATACCAATAACAGAAATGATTATACTAAATAATTACAAATTCATTGCACACATTGTTTTTTTTTCCAAGTACATATTAGAATTGAACGTCTTTAAAAGTTTTGTGTTGGCCTCTTTGTGAATTTTTAAGTTAGCATTGCAAAAAAGCATGATTTTCAGTGAAAAAAATTCTCTCATTATTTGCACATAAGTTGGGAAAACTTAGAACGGCAAAAATAAATTTAATTATAAAAGCGGAAATGCATGATTGATCACAACACAACACTTGCATTTGCTTAAGACCTAAAAATCTGCAAATGGCTGTCCAAAATCGGCAAATCGTCATTGAGGCTGAAAATCGGCAAAATGACGATAAATCTGCAAATATGGCACCACTGGGTGCACCACTGCAGCGAACGAGAGTCGAAGGACACATACATGAAATAATAGCCTGCGACGCACTCGCAGAGGCTGCGAGAAAGAGAAGGTTTCATCATTCAAAAAAAGCAAAGGACAGTGTTTTGGAAAGCGGCAGAATTTATTAAAATACAAAACTAATTAATAGTTAGAGAGGAAGAAATATTTTTGCAATAAATTTTCTTAGTCCACATCTTTACAGTCCACATCTATGGCAGGTAGCAGGAAAAGTGAAATTCTATTATCAATAGAATTTCCCTAGTGAATCGGGTGGTTGCATATATACTTAGAGAAGGAGCAGGTTGTTGTTTCCCATTTGTTACCTTTTATAGGGAATGTGCGCCGGCGTCGGCAAATTATGTGCAGAGTATATGAGCAGCGAAATGAGAAGGAAAATATGTGCGAATGAGTGCAACGAGTGTGCGTATTCTTTTTTTTTGTGCTGGTGTGATGGGGATGGGGAATAACAATAAATTCCTTTTTTCTGTTTTGTGCTTGTGAGATGGAGGAATAATAATAATTCCATATTCCTTGTGCTGGTGTGATGGGGAATTACGATAAATTCCATTTTTCTGTTTTGTGCATGTGAGATGGAGGAATAATAACAATTCCATATTCTTTTGTGCTTGTTGTGATGGAAGTTATAACAATTATATTTTTATAAAATAACAAACATTGGCGGTTGTTGTTGCAGCTGTATTGTAAGATAGGGGTTGAACATTTTATTTTTCTTCTAGGTTACTTGAGTTAAGATTTTTTTTTGGTCATCTTTGTCTTGACATAAAGAGCAGGAGTGAAGGAAAACTTGAGCACAAATGTGCCGGTCGCCATCAATTGTACAGAGTGGAAATTATAGGTCAAGACAAAGAATGTGAATGGGAAGGAGAGCAGGTGGAACTCAGAGCACATGTGTGCGAGTTACCAAAAATAAAAATGGCAGGAGTGAAGGAGGAACTTGAGTGCAAACGCACCAGTTACCATATACATATCATAATAATTGTTAATTATGCAGGATTGCAGGAGCAGGAAAAAACTTAAAGCACGACGGTGCTAGTTTTTTAAGAGAAGGAACGCTTGCAAGCAGCAGGAATCGTAATTCGGAATATGCTCAAATTGACTTGAGTTCTGATATACGACAGACAAAGAGCAGGAATATATACATATGTATATATATAACACAACAACAACAACACAACAACAGCTTCAAAAGCAGCAACAATTTGCCAACCCATTTATTGATATTTATTTTATTACCTATTTACCATATTTTTGAAATATTTTTTATTGTTTGACTACTATATTTAACACATACATTATCGCATACTGGGAAATTTCACATCGAAGTACCTACTGCGAATTATTATTTATTTACTTTTTTTTGCAGGTTAAAGCATTATTGCAATATAACTTCTAATGCAATACGGGTCTCTTTATGCCTTTCCAGGAAATAAAAGCGAGCATGTATATTTTGTTAATATTATATTAATAAAAAAAAAAAAAAACAAGAGATGGAAAAAGAGCAGGAACGTAACGATAGTTATACGTTGGACGCCGGAATATTTTCGGTGAGCAGGATGCTGGCCTTCGTGGAATCTCCAACTTTTGGAACTTGCAGGCTTGAAGTCTTGCAGGATGCTTGGGCGCAGGTGAAGGAATCTGAGACCAGGATCGCATCAGCCGACGATTTGTTAATAAATCTGGAGATGCAGCGCATGGTAGCTGAAGCCGAGGCGAACTATTTCAACGCCTATGCAGCATTGAAGGAGAAAATACTTGAAACCACTCAAGCAGCAGGCACAGCAGGTAGAGCAGGATAGCCTATCGAAGTCCAGGTTAATCTTCCAATCGCACAACACGATGTGAAGAACACCTGGGATCGTTCGACGGCGATATCACCAAATGGCAGGGTTTTCGAGATCGCTTTGTGGCAGCGATCCACGACAAAGACAAAATAGCGCCCGCCTATAAATTCTCCTATTTAAAAGCATCGCTATCAGGAAGAGCAGCGAAGACTCTCGGTGAATGGCAACTCACCGAGAAAAATTATTGCGAGGCATGGAAGCGTATCAATGAGATATTCACTAAAAAATACGCAACGTGCAGGGAGCTATTGAGAAATTTCACCAAGAGCAGGAGATTTACAAAGAATGGCCAATACCACGTACGAAACGTTTCGGCAGTTGGCAGCGCAGGGGATCCCAACGATACATTGGGATATGATTATCATTCATGTTCTACTTGAAAAGTTGGATCCAGAGACGGCGTGCAAATGGGAAGAAGAGCGCACCTCTGAAGAGCCCTCTTCAAAAGAATTTTTGTCTTCTTAGACAAGCGTGCCGAGATGTTGGGTGGAGCAGTGAGCAGGAAATTTGAGCAGCCGCCGCCTATACAACAAGCGCGGTTAACATTGAGCAGGAGTGACAATTTAAGAGCAGGTAAAAGCAATGCCCGGAGAGTGGAAGCAGCAGGTGATAATAGACCGTTACCTTGTCACATGTGCAAATCTTTGAGCCATCTAATGTGGCGTTGCCCACAGTTTGCAATCTTGAGCTTGCAGTCCAAGCAGGACTTTGTGAATTAAAAGGCACTCTGCCCAAATTGCCTTAAAACTGGACCTACCCCGAAGGACAACAGTGTACTCTGTCCTATGAGGAAGATCAGGAAGAGTGAAGCAACTGTGTTTTATGCGCAGGAGAAGGAAAATAAGGGAAGGAACCAGCAGAAAGGCATAAACAAACATAAGAGGGATTGACTAACTGCCCCTCCCGAGAAACGCACTCGGTTGGACAAGAGCAGGACAACCGAAAGAGCAGGTAGAGCAGGGGTGAAGGAGAAATAGAGCGAATCAGAGGATAAAATGTCCTGGGGAGATTTTAAGAGAGCAAGGTGTTCAAGAAAGAAATTTAAAGATATTAATAGAACTTACTTAAAATCTTTTAATTACAATGAACATGAGCAGGAACATTGATGCCTACGGCACAGGCACGAATTGAGATGGATAGCAGGAAGTATGGCCCAGTAAGGGCACTTTTAGATAAAGGGGCACAGCCTAATCTTGTCAGCTATCAGCTTGCTCAGAGATTGGCCTTGCCAAAGGTGCAAATCGCAAGGAGAATGATTGGTCTGGATGGCGAACTTTTCAACATCAAATACAAAACCACGCTTCTTGGAAGTCCATGGTTTAATTCACAGGTTTCAGTAGAGCAGGGTTTCTGGGTACTACCCAAAGAAGGAAAATGGCAGCCAATTGTGCCTACACACAATTTGGAATCGCATCTTGCAGAACCAGATTATTATAAAGCAGGTTCTGTAGATTTATTGCTTGGGTGCAGGTGTATATAGCAGAAACATTTATCTCTGTTTTAGGACATCAGCCAGGTGGTGTTCTAGAGATGGAAACTATATTTGGCAGGATCATACTCGGAGAGTATGAAAGAGAAAAGGATAGCATGGCCAATGAGCTTGAGCAGGTGTCATATGTCATTTACATGGAAAATAATCAACTTCATGAATCGCTTAGGCGTTTATGACAGTTGGATGATGTTGAAACGTCATCAAGCAGGTCAAAAGAGCAGGAGCAGGTGGAACAGAATTTCATAAATACGTTTTCACGTGATGATTCTGGCAGGTTTATTGTGACAATTCCTTTTAAGGAATCAGAGAAGGAGCTTGGTAGCTCAGAACTTACAGCGAGGCGTAGGTTCTTTGCTTGAGAGAGAAGGTTAGCAGGAGATTATGAGCTGAAACAAATGTATGTAGAGTTCATGAGAGAGTATGAAAGAGCAGGGCACATGACACCAGTAACTGGTACAGTGCATAGCAAAACTATATACCACATCATTGCGTCACTAAAAAGTTTAGATTCGTATTTGATGCAAGCTGCAGGAAAAATAAAGGCATTTCAATAAATGCAGTGCAAATGCTAGGAGAAAGGCTACAAAAGGATCTGCATGATATTTTAATGCGCTTCCGCAGGCATCGTGTTGCTATTATTTGTGCTGACATTAAAATGATGTTCAGAATGGTGAAAGTTGTGAAGGAGCAGTGGGATTTGCAGCGTATATTCTGGAGAGAAAATCCACAGGATGATTTGAGAGAATATTGGCTGACAGTAGTCACCTATGGTATGACCTCATCAGCTTATAATGCTGTAAGAGCGTTAATACAATGTGCAAGAGAAGCGGAGCAGGAGTTTCCAAAAGCTGCTATGGCAATTATGAAAGACTTTTATGTGGATGACTGTACCACAGGTGCTGATTCCGAAGAGAAGGCGATCGAATTATATCGATTTTGCTTTAAAAAGCGCAGGTTTGAGCTTAGAAAATGGAAATCTAATTCAAAGGCTCTAGTGAAGGACATGAACTATGAAGAACAGGAGTCAATCTTGTTTCAAGATTCAATTCACATTTGAAGTGAAAACACCAGTGATTGAGCAGGCAATGACGAAGCGAAAAGTAGTGAGCTGTGTTGCGCAACTTTACGATCCCAATGGGTTCATAGCTCCCGTTACGATCGTGGGCAAGATTCTTATCCAAAACATATGGCGCTTAAATGTCTACTGGGATGAGAAATTACCAAGGGAGATAGATGAGAGATGGAGAGATTTTTGGCAGGAGAATGTAAAAATTCAGAGATGGATAGGTACCTCCGATGAGGTACGGAAGGAATTACAGGGGTTTTCGGATGCTTCCGAAAGAGCATATGGTGCAGCGATTTACGTGAGAACGGTATGGGTAAACGGCAGGATTTCAGCAAATCTCCTGACAGCAAAAACACGTCTTGCACCACTTAAAACAGTGGCAATACCGCGCTTGGAGCTTGCAGCAGCGGAGCTATTGGGACGACTAATTGTCAGCGTCATCAAAACGATGGAATGGGAAGGTATCGAGTATGATCTCTGGTCAGATTCACTCGGAACGTCAGCATTGGTTGATAACAAGTTGTGGTTGCACGGGCCGGAATGGCTGACAAAACCCCGGTCGAGCAGGTCATCTGAAAAGTTTGTGCCAAATGTTTCAGATGGGGGGAGGGATGAGATGGCGGTTTTTGTGATTATGAAATTCACAGACCCCTTATCTATTTATGTGAGGTGCTGGAGAAGGAGTATTCCATTGATCGAATACACGTCTACGTAAGAGAAGGCTATACATATAATCAGCTACGTACTTCACTTTATCAATGCAACTAGAGCAAAGATAAAGCAACGGAAGGATGATGAGAAGAGATATGGTAAGAGACGGAGACATTCTGTACGTCAGGTGAGAAGGAGAGAAAGAGCAGGAAATAGAGCAAGTAATAGAGCAAATATAGCAGGAGTACTTGATCAACCGTCTTCTGAAGAGAAGATGGAATCAATTGGTCACTTACTAAGAAAATAGCAGGAAAAGTATTTTCCGAAGGAAATTACTTGTATAGAGAAGGACAGGTGCTTACCTGATAAGAGCAGGATCGAATCCTTCAAACCAATTCTGGATGGTAAAAGAATTCTGAGAGTCGGAGGCAGGTTAGAGAGAGCGGAGATGGAATACGAGAGAAGGCATCCAGCAATCGTGCCAAATGGTTCCCGATTAGCCTGGTTGATCATGGATACTGCTCACAGCAACTAAACATGGAGCGGTGCAGGTCATGATGTAGTACATTCATCAGAGATTCTGGATTCCAAAGCTCCGAAGTGAGCTGAGGAATTATCTACATAAGTGCTTGGTTTGAGTGCGATATAATCATCGCTTTGAGATGCATTTGATGGCTGACTTGCCGTCAGAGAGAGTAACAGCAGGAAAAGCTTTTCTACACACAGGGGTCGATTTGTCGATTACGCAGGTCCGTTTGAGATCAAAATGGTCGACAGAGCAGGCGAGCAAAAAATAAGGCAGAAATTTTGGGTTTCCGTCTTTGTTTGTCTCAAAACAAGAGCAGTGCATATTGATTTGGTATCAAATCTGACGTCAGTGGCGTTTATTGCTTGTTTTGAAAGATTCATAGCGAGAAGGGGCAGGTGTGAAAGATTATATAGCGACAATAGTACAGCATTTGTCAGTGCAGCGAAGGAATTGCAAAAGGCAAAAGAGCGTTGGCTAGTGAAGGATACTTTTGAACATTAAAGTTTGAAAGGGACGGAATGGAGGTTTATGGCTTCTGCAGCACCACATCAAGGTGGTATATATGGAGCAGCGGTAAAGTCAATGAAATATCATTTGACGAGAATTGTTGGAGCGAAGGTTTTAGCATATGAGCAGTTTTTGAAATTACTTACTGGGATAGAAGCCATCTTGAATTCAAGACCGCTACATTCATTGAGCGATGATCCAAATGATCTGCAGGCGTTAACGCCGGGACATTTTCTGATTGGTGAGCCACTTGTGTTACCGTTACCGTTCGTAACCAATGAGATGCCGAATACAAATGGCATAAAATTGTTGAAGGAGCGTAAGACTATGCTTGCGCATTTTTGGTGCAGGTGGAAGGAGGAGTACTTATCTACTCTGTATGAGAGAAAGAAATGGCGAAAAGAAAAATATGGCTTGAGAGAAGGACAATTGGGCATAATAAAGAGCGAGAATTACCCACCATCGACATGGGCGATGGGGCGGATATTGAGATTGATACCAAGCCGGGACGGACTAGTTCGGAGCGTGGTTCTTCAAACAGCAACCAATCAACTTACGAGGCCGGTACATAAGATCTGTATCCTGCCAATCTAAGCTGGAATAATTTATTAAATTATTATAACTTATAATTATATTAGCAGTAATATGTTTAAATAAAAAGCGAAAGGGTAGAAAACCGTAGGTTTTCGCCGGGACTGTATCGAACTGCATGAGTATTGCAACTCTGCAGTCGATGTATTGAAAGAGTATACATATAAACTTAACGAAAGAGCGAGAAGGATCTAGTAATTGTATAACGAGAGTTAGTCTTTCAGCAAGATCGAGCATGAGCAGGTCACAGGCGCAGGTCTAATAAAAGTGGTTTTTAATATTTTTCCACTATAGTTCATTGTGTTTTATTTGTTCCGGCGGTTTTTGTTTTGTGCTTTATTCTTATTTTCCCTGAGCTACGATACAATCAGTACTCGACACTAATCACGCCCAAAATGTAACCAAATTGAATTATAACATATCGTGCGCTACACATTCCGCGGTTGAATTACTGTACAGTAGCACTGCGGCAGGAGCCCATTCCTATCGCCAATCGGCATGTGGAGTTCGACTGTATGCGCTGCAGTTACACCTTAACATAGGTTCGTGCGGTTTTAGATGTGCCGCCATGATAGCAACTCACTTATTCGCAATGAATGGTTTTCCACTTCGAGTGCCGGAAGGATAATTGCACTCCTATACACAGCCACCGGATATAATTTTAGCTCGCAGTAGGCGTTGAATCGTGTTGAGTACTTGGAGGGACTATACGCGCAGCCATGTTAATTGCTTGCATGTTGCGTCACATGTAAGGATATGTTCCTTGTACCAGTTCCTGATTGTGAGGAAGCCTTCTAAGGGCGTGAGTTGATTAAATGATTAAACAAATCTTGAATATCCTACCTGCAATTTATTATTCATACCAAGTTCATATTGGGACATTCAGCACACCACCATGGACCACAAATTTTATGAGGTACCCCTATTGAACTGTTTTGAACTTTATTCGATATTTAAATGATATACCTCAAACGTGTACTGCAAATACCACCAGGCACAAATAGCACAGACAATAAATCATATATGGCAAAAAATGTACTCAGTTCACTGGAAGTTCCCCGAATCCTTTCAACGGGAAGCATACGCCTGGGTACCACTTTTCGTAATTTATCATATAGTGAAGCTGTTGCTATGCAAACACAGAAAGACATCTTCTACATATGAATAAAGTAAGGGGGTGTGGATTTATGGTAAGATGTTTTCAATAGGGTACAGAGTAAGCCTCTTGCATAGTAAAGGTGGTTCAATATCATGTAACTAGAGTGCTTCCCACATGCCAAGTTCTGAATTAGCCGAATAATACCTTTTTAATTTATATTGGAAAATTGTTTTTAATAGAAAATTTCGTAAGACCAATCTGCAGAGCCCACGATAAAAATACTCACTGTTGCGGAGTAGGCTGACCCTGCCGGAGCAGCTTGAGTCTGTTACAAGTACCATCGGTAAGTGCGTCTCTTTAATTATATTTTTTGTTTCTTGGGGTGATTTTTAAAAATAGAATAAGCTCTTGTCATTTGGTAAATAAATGTAGGCATTGCATAGCAACGTAATTACAACGGGATCTTTAAAGTTGAAGGAGATTGAATAGAGAGCAGCGGAGAAATAAAATTGTTATAGTTTCATTTTAAGACACAATCCACTTGAATGTGATGAACACACCCTTCAAATGTTGATATAGGTTACATTTTCTAAGGGCTGCTTTCAAAGTGGTTGTTTACATGATTAATTATCAGAAAAATGTACGCAAATACAGTACCGGTCTACTATCTTGGCAGTTGGACTACTTAATACTTTTTTCGTGATAAGTATTTCAAATGAAAATGCAATGTAAAGCGGATTTAAGTAGTGAACTAAATATATTTATCGAACCTAAAAGAAGAGAATTAATTGCTTGAAAGATTCTGGAGAAAGATGAAAGCTGGTTAACGAAATTTGACCTTCTGGTTTCACCTCTATTGTAAAAATTACTTTCCTTAATATTATGTGAAACTATTTTTACACTCTCCAACGATGTAATCCAATTACAAAATCGCTGACATAAGAAAATATTTGTTCAAATTAGCAAGAAGTACTGCATCTAATAAAATTTTAAACATGCAAAACAGCTGTAGGTATGAAAAGGCAAAGGCAGAACCACATGGCGTATTTGAACTGGTTTCTGCAGTCTCATGAATTCATAGAGCCTTCTGCATCCATTCTGAAGCATCTTTGTATTTACGTTTACTTTAATAGACTCTTAGGTTGTGGGTTCATCTTCATAGTTATTACCATATTAAATCAATAGATTTCAATTAATATTATCTAAAATTGGCCTTACTTATAAACATTTTTAACCCTAATTAAATAAATATTTTTAAATCACAATACATATTTTTATATCGAAAACTTTGTCATTTTGCTTCCCAATGAGCAATGAGTGTTGACAAAAAGAAAATAAGTACTTAGGTATGAAGAGTAACTTTCGTTGAAAAAAACTGACACAAAATTAATAAGTGAAAAGCTATTCATGTATCAATCTATATATATATTATCTATAAAAGCCCTGGTTTTTTTAATCTTCCAAGAATTTCCATAGTTAATAATAACTTCAGTTATTATTTTTTAATAACTTTGAGTCAAGAATTTGCATGGAAAATTTTCAGCTAATTTATTTTTTGAAACATTGAAGAATACTAAAGCTACATAAATTTGAGCCTTTTAATTATGTGTGTTGATCCTACTTAGGTACCTTCACCTAAAACTTTTATCCAAACAAATCAAGCCTTCAAGCTTTCACATTTAATAAGAAATAAGTCTAAGAAATGATATGAAATGCAACCTATCAAGATTGACAAGACTGACTAGGAAAACGCATTGTTATTATATTTTTAGATGACTGTACGGCATTCAAAGTATTTTATTTGAACATAGAAAGAGACATATTGTGGTCTCTCGCTTTATGTATTTGAAACAAGAGCAACTCCAACAAGCAAAAATTATTATACGTATAAAACATCTTGCTTCAACTTGTAAAAAGCTGTTTAGGATCGAAAACTTTGCCTAACATAGTTTAATTTACCCTTAAACTGATACTTACTATTATAAAAAGTTTTTGTAATAAAGTTCATGTGTAAATAACAGAGTTGCCATAAAAACTTTTTCATTATAGATAAGATGCTAAATGGAAAAAATTTTCAAATTAAAATTTTAACCAAAATAATTTGTTTATGAATTTAATACAGATTTAAATATTTAAAATTGAAAAGCTTCAGTTTACCCGATCCGCTCCTACAATATATTCCACTGGCGAAGAAACTGTGCTTGTACTTGCGTTGAAAATTGAGTAAGGTAAATGCGATAAATGTTAAAAACTATCCGCAATCCAAATAAAATTAAAAAAAATTTAACACGGACCGCACTTATGTTTTTTTTTTTATTTGCTTATATATTTTAAAACCATAGTCGAGTGTTAAGTATCAAATGGAAAAGAGCTGATCTGCTGTTGTAAGAAAGTTAATACAATTTTGGATTACTCTTATGAGATGCGCTTATCTTATAGAGTTATTAAAAAGGTTCTCTTTAAAAAAAAGAAAGGAGTTAGATTAGTATTAGATAAAAAATAGTTGTTTTAAAGTCGAACCTGCGATTTTATGGGTCGCATAATTATCCCTTCTTACCTTAAAGCACAAAATTTGATAATTAAGTAATGGAACAGCCAGAATTTATTAAATTTATATAGTTTAGTGCACTTTAGTGCGTTAGCTCATACAAAAATAGTTCTCGGTAGCATACCTACATTTATTTGTCTGTTCTTCTCCTGTGAACTCGCATAAGGCACCTCTTATATTTGTACATCGCTCTCCAACCAACTTTGCATAATTTTCCGAATGTTTTATAGTTTTTGATTGATCATCTAGAATCTAGATGTTCGCGAACAGTCTGCTCCGACGAGACTTCGACTAATTTACATAACATAGCTATCGCTATCGGCGAACAAAATCTCCTTTCGAGGAACTTAAAGAAATCGAAATGTGAATTGCCTCTTTGCTTAATTTGAAAAAGGTTTTATTAATTCTAAATGGATTGGTGAGTGCAGCGGCTCAGTGGTTGGTATACTATGGAGCAAGGAGTGACTGGTTCATCTCCCTGGGTAAACACAAATTAATCCCTAAGGCCTTTTCCACTGCGCCACCCCTAACTCTGACAAATGTCCCCAAAGTACAATCGTAGTGAGAGAGTTTCTCAATTCAAAAGCTAGGATCCAAACGACTAGATGGTTAGAGGACAACTTAAAAACCCTTTTGACTGTCCCAAAAGATAGAACCCTTCAACCAACATACACCTTCAGTCGAAATACTTTTGATCAAAACTGATGGCCCAATGATACATCAGCGTCACCAAAAACTTCATCCAAACAGGCAACACATTTTACTTATAACTGTTTTCTCAGTAAAACTTCTGCCTAAATACATACAAAAAAAAGAAAAGAAAAAAAGTTTCAAGAGCAAATCCTCGTTTCGTTGGTGGCTCCGCCAATTCCCAATTCATTTGTTCAAGAGAGGGAAATGCTAAGTGATTTTTCAATGTGTCACAAGACTTAAAGGATCTCACACCGAACTTTGAATTTGAAGCGAGAAGTTCACTTATTTTCAAAGTTTCCATATAGACAGAGACTTGACTCGCAACTAAAAACTGTATACAGTTGCGAAAGGAGTATAAATTTTGAATGAGCATATTATTTTGACTGGTTTTGGTATTTTAACACAAACGACGATGACGACGACGGCGAGGACATTTCGTCCCGAAGCGAAGAGAAACATGAAATGAAAATTGAAAATGCATTTTCGCAGAACTAAGTTTCGCTCTGTTTTGATGATTAAATTCTTTCTGTAGCTCAGAAAAGACGAACGACGATAGCGACTGTGATGAGGTCGAGGTCAAGGCAATTTGTCATTTAAAACTTTACAATGAACGAACGAGCTTTGGCGGAACGGAGCAAATTCCGGAAAATGTTTCTTAAACCCTGTAATGACGTGATGTCAATTGTAATTTGTGTTTATGTTTTTCTTACTTTACCCGGGGGCATTTAAATGGGTTGGACTGTTGGAGTGACTTAAATTATGAGTGGAGTGGAGTCTCTTTTGAAATGCAAACTGAAACGGATGGCAATTGTTTTGGGGAGACTAACAGTTGGTTTTTGTAACTATGCTCAGAATTAAGTCCGACAAAGGCTTGGATATTTCAAAGATTCTAGATGTATTATGGAGGTTAAAGTGCATAGGTATGAGGAAACTCTACGAGCTGTACAACGACACCAACCTAGTCAAAAAAATACGCATAGCAGTCGTCTAAGATGTCTAAGATGAAACGAGACCTCAACCAACTTGGAGTGCGCAACTGGAGGGAGTTAGCCAAAGATCGCGAACAGGAGTGGCGTATTGGTTGAGGGCCATGTCCACACCGGACTGCAGCGCCACCTAAAGTAAAGTAAGTAAGGTATGAGGGATAGATGTGAGTGTGACTAGCTTAGCAATTCACTAACTTGTGTTTAAGAAATGTGTTCCAGATTTAGGTTGGTCTTTTGTTTTTTTGCTTTGCCAAGAGAAGTCTCACTCTCTGTCATTTTGAATCAGTTGATCGTCGTTTTCTTTGCCAGCGATTATCTTTTACAAGGACAAATAGAAAAAATAAAATAAAAATAAAAACATTTATTTCCTTATTATTATTATATTTAAGTAACCAAAGCATAAAAGTTTATAACTAAAACTCTCAGGCTCAACCTTTATTGATTTTTTTTGACAGAATTTTATATTAACCAGAGAATTTGAAGACTAGGATGATAAGAGCGTTAAAAATGTCTCAAAAAACTGTTAACAAACGCGCAGAAAAACATGTCTTAAAACGCGTGGAGAAACTTGTAAAAAAAAATGTATTAAAACACGTCTAGAAATGTGTGTCTAATAACGCAAAAAAAACCTTCAAAAACATGTCAAAAAATCACTCTTGCCGGATCGGAGTAGGAACACGCGGGACCATAAAAAGGAATCTTTAAGTTGGGAGAATTCCTATGAGGATCAGTTTCGACAGAATTTTAAAACGGCAATGAAAATTAAGCTGAAATGTGTGAAGGTTCGTAAAAAATAACAAAAAAAGAAGAGATTTTCATAACTCTTTTAAAAAAAACAGTTATTATAATGTATATCAAAGGCCGGGAATAACTTAAAACAAATAAAAAATCACGTTTGAAAATGCTGCTTTAGTAATTAGGAAACTAGGCTCTAATAAGGCAAACCAATAGAGTTCCTTCTAAATTTATTTAGAGCGGGAACTTCGATCTAACTCTAATTCAAGCGATTAGATATGTAGGTAGATTAAAGAATTTTATATTTAAAATATAAGCCAAAGAATACAGACTTTTGCGTATCAATCCTTGGGATGCATTTTTTTGTATTTGTTAGGAATTTAATGAATTCATAAAAAATACTGTTTTTCCCTCAACCATTGAATAACTACAAATAGAATCGGCATGACCGACGACGACCGCTACGCGGTCCATACGTCGCTGCGATCGCTTGTGCGGGTTTGTGAAATGGATCCTGGCATAAAAACGAAAACACGAAAATGTATAATATCCCAAAAAAATATCCCTCTGGGGAATGCTGTCTGGGTAATTCTTTGTTGTAAACCAGTTTGAAGCAGGTACGATATTTCATGCTTATCTCTCTGTCGATACGCTTTGATTGTCCTTATTTCCTTGTTACTTTTGGAATTTTTGTTAGAGGTTTATTGCGGTGTTTTTTTTTTTGTATTTGCTACTGGCCTGGCAGATGATTGCAGATTTGAATAATTCTAGCTAGATATGATTTTGTTTTTCGGAGTATGTAGGTGCATAGGTAGGGTAGATATGTATGTGTATAATGTACATGTACATACCTATGTAGGTGCATGCATCATTTTGCGACTTCTTTTTACTCTGCCGTTAATTAAAATAATCACACAAGTTCATGTAAAATTAAAATATATAGGAAAATATTATGTGGTGCATACCTGATTTCAAATTCTTATTTTGAAGTTAAACATGGCCAAATAAATGCAAATTGAGCTGAGAACCACTTCTGTTGCATTTCTTTCTTTTCGTGCATTTTGCTTTCGGGTTAATTATTTTCGCACGTAAAAGAACCCGCATGGTGTGCTTGAATAATTTTTGATTTTGCTGTTCAAAGCAACATGGAAGCTCAAATTGGTTGCTATTCGTATACACAAATTTAAAAGAATATTAAGTAGGTACCTTCATTTTGTTCGAAGCATTGCTTTTCAAAACGTTCCTCGAAACACTTGATTATTTTTTTCAATAATACCTACCTTGTTCCCACCTACGTGATTTAGCTGAAGTGATTTATAAATCACGACAGGCGTCCCAACCGAACTTTTAAGCGTGACATTTGAAATTAGTTGGCAAATTTTCAATATCGTAGGTAGGTACATATAAAAGTGCAAAAGAAAAATTACCTCCAACAATTTAAAATGAGTTCAAATGCTTTGGATATAATTTATTTCTACCAGAATAAATCCAAAAATGATTAAAACAATTAATATCTAAATTTTTAATTTTAATTTTTTGAAAGTTTGTCTTTGTGTGGACAGCTAAAGTCAATAACAGGTTGGTTTGATTTTATTTGTGTCTGTTTGATTCTATTTTGTGTATGTTCGATTTTATTTTGTGTGGTCGGAACATTGTATAACTCTACAAAATGTGTAGTCGGAATGACTAAACCACCATTAATTGTAGCCTCATATCCTCATATTGACGATCGACTCATTTGGTTCAGGTGCAGAAAACTTTAATATGGCATGAGAAATATATCCCGAATAATAATGTGTAGCCATGTTTTGCATAATTGGAACTGTCTCTGATTCTGATAAATCCTCCACATCGTCAAACTCGCAAGCATTGGAATATTCATTGAATTCGGTTTCGCCATGATAGACAATATCAACACCACCTATGTAATATATATATTAAGTACGTAGGTAATCAAAGGGAGAAAATATTTTTGATAGATACAGAAACCAAGACACATATTAAGACAAAAACTACGACGCAAACATTTTTACTTTGCATTACCGGAACTAGCTTCAATGCTAGTGCTTCATCTTTATATACTACATCTGTAAACATTTAACTACCATCCGGATCCAAGAACTCTATAATATAACTCTATTCGATTTGTAAGTTGTATCTACAAATTATGTCTCAGTAAACGATCTTTTAACATCTGCCATATTTAAAAGAACTGATGAATCTGATGTTTCATATGAAGTTGTATTAGGAGCAACTATATTATATAAACTCATCTGTTTTAAATTTTTGTGTAGGCGAAATGCAGAAGGATTTCTTTCATATGAAGCTCTGTTTCTAACGACTGATATACCTAGTATTCTCCAGACAATCAGTAATTAAGTGGGATGTTATTAGGTAGGTACTCCTGTTGTTCCCCTTTTATATAGTCCCACAATTGCAGTATTCCATTTATTGTTTGGCAAAGACCGTTAAAACAATACACCGGAACTTTTCTGTCCCTCTTCCATGACAATATCCATCTAACGAAATCCTGTGAGTTTATTATGATGCCCATTTGGTTTCTCGATATATATACTGTTCTTGTAGATCATGTAAATCAGTGATCTATATCGATAATTGGCATAAAATAAAAAACGCCTACTATATGCGAAAAGTATCTATCCGATCTTCATTTCATATTCCCTCTTTCCATATTGTTATCCTCATAAAAAACCGCATCAGTTTTGTTATGCCCACTTGCTATATGCGAAAAGTACCTACCCGATTTAGTTTTCCTTTGCATAACTTCCACTCCACAGCCACAATCATGAGTACGCAAACAGTTGAGAATGAAGATAACAAAAGTAATTGTTCTTTCTCTTTCATTTGCATGTTGTCAATGAGAGAAATAAGGAAAAAAGAAGGGGGTAGTTTGTCATGAAATAAACATGGGATATTTTGGGAAATTAATTTTCCTTATGAAACGAACCTAGAAATGATGGTATATGCATACACTAAGTTAGTTCAAATTTCCGCCGCGTTGAAGGTCCGTATGTCGCTTTAAAATGAGCGGTGTCCACTTCTATTTGTAGTTATTCAATGCCTCAACTAATTTATTGGAATTCATTAAATTCATTTTAAACAATATGTCCGATAATTTTCAATACGTACCCTCTTTAATTTAATTGAAAGTAACATTTGCTTGCTTGTAATAGAATTACAGGTGTTTTTAAAAGTAATGCACTTTTCTGTAAAACCATCCATCCATAGGTAGATTAAAGAAAAGTCCTGTAGTAAACAATTTTCAATACCACCGATGTAAATGCACACTTAAATAATAACGCCACCCAGTGAGGAACACTAAAGAAATCAAGGAAAGGAGACGACCATGTTAAGGATGAGGTGTCTCTTTCTGGTGGATTTTTTTTAAACGGGAGTGGAACACGCCGATCGCATTTTAGAAAAATAAAATCTGTAGAAATCCGCTTAAATTGTAAAGAGAAAATTAAAATTAAGAATGAATCAGTACAAAAAAGAGTCATTGCCGCTAATCTCGATAACCATAATAAACGAATTTTCAATGCGGTTTTAAATGTTATGATCTGATTTTTACAGCAAGGGTTTACCCGTATTCAAAGTTGCTCTATCACTTAAGGACGCTGATCATTACCCATTTAATGGGTCGGGACATTTTTTTCAAGCTAAATTTTGACAGATTGATCTGCTCTGTTGTTCTGGTGTGTAAAGATGAGTGATTTTATTGAATACCTCGATGAGCAATACCAGGAGCTAGAGTCTTTCATTTAAATAACCGGGAAGTCCTAAGAAAAAGTTAGTGATGGTGGTGGAGCTACAACCATCGACATGAAGACTTGCAAATTTTGAATCAAGGGAGGTTTTTTCAAAGAACAGCTGTTTTTTGTGACACATATCCACAACATACGACAAAATTTAGCTAGGATTTCAGATGATGTTTGGAGAGCATCTAAAATTTAGGTTAATTCTAGCAGGTCTTAATCAAATGTTAAATTTTAAATTAAATTTTAAATTAAATTTTAAATTTTAAAGTCCACAGGGGCTTTTTTACATATTTGCGTATCAGTTTTAGTCCTTAATAATTTATTCATAAACGATACGACATTCAATTTCCGATAGACTGACGAAAAACCAAACACACGATCTACCATTCCAAAACCATTAAAGGTATAATTAAAATTCGCTCGGTGCGAAAAAACGAAACTTTGACCAAAAGTAAAAAAAGTCCTTTATATTAATTTACGCAGCCTCTGGTGTATGCTAGAATTATAATAATGGGTTTATACTAACCGCTATTTATTCACAGATGACTGAAAAAAAGATTAAGTGAATAGAGGCAATTCTCCCTTCATGAAAGCTAATGTAGTGAAATCCCTTCCGTTTGCACTTTTTATGTGCTCCGAAACTTCTATGTTTTGCAGTGATAAAAAACAGTTTAATATGTTTCCTTTTAAGAAAATATACTTTTAGCCACATATTTCAAATTTAGGAAAGTTTTTGAGATCAATTTGAAAATTATGTCTAAATCTATCAGCCAACGGGTAACTCTGACCGAGCGCTTTCAAACTTTGACCGGGTTGGAAAACACAATGGCTAACATTGACCATTTATATTTTCCCTGTTTCATAGGATAAGTATTAAAGAAAAGCTTCAAGAAATAGATTTTTAAAATAATTTTAACGATAATGTTTAAGACGATGCACTGTCAAGAAGACGGATGTACTTTAAAGCCTCAAGACTTCACAATTAAGGGTTTCCTAAATGTTTTTAATTATTACCAACTACTTTTTCTTTATGCTACTTAGTTATTTGTATTAGTTCTTCATTTCAAAACACTTAGCAGTTAATTCAAAAGCTTACTTTAATATAATTAGTTAATAAATTGAATAAAACTACCCTAACTTATAATTTTTGATAGCAATAAATGTGCTGGTCAAAGTTACCCTAGCCTAAACCAAACTTTGACCATCCAGTTTTTGTTAAGAAACTACTTCTACGTCTGCATTTAAACAAATTCTGGTGTCATTTATTTCACACTCGTACAAAAATTGTAAATGATACACCTGTTTGAAATTCAAAAGTGGTCAATGTTAGCCCGTTTGATCGAACTTTCAAAATTTGTAAAAATGTCTAGGTACACTTTTGTGCATAATTATTATTCTGCATTTACTCAAACGTTGCACTCAATCTAGGCCAACAATTCAAATATATATCCCTATGATCCATCAACAACCGGATTAGACTGCATAATTTGACTAACCTTTCAACGCTCATCAGATTTCACTTAGGATCTATTATTTCCACAAAATGCAAACCAAATACACCCAACCCTGGATACGTATTTGGCAATTTAAGTAATCATATCAATTCGGTCCCTTGGTATAGGCTTTTCATTATCACAACATTTACCTAAGATATAAACGAAGTCTCAGATCTATCCGTTGCACCATTATAGCCAACCCATGGTACAAGGAACACACACACACACAGACAAATATATACACATAATTGACATTATGGCTTTATATAGTCAGCAAATAGCCAAAGGATAGAATCTAATTAAACTCACAAAGTGAAATTGACATGAGTGTGTATTTTGTCGAGACAATGCTATATGACGGGACATTTTAGTTTTGAAAGGAGACACACGAGTCCATCATCAATTGACAGCTTTTCATTTGCAAGGTTACCTCGTTATGATGGAAGCTATCTGCCAACAAAATTGGTCCTGGGGTCGATTGGGAGATGTGTTACTTGCTACAAGGCGAAGATGTCTTCACTGACATGATTTTGAATCAAAATTAGTCCATGTAGCACTCTCCGCGCGAACCCTTGCACTGAATGAGGTATCAGATGGCTGGCTATAAATAATTTGCAGGACTTTGCTAATAAATTCGAAGGATGGAGGAAACTTTTTGACAAGTTTCCCTCTTATCCCTGTTAACCATTTGCACAGACAATTCGCATAGCCCGCATCGATGTCAATATTGAATGGAACAAATGAGTCCTGTCTACGTGACAAAAAGATTACCGAATAATTCATTATCTCCAATATGGCGCTTTATTGCTGCTAATTTACCATTTTATGGTAAAACGGATCAGTCATCTAATTAGCTGTAAGCTATTTTGCGAGCTACCAGCCGGAAAGGTAGAGCGCGCACGGTAGAACGAGTATGGAATTAATTATGACTTGCTATATCGATTCGATAAGGGGATATACGTGTACGTATTTTTTGTGAGGGTTGTTGAAATACATATCCCCTGCAGTTAACACAGAAATTGACGAAGCGGATATTGTTATTAACAGCGATTTGACTTGGCCGTTGTTGAAAAATGTGGTCTATATTTAGACAAAGCGTAAAAAATGTAACTTTCGGTACATGTTCAGAAACTATCGTCCACCTAGGAGTCGAAGTTCTTTGAAAAAATGCTATTGATGCGACAAATACGGAATCAAAATTGCTGTGGTTCTCAGGACCGAGACTCGCGCTGAAATTTTGTTGAGACCGGTCCAAAAAATCAAAATGTTGTCCAGATATTTCACGATTTTTTAATTTTCATGACTTTTCCATTGATTTTCGATAGTTTTTGAAGCATTTTCGAAGGTTTTGGGTCGTTTCTCGAAATAAGTTTGATTTTATTTGATTTTTTAACATTTTTGGTTTGGAAACCTCCGTTTTTGTTGCACCTTTTACATCTATTCCAACATTTTCTTAAGCTCTTTTTACGGAGCACTTGGGAGTGTTTTTTGTGGGATATTTTCAATGCTTCGGAGCGTTTTACGGGAACAATATTTCTTATGTGTTTACTAAGGTTTATAATCTTTTTTGGGGCGTCTTTTATGTCTTTTCTACACGTTTTTAAACGAATTTTTGTGGCCTTTTTAAAGCTTTTTAAGGGCTTAATGTGTGGAGCTTTTTAAGGCTTTTCTAAGACTTGAGAAGAATTTTTGGGACGACCAAAAATTCCTTTTCCAAAGAATTTTGTTGGTGAATTTTTAGGCGTTTTTTGGGTCACTTAAAGTGCGAAACACATACACATTCGGTGGCATATTTAACTATGCTTATAACCAACAGGATTGACATTCTTCAGCCTTTGGGGAGGACGCCTTTCTGGAAATGCGGAGCAGAAAGAACCACCTTAAGCGCAGATTATAAATGCTGCATTTAAGTTGAGGTATGTGCCAAGCATATGGAAGGTCGCGAAGCTTATAACGATACAAAAACCAGGCAAACGAAGTAACCTCTTATTGCCCAATATCTATACCTACTGCAAATTTTGTCAAAGGTTTTTTTAAGAATTCTGCTAAAACTTTTGAAAAAAATAATTGATGAAAAATCGCTATAAGCACAATCGAAATAATTTATCAGGTGTTTGTGATCACAGATAAGATCGAAAAAGCATTTGAAGAAAAAGAAGTGTGCTCTACAATTTTTCTGGATAAAGCACAAGCTTTCGATAAAGTCTGACACAAAGGACTAATCCACAAATAACAAAACCTACTGCCGAAGCAGTATTCGACAATTCTGCAGTCATACATATCTGATTGATTCTTCAGAATTAAACAAGAGACATATTACTAAGCCTTAAGAGAAATTGAAGCTGGTGTACCGCAAAGCAGTGTTCTAGGTCCAGTGCTATACTTCTTATTCACTAGCGATCTGCCTTATAGTGATGAAACCACTATAGCTACTTTTGCAGATGACACATCTGTACTTGCTGTGGAAGCACTGTCGGAATAGCGACAAAAAAGCTTCAAACGGCGATAAACAGAATGGACTAAAAAATGGCAGATTAAATTAAATGACCTAAAGTCAGTCCATGTTACTTTACGTATAAAAACGTATCACACATTCCAGTATATAAAACAATGTAGTGGAATACTCAAATACAGCCAAATATCTAGGCATGAATCTAGACGCTGAACTGCGGTGGAAAGCTCATGTATAGAAAAAAACAGACGAATTAAACATGCGATACATTAAAATTATTGGGAGATATTCATCCCTTTTCAACTACAACAAGTTATTGCTATAAAAGCAACTTCTGAAACCAGTATGGACTTATGGGCTTCAGGTCTTCCAAAACAAAGTCCTACTAAGGAACATAGTCAATGCACCTTGGTACATACGTAACGCTGATCTACATAGAGATCTTAGAAATAACCGAATTATTAAATCAGGAGATTAATGAGGATAAAACCTCTTGATCTATAAATATTGTCGGTCATCCGACAACCGGCTGATTTTTCTTTAAAATTTTTTAAACAATTCCAAAAATAAATTGCCGATTAGTCGAACGACTAGGTTCCCATTTGGTATGACGAAAGTCATTACCCCAGGGAGGGTTTTAAGATGGGTTTAAGTCACTATTCAGAAGCATCGCCGCCTTTAGCTCTGCAATGTCTTTCGATGATTTTCCCTTCCAGCGAAACCAATAAAACAAAAAAATAAAATAAAAAACAACGTTTAGATCAATGCATGTTCAAAAGCAGTGCTTCGTCTAAATTAGTTACAGGTCAAATCCTGGTTTTGTTTTAAAACATCGCGCTGATTTATACTTAACCCTCGCTGAGGAAAATAATGACGCAACCAAAACAGCATTCTACGAGCAGACGTTAGCTTAGTGACCGGATTGATCTGGGCAATTCAAACGCCAAATTTGGAACTTGGTTCTTATTAGTAGGTAAGTACAGTCTCCACCAAGGGTCTTAGGGTTATTGGCCTTGCAGTAAGTTGTTTTACTGGAGGTGCGAATATGGTCGCTCCACCGAAGGTTTTTATGAACACACATACCGAGAATGGAAAGTCTTTCGGTTTCTGTGATGCAAATGCCATTCATTTACAATGGCTGGAGGTTCGGGTTTCGCTTTAGAGACAGCAGACAGCATTGTGTTTTGGAAGCATTAAATTCAACTCTGTTGGTTGATCCCCAATTTATAATGCTGTCAGAGTTGGAATTTAATGAGCTTAACATACGTTGTCGTTTCAGTTCTATGGCCGAAGAGCAGGGACGTAAGTCCTCGAATGAATATGAGAAGCTGAGGGTGCTGTCATCAGCGAAATAGTGAATTGGGTTAGAAGTTACAGACAGGAGATCATTTTTATAAAAACGAGAAAGAGATTCGGAGACAAAACTGAGCCTTAGGGAACACCAGCATTTAAATGGTGAATTTCAGACTTGAAACCGTCCAAGACAACTTGAATTGAATTGCTTTCTAATCGAGTTGCTCAATTCACCCTCTAGGCATATGTATCTTGTACATAAGTGATTGAGGTACATAATATAGGATCCTAGGTGGCCAAGGTTCACCCCGGACTGTAGGGCCACCTAAAGTAAAAAGTTAGTTCAAAATACGAACGAGTAATGTCCCCCAACTAGTGTTACTATTGTGCTTTTTATAAATTTGCCTTACATCCCTTCTGTGGCGATTCCAGGAACCTCTTAATCGACAAAGCAACTCAAATTGATTTCACCGATCAAAGTAAAAAATGTCGCCAAAACGAACAACTTAATCGAGAACTCCTGTGTGGACTTTGTCACAACAATCACAAAGTCAAGTGACATAAAGTCCTTTTTATAGAAAAACACATAACAAAACACCAAGCCAGGCCCATTGCCATATCAGCAGCCACAACGTGACACAGGTTGTACAATTTACTACACCAGGGTGGGTCGCAATTTTTTGTTGGTGTTGGTGCTGTTGCTGCTGTGCTCCACTGATTGATGCTTAAAATGCAATCTAGCGACGGAAAAGACGAAAGGACATTTGTCAACTTGATTTGAAAATATGGTGGGCAAAAAGCACTGTATAATTACATTTGTTGACGGGAATTTATTGTGCATTGCCATGCAGCTGTTCGTGGAGCACTATAGCAAACAGTGCGCTGGTCATGTGTGTAATTTGTTTATGTTACTCTGGGTGCTATCGGATTGAGATGTTGTTTTTTCCTATCGAAAGGAAAAATTTCCATTAAAGGATAAATAATTGAGCGAACAGCAGCAGCGTTCTATTTCTATTTCAAGTCAGGGGGGTTATTTGATTAATGACGCGGTAGATGCCCACTGATCGCTGAAGATATTGCCGTCCCTATTGCCAAAGCCTCTCGACCAACTAATCCTTCGTTCAATTTCGATTTCAATTAGTTTGTTGATTTTCCAAAAGCTATTACACACACACAAACTAAGCCCGAGAGCACGACTGGCAGGCTATTTGTCTATCCGCGCTTGAAAGCGACTTGAAATGCGGAATAACAAACTTAACTAATCAGCTTGGCTGCTATTACTGTCCTCCTCCTGACCAATGGCATTCTCGCTTATGTCATCAAGTAACCAAACGAATTGACTGTAAAATCAAATGGCCGAAAAACCATTCTCCAATAATCCCTTCCTGAAGTGTGTAAACGGATTCCGATCGAATATTCCAGTAGTACGGCTTAGCTGCGAAAGGACAACATCGCTGCAACTGTATAGATTGCTGCCGTTGCCTAGCTGCAGTGGCATCCAGTTGTTTGGCTAAAAGAACTCGGTGTTCATGAGAGGAAGTGACACAAAACCATACAAAACCACTGGCGAACATGAATAACAAAGTGACGTCGTCGTCTCGGTTTGGTTTTGCATTTCGGCAGTAGTCTGCAGTAGCTCTGTGTAAACGAATTGGCAATCCGAGGAGACGTAATCTTTCAAAAGGAAGAACAGAAAAAAATGGTAGTCCCCAGAGTAGCAAGAATCGAGGAAATCCACCTTCATTGCCGCTGTTGCCGTAGCAACTGCCAAGTGGCTGGATATACAGACAGACAGACTCTCGTATGGTGGGCTGGCCGAATGACTTCGATCAGTTTTATTGAGATTTGCCTTGATGCGAATTTCAATTTTATGGGATCCACTTAAGTCCGTCGTCCGTTTGGTTGGTGTCCCTTTCGGTGAAATGGAAATTCATCGGAACCGAGACCGAGAGTAGCGGATATGTGTGTTCGAGTTCTGTTGTTTTGTGTTTTGTCTCCTTTAAGTATCGAACACTTTGAATCGAAAGGAATTGCAATCGGTTTTATCGTTTCTACGGATGGTATGCGAGTGAGATGATATTTCGAGTGCTTTTGGCGGATGACGGAGTTTAATTAAAATTCAACGAATTGCGCAATCATATGAGAACTGACTTTTTGAATTTTTCAACAATCATACTTGAAGCGAAGCAGTCTGACGATAAAATGGTTCAACATTTTTCTGGCAAAATAATGTACCAATGTAATGAAATTTATAGTCCTCTGCCATTCGGCAGCAAAAAACAAACCCCTTAAGTTGTGAGAAACTGGACAAAATCAAAATCAAAGTTTGTTAGAGTTGCTGGAGTTGATAATGAACTATTTGGAAGAGGGCAGTCTTGTTTCCGCTTTGGTTTCCAATTAAAGGTCATTGAGATCACGGTTGCCACTTTGGTAAATTTTTTTTGCGTTACAGATTTTTGGTTATTTGGTAGGTAATTTTTATCTGGTTTTGGTAACTTTTTGAAAAAGAGCACAAAATAAAACGCGATATCAACTCATGCAAAATCCTGCCTTACTGTTTCTTAATGAATGCATTGCATATGCAACAACCTGTCGTTTTCCATTGTGACTGAAGGTTTTTCTGATGCAGAGAAGGTCTTAGAAATCAGCTGTTGGCATTTTTCATGTTTCATTGGCCGCGAAAAAAACACTTTTTCAGAGTCAGAGCAATTTTGCGAATCTCGATGTCTTAGCGAGTTTTTAAATCTTCTTTCACTTAAGCCAAACATTTGACAATTATCAAATGAAGTGTGTTATGTTAAAATTTTAAGACAATGAGTTTCTGGAAAATAAGAAACAATTTACATTTTATAAACACAAATATTATAGAAGATAAATAGGTTAGAGGTTGTTTAATTGCTTAGACTGGCAAAGTTCCTACTTCTGCAATGTATAGTTGAATTTAAAATAGGCTCAAGGCGATATGTATAATTTTCTTTCTCTTTCGTGCCTTTTTTTTATCAATTTCCAGATTTTTGGTAACTTTTTTTCCCAATTTTGGTCCCAATTTTTTTTGAAGTGGCAACCATGATTAAGATTGGTAGAAATTGAGCAAGATGCGGTAGAAAGTTAATCATTTTACGCCTCTATGAAGATTGGAGCGTCAAGGTTATCCCCAATTGTGGACTGATTTTCAGCTGAACTCTCACACATACTTGCCTAGTGAGTCCCACTCTTTTGTCTCCTGCAATGCCTTTGATAAACCCATTGTAAATGGAATCTCTGATACAGCTCTTCCTCGGATAGGTCAAAATATTGTCAAAATGTTTCAAAGGCATCAACAGAGCGACAGAGTTTTTCGTGTTCCAAGTTCTACACTCACACATCAGTACTTATTTTGTGCCGAAAGCATTACCCTTCCAAGTCTTTGACACAATTCCAACTCCAATGTTAGCTGTTGGTCTTTTGATGTGGTTATTGAACTCGGTGATATCTTTAGCAGAGAACTCTTTTAGAAACCTTCTACATCCATAAATGTTTAAGGTTTTTTTTAACATAGATCGTTATATATTTCGTTCGCATTAATCACTAATTCAATTGTTTTATGCCTGATTTGATGGAGGTCCATCATTTTTTTGAGCTGCAACAGATTCCAGCGTTTCAGCTCCAACTAACTAGACACTTTCTCCAAAATACCATTAAAAAGAGATCAAGAAAAGGAGCATGGGACGCAATTGAGCATTGAAATAGAGAGCGCGGATGAAGAGACTGACTATCTTTATATTTTTTATACCTCATCAATAGGCGCGCTCAAAATTTGTCCCAGCGATAGGTAGGCCGGCGGAATATTACGAACTGTACAGAAAAATAGCCGACAGCAAATCGCCCGGTGGCAGTTAAAGTAGCCGTTCAAAAGAGACGGGGGACGAAGTTCTCTCCAAAGGACGAAAATTTCTTAAACTGGTTTTATTAACCAAAGCCTTCCGAAGTACCTACTGTCCTTGTATGGCCCCAAGAAAGTCATAGAATGTATTTTAGGTATAAGGATGACTGCTTGGGTGCTCGCTATGCCTGAAGATGAGCGCGGCGGGTCAGACGATTAGTGCGGACTTATACAGTCGCCATCCACCACGCATAGCACAGCAGTTGAAGCAAATTCTAATCGTAAATGTAAGAGGCGACAATGCCACAGAGAAATACGGTCAGGACTTACTCTATCAAAAGGAAGCTGATGTACTTACCAAACTGACAATGGATGGACTCTAATGCATGTCTGTGGGAGTCTAGGCCTAGCTTCCCACAACCACTTGTATTGTGTGAGTGAGGGATCTACAATTTTACGCCGAGTCCAAACGGCTAATTGAGAAGCTCTTTCATGACAGTTTTACTCTCGGATGTTTGTCAGACTTTTGCGAGAGGTTACGCAGTGGAATAAACCTTAGGATGAAATTTGTGTTCATTCGGGGATCGAACCGGGGACCCCTCGCTAAGTGTTCCAACACACTTACTACAATAAGCCACTCCATGTACGACTAAAACTCTAAAATAGGTAATCGGCCTTGCTTACGATATTACTTGGTTATTGTGGTCAAACGCATAAGGGATACGGATAAAGGAGAATGAAAAATAAAAGGAAGATTATTGTATCGTAGCTCAGGGGAAAGAAAAATCAAAAACAAATAAAAAACCGCCGGAACAAATAAAACACAATTGAGATATAGTGGAAAATATCAAAAAACCACTTTTATTCGACCTGCTCATTTCGCTCCTGCTGAAGGACTAACTCTCGTTATGCAATTACTAGATCCTTCTCGCTCTTTCGTTAACTTCATATACTCTTTCAATACATCGACTGCAGAGTTGCAATACTCATGCAGTTCGATACAATTATGTCTCAGAGAAAGTCTAAATAAATTCATAACAAACAAGAACATATAATATATTCTCACTGACAACAAAAATGCACTCCTAGCCTTGCATAGCTATTATATAACGTCAATCTTATTAAGGAATTGCCTATAACTACTCGCATCGCTAGCTAGCATAAACAGAGTACTTTTCATCTGAGTGCTAGGACAGCGGACACGTACCTAGACTATGAAATAGCGGCATCGACCTTCACGATGCCAAGACCATTCTGTGGACTGCACATCAGCACCTGACTGAAAAATTGGGACAATCATTACTGGACCTAATACTAAAGGTACCTAACAGATAAACCAAAATGTTCATGCCAAACACTTTCCACACCAGAACGAAATAACTGCTACACCTAACTAGGACATTGTCAAGTCAAAAATGACTATGGGAACATCTCAAGATAACACCTGCAGACTATGCAACGAGGACGAAGAATCAGCAGAGCGCATTCTGCCTAATCAGATTACATCATTACCACACTACCTTGAGAGAGAGTACATATCTGACAGCTCACTCAAAGATTCATTCAGTCTCCTTCGAGATACTGCCGGTTGAGTTTTTTTGGCATTGTTTTTAACAGGCAGATTTTCACTTTTAACCTTTCTAAGGCCTGGGATTTCTTTCCAATATTTCTTACACATGCTGTGTTCCCAGCATTTAATGACCGAGTTGATAACTGCTTTAGTGACAACGCAGAAAGGTTCTGGTCAAATATAAAAGGGGTATGTGAGTCCTTTCTGGCAAGTTCGCCAGCTTTTTCGTTTTCTTTAAGGGTATTCAAGGGTACCCACCAGGAGCCGGAAATCTGGTTTGGCGTTGAAGCACTGCAGGACTAATTTGGATACAATTTTGATTAGAAGCCAGTAGTCTTTAGTGAACTTTTAACTAAGACTAGTGATGTCAGCACATTTTGTGTGCTCACTGAAATTTGTAGTCAGCAATTGACTGACTTGCTGTGGTGAAAAATATCTTGTTTTAATTTGTTTAAACCATACCTAACTGCATTTGGTTTGACTCCAGTCATGAACCTCTTTGGTTGTATTGGGTGATACTATCTACAACGGCGCAGTGGCTTAGTGGTAGTGTGTTGGGCTACTAAGCGAGGGGCTCAGGTTCGAATCCCGAGAGGGCCAAATTACATCTTAAGGTTTTTTCCACTGCACCACCTCTCGCGAACGTCTGACAAACATCCGAGAGTAAAACTGTCATGAATGAGCTTCTCAATTAGCCGTTTGGACTCGGCGTAAAATTGTAGATCCCATCCATTCGTCCCAAAAATTGAAAACCCACACAAAGCGAATGGTTGCGAGAAGCTAGGCCTTAGGTCCCATAGACCTGTCGCGCCAAAATATTTATTTATTTATTTTTTTATCTACAACATCTTTAAGCTTAAAGTGTAAAAGACTGGCCTTTTTTCAGCTCACTTGACATAACGGAACGTTGACAATTCAAATTCGAAGAGCTCCCAGTCACAGTGGCAACATTTTCAACTCTCGGCTTATTGAATTCCGGAGCAGCAACTTCTTAAGGCGTTTTTTTGTGCTTTTCTTACATTCATGTCTAATGCTCTCTTAACTTAACCTGAACCTTCTATACCTATTAAAAATCCTTTTCAACTGGAAAACAACCTCTGTCGGTCTGTTCCAGTCGCAATCCTCTTGAAATTCCTTTTCAAGTCCCAAGATGAATGTATTGTTGGGAGAAAACAAAAATTCCCAAACATGGCTCTGGCTTAAATAATCCAATAGCTAAAGGTGCAAAATGCAATTTTCTCTCTCCTCTATTTAACTTAACAAAAAAAAATAAGCAAAAAATAAACCAAGTCAGACAACACTCTTTTTTTTCGCCACCTCCCACCTAAGGTCGTTCCGATCTTTTCTACTTAACTTTTTTTGCGTGTCCTTCCCACAAAATCTATTTTGGTAAATAAGATGCATAGCAGCGGTCGCATTTTCATTTGCCACAAAATACCAGGAGAAAATTGCCACCACAACATTTAACCACGAACCATTTAAATAACGATATCGACGTGAGGGATTTTCAATTTAATAAAATAAGGACACAAGGACACTACCACGAACTGGTGGTCTGGAGGATAGTCGGTCTCGTATTTTTTTGTCTGTGCTTTCATCCTTCCAACATAATAGATAATATAATTCACGATTCTTCTCTAGCGTCGTCTCGTTCTCTCTGAGCAATGAGGACGACTTTTTTTTTTAATAAAAGATAAAAAATGCTGAAATAAATTTGTGTAAGGACGTGCCGTCGAGCCAAACCTAATTTAATCGCAAGAAAAGACGGTTCTGGTTCAACAAAACACACACAAACACTAAGAAAGAAGTGCAAAAAAGGGGTTCATTTGAAATTTACTGCTACGGCTAAGATCCTTTGCTGTAAATGCACTACCATCGCATTTGGGTAAATTTAAGCTTATTTTTTTCGGTGGCGGTCGGTGGTACAAGGAATCCAAGAAACGAAAATAATTGACTGTCGGTAAATGTATTTAATTTCGGTACGAATCCAGCTTAAACAGCACTATTTACTATTTTGTTGCGAAAAATTCAATCAACTGTGTGGGTTATTTATTTGAATAGAATCGGGGTATAGGAGCAGGTCAACCGTGTACTGGGGTTTTAGTTGAATTGGATTTAGGTTTTGGGTGTATTTTTGGTATGTGCATCTGCAGGTAAAAGTTTGAGGAGGAAGAGCCATTTTATTTCGTCTGTGTATGGAGTTTCATCGCGGTTGACTAAAGAACATCGATCAAAGTGAATGAATGGTTTTTTAAATTTCTTGGTATACCTATTCTGTTTTGACTAAAGAGGCAAATTCAAAGTTGGTCATCATCACACATTTGATAGGTAAAACCTTCGTCGATCACTCAGTTTTGACTGTTGTCGTCTAAAATGAATTACATTTAACTAATAAACACACATCTTGCTGGATCAGCCTTTTTGTCCTTGTTTGAGTATATGTCCGACTCTGGGATGAAAAACGGTCTAAAGTTGATAATTTTAATATAATATATATCTTCACAATGATAATAAAAGCAATCCAATTGTTCTGGACAAGTTCCATTCAGGAAGTATTTTTTTGATTTCCAAAACGAGTCGAAAAACACTTGAAAAAAATTAGTTTGAAACGTTTTAGTCACGTTTTCGTTTCCGTTCCTTTGACACATCTTTGGTCAAAGGAACGCGTTGGACGCGTATTCTGACGCAGTTTCTGACGCATTTTTGAATTAGTCCTATAGTGTAGTTCGATGAGTTTTTGTACTTAATTTTTGGGGCGTTTTTCTCACTGGCTTTTTGACTCGATGCGTTGGGTTTTTTTTTTTTTGAGGCATCTTTGACTGATTTTGCTGACGCGTTTTGCGAAGTTTCTGTAAGCATTTTAAACCTAATTTTAAACTTGTTTTGGACATGACTTTTAGGCGTTTTTAAATAAAAATTTTGGCGCGTTTGTTCGTTGATTGTTTTTGATGCGATTTAAAGGTGTTTTTTGATTCAAAATTTTCTTTTTTTGACGATATTTTTAAGGCGTTTTTTACGGCATTTTGGACCCATATTTTGGATGTTTTTTCGGCGCATTTACTCGCGGTTTCGCACACAAATTCGAAGCGGTCTTCTTGACCAGTATTTCGATGCGCTCCCGTACTTCATTTTTTGTACTAGATTTTGAAGTTCTTTTGCTTTTTGGCACGATTTTAGAGGCATTTTTGTGGACAGTTTTTTGAAGACTTTTTGACGGCTACTAGGACGAGTTTTAAATTCATATTTGAAGCATTTTTGGAAGATTTTTAGGCTTTTTTTTGATGAATTCGTAAACGCGATTTAAGGGTGTTTTTGAAGCTAATTTGACCGCACTTTTTACACATTTATTTTAGATGGTTTTTAAGACAATTTTTTTCACGCAATTTTGGACCTACATTGTAAAAGCTAGTTTGTATTTTAAATATGATTGCTACTGATCCCAAAATAATAATAATTCGGAATAAATAAGAAATTGATTATATATGTGATTACTGATCACAAATTGCGTTGACAAGGTTACTGCGAAGGTTGATAAATGGTTTGAAAAAAAATTATCGCTTGAATCAATAGATATCATTATATTAATACGTTAACATCAAAAGTTTCCGTGCACTTTTATTTTTCATGAAATGAGGAGAATGAAACTTATATCATTCGAAAGGTACTGTGCCATAGATGTGCAAAAACAAAAAATCGTAGGTATATGTCGCCATTAAGACTGGTAAAATGAAGTTAAGAATTTCCCATACAAAATGCGAGATAAGCTAACAAATCGACAAAGTTTTTTGAAATACCACAAAGGAATAAGGAATATTTAATAACTTCTGTCTGTCAGCGGCCTTTTGGTCTATGCACACTTTGCCTACATCATAAATTACTCGCAGTTGTCCATGGTGCAATTCGCTCCCCAAAACATTGCAACATGAAAGACACAAACAAAAAGGTAGAGATCCCAACGTCACCATCCTTGATAGGATACCACTAAGTACCGGAAAGTCGATTTCCATCTGTCGTTCTCTGGACGTGCTATATAGGTATATCGCGTACCTATATGCCAACTGCTGACATCGGAGTCATAAAACCCCGTTGAGTCATGATGTGAAAAATCCAAAACTGCCTCCACCATTTTAAACCTACATCAACTGATATCATAAATCCCTATGCCGTCGATAAACCACACCGTTACCAAGATTAAGTTCACTTCACAGCCGCCGTGCCTGCACACACCCTTTGCACCTTTAACCAACTTAACTCAATCCAACTCCTGATCTCTCTCTGCCATATCGCCCTCGAAGCAATAAATTGCTTCAGCAGTTCAGCACCCAAAGAATGTTACAAAATATTGCCAAGTTGATCCAAGCATTCAACCATAAAACTTCGACCAACCGACGAAAGGTTGCAATTTGCACTAGTACCACACAATTTTGCCCATACTTGGCTCTGGCTCGTCGATAAATAAAATTAACTTCCTTCAAAGGGGCGAAAGGAAAAAAGAAAACCCCACCTGAAAATAGTCAAAGGGTTGCCTAAGGATAACAAAATACCGACACATCTTTCGACATTGAGATCTTGTATGAGGCATATGACTTGCAGCTATAGTTAAGTGGAATTGCCCTTGCCACCCCGAAATGAGTTGATCTATTGTTAGTGCTACTATCCTTCGCTTTCCAATAACAATAATCTTCTCAGCGTACGGCGAATAAAATGAACGATGTGTGAATAAAAGGGAAGAACGCCAACCGACATACAGGACTATGCCCCGTAAGCTATAACACCCGACATTATTTCATTTATATTGGCATGTGGGCTTCCATGAAAATTATTTGAGGGAGGGGTAGGTTGGTTCCACCCTGTGCCGCACATTACTCTTGTCTTTTGTAAAGAAAAACTCATCCGGCTCGACATCTTGATATTGGAAAAGCTAGCCATGACTAAACAAGTTTTTTTGTGTGTTTTCTACAATCATTCAATATAATTGAGTGGTTTAACGTCTTGACTCTTGAGTAGGGAAAATAAGAAGATGACAGATTATCTTTTTAAGGAGAGCCAACAAAACAGGTTAAAATGTCAACCCGACCTTGAAACGATACTTTAGTCATTTGGGGTTGGGTTTATCCAGCAGCAGGGGCGGGTCGTGGCTGGTATCTCTATTGCACTCGAGACTGATGAGTCCGTCTGCGGCTGTTTGGAGGTTTAGACGGTCACTGTGCCGGGAAGCCTGTACAAATCAGAATGGGAATGCGGCAGTCAACACTTAAAAAGACTGTTTTTCAACAGTTTTGTAGACTGTTAATGGCAGACATAGCCTGCAATGAGCTAGGGATGATCCGTTTAACTAGGAGTGAGGATAGGGAAGTCCAAGCCTTAGTCCCACAAAAAGCATTTTTTAAAGCAGCTGTAAAATTTACTCGGAGGAAAGTAGATACCACCTCGCAGTACCCGGTGTCCTTTCCACATATCAGTGCGCATTTAGAACAGAAAATTCAACCACAAACTAAATCTTCTCTGTCGTAAATTCTGAGAAAACGCCCTGGAGTTCCAAATCGAAACACCTCTTTATCGACCTAGAATATCATCTCGAAGGGGCCCAAATCAAGTATAAAAAGCCATACCAGGCCTTGTTGGTATGGCTTTGTGCAAAATAAAGATAGAGAGATCATGCTGCCCGATTACAGTGTTGCCATTCTGACCGCATACTAACTTTAAAATCCGATCTAACTGAATTTTAACCGAAACAGAAAAAAATTGTTTAACAGGAAATACCAACCTTGTTTGACCTAAAAATATTATTGTTTTATAGACTTGACTTAAAAATATATTTTTATAATTGAAATGAACGAAGACGCTCATAATATCAGAAGGAGACCAATTTATTTGTAAATAATACTTAAAAATTGCAGCGGAGCCGCGCGGCAGACTGTTTTGAATGATCACACTCAGTGACAATTGTACTTAAATGGGTTGGTTATGTCGCATGTCATAGGTATACATTAAGAAAAATGTTGGAAGACAAAATTTGATTGGAAGTTACCTTATCTGAAAAACTTTCTAATGCATAGCCAATAGCATAATATCTTAAATGCTTATAATTTAATTAACTTTATAATTTATACTACTCCCAACCACACTTATCACGACCTATCTTCCCGGTGGTCCGAACAAAAAAGAGAGAATTGGAAGTAACAATAATTTAAACACATGGCTGCACTCCATTTTAATCGAGTTGCGTGTTTGGTGGATGGGTACTATTGACAGCATACTCAACTACGAGGGTGTGTTCGGTAATTGTTTCGCCACACGTTACTCTATTTATTTTTTTTACCGGATTTCTTGTTAAAAATTCGTATTCTAACACCCTGGCAGATTTTTTCTACGAATTTAAATAATAAAATCAGATTTGGACGGATTAATTTTTTTTAAGTGGCAACACTGCTAGTTAAAAGTTGCAAAGAAGATCACCGAACATTTTGATGCCGCAACAGCTTTAAGATGAGATGAAGCAACCACCTTAACATCTATTTGGAACTGTACGAAAGTCAATCTCAGAGTTATAGTTCTTCAATAAAGCTTTCAAGATGTTAAATGCTGACAAAATTGTTTGACCATGATTTTAAAAGTGCAATCTTAGACCGGACACAAAATATTTAGTTTTTTCAAATAACATTTACGAATTTTTTAATGTTTGAGTGAAAGATCCAAATTTTTTATCGAAGGCCTGAAATTTTTATTTTTATTATATTCAAGTCATATGTCAAAATTTTGTATGAAGGTGCTTAACATGCACGGGTCAAAATTAAAAATTTTTCATGTCTTGGTCAAATTTGTTTAAATTTTGTATAAATTTTGTCAAATATCTAAACTTTTTGTGTTCGGTCTAAAGTTTTGAGTTTTTTCACATCCGCGTCAAAAATATCAAAACTTTAACCTAGTGCCCGGGCTTAAATTTATACCTATTTAGTTTTTATGTCTGAATCAGCAATCTGAATTGTTGGTGTTCCAAATTTGGATTTTTATTATATGATGGTCAAAAACTCAAATTCCGTGTCATGGTGCTAAAATTAAAAATTTTTTTTTGTAATCGGGTCAAAAGCTCTAACTTTCATATTCGTTTCAAAAATCCAATGAATCCAAGGGTAGATACTTATACGGACCAGTTGCGCCGATCCATTTATCCTTGCTCTGATGAGCTGCGTCTCTTGTGCCGCACTTAAAAATTCCATCCAGATCTTCATTAAGCGAACTAATCTGCTCGCATCTTTGACTGTGCTATGTAGTTGCATCTCGGCACAAATTCTACCTAATTAAGGCACTCGCTGCAACCCTTCTCACATTATTTTTCCATATTTTTTCTTTTCTTTTTGCAAAGTTGTGGCCCCCTCCTTTCTCGGAATCCAAATCAACATCCACTCATAAAAGACCGGAAACTTAATACACAGCAACTTTTCTTGCCGCCCCCTTCTGCTATTCATGCTTTTAGCTTAACTAACAGAAATGTTGCCAAAAAATATCAGAAGCGTGAGATAATACTCACTAGGATGTATACAATCCCGTGTTTTTCTTCCCTTACTTCCGTTTTCGTTTTCGGGTTTTATATTTATTTTACTTTTCTTGTTTGTATCTTTCCATCTAAGTAAAATTTTGTACGTGCCACGTTCGGCGTTAATTTTCGTGTGTACGTTCTCTTTTCAGGAGCATCCTTTTTTGCAATATTGAAACGTTTTATTGAGGTACCACCACCACCACTACGACGACGACGACGACGAAAACTACAGCGCACACACTCATACACTTTCTGCTGAGTGACGTTTTTAGGGAAAATTCGTTTTTTTTTTTTTTCGTGTTTCACATTCGCAGAACGTGGTTCAACAACTTAATGTGTTTTTCCTTTTTCGTTACACAAAATGAAAAAAACAGGAGAAATAAACGAGAAAACGGCAACGACAAACTTTTACGTACGAGTTAATAGACAATAAGCAAACGAAGGAAGAGTGTATGACCTGTTACAGTTGTGTGTACAGTGTTACGCATAAAAGTTGACTACATCTTATTACGGACGGAGATCCGTGCAGAAATGGCTACAAAGGAAATGCCACTTCCGGTGTAGTGGCCATTTTGAATCATCTCAAAGGATGCAAAGGAATTCGGCTCTTAGCGTTCTAATAACCAGAACTCAGTTCACCTTAACTGGTTGATAGGTAGCAGTGGCATCTCGGAAGACGTTCCACCGAGTTGAATAGCACAACAATTTATGTGAAAATATGAGAAATCCTTTCGCTGGTAGGTATGCTGCCAAATGGAGTTGCTGTCAGAGGGATGAATGCACTTTTCTTTCGCTCGTCAACAGAAGCAGGTGGCAGCTACGGGCAGATGCTCGTGGACATAAATCGCGTCCTAAACGGATTTAACACGTAGCCCTTGACAAATTTTTCAATTTACGTTCCAAGAATAGAGGGATACGTGTGCCGTGCTTTAAATTACCGTTTAACACGGTGTTTCTCAGGGAAGACGGGGTAATGTGGTTGTTTGCAATAATGGCGACGCTGCGTGTATTATGAGGAGATGAACGCCATTATCACAAATTGTCGCATAAATCTGACACGATCATGTAGAAGTTGTTTGGATCACTTTGGACTGCGAAAGCCATCGCTTTTACGACTTTATAGGTGTTTTTGTAAAACGAAACCGTTTAAATTTCCGCTCCATTGACGCATTGATGATTTGCGCGGGGTTCTTCTTCCTCTAGCTATGTTGTCACTGAGGGGCTTACTAAGAGACTTGTCGAGCTTGTTGTCCGTTCGCCCCACATGATCTAGACATCGCAGCCTTTAACCTTTTTGGGCAGACCAATCCGGTGCATATCCTGTGGAGTTCATCATTTTATCCTCTTACACTCGACGCAAACTGGACCGAAAAATCGATGCTTTATCAAGGCGTTCCAAGAGGTTTTCGCCCGCTATTGACAACTCCCTACCTATGATCCAACAAGACCGGGATTTAAGCCTAAAAAAAGATCGTTCCGCGTTTGATGCCACTTTCCCCTAATCGCCGATGTTGAAAGTTGTGTCTCGATGACTGGCCACCTTCTTGTCAACACCTTCAAGTAAGCCACTGACAGCTCCTTGCGTTCTTTCGTAAATGTCAATATCTTCACTAATCACCAAATAGGTAAACAGAATTTTTAAAAATTTCATCTGTAAAATTGTGAGTTTTGTGCTGCTTAAGGTATACGATGTTAGAGCAGTAACATGATCCTTGGCTGAAACTTTTTTCGACATTCCAGAATTGGATGGTGAATAGCCAGACTTCTCCACCTCCATTCCACATAGACGAACGAGTTTGACATTGAAAGCTTTCCCGCATGACTTTGTGTAGGTAACCCATCTCTACGTCCGCTACCGTAGGCGGCTTTAAAGTCGATAAGGAGGTGGTGTGATGAGTATGGCGGTCTTGAGGTGTTTTCTAAATTGCCGGAGTTTGGCGAAGGGTTGGCCGATGGTTAAAAGCTTAGTCTTAAAACTCTGTTAAGTGCAGGTTCTTTAGTTTGTCCTGAGAGTAGCTGATGATATAGAGTCTGCTTATCTACAAGAACCATCCAGATTTAAGTATGAATCTCAGTAGTTCTTTAAGATCCACATTCTCCAGATCCTCTAGCTCATCAAATAAGTAGCTATTAAGAAACCTTTTCCTATTATTTTTAAGGGCCGGACATTCGCACAGCAGGTGACGTACAGATTCTATTTCTTCAACGTCCCTGCAGCTTCTGCAAAAGTCATAATACAGTATACCCTGTCGTTCCGCATGTACGCCTATCACATAGTGTCCAGTAATGACCCCCGTGAGTATGCGAATGTCTCTGCGACTCAGTCCGATCAAATATTTCGATCTCTTTTTGCTCACCTCTGGCCATAGTTCTTTTGTATGCCTGCATACATTGGTCCAACGAAGATTTGTTTTGCTCCAAGACTCAATGTCAATCTTCCTTACAAGCGTACTCAGCGGAGTTCTTACTGATTTTAAGGCCAACGACTCGTGTAGTTTCGACCCACCTCTAGCAAGCCCATCCGCATGCTAATTACCTGTGATATGTATGTGTCCTAGTACCCAGCATAGAGTCACCATGTTGACTTGTGATATTTCATCCAGATATTTCTTGCATTGTCTTACTGTCCTTGTTTTCACCACGACCGACTCCATGGCTTTTATGGCCGCTTGGCTGTCAGTGTAGATAGTGATTTGTTTGTTGACAATGTTACGTCTATTGATGTCTTTCGCCCCTTGGGTTATGGCTGCAATCTCTGCTTGAAAAACACTGCAATCATCACTAATACGGAATAATTTCCGCAGGTCCAATGTTTCGCTAAAGATGCCCGCACCTGTACCGATATCCATCTTAGAACCGTCGGTATAGAGGGCTATCTCTTCTAACGTAAGACCATGATCGCCTGGATGATATAGTTTTTAAAATTTTGATAGCCACAATAAGTTGTTTTCAAGACGATTTTATTGTTGGATGATTGTTTATAAGTTGACTATGCATTTTTGGAGAATGAACTAGATGAAGCTCATAAATTCGTTTTTTTTGGATAGTTTTAGTTTTGGTGGTCTATCGTTTGGACCGTAGCCGTCACAAAAGTTACGTGATTAGGGCCGTCAAATAAAAAAGTCCCTCTCTTCGGCACTGAAGATCACACCATGTCCTTTCCACCCACATGAAGTCGCTTAAAAGTCGCCCCTCCACTTCCAAGTGCTACTTGTGTATAAATGTTCCAAAAAAAATTGCCGCATCTTCTTATTACAATTGTGGATCATAGAAAATAAGACCCAATTTTAAGAAAAACGAATACCTAGCCATAGACACAGAGTTGGATGCTCAAACGTATCTACAAACACTCGAGCACCAGTACGTGAATATTAAAAGACAATTGTCTTGCGTGCAATTCGCTTCGCTCATCGTCAGAGCTCACCGCGCTGCGTATTCTTAACGAAAAAGTCACGAAACGTTACAAGTTATGACCGAATTCACTTAGAGAATTTTATGCGGAACGTACGTGATGTTTTTGCTTACGGTCTTCAGGTTGTTCGTGCTCCTTGTCCCTCTGAATTTGTACTTTTTCGGTTTTCTTCAATTATACATGTGTGTATGTGGGGAAGTCGCCGTCGCGTCGCATCGTCTTGAAAGCCAAACGTACGTTTGTGATATTCGGGTGAGCACAGTGAACACTCGTTTTATTTTCATCGCTGCAGGACATTAAAGGACGATCTCGTGAATTATGAGATAATAAAAAAGTTATTCTTACAAAATGACGACACGTGTAACTATGTTTCAGCGCAGAGTAGGTGTGTGTGTGTTGTGCCTTACAAATGAAGGAGACCAGATAGGAGAACAATTTCCACGCTAACCACTTGGAAAATAGTTTTAAGGATATTATTTTGAAAAGAACCACCCAAACGCGGGTTTGTGTGTGTTAAGCAGTGAGCACCCTCAAAGGTTGGCGAAGTGTAATGTGAAAAGTTTTCCGCGGCACTTTGTAATGGGTATTTGAATTTTAAATATATCATTTGGAGCGACTTAACCTTGTTTGGTTTGGATAAATGGACACAATGAGCTATTTGGGGAGAGTCGCTTTTTTCTAGTTTGGTCAAAGTTGTCTTTGAGGTTTATTCATGGAGTTTGAGGCGGTACGAGGACCGTTTTTTCAAAATAGATTCTCAAGGAATGTTACGTTGAAAATGATAATTTTCAATGATGTAAACAATCTCCGTCAACAAGAAGAAGACGGGGTGGGGGTTGAGGGTTAGATGACGCCTTGAACCCTAATTTAGTTAGAAACATCAACTCGTCAGTCAAATTAGGTCGGATAACATTATGCCCGATTAATGGAATCTTAGCATCGTTTGTCCAGTCCTCAAACCCGCAACAACAACAACATCAAATGGAATGGATTTGATGTTTATCAAACGTCTTAGAGAAGATCTACCCTTAGAAGAACATTTTAGTTTGATGCGGAACGCGCTCTGAAAAGGACTATGAATACTGTCGTTGCTAAAGTTAGACCTATTTCGGCGTCCTTCGTCAAAACATTTGCGGAAGAAGAAAATGCGAACATCTAGATGTATACGCGTACATTATGCAAACTTGTTTAAAAAAGATTTGCAATTTTACGGAGGTTAATTATGCCATCTACCCATTTCTTTCCTACTCGCTCAAAATCTACCTTCCTCAGTGGACATGGCATTAAAAGAACTGACCGTGTAGCTATGCTCTTTGTGATCCATTTACTTGTTTTCAGTACATGCCTAAACTTCTCAAGGACAGCAGTATCAAATAGAACCACCCAATCACATACAGATCGAGGAAATACGATCAGTTGCAGGGCCACATAGAACTACGATTCGACGTTGTTGTGCTGTTTGAGAACCAAAAACTATGGCCCAGAGACCAACCTTCATCCTAACAACGCCTGTCGTTGAAGGCTTTCTTATTGTCAATAAAAAATCGCCTTACAAAACCACAATTGCTTTTAGGACGCCTGCTGACGCCCAAAAGCCACGTATAATTTGTGGTCTTCAGTCAACTTAAGATTAAACCTTTATTGAAGGGCTTCACGAAACCACGCTTGTCGTTGGACCGCCTTGTGAATCGTTGTTAGTCGTATATGATCTTAAAGAATCGCCATTGAGACTAGGCCGACTTCAGACACCCTAAAACAGCTTTTTGGGTGTCAGGATTTAACCTTCGACATAAGACCTCACGGAACTGAAGCTGATGTGACTAAAAACGTTAACAAATGTGATAGTCGTCTTGAGAACCTTGTAAGTAGAGTCTCTTTGGAATATCTGTTGAAGTACCTATATATTTGGGGGTCTTATTCACATAAGCTATAGAAGAAGGAACTAGACTAGATTAGGTTAGTGAGTTGGAAGCAAGTTATCATATCACTGCGGCCACAGGTGGACCCATTGTGATTAACTTCAATTAGAGCTCACTCATGATACCGAACTTTGTGATGAATCCTATTAAATCTTTGAGTGGGCTGTCAGACATATGTCCTCTGCCTCAAGGTAGTATTTACCTAGATGGTGTTGAAGTAATCTGATTAGGCAGTTACAATGACACAGGATGTGTAGGATGTGCTCTGCTGATTTATTTTTTTTATTTTATTCATTGAATGCTTAAAAACAGTAAGATAATATTATCTTCTAAGTTGGTCTTAAGCTAATTTTACAATTTTATAATTTTACCAAATGAGAAATGCTAAAAAATAAAATAGGACGATATTTAAATTCATGGATTGTACAAATTATATCTCCAGTTAAAGTACGTTTTTGATGTTAATATTTATATATTTGTTGAAAAGTAATCCTTCAATAATTTTGTAATTCTTGTTATATTCTGCGTTTCTTTAATGTAACACGGTAGAGAACTCCATAGACGAACAGCATCGACAAAAAATTTACGCTCAGGTGAAAGACAAGAAAAGCGAGGATGAATCAATTGACGGAACCTCTGCGAAGATGTTATCCTAGTTCTTTCAAAACAGTATTGAGGTTGTTGTGTTAGCAAAAAATCTGATAACAGTGTCACAGTGCGAAGTTGAAGATAATTTTCAAAAGGCATGCCAAGTAGGGAGTTAGCAAAATCTGATACTCTATCATATCTGCGTCACCCGAAGATATAACGCACGTGCTGTTAAATGCAACATTAGTTCTTTCTTTTACTTCCATAGTTGCACTTACAAAAAATTTCACACCCATAAATCAATATCGGTATTATCAAAGTTTTAGCAAGTAGAATACGGGTCTTAACAGGTGTAAACGACTGCGTAACCCGTAGGGTGCGGAGTACGCCATATACTTTTCTGACGAGTGTATTGATGTGGTTATCCCAAGTTAGGTACCGGTTAAATGTCACCGCAAGGTTTTTTTGCAGTTTTAACATAATCTATGGGGGCGTTGTTTAATACAATCGAAGGAAAGTAAGAGAGATCCAATATTTTTCTTGATATTACCAGCCATTTCGACTTTTTGGGGTTTAAAATAAGACCATTTTATTTGGACCAGTGCTCTATTTTCTCTAAGTCTTCGTTGGCACAGGAAACGCCATGCTCTATAAGTCCGAGGGGACAGCTTAGATAAAGTTGCACATCATCGGCATACATATGAGATTGACATTTCTCAATTAATGATGGAAGTTCATTAACGTACATGGAAAACAAAAGAGCACCAAGTATAGAACCTTGTGAGACGCCGCGCCGGCAGGATTCTGAAGAAAATCTGACAAGTTGTCACCAATTTGAACCGCTTGACTTCTATTTGTTAAATAGGAATAAATCAATTTTGCAGCACTAGCTGAAAAATTATATTGCCGCATAAGTTTTTTACATAAGTTAATATGGTTAACTGTGTCAAAAACTTATGAGAAGTCAAGCAACACCGAAAAAGATTAGAAGAAGGAATACTCTGTTCTACTGTAGCATTGGTCTAGATCTGTCAAGTTTTAAGACAGTTATCGATAGCAGACAGTCTTAAGACGTAGATTCTGTTCTTCCGGATGTCCAACCTAAGAACTCTCAACCATTGAGCCACTTCTTCCACATAGATCGTATAATCGAGCAGCGAAAAGAGCAATTTCTCTCAGAGTTTGATCATGTAAAACGGCCTTACCCAACACAAAATCCAAGAAGTGTTATGCAATCTGTGCCATCAGGTCGGGCGTCCTCTTGGTGGGATATTGATGTCGTTGTAAGGTCAACTATTTGGGAGCTTCTTCCAATTAGAACTGCTTGTAGAGACCCGCGGTGAGCAGCAAACAGGGGTCTAATCGCGTCGTCCGTGAACGAGCATTACGTCCACAGAATTATGTTGATTTTACATGTGAAACGAAAACAAATTCCGTCACGTAATGCTCGTTTACGGATGACGCGATTCGACCCCAGATGTTGTCAGCTTCATATTTCAGAATGAAAATAGGCTGGCCGCAAAAATCGCTGGTGCAGTGGATCAGTGGTTAGGTTAGGTTAATGGGTGGATAAAACCGAATGAGGCCTATAGTTTCCCACTTAGGTCCATGTGGACCCATTGTGATGCCCAGGTTTGTAGGGTTTTCCGCTGTTGTTGGCGATGAGATTTCGCCCCTCTTGAAGCTTCTGGTAAAATTGGTTAGTGAGAGTTCCTCTATATCACTTCCAAGCGATCTATTCCTCAAGTGGCAGAGACTAAGGCATAGACAGAGGAAGTGAGGTGTGTCCTAATGAGCATCCTCGTCTCCGCATCCCCTGCATATATCGTCATCTATGAGATTTAATTTCATTGTATGGTTCCTTAGAAAGTTGTGACATGTTAGGGCCCCTAAAAGTTTATATAGCGACGTGCTGTCAAACTGCATTAGCTTTCGTGAAATATCGCAGGTAGTTGATTCGTTCAACCTATTTCATGTGGGTCTTATTTTCGACTCTCTCTCTCGGAGATTGCAAATGGGTGGTTTGATCGACTCAAGCGTCCGCTCTTGATTCATTACAGATCCATTTCTGGTCAGTTAGTCAGCCATTTCGTTGCCAGTTTTGTTCCTGTCTCCAGGGAGATGCGTGGTTTGTTGCAAGCAGAGAACCTTAAGCTCTTCACAGCAACTAGCTTTGCATTTATTTCAAAAGTAGAAACTGCTTTCATAGCCACCTGACTGTTGATGAATATGGTTATATCGTCCTTCGGTATTGCCAACATTGACACCATATGGGCAGCTTCGGCGATTCCCGAATCAGTGGTTAGTGTGCTCCACTACTATGCATGAGGTCTCAGGTTCGGTCCTTAAATTTAAAGGCTTTCTCCACATTTCAAAGTGTTATGTGCTCGCACTTGACATACAATAATAATAGGTTCCCTCCATTGGTCTGAAAAATAAATACTTCAACCAAGCCGACCTAGCCCATTGGGACGCACTAGTTTGGTATGAAATGGACCTCCTGTTCCTAAGAGTACGAGTCACAACACTCGAGCTTATACAACTTTTAAAAAAATGCAATTTAAAGTAGAAACCTTGTCGGATGCCTACACGATTAAAGAAGCCGTTGAAATCATCTGTTGACAGTCAATATTGATCCAAAATATTTCTCATTAATAAAATTCCTTAAAAAATAACTCTACAGAAACAATTTTTAACGAAAAATATGACAAAGTCCTTGTCGAACTATATAGAGAGGTACCTCTACTCAATTTGCAGTTCATTTCATCATACAGATTAACGTATTGCAGCATATTTTTCGGAATTCACAAGGAATCGAGAATGTCCTTTGTTTCCTTACTTTGCATATACAGGACAAAGTAGCTTTGAGGCAAGAATGTCGGCACAAAAATTCCCATCGATGCTATAGTTCATGAGCGAGTCTGTATGGGGCAGTTCCGACGAATGCTGAATTCTTTGCAACTGTCGGTGGTTTATGGTGGCTGATGGTATGTATGCCATGTCAGTTGAGGACAACTGGAACGCTTCTTCCACTAGATTTGATTTCATTATTCCAACTAAAACTTACACCCATAAATACCCAATCGAACGTGTATCCTTTCAGAATGCATACCATGCGCTTGATAAGAAGATGTGCAACAATTTGCCCCCCTTGCTAAGTGCCCATCCAGCTCGGCAGATTGTGTCGACCCCCTCCCAATATTGAGATCCCGGCTCACATCCCTTTTCGCTTCATTCATTTTCATTTCGGCGTGACTCTGTCGTCGCCAATATCTTCGCAGCTATATACTCTCATGCCGCGTGAATCAATATAATCCTCAGGTACGACAGAGGATGTATGGTACCTTCATCAAATGGCTTCTCGCATCCCTTTACACGGATGAAATGTTCTTTCTACGTGACATCGATTAGGAGGTTCGTCGTTCGTAGTAGTATCTCATTTTCAATTGGTACAAATAGGCAGTTGACGTATAGACGCTTCTCTCTCTCTCTTTGGCGATATACCTAGCTATATGTCATTCCAATCGGGCTTGTAATGAAGTTGAGCTGTACCCACCCACACACACATGTCCTATATGCTATAGTTGTGTGCTTTTTGGTGTTTCGTTTAAGAATGATTTGTTTTCGGAACGCGTTTTTGGAATATTGAAACAACCTATTAATCCGCAACTAAGTACTCAATTGACATGTGGAGAACATAAAATCGATAGGGGATCTTGGGAGACAATGGGTGCTGATGGTGTCGGCCAAAGAAAACAACAAATTGAAATTTATTTGCTGTGTTTTTGGTAAGTCGTTATTGTTGACACACTGAATGGCAAAGGCTAGAGAGCTGATTGGAAGGTTAGAAACAGAGTCACGTAGCCGTATTTACACTGATAGAACTTTGTGGATAAGCATATCGATTTAGAGAGATAGAGAGAGGGTCCTGTTTGACAATTGTTGTTTTTAAAGAGACCTGAATATGGCCGATATGTGATTCATACATATTTGAATAAGTCCGGTACGCAGGCAACTCATCAGTATGCCGATCAGTGATGGTCTTGTTGGGTCTCGGATGCGTAGCACGTGGTTAGAAATAGTGAGTGGAGTCGATTATTTTTTGAACAAGAGAGTGGTAGGAAGTCGCTGCGATTTCTGATTCTGCAAAGTTGATTCGTTCAAAACCAATTACTCGAAGGATCAAATTTTGGTTCCAAAGTAGAAGCGACTTCCACTGCAAATATTTGACTTCTAGACTATGAGAACAGAACGAAAGAAGAGCGTATATGAGCAATGGCAACTAGATATCTAAAGTCTTTTATCGGGGGCGAAACAAGTTGGAGAAAAGGGGAATCTTTACACCGAATATTTTAACCCCTCAATCGATTTTCGACTGGACCCCGAATACTGAGGGACAAGTAAATCCAATTTAAGCCTTTAAATGAAAAAGAAAGATAAAGTCGGCAGTCTGAAACCTTCAAGACTGCTGTGGGAGCTTCATAGCTTCTGACTGTACAAATCCGCTGGACAAATCCGCTGATCTCTTCTCTTCTTTCCTCTTCTCTTCTCTACATATAATAAAACTGTAGAATGAAAAATGCCTGACCGCGCATCACGCAGAAACTACTAGACGGATTTTGATGAAACTTGGCATAGTGATTGCTTAAGTTCTGGGTCGGGACTTAGGATACTTTTTATGCCGGAATATATTATAACGTGGTTCCAACAAAAAAGTGAAAAAACTTGATATATGTAAGGAAAATTTTTATACAGACCTAGCTCAGTAATGGCTTATCGGATTGAAAAATAAAAACATAGGTGAATTTAGTAAATTTTCCCCTGAATCATTTAAGATATAGAACATCCCCCTGCGTTGTCCTGAAGCTGAGCAATGTTCAAAACAATTATTTAAAACATCGCCCACAATTTTCCTTCAGTGGATACCACTGCCAGTAGTCATGCAGGCTGCAGTAGAGTAGTGTGTGTGTGATTATTATGTGCGCACTCTAACGTGATCATATGTTTTGCACTTCAATGGGCAGTCGTCTCTTTTCAGCGCACTTATTCAGTTTGACCACATTTTCAGGTGCTGTTTGGAAATGGGCTTTGGGCTTTGGTTCGTGTGTCATGTTGTTTCATTCGTGTTGCTTCCTTTTCGTGGATATTTGAGGTGTGTTAGAGGGAACAAATTTATTGTCTTTGTTTTTGCTTTATATTGCTTTCAGAAAGGTCAAAGGAAAGGAACATATTTATAAATAAAGTGCACGACTGGATCGCACGAAACTTTCTCGTTCATATCATCAGTTTGGTTGGCTTATTTTTATTTTATTACTGCTTATAGGCTATAAAACCAGATTTTTCAAATTGGTGATACTGGTAGGTGGCCATGACTCGAAGTAGAGTTTGTGATGAAAGAATTCAGAGATTTGTTTTTGAATTTACACGTGTTTGGGGGTAAATGAAGTGCGGTTTTCTGATAGTGTAGACTCCAATTGGCTGTAATTATTTAAGGGTTCATGATTAATTTGGTTGAAAAAGAAGAAGTGGGAAATATTTTCTAAAAAGTAGTTTCTAGAAGTTGTGATTACATTTTAACTGGTAGGTAGTGCGGTAATGTTTATAAGACGGCATTATTTGAATTTTTATATGAAAAACTAACTACGGGGTTTTATTAACAATACTTATGTTATCGTAAATAAGCATTTTAGTCAAAATCTTTAAAGCTGATTTTGGAAAATAATGCGTACAAAATAGTAACAAATATTGCAATGTTGAGTTCGAAAATTAATTTGGCTAAGCCATTTAGCTAAAAACTGAGTATAGGGTATTGTTCAGGATGTTCGTATTACGTGGTTTTTAAAGTTGTATCCAAATCGAAAATCGCGTTTTTGAGATTTGAGCAGTCTTTAAAATCAGCGTTTCCAGTGATTCGAATCGAAAATGAAGGACGCAATATTGTTGAAAACGTCAATTTTACTCCAAGTATGCATTTTGGCCAAAATCGCTTTAGCCGTTTTCATGTAGGTAAAATAAAAGAAAACCAAATTCTCAAAATATGCCTTTTTTCAAAAATCCATTATAGACAATTTAGAGAAAAACTGAGTTTGCTATCATGTTAGGAATGACCATATTACATACAAAATTAATTTTTGTTGCAATCGTATTGACCGTTTTCGAGATAAGGCCACTTTTCAAAAGTACCGTTACTCGACTTTTTAGCCAAAAACTGGGTATGCAGCCATGTTTACCCCATATACCATAGCGCAAATATACATTTTGGTTAAAATCGTTAGAGCCGTTTCCAAGTAAACCATAATTAAATAAAGTCTTAAAAAACAAAATTTTTCCAAAATAGTCTGTTGAACGATAATTTAGGGAAAAACTGAGTTTGCCATCATGTTGGGAATGACCGTATTGCCTTAAATATGAATTTTTGTCGAAATAGCTTAGACTGTTTTTGAGATATGACCAATTTTCAAAATTACCGTTATTCGATTTTTCTGCGAAAAACTGAGTATGCAGCCATCTTAGTTACACCTACTTAAGCCCAAATAACAATTTTGGTTGAAATCGTTAGAGCCGTTTTCGAAAAACTCAAAATTGCTGAATACCGTTAGAACGGCAACACTTAACGTGCAAAAAAAAAAGTGGCCCCGAACTGTAAGTCCACCAACTCCAAATCCGAAGTTTGAAAGAAATCCGTCCAGCCGTTTGCGCTGTGGAGCTCCGGAAGGACGGACAGACGGACAGACGGACAGACGGACAGACGGACAGACGGACAGACGGACAGACGGACAGACGGACAGACGGACAGAATTGCGAGACCCACTTTTTCGAGTTCCTCTATCATCGTAATGTTAGATTTGATTAAAATCTCGAGTTCGATTTTTTGTACGATTACAATACCTTTCTCTTACTACGTATACGAGAAAGTTAAAAAACTAGGTACTCGATGTAGTTCGATGAAAATACTATGTGTTATAAAAGTGGCAGGCGGGTGAAGCAAGGTAAGCACGGGTTAGCTAGTTGACAATTTATTTACAAAATGTATGCAAGTGAAAAGTACCTATCTTGTAGCAAAATAAAATGAATTGATTTTTCAAAAGTTTTTCAAAAGTTGCCTGATAATAATCTCGCCCGATATTGTAGTGCAATTATACATTATTTGAATAGACTGGCTTGTTCATCGGTATCTTCAATGATTTTGTAAAGCTGGTTCTTCAATTTTCGTGATTAATATCAACTTTACCTAAAGTTTCGAGCTAATGCCAACCACTCTTTGTACCATCCAGATCTACTTTGTATAGCCTGTAAGTCTGCTATTTTTGGGAGTCGGTAATCCATCATGGTGAGCACCTTTACTATATAATCCGCTTGGGTTTTAGTGTCTGTGTAGTAAACCTGTTTCCAACATAAGCATGTAATTGGGCGTGTGAGCGGGAGGTGAAATACTCTTTTGAGGTAAAATCGCAGCAGTTTCTTGACAGTTTTGCATTTTTTACATCCCCATACTTGTGCTGCATAAAAGAGAACGGACATCGACACCGCCTCGAAAACTTTATGCACACTAAAATTGTTGGTACCCCCAGGTAGTTATATTTCTTCACAACTTCAATTGATTCGCCTATATAATGCCATTTCTCATTTGCAGTCGTTCGACCTCCCCCTTTTTTAATACCACAAATTCCATAACCTGCAGTAACTACTAGCCTTGATCAGCACTACTGCATACCTTATTCCTCCCGGCAAGAAGTCAATTATGTCCTCTATGAAGAGTGCGAACAGGCTTGGACTTAAGAAGCAACCCTGTCTTACTCTAGAGCACGATTCAAACCATTCCGATAATACGTCCGCGTTCCAAACCGCTGCTTTAGTATGACTATAGGCGTTCTGTAAAACGCGTCCATATTTTAATGACATCCCCATGTTGTAGAGTTTGTAAAACAAGGAATGGCGGTCTACCGTGTCAAAAGGCTGACTTAAAATCCAAAAAGAATGCATAAAGTTTTTTACCCTGCTGGCAAAAACGATCAAGTGATCAATGGTAGAATATGCTGGCGTAAACCCGGCAGTTAGCAACTTGTTTTCTCCTATCCACTGATTAAGTCGGCTTTGCATTATTGCTGTGAAAATTGTATATGCTGCATTTAAAAATGAAATACCCTATAATTTCCGGGGTATTAGCGATTCCTTAAATCCTTGCGGTGTTACTCCTGTCTCTCAGATGGTGTTAAGCAAAGACATGAGCCTAAGGTGCAGATCGTTGGTTCCAATGCTTATAAAATTCAAAAGGTATACCGTCCGAACCTGCAGATTTACAGTGCGTATAGCCTGCATAAATTCACGAAGAGATATCCGTCTGTCCAATATAATATCAACCTTGTGTGCTGGTATGGCATATTGAAAGTGTATGAGATTATCAGATGGGCTTATCATGGGTAGGACGAAGCCCAAAAGATCTCTCAGTATAGGGAAGCCTTTTCTGAAATTGGGTGGTCAATTTGCTGACACGTAAGTGCACTTCAATGCCTTTTAAAGGACTCCTACAACACGCTGTTAAAAAGCCAATAAGATGTTCAATTAGATATGGATTGGGCGGACCGGAAACCTCCACAAAACTTAATTTTTGTCCTCTTTCCCAGGAACTGCGAAATTGCACACTTGGGTCTTCTCAAAGTTGACAGTTAATTTTGCCTACCGAAAGTCAGCGCTGTCATTGTGACAGTGTCGGTATTCCCCTTTTTAGAGAGAACTAAGGATCTATTCGCAACGTCAAGAGGGGTAATTTCTAGCTGTTAATTTGTCCTCGTCCTTCGTTTTACAAATATGAATGCAAAAAGCTTAAACTGAAAAGGATAAATAACTCCCATCGATTACTACCTCCATAATAATTATCCACGACAGTATATTATTTTGAAACAGAAGTTCCTTCAGACTACTCCTGAGGAATACTAACGACCACCGTTGACCATGATTTTCCCATGAAAATCCCTTTTAAAATCGCTTAAAAACTCGATTCCCCACACAACAAAACGTCCATCGATGCGGTTGGTTGTTGTCCCGCAAACCCTTTGATTCGCTGGACACTGGGAAAGTTTTCGTTAGACCATGACCAGTGTACAGACGAGTACAAAATTCCTGCCAACACAAAGAAGCACTACGTGTTTACGAAATATTTTGATGGAGTCTTCTTTTATGCGCCGGGACCGGATCGACTCCATTACGAGAGTTAATTCTAAAAACTTGTCGATCAGAATGTCCTTCACTGCATCATCGCATCGAACTGGTGAAGTTATTTCTCGGTTTAACGAGTTTAATTGCACGGAAAATCACTTTGCTGGCTAAGAGCAATTAATGAGGATTTCACAGATGGACTGGTATGCTTTGACTTTATCCAAAATATTTCACAAGTCTCTACTCCCTACGTCTGCCTCGCAGTTGCAATTTGAATAGGGAAAGGAAATGTGTTTAGTTTGGAAAATAATTTATGCGCATTGACGATTTTGCTGACTGACCTCTTGAGCGTTTCAATAGTTAAATTTTTTAAATTATTTAATTCGGCAAAAAGGGTTGTCAAACGACTTGAAATTTTGTCAAAAGTCGCAAAAGTGGTCGTCTTAATTTAAATTGTAGGTGTTCATAATGAGTTTCGGTCAAAAATGTCGATAGTTGCACAGGTTGGGGGTTAGATTTTCGAAAAATTTCAAAATTTTTTAAATTATTTAATTCGACAAAAAATAGGAAGAAGATTGACAGCCATATTTCAACTCGGCCAAGGCAGCTGGGACAGCTTCAAGCCAAGTGTTGCAATTTTTCAAAACTATTCTAAAATTACTGAAAACGCCGACTTTTTTTAAGCGGGAAACTACAACAACCAACAAAGAAACTACAAAACGCCACCAATTGTGTGCATCGAATCTTTAAAGCCTTTTTTAACCCATTAAAACAAACTTTGAAAATATTTACCACACTTTTTCGGTACAGTTTCCCTGGGTGTTGGAATCAATACAAATTTCGCCAACCAATATTATCCAACTGAATTTATAGCTTTGGCAATGGGACTTCTAAGAACGATAAATAGTTTATAAGTCCCCCCGGGACATTCGTGATAAATTAAACTTCCTTAACCTAGATGGAGCCGAAGAGAACGAGACCTTGTTTCGTATTTCTATAGACCGCATGCAAAAGGCGAAGAGGTGGACAGAGTTTCACAATTTTCTACGAACATTTTGTACGATTGTCCTGGAAAATTGGAAATTTGCATTCAGGACTAGAAAGCTGACTGGGTGCGGGTGGCGAAAATTACTTCAAATTTTCATTGTCAAATGTAACGAGTCCAACTGCAATAAAGGACAACTTGGAGTATTGAATTTTGCACTTTTGGCAGAAGGACCCATTGGGGAATGACTTTGGATATCCGTTCCTCTACACCACACACCGAAGTAAATGAGTGTGTACGTCCTTGGGCAAAGTATCATTTTTATGGTAATGATAGCAGATGTCCTGAAATGGATTCTATTTTTATTCACTATCATCAAGCCAATGACGGGGGCTGCACGGTTTTTAAATGGGAATAGGTGTGCTTAGATTGACCACATAATTGAACACGCAACGCACCTGCAGGGCACTAAATGCGTCACGAATAGGTGGTAATTAGTTTTATTACACCATTAATCACTGGAGTAGAGATATGCAAATGCGGACAGGGATATTAAGTAATTTGTCGTTTTGCCGTCGCCTTAGTTTGTGGTTCTCTGCGGTCAGCAATCTCAAGCAGATGTTAATGGAACTAATACCTATCTCTCGGGTCATTTGGGAATGATTCTGAGTTTACTTCTCATTGGAATTGAAAATCGTTTCGTGATACACACAGTGGAGGGCGAAACGAAACCTCAGAGCAGCCAAGAGATCAAAGGCATCAGTCTCCTTCTCGGTGTCTGAACGAACTTTGCAACCAAGTTTACTCTTTAATATATAAACCAAGTTAGTAAACAAAGGCTACGCGACATTTAAATGAGTTTTTGAGGGTCCAATGCTCCCAAATGGTTTCCCCAATTCCAAACCTATTTCTGGACAATCTGGAATTAGATCTCCTATAATTATTTTATTTGAAGTCAAAGGACTAGATTTCGCCTATAAGCTGTTTCTCTTATCACAGGAAAATAGGCTCTACATATCAGACTAAAAATAGCCTTAAAAGTTACAAGATTTTTCGATCATCTGATAGGTAACCAAATAATGAACCACATCACAATTTTGGATGTCAAAAACCTTACACATTGACTCGAATCACGACCTTGCTTGACGAGAACAAATTGGACGTCTGAGAGCGATGGACACAGCATTTCAAGAGCCAGTTCTTTTTTCAATATTTTTGGATGATCTCGTAACGTTCTTATCAGGTGGAACTATGTTCGGCGGCCAGCAAATAAAGCTGCTTTTATACACAGACGATATCGTAATTTTATCAGAAACTCCAGTGATGTTGCAGATGATGATTAATGGACTCTTAAGTGGTTAAAGAGTATAAATACCTCGGAGTTGTACTTACATTCCAAGTATCCTTCAAGCCCCACTTGTGAGAAAAAGTAGAGGAAGCGAAAAGGGCAATAAATAGCAGCTGGCGGGGAATCCTTTGTAGGAAAAATATCCCTTCGAGCTGCAAATTTAAGATTTTCGAGGCTGCTATGAGATCAATCATGTGCTATTCTGCACAAGTTTGGGGAGTATTCGAGTACGAAAAGGTATTTCTTAAAAAAATTGTAGACTACCCGAAAATACTCCGACATACATGCTGCACTTGGAAACTGGTCTATCTCCTCTCTACATCTTTACATTAAGATTGCACTTTCTTCACATACTTAGAGTGATGGTACTTCCAAGATATCGCCTTCCACACATCGCTATAAAATGTCTGATACAACGGAAACTCCAGTTCTTCAACGAATGGTCAAAGCTAAGGAGCGAACGCAATATCCAGTTTACGGACTATAATACAGAATCTTGCCGGCGTTCTCTGAACGAGCTATTATCCGCTATTGAAGAGTCTACCCGAGCGGAGTTTAGACTGAAAGCACAACAGAGTAAGACCAGGTGTACTTACCCCTTACTTAACCATGACCTAACTACGAAAATTTATTTCCACGATCGGTTCAATGTAGACGTAATTTCTAACATCTCCAATCTACTACTTCGATTGAACTTCAGACCACATTCGCACCTCCAGTAAAACAACCACGTAAATGGAAAAATGTTGATTCGAAGAAAAACGCATTTGAAATTTTTTAAATCGTTTTTATTTTAAAAAAGGAAGGAACAGTTCATAAAAGCTCGGGATGATATTATTTTTAAGCATTTATGTCGTTGTTCCACTGAAAACAAAATAAAAATAACTAAAAATATTGTTTAACATTGACATAATGAACCCTTACGTCGTTTTTACACTAAAAATAAAAAGCGAGCGCGTTTGCACTTAAGACTTTGTTTAAACGGATTGAATTGTTTCACCTACGAAATTTAAAACGCAACTGACTGATATGTAATTGATGTTAAATTTTTTTTTTCAATGACGAAGACGCATCTGCCCCCTGGTGGCAAAAATTGTTTTTATCAAGTAGGTCTTTGTTCTATTGGAAAGATCTAAAATTGTTGATGCTTTTGACATATTTAACTCAGAAAAACAATTTTTTTGCGCTTACGTTGTTTTACGGAGGGTGCGATCACCTTACGGCAATAGCCAAAGCCTATTGTAAATTATTGTAAAAAAAATTAATGAATTTATGTTTATGAATAAATTACTAATACTACAAACATAATTAAGCGTAGATGCCTATAAGGTACGTTGGGCCGCCATAAATACCGCAGATGACTGATAAGTTCTGGACTAGATCCTGCACCCATTGACAAGAAGTAGTTGTTCAGTTTTAGTATCATAGTGACTCCTAAGTAGGTTGTGAACGGTTATTACGCTTTTGAATTTATATGAGGTTTTAAAGAGCACTCCCCTTTATATTTATTCATTTATTTTATTTTATTTATTTTTTTCTGAAAAAGATTGTCGGTTGGACCCTTATCCTATCCTGTTCCTATAAGAGGTTCTTGTTTCAAAACTCATTTGATTCACGAAGTCCCTGACAAGGACAGTTCCTGGATCCAATCATTTGACCATGCAATTCTGATTCACCTATACCTATACCTATACATACTGATGGCTGACCTCGCTGGCATTTGCATAACGTATAATTAATTTTCAAATTCACTGCAATCGTCTAGCAGCGTAAATGATAGACTATATGCAATTAAGCAACACTTGTCATTTAGTGGTTTTCAATTACTCTTATTCATGATTTTGACTTATTTGACCGGTTTGATCCAGTTCAGCTTGGTTCGACTCGCTTCGGACTAATTGTGCGTGCACTTTGCATATGTATTATCCATAGCTTCGATTATTATGAATGCCGATGGCAGTCAGCAACAATTCCATGTGTGGTTTAATCGGAATCCATATAGCAGCATGGACTTTGGTTTCCAGGCTAAGTGGTTATTTGGGGTAGCGTGTTGTGCAGTTGACTGCATAGCATATTAAATAGATTGTGCAACAAAGGAATTGAAGAGGATTATAAGATTCCTTTGCCATAGAAAGAGATTCGCGTTTATGAGTGATTCTTGGAATGACTGAGCTTGGAGGGTTAGACAAAAGAATTGACTGGTGATGGTATACGGAGGAAGAAGTAATATATTCCAGATTTAATTTTGAATTGGGGTCGTCACAATCGACGACAATAGATTTAAGGGACTTTGTCGATACCTTTTGGCTCCACAGTAAATATGGGTAATAACGTCTCAGCTGCAACGACTTAAATCATTCATTCTATAGTGGGAAATATTTGCTTAAAAGGAGTTTGTAGTAGTTGTGATTACATTTTAACTGGTAGTGCGGTAATGTTTATAAGACGGCATTATTTGCATTTCTCTAAGAAAAACTAATTACGGGGTTTTATTAAGAATACTTATGTTATCATTAATAAGCATTTTAGTCAAAATCCTTAAAGCTGATTTTGGAAAATAACGCGTACAAAATATAGTAACAAATATGGAAATTTTAAGTTCGAAAAAAAATCTTGCTCAACTATTAAGCTAAAAACAGAGTATAGGGTATTGTTCAGGAAGTTAGTATAACGAGGTTTTTAAAGTTTTATCCAAATCGAAAATTGCGTTTTCGAGATTTGAGCAGTTTTCAAAATCAGAGTTTCCGGTGATTAGAATCGAAAATGAAGGACGTGTGCAGACATGTTTACCATATAGCGTAGCGCAAGTATACATTTTGATTAAAATCGTTAAAGCCGCTTTCAAGTAAACCATAATTAAATAAAGTCTTAAAAAACAAAATGTTTCCAAAATAGTCCGTTGAACGATAGTTTAGGGAAAAACTGAGTTTGCCATCATTTTAAGAATAACCGTATTCCCTTAAATATGAATTTTTGTCGAAAAAGTTTTGAACGTTTTTGAGATAGGTATGACCAATTTTCAAAATTTACGTTATTCGATTTTTCTGCGAAAAGCAGCCATCTTAGTTACACCTACTTAAGCCCAAATATCAATTTTGGTTGAAATCGTTAGAGCCGTTTTGAAAAACTCAAACTTGCTGAATACCGTTACAACGGCAACTCTTAACGTGCAAAAAAAAAATGACCCCGAACTGTAAGCCCACAAACTCCAAATCCGAAGTTTGAAAGAAATCCGTCCAGCCGTTTGCGCTGTAGAGCTCGGGAAGGACGGACAGAATTGCGAGACCCACTTTTTCGAGTTCCTCTATCATCGTAATGTCAGATTTGATTAAAATCTCGAGTTCGATTGTTTGTACGATTACCCTGAGAAGGAGCGAGAGGTTTTTTTTAAATTCAAAATTAGTAGGTTCTGCTTGTTGGTGAAATATCATCTCAATGAAGATAGTTAGAGACAACTCAAGTCACCAATATACGAAAAAACCTTCAGACAAGAAAGTAGAAACTTTTTAACGAGACTGTGACTAAAGTTCAATAACAAATCCAGCAAAAATTTCACCTACAACAAGCAAAATTGAATCATCTCAACATAAATCCTCTACCACTTTAACGAACAACAACATAGAAATCAATTGGCCTCAACTCAACATTAAGCAGCAGAATCCATTCATTCATCGTTCTCCCATATATTTCGATATCTCTCATTTTTTGTTCGATTTGGCTCGATGGGAAACTTTTGTTTGCCTTATTGTTTTCCTATGCGGCTACTCCAGTAGTTGTGGTGTATTTTAATGGCTTATACTGGTCGAAAATCTAGCAAATCCATCGCACAACAACTAAAGTGGATAGAATGTGAATGGGGAATTCAAGGCAGCAGCAGTATGCGGAAAACGATTTCAACCAAAATGGACCATCCGACAGATACTCGTATGTGCATCTACATATGAATGTAAAATAAATGAAGGATGCATTCGCTAGCGGCATGGCATGGATGTAGATCTAGGTATACCGTATACCGTTTAGTATGCTATCCTTTCTATCTTTTGTAGATTGGGAATGAAAAGTACGCAGTAGGTACTTTGAAACTTTGTTCCCTTGTGAATGGATTTTTATTGACCATGGTTATCAGTGATTGAACCAAATATGCGCGCTTTTAGAGTAATTGACTGATGAATCGATTGGCAGCAAAGTTAAACGAAAAGTAATTGAAGGTCATTTTTTTGTTCCATCTCTTGCGTGGGGTTAAGTGAAAGGATGAGGCCAATTGAATTGTGGGGTGGTGGGTTTAATCGACCTTGATGGTACAGAAAAATCGGCTTAGCAGTAAAACCTGGCAGATGAATTTACCAAACAAATTTTTAGTGTTGTTTTGTGTAGTCAAAAAATTAACAAAAATAAATAGCTGGCGCAGCAGGTCCGTACAGGTACAGCTCTGACAAATGGTGGGTAACCCATTTTATGTCTATTTCGCATCTCAAAATAAGTTAAGAGGGCGAAAGGGTATTTTCATGGCAACCAGAACAAAAATGGGGGTATTTTCTACTTAAATTGCAATCAGCGATAAAATATAACCATGCTCTGAAGCAACCTACGCCGCGAGTTCGTCCACCGATCGAGCTTACTAAGAAATGCGGAACTTCATGCCCTTACAAATGAACATTGAATGCTTCTTCAAGCGAATTGTCAAACAAAGAACTCCTTTAATCTTCCTGTACCGTTTCCGTATTCGATATTTTTTAAGTTTCGTGTCTGTTAAGCTTTTTTTATTTTTATACTGACTCATGTTTGCCTCACTTAGCCAACTTGAATACAAAAAGCGCTAGGTGCATTTTTTTTACTAGCCGATTGTTTGGTTTTCTGGCAATTTGTTAATATTGTTTATAAAATATGCTACTGTTAATGTTCCTGGCAATCTATTTTTGAATGACATTGATGGACAAACGTAATAAAAAGATTTTCCAGACAACATGGTTAGATGATGCAACATTTTCGACTTAAAAATGTATTATGGAAAGTCTGCGGTTCAAAGTTTCTATGCAGACAGAGAACAAATTATCAGCGGCAACCAAGAATTTGGCTAATTTAATGGCATGGGTAATCTAGTGGGCAATTTTCACCACGGACTCTTTTCATCAAGTGTGTGGGAAATTTGTAGCATTAAGTCTGGTATCACTGCCCAACCCTAATCTTCTTATGTAACCATTGGTTTGTGAGTTTTTTTTTTGTTTTTGGCTCAATTGGTAGATGAATGAATGAATGGTAAAAAGAAAAACAATGCAGACAAGCCCAGGTGGCATTAAAATGGCCGACCTGCCTTACTCAAAAAAAAGTTTTAGGCATGAGTCGAGAAACTTTGAAATGGACTGTAGCTATAGGACATGGTACATTTGAAGATGAGCCTTATAAAGTATGATACCTGTATAGACATATCTTAAGGCTTCACACTTTTCTGGCCAGCTCCATATCGCTGTGCAGATTGTGGATCCCCGGTAATTGGACCGAAAATCATTCGAAGAATTTCGGGTCAAAATGACCAAGGATACCTTCAATCGTCAGGATCAGGATATATATAATGAGAAAAAAGCAAAGTACATGTTGTCAACGAGGAAGACTCTCAACATCGATACAACTTCGAAGTAGTTAAAGAACTTGGGCTTCCTGGACCTAAACTATCGCTTTGCAAAATGACTCTGGCTCAGCGATCAAGCAAATAATCACTCTCTACATTCGCTGTTTCTGCGGACTAAGAACACAAGTCCTCTTTAATAGAACAAAAGATACATTATACAAGACCCTAATCGTCCCTGTCCAGCTGAACGGTGCAAAAGCGCTGACTCTGTCAAAAGCGGATTAAAACCTCCTGAGATGGAGAGAAATTGTGGAGAAGATTTAAAGACGAATTTCATGGGCTACACAGCGACGACGGTCAATTAGTAAACAAATATGAAAATACAACGGCTGAGATGGCTGGGCTGGAAACGTGAAATTTATAGAGAAAGTTGCGTCTTTGAGTCCACCCCTAAGGGACAAAGTAGCAGAGGTGGCCCACCAACTTGATGTGCGTAACTAAAGGCAAAGCGTTAAAGGGACCAAGCCAGCTGGAAGGTCTCGGTGAAAAATAATTGTAAATAGACTACGTTTATGTTCTCTTAAATGTGTATCAACACATACTACTCCAAGAAGTTTGAAACAACTTGTTGACCGCCCCCAATGACAGCTTGGTCAGTATGGTATTCTGCAGATCTCTGAAGATCTTGATATTCTTTCAAAGAGCCTTAGTACAGACTAAGTGCCTCTTAGCCCTAAACATTGACTTCTATCGATCCATTGCGATTAACACAAGGAATGAAGTGAAATTTATAGTCAATCCCTATTTGACGAAGAAGGTAAACATCGGAATATAGTTGAGCTGCAGACGTTACCATAATGATTTTATATAATCTTTATATATATAATTCTACTGTACGTGTGTATGTCACTGAACTCCTCCTAAACGGCTGGACCGAATTGAATAAATTTTTTTGTATGCGTTTGGGTAGCGCCCTGGATTGTTTAGAAGCCGATTGGTCAACATTGGACAAAGGGGCGTAGTACCGCCCATACAAAAATTACATTCAAAGTCTTATATCTTGAAAACCACTGAATCGATCGAGTTCAAATTTACACATAATCTTAGGTATTGGCCCAGGAGTATTCCTTTGAAGATTGGTCAATATTGAACAAAGGGGCGTGGAACCGCCCATACAAAAAATACATTCAAAATCTTATATCTCGAAAA